>CM060924.1:677512481-680012481 GCA_030737875.1 Allium sativum | reverse complement strand
CTTATGCAGTTGTGTGGTACACTTTGGATGATTGTTGATTATTTATCGTTGCTATTATATACATGTGTTGGGTGGAATCCATATAATTAACATTATATGGTAATTGATTGGGCCTCATTCCAATTTGGGAAAGAAATATATATTCATGTGTTGAATAGAAGGAATATATATTCATGTGTTGAATAGAAGAAATATATATTCATGTGTTGAAACTATTCATGTGTTGAGTAAAATGTTTAACAATGAAATTTACATCTTTATCATATTTAAGATTAGAACCTACTTTACGGTTGGAGTCTGATTAAAAATCAAACGATAGATACCATAATTTTATAAAATATATTACATAACAAAAATAGTCATGTGTTGACAGTACTCATGTGTTGAGATTAGTCATGTGCTGAAAGAAATATAGATTCATGTGCTGAATTGAATAAATATTCATTTGTTGAATAGAATAACGAAGTTATTGAAATATATAAAGCCGTGTTGATTAGATTGACGCCATTTTGACGTGAACGATATTTATATCGATTATATTCGTTTTTATAATGAATATTGAAAAGTGATTTCAAAATCGAATATTTTGAAATGAAATTTGAATTAAATTGAATTAAAACGAATTAGAATTCGAATTGAATTGAAACGAATTAGAATTCGAATTGAATTGGAAATAAAATGAATTCGAATCGAATTGAAATTGAATAGAATAGAATTCGAATTGAATAGAAAAGAATTCGAATTGAATTGAATAGAAATGAATTCGAATTAAATTGAATTAAAACGAATTAGAATTCGAACTGAATTGAAACGAATTAGAATTCGAATTGAATTGAAAATAAAATGAATTCGAATCGAATTGAAATTGAATAAAATAGAATTCGAATTGAATAGAAATGAATTCGAATTGAAATTTAATTAAATTGAAAATGAATTGAAATTGAATTAAAAATCGATTTGAATTGAAATCAATTTGAAATGAATTTAAAACGAATTTATAAGGAAAAAAGTTCAATTTTGATTTGAAATTGAAATGAAGTTGAAATCGTTTTTAAAACGAATTTAAAACGATTTATAAAATACATTTCAAAAAGGAAATCGACGAAATATATAATATATATATATATATATATATATATATATATATATATAATGTCCTGAATAGAACGCGCCGCGCCGCGGCAGTTCGTGAATTTCGACCATTGACTTCGAATTGACATTACGGGAGATCCGACCATTGGATTCTCCTAAAATCGGAACCGTTTGGTTCGTATCGAGAAGGGCTTTCCAATGAATATTAGAAATTTGAAATCTAACGGTTGGATTTGGAATTATATCCAATTCAAATTTGGAAAAGGTCGCTGTAAGTGCAGTTCGATGGCCGTTGATGGAAATTTACTGTACGGGCCTTGATAAAATTATTAAAAATATTAATAATTTGTGTAAAATCATAATATATGAATTGGAAAGAACTGGGGTGAAAAATTCCACATTTGAAAAGATAAAAATATATTTTTATCAAAATGAACTAGCTTTGAACTAGAATTAAATTCAATTTATTTTTTGAAATAAATAAATTGAATTTGAATTGGTTTTGAAAATAACCTGAATTCCCAATATATATAAAGTGGAAGTGGATTTGAATCGAAATTGTCTTTGGAATATTCTGATGTTGGATTCCGTGATTATACAGATATTGTTATGGGAATTTGAAAGATATGTTTATACCGTTATTTCCAATGCGGTATTTGTTGGTTTCAGAATTTGATATTGAATATAAGCCGGTATATTTACTATTCAGAGCCTTGTATTTAATATCAAAGGTGATTTGGGTTTGTCGTGAATGGTGTCTTCATTAACACTGTTCTTGAACCCAGTTGAGAAAAGATTAAATCTTTCTATTTAGATTTAATGGAGTGTACCAATTAAATAATATTTAATTGGAACTTAATATCAAATGTGATTTGGGTTTGACGTGAATCGTGTTTTAGGTGACATTGGTTCTTTAACCCAGTTAAAGACAGGATATTGATTTTTGAGAAGATTAAAACTAAGTGGAGTTTTAATGAATCTATAATTTGATTGAAAGGTGAATTTATTATTTAAATTATCAAATTTGGAAAGTGATCGAGAATGGAGTATCATCAGTTTTGCTCCAATGCGATAGTTAAATCATTAATTAGATTTGAACGTGAAATGGTAATTAATTTTACCGATAACACCGTGGTGTTAGATATGGAGTATTACCAGTTTTTCTCCATGGGATGAATAGGTTGGATTGGGAAATAAAATAAATAATTACTTTGGTGTGGTTCGCTAATCCCGACTAGTTTGGAAAACCATAATATGATTTGAAATGATATCCAAAGGAAGATTAAAGAATAAATTTAGAAGAATTTATCTTTGATAAAATTAATGGGAACATTTCCCTAGAAATGTAAAAATTTGAATAAAAAGAATATTATGAATTGGAATGAGGCGTATGTTGTGTTTGTGTAACATTTGTTTATTATATACGCGGGTTATTCGTAAAGGGCGGGTTTATACCCATTCTGAATAACCGATTCGACGATATGTCGAAGATGAAGACGGTGGTTGAAGAACGGAAGTCTTCACATCGTTTGGGTGATTGCTGATGATCTCGATTGGGCTGTACACCCAAGATGAGATAAACAGTTGGTGATCGTCCAGACGTACTTGGAGATCGATGGATATGCGAGGAAAGTGCCTCCGGTTTCGTTCAGACCCAGAGCGAACTAGTAAATGGACTGTGTGTCTAACATTGGATTTTATTCTGTGTTGATTGATCTCTATTAAATATACATCTGTTTGGCGGCGGAGAATTTATTCTCTTCCTTAACGCCATTCTCTGAGACGTATGAGCTCAGAGGTTGTATATCGATGGACATCAGTCGCATGGCATGAATTGCCTATGTAGCATGCCTATGTGGCAGGTGATCAAGGCTTCTGTTGAAAAGCAAAGTCTTGTGGTTGATGATCAAAGCATGGCCTGTGTGGCACAGCTTTGTGTATAGCGTGAATTCGCGAGACTCACACCTCGGTATAAGTCAAAAACGTGATAGTGACTACAATGAGAGCACGATGTTTCTTTCTAGCTAGTGGTGGTGTCAGTGCTTAAACTGGCTGACATTTATATACTTTTCACCTGTGTGGTTGTTGGAATGCGAGGCGCATCGAATATGGGTCTGTTAGGACCGGGAAACGTGTGCTCAGGAACTTCCAATCCTCAAAAGTAAGAGAGGACCAGCCCTGAAGATCCAAGGATCATAGTGGGGTCCTGAGACATTTGCTAGAGTGTCTCGAATCGGAGAGGAGCTTTCCCCTTGCCTCGGCTCATGACGGAAATCCAATTTCTAATACGTGATCTTGCAGTTTTATTTGTAGAGCCTAGTATGGCGACATGATAGATGGTATCCATGCCGCCTAGGATTGATATTTGTGATTGAAATTGTTGTGACACTATACACTTATAATAGTATCAAATGATTTGTTTTAAAAGTACTAAGCATGTTTGGCTATTATAAGGGAAAACCCTATCCTCCGGCTTGCGTTGCGTTGTGTGATGGGACCTGGGTCTTATAATAGCTTCATTTTTCCAAAAAGAATTGCGCTGTTTTGTTATATGCACTAGTGTTGTTGGGAGGAAACTTGTTCCGTGTTATACGGCGTGGTCCCTTGAATTACTCTCTTTTAAAGTAAAGTTTTAAATAACTGTTTTAGTTCTCACACCAGTCACATGACTGACCTGGAGTTTATTGTTTTAACCTACACTCTAGGTGCCCTTATTTCCGCATGGGCAGCTAGTAGTTTTGGTATTGCAGATTTATATTCATAAGATCCTGATTTATAGCTAGAACGATGCTCGAAAAGCTCTGTATCCACGTATTACTTCCAGTTGTGTTTTATGTTGTTTTTCCGCTGCTATGTAATATATTGTAAGCTCTGATATCAAATGTATTTTATTTATTCATACCCTGTATATTCTTGTATTCTGATGGAATTGTTGTAATAAGCAATGAAATGTTCTCCTGTTTGCATTCCAATTTGTCATGTTCTCAAAACGATCAGGGGTTTCGAATGGTCTTGGTCGGTTTAACGATCGATTCGGATCGAGCGAAATTCCTTACCGTTACAACTGATCAGAAGGATTTTGGAGCAGTTGAAATTTTTGATCAAATTAAACGTCCTGTTTAATTTGATTAAAATAGTCGTTTAATCGATTTCTAAACCGAGCAAGGTGAGCTCTTTCTCACTCAATTTATTTGTAGTTAAATATATATTAGGATGTAGACAGTGCTTAGTAGCACCCGACACCATTGATTGTACAAACCATGATTGTTTGTTTGGATTGAATTGACTATGTTGTGTTTATTAAACGAATATAATATATAAAATATTCATGTATGGAATAAAATATTTGAACCATAAAAATATCATTTTTATTGAATGAATATAATATATAAAATATACATGTATGGAATAAAATATTTGAACAATAAAAATATCATTTTTATTGAACGAATATAATTTATAAAATATTCATGTATGGAATATAATATTTGAACAATAAAAATATCATTTTTATTGAATGAATACAATATATAAAATATTCATGTATGGAATAAAATATTTGAACAATAAAAAAATCATTTTTATTGAATGAATATAATAAATAAAATATTCATGTATGGAATAAAATATTTGAATAATAAAAATATCATTTTTATTGAATGAATATAGTATGTATAATACAGTATGGAATAAAGTATAAAAAATATCATTTATGGAATAAAATATTTGAACAGTAAAAATATCATTTTTATTGAATGAATAAAATATTTAAAATATTCATGTACGGAAGTAAATATTTGAATAGTAAAAATATCATTTTTATTGAATGGATATAATATATAAAATATTCATGTACGGAATAAAATATTTGAACAATAAAAATATCATTTTTATTAAATGAATAAAATATATAAAATACTCATGTACGGAATAAAATATTTGAACAATAAAAATATCATTTTTATTGAATGAATAAAATAAATAAAATACTCATGTATGGAATAAAATATTTGAACAATAAAAATATAATTTTTATTGAATATATGAACCATATAAAATGGTCATGTGTTGAAAATAAATATTCATTTAAAATCGGACGATTGTTTATGTACACCCATTTAACCAATATTAATTGGGACGATAAATTTTACACATCGCCCAAATGCACAAACAATAATCAGTATTTGTTGTTTGAAAATACCACATAGGTATTGGGATGATATTGGACGTATACTAATCCCAATATTTAGTTGCATGTCAATTGATTGGTTGATAGACTGTTGTAAGCGTTAATTATTTATATTTAATGCTTATGTAGTTGTGTGATGCACTCTTGATGATGGTTGACTGTGTATGATTATTATTGTGTACATGTGTGTATGAAATCCATATAAATAACATTATATGGTAATTGACTGTGTATGATTCCAATTCACAAAGAACGAATATTTTAAAATAATTAATATTTTAAAATAGAGAATATTTTAAAATAATATTTGGTAAAGGATTAAAATCTGATTTGATGTCCGATTTGGGATGCATACGGAAATATTGAAATGTATAAGCCGGGTTGATTAGATTTGTGTTGTTTTAACGCGAACGATATTTATATCGATTTTATTCATTTTTATACTGAATATAAAAAAGGATATCATTTCAAAACCTGATATTTCGAAAATATTTTCATTTATATATTGTATTGATATAGAATATTCAATTTTGATTTAAAATTGAAGATGAAGTCAGAATCATTTTAAAACGAATTTAAAATTATTTGTAAAAATTTTTTTAAATGGAAATCGACGAAGTATATTATATATATACATACATATATGTATATATATGTATATAATATAATGGCCTGAATAGAAAGCACCCTGCCTTAGCCGTTGGCGAATTTCGACCATTGACTTTGAATTGATATTGCAGGAGATCGGATCGTCGGATTCTCCTAAAACCATAACTATTAGGTTCATATCGAAAAGAGCTTTCCAATGCATATAAGAGATTTGAAATCTACCGGTTGGATTTAGAATTATGTCCAAATCAATTTGGAAAAGGTCGTTGTAAGTGTAGTTTCGTGACCATTTATGGAAATCAACTGAAATGGCCTTAATAAAATTATTAAAAACACTGATAAGATGTGTAAAATCATAACAAATGATTTGGAAAGAATTGGAATGAAAAATTCCACAGTTGAAAATATATTTTTATCGAAATGAACTAGTTACCAACTAGAATTATAATCCAATTATTTTTTAAATAAATAAATTGGATTGAGAATGGGTTTTAATATAACTAATATTTCCAATATATGAATTGGAGTGGATTTGAATGGAAATCATCTTCAGAATATTTCTTTGTTGGATTTCGTGATTATACAGATATTGTTATGGAAATTTGGAAGATATATTTATATCGTTATTTCCAACACGATATTTGTTGGTTTCAGAATTTGATATTGAATATAAGCCGATATAATTTCTATTCAGAGCCTTGTATTTAATATCAAACGGGATTTTGGGTTTGTCATGAATAGTGTCTTTATTAACACTGTTCTTAAACCCAGTTGAGAAAAGAATAAATTTTTAGTTTAAGATTTAGTGAAGTTTTCCAATTAATCAATATTTAATTGGAATTGAATAAAAGAATTGGATTTTTGGGTTTCTAGTGAACGATATTTTAAATGACATTTGTTCTTTAACCCAACTAACCATGAAATGTGATTTGGAATATAAAAATATTTTATTAAAATTGAATGGAATTTCCAAAGTAAAGATTTTCAATTTAATAAAATAAATTGGAATGGAATGGAATTCGATTTGGTAATAATCGAAGTGAGCTTCTGTGGAGGATGACTGTTAATATATATGGAATTTAAAAGACTTTTGCGTTATTCCATTTATATTATTTGTCGGATACGGAAATTGATATCGATAATATATATTGATTTGTTTTTCTGTGAGCTTCCATAAGTAATTAGATGTGATTTTGGGTTTATCGCGAACTGTGTTTTAAATGACATTGGTTCTTTAACCAAGTTAAACACAGGAATACATGTCTAACATTGTATTTCAAACTGTATTGTTGATCTCTGCTAAACACATATCTGTTTGGTGGTGGAGAATTTAATCTTTTGCTTAACACCCATCTCTGAGACGTATGAGCTCAGAGGTTATATATCGACAAAAATCAATGGTACAGTGTGGATTATCGATGCAGCATGTTTGATTTCCCAAAGTTAAATAATCATTAATATTGATTTTTGGAAGATTAAAACTAAGTGGAGTTTTAATGAATCTTTAATTAGATTGAAATGTGAATTGATAATTTAAATTACCAAATTCAGGAAATGATCGAGAATGGAGTATCGCCGGTTTTTCTCCAAGCGATAATTAAATCTTTAATTAGATTTGAACGTGAAATGGTAATTAAATTTACCGATAACAATGTGGTCTTAGATACGGAGTATTACCAATTTTGATCCATGGGATGAATAGGGTTGGATTGGAAAATTAAACAAATGATTACTTCGGTAAGGTGCGCTAATCCCGACTAGTTTGGCTAAACCTTAATTTGGTTTAAATTGATATCGAAAGGAAGATTAAAGAATAAATTTAAAGAATTTATCTTTGATAAAATTAATGGGAACCTTTCCCTAAACATGTGAATATTTGAATAAAAGAAAATTCTGATTTGGAATTAGGCGTATGTTGTATTTGTGTAACACTTATTTATAATATACGCGAGTTATTCGGAAAGGCCGGGTTTATACCCGTTCTGGATAACTGATTCGGCGATAACCCGACGATGAAGACGGTGATTGAAGACCGGAGTTCTTCACATCGTTTGGATGATTACTGATGTCTTGATTGGGTCGTACACCCAAGACAAGGTAATAAGTGGTGATCGTCCGGACGTACTTGGAGATCACCGGATATGCGAGGGCCTTTCTCTTGTATTGGACATATGGGACGAGGAATATGGTGCCTCCGGTTTCATTCAGACCCAGAACGGATTTGTAAATGGATGTGTGTCTGACATTGGATTTTATTATGTGTTGATTGATTTCTATTATATATATATATATATGTATGTATGTATCTGTTTGGTGGCTAAGAATTTATTCTCTTGCTTAACACCCTTCTCTAAGACGTACGAGCTTAAGGGTTATATATCGATAGATATCAGTCGCATGATGTGAATTCTCAGTGTGGCATGCCGAGATGCAAAGGATCAAGGCTTTTGTTGAAAAACATAGCCTTGTGGTTGATGAACAAAGCACGGTTTTAAATAACATAGCTTTATGTAGCGTTAATTCGCGAGCCTCGCACCCAGGTATGAACCAAAAACAGGATAGTGACTGCATGGAAATGGACATATGTTAGTTCTAGCTACGTGTAACATCATGGCATAGAGCCTAGACTGTTTACTCATGTGGATGTTGCAGACTATTTTACCTTGATGGGTGATGAGATACCTCGGATATATCGGTCACTGCGGGGCTGATGGATATTATATCAGTCACTACGGGATAGATGGATATGGTCAACATATTGACCATTTTAGAATTTGGATAGAACCGGCTAACATATAGTTTATGGTATAATTAATCATCGACGGATGATCGGCCATGAAGATCCAAGGTGTTCACTGCAGGGATCCTGAGGCACTTGCTAGTGTGTCTCGAAATCGATAAGGATGGTCCCTTGCCTCGGTTCATAGATGGAAACCCAATTTCCAATACGTGATTTTTCGATTTTAGTTGTAAATATATATATTTGGAGACGTAATATATGGGTACCTACAGCGCTTATGATTGATACATTTATATTTGAAGTTTATTTCTTCACTTATCGTAATAATAAAATATGAAATTTCACTTACTAAGCATTTTTGGCAATTATAAGGTAAAAACTCTATCCTTCGGCTTGCGTTGCATTGTGTGATGGGACCTAAGTCTTATAATAGCTTCATTTTTCTATTTAGCATTGCGCTGTTTGTTTTATGCACTGGTATTCTTGGGGGTAAACCCGTTCTGTATTACACGGTGTGGTCCCGTGATTTACCTAACTTTAATATCAAGCTAATAAATGTTTTAGTTCTCATATAGCCACACGACTGACCTGGAGTTTATTATTTGAACCTTGACTCTGGGTGCCCCTATTTTTCACATGGGCAGCTAGTAGTTTTGATTTTGCATATTTCTAGTTTACAGGACCCTGGTTTACAGTTGGAGTTGTATTCAGAATGCTATGTATCTGTGTATTTCTTACAGTTGCGTTATGTATTATTTTTCTGTTGCTATGTAATGGTTTTTAGTCTCTAATATTTTCCAATATGTAATATTTATTCATACTCTGTTATATTCTTGTACTCTGATGTAATTATTGTAATAAACAATGAAATGCTCTTCTGTTTGTGTTCTGATTTGTCGTGTTCTCGACTCAATCCACGATTTCTCGTAAGGACGAGTTTGGGTCACCTCAAATACATTCAATTAGGGTTGTCATGTGGTTAACAATGTTTGTGGATGTGCTTAGCTCATCGGATGGTGTCGATTTCTTATCCAAATAATCATGATACAGAAACATATCAAATTATTAATTGCTATAGAGAATATTTAGTATTTAGTAGGTTCATTTTCTAAAAATTTCATTCAACCACCCAATTAATAATTTGTTTGAAATATATTCTTAGCAAATGATTTAATAAGATATGTTAATTTATTCGATTAGATTCGAATGTTACTATATAGGTCAAAACAATTTTTAAGCTTCATTGGGTCTCTATGGCCCTTTTATAATTCTTGAAAGTGATCAAAAAGAATGAGCTCTTCCACATTCATACTCTTTTTTATCCTTCTATGCATTGCTATTATTATTTCATTTTTTTCTTTTTCTTTATGAATCTACAATGGTAGTATCTAGTCAATTAAGTTGTGTCCATCATTTTCAATTTATAATGTCTATACTTCACAATTTTATTCTCATTTTTTTAGTATAATGATCTAATTATCACATTTTCTTCTTCTTGAAAATGCAGGATTAAATTCTTTAATGTTGGTAGATGCAAGTGTACGTGGGTCACAAATTTTTTTATCTAAAGGAACTTACTCTACTGATATAAACTGTGCTCACATATGTTAATTTGAAAGCCTTGAATGTTGGGAATTTAAAGTTTTACAATGTAGAAGCATATGTACTAAATGTTGTAAAAGAGTGACTTTTGAAGCAAGCCCTAGTCCTGGTAATGGAAATCCTAGGGCTGGCGTAAGATATCATAGTGTCAATGTAGGGATTTCTGAAGAAGGCCCTAGTCCTAGTGCTGGACATCCAAGGATCGGCGTATGAAATCATAATGTCAATGTCAGCCACCGAAAGTTCTACAATTGATGTTGAATTTGAAATTTAATTTAAAGAATAAGATGGATCTTGTGGAATATATTTAAGGGAGACCAAAAAAGGTACTTTTTTACTGAAATAATAAAGGTCATTTCTAAAAAATTATGAATTGCATGTGCATTTATTATAGCATCATTTACCACTAACCATTCATGTGCATATATACGGATCCATTTACAATTAGTGTCTAAATTTCAAATTATCACATAAACGCATATATGATGATGTCATTCCCACCCAATATAAAATATACAAATGAATTAAATTTTGAATTCTTAAATTAGGCTTTCTTTAAGTTTATATTTCAAAAATCAAGTTCAACTAGATATAATAGTTTTAATTTCTTAAGCTATATTCCATATTTAATTTTCGAAATAAAATTCATATATTCCAAAAATTTGAGTTAAATTAGCTATATTTAAATTTAACTAAACCATTGATATTTAAATATCAAACATTTATTCATGCATAATATTTTATAAAAACCAAGTTCAAATAAAATATATTTTAAATTTTTAAATGAAATACCAAATATATAGGTTCATTCCAACATTAGATTTAAATTAAATTCATATTTTAAACATTAAAATTATTGGGTTATTACACTAACTTATTATATGCACCAAAACTAAGTTATTATATATATATATCATTTGACTAACATAATAATGATAGAAGATAACAAATCAATTTGGTGCACTTTTTATTTAAACAAGTGTGAACCAGTGCTTCGCACATGGTTATATTTTCAATATTTCAAGAAAATATTTATAAATTAAACCATTGAAAATATTATTAATCAAGCTAAAAGAAATTGAGGTGAAGTACATTTATTAATGTAATAGATTTACTCTTGCAACTTTCGTGCTAAAATCATTATATTTAAAGACAAAAACCACAAGTCTTCTACATCGTGTTAGTATTTGGAAGCAAAATTTAAAAACTCAAGTTCTTGAATAAATTTTATTCCATAAAATTAGTTTATCTTCCGTATAATGAAAACCTGGTTATAGGCAAATCCTTTTGGCTTTCTGGAATTCTCTCTGTTACCTATGTTTATTCTTGTTGTTAGCGACTTTGTGCTTTTTGATTTGCCCTATTCGTAATCAAGCGGCTAAGCCAGCTCACACGCTTATGTAACCAACCTATGGTCTGCAGTCATGCTTTGAGTTAGACTACTGACCGTTGTATTTCTTCGGTGTTATTAAAAGACTACATTAGAAGTCCCTACCCCTAGGTATAAAATTTGGACTCGAGTCCTCACTTGGTTCGCTAAGTATAAAAATAGGACTCAGGTCCCCACTTGGTCCAGCAAGTATAAAATTAGGATTTAGGTCTACACTTGGTCCACCAAGTATAAAATTAGAACTTAGGTCCCCACTTGGTCCGCCAAGTATAAAATTAGGACTCATGTTCCCACTTGATCAGTCAAGTATAAAATTCACACTCCAGACCCCAACTTGATTAGTCAATTATAAAATTCGCACTCCGGTCCACACTTGATAAGTCAAGTATAAAAGTCGGTCCCTGGTCCTGCATTTGATCAGCCAAGGATAACATTCGAACACTAGTTTTGAGACACCCCACCTCCGCTAAGGTCACTCACAAAGGGAATACCTTAACTTTGGCGGAGGGTTATAGGTACAAGACACAGAAAATTTTATAAGACAGATAAATACATGCAGCGAAATTCAATTCTTTATTTCATACATGGTTCAATACAAAAGCATTATATCAATTTGTATCAAGATAACTTCCCAAAAACATTACAACATAATTTTTGTCTTGATTATTTAATAAAGAAGCATAAATCATAAATAAAACTACATAAATCCCCAAGGATGATGTCCAAGAGCCATAGCCAAGTTTGAGAGAGAGTCCAAATAATACATGTACTTTCTCGAAGTTTGCAAAGAGTCTGACTAAGCTGCGGTATTCCCTCCCTGTGGATCTGGGGGGGGGGGGGGTCGGAAGAAAAGAGGACGAAAGAAAACGGGTCAGACAATAAGTCTGGTAAGTTCGGTGATTACTAGTATTTAAACAAAGAAAGGGATCATGAGAGTAATAACAGAACATAGGACAATACCCTAATATAAGATAAGAGGAACATGTGATCGAACCCATTACTATAGTCTCTGCACCTACTTAACCATTGATTCAACCAGCCGTACATGTTCATAACAAACGATCCACTTAATGATCGGCTCCTACTCGTATGCATTCATATACTGCGTCATTCGGCCCCGCTTGACTGTAGATACCTATGCCGGTCCTACCATGGGGTGTATCGGTCCCTCTGGTGGCAATCCGACATGATTCAGGATGCACAGTGTATACTACTAATGCCCAGTGCTTGATTTTTCCACTCCGGAGTACGTGCATGCCCATACTCCGTCGGAACCTACACTGGCCCGCCAACCGCCGAAGTTTTGACCGCTTATAATTAGCCCAGTAATCGTGCCCCACCCTGCCTAGTTTCTGGGTACCATGATACATCTATGTGGGTTATTGCTGAAATGGGTCCCCGCTACTAGGGTTTTCTAATCAACATGTTTATTTGGTTAAGTGTCCAAGTTTACCTAACCCCACCCATTCGTTTAGTTAACATGTTGAATCGGTTAAGTGTTTCCCTCATTGACTTAACCCTACCAATCCTGACTTAGCTTTGATTAATTAAAGCACCAACCACTCATATTAGACAGGTCTTGTTGTGGTCACTGGATGTGCCGGTCGGTTCTGAGCAGATTTACACCACAACTTAGTCTAACCTCGGAGTTTTTTTGGGCTTGATGCACTAACCACCCACACTAGACAGGTTTTGTTGTGGTCACTGGATATGTCGGTCGGTTCCGGGCAGATTTACACCACAACTCAGTCTAACCTCGGGTTAGGCATATTCGTCTTTTTCTAAATTCACATATATATATATATATATATATATCTAATTTTTATGTAAATTTAATTTAATTTAACCATGCCATAATTATACTTTGATTATGCTCACTATAAATGGTGTACTAAAATATACCATTTTATGAACAAATCTATGCCATGAATTTTCATATTTTCCCATCGCTACCCCCGTGGAACGTACGCATGAATCACATAAAATGTTGGGCTAGTAAATTAGCCCAAACCCATAAACAAGAGGGTAATAAACAAGGGACATGAAATAAACATAAAATAGCATACATTTCAACTTGTCATGTGTAACTTGGCAGAGAAGTACCATTAACTTCAATTAAATGGGTAAAGGTGAACTTGTGACTAAGTAGGGTCTAATTGTCATGTAAACTTGACAAAGGTCTAGCATGGAGGTTTAACATATAATCACAGTTTTAAACCACAACTTAGCATATTAACTTATGTATGTCAAAACATTAGAAAGCTACTATAATCATTTTTAAATCGCAACTTAGCATATTAACTTATGTGTGTTAAACGTAAGAGAACTATTATCAACATATTCGAATCATAACTTAACATGATGACTTATGTGTTTTAAACATAAGAGAACTATTATCAACATATTCAAATCACAACTTAGCATGATACTTATGTATTAAAACATAAGAGGAGTACAATTCCAAAATTTTCAACGTAAGTACATTCAACCTAACATGAATATACATGAGTGTTGATATAACATGTAAGCATGTGTTTTAGATCATAAACTTGCAAATAACCACCAATTTATAACATGACATGTTTCACCATTTAATTCGAAAAATAAATCCATTACCCAATCATAATAGATTTCAATAACTTGCAATATGTTCATCACCACAAGCATATAGACATGATTAATATATAATATGTTCATCACCACAAGCATATAAACATGACTAATATACAATATGTTCATCACCACAAGCGTATAGACATGATTAATTTCAATGATACTTAAGATAAACGAGAATCAAATCTTATACATAAGCATCACTCTATATTCCAACTACAACATGTCATGATTCATTTGAAACATTTAAGTCTGCGTAATAACCAACTTACAAACTAAAAAGGAATTCTTGCATTCTGAAATCTGAATTCTGAAATTGGTAAGCACGCCTTTGATATAGATCGTTGATTTTGATAATCTTTTAAATTGATTTAGGTTCTTATCTTGTCTTTGAATTGGTGACGGCAACTCCAAGTTTTCTATTGACAGCATGATAGTTCTAGGATTATTTTTGTGTGATTTTTAGGTTTGAGCATTGGGTTGTTTATATAGAATTTCAATTCAATTTGAGCCGTCAGATGATCCTAGGGTTAACCACAACCATCCAGTGAAGATAGGGTGACACCTCAGCCCTAGTGACTTAGCACTGAGTCATAAAATTGTCACCTTTCAGATCTGCTGGGGGGGGGGGGGGGCAGGTCGACCTGTAGGGGGGAGGTCGGCACTAGGGTCGACCCCCTGGTCGACCTGGGTCCTGGGCAGATTTTTCCCGCCCAACCCGCTTCTGACTTCTGATTCAAATATGAATTTGTTTTTCGAGCTGTTTGAATTTATTTGAATTTCCTGGAAATTTCCGACAACCATAACTTCTTCATACGAAGTCCAATTTACACAAACTCGGACTCTATCTTAACCAGAATTCCGAGATGAACGCAATGGCGTAACCCGTTTCCCTTAATTCTCAAATTTTAAATTATGTATTGTTTAATTCGTTACTATACCGTTAACAGAAAATATGGGGTGTTACATTCTCACCTCCTTTTAAGATTTCGTCCCCGAAATCTTCAAGTCGAGAAGAACTTATATCCTACCATCCAATCACCCATCTACTCAACCATCAAACACAGGCATCCATTGTCCTTAAAAGATTTATAATGCTTCATGATCATATGCATTGTGCGTGTACATGTCCTTATCTAATGCAAAATCAGGCGGTCTACTGATTCAGTTGACCTCCTTAATGCAAATTATGTCAATTCCATGAGTCCATTATTAATGCTATTTTTTTTCTACTCAAAATTTCCTACATGAGTGCACAATCATTCATACAAATGCAACGTCCATATGATAACACATCAAGTTTCAATTCATATACCAATACATATATGCATATGTAATATGGAAGTGATTGAGCCGATCTAATACCTAATGTGTGTGTATATGCATCCACTAGCAACCACTAGCAACCACTTGCAACCATCAATCATAACATGTTTCAATTACATGTTTACATCCAAATGGGTTCCTACCTAAAGATAAAGGATAGGATCGAGGAGATATACCTTAAAAAAAGATATATACGAGCATAGACTTAAGGAAAAAGAGATTAAGGATGTACCCTCAAAAAGAAAAGGGTAGGTTGCGCGTATTCTGTCCTCAGTTTCCCAAGTCGCGTCTTCCTCGGTGTCGCTCCATTGGACTTTGACGAGCTTAACTTCACGGTTGCGTAGCTTTTTGAATTATGTTCCCTAGATACGGGTTGGAACTCTTCTCATAGTTGCTTCTTGTTCAACTTCAACTTCCTCTAGCATGCTTCGTTCTACCACTTCCGCAGACTCGTGTAAGCATTTCTGCAGGTGAGAGACATGAAAGACATTATGAACCCCGGCCAACCTTTCGGGGAGCTGTACCCTATAAGCCATCTTCCTAATCTTCTCGATGATAGGTAACGACCCTACAAATCTTGGTGCTAACTTTCCTGCGGATCCAAAGATAATGACGTTCCTCAAAGGAGATACCTTAAGGATCACCTTGTCTCCAACTTCGAACTCAAGGTTAGTTCTTCTTTTTTCTGCGTAGGACTTCTGTCTATCTTAGGAAGTCTTCATTCTTCTTCGTATCAAGTCTACTTTCTCTGAAGTTTCCCTAATCTTGTCTGGTCCAAGTATGAGCTTGTCTGTGGACTCCCACCAACAAGTTGGTGACCTACACGGTCTTCCATATAAAGCTTCGAAAGGCGCCATGCTTATGGTTGCTTGGTAGCTATTGTTGTAAGTGAATTCCACCAAAGGTAGACGATCCTCCCATGTACCTCCGAAGTCAATTTTGCACAATCTCAAGAGTTATTCTAATACTCTGTTGAATCTTTTCGTCTGGCCATTGGTTTGAGGGTGATAGGCCATGCTTAAGCATAATTGTGTGCCTATAACCTCTTGTAAACTCTTCCAAAACTCGCTTGGGAAGATAGGGTCTCGATCACTCACTATATTGGAGGGTATCCCATGGAGTCAGACTATCCCTTTAAGATATATGGATGCTAGAGATGAGGCAGTCTTTCTACTCTTGACGGGTATAAAGTGGGAGCCTTTTGTGAGCATGTCCACTATTACCCAAATGCTTGTATTGCCCCTTCTTGACCTAGGCAACCCATATATAAAGTCCATCGAGATGCTATCCCATTTCCACTGTGGGACTTCTAGAAGATGGAGAAGACCACCAGGCTTCTTCTGCTCTACTTTGACTTGTTGGCATATTAAACACCTAGAAACAAATTTAGCTACGTCTTGCTTCATGCCATTCCAAAAGAAAACTCTCTTGATGTCTTTATACATTTTGTCTCTGCCTGGGTTTATGGTCAGCTTGGAATGGTGTGCTTCTTCTAGAACCGCCTTTACCAAATCCCTTACTTGTGGGACACGTAGTCTTCCATCTCGTCTCAACCAGCCCTTGGCATCAATAGAGTATCTATTGAGGTGAATGGAAGTCTCACCCCTAATTAACTTGTCCATCACATCGGCTAGCTGAGAGTCTTCTCTTTACGCGGCTCCGATTGAGTCTAATAGATTTGGCCGCACTACTAACGTAGCTAGCAAGCCAGGTACAAAGTCAGAGGAGAGTCTGAAGTTAAAGCTCGCTATGAACTCCAAGCTTTGCCTTTCCACAAAGGGAGGGCTTAAGGCCAGCTTCTTTCTACTTAAGGCATTTACTACTGCATTGCACTTTCCAAGAGTGTAGGAAATCTCAAAATCGAACGAGGCAAGAAACTCCATCCATCTTTGCTGCCTCAAATTGAGATCTTTCTGTGAGAAAAGGTATTTCAACGATTTGTGATCAGTATACAGTTCAAATTTCTCACCTAGGAGATAATGGCGCCAAGATTTAAGCGCAAAAATGATGGCTGCCAACTCTAGGTCGTGGGTTGGGTAGTTTTTCTCATGTACTTTCATCTGTCTTCCACCATAAGCCACTACTATCCCTTCTTGCATCAGAATAGCACCTAGTCCCGTTCCATAAGCATCTGTGTATACTGTAAACATCTTGCTTCCATCAGGCAATGTTAGAACTGGGGCTATTGTCAGAGCCCTTTTCAAACGTTGGAAAGCAATATCGCAATCCAAATCCCAATTAAAAGCTAGGTTCTTCTTTGTCAATCTTGTCAGTAGAGGTGAGATTTTTGCAAAATCTTTGATAAATTTTCGATAAAAGCCTGCTAGCCCGAGAAAGCTTTAGACTTCGGTTGCATTTTGAGGAACCTTCCAATCTTGCACAGCAACCACTTCCGCGGGGTCTACAACTATCCCCTCTTTTGACACCACGTGTCCAAGGAACCTAACTTCTTCCCTCTGGAAATGGCATTTGGAGAATTTCTCCTTCAACTGATGTGCACGGAGAGTATCCATGACTTCTTTTAGATGCTGAGCATGCTCTTCCTCATTCTTTGAGATGATCAAAATATCGTCTACGAAGAACACCACAAACTTATTGAGGAACTCTCGAAACACCCTGCTCATTAAATCAATGAAGTAAGCGAGTGCATTTGTCAAGCCGAAAAGCATGACAAGTCACTCAAAGAAACCATCTGGAGTTCTGAACGTGGTCTTATCAATGCTGTCTTCAGCCACCCTTAGCTGATGAAACCCGGTAGCCAAATCTAATTGGGAGAAAACAGATGCACCTACAAGATGATCGAACAAATCATCTATTCTAGGGAGTGGGTGCCTATTCCTTTTGGTCATCTTGTTTAGCTCCCTATAATCAATGCACAGGCGAAGCGAACCGTCCTCTTTAGTGGCGAACACTACTGGAGCACCCCATTCAGAAATACTCCGCCTTATAAACCTCTTCTCAAGCAATTCTTTAACTTCCTTGCTGAGCTCTTTCCTCTCCCTCGGAGCCATGTGTCTAACAGGTAAAGCAACGGGTTTTGCATTGTCCACGAGGTATATGCGGAAATCTTTCTCCCGCTTTGGAGGTAAGCCCTTTACCTCTTCAAACACATCCGAATATTCACGGACTACCCTTACAGACTGCAAGTTCTCAATAGACGCATCAAGAGATTCTAGATAACTAAGCATTACGGAGTTCATGGGATTATAAGAAATTTCGGGAGTGTTACCAAGGCGAGTCATGAGTCTAACCACTCTCTTTTCACAATCGAGAACGGCACCATTACTGGATAGCCAGTCCATACCTAGAATCAACCCATAGCCCGTGAAGCCCAAAACAAAGGCATTACATCTAAACCCAACACTTAGTATAGATATTTTCAAATCTGAACAAACCATTGACAAATAAGCTGAGCCCCCAATTGGATTTGAAACAACCAAGGGATCCTCTAATATACTGGTGTCTAGATGCAGAGATTCCAGTAAAGCAGTAGATATAAAAGAGAGCGATGCGCCAGAATCAAATAGTGTACGAACAGGATGATCAAAAAGATAGACTAAACTTTCGACAGAAATATTTCTACCTCTTTCTTGCGGAGGTTCCGTGAGAGCGTGAACTTGTCCTCCAGAAGAAGGTCCAACTCCCTGCCCTTGCTTCCTTGGGCAGTCCCTAGCCATGTGTCCTGTCTCACCACAGTGGAAACAACCAACCATCTTCCTTTTCTTCTTCTTGCAGTCTTTGATCAGATGTCCGGGAATGCCACAGAAATTACACTTTCTCTTTTCATAGGGTTTGTTGTTCTTCCCGCCTTTCTTTGAATCAGCCTTCTTGTTCTGTGACCCCTCCCCCTTCTTTTCTTGAGGCACTTCCGCTTTTGCCTCTTTCTTGCCCTTGTCTTCCTCATGTAAGAGTGTCATGTCCACTAACCTCTCGTCAGTAGCCCCCACAAGTATATGGGTCATAGCCAAGCTGTGAAGTGGCTCATTCAATCCCTTGACAAAACAGAGAGCCTTCTTATGAGGAGAATTCACTAAGTCCAGTCCAAATCGGGTCAGCTGATTGAATTGATTGACATACTCCTTGACCGTCATACTTCCTTGCTTAAGAGATAAGAATTTTTCTAGTTTTAAACTTCGTTCAGCCTATGAGAGGAATTTCATCTCAAACCTTATTCTTAAATACGTCCATGTGTCAACTGGTCTTTTAACATTAGTGACTTCCCACCAATAGGAAGCTTCGTCTTTGAGCAACCATACAACCAACTGTATCTTCTGCCTATCATCCACCTCGAAGATAATGAATCGATCCTCGGTTTCTTTGAGCCAGTTCCTTGCATCTACGAATGATTCAGTTCCCTTGAAATCCTTTCCACCCATGGCCCTAAAGTCTCTACAAATTTTTGAGAAAGCATTTGCATGAGGAGGAGGAATCGCTATAGCTGGAGGAGGGGGAATATATGCTAGGCCTGCGTCGTTGGCGCTAGCCTCTGAGTACCTCCTGAACTAGCCAGGTATCGGTACACCCTCTGGAAGGTTAAAATTCCCGAACATGCTGAAATGAAAAAGAAAAGATTCAAAACAAAGGATAGAAAGATAGTGCTTATGGATTTGGGGATTATGCCTTTTTAAATTTAAGACAAAACTCTTTCTTGTAAAATGCTTCTTTATATTCCTTTTTTTGAAAATAATTTTCAAAAACTCTTATTTAATCTGGTAAACCTTGGTCTGATACCAAGTCAGACACCCCACCTCCGTTAAGATCACTCACAAAGGGAACGCCTTAACTTTGGTGGAGGGTTATAGGTACACGACACAGAAAATTTTACAAGATAGATAAATATAAGTAGTGAAATTCAATTCTTTATTTCATACGTGGTTCAATACAAAACCATTACATCAAATTGTCTCTAGATAACTTCCCAAAAACATTACAACATAATTTCTTTCATGATTATTTAATAAAGAAGCATAAATCATAAATAAAACTACAAAATCCCCAAGGATAATGTCCAAGAGCCATAGCCAAGTTTGAGAGAGAGTCCAAATCATACGTCTACTTTCTCGAAGCTTGCAAAGAGTCTGACTAAGCTGCGGTATTCCCTCCCTGTGGACCTGGGCGGGGGGAAACGGAAGAAAAGAGGACAAAAGAAAATGGGTCAGACAATAAGTCCGGTAAATTCGGTGATTACTAGTATTTAAATAAGGAAAGGGATCATGAGAGTAATAACAGAACATAGGACAATACCCTAATATAAGATAAGAGGAACATGTGATCGCACCCATTACTATAGTCTCTGCACCTACTTAACCATTGATTCAACCAGCCCTACGTGTTCACAACAAATGATCCCCTTAATGATCGGCTCTTAATCGTATGCATTTATATCCTGCGTCATTTGGCCCCGCTTGACGGTAGATACCTGTGCTGGTCCCACCATGGGGTGTATCAGTCCCTCTGGTGGCAACCCGACACGATTCAGGATGCACAGTGTATACTATTGATGCCTAGTGCCTCATTTTTCCACTCTGGAGTACGTGCAGGCCCATACTCCGTCGGAACCTACACTGGACCACCAACCGTCGGCGTTCTGACCGCTTATAATCAGCCTAGTAATCGTGCCCCACCCTGCCTTGTTTCAGGGTACAATGATACATCTATGTGGGATACTGTTGAAATGGGTCCCCGCTACTATGGTTTTTTAATCAACATGTTTATTTGGTTAAGTGTCCAAGTTTACCTAACCCCACCCATTCGTTTAGTTAACATGTTGAATCGGTTAAGTGTTTCCCTAATTGACTTAACCTTACCAATCCCGACTTAGCTTTAATTTATTAAAGCACCAACCACTCACATTAGACAGGTCTCGTTGTGGTCCCTGATGTGCCGGTCGGTTCTGGTCAGATTTACACCACAACTCAGTCTAACCCCGGGTTCTTTTTGGGCTTGATGTACTAACCTCCCACATTAGACAGGTATTGCTGTGGTCACTGGATATGCCGGTCGGTTCCGGGTAGATTTACACCACAACTCAGTCTAACCTCGGGTTAGCCATATTCGTCTTTTTCTAAATTCACATTTTTCTATATATATATATATTTATCTAATTTCTTTATGTAAATTTAATTTAATTTAATCATGCCATAATTATCCTTTGATTATGCTCACTATAAATGGTATATTAAAATATACCATTTTATGAACAAATCTATGCCATGAATTTTCATATTTTCCCATCGCTAACCCCGTGGAACGTACGCATGAATCACATAAAATGTTGGGCTACTAAATTAGTCCAAATCCATATATAAATAAGGGACATGAAATAAACATAAAATAGCATACATTTCAACTTTTCATGTGTAACTTGGCATAGAAGTACCATTAACTTTAATTAAATGGGCAAAGGTGTAATTGTGACTAAGTTGGGTCTAATTGTCATGTAAACTTGAAAAAGGTCTAGCATGGAGGTTTAACATATAATCACAGTTTTAAACCACATCTTAGCATATTAACTTATGTATGTCAAAACATAAGAAAGCTACTATAATCATTTTTAAATCGCAACTTAGCATATTTACTTTTGTGTGTTAAACATAAGAGAACTATTATCAATATATTCGAATCATAACTTAACATGATGACTTATGTGTTTTAAACATAAGAGAACTATTATCAATATTTGAATCACAACTTAGCATGATACTTATGTATTAAAACATAAGAGGACTACAATTCCAAAAATTTCAACGTAAATAGATTCAACCTAACATGAATATACATGAGTGTTGATCTAACATATAAGCATGTGTTTTAGATAATAAACTTGCAAATAACCACCAATTTATAACATGACATGTTTCACCATTTAATTGGCAAAATAAATACATTACCCAATAATAATATATTCCAATAACATACAATATGTTCATCACCACAAGCATATAGACATGATTAATATATAATATGTTCATCATCACAAGCATATAGACATGATTAATATACAATATGTTCGTCACCATAAGCGTATAGACATGATTAATTTCAATGATACTTAATATAAACGAGAATCAAATCTTATACATAACATCACTCTATATTCCAATTACAACATGTCATGATTCATTTGAAACGTTTAAATCTGCATAATAACCAACATACAAACTAAAAGGGAATTCTTACGTTATGAAATCTGAATTCTGAAATTGGTAAGCTCGCCTTTGATGTAGATCATTGAATTTGACAATCTTTTAAATTGATTTAGGTTCTTATCTTGTCTTTGAAATGGTGACGGCTACACCAAGTTTTCTATTGATAGCATGATAGTTCTAGGAATATTTTTGTGTGATTTTTAGGTTTGAGCATTGGGTTGTTTATATAGAATTTCAATTCAATTTGAGCCGTCGGATGATCCTAGGGTTAACCACAACCATCCAGTGAAGATAGGGTGACACCTCAGCCCTAGTGACTCAGCACCAAGTCATAAAATCGTCACCTTTCAGGTCTGCTCGGGGGGGGGGGGGGGGAGGGGCAGGTCGACCCCCAGGTTGACCTGTAGGGGGGAGGTCGACACTAGGGTCGACCCCCTAGTCGACCTGGGTCCTAGGCGGGAATTTTCCCGCCCAACCCGCTTCTGAATTCTGATTCGAATATGAATTTGTTTTTCGAGCTGTTTGAATTTATTTGAATTTCCTGGAAAATTCCGACAGCCATAACTTCTTCATACGTAGTCCAATTTACGCAAACTCGGACTCTATCTCAACCAGAATTCCGAGGCGAACACAATGGCATAACCTGTTTCCCTTAATTCTCATATTTTAAATTAAGTATTGTTTAATTCGTTACTATATCGTTAACAGGAAATATGGGGTGTTAGAGGTTCATAACTCTATGGTTCGCAAAGCTCTTGGATTCAGATCCACCGACTTTGGTCCACGAATTTGAGTTAGTAGCCTTTGAACTCTTGTCCATGACTTTTTAGAACTTGGGATACTAGGTGTCAAGGTACTCCAATTAGGTTCACCAAGCATAAGAACTTCAAGACTTGGTCTGCCACGCACGGAAGTTCCTTATATTAACCCTCCTTGCATGAGAGACTTAATAACCTAGCATGTCAAGTATATAATATCACATAACTTGGTCAGTCAAGTCCGAAACCCTTCTAGAAGTGTAACAACCCGGAAAATACGAGCCAATTTAAAAATTTTAAATTGGTTATTTTAAAAAAATTTAAACAATTGAAATAGCATATTTCAATATAATAATGAGTTAGAAATGGTGCGGCAATTTAAAATTTTGAATTCAAACTTTGACTGACTATACCGAGTGCAAAATAAAACGGATTTTAGTGAAACCAAAAATATTTAAATCTGTTTATGAATATCTTTCTAAGAATCTGAAAAATTGAAGTTTCATAGCGGGAATCAAAAGTTATGGCCAAAGGAATTTTCAGAAAGGTCGCTATAGAGAATATATATAGCCCTTAGAAATAGACATTTTGCTAACGACCTTGGAATTCGACAAAACCACTTTTGTTGGATCCGAGATGTCAAACTATTGCTAAGTTTAAAATTTCGTAATTTTTGAAGCTAGTATGTTAGCGTGCCAAAAGAAAACGTGTTTGGTTAATTTCTGTTAAATTGGATCGACCAGAAAATGGCCATTTTTCAAACGGTCTCAGAATTCGATGAAACTAGTTTTGTTGGAACCGTAGCGTCAAAACATAGCTAGATTTATTTTTCTGAAATTTTTCGAATCAGTTTATGGCCCTGGAAAATTGAAATGTACGTTCAAATCAAATATTGAATGTTTTATATTTTAATTTGAAGAATAACTGTCTGTAACAGTCAAATTGGCTTATGAAACATATCCGGTTGTGTTCAAGATGGGGATATTTAACTAGAGGCGACAGTCGTTGGGTTTGGATTGGAGTTCGTTTGGAGAAACGTTATTTTAAAAATTTAATAAAGCCAATCAGAATTCTCCATTTATAATTTAAAATAAAAAAAATATCAGACAACCCCCGTAATCCTCGATCTAGACGGCGGAACTGTTCGCCACTTCCCAGGCAATTTCCGATCGCCACGTTCATCTTCAGCTCCACCCCCAGTTGAACTTTTTTTAAGAGCATCCTCCACTCTTCAAATCCATACCAGAAGCTTCCCCTATCGTCGCGCTGTTCTCGAGATCCGCCACCAGAAAGTCGCGCCGCCTCGAAGCCCGCCATGCCTCGACCGTCGTACCGTGTGGGACCCCCATACCTCGTTTTGTGCGCCTCCCCAAGCACTATAACATGGTGCCATCTGATTTTGGTAACGAGCAACAAATTTCCAGAAATTGCAAAACCTAATTTCGAGTAGTTTTGGGAGGTAACAACCTGGGTAATTTAAACAGAAAATAACATTTTTAAGTGTTGCAAACTTTGAAAAATCATATCTTTATCGTGTGTTGACGAAATTCGATGAAACAGGAAACATCGTGACCGCAAGGATGCTCTCTACAGTCTAGAAGTGTGCAAGGATTTTTCTGAGCTTGCTAGGATTTTTAGAAGAGCGACAAACCAATGTGATAACTCTAAATTCAAATGTGAATGGAATCATGTTGTTTAAGTTATATAAGCAAAGTATAAATTATATACGCGTTGTATACCTCATGTACATGTGCTGTATAAGTTATATGAGCGATGTATAAATTATTCAAGCGTTGTATGAAACATATATGCATTGAAATCGTGTTGAAATGGAAGTGAAATATATTTATATACGAATATATATATATACTCCCCTCGTTCACAAACCATGGACGATATATATTGCTTGTGATTGGCGTGAAAATATGTGGTATGACGAATGGTCGAAAATAATTGTTTGTGGTTGATATTGTTGGATTGTGGTTGAAAAATACCTTTATGGTAGAAAAATGCCCTCTTGTGGTTGAAACAAATTAGAACAGGATTTTGGAAATGAAAATAAAACATGTCGCCTGCATGCGAACTAGATGCATGAAATCCCCATTGTGAAAAACCACGAGGTTTTAAGGTAGAGCGAGGAGCCGTACATCTGGGCGGTGCCGGTTTTAACTACCCTGCCGTTATGCTGTCGAAATTTTCTGAAATATTCATGTGTTAGATATATCTTCACATGTTGAAATTATTTTCATGTGTTGAAAAACATTCATGCGTTGAATAGAAATTCATGAGCTGAATGGTATTCGTGTTTTAAATAAATTTTTTTAACAATAAAAATCACATTTTTATTATATATATGAACTATAGAAAACATTCATGTGTTGAATAGAAATTCATGCATTGAATAGAAATTCATGTGTTGAATGGTGTTCGTGTTTTAAATAAATTGTTTTAACAATAAAAATCACATTTTTATTATATATACGAACTATAGAAAACATTCATGTGTTGAATAGAAATTCATGCTTTGAATAGAAATTCATGCGTTGAATGGTATTTGTGTTTTAAATAAATTGTTTTAACAATAAAAATCACATTTTTATTATATATATGAACTATAGAAAACATTCATGTGTTGAATAGAAATTCATGCGTTGAATAGAAATTCTTGTGTTGAATGGTATTCGTGTTTTAAATAAATTGTTTTAACAATAAAAATCATATTTTTATTATATATATGAACTATAGAAGACATTCATGTGTTGAATAGAAATTCATGCGTTGAATAGAAATTCATGTGTTGAATGGTATTCGTGTTTTAAATAAATTGTTTTAATAATAAAAATCACAGTTTGATTATATATATGAACTATAGAAAACATTCATGTGTTGAATAGAAATTCATACATTGAATAGAAATTCATGTGTTGAATGGTATTCATGTTTTAAACAAATTGTTTAAACAAAAAAAATCACATTTTTATTATATATATGAACTATAGAAAACATTCATGTGTTAAATAGAAATTCATGCGTTGAATAGAAATTCATGTGTTGAATGTTATTCGTTTTTTAAATAAATTGTTTTAACAATAAAAATCACATTTTTATTATGTATATAGAGGTCGAAAAACAGTTATGTGTTGAATATATGAAGTGAACAATAAAATTTACATTTTTATTGTGAATATTAAGTGCTAAAAACATTCATGTGTTGAATAAATATTTCTGATGATAAAAATATTAACTTTATCATGTATACGCCTCGCTAAAAATAACCACGGGTTGAAATAAATGTTCGGGGGTTATAAATATTATTTTTAACATGTTTAGGATCTAAATAAAGTAGTCAAGAGTTGAAATTTATTTTTGTTCATCAAAAATATCATTTTATCCTATGTATGAAGTGTTAAAAATAACAGTGTGTTGAAATAAATTCGCTAGAAATGTTATTAGCTTTGTTCTGCATATATATATACATGTGTTGAACATAGAAAATGGATTGGCTGTTGAGTAAAGAATTTATTTACGTGCCTGAGAAATAGGTAAGCCTTAATGAGTTGGCTGCGCAATTTTATTATTATATCAACTCCTGTGAATGCCATTGGATGCGGAGTGCTGGTTGTTCTGTGTGTAATAATAAACATCGCCATAGGATAGTAACAATTAATTTTGAACTACACTATATGGCATACTTCTTGTAATAACCCGGAAATTCTGAACCAGTTTAAAATTTTTATTTTTGGCAATTTTAGCGAATTTTGAATATTTAAAATAGATTATTTTAAATATTATCGACGAGGAAATTTATTTTGAATATAATTCGAACGAATATATTTATATACGTCGTCGTTAGAATATAAATAATTATATATAATTATAAATAGAATTGAAAATGGCGAGGTAGTTCGATAATTCGATTTCAAACTTCAATTGAACATACCGGGTGCAAAACAATCCGGATTTTAGTGAAACCAAAAACATTAGGATCTAATTGAGGATATCTTTCCAACGAATCCGAAGTATCAAAATTTCATAGCGGGAATCAAAAGATATGTCCAGTTGAAAATTCTGAATAGTCGCTATGGAATTCAGGCCCTTAAAAATGGGAATTTTGCAAACGACCTCGGATTTCGACGAAACCACTTTTGTTGGGTCCGTTATGTTAAATTATTGCTAGATTCCAAATTTCATAATTTTTCGAATCAATATGTGAGCGTGGCAAAGGAAAACGCGTTTGGCCAGTTTCAGTTGATTTTAATCGACTGGAAAATGGCCATTTTTCTAACGGTCTCAGAATTCGATGAAACTAGTTTTGTTAGGACCGTATCGTCAATACGAAGCTAGAAAATATTTTTTATGGAATTTTTCGAGCTAGTATGTGACCCCGGTAAATTGAAATGCGCGTTCAAACTCAATATATAGAGTTATATGTTGATTTTGACGAAAACTGATCGAAACGTTCGAATCAGCTTGCGATACATATCATATTGTGTTCGGAATGGGGGTAATACGCTAGCGGCGATAGTCATTGGGTGTGATTCCGAGCTCGGACGAAAAGTCAACACTTAGGAAAAAATAAACAAAATTAAATTAAATATTATTGGGCCCCTCCTTTTCTCCTTTATCGCCTAAGACCCCCCCTTCTGTAATTCATTATCGAAATCGAATTTATAAAAAAAAGGAAACGACTGAGGCCGCTACCCCTCGCTCGCCACCACCGATCCTTCCGCCACCCTCTCCCCAGGCCGGCGCGCCTCCGACCCACATCATCGACGCCCCCCCAGCCCTTCTTTCACCTCTCGCGCCAGCCCTGACCCGAAACCCACCCTAAGACCGCCGCTACACCTAGCCGACCTCCACCACCCCTCTGAGCTGACCTCCGACCAGTGCGACGCCCCACCACCCTGCCGACATCAGTAGACCGCCATCCCCTCCTCTTAGGCCACGGTGAGTTTCTTTTTGTTTTATTTGTTTATTTGTTTTATTTATTTGTTTAAAGTAGTAGGATTTAAAAAGCTAAGGTTTTTAGAATTAAACAGCTTTAATTTTTGAAATTGTAAAGAGATGATTTTTATGCAAATGAATAGCAATAAAAATACGATTTTCAGGTAAAAGGGTTTGATTTTTACAATTAAAGGATACGATCTTTTAAAGAAGAAATTTTTATGATAGTAATGGGGGAATTTTTATCATAGTAAAGAAGGAAAAATTCGATTTTTAATTTATAGGAAATATAAAAACATGATTTTTATATAGGGATGATAATAAAAATATGATTTTTATATTATATAGATAATAAAAATTCGATCTTTGTTATGTAGGAGAAATAAAAATATAATTTTTATTATGAAGAAGAAGTAAAAATATAATATTTATATAGGTAAGATAGTAAAAATATCATCTTTATAAACATAGCAGAATAAAAATCTGATTTTTATTATATATATGTTGAAAGAAAGAAGTGATTTTTTATAGTGATGAAATAAAAATTTAATCTTTATATTTGAAAAGGAGAAATCTATATATTTGAAAAGGTGAAATCTTTATAAGAAGAGTAGCGTTGTAAAAATATAATTTTTATCTATATAGCATCGAAGTAAAAATATAATTTTTATCTATATAGCATCGAAGTAAAAATTCGATTTTTATATATTGAATAGCGAAGTAAAAATTCAATTTTTATATATTGAATAGCGAAGTAAAAAATCAATTTTTATATATGTAGTGGCTACGGGCAACGAAAGCGACAAAAGGCGGAAATGGCGAAGATTTCTCTAAATGAAGTATCGTGAAGTTGGATAGCTATCGGTGAGAATTTCTCACCTTTCAATTTATTTTTCTAGTTATATATATATATATATATATATATATATATATACTAGGATGCAGACGGTGTTTAGTAGCACCTGACACACGTCATCCACAGACCATGGATGGCTTGTTTGTTTAATTGTTCGGTTGTGTAGTTGGTTATATTGTTTGGTTTGAATTGAATTGTTTGGTGAAATTAAATTAAATTGATTGATGTGTGAATGGCGTGGACCTTCACTAGACCGGGGATAAGGCTAGGCCTCGTCCTGTTTCTAGTATCGTGTCGTTATGCCGCCGAAATTTTCTAAAATAAGTTAGGAAAATAAAAATATCATTTTATTTAAAGAATGAACTGAATAGAAATTCATATGTTAGAATAAAATGTTTTATCGTTAAAAATATAATTTTTAACGTGAATATGAATATAGTGAATGAGAATAAATAAATATTTATAAACAAATCGGCTGATTTGTTTATATACACTGATTTGACTGATATTGATTGGGTCGATAAATTTTGCACATCGCCCAACTGCACAAATAAAATCTGTGTTTGATTGTTTGAAACCTCACATGGGTGTTGGGATGAAATTTGAAGTTCACTCATCCTGATTGATTAAATATGTCGATCGATTGATTGACAGGCTGTTATAAGCGTTAGATATTTGTATTTGATGCTTATACAGTGTAGTGCACTTTGGTTGATGGTTGATTATTTTTCAATGCTATTATATTCGTGTGATGTATGAAAATCCATATAATTAACATTATATGGTAATTGATTGGGCCTCATTCCAATTTGAAAAATAAAGAATATTTTAATAATAAAGTTTACATCTTTATCAATATAAAATAAAGGTTCATGTGTTGACGGTACTCATTCGTTGAGATTAGTCATGTGTTGAACGAAATATTTTAACAAAAATAGTCACACGTGGACGGTACTCATTCGTTGAGATTAGTCGTGTGTTGACAAATAGAAATATTTTGATAATACGAAATATTTTGATAATAAGAAATATTTGAAATAGAATATTTGAAAATAGGAATATATGAAGCCGTGTTGATTAGATTGACACCATTTTGACGTGAACGATATTTATATCGATTTTATTCATTTCGAAATGAATTGAATTTAAAACGATTTCGAAATGAATTGAATATAAAACGATTTCGAAATGAATTGAATATACAACGATTTCGAAATGAATTGAATATAAAACAATTTCAAAATGAATTGAATATAAAACGATTTCGAAATGAATTGAATATAAAACGATTTCGAATTGAATTGAATATAAAGCGATTTCGAATTGAATTGAATAGGAAACAAATTTGATTTCAATTGAATATATAACGAATTTGATTTGAATTGAATATATAACGAATTTGATTTGAATTGAATATATAACGAATTTGAATTCAAATTGAATAGAAAACAAAATGAATTCAAATTGAAAGGAAAACGAATTCGAATCGAATTGAATTGAAAAGAAAATGGATTCGAATCGAATTAAAATCGATTTGAATTGAAATCAAATAGAAATGAAAATAAAAAGGATTTATAATAGAAAATTCAATTTTTGATTTGAATTTGAAATAAAGGTTGAAATTGTTTTTGAAACGAATTCAAAACTATTTATAAAATCCGTTTTGAATAGTAATCGACGAAATATATATTATATATATATATGTAATATAATGGCCTGAATAGAACGCGCCGCGCCGCGGCAGTTCGTGAATTTCGACCGTTTATTTCAAACGGACATTACGGGAGATCCGACCGTCGGATTCTCCTAAAACTGGAACCGTCGGGTTCGTATCGAAAAGAGCTTTCTAAAGAATATTAGAAATTCAAAATCTAACGGTTGAATTTGGAGATACGTCCAAATCAAATTCGAAAAAGGTCGCTGTAAGTGCAGTTCGATGGCCGTTGATGGAAATCGACTGTACGGGCCTTGATAAAATTATTAAAAATAGTAATAATTTGTGTAAAATCATAAGAAATGATTTGGGAAAATTTGGGATGAAAAACTCCATATTTGAAAAGACAAAAATAGATTTTTATCGAAATGAACTAGTTTGAACTCAATTTAAAACCCGATTTTTTATTTTTAAATAAATAAATTAGATTTAAAAAGGGGTTTTAAATAATCGGAATTCCTAATATATTTGATTTGAATTGAACTAGAATTGATTTGTGGGTTTATCGTGAACTGTGTTTTAAACAACACTAGTTCTTTAACCCGATGATAAATAGAACGTGATTTGGGTTTGTCGTGAACTGTGTTTTAAATAACACTAGTTCTTTAACCCAGTAAAAGGAGTTTTAATGAATCTACAGTTAGATTGAAATATGGATTGATAATCTAAATTATCAAATTTAGAAAATGAGCGAGAATGGAGTATTACCAGTTTTGCTCCAAAGCGATAGTTAAATCTTTAATTAGATTTGAACGTGAAATGGTAATTAATTTTACCGATAACACCGTGGTGTTAGATATGGAGTATTACCAGTTTTGCTTCATGGGATGAATAGGTTGGGATTGGGAAATAAAATAAATAATTACTTCGGTGTGGTTCGCTAATCTCGACTAGTTTAGAAAACCATAATCTGGTTTGAAATGACATCCAAAGGAAGATTAAAGAATAAATTTAAAGAATTTATATTTGATAAAATTAATGGGAACCTTTCCCTGAGAATATGAATTGGAATGAGGCGTATGTTGTGTTTGTTTAACATTTGTTTTTAATATACGCGGGTTGTTCGGAAAGGCCGGGTTTATACCCATTCTGAATAACCGATTCGACGATAAGTCAAAGATGAAGACGGTGGTCGAAGACCGGAAGTCTTCACATCGTTTGGATTATTACTGATGATCCTGATTGGCCTGTACACCCAAGAGGATGGAAATAGTCGGTGGTCGTCCAGACGTACTTGGAGATGGATGGATATGCGAGGAAAGTGCCTTCGGTTTCGTTCAGACCCAGAACGGACTTGTAAATGGATTGTGTGTCTGACATTGGATTTTATTCTGTGTTGATTGATTTCTGTTAAATATATATCTTTTTGGCGGCGGAGAATTTATTCTCTTGCTTAACGCCCTTCTCTGAGACGTACGAGCTTAGAGGTTATATATCGATAGATATCAATCGCATGGCATGAATTGCCTGTGTGGCACGCTGAGATGCAATGATCAAGGCTTTTGTTGAAAAGCATAGTCTTATGGTTGATGATCAAAGCACGGCCTACGTGGCAGCTTTGTGTATAACGTAAATTCGCGAGCCTCACACCTCGGTATGAGTTAAAAACGAGATACGGACTGCAGGGAGAGCACGACGTTTCTTTCTAGCTTTGGTGGTGTCAGTGACTTACCAGCCCTGACATTTATATACTTTTCACCTATGTGGTTGTTGGAATGCGAGGCGCCTCGATTATAGGTCTGTAAGGACCGGGAAACGTGTGTTCAGGAATTGCCAATCCTCTAACGTAAGTGAGGACCGGCCCTGAAGCATCCAAGGGTTGCCCAGAGTGCGTAGCCTTGAGGCATTTGCTAGAGTGTCTCGAACGCGGAGAGGAGCTTGCCCCTTGCCTCGACTCATGGCGGAAATCCAATTTCCAATACGTGTATTGCGGTTTTAATTGTAGAACTTGTATGGCGACATAGTAGCATGGAATGCTATGCCGTCTATGATTTATATTTATGATTGAAACTGTTTTGACACTATACACTTATTATAGTATCAAGTGATTTGTTTTCAACGTACCAAGCATATTTGGCTGTTATAAGGTAAAACCCTATCCTCCGGCTTGCGTTGCATTGTGTGATGGGACCTAGGTCTTATAATAGCTTCATTTTTCGAAAAAGCATTGCGTTGTTTATTCTATGCACTGGTATTCTTGGGAGGAAATCCGTTCCGTGTTATACGGCGTGGTCCTTTGAATTACTCTCTTTTAAAGTAAAGCTTTAAATAACTGTTTTAGTTCTCACACCAGTCACATGACTGACCTGGAGTTTACTGTTTTAACCTAAACTCTGGGTGCCCCTATTTTCCGCACGGGAAGCTAGTAGTTTTGGTTTTGCAGATTTATATTCACAGGATCCTGGTTTACAGCTGGAATGATATCCGGAAAGCTCTGTATCCGTATATCACCTTCAATTGTGCTTAGTATTATTTTCCGTTGCTATGTAATTTATTGTAATCTCTGATATTAATCGAATGTAATTTATTCATTTATACTCTGTATATTCTTGTATCTGATGGAATTGTTGAATAGCAATGAAATGTTCTTCTGTTTGTGTTCTGTTTTGTCCTGTTCTCAAACGATCAGGGGTTTCGAACGGTCTAGATCGGTTTAACGACTGATTCGGATCGAGCGAAATTCCCGGCCGTCACACTTCTTGACGATAGGCATACTTCATCATATACCACATAAGCATTTGGAGCTTAGGTGACGAGGTTGAAGATTTACCATACGAGCAAGAGGTTTTTATGGCGATGACTATATATTACAGGTTGAACTGATGACTGATCTGGACTATATAAATTGTAACGGTAAATTGCAAGATTAATAAAAAAAAACCCACACGGGTCTGGAGATGACAATAAACACGTCTCTCTGGTCATTAAGGCACAAAAACCATTTATAGGGCGGCGAGAATTTATTCGTTGGAGTTATGATCTATATACACTCCCCTGTGGACACCGGAATATATCACTATAAATATGTGTATGCTTATTAGGATTTATTGGGTACCTAATACGGCCCAATAAATTTCCAAACCCCTTCCTGTACAAAGGAGGTTATAGCGAAATTTTTCGAAATATAAGTTGTTAGTAAAATATTTGAAGTGAAAACGAAATTGGAATCGCCAAATGAATTATATTTTTATATATATAAATATAAATATAAATTAAAATGAATCGAGGTCGTGCAGTTCGCGTTTTGAAATCGTAACTTCAAACGATTATACCGAAAGATCTAACCGTCGGATTTTCACGAAACTGGAACCGTTGGGTTCGCTTTGGGAATATCTTCCCAGTGATACAATCTTTGTAGAAATCCAATGGTTAGATTTCTCGATATGCATAAAACAAATTTGGGGGAAAACAGCGCCAGTGCAACGACATGACCTGAAACGTCGTTTATTTAAATATGGCCATTTTTAAATAAATAAAAATGGCAAAAAATCATTATAAAATATTATAAGCGATATGGAATGGAAATAAACCAATTTTATGTCGTTTGCTTGATATTTGATGCTTGAATGTGTTTGACATGAAAATTATACTAAAGAACTGAAATGTGAATGTCAAATAATTTAAAAATGGAAAGAATTGATTTGAATTCTAAATATACGTGAATTATCTAAAAAGTCCGAGTTAATCCTCATTTCAAATAATTGATCGAACGATTCGAAGTTGAAAATACGAAGATGGTTCAAGACCGACGATCTTCGTATCGGATGGATGGGCGCTACTGAGGTTCTTGATTGGTGTTGCTACCTTGAAGGGACTGGAGTAGTAGCCGTTTGGAGTATGTGTTGATTGTACAGATATGTGAGGAATATGGTGCCTCCGGTTTCATTCAGACCCAGAACAGACTTGTAAATGGATTGTGTGTCTGACATTGGATTTTGTTCTATGCTGATTGATCTCTGTTAAATATATATCTGTTTGGCGGCAGAGAATTTATTCTCTTGCTTAACGCCCTTCTCTGAGACGTACGAGCCCAGAGGTTATATATCGATAGAAATCAGTCGTATGGAGTGGATTGCCTGTGTGACATGCCAAGATGCAGTGATCAAGGCTTCTGTTGCAAAGCAAAGTCTTGTGGTCGATGATCAAAGTATGACCTACGTGGCCTAGCTTTGTGTATAGTGTGGATTCGTGAGCCTCACACTTCAGTATGAGTTAAAAACGGGATAAGGACTGCAAGGAGAGCACGACGTTTCTTTCTAGCTAGCGGTAGTGTCAGTGCTTAAACTGGCTGACATTTATATTATTTTTACCTATGTGGTTGTTGGAATGAGGCGCCTTGATTTTAGGTCTGTTAGGACCGGGAAACGTGTGTTCAGGAATAATTAATCCTCAAATGTAAGAGAGGACCGGCCCTGAAACATCCAAGGGTTACCCAGAGTATGTAGTCCTGAGGCGTTTGCTAGAGTGTCTCGAAGTAGAGAGGATCTTGGCCCTTACCTCGACTCATGATGGAATCCAAATTTCCAATACGAAATAACAGATTTTATTGTAGAACTAGTATGGTGACATAGTATATGGTAGTTATGCCATCTATGATTGATATTTATGATTGTATTCGCTTTTGAAACATATATGCACTAGTAATAATATCAAGTGATTTTGTTTTGCACGTATAAGCATATTTTGGCCATTATAAGGTAAAACTTTATCCTTCGGTTTGCGTTGCATTGTGTGATGGGACTTGAGTCTTATAACGGCTTCATTCTTTTTAAAAGCATTGCGTTGTTTAAAGAAGTTAACTTGTTTTAATGCACTGGCAATCACTGGTGTAAACCCGTTTCGCGAAAGTGACGTGGTCCTATGATTTGCCTTATTACTGTTGTTTAACCAGTTAAGTAGATTTCTCATACCAATCCCATGACTGACTCGTTGTTTGTTTCACTTTGCAAACTCGGGTGCCCTTATTTTCACACGAGCAACCTAGTTAACAGACGATAGGATATTTTGGCTTAGCACTGCAGCACGGAGTGCGTTTTTGGCTTGATGGCGAGGATTAGATTTATTTGTATTCTGGCTATTGACTTTCCGCCATTCTTATCTTATGTATATGATTCCGCCTATGGCGATGTAGACTGATTTACTTCCAGCATGTATTACCTTATGTATATGTACCGCCTCTGGCGATGTAGACTGATATCTTTATTATATCTCACTGTATGTATATATTCTGCTTATGGTGATGTTGACTGATCATTCCCTTTTTATGCACTAAGTTATATCCTACATTGTGCTACTCTGATGTTGTTACATGTTATGATTCCGCTATCATATTTATGTAAAATTATTCTTTTTGTTGTTTATGCTATTATCTGTGCTCTGCTAATGATGATTAGTTTGTTATATTCCAATGATTATCCTTAACACCGTCGTACGGGTTTTGAGATCGTCACAGTTGGTATCAGAGCTTTGGTTAACCTTAGTTCTGGAATCTAACACATTAAACACCTCATTAGAATAGAACCAGTTGAGTTCTAAGGCGAGTAGCTCATTAGAAATAGGACTAGTAATGTCCTAGAATGAGCTAAGAAGAATAGCAAAACAATTTGATCAGTACATCATTATCTTTCCTTATGTTCTTCTGTTTTACAGTATATGAAAGTTATCATTTCTGTGAGCTTGACTCTTTTCTTGCTTGTATAGAACTAGACTAGATGGCTACATGAGCAACATCAGCTAGAGGAGGCCGAGAAGGCCGAGCTGGAGGACGGGGGAATATCCCTGTTGCAGAAGGGCATATGATACAACCTCCAGCACCTCAACAATTCGGACTGGACCGAGTAGTGAAGAGGTACAAAAACCTCGGGGGAAAACCCTTTTCTGGCACTGGCACAGTGACAGAGGCCTTAGCATGGTTGAAGACATGCGAAAAGATTTTGGGTGGCATAAGACTTGGAACCCACGACAAAGCATTTATGGGCGCTTGGCTTTTACAGGAGGAGGCCGAATTATGGTGGTATGCCATCACCTCTGAGGATGAGGAAGATACAGTAAGGACGAGGGAGGAGTTCAAGACAATGTTTAAGGGGAAGTTCATCCCCGAGCAAGCATTTGAGCGTATGCGAGATGAGTTTGCTAATCTCCAACAGGGAGACCGCTCTGTCCAAGACTATCTTAATAAGTTCACGCAGCTCTCACGATATGCACTAGAGCTTATCATAACTGCGAAGGCAAAGAACAAAAGATTCATACGTGGGCTTAATCGCAAGTATCAAGACAGAGCAATGAACAACATCAAACTTTTATTTGCATACATGGTAGAGATGGCCTGCAACTATGAAGACTTAGATGAGAGGAACCTTGGCCTTGACCGCACCAAGAATCAGGCTGGAAACAAACACAAAGCCACTGGGGATCAGCCTGAGTCTGGCAATGCAGCCGCCACTAATCAGCAAGCCAGTAAGCCTCCCATAAGGAGCTGTTACAGTTGCGGTAAGAAGGGGCATTATTCTAATGTGTGCACCGCTCTAAAGCGGCTGAAGACAAACCCGCAAAGCTCAAATCTAAATCCCCGCAACTTGGTTGAATGTTACAACTGCCATCAGAAGGGTCACATTAGCAGAAATTGTCCTTTAAAGAAAAATGCATAGGTAGCTCATGTCTATGACGGGGGAAACCCGCCAGCTATCACGAATGGATCAGGTAAACCCGACGTCTTGGGAGGTACCCTTACAATTAAAAATATTCCAGTTTCTATACTTTTTGACACTGGTGCATCACGTAGCTTCATTTCTAGTAACACTGTTAGTAAGTTAAAGTTAAAAGTAAGAGACCTTAAAGAACCAATTAGAGTTCAAAACCCGATAGGTGGCTCTCTTGTTCTCAGTTCATATTGTAGAGTGCCTATCTCTTATTCTTGTTACAAGTTGCCCATCAACTTAATCATCATGAATTTTTCTGAATTCGATGTTATTCTCGGGTAAGAATGGTTAACGACATATGAGGCTGAATTAAGATGTGCCGAAAGAATCGTTAAAGTTGAAACGAAGCTAGGACACATATATATACCATGTCATGGCTCAGAAACCGAGAGAAAAGCATTTTGGTCTGCTTTAGAAGTTATCCCCACTTCATTAGAAAAGATTCCTGTCATTAAAAACTATGCGGATGTGTTCGAAGAAGTCGAAAACTTACCTCCGCAAAGAGAAATTGAATTTAGAATTGATCTAATTCTGAATGCTAGACCAGTGGTACATCCAATTCGAAGGATGGCTCCGAAAGAAAAAGAAGAGTTAGGCAACCAAACTCGAGAATTTCCGTGGAATGGTCTGATCAGGCCAAGCTTTTCATATTGGGGAGCAACAGTAGTGTTTGTCCCAAAATCAGACGGTACTCTTCGACTTTGTGTTGATTACCGAGATCTCAATAAGAAGACACTAAAGAATAAATATCCATTGCCGTGAATCGATGATTTGTTAGATCAATTGAATGGAGCACGAGTATTCTCCGGAATGGACCTAGCTACAGGTTTCCACCAATTACGTATAGCAGAAGACTGTGTTCCTTTGACAGCCTCCAGGGGTCCTAATTTATTTTACGAATGGTTAGTAATGCCGTTCGGCTTGTGTAACGCTCCCGCATACTTCGTCGATCTGATGAACAGAGTGTTCCATAGTGTCTTGAATAAATTTGTTCTGGTATTCATTGATGATATTTTAATCTACTCTAAGTCAGAAAGTGAGCATGAGAAACATTTAGAACAAGTGTAGGAAATTCTGAGAAGGAATATCTTGAAAGATAAATTTTCTAAGTGTATCTTTTTGCAAGATGAATTTAAGTTACTTGGTCATGTTGTATCAAAAGAAGGGATTGCTGTGGATTCAAGAAAAATTACAGTAATTCAGGACTGGAAGAAGCCTACTACCCCCACAGAAGTTCGAAGTTTTCTTGGATTGGCTAGTTACTATCGGAAATTCGTTAAGGATTTTTCGAAGACATCCGGTGCATTAACAAAGATTACAAAGAAGCATGAGAAATTCAAGTGGACTCCATAATGTGAGGAAGCTTTCCAAGAGATGAAACTGAAATTGACAATTGCTCCAGTATTAACAATAATTGATGGCAATCGGGACTTGACGGTATGCACGGATGCTTCTATTAGAGGTCTTGGTGCAGTATTAATGCAAAGAGGCCAAGTGGTCGCTTATGCTAGCCGTCAGCTGAAGCCGCATGAGAGGAACTATGCAACTCATGATCTTGAGTTATTAGCAATCGTGTTTGCATTGAGAATTTGGAGGCATTATTTATTGGGTGAGAAGTTCGAGCTATTTACTGATCATTAATCATTGAAGTATCTATTCACTCAGAAAGATCTGAACTTGAGACAACGGCATTGGTTAGAATTCCTTGCAGCATACGATTTTGAGATTCTGTACACTCCAGGGAAAGCCAATGTTGTGGCGGACGCACTTAGCAGAAAGAATGAAATCATCGCCAGTTTTGTCGTTACGTCTTCCTTAAATGATAAGATCGTTGTTCTTCAGAAAGACGATGAATTTATTCAAAGGATCAGTCAGAGGATCAAGGAAGGTGAACCTACGAGCTTTCAAATTGATAACCAAGGGGTTCTAAGGAAAAAAGGTCGGATATGTGTTCCAAACATTTCTGAGCTCCGGAAGGAAGTACTTGATGAATGTCATAAGTCCAAACTGAGCATCCATCCGGGGGTGAGAAAAATGTATAATGATATCAAGTGCACATTCTAGTGGAAATAAATGAAAAGGGACATTTCCTTATACGTTAGCAAGTGTTCTACTTGTCAACTAGTCAAGAGCGATCAGTAGAAACTGGATGGATTATTACAACCATTGGACATTCCAGGATGGAAGTGGGAACAGATTTCTATGGACTTCATAGATGGTTTGCCTCGAACCAAGAAAGGAAATGACAGTATTTGGGTGATCGTAGATCGCTTCACGAAGACCACCCATTTCATACCTGTTAGATCAAATAGAATGGCTCAGAGTCTAGGACAGATTTATTTCAAAGAAATTGTTAAGCTACATGGAGTGCCGCTCAGTATAGTCAATGATAGAGATCCACTATTTACTAGCAAATTCTGGGAGGCATTCCAGATAGAATTGGGAACCAAGTTGAATCTGAGTACCGCTTATAACCCTCAGACAGATGGCCAAACTGAGCGGGTGAATAGAATTCTAGAAGATTTACTGCGGGCTTGTATTATTGATTTTGGCGGGTCATGGGAGGATCACTTGCATTTGGCAGAATTCTCTTATAACAACAACTATCAGGCAAGTTTAAAAATGTCGCCATTTGAAGCATTATACGGTAGACCGTGCAGATCTCCCGCATGTTGGGTTGAACCTGGCAACAGACTTGTGTTGGGACCCGATATGATTAGTTAAGCATCCGATAAAGTCGATTTCATCAAGAAACGATTAAAAACCGCGCAAAGCCGACAGAAAAGTTATGCAGATTTTAGAAGAAGAGATTTGGCATTCGCTGTTGGAGATTATGTTTATTTAAGAGTTTCTCCAATGAGGGGAGTAATCCGATTCGGTAAAACTGGGAAGTTGGCACCCAGATTTGTTGGCCCCTTTCCTATACTTGAACGAATTGGAACTCTTGCTTATAGGGTTTCATTACCTGATTGGTTGCCTGGAGTGCATAATGTGTTCCACGTATCTCAACTTAGAAGACATGTGCATGAACTGAATCTTGTTGTAGAAGAAGCAGCGCAACAGGACTGGGAAATTGCTCCAGAATTAGCAGTCAGAAGAGCCATTAAAGATTGTTGGCAAAGAAACTAAAGAGCTAAGGAGCAAAAAGGTTCATTTAGTTAAAGTGTAATGGAGTAGTGATCCTAGGGACTATACTTGGGAGACTGAGGAAAGCATTAAGCAAGCTTACCTGTAACACCCCACCTCCGCTAGGGTCACTCTTTCGGGGGCACTAGCTTCTGGGGGGCGTTAGAACTGGGTAAGCATGCATAATGATATATCAAGGCAGAACAGGAACATAAATATATATATGTAAAACAGAGTAAGTGAGAATAAAACAGCGGAATATCTCAAACCATCTCAAAACAAGTCTAGTACATCATAAAGTCATCTGGCAAAATAAATATGTCTAGTACAACATAAACAGAAATACCGAAATACATAGTGCTATCCCCAAAATTGGTTAAGTATTAGTGGGCCATGACTTAACCCTAATCACGAGGCATTAATTTAATTGTACCTTAACCTCTCACATTAGACTTTGTTGCGGTTACTAGTTAAGCCGGCCGGGTCCGGGTAGCTTTACACCACAACTTGGTCTAACCTCGGGTCCCAGGTACACATGACCAACTTCTCACATTGGGTCCTATTGTTTGTAGCAACTAGTTAAGCCGGTCGGTTCCGGGTAGGTTTACGCTACAAACTCAACCCAACCTCGAGTTGGCCACACATGTTTTCTAAGTGTCATGTCCACTTTATTTCAAACCATAATTACAAGTTTAACAAATACTTGGGTAGACCTAACTTAATAGGTAAATTCCCAAGGGGTAGACCTAACTTAATAGGTAAATTCCCAATCTTATATTTTCATGTATTTTAAGTTTTACCCAAAAACCCTCCCAACGTCATTCTATCGCTTACATATTCGTCATAACGTATAAAGGGTAGAAAGGGGGAACTTGGCACAACATACATGATAAATCTTACATATCATAATAAGCATGCATAACATGTTGGACTTGCATAACTTAGCATAGTGGGCTTGCATAAACATGCATAACTTGTTAAACTTGCAAATCATGGCATAGTGAACTTGCATAAACATGCATAACTTGTTAAACTTGCAAATCATGGCATAGTGAACTTGCATAAACATGCATAACTTGTTAAACTTGCAAATCATGGCATAGTGAACTTGCATAAACATGCATTACTTGTTAAACTTGTAAATCATGACTTAGTGAACTTGCATAAACATGCATAACTTATCAAACATGTGTAACATAGCATAGTGAACTCACATAAGCATGCATAACTCATTAAACATGCATAACATAGGATAGTGAACTCACATAAGCATGCATAACTCATTAAACATGCATAACATAGCATAGTGAACTCGCATAAGCATGCATAACTTATTAAACATGCATAAATGCCAACTTTCATCACATATTAACTTTAGAGTTTCTAAAATGAAGGTAAGAGGGCTTACAAATATTATGAAGACACAAATCTACTAATAAAGATTGAGAAGCCCTTTTATGCAAGCATATAAAAACCCAAAACAAAGCTCTAGTCAACAAAAATCCCAAAAACTCTAGCTTAGCAAATAAAGCTTGCAACTTGATGATGTATGCAAGCTAATGATCATTCATACAACTTAGAAAAGCTTGTATGAACATCAAAATCTTCTTAGAATTGATTTTTGAAGAGGGTGGAGGCTAGGGTTCTTAGGTGGAGGCCATTTGAGAATTCAATTTGACATAGTTTGGTTGCTAGATTGAATAATGAGGCTTTAGGGTAGGATTAGGGGCTTATTTATAGAAGATTAGAGTGTTTTTAGCCCTAAGGTAACCCTAGGTTAGTTTAGGTCCGTCAGATTTAGGAATTATCTAGAACCAGGCCACAAGACCAAGCCCAAATCAAAATGGTGCGCCAGGCAAAACTGCCTGGCCACCCCGTGTCGACAGGGCTGTCGACAGGGCAGTCAACACCCTAAGACCCCTGTCGACATGCCTGTCGACATGGGGCCCCTAGCGGGAATTTTCCTGCCTGACACCAATTAGCCCTAATCCTTGTTTTTAATTTGAAATTTAAATCTGTTTTTAGCATAGAAATTTCTGAAAACTTCAATGGGCCTTAACTGGGTCATACGGACTCCGATTTTCGAAAACTCGGACTCTATTTCGCGTATTTTTCCGAGACGAACGCAATGGCATAGCCCGTTTCCCTTAATTCAGATTTTAGAATTTAATTCTGCCTCGATTTATGTTATTGAAAATACGGGTTGTTACATTCTCCCCTCCTTAAAGGATTTCGTCCCCGAAATCCTCAAGTTAGGAAGAACGTGTCCTATCATCCAATCATCCATCTACTCAAAGCATCATCCACGAGCAATCATTGTCCTTAAAAGATTCTAAACGCTGTATGAACATATGCAAAAGTGTGTGTATATGTACTTATCTAATGCAAAGATCAATGCAAAATATGTTAGTGAAATGTATCCATATGTATGCAAATCCCTAACATAATGTATAATATCTACATGCGTGCTCAATCATACATCCATATGCAACATCCATGTGATTGCATACAAATTTCATCCATGAATAAGCATAAACACTCATGCACATGCAATATGAGGAGTGTGTGAGCCGATCTAGTGCCTAATGTGTATCATGCATCCACGAGTAACCACTTGCAAACACTTGCAACCACTTGCAACCATCAAACATAACATGTCTCAAACACATGTTTCATCCAAAGGGTTTCTATCTTAGGTTCTTATGACAAGATTAGCACGATAACTAGATAAACATGGATAGTAAAGAGAAAGATATACTAACAAAGGAAAGAGATTGAGAGTGTACCCTCAAAAAGGAATGGATAAAGCCCACGCATCTTCTCCTCGGTTTCCCAAGTTGCGTCTTCTTCGGCTTCACCCCATTGGACCTTTACCAGCCCAACCTCTCGATTCCTTAGCTTCTTGGTCTCCGTCCCCAAGATACGAATCGGAGCTCTCCTCAAAGTTGCTTCTTTCTCTACTTCTACGTCTTCAAGAATGCTAGGTTCAACCACCTCAGCGGACTCATGTAGGCACTTTCGGAGATGCGAGACATGAAAGACATTATGCACTCCGGACAACTTCTCGGGCAATTGCACTTTATAAGCCATCTTCCCAATTCTCTCTATGATAGGGAAGGGCCCAACAAATCTCGGTGCCAACTTCCCAACAGCTCCAAATCGGACCACATTCCGCAAAGGAGAAACCTTTACGAAAACCATGTCCCCAACCTCAAACTCCAAATCGGATCTCCGCTTATCAGCATAGGATTTCTGTCGGTCTTGGGCCACCTTCATCCGTCTTCTAATCAACTCGACCTTCTCGGATGTATCTCTAATCATGTCGGGTCCAAGTATAAGCTTATCTGTAGTCTCCCACCAACATGTAGGCGACTTGCACGGCCTCCCATATAAAGCTTCAAATGGTGCCATCCCTATGCTTGCTTGATAACTGTTATTATATGCAAACTCAACAAGAGGAAGATGGTCTTCCCAAGTACCACCAAAATCCAGAATGCAAAGCCTCAACAAGTCCTCAAGTACCCTATTCACCCTTTCCGTTTGGCCGTCTGTTTGTGGGTGATAGGCCGTACTCAGGTTCAACCTTGTGCCCATAGCCTCCTGCAAACTGTTCCAGAACTGACTAGTAAAGATGGGGTCTCGGTCACTGACTATGCTGGAAGGGACTCCATGTAGTCGTACTATCTCACGAAGATATACTGATGCTAGTCCAGATGCGGTCCTTTTGCTCTTCACCGGAATGAAATGAGCACTCTTCGTAAGTCTATCTACAATAACCCAAATGCTTGTATTCCCCTTCCTTGACCTTGGAAGCCCATCAATAAAGTCCATAGAAATACTCTCCCACTTCCATAGCGGGACCTCTAGAGGATGCAACAGCCCACCGGGCTTCTTCGACTCAGCTTTTACTCTCTGACAAATAACACATCTCGAGACAAACTCGGCCACATCCTTCTTCATTCCAGGCCAGAAGAAGATGCGCTTCATATCCTTATACATCTTATCTCCACCCGAATGTATAGTCAGCTTGGAGCGATGTGCTTCATCAAGAACTTTCCTCATCAAATCTTCTACCCTTGGAACACAAAGCCTTCCGTCTCTCCTCAGCCAACCCTTATCATCTATAGAATATCGAGCAAGGTGACTAGACATCTCCCCTCGAATCAGCCTATCCATGATCTCAATTATCTGAGGGTCTTCCTTCTGCGAAGCCCCAACTTGATCCAGAAGGGTAGGCCTGAGCTCTAGGGATGCTAAGGAACCGGTCATCGACTCAACTGTCAAAGAAAAATCAAAGTTTGCCAAGAACTCTAAATTCTTCATCTCAACAAATAGAGGACTTAGTGTCAACCTTTTCCTACTCAACGCATCCGCTACAACATTCCCCTTGCCAGGGGTATAGGCTATATCAAAATCATAGGAAGCCAAGAATTCCATCCATCTCTGCTGCCTCAAGTTCAGATCCTTCTGCGAAAAGAGATACTTCAAAGACTTATGATCAGTATACAGCTCAAATCTCTCTCCCAGAAGATAATGACGCCAAGCCTTGAGTGCATATACAATCGCTGCCAGCTCCAGATCATGAGTGGGATAATTCTTCTCATGCACCTTAAGTTGCCTCCCACCAAAACATATAACTCTGCCCTCTTGCATCAGAACGGCGCCCAATCCCGTGCCACAAGCATCAGTGTACACGGTAAATATCTTACCACCATCGGGTAAAGCTAGAACTGGTGCTGAGGTAGGGGCTCTCTTGAGTCTTTGAAAAGCAAGCTCACAGTCCATATCCCAAGCAAAAACTAAGTTCTTCTTCGTCAACTTAGTAAGAGGAGCGGATATCTTCGCGAAGTCTTTGATGAACTTCCGGTAAAAACCCGTAAGACCCAGAAAGCTTCTCACCTCGGTTGCATTCCTTGGAGTCTTCCAATCCTGAACTGCAACCACCTTAGCGGGATCCACCGCTAAGCCTTGCTTGGATACGATATGCCCAAGGAATCTAACTTCCCTTCTCCAAAAGTGGCACTTGGAGAACTTGGCCTTTAACTGGTGTGCTCTGAGCGTATCCATCACCTCTACCAGATGCCTCGCGTGCTCTTCTTCATCCTTGGAGAAGACCAGAATATCATCCACAAAGACCACGACAAACTTATTCAAGAACTCCCGAAACACCCTACTCATCAGGTCCACGAAGTACGCGGGTGCATTCGTCAAACCGAACGGCATAACAAGCCATTCAAAGAATCCATCTGGAGTTCTGAATGCAGTCATGTCTATACTATCTTCAGCCACTCTGAGCTGATGAAATCCGGTAGCAAGATCAAGCTGAGAGAAAACAGAAGCACCAACAAGCTGGTCAAAGAGATCATCGATCCTCGGTAACGGGTGTCTGTTCTTCTTAGTCAGCTTATTCAATTCTCTATAATCCACACAGAGCCGAAGAGAACCATCTACCTTAGTAGCAAACACCACAGGCGCTCCCCATTCGGATATACTTCTTTTGATGAAGTTCTTCTCAAGCAATTCTTTCACTTGCTTGCTCAACTCCCGTCTCTCACGCGGAGCCATATGCCGAACGGGCAAAGAAACAGGCTTAGCATTATCTACCAGATAAATGCAAAAATCAATCTCTTGTTTAGGGGGCAACCCCTTAACTTCTTCAAAAACATCCGGATAATCTCGGACCACCCTTACAGACTGAAGGGCTTCCTCTGACGAGTCGAGAGATTCGAGATAGCACAACATGACGGGATTCTTCGGATTGCATGAAATCTCTAGGGTATTGCCAAGGCGAGTCACAAGCCTCACAACCCTATGCTCACAATCAAGAATGGCTCCATATCGGGACAGCCAATCCATGCCCAGTATCAATCCGTATCCCCTGAAACCAAGAACATACGCACTACACAAGAACTCTACACTGAGTATAGAGATCCTCAGATCCTCACATATCATAGATAGATGAGCAGAACCCCCAATGGGATTCGAAACACAAACGGGATCATCCAATAAGCTAGTACTAAGGTGCAAGCTATCAACAAGATCAGATGAAATAAAGCTATGTGATGCACCAGAATCAAACAAGGTACGAACTGGAAGATCAGAAACATAAACAAGGTTCTCAACAGAAACACTACCTCGATCGGGAACTGGAGCGGTATTGAGAGCATGAACTTGCCCTCCCGAAGGTCCAGCCTGGCCTTTCTTCTTCGGGCACTCCTTGCTGAAGTGTCCAGTCTCACCACAGGAAAAACATCCACCACTAAGCTTCCATTTCTTCTTCCTACAATCCTTAGCAAAGTGCCCAGGCACACCACAGTAATTGCACTTTCCCTTGCCTTTGTTGTTGTTGTTCCCCTTCTTGTTCTTGCCCTGATTCCCCTGACTGCTTTGACCACCTTGATTGCCTTTGCCTTGAGAATCAGTCTTCTTTGCTTGAGCATCACTCGACTTGACTTCTTTCTTTCCGTCTCCCTGAAGCAGAGCCATATTGACCAAACTCTCAAAAGTAGCCCCATGCGGAATATGTGACATCGCCAAGCCCTGTAGCGGCTCATTCAACCCTCTAGCAAATCGAAGAGCCTTCTTCTCCGGAGTGTTCACCATATCCAAACCAAAACGGGCCAACTGATTAAACTTGTTCACATACTCCTTAACAGACATATCACCTTGCTTTAATGCAATGAACTTCTCCATCTGTAAATTCGCCTCAGCTGAAGATAGAAACTTGGCCACAAATCTAGCCCTCAAATCGGCCCAAGTCTCAACGGGCCTCGTCCCATTGGTGACTTCCCACCAATAGGCTGCTTCATCCTTCAAAAGCCACACTGTCAATAAGATCTTCCTCTCGTCATCAATCCCAAAGATAGCAAACAAGTCCTCAGTGTCTTTCAGCCAATTCCTAGCTTCAACAAAAGATTCCGTGCCTAGGAAATTCTTGCCTCCCATCGCCTTGAAGTCTTTACAAACCTTCGTGAACTCAACCTGAGGATGCTGAGGGGGAGGAGGAGGAAGAGGAGCCTCAGCAACAGGAGGGGGAGGAACATTAGCAACGGGAGGAGGAATATTAACTGCTGGAGGGACCACCGGAGGAGGGACATTAGCAACGGGAGGAGGAATATTAACATTAGGGGGAGGATTCTCAACTACAGGAGGAGGAGTGGGAGTAGGGTTTGCGGGGCCGGCTGCCGCCCTAGCCTCTAGAAGCCTCCTATACTAGAGTGGCACATTTACTCCATCGGGGATGGAAAGATCCTCAGCCATACTGAAACGAAGGATAAGATAAGATTAGGTCAAGGGAACGAAGGATAACGCTAATGGCTTTTTGGGGAATAGCCCTTTAAAATACTAGACTTTTCTTTGGAAAATACTTTATACTTGTTTTGAAAATAGTTTTTCAAAAGTCTTTCTAAAACTTTTTGTTTTTTCTCGTAAACCATATTCTATGATACCAAATTTGTAACACCCCACCTCCGCTAGGGTCACTCTTTCGGGGGTACTAGCTTCTGGGGGGCGTTAGAACTGGGTAAGCATGCATAATGATGTATCAAGGCAGAACAGGAACATAAATATATATATGTAAAACAGAGTAAGTGAGAATAAAACAGCGGAATATCTCAAAACATCTCAAAACAAGTCTAGTACATCATAAAGTCATCTGCCAAAATAAATATGTCTAGTACAACATAAACAGAAATACCGAAATACATAGTGTTATCCCCAAAATTGGTTAAGTATTAGTGGGCCATGACTTAACCCTAATCACGAGGCATTAATTTAATTGTACCTTAACCTCTCACATTAGACTTTGTTGCGGTTACTAGTTAAGCCGGCCGGGTCCGGGTAGCTTTACACCACAACTTGGTCTAACCTCGGGTCCCAGGTACACATGACCAACTTCTCACATTGGGTCCTATTGTTTGTAGCAACTAGTTAAGCCGGTCGGTTCCGGGTAGGTTTACGCTACAAACTCAACCCAACCTCGAGTTGGCCACACATGTTTTCTAAGTGTCATGTCCACTTTATTTCAAACCATAATTACAAGTTTAACAAATACTTGGGTAGACCTAACTTAATAGGTAAATTCCCAAGGGGTAGACCTAACTTAATAGGTAAATTCCCAATCTTATATTTTCATGTATTTTAAGTTTTACCCAAAAACCCTCCCAACGTCATTCTATCGCTTACATATTCGTCATAACGTATAAAGGGTAGAAAGGGGGAACTTGGCACAACATACATGATAAATCTTACATATCATAATAAGCATGCATAACATGTTGGACTTGCATAACTTAGCATAGTGGGCTTGCATAAACATGCATAACTTGTTAAACTTGCAAATCATGGCATAGTGAACTTGCATAAACATGCATAACTTGTTAAACTTGCAAATCATGGCATAGTGAACTTGCATAAACATGCATAACTTGTTAAACTTGCAAATCATGGCATAGTGAACTTACATAAACATGCATTACTTGTTAAACTTGCAAATCATGACTTAGTGAACTTGCATAAACATGCATAACTTATCAAACATGTGTAACATAGCATAGTGAACTCACATAAGCATGCATAACTCATTAAACATGCATAACATAGGATAGTGAACTCACATAAGCATGCATAACTCATTAAACATGCATAACATAGCATAGTGAACTCGCATAAGCATGCATAACTTATTAAACATGCATAAATCCCAACTTTCATCACATATTAACTTCAGAGTTTCTAAAATGAAGGTAAGAGGGCTTACAAATATTATGAAGACACAAATCTACTAATAAAGATTGAGAAGCCCTTTTATGCAAGCATATAAAAACCCAAAACAAAGCTCTAATCAACAAAAATCCCAAAAACTCTAGCTTAGCAAATAAAGCTTGCAACTTGATGATGTATGCAAGCTAATGATCATTCATACAACTTAGAAAAGCTTGTATGAACATCAAAATCTTCTTAGAATTGATTTTTGAAGAGGGTGGAGGCTAGGGTTCTTAGGTGGAGGCCATTTGAGAATTCAATTTGACATAGTTTGGTTGCTAGATTGAATAGTGAGGCTTTAGGGTAGGATTAGGGGCTTATTTATAGAAGATTAGAGTGTTTTTAGCCCTAGGATTAACCCTAGGTTAGTTTAGGTCCGTCAGATTTAGGAATTATCTAGAACCAGGCCACAAGACCAAGCCCAAATCAAAATGGTGCGCCAGGCAAAACTGCCTGGCCACCCTGTGTCGACAGGGCTGTCGACACCCTAAGACCCCTGTCGACATGCCTGTCGACATGGGGCCCCTGGCGGGAATTTTCCCGCCTGACACCAATTAGCCCTAATCCTTGTTTTTAATTTGAAATTTAAATCTGTTTTTAGCATAGAAATTTCTGAAAACTTCAATGGGCCTTAACTGGGTGATACGGACTCCGATTTTCAAAAACTCGGACTCTATTTCGCGTATTTTTCCGAGACGAACGCAATGGCATAGCCCGTTTCCCTTAATTCAGATTTTAGAATTTAATTCTGCCTCGATTTATGTTATTGAAAATACGGGTTGTTACATTACCCCAAATGCCGAGTGGACATCTCTGACTAACTCTGGTGCAAGGTACCTATACAATACTTTGCATTTCCATTTCTGTTTCCTACTGTACTGCTGTTTCCTTTTCGGGGATGAAAAGTTTTAAGTGGGGGCGATTGTAACAACCCGGAAAATACAAGCCAATTTAAAAATTTTAAATTGGTTATTTCAAATAAATTTAAACATTTGAAATAGAATATTTCAATATAATAATGAGTTAGAAATGGTGCAGCAGTTTAAAAATTTGAATTCAAACTTTGACTGATTGTACCGAGTGCAAAATAAAACGGATTTTAGTGAAACTTAAATCTGTTTATGAATATCTTTCTAACGAATCTGAAAAATCGAAGTTTCATAGCGGTAATCAAAAGTAATGGCCAAAGGAATTTTCAGAAAGGTCGCTATAGAGAATATATAGCCCTTGGAAATAGACATTTTGCAAACGACCTCGGAATTCGACGAAACCACTTTTGTTGGATCCGGGATGTCAAACGATTACTAGGTTTCAAATTTCGTAATTTTTGAAGCTAGTATGTGAGCATGGCAAAAGAAAACGTGTTTAGTTAATTTCTGTTAAATTATTTCTGTTAATTTGGATCGACCAGAAAATGGCCATTTTTTAAATGGTCTTAGAATTCGACGAAACTAGTTTTGTTGGGACCGTAGCGTCAAATCATAGTTCGATTTATTTTTTTGGAATTTTTCGAATTAGTTTGTGGCCTTGGCAAATTAAAATGTACGTTCAAATCGAATATTGTATGTTTTATATTTTAATTTGAAAAATAACTGACTATAACAGTCGAATTGGCCTACGAAACATATCCCATTGTGTTCGAGATGGGGGTATTCAGCTGGGGGCGACAGTCGTTGGGTTTGGATTGGAGTTCGTTTGGAGAAACGTTACTTTAAAATTTTAATAAAGCATGGGCCAATCAGAATTCTCCATTCATAATTTAAAATAAAAAAAAATCAGACAACCCCCGTAACCCTCGATCTCGACGGCGGAACTGTGTTTGCCGCTTCCCAGGCAAATTCCAATCGCCACGTTCATCTTCAGCTCCACCCCCAGTTGAACTTTTTGAAGAGCATCCTCCACTCTTCAAATCCATACCAGAAGCTTCCCCTATCGTCGCGCTGTTCTCGAGATCCGCCACCAGAAAGTCGCGCCGCCTCGAAGCCCGTTGTGCCTCGACTGCCGTACCGAGTGGGACCCCCATACCTCGTTTTACGTGCCTCCCCAAGCGCTATAACGTGGTGCCATCTGATTTTGGTAACGAGCAACGGATTTCCAGAAATTACAAAACCTAATTTCGAGCAGTTTGGGAAGGTAACGACCTAGGTAATTTAAATAGAAAATAACGCTTTTAAGTGTTGAAAACTTTGAAAAATCATATCTTTATCGTGTGTTGACGAAATACGATGAAACAGGAAACATCGTGACCGCAAAACGCTCTCTACATTCTAGAAGTGTCGAGGGATTTTTCTGAGCTTGTTAGGATTTTTTGAAGAGCGACAAACCAATGTGAGAACACTAAATTAAAATGTGAATGGAATCATGTTGTATAAGTTATATAAGCGAAGTATAAATTATATACGCGTTGTATACTTCATGTACACGTGCTGTATAAGTTATCTGAGCGATGTATAAATTATACATGCGTTTTATGAAACATGTATGCATTGAAATTGTGTTGAAATGGAAGTTAAATATATTTATATACGAATATATATATATATATATATATATATATATATACTCCCCTCATTCACAAACCATGGACGATATTTATTGCTTGTGATTGGCGTGAAAATATGTGGTATGACGAATGGTTGAAAATAATTCTTTGTGGTTGATATTGTTGGATTGTGGTTGAAAAATACCTTTGTGGTTGAAAAATACCCTCTTGCGGTTAAAACAAATTAGAATAGGATTTTGGAAATGAAAATAAAACATGCCGCCTGCGTGCGAACTAGATGCATGAAATCCTCATTGTCAAAAATCGCGAGGTTTTAAGGTAGAGCGAGGAGCCGTACATCGGGACGGTGCCGGTTTTAACTACACTACCGTTATGCTGTCGAAATTTTCTGAAATATTCATGTGTTAGAATTATCTTCATGTGTTGAAATTATTTTCATGTGTTGAAAAACATTCATGCGTTGAATAGAAATTCATGTGTTGAATGGTATTCGTGTTTTAAATAAATTGTTTTAACAATAAAAATCACAATTTTATTATATATATGAACTATAGAAAACATTCATGTGTTGAATAGAAATTCATGCGTTGAATAGAAATTCATGTGTTGAATGGTATTCGTGTTTTAAATAAATTGTTTTAATAATAAAAATCACATTTTTATTATATATATGAACTATAGAAAACATTCATGTGTTGAATAGAAATTCATGCGTTGAATAGAAATTCATGTGTTGAATGGTATTCGTGTTTTAAATAAATTGTTTTAACAATAAAAATCACATTTTTATTATATATATGAACTATAGAAAACATTCATGTGTTGAGTAGAAATTCATGCGTTGAATAGAAATTCATGTGTTGAATGGTATTCGTGTTTTAAATAAATTGTTTTAACAATAAAAATCACATTTTTATTATATATATGAACTATAGAAAACATTCATGTGTTGAGTAGAAATTCATGCATTGAATAGAAATTCATGTGTTGAATGGTACTCGTGTTTTAAATAAATTGTTTTAACAATAAAAATCACATTTTTATTATATATATGAACTATAGAAAACATTGATGTATTGAATAGAAATTCATTCCTTGAATAGAAATTCATGTGTTGAATGGTATTCGTGTTTTAAATAAATTGTTTTAACAATAAAAATCACATTTTTATTATATATATGAACTATAGAAAACATTCATGTGTTGAATAGAAATTCATGCGTTGAATAGAAATTCATGTGTTGAATGGTATTCGTGTTTTAAATAAATTGTTTTAACAATAAAAATCACATTTTTATTATGTATATAGAAGTCGAAAAATAGTCATATGTTGAATATATGAAGTGAACAATAAAATTTTCATTTTTATTGTGAATATGAAGTGCTAAAAACATTCATGTGTTTAATAAATATTTCTGATGATAAAAATATTATTTTTATCATGTATACGCTTTGCTAAAAATACACATGTGTTGAAATAAATGTTCGGGGGTTACAAATATTATTTTTAACATGTTTAGGATCTAAATTAAATAGTCAAGAGTTGAAATATATTTTTGTTCGTCAAAAATATCATTTTATCCTATGTATGAAGTGTTAAAAATAACAGTGTGTTGTAATAAATATTTGTTCGCTAGAAATATTATTACTAGCTTTGTTATGCATCATGTGTTGAACAGAGAAAATGGATTGGCTGTTGAGTAAAGAATTTATTTGCGTGCCCGAAAAATAGGTAAGCCTTAATGAGTTAATTGCACAAGTTAATTATTATATCAACTCCTGTGAATGCCATTGGATGCGGAGTGCTGGTTGTTCTGTGTGTAATAATAAATATCGCCATAGGATAGTAACAATTAATTTTGAACTACACTATATTCATGACGATAGGCATACTTCATCATATACCACATAAGCATTTGGAGCTTAGGTGACGGGTTGAAGATTTACCATACGAGCGAGAGGCTTGTATGGAGATAACTATATATTACAGGTTGAACTGGTGACTGATCTGGACTATATAAATTGTAATGGTATATTGTAAGATTAATAAAAATCCCACACGGGTCTGGAGATGACAATAAACACGTCTCTCTAGTCATTAAGGCACAGAAACCATTTATAGGGTGGCGAGAATTTATTCTCTGGAGTTATGATCTATACACACTCCCCTGTGGACACCAGAATATATCACTATAAATATGTGTATGCTTATTAGGATTTATTGGGTACCTAATACGGCCGAATAAATTTCCAAACCCCTTCCCGTACAAAGGAGGTTATGGCGAAATTTTTCGAAATATAAAGGTGTTAGTGAAATATTTGAAGTTAAAATGATATTGGAATCGCCAAATGAATTATATTTATATATATAAAAATTAAATTAAAACGAATCGAGGCTGTGCAGTTCGCGTTTTGAAATCGTAACTTCAAACGAATATACCAAAAGATCCAACCATCGGATTTTCACGAAACTGGAACCGTTGGGTTCGCTTTGGGAATATCTTCCCAGTGATATAACTTTATAGAAATCCAACAGTTAGATTTCCCGATATGTGTAAAACAAATTTAGGGAAAAACTGTGCCAGTGCCACGGCACGACCTGAAACGTTGTTTAATTAAATATGGCCATTTTTAAATAAATAAAAATGGCGAAAAATAGTTATGAAATATTATAAGTGATATGGAATGGAAATAAACCAATTTTACATGGTTTTCTTAATATTTGATGGTTAAATGTGTTTGACATGAAAATTATACTAAAGAACTGAAATGTGAATGTTGAATAATTTAACCATGGAAAGAATTGATTTGAATTCTAAATATACGTGAATTAATTGAAAAGTCCGAGTTAATCCTCATTTCAAATAATTGATTGAACGATTCGAAGCTAAAAATACGAAAACAGTTCAAGACCGACGATCTTCGTATCGGATGGATGGGCGCTACTGAGGTTCTTGATTGGAGTAGCTACCTTGAAGGGCTGGAGTAGTAGCTGTCTGGACGTATGTGTTGATTGTACGGATATGCGAGGAATATGTTGCCTCCAGTTTCGTTCAGACCCAGAACAGACTTTTAAATGGACTGTGTGTCTGACATTGGATTTTGTTCTTGTGCTAATTGATCTCTGTTAAATATATATCTGTTTGGCGACAGAGAATTTATTCTATTGCTTAACGCCCTTCTCTGAGACGTACGAGCTCAGAGGTTATATATCGATAGAAATCAGTCGTATGGAGTGGATTGCCTGTGTGGCATGCCAAGATGCATTGATCAAGGCTTCTATTGCAAAGCAAAGTCTTGTGGTTTATGATCAAAGTACGGCCTACGTGGCCTAGCTTTGTGTATAGCGTGGACTCGCGAGCCTCACACCTCGGTATGAGTTAAAAACGGGATAAGGACTGCAGGGAGATCACGACGTTTCTTTCTAGCTAGCGATAGTGTCAGTGCTTAAACTGGCTGACATTTATATTATTTTTACCTATGTGGTTGTTGGAATGAGGTGACTCGATTTTAGGTCTGTAAAGACCAGGAAACGTGTGTTTAGGAATAATTAATCCTCAAACGTAAGGGAGGACCTGCCTTGAAGCATCCAAGGGTTACCCCGAGTGTGTAGTCCTAAGGCATTTACTGGAGTGTCTCGAAGCGGAGAGGATCTTGCCCCTTGCCTCGACTCATGATGGAATCCAAATTTCCAACACGAAATAACGGATTTGATTTTAGAACTAGCATGGCGACGTAGTATATGGTAATTATGCCGTCTATGATTGATATTTATGATTCTATTCGCTTTTGAAACATATTTGCACTAGTAATAATATCAAGTTATTTTGTTTTGCACGTATTAAGCATATTTTGGCCATTATAAGGTAAAACTCTATCCTTCGGTTTGCGTTGCATTATGTGATGGGACTTGAGTCTTATAACGGCTTCATTCTTTTTTAAAAGCATTGCATTGTTTAAAGAATTTACCTTGTTTTAATGCACTAGCAATCACTGGAGTAAACCCGTTCCGCGAAAGTGGCGTGGTCCTATGATTTGCCTTATTACTGTTGTTTAACCAGTTAAGTAGATTTCTCATACCAGTCCCATGACTGACTCGTTGTTTGTTTCACTTTGCAAACTCGGGTGCCCTTATTTTCAAACGGGCAGCCTAGTTGATAGATGACCGGATATTTTTGATTAGCACTGCAGCACGGAGTGCGTTTTTGGCTTGATGGCGAGGATTAGATTTACTTTTAGTTTGGCTATTGACTTTCCGCCATTCTTATCTTATGTATATGATTCCGCCTATGGCGATGTAGACTGATTTACTTCCAGCATGTATTACCTTATGTATATGTACCGCCTCTGGCGATGTAGACTGATATCTTTATTATGTCTCACTGTATGTATATATTCCGCTTATGGCGATGTTGACTAATCATTCCCTTTTTATGCACTAAGTTATATCCTCCACTGTGCTACTCTGATGTTGTTACATGTTATGATTCCGCTGTCATATTTATGTAAAATTATTCTATTTGTTGTTTATGCTATTATCTGTGCTCTGCTAATGATGATTAATGTGTTATATTCCAATGATTATCCTTAACACCATCGTACGGGTTTTGAGATCATCACAACAAGTACATATCTGCACCAGAACGACCCAAGAAGCCCACAACTTCCGATTTTCCAGATCCCATGCATCCCGGACTCAACAGCCTACCAAAATACGATCTCGGTGGTCGTTGGATTTATACTCTATTACGATTTCAGCGATCATCAGACTTCTCTCAAATCTCAACTCATAGATTTACATATTTCCGGAATACTTGTAAAACACGTCCTCCTTCAATCAAGAAAGATATGTTTTGAGGGCAAAGTGTTGACCTGCTTTTGGTCAAAGCAGTCACACGTTAGGTTTATGGCTAGCGACGCACTTAGGATCGACACAACCTTTTGGAAGCTCAAGGCAATTTGGTAGAAGTTACAACGCATTCCAAATAAAGTTAAAATTCATTCTTGGAATTAGTATCGACTCAATAGTGTGTGGATAACATGTATCAATCACACAAAAAGGCTTGAGCATCTCATTCTGATCACGTAAAATTGCTTGCGCAAACTCAACAACATTAGATCAGCCACTTTGGCAAGTTCTTGGTTGGCACTTCAAAATCAAGTGATCAGCATAGTAGGATCGTAAATTTCCATACGCGTGCATCAGCCGCCACAGCGCTCTTCTTATGGCGTGGTTCAAGGATTATTCGTATCCCTTAGGTTTACGATTATACGCATTTCATATCCCATACAGGATACAAAATCGTACGCCCTTGGGGATATGATTTCGTAACCTTTCAAGGGATACGATTGTTTAGGGTTTTGGCATTTTCAAAAGAGCCGAGCATATCGAGATGATGAAATATTTTCACAAGAGAACACTATGTTTTCACATCCGACATTTGGCACAACGTGGGATTCGAAATCCCGCCTTCTCTTGGCATCTGTAAATTTCATGTGTGCATTGGGCTGATCATCCCATTTTCCTTCAGCGCGCCGCATCCTGGGAGGCGAGTTTCTTAGCAAAGAGGCAGATACAATTTCTTCAAAACTATCAATCGACATACACAAGATGACATAATAATGTAGCAATACAGTTGGATAGACATTAAATTATAATCAATATTTCAAATAAAGATCATGCATCCTTCATTGGTTGGTATATGAGCTGGGTTTTTTAGCTGTATAATCTTTAAGTGAAAGTTATTAAAATGAAGGCTTATATTTTATCATTTGGATAACTTTCATATAACCATAACCATATTATAAGAATAGGATGAATGAAAGGGCATTTAACTTCTATTGTTTAGATGTCATTAAAAGAAAGCTTTTGTAAAGTTTTTACACATTGCTTATAAATCTATACCCCTTCGCAGCTATGAATGATTAAAAACAATATTTAGTAATTATTTTCATTGTACATTGGACAGTTTCAAAAATTATAGCATTTAAACTGAAGAATATGGAGGCGTGAAGAATAAATAAATAAAAGCAAATTATACCAATAAATATAGGTATCATCACATGGATGGTCGAGCTGCAAAACATGAGACAAAAAAAATAAAAAAAAAATAAAAGGACTTACTTTCCATTCATTATTATTGTATAAGTTATTTAACAAAACAAAATTCTACAATGGGATTAGGTGGACTAATCTGGTTTTGTTGCTAGTGCAATGGCAAGCATGCCAGAATTGTTGGTTCTCCAAAGAGTGTTGAAAGCATTTTAGATAAGAGGAGAGGGTAATGCTGAACTACTATAAGCAGTGACTTATCTAAAGCTAATAAGATAGAAAAATTTCAAAATATGAGTAGCTTATGTGTGGCAACTTATTAAACCATAAGGATACAAATCATACTGGTGTGATACTTCGGGATAGCCAGAGGTGATTGTGAACAAGTTGTAAGTAAAGTTGATGCAGTATTTTGCTGCATTAAGCTAAAAGAGGACAGTGGCCGGTTATGTCTCCAATTGGGGTGAATAGCTAAGAAAGAGCGCTTGTGTTATGCACTGTTGTGGTCAAGCTGATGAAATGTGTGGTACTGACAAACTAAGGTTTAACTATGGTCATTTGTAATGGGAGTGTGAGCTCTTGATTTAAGTGGATGAGGCTAAACTGCTACAGTTCTTTCACCACACATGGGACTGTTGTCTCTGTAATTTTTAAATTTCTTCCGATTGAATGCAGGCTCTTCATCTTTTGCCTCTTTAATATTTATATTTGTGCAGCTACATGTTACCCTTTATGAATTGTAATCCAAACTTCATCCTGCATATATAAGTGGATATGGAGTAAATTTGGTAGCTTGCCTATTGTTCAAAGATAGTGATTTTATAATTAAAGTTAATCTCACCACCTTGGTAAATCACCATTCTTCTTAGCATGTAATTTTTTTTATGCTTTTACTAGTGTGTTTTCAAAGTAAACAAAAACAAATTATTGCTATAAACATAAATTATTTTTTTACTAGAGTAAACAATTATGAACTATAATGTTATAAATTTTTATTGCTAAAACTATTCAACAACTAAACAAAAATATGCTTGAGAAATTTCATCCACTTAGCTCTTTGTATTGATAACTTGCGTATATACCACAATCTGTAGTACTAAAATAGTTTCTTTATTTTGTAGAATCATTCAAAGTTTATTTACATACGGGAGACTCTAAGCCTTGGAAGATGCAGCTTGGGAAAGCGGAGCTAATAATTAATGTTGGAAAGAGCCATTGGATACAAAATGCAGCTTCATTGTGAACTTTAGTATCATGAACAACATGGGTTGTCTTTGCTGGATCATGCTTGGAAACACAAGGAAGTGCACGTGCATTTTTCGGAGAGTGAATTTTTTTTAACATAGCGGGAACTTGGACAAATGAATTAATGCTACCAAAAATTTGAGATCTGAGTAGCCTCTTAGAGGAATGAACATTCACATAAAGAACATGAGGATTAATAACTTGCTAGGGAGTATATAAAGCCTACATAATTACAGGATAATGCATATCAGAATCAATGCTATAGGGACAACAAAAATCTGTAATAGATTGTTGACCAGTTGAAGAACCATAATTACCAACGGCAGTACCAGCACCATCCGATGGAGCATTGGAAAAATCAACGGGGATACTGCAGGAAAGAAGGTGGATAACAAGACCTTGCTCCAGTCACGTACAAAAAAAATAACTATACACGGTTCTTATTAATTGAACATGCACACGCGCGCATGTTTATCTGTTTTTTTTTTTTTTTTTTTTTTGTATGCCATGTCATTATTCACTAATAATTATGAGTCCCACCTTATACTTTATTTCAAGGAGTATTTTCTATATTTCATTCAAGTGTCTGATTCCATATGCAATTTAATTGAACTATTTCAGTCCATTTAGATAACTGCATATGCTACTTGATTAATTATCATGCTTTCAACATGTGTTGGCTATATTATTTCTATAGTCACTAATTGTGGAATTTTTAAAACCAAATAATCCAGTCCTAAAACTATTAAAGAATTAGAAGAATAAAATTTTGAAATAAATATAGACGATTTCGACACAAAAATATAAAAAAATATTCATGCAAATAATTTTCTCCTAAATCATTAATCATATATAATATCTAAAGAACATAATTTATGTGCAAAACAAGTACCGGTATTGCACGCGTAATGCATGTCACAAAACTCCTAACATTAATACATTCAATTTTGGTTGTCATATGGTTAACATTGTTGGTGGATGTGATTAGCTCATCGGATGGTGTCGATCGCTTATCCAAATAATCATGATAGAGAAACGTATCAAATTATTAACTATTCTCAGTTAAGTGTATATGTAAGATAAATTGTAATAACAGTGATTAAACAAATATATATATAGGATAAAAAATGACTAGTGAATTTGAATTTTATTATTATTAGACGAGAATATGTACTTAATTTGTTCATTAATTTATTTAATTAAAAATTTATATGAATGATTACGTGTTCACTTTAAACATTAATTACTATAGAGAATATTTAGTATTTATTGGGTTCATTAGCTAAAATTGTTTATTCACCCACCTAGTAATAATTCGTTTGAAATAGATTCTTAGCAAATTATTTAATAAGATATGTTAATTTATTCGATTAGATATGAATATTGCTATATAAGTCAAAACAATTTTTAACCTTCATTGGGTCTCTATAGCCTTTCTATAATTCTTGAAAGTGATAAAAAAGAACGAGCTCTTCCACATTTATCCTCTTTTTTATCCTTCTATGCATTGGTATTATTATTATTTAATTTTTCCTTTTTCTTTATGAGTATACTATGGTTGTATCTAGTCAATTAAGTTGTGTCCATCATTTTCAACTTATAATGTCCATACTTCCCGATTTTCTTTTCATTATTTTTTATGTTTATTGATCTAATTATCTCCTTTTCTTCTTCTAAAAAATGCAGGATTAAATTCTTTAATGTTGGTAGATGCAAGTGTACGTGGGTCACAATTTTTTTTATCTTAAGGAACTTAATCTACCGACATAAACTGTACTCACATATGTCAACTCGAATGCCTTAAAAGTTGGGAATTTAAAGATTTACAATGTAGAAGCATTTGTACTAAATGTTGTAAAAGAGTGATTTTTGAAGCAAGCCCTAGTTTTGCAAATGGAAATCCTAGGGTCGGCGTAAGATATCACAGTGTCAATGTAGGGATTTCTGAAGAAGTGCCAAGTCCCAATGCTGGTCATCCTAGGGTCAGCATAAGATATCATAATGTCAATGTAAGCCACCAAAAGCTCTACAATTGATGTTGGCTTTGAAATTTAATTTATAAAATAAGATGGATCTTCTGGAAAATATTTAAGGGAGATCAAAAATGGTACTTTTGCACTGAAATAATAAAGGTCATTTCTATAAACTATGAATTGCATGTGAGTTTATTATAGCATCATTTACCGCTAACCATTCATGTGCATATATACTTATCCATTTACAATTTGTGTCTAAATTTCAAATTATCACACAAACACATATATGATGATGTCATTCCCACCCAATATCAAATACATAAATGAATTAAATTTTGAAGTCTTAAATTTGGTTTTCTTTACGTTTATATTTCAAAAATCCAGTTCAACTAGATATAATAGCTTTTAGTTTCTTAAGTTATATTTAAAATTTAAATTTCAAAATCAAATATTCCATAATTTTGTTTTAAATTAGATATATTTGATTTTAACTAAACCATCTATATTTAAATATCAAACATTTATTCATACATAATATTTTATAAAACCCAAGTTCAAATAAAATGTATTTTAAATTTTTGAATGAAATATCAAATATAAATGTTCATTCCGACATTAGATTTAAATTAAATTCATATTTTAAACGTTAAAATTATTGGGTTATTACACTAACTTATTATATGCACCAAAACTATGTTATTATATATATCATTTGACTAATATAATAATGATAGAAGATAACAAATCAATTTAGTGCACTTTTTATTTAAACAAGTTTGAACTAGTGCTACGAACATGGTTATATTTTCAATATTTCAAGAAAACATTTATTAATCAAACCATTGAAAATATTATTAATCAAGCCAAAAGAAACTGAGGTGAAGCACATTTATCAATGTAATAGATTTACTCTTGCAATTTTTATTCTAAAATCGTTATACTTAAAGACAAAAATCACGAGTCTACTACATCGTGTTAGTATTTGGAAGCAAAAATTTAAAAACTCAAGTTCTTGAATAAATTTTATACCATAAAATTAGTTTATTTTCCATATAATGAAAACCTCGTTATAGGCACATCCTTTTGGCTTTCTGGACTTCTCTCCGTTACCTATGTTTATTCTTGTTGTTAGCGACTTTTTTCTTTTTGATTTGCCCTACTTGTAATCAAGCGGCTACCCATCTAGCACACTTATGGAACCAGCTTATGGTATGTGGTCATGCTTTGAGTTGGACTATTGACCGTTGTATCTCTTCAGTGTTATTAAAAGACTACATACCACCCCCAGGTATAAAATTTGGACTCGAGTCCTCACTTGGTCCGCCAAATATAAAAATAGGACTCAGGTCCCCACTTGGTCCAGCAAGTATAAAATTAGGACTCATGTTCCCACTTGATCAGTCAAGTATAAAATTCGGACTCCAATCCCCTACTTGATTAGTCAAGTACAAAATTCGGACTCCAGTCCGCACTTGATAAGTAAAGTATAAAAGTTGGACTCTGGTCCCGCATTTGATCAGCCAAGAATAACATTCAAACTCTGGTTCATAACTCTAGACTTAGGTCATCGGACTTAGGTTCGCAAAGCTCTTGGATTAAGATCCACCAACTTCGGTCCACAAACTTCAGTTCGTAGCCTTTGAACTCTTGTTCATAACATTTTAGAACTTGGGTTATTGGTTGTTAAGGTTCTCCAATTGGGTTAACCAAGCATAAGAACTTCACGACTTGGTCTGCCAAGCACGGAAGTTCCTCATCTTAACCCTCCTTGCATGAGAGAATTAACAACCTAGCCTGTTAAGAACATAATATCACATAACTTGGTCTGCCAAGTACGAAACCCTTCTACAAGTACATATCTGCTCCGGCAGGTCCCAAGAAGCCCACAACTTCCGATTTTCTAGATCCCATGCATCCCAGACTCTATAGTCTGCCAAAATGCGATCTCGGTGGCCGTTGTATTTATAATCTATTATGATCTTAGAGATCATCAGATTTCTCTCAAATCTCGACTCATAGATTTACTATTTCCGGAATACTCGCAAAACACGTCTTCCTTCGATCAAGAAAGATATGTTTTGGGGGAAAGTGTTGTCCTACTTTTGGTAAAAGCAGTCACACGTCAAGTTTACGGCTAGCGACACACTTAGGATCGACACATCCTTCTTGAAGCACAGAGCAATTTGGTCGAAGTCGCGATGCATTCAAATCAAGTTAAAATTCATTCTTGGAATTATCATCGACTCAATCGTGGGTGGAAAAAATGTATCAATCACACAAAAAGGCTTGAGCATCTCATTCTGACCACTTAGAATTGCTTGCGCAAACTCAACAACATTAGATCAGCTACTTTGGCAAGTTCTTGGTTGGCACTTCAAAATCACGTAATCAACATGGTAGGATAATGAATTTCTATGAGTGTGCATCAAACCCCACAACGCTCTTCATTTGGCACGGTTCATGGATTCTTCGTATCACCTAGGGTTATGAATATACGCATTTCATATCCCATACGGGATACAAAACCGTATCCCCTTGGGGATACAAATTTGGTAACCTTCCAAGGTTTACGATGTTTTATGGTTTTGGCATTTTCAAAAGAGCCGAGCATATCGAGATGATGACATATTTTCACAAGAGAACACCATTGTTTCACATCCGGCATTTGGCACAACATGGGATTCGAAATCGTGCCTTCTCACGGCATCTTGAAATTTCATGTATGCATTGGGCTGATCATCCCATTTTCAATGAGCGCACCGCATCCTGGGAGGCAAGTTTCTTGGCATGGAGGAAAATACAATTTCTTCAAAGCTTTCAATCAACATGCAAAAGATGACATAATCATGTAGCAATACAGTTTGATAAACATGAAATTATGATCAATATTTCAAATAAAGATCATGCATGCTTCATTGGTTGGTATATGTGCTGGCTTTTTAGCTGTATATTCTTTAAGTGAAGGTTATCAAAATGAAGGTTTATAGTTTATCATTTTGATAACTTTCATATAACCATAACCATATTATAAGAAAAGGATGAACGAAAAGGCATTTAACTGTTGGTATTTAAATGTCATCAAAAGAAAGCTTTTGTAAGTGCTTTGCATGTTGCTTATAAATGTATATCGTTTCGCAGCTTTGAATGATTAAAAACAATATTAAGTAATTATTTTCATTGTACACTGGACAGTTTCAAAATTATACCATTTAAACTGAAGAATATGGAGGCGTGAAGAATAAATAAATAAAATCAAATTATATAAATGAAGTCCAGGGATCATCACATGGATGGTCGAGCTGCAAAACATGATACAAAAAAATAAAAAAAATAAAGGACATACTTTCCATTCATTATTATTGCAACAATCCGGAATTTTGGAACCAATTTAAAAATTTTATTTTGGCTATTTTATTGAATTTTATGTAGTTAAAATTATTTAATTTAAATAATAACGATTAAAAATTTATTTAAATCAAAGTTAGAACGAAAGTATTTGTTTTAATATCAAAAGGAGTTAGAAATAGTGCGGCAGTTTGAAGATTTGAATTTGAAATTTGACTGAGTGTACAGGATGCAAAATAAATCGGATTTTGGTGAAACCAAAAAATATTACAATCTATTTAAAAATATCTTTCCAACGAATCTGAAAAATTGAAATTTCATAACAGGAATCAAAAGTTATGCCCAGTTTAAAATTCATAATAGTCTCTATGGAATTTATATATATTTTAATATAATATATAACCATTTTTCAAACGACCTCCAAATTCGATGAAATTAATTTTGTTAGGACGTATCATCAAACATAGCTAGAATTATTTTTCGGGAATTTTTGGAGTCAGTATATGGCCCTGGTAAATTTAAATGTACGTTTAAATTGAATATATAATGAATTATATTTTAATTTTGATAAAAACATTTCGAAACAATCCAATTGGCTTACCGGACATATTCCATTGTGTCCGAAATGGGGGTATTTAGCTAGGGGCGACAGTCGTTGCGTCTCGTTTTGGGTTCAAATGGTTCAACGAGCTACTTTTGAAATAAATAATTAAATATTATAGAATATACTATGTATATATATACGGTTGGACATTGTAATAGCGTAACCCTATTCTCAAGAACACGCAGCCGCCAGTCACTTTTTCAATGGCCGATATTATCCGAAATTGAATCCCCATTTTCTCCCCAAATTCAAAGAATCAAAACACGAAATCAAGACAAATACCATTCAGCAAAATATGATCTATGTTTTTAACAGTTGTGATGGAGTTTCGTTACATGGAGGAGTTGATTTTGCTGCTCAAAGTCAACGACTTTACACTTGGATTTCGCAGCGGTGGGGCTGTAGAGTGGCTCGTCGTTGATGGCGATGGAAGATGGTGGTCGGGGCTTTTGAGTGGCAGCGACGGATGTTGCTCCGATCATCGGAGTTGAGGGGGACGGCGGTCTCTTTGATCAACGTTAATGGGTTACGGGATTACAGTAAATTCGAAGAAGATTGTAGTTGACAAGGGTATTATTCCTCAATCATATAATTAGGGTTTAATTATTTTAGTTAGTTGATGATTATGTCGTAAAATGTTTTTGAAAATAAAAACATTAACATGTTTTTGAAAATAAAAACATTAACATGTTTTTGGAAATAAAACATTAACATGTTTTTGAAAATAAAAAACATTAACATGTTTTTGAAAATAAAATATTAACATGTTTTTTAAACAAAGAAGAACAATGTTTATAAAATAAAAAGAAAATTATTATTTCTAAATAAAAGGATCATTATTGTTAAAAATTAAAAGATCATAGTTTTATAAAATAAAATTGACATGGTTTTATAAAATAAAATTCCTTGTTTTTAAACTATAAAATTACATTGTTTTCAAATGAAATTAACATTTGTTTTCAAATAAAATTCACATTGTTTTTAATATAAAATAAACACTGTTTTGATAAATAAAATAAACACTGTTTTGATAAATAAAATATATGTTGTTTTGGAAATAACAAGAACATTGTTTTAAAAATAAATATAACATTAGTTTAAAAAATATGATTTTTATATATATAGCATCGTATTAAAAATATGGTTTTTAATAAATATACCACGTGAAACAGATCTCGATGGAACAGACTAGAAGCAGAACCAAATCAAAATCGCTAGTTAAAGACTGATGGAGTGGAAACCAAAGGTGAGAATTCCTTACTAAAATTTCTGCACTGTTATTTATTTATTTTTATAACTGAAAAATATATAGAATTGCCAGTTTAGATTTTTATCAGTATAATCATTGTAAACTATATAGTGCTTATTAGATCACCTTCCTCATCCACATACCATGGACGATTTAAATTGACTGTATTGCATGTTGTTTGTGATGAGAAATGTTTAACACATTATAAATATTAATATTAATACGATAGTGAAATTAAGTTATAAATATTCATTTATAATTTGAACAGTGAAAATTGGTTAAATTTCTTAACTAATAATTTATTTAAATAAACTGTTGTTTAAAAACCCCACACGGATATTGGGATGATATTTGACATACACTAGTCCTAATATTTAGTTGTATGTCAATCGATGGATTGACAGCCTGTGATGAGCGTTATTTATTAAAATGCTCACACAGTTGTAAATTCCTTTCTGGTTGTGAATGGACTGTTTGTTGATTATTTAACATTATTGTGCACAAGTGCGATGTATGAAATCCATATAATCGAAATTATATGGTAATTGATTGAGTCGCATTCCGATTCAGAAATAAATAATGTTTTAGTAAAAAGACATTTTGGAATCAAAATTTACATTTTTGTTGAAATAAAATAGTTGAAATCAAAATTTGCATTTTTGTTGGAATAAAATAGTTGAAATCAAAATTTACATTTTTGTTGAAATAAAATAGTTGGAACCAGAATATCATTTTTTGTTGAAATGAAATAGTCAAAATAAAAATAACATTTTTGTTAAATAGATTTGTATCAAAACAAAAATAATTTTTTTGTTAAATAGATTTGTGTTAAAAAAAAATGACAATTTTGGTTAATTAGATTACTATAAATAAAATGAATTTATCATTTTAATTCTTTTTGATAAAATAGAATTGTTAGCAAAATGATGTTGTCGCTTTTTAGTCATTTTGTTGAAATAGAACTATCAACAAAATATAAGAATCATTTTAATGTAATAAAACATTTTTAATATAAATAATGTAAAGAAACATTTTTAGTGTTAAAGAAACATTCTATGTAATAGAATCATTTTTATATTAAAGAAACATTTTTAATGAAAAGAAATATTTTGTGTAAAAGAATCATTTTTATATTAAAGAATCATTTTTATCTAAAAGAATCATTTTTATAACTTTTAATTGTAAAGAAACATTTTTTAATGGTAAAAAACATTTTTATGTAAAAGAATATAAAAGAGCATTTCAATGTAAAGAACATTTTAATGTAAAATATTATTTTAAAATAAAGAATATTTTATAGTAAAGAATATTTTAAAATAAACAATATTTTAAAATAATGTACGTTGAAGAATAATATTATGATTTTGATGTCCGTCATTGAATGGACACACAAATATAAAAATATGAAGCCGGGTTAAGTATGGAAACGCAATTTTTACCCGAACGGGTTTATCGATCGATTTGATTCATTTTAAAATGAATATCAAAAAGAGGAGATTTCAAAATTAAATATTTGAAAATATTATCATTTTAATATGATAAAGATATAGAATATTCACTTTTGATTTAAAATTGAAAATGAAGTTAAAATCATTTTAAAACGAATTTATAAATGATTTATTAAATATGTTGTAAAGGAAATTGATGAAATATATATATAATATAATAAATATTATATATAATTAATGGCCTGAATAGAACGCGTCGTGTAGCAATCGTTCGCGAATTTTGACCATAAACTTCAAATGGGTGTAACGGGAGATCCGACCGTCGGATTCTCCTAAAACTGGAACCATTGGGTTCATATCGAAAAGTGCATTCTAATGAATATAAGAGATTTGAAATCTAACGGTTGGATTTGGAGATATGTCCAAATCAAATTTGGAAAAGGTCGCTTTAAGTGCAATTCGATGAACGTTTATGGAAATCGACTGTACAGGCGATATTAAATTTATTAAAAATATGGAAAAATTACGTAAAATAATAAAAAATGATTTGGAAAGAATTTGGAATTTAAATTCCAATTTTATAAAGATAAAAATATATTTTTATTGAAATGAACTAGTTATTAACTAGAATAAAAATCCAATTAATTAATATTTAATTGGAATTAAAAAGAATAAATTGGATTTTGGGTTGTCATGAACGATGCCTTTAATAATGTAACGAACTAGGATTTTCGACTCCGAAAATCAACATAAAACTACCATGTTGACTATTCAGACATCGGAAACTCCTGATCATTAATAGAAAGAAGTTAGATGGTGAGAATAGATAAGATAGAAAATTAGAATAGAAGAAGAAGAAGAACACAATCATAGTAAACATGAATATCACAGCGGAGCGAATAAAATATATTATAACATAACTTTGAAATAAAACAGTATATATATACAATAACATTATCAGAGTACAACACTTACACACAGCGGAAATAACAATAACTATATAATCCTGAAGCCTCTTGCTTCAAGCTCCTCCAAGTATATCTGTAAAGACCTGAACTACTTGACTGCCCGTACAAATTTGGGCACCCAAGAGTTTAGGGAAAACTAAACAAAATAAACTCTGGGTCAGTCATGGGACTGGTGTGAGTAAACTCAAATCATTTGGTTTTAACTTTTCAAAATCCTTTTCAAAAGAAATGATAATTGTAATACCGATCCACACATAAACACGGATGGTTTTTACCTTACGATAACCCAACAGTTTTGGAAATCAATACTTCTCTGATATTATAATAATGTCTAATCACAAGTAATTAACAATCTATCAGAATGCTTGTATCTCACGTTCCACATATATAGTATACAATCAAATCGCATGCTCTTATTGGAGATAGGATTCCGACTATGACAAGGTATGGGACCACCTTCCGATAGTGTATCTATAGAGGCGAATACACTGGGTTCAACAAGAACATCTTGCAACCCAACCCACACATGACCGACCACTCATTTCTCTTGAGTGTATCGAATGTATATCACCAACGGTTGGGATCTACCCACCGTTTCCAGAAAAGGGACAGCATCGATCATAGATAAAAGAATGAAATTGAATTTCTCTAGATAGGTGATATAAACCCTAATGGGAGTGACCCACTTAGCCATGTTGCCTGCCCGATTTCTGTCATTTCCGGGCTGATGAGGCTTGAGGTCATAACGTATCTTTTGACAGATCATACATTCATTTACTTTGAATGCCACATCGTCATACCCGCCAAATCGCAAATTGATTTCCTAAAAAATACCATGGGTATAAAGCTAAGAGAAACGAATTCCTCCACCACCAAACGTAAGTACGTTTGAAGAGATCAACTTCCGTGATCTGCTAGATATATTCTGTCAGACATTCGTCCATTCGCGTTTGTCCTGGGACTGGACAAACCGAAGGCACCATTCTGTAAAACAGGATAGCCCTTGCATAACTCTGTCCTCAATATTTGATCGCAATGCTAACGTCCATACAGAGTGGTTTTCAGATAATATATCTGATTCCGGTCTCTCCGTATAGACGACGATAAAATGGTCAAAACTTCGATAGTCGATGATTTAACGATCAAAGAAAAATAGGTGTGCAAACAACGATATTATTTCCAGATGGAAATTCTATCGACCAAACATCATTCAAAGGTTTATTTCTTTTAATTAAATTATCATTAATTTATCCATTTTCCCTTTCTATATATTCGTAAATTCTTAATTTCTAAATTTGGAAAAAACATACTTTATAAATCATTTGGACCACATCACCGTGTTTACTTCTATTTCTTATTTCCTATATTGGAAAACATTTCTGATCCTTATTTGGAAATTGTTTCCAAACTCCTTCATTTGATTTAAACCGATGTTTAAATAAAACATCACTAAGCTAATTCAAACCATTTCACTCATTAACTAAAAACACTTAATCAACCTTCACTATCAAACTTTAACCATTTCATAGTTAAAAACAAAGTCAATCAAGTTGGGGTATAATTACCTCTCAGACCTTAACTGAACAACATTTTTAACCTCGAAATAGACAAAGTTCACCTTTTAAATCTTTAACAAACTTCCTTACGTAACTCTCGGATTCTATTTACGAACCCATTCCTTTATTTTAAACATTGATTTTAACTATAGCGTTATAATTCCTTTCTTCCTAAATATCTAATTTCAAAATATAACTTTTATTCCTAAATTTAACTAAATAACTAAACCACTAATTTATTAATATGTAAGTAAATCTTGATAAAAATGGAAAGTAAATATTACTTTCCCTGAATTCGATATAATCGAATTCAACGAATAATTCTCCTTTTTGAATACTCTATATTCGATATCTCCTTTTCGAATAAACTATATTCGATAACTCTTTCTTGAATAACTATATTCAATCATCTCTCTTCGAATGATTTACATTCGATTAATCTCCTTTCGAATAAACTATATTCGATTAACTCCTTTAACTCTATTCGAATAAACTATTTCGAATAACTCCTTTGGATTGACTCTTTTGGATTAACTCGGTTTGGTTAACTCATCTTGAATAACTAAACTCGATTAACTCAACCTAATTAACTTACTTGATTAACTCAACATATTTAATTCCTATCGAATAACTAATATTCGATTAACTTATATTCGAATAACTATGTCTATTTTAACTTTATTTCGAATGGCTAATCTTCGATTTAACTCCATTCGCTTGACTCTAGTTCGCAGCGATCATAATGGTTACGCCTGATTCCCTCATGAAACATCTGACCGCCGTAGGCTATCTACAGCCCTGCGAATTACGCTAGCAGTCGTACGAAATGGCAACTCATCCTAAATAACTATGTTTGACTAACTCTATCTCAAATAACTATATTCGATCACCTTTAATTGAATAACTAATATTCATACATTTCTAATTCAATTAACTCTATATAATTAACCCTAATTGATTAACTCCTTTGATTCACCCTATGTTTATTCAGTTTAAATATCGATGTTGAAATCGATTCTTACTTCTCTATATAAGTCCTAACTTATATATTTTATTTATCCAATGATAAATATTTCATTTAATTTTTAAGTTATTATATATAAATTTATCTTCTTACTTTATCTGTTAAAACAGATTCTATTTAAAATCTTTACTTTAAATCTATATCATGTTATACCCGTGTGCGAAGCACGGGTCTAAACCTTTCAAATGTAAAATTCTCCTTTTATACAATTATAGTCACTTTTCAAGTATTTCCTTTTGAATCAATTTATTTACCAAATAATTCCCCTTTCTATTCTATTTATTTTTCAAATAAATATCCCTTTTCAATTCTATTTGTAAATAGTAACAAATATTTCTTTTTCGATCCTATCTATTTGATTTACCAATAAATATTCCTTTTATATCTATTTATTTTCTAAATAAATATTTTCTTTTTATAAAATCTTTTGATTCTATAAATAATTCTTTTTCAATATAACATTGAAATTTTCCTTTTTAACATTCCAGTATTCCTTATGGTATCTAACATACCATATAACAATGATCAGTATCATTCAACCATACAAAATCAACAACAGATTTCATATCACATCATATAACACAATATATGAAAAACAGTAAAATAATTGTTGAGGAACCCAGTTGGGTCCCTCCAACCTGTTTCCCTGCATCCACAGATGTTAAACAATAAAATTAACATCAATTTCATTTTACTATGAAATATTCTGCTAAACCGAATCAATATTTGATTAACGATTTATATCTATATCATTATCTATGTTTTCAATCAACTGACTAGCAGTTCAACCAAACAACCAACACACATCAAACAACCATCATTTATCATTTCTAAAAATACTTTAGAAAAATATAACTGAGAAGAGTTAGTGAATTTTACTCACATTTCGCGTTAACCGTTAAATAACGATTTGCGTTAGTTGATTCTGATCAGACAATTTATTTTGCCATAAATTGTAACGAGCTCGAATCCACTCCCAGTCAGTTCCAGCGTGTAGTGTCTGTCCATACGATCCCATTGGATCTAGTTTTGTCCAATTCTGATTACGTATGACAGAGTTATACAGTTTATAAGTTACTATACAATTTAAATAAAAATATAAACTAATTTTCTTTTCTATTCGGCTTAACTTGTTTTTAAGCAGCCCATTCACCAACAAACCCAAACCGTTAAGCTTCTTTTCCTCCGAACTCTTGCTCCAGGGAATTCACGCAACACTTCACAGGACATGGCCGAACTTCTTGCTCACCATTCTCCTCCCATACTCAATTTAAAACCAAACTAACAACACCATTTAACTCCTCTTGCCGATCTCCATCTATCCACCACCATACATTCAAACTCGTCGCTTCCGTGACAGTCGCGACCCCAGGTACCCACGTACACTGTAAAACCACCGAACAAAGTTGATCCTAAACCAACCCAAAATTTCACCGCAACAACCACTCTCCCCCACAAATTCGAATATGAACTCGAATTGATGCAAAAATCCCTAAATCGCTCGTAGCGCCAGGCAAAACCCAATGTAGACCAAACATGAATCAAATACCACCTCAAAGGTACAAAATCGAAGTGCTACTCCCTGCGAATCCAAAGAGACCAATCTTGTAATTTATTGGATTTTATTTCCAATTCATTGAATTTTATTTCTCACGAGTTTACTGAAAGAAGATGGAGGCGCAGATGGAAATTGACCACGGGGGTTTTTTCTAGGGTTGTTGACCTGAAGAGGATTATATATAGAGTGAAAATATTATTTTTATATTCACAATTTAAATTATTTTTATCACTATGCTTGTTTGTAATTGTCCTTAAAAATTACTGTGATCACATACGATACCCAAAAATCACGAAACTGGACATGCAACTATAGTTCCACATTATGGTCCCAACGAAACTGGTTTCGTCGAATTCCGACTTCGTATGCTCACACAAGGTATTTTTAAAGTCAAATTATCGTCTTTTTTCACATTAAAATCCTGTACGGCCACATACTGACTTCAAAAATCATGAAATTTGAAATCTAACAATAATTTAACATTGCGGATCCAACAAAATTAGTTTCGTCAAATTTTGAGGTCATTTGAAAAACTGGCTATTTTTAAAGCTCTAAATAACCCATTTAAATATATAAATATATTTAAAAACATTTAAATTTAATATATAAAAATAAATATTATCGTATATATTAACAACGAAATATCATACTGCTCCGCTGGGATTTAAAACTCGATATTTCAAATCCTGTGTTATAACGATATTCGATTTATATTCAAAAATCCATTTTAAAATATAAATAAATCGATATAAATTTTAAAGGAATTCCATAGCGACTTTTCTAAAATTTGATTTGGACATAAATCACAATCTACACAATCACTACTACAAAACACAATATTTGTGTCTTCCTTTTTCCACAATTTGCATCTAACTTAGATCAGATGCAAATAAGATGGACGCAAATGTTAAAAAATAATTGCATCCGACCTTCATCAGATGCAAATACTATGTATTTGCGTCCAATATTTCCCGAACCAGACGCTAATTCTGTAAATATTTGCGTCTGCTTGATAGTACATTAGATGCAAACTGCTTATGGCAAAAGTATTATCCAATGCATTTGCGTCCACTTTTTACTGGAACATATGCAAACTATTTTTGAATTTGCGTCTACTTTGAGAACACACCAGATGCAATTTCATTATTATTATTTAAAAAAAAAATTGAGCCGTCTAGGCTTGCCACAACAAAAATATACAAATCTGAATACCCATCAAATACAACAACAAAAATCCATAACACAACCAAATATAAGTGTTACAACAGTACGCTACAATTACGAAAGCATAACATCTTGGTCATTCAACTTGAGTGTTACAGCGGAGTGACAAACCTCCATATATAATCCTTGTAGATTGTGCAACCTCAGCACTCAGCAATCTCAGTCCATCATGCACCTGATAAGAATTTAGCAAATCATAATCATCATTATTCATTTGACACTATTAGTCCATCATGCACCTGGTAAGACTCCAATTAGTAGCATAACATAAAATATGTAAACACAAATCAAATACATATAGTTTGTTACGCATCAAAAACACAAGTTAAACAGGCGCGCCCCAATTTTAGTGTCAACTTACTGGTCAATATTTAACTCATTTTCTGTTTCAGTAATATTCGGTAAAATGAAAATAAGCACCAGCAAACAAAATCAAACCTACCTTTAAGACTGTTACTTCATCAAACAAAATCAAACCTACTTAATAATGGATGGTGTCACTTACATACAAAGTAATTAAACAAGAAAGATTGCTTGCTTTACAAATTCTTTGTATTCCATTTGTTCAACCAATATCTGAACTTTTTCTTGTATTATTTCTCCCGGTGAGCCTTGCTACAAAGAATAATGAAATCAAAGAAAAAGTGATTGTCTATTGTAACGACCCAGAAAATCTGAACCAATTTAAAAATTTTTAATTGGCTAAAATAATGGATTTTAAATATTTTAAATAATAGAGATGAAAACGGAGTTTGAATCGACAATTGAAAACGAATATAATTAATTCTATTTATAAACAAGGCCTGAAATGGCGCTGAAGTTTCAAAATTGAATTCAAACTTTGTCGGACTGTACCGGGTGCAAAACAAAACGGATTTGAGTGAAACCAAAAATATTTAAATCTGTTAGTGAATACCTTTCTAACGAATCTGAAAAATCGAATTTTGATAGTGGAAAGCAAAAGTTATGGCCAAATGAATTTTCAGAGAGGTCGATATGGAATTTATATAGCCCGTAAAATTGGCCATTTTGCATACGACATCGGCATTCGACGAAACCACTTTTGTTGGGTCCGGGATGTGGAGTTATTGCTAGGTTTCAAATTTCATAATTTTTGAAGCTAGTATGTGAGTGTGGCAAAGGAAAACGTGTTTTGGTCAATTACAGTTAAATTGGATCGACCAGAAATGGGCCTTTTTGCAAACGGCCTCAAAATTCGACGAAACTATTTTTGTTGGGACTGTATCGTCAAAACATAGCCAGATTTATTTTTTTGGAATTTTTCGAATCAGTTTGTGGCCCTGGCAAATTGAAATGTACGTTCAAATTGAATATTGAATGTTTTATATTTTAATTTGAAGGAAAACTGACTGAAACAGTCGAATGGGTCTACGAAACATATCCCATTGTGTTCGGAATGGGGGTAAAACGCTAGGGACGACAGTCGTTGGGTATGGATTGGTGGTCGTGTCAGAAAACCCCTTTAAAGACCCACCGACCAATCAGAATTTAAATAAATAAAATAAAGGAAAAAATCCTCAGACCCCCCCCCCCCGATCGACGACGGAAACACCTCCATACCTTCCCGATCATTTTCCGACCGCCACGCGCATCGATAGCCTTAGCTCCAGTTCAACTTTTTGAAGCCCGTCCTCCCAGCTTCGAATCCATCCTGGTTTCGCTCGTTATAGTGGAGCATTCGTCGAGTTCTAGGCTCACGAAGTTCGCCCACGTCGGAGAAGATTCCGCCGCCACCTGGAGCTCGAGCTGAGCAAGACCCACATCGTCGGGAAGCCCTCTCGTAGGCGGAGGTTGTGGTCAACACCGATCAGCCCCTAACGCAATGGATTTTGCGAGGGATCGAAACCTAGTTTCGAACAAAACAGTTGAGGTGCGGCTGTTTAATTTAAAACTGTTTTTAACAGTTTAAAACCGTTGCAAACTTTGAAAAATCGTATCCTTTTCGTTTCTTGTCGAAATCCAGTGAAACAAGAGACAGTGGACTCGTGTGAACGTCTTCTACATTTTAGAAGAGACCGCATATTTTTATGAGCCTTATGCTATTTTTGGTGGAATGGAACCCAATGTGAGATTTCTAATTTATAAACGATATGGAAAACGACGATGTATAAATTATATAGTCGATGTATGAGTTATATAAGCATTGTACACCTCATGTATAAGCGTTGTATAAGTTGTACGTTCGATGTATAAGTTGTATATGCGTTGTAAAAACTATATATGTGTTGAAATAAAAGTGAATTGCTATATATACATACATATATACATATACATATATATATATACATATATATATATACATATATATATATACATATATATATATACGCCCCTCGTCCACAAACCATGGACGATATTTATTGGTTGTGATTGGTGTGAAAATTGATTGATAGCGAATGGTTGATTGGAATTGTTTGTGGTTGATATTGATTGATTGTGGGTGAAAAATACCCATTTGTGGTTGAGAAATATTTGGTTGAAACCACATATGATTAGTTTGTGGAAATGAAATAAATATATACATGCCGCCTGCGTGCGAACTAGATGCATGATCCCCATTGTCAAAAACCGCGAGGTTTTAAGGTAGAGCGAGGAGCTGTACTAGGGACGGTCCCGGTTTTAACTACCCTGCTGTTATGCTGCCGAAATTTTGAATAATATTCATGTGTTTGAATTATTTTCATTTGCTGAAACTATATTTATTCGTTGAATAGAAAACTTCCATGTATTGAATCGAAATTCATTCGTTGAATAGAAATTCATGTGTTGAATAGTATTCATATTTTGAAATAAATTGTTCTATAATAAAAATCACCTTTTTATCATCTATATGAACTATGTAAAATAATCTCATTTTAAAAGAAATTGTTTTATAATAAAAATCCTATTTTTATTACCTATATAAACTATATAAAATAATAATGTTTTGAAAAGAATTGTTTTACAATAAAAATCACCTTTTTATTATATACATGAATTGTTGAAATGTGAAGTGTTAAAAATAGCCACTCGTTCAAATAAATATGCATGAGTTGAAATATTCATTAATATGTAATGATATGATTTTTGCCTATGCATGCAACATTAGAAGGAATGGTGTTTTTAAACCAAATTGAATCAAATATGAAGTTGAATGGAAAATGATAAGTGATAAGAACTGTATATATGTACATGCATATTTATTGAACAGGTTATAGCTAAGGGGCTAGAGAAGAGGAATAAAATTTTGTGCCCGACAAATAGGTACACCTTTGCTGTTTTGTTTGGGTGATGATTTTATGAGCCTGTTGGCTAGCCGCTTGGCTTTTTCTTTTTATTTTTGACATGAGACGCCCGTGTGGCTATTTGGGAATTTTCCCAGCCCCTCCCGTACAAAGGAGGTTATGGCGAAATTTTCCAAAATTTAAAGGCGTTAGTGAAATATTTGAAGTGGAAACAATGTAGGAATTTTTGAATGAACTATATTTATATAAATATATAAATATAAATAAAATTAAAACGAAATGTGGTCGTGCAGTTCGTGTTTTGAAACCGTGATTTCCAACAACTAGTGCGGGAAATCCGACCATTGGATTTTCCCGAAACCGCAACCGTTGGGTTCGCCTTGGAAATATCTTTCCAACGGCACCAAATTTGTAATAATCCAACGGTTGGATTGTATGGAATGTTTAATTCAAATCTGAAGAAAAACAGCGCCAGAAACGATTATATATATATATATATATATATATAATTATATTTAATCGAATAACGACGCTGCAGTTCGTATTTTGAAATCGAAACTTCAAACGATGATACCGGGAGATCCGACCGTCGGATTTTCCCGAAACTGGAACCGTTGGATTCGTTTTGAAAAGATCTTTCTAATGATGTAAATTTGGTGAAGATCCAACGGTTAGATTTTCAAATATGTGTAAATCAAATCTAAAGAAAAACAGCGCCACGGCCGCGTTATGGCCCGAAGCATCGTTTTGAATAAATTGGCTATTTCAAAATAAATAAAAATAGCGATAAATCGTTATAAAATATCATAAACGATATGGAGTGGAAATAAACTGAATTTGCTCGATTTATGTGGTATTTGATGGTTGAATGTGTTTGGTGTAAAAATTACATTAAAGAACAAAATTTGTGTTGTCGAATGGTTTAACCATTGAAATAAATTGATCTGAAATTCTAAATATACGTGGATTATTTGAAAAGACCGAGTTAATTCTCATTTAAAATAATTGATCGACGACTGAAAGTCGAAGATGAAGACGGTGGTCGAAGACCGGAGATCTTCACCTCGTTTGGGTGGTAACCGAGATCCTGATTGGGAGGCATCCCGAAATATGGATAATGAGTGGTGATCGTCCAGACGTACGTGGTGATCGATGGGTTTGCGTGGTATATAGTGCCTCCGGTTTTGTTCAGACCCAGAACGGACTTGTAAATGGACTGTGTGTCTGACATTAGATTTTATTCTGTGTTGATTGATCTCTATTAAATATACATCTGTTTTGTGGCGGAGAATTTATTCTTTTGCTTAACGCCCTTCTCTGAAACGCACGAGCTCAGAGGTTGTATATCGATGGACATCAGTTGCATGGCATGAATTGCTAGTGTGGCATGCCTAAGTGGCAAATGATCAGGGCTTCTGTTGAAAAGCAAAGTCTTGTGGTGATGATCAAAGCACCGCCTGTGTGGCGTAGCTTTGTGTATGATGTGAATTCGTGAGCCTCACACCCCGGTATGAACCAGAAACGGGAGAAGGACCTCAAGGATGGCATGTGTTTCTTTCTATCTAGGGTGGTGCCAGTGACCTACCAGCCCTGACATTTATATACTTTTCACCTATGTGGTTGTTGCTGTTGCGAGGCGCCTCGGTTTGATCGGACGATCCGGGTCCGATGGAGTCCTTTGTTGGCTCACTTATGCCCCATAGGGCGGGGAAACGTAGTGCTCAGGAATTTTAATCCACATCGGTGGACCGGCCCTGTCGCTCCAAGGGTCGATGCGTTCTGATCCTGAGGGGTGGGCTAGAGCATCTCGAATTCGGTAAGGACTATCTTTTGCCTTCGTTCATGACGGAAATCCAATTTCCAGATATGTGACTGTGCGGTTTTGATTGTATACCTATATATGGCGACATAGTGGTATGGGGCATTAATGTCGTCTATGATTGATAGTTATGATTCGAAATGGTTTTCAAAACATATAAACACTAGAAATAATATTAAATGCCTTTGTTTTATTCGTATCAAGCATATTTTGGCCGTTATAAGGGAAAAACTCTATCCTCCGTTTTGCGTTGCATTGTGTGATGGGAACTGAGTCTTATAATGGCTTCATTTTGATAAAAAAAACATAGCGATGTTTAAAAGAATGATTTATTTTAAAGCACTGGCAATCCCTTGGAGTAAACCCGTTCCACGAAAGTGGCGTGGTCTTGTGATTAACCATATTTCAATTGTGTTGAGTAGATTTCTCATACCAGTCCCATGACTGACTCGTAGTTTGTTTCACTTTCAAACTCGGGTGCCCCTTTTTCTACACGGGCAGCCTTGTATTCAGGTTTAGCTGGTTCTTTCTAGATAGCTGGAGCTGAAGATGGATTCTATTATTTATCTCTTTTTAAGTTGTTCAGCTCCTATTGTACATATTTTGTTTGTTTCCGCTGTAGACATTTATGTATAGCTGAACTGTATTCGTACTAAGTATGATCCTGTATACTATGTAACTCTGATGATTACTTTTATCCAGTATATTCTATTGTTCACTTTCTGGTGTATTTATTTAATTCTGTTCTGCTATTATCTGTTTCTGTGTTATATTCCACGGATTACCCTTGCCGCCGTCAGTTCGGGGTTTGGGGTCGTCTCATCTATTTACACAAGTGATATACTCTTTAGTTCATACAATACTTGATAAAAGATAAATAGTGGATCAGCCTGACATATCTTTAAGAAACTTGTGACATGGAAGAATTAAAAGCCGTAGTTTCTCTCTGCTACGGGCTCTTTCATGACTTGATTAAACATCTACATTTAAACACAGGCTGCTGCCATGTTTAAAAATAGCATCAGCTGTGTTTAATTTTCAACATACTATGTTCTGACACATGCTGGTAGCATTTACAAAAGCATCTATGTTTAAACACAGGCTGTTATGTTTAAACCCAGTGCAAAGTTATTCTCCTTTACTTCGTGCTGTTATTACTATGTTCGGTACTTTTACATGGTTTTTGTGCTGCATGTGAAACTTGAAACTTGGATAAATATGGTTCATTTTATTCACATCCTTGTTCAAAGCTTTGAGGCAACAGAATAAATTTGTGTTCATTAACTATAAGTTGCTATTCAAATATAGCATACTGCACATAATTTTCTTGCATGAATAATTGCTAAGATTAAAATTTAAACTAAAGAGTACTATGTTGTCAGGCAACTTGAAGCAAATATAGCAGAAACTAGGCAACTTGAAGCAAAATGAGCAGAATATGATACACATATACAGGTTAGAGATGGAAAAGTTCACTTTAAACTGAATGATCATGTAATCGTATTGTTATGCCTGCCATGTGATATTAGTTTAAGCACAGTTTTTACAGGTTCAAATTTCCGTGTCCTATTTGAAAGTGTAATTCTCCCGTGATTTTTATCTTTGTCACATTTAGAACTGTGCGATATGATCAGATTCAGTGTGATATAAAACAGACTTATCTTTCACCTTTTTTCTTACATTCATGTTTACATTGTGAACACATTACATTTGCCTCTTATACTAGTACGTCCGTTTAGCCAACAATAAATGTGGGTTTCTTACTTGCATTGCTATAATGAAAGTGAATTAAATTATATTCTCCCCTCCCCTATGTGTTATGACATCATGTTTTTGTGTGTATGCATGTGGGGGGGGGGTAGACACAGGATTATACCAATGTTACCATTCATGTTTAGAGAATCAAGATTACGGTTTCTTACAACCTACATTTTATATCATGTACAGGATCAATCTTCTCCAACTATCAAGCAAGAAAAGGTTAGTTCAAGAACACAAGAACCTGAATCAATATTAGCTACTTATTTTTGAGCAGTTGCATCTTGATCAACATGTATTCGGGCATTTCAGCTACTTTCATCTCTTATCCATGTAGGTCAAGACCTTTATTAATTACCAAAAAAAAAACACACAAAGAGTTAGTCAAACGTCTATAAGTAAAGAAGAATAAATAAATAAATGTGGAAAGAACGAGGCTCTTGCTATTCTAGAAATGTTTTACTCACCTTAGTTCATAATTTAGTCTGACTCGTATATAAGTCTCGCGTGAGATCGAGTACAGATTGAATTATTTTTATCCATACTAATGCGGACTGGATGAAGTATTTAGTGCAACCTGACTCAATGAAAATAAATACGCTATTGGCCATTTTAGGAAATAGGAGTTTGCATAGTACAGAGAAGGATTTTAAAAAGTACTGATGGCTTTTAATGATTAACAACTACTTTAATCAGTAAAGATGTAAAACAACTTGAGATATAACGCCATAACTATGTAAATGACCAGCATTTATTTATTTAAAATTGTATAAACCGAAGAGGTCATTCTTTCATTATATTGAATTTACACCCATAGAAGCTGACAATAACAACACACATACGAGTAACATGTAACAGAGAGATTTTACACTACCGAGCGTTTCAGAATCTAGTGCAATATCAAATAACATTGCATACTATAGTACAGAAAAACTAACCGTGGCAAGTGGCAACAATCTGAAGCATCAAGTGTATCATGGCAACATTGCATTTAATCTACCAAACAACTATCGGCATAAATGTGGGATGAGAAAGTTCTAGAATTTTAATTATATGTCATTCTAAAAGCAAAGTTCTGCAATATTTTTTTATTTATTTTTTGGAAAATGTGAAAAATAAAAAGGAAAAGGAAAGCAGCAGAAAACCAGTTTGATGGTAATTAAGAACACCGCTCACATAATCTGATTATTTTAATAGCTTAATATAACTATTCAATAACCAAATCATATAATGTGCAGTTGATACTCACAAGAACATAAAACGAGAACAAAGAATTTTGACTAGTTGATCGCAGCGATTATATTACCATGGTCATAAAAACACAATTAATTGTAACAGGCGACTGGAATTAAAGCAGATTGGAGAAAGCCACATCACCAGCAAATCTAGTAGTGTCAACACAGGTGCAGTTTCAATCAGCTAACGAACAGACCGGGAAAAAAAGTAATGTTTCATTTGTTGAGCAGAATAGAAGCCATGAAAAGATGAAAACCTGAATCCATATTAGCTGCTTATTGTTGAGCAGTTGCATTCATATATATGATGTAATATTCGGTTAAGCAAGCTTCATTCAAACGTTGTTAATGTACAAATTGAAAAGGAGAGTCAAGAAATGAACCTATTCACAAGGAGCTTCCCTTTAATTGATCATGCTCTCCCACTCTTCACAAGCTATCTTAAATATTTGCTCCGTTTTTTTTCAAATCTTTGAAATCCTAATGTTTTATGTTCACGGTCTACTACGACAGTGCAGTAAGAATGATTGTGAATTATGAGTATACAATAAAATAGAACGTTAAAAGACAAAGACATAATAAAATGACAACATTGAAAATGTTGTTTAATTTTCCTATGGGTGGTAATACATAAGTAAGCATCACTTGATTAACCTATAGGTGCCATAGGAAAATCAAAAAGCAATTGACAGTAATGTATATTTTATTCATACAAAATATATATCATGTATATATCACAAAATATATGTCCTATCTATATCACAGTAATCTATATTTTATTTATACAAAATATAAACAATAATTAAATGCTTATATATATTAAAAAAACATCTGAGTTCTTCAACTTTAAAAATGCATGATATAAAAGCATATTTGCTTCTTTTCTATTTACTCAAAAACACATGAAAAAATTAGCAATATCCCGATTTAACCATAAAAAATGCTTCTTGGAGGTCTAACATGCACCACGAATTGACCATGAATTAACCAAAACATCCAAGAAAACCAGCCAACATGTCCCATAAACCAATGAAACTGAACAGAAGTTCCATACCTTAAACAACAGCTTTGCCGAATGTCACTAGCAGAGCTAACATGCACCCCTTAGCACAAGAGTTGTACAACTGCTTAACGATTCTTGGAGCTGGCGTGCTTTCCCTTTGTTTTGTTTTTCATCACACATTTTTTGTGTTTTTGTGTACTTACTTTCCAATCTATCATCCCTTTCCTTGTCTGATTGGAGGGAGGCCAATAAAGAAACCATGCAACGTAAGAAATTTAAACAAATTACAAAGGGATATAAAATAGAAGTAGAACCAAATATATGAATGACAATTAATTAATCTCCAAGCCAATAAATCGTTCACGTCATCCACTTTGGCAGTAAGGGCATCAATCTTTTCAGTATCTTGAACAAGGACTTGAATTTCCTGGATAATAGAAGGAGCTTCTTCAATAGCCTTCTTTGCGACATTCTGTTTCTTGGTAAGTTGTGTGTTTGCTGCAATTGCCTCATCTTCCTTACTTTGAGTTGCTTGCAACTAACTATGCAAATTATTTATTTCTTGCTCCTTTGCTTCTTCCAAATCCATCTACATAAGGTAGACAACATAATTATGACACAGAAGCAGCATTTGAATTCAGACAGCAAAATTTATACCATCATGATTGACAATGTTACACTACTGGTTTACCACATAGATATTGAAAGTGCTAACAAGTATGAGCACTAGAAAATATACCCTTAATCTTTTCTCTAACTCCAAGCACCATGTAAGCTCTTCCACTGTCTTCTCGAGCTTATCCTTTGCTTCCTTGAGTGCATTGGTTTCCCTTGCTTCCTATGCATAGCAAATTCATACACAAATCATTATTATCTAAGACTGACAATGATATAATGCAAGATCAATTAATTAAGACAATACTTGCATTCATGTATCAGACTTTTGCAATAACCATCTACGTGCCTTGTGTAAAAGATTTTATTTTGACATCAAACAATACTAACTCGGGTTTGCTATGATATTGAGACACTAGCTATTTTGAGCTTCCAAAGTTCCTTACTAGCAACATGTCCTCTCCACCTACACTGAGTAATAATTGTTGCCTTCTTCAGCTTCTTATGATATGAGTATTCTTTGTGTCGCCTCTATTGGGTTTGCATTAAAAGAAAAGATTTACGAGATTTTTTACCAACATGAGATAGAAATCCATCGGTTACAGGCTTGCTGTGCATATTAACCCGAATCATAGTGGCCCCTTTCGTTCGTTGTTTGTGCCTAAACTCATTTCGAGTGGCCATGGCCCTCAAACCAGTTTGAATGGTGAGGACTGATAACTTTTAATGGGTGTAAGCCTTCTTAGTGAGGTACCTATTGGATTCTTTGTTTACTTTGATTGCAGCAACCTCCCTTCTCAGATGTTGATACTTGCTGGCAAGTACTCCTGCAAGCTGCGCTCACTTTGGGAATAGACAGCAATAAATTCAAACTGGCCATACACAATACAGAAGTATTAACTTCTACATAATGATTATAGAACAATCGAAGATTTTTACATCGCAATAAACTTCTTTCTAATAATATGCATTTGAATTTGAATTTGGATAGTCTTTGCAGCACTTGTAAGTACCTCAGCCCTTCTAGCATCCAACTTAATAGTCTATTTACTGAAGTTATATCTTATTTTTTTAATCAAATGTCTATATTATCTTTGTTCCAGCGATCCATAATCAATGCACAATTAATTTGCATATTAACTTCATTCTCTGTATTTCATTCTCTGTACTTCATTTCTTTCTTACATATTTCTCAAAATTCTTGATTTCCTCTCTATACTTCGTTTCATTCCCTATTATTGCATAACCTTCATTCCATAGCTAAAAAGGATATCATATCAAATTTCAAGCCAGTGGTATATAGAGTTTTATATGTTCATACACACGAGCATGCAATTTAGTGTCTAAGATGAATAAAATTGATGCTGATTAGAGCAAGAGAGCTACTTATAGATGTTTTCTGCACTACCTTACTAAACCTTTGGAACTTCATGCACCTCCCTGTAGGATTAAAATGGAATTTATGCATTTCCTTTGATTTTTGGACACCTCAAGAAAATATCAAATATGGCAAGGTTATCATGCACTTTGGGGTGTAATATACTTTGGATGTTCTGATATACTTTGGTTAATGTTATTACACAGTTTGGTGTGTGATATACTTTGGTTATTGCCATCTGCAGCCTGATTTTGCCTCCAGATAGATACATAATTAAGGGAAAAATTAATTATCATTTTCAAATTTGACCAAGGAACAATATGAAGGTTTATATATGTTTTATTTTTATATTCTAACAATGCAATAACAGTGAAAATTGCAGTGATTCACTCCGTTTTGTTTCAAATCTTTGAAATCCTATTGTTTTATGTTCACGGTCCACTACGATAGTGTAGTACGAATGATTGTGAATTATGAGTATACAATAAAATAGAACGTTAAAAGATACAGACATAAAAAAAATGAAAACATTGAAAATGTAATTTAATTTTCCTATGGGTGGTAATACATAAGTAAGCATCACTTGATTAACCTATAGGTGCCACGGGAAAACTGAAAGCAATTGACAGTAATCTATATTTTATTCACACAAAGTATATATCCTATATATATCGCAAAATATATGCCCTATCTATATCACAGTGATCTATATTTTATTTATACAAAGCATAAACAATAATTAAATGCTTATATATAAAAAACATCTGAGTTCTTCCATTTAAAAATGAATGATATAAAAGCATATTTTCTTCTTTTCTGTTTACTCAAAAACACATGAAAATTTTGACAATATCCTGAATTGACCATGAATTAACCACGAAAAATGCTTCTTAGAGGTCTGCCAATTCAACAAAAGGATAATTAAATTGGCAGCAGACCAAGATAGAAGGATTCAATTTAAGTCCATTAGCATTCACAATCGATGCTTATAGTTGCATTATTATTTATTTTAGTTTCTAATGAGCAACTACAAGTAATGACAATCCTAATAAAATGGAAGGAAGAGAGTAGAAATTACAGTACGCATCAACATTTGCAGAAGACCAAAATAAATAATAATGCAACTGTAAGCATTGATTTTTACAACAAATTAAATAGAAAACTAAGCAACAAAATAATGTTCGATAGCATTGAAAACAGGAGCAGTTATAGTCTGAAGTGAACAAAGTTTGAAATGGATACATTGCTAATGCGGTTGATACTAGAAAAATATTATTAATAATTTACCATAGAAAACAGTGAATACATTGCTAATGCGGTTGATACTAGAAAAATATTGTTAATAATTTATGATAGAAAACAGTGAATACATTGCCAACATACACAAATTTTAATAAAAAAATGATTTACCAACTATCTAACAATAGCATAATAATGACAAATTTACTGTGCCCGGGACAACCCAATATCTACGCTAAATTTCCAGCGTAGACACCAATCATTGGCAGAACAACTCGGCTTGTAAATACTAATAATGATGTACATGCCCCTCTAATATTTATACCCCCATTAGTCCTCTACCAAACTAAAAATACAAGCTCAGTTTTAATACAGCTAAACAAGACATTAACACGAATACACTACTACAGAAAAATAAAACATTAAATCAACTATACCAAACAATTTGATAAAAGACCAATAGCTCTCAATCCTTCTACAGTAATGTCCCAATTTTTGAATGGCATCTGCAACTCAACAAAAGAATAAGTTAATTGGCAGTAGACCAAGATAGAAGGATTCAATTTAAGTCCATTAGTATTCACAATCAGTTATCATCCCAAAAGACTGTCCAATTTTGCCAAGATGGACTGTCAGTTTGAATTTTCCTTTGCTAAACCATCATAAAGATGATATAATGAAAATAAGAGTAACATTAAACAATAGAACAAAATTAATTAGCTACTTTTGCATACCAAAATAACACAAATCAAAAACAATAATATGGGTTTGATAAAATAACAAACAAAATAACACAGATCCCTCATCCAGTTTAACATTATAATGTACATTACAAGTTAAAAATTAGAAAGAGCAATAAAGACAAACAAAAAATTAATTACTTACCGAGATAAATTTATAATTTTGAATGGGTGCAATTAGCTTTTTGGCTTCAAGCGTGATGATCCTTAATATCAAAATAGACTGAGAGATGAAATCGACGATTATTATTATTAGACGATGACGTAGATATCTGGAAACCTAGCCGATAAAATAAAGATAGCAATAGCTTTCTACTCGACAATAGGGGAACGATTTAGGTCAAAAGTGGAGAGGACAGAGAAGTTGAACGTGCTTCAGAAGAGGAGATATTTAAGGTTCAGGTAGTTGGGGGAAATGATTTTGACATTAATGATCTAAGTCAAATAACACAGAAGAATGTGAATAGTATTTTAGTTTTCCTTCCATAGATACGCGCGGCTCCAGATCGATTTTTAAGAGAAAATAATTTGTTGCGTCCATCATTAAACGAGCAGACGCACCAATGACACAATAACATACAAGATTAACGCATGAATTTTTTTTGTTTTCCCTCCGTACATATGAAAAGTATTTGTTTGCATCCAATTTTAAACTAGTAGACGCAAATTATTTTGTTTTCCCCTTATTTGTATCCAACTATTCAACAAACAGACGCAGGTAGTAATAATTAATTTCATTTCCCCTTATTTGCGTCTAATGAGGGTTAGAACCGGATGTAGATTGTACTATTTACATCTGTTGCTTATACAACAGATGCAAATGAGTGGACACAAATATCTAGTTTTGTACTAGTGAATGAAATCTCGATTTTTCTCTTCCACTAGAAAAATATACTACACCAGCTCCTAACGTTTCTTGTTTCACCGAAATCCGTTTTAAAACAAATCTTGTACATTCAGTTGAAGTTCAAATCGCCAAATAGCAAACTACGCGCCATTTCGAGGTCGATTATAATTATATTATAATTATATGTTCAAATTTTCGTTCAAATAATATATTCGTTTTTTTGATTCAATTTTAAATTGAATTAAATATCACAAATGATCCCATTCTCACTATTTTGTGATATTTACTATTTTTGACTATTTCAGAAATCAAATAAATTACTATATTATTATATTAATTAAATATTCAATATTATTTAATTTAACGACCATTTAATTCCCTAAATAATTATTTAAATAATTAAATAAATTAATTATATCGCTAAAAAATGCGGGTCGTTACATTCTTCCCCCTTAACATAATTTCGTCCTCGAAATTGCTAAGGTAGAGAACAAACCCTATTGACTAGTACAAATTTATTTATTTTACTTACCAACCTCAATTTCAACTGAACCAATTTAATTTCAATTAAAATATTAATTAATTTTAGTTAACAAAAATTTTCAAAATTTCTGAAAATTTTCTAACACCCGAAATTTTCGGAAAATTTCGCGCGCACCTCCTTTGTATCGGTCAATAGTTCAAACCCCAACTCGCCTCTCTAGGCCCTTTCCAATCCAAAAGAAAATCAAATAGCTAAGCGTCTTACCAAATTGGCGCATAAAACCTCATATGGAAATTTAGACATGTACCTTTGTGTCGGGAATACCATTATATCCTTGCACTTGCTTCTACTCAATACCTGCTGATCATATATCCATCTATACCAATCGATTTCCAATCCATTTCAATCACTCAAATCTCAAATCCAATCAAACCAAATATCATTCTCAATCTTCAAATTCCATTACCAATTCCAACTCTTACTTAACAGTCCAATATACTTAACCAAATTCATAACTCACAATCTAATTTTTTATACGATATCGTTCTAGTTCAATTCAATTTCCAGTTAATTGGTTTCAATTCAATTCATATTCGCTTTCACCAATTTCTTTAAAAAATAATAATTCATACTATCTTCCTGGGAATTTTTAAACAGCTTAGCTCTTTCAAAAGTCAAATATCCCTTTTTCAGGATTCAAAACAACCTCCTTTTTCTCAAAACAATTCAAAAACAAAATCTTTGGTAGTAATCTGTCACTTACAACTCGAAAATGAACACTGATGATGTGGCCAGCATCATCAGAGTTATTTCCCAGTGATCAAAGTGAGTTCCATACTATATTACTCTAAAAACCATTTTTAAACAATTCCATTTTGAAATCTTTTTCAAATATCATTCACAATGCTTGTAAACAAATTAAAATCTCCCAAGATCTTAAAATTTTCTTATACTTAATTCAAATTCATATACGAACATTTTTCCATGTTTCAGAATTTTTAGTTCTAAATTTTTGATGTAAATTCAAATTCAATTAATGTGCTTTTGAATTATACGAACTCAAATTGGTTATTTATATAACCATTTCAATTATAATCAACCAACACATCCCATATATGATAATAATTCCAAGATATATCTTTCTTTTATATCAAAGTATAATTCGGGTAAAATTATTTCATTTACCCTCTTTTAAAATATACTGTGTCGGTTCATCGTATTCGAGTGTTTAGAAACTCCTACCGATATAGTGGATCAAACTGATCGACCAGAATTCACAAACTACTCAACCAATAAATTTCCACAATATAAACTTATTTTTATTCAATCTACAAATACATTCACTCGTATATTTACAGTCAAACTCAATTTAGGGCATTACTAACCCCATCTCTACTGAGTCACACCACAGAGCCAAGGTAATCACATAACCTTCAACTCTGATACCACTATAACGAACTGGGATTTTCGACTCCGAAAATCAACACAAAACTACCATGTTGACTATTCAGACATCGGAAACTCCTGATCATTAATAGAGGGTGAGAATAGATAAGATAGAAAATTAGAATAGAAGAAGAAGAAGAACACAATCAGAGTAAACACGAATCTCACAGCAGAGTGAATAAAATATATTATAACATAACTTTGAAATAAACACTATATATATATATATACAATAACATTATCAGAGTACAACACTTACACACAGCGGAAATAACAATAACTATATAATCCTGAAGCCTCTTGCTTCAAGATCCTCCAAGTATATCTGTAAAGACCTGAACTACTTGACTGCCCGTACAAATTTGGGCACCCAAGAGTTTAGGGAAAACAAAACAAAATAAATTCTAGGTCAGTCATGGGACTGGTGTGAGTAAACTCAAATCATTTGGTTTAACTTTTCAAAATCCTTTGCAAAAGAAATGATAATCGTAAGACGGATCCACACATAAACACGGATGGTTTTTACCTTATGATAACCCAACAGTTTTGGAAATCAATACTTCCCTGATATTATAATAATGTCTAATCACAAGTAATTAACAATCTGGTAGAACGCTTGCATCTCACGTTCTACATATATAGTATACAATCAAAATCGCAGGCTCTTATTGGAGATTGGATTCCGAGTATGACAAGGTATGGGACCACCTGCCGATAGTGTATCTCTAGAGGCGAATACACTGGGTTCAAAAAGAACATCTTGCAACTCGGCCCACATATGACCGACCACTCATTTCGCTTCAGTGTATCGAATGTATATCACCAACGGTTGGGAGCTACCCACCATTTCCCGAAAAGGGACAGCATCGATCATAGCTAAAAGAATGAAATGGATTTTTTCTTGATAGGTAATATACACCCTAATGGGAGTGACCCTGTAAGGTCCCGTAACTTCCCCGTGAAGGAAAGAGTGGATACTTTGAGAACAACACACAAATGAACACAGACGGAAGAACATTTCATTGCTATTACAACAATACCATCAGATTCAAGAATATACAGAGTATAAATGAATAAATTACATTTGATAAATTTCAGAGATTCCAATAAATTACATAGCAGCGGAAAATAATACAAAGCACAACTGAAAGTAATACACGGATACAGAGCTTTCCGAGCATCATTCCAATTGTAAATCAGGATCCTGTGAAAATAAATCTGCAAAACAAAAACTACTAGCTGCCGGTGTGGAAAATAGAGGCACCCAGAGTTTAGGTTAAAACAATAAAATCCAGGTCAGTCATGTGACTGGTGTGATAACTAAAACAGTTATTAATATTGGTTTTAAAGCTAGGTAAATCAAGGGACCACGCCGTATAACACGGAACGGGTTTCCTCCCAAGAATACCAGTGCATAGAACAAACAGCGCAATGCTTTTTCGAAAAATGAAGCTATTATAAGACCCAGGTCCCATCACACAATGCAACGCAAGCCGGAGGATAGGGTTTTCCCTTATAATATCCAAACATGCTTGGTACGTTTAAAACAAATCAATTGATACTATAATAAGTGTATAGTGTCAAAACAATTTTAATCATAAATATAAATCATAGACGGCATGGGTACCATATATCATGTCGCCATACTAGTTCTACAATTAAAACTGCAATATCACGTATTGGAAATTGGATTTCCGTCATGAGTCGAGGCAAGGGCAAGCTCCTCTCCGCTTCGAGACACTCTAGCAAATGCCTCGGGACTACACACTCTGGGTAACCCCTGGATGCTTCAGGGTCGGTCCTCTCTTACGTTTGAGGATTAGTTATGCCTGAACATACATTTCACGGTCCTTACAGACCTAAAATCGAGGCGCCTCATCCAACAACCACATAGGTGAAAAGTATATAAATGTCAGGACTGGTAAGTCACTGACACCACCAAAGCTAGAAAGAAACGTCGTGCTCTCCCTGCAGTCCTTATCCCGTTTTTAACTCATACCAAGGTGTGAGGCTCGTGAATTCACACTATACACAAAGCTGCCACATAGGCCGTGCTTTAATCATCAACCACAAGACTTTGCTTTTCAACAGAAGCCTTTATCATTGCGTCTTAGCGTACCACACAGGCAATTCATGCCATGCAATTGATATCTATCGATATATAACCTCTAAGCTCATACGTCTCAGAGAAGGGCGTTAAGCAAGAGAATGAATTCTCCGCCGCCAAACATATATATATTTAATAGAAATCAATCAACATAGAATAAAATCCAATGTCAGGCACATAATCCATTTACAAGTTCATTCTGGGTCTGAACGAAACCGGAGGCACTTTCCTCGCATATCCATCGATCTCCAAGTACGTCTGGACGACCACCAACTATTTCCATCCTCTTGGGTGTACAGCCCAATCAGGATCATCAGTAATTATCCAAACGATGTGAAGACTTCCGGTCTTCGACCACCGTCTTCCTCTTCGACATATCGTCGAATCGGTTATTCAGAATTGGTATAAACCCGGACTTTCCGAACAACCCGCGTATATTAAAAACAAATGTTACACAAACACAACATACGCCTCATTCCAATTCAGCTGCCACTAACCGTAAATTAGCAAGAGAACAATTTCCCAAATATTAACCCCGAAGGCCGAAACCAACATCAGATCAATACCCAGGAAACCATTCTTCTTAACTAACCTACAGCTAGTTTCTAAATTCCACATTCTTAGGGAAAGGTTCCCATTAATTTTATCCAAGACAAATTCTTTAAAATTTATCCTTTAATCTTCTTTTGGATGTCGTATTAAACCAAATTATGGTTTTCCAAACAAGTCGAGATTAGCGAACCACGCCGAAGTAATTATTTATTTTATTTCCCAATCCCAACCTATTCATCCCATGAAGCAAAACTGGTAATACTCCATATCTAATACCACGGTGTTATTGGTAAAATTAATTACCATTTCACGTTCAATTCTAATTAAAGATTTAACTATCGCTTTGGAGCAAAACTGGTGATACTCCATTCTCGCTCATTTTCCAAATTTGATAATTTAAATTATCAATCCACATTTCAATCTAATTGCAGATTCATTAAAACTCCTTTTACTGGGTTAAAGAACTAATGTCATTTAAAGCACAATTCACGATAAACCCAAAAATCTATTTTTAGTTCAAATCCAATTTATTTATTTAAAAATAAATGAGTTTTAATTTTAGTTCAAAACTAGTTCATTTCGATAAGAATCTATTTTTAGCTTTTCAAATATGGAGTTTTTCATCCCAATTTTTCCCAAATCATTTCTTATGATTTTTCACAAATTATTACTATTTTTAATAATTTTATCAAGGCCCGTACAGTCGATTTCCAACAACGGCCATCGAACTGCACTTACAACGACCTTTTTCAAATTTGATTTGGACGTATCTCCAAATCCAACCGTTAGATTTCAAATTTCTAATATTTGTTAGAAAGCTCTTTGCGATACGAACCCAACGGTTCCAGTTTTAGAAGAATCCGACGGTCGGATCTCCCGTAATGTCCGTTCGAAGTCAATGGTCGAAATTCGCGAACTACCGCGGCGCGGCGCGTTCTATTCAGGCCATTATATTATATATATATGATATATATTTCGTCGATTTCTATTCAAAATGAATTTTATAAATGGTTTTAAATTCGTTTCTAAAACATTTTCAACTTCCATTTCAAATTCAAATCAAAATTGAATTTTTTATTATAAATCCTTTTTACTTACATTTTTATTTGATTTCAATTCAAATCGATTTTAATTCAATTCGAATTCATTTTCTTTTCAATTCAATTCAATTCAAATTTGTTTTCTTTTCAAATCAATTCGAATTCGTTTTCTATTCAAATCAAATTCAATTCGTTTTCTATTCAATTCAAATTCAATTCATTCTCTATTCAATTCAAATCAAATTCGTTTTCTATTCAATTCAAATCAAATTCGTTTTCTATTCAATTCAAATCAAATTCATTTTCTATTCAAATCAAATTAAATTTGTTTTCTATTCGATTCAATTCAAATTCGTTTTCTATTCAAATCAAATTAAATTCGTTTTCTATTCGATTCAATTCAAATTGGTTTTATATTCAATTCAATTCAAATTGGTTTTCTATTCGATTCAATTCAAATTGGTTTTCTATTCAATTCTATTCAAATTGGTTTTCTATTCGATTCAATTCAAATTGGTTTTATATTCAATTCAATTCAAATTGGTTTTCTATTCGATTCAATTCAAATTGGTTTTATATTCAATTCAATTCAAATTGGTTTCATATTTAATTCAATTCAAATTGGTTTTCTATTCGATTCAATTCAAATTGGTTTTATATTCAATTCAATTCAAATTGGTTTTCTATTCGATTCAATTCAAATTGGTTTTATATTCAATTCAATTCAAATTGATTTTCTATTCAATTCAATTCAAATTGGTTTTCTATTCGATTCAATTCAAATTGGTTTTATATTCAATTCAATTCAAATTGGTTTTCTATTCGATTCAATTCAAATTGGTTTTATATTCAATTCAATTCAAATTGGTTTTCTATTCGATTCAATTCAAATTGGTTTTATATTCAATTTAATTCAAATTGGTTTTATATATTTCAGTAATTCCATTATTCTATTCGACAAATGAATCTATATTTTTGTCAACACGTGACTAATCTCAATGGATGAGTACTGTCCACGTGTGACTATTTTTGTTATTTAATATATTTATAAAAATATTTTATCTATCGTTTGATTTCAAATCAGACTCCAACCGTAAATTAGCAAGAGAACGATTCCCTAAATATTAATCCCGAAGGCCGAAACCAACATCAGATCAATATTCAGGAGACCACTCTTCTTATCTATTTTCCAGTTAATTTCTAATTTTATATGATAAAGATGTCAATTTTATTGTTAAAATACTTCGTTCAACACATGACTAATCTCAACGGATGAGTACTGTCAACACATGAACCTTTATTTTATAATGATAAAGATGTAAATTTTATTGTTAAAATATTTCGTTCAACACATGACTAATCTCAACGGATGAGTATGGTCAACACATGAACCTTTATTTTATAATGTTCTTTATCTTCTAAATTGGAATGAGGCCCAATCAATCACCATATAGCGTTAACTATATGGATTCCATACACACATGTATATAATAGCAACGATAAATAATCAACCATCATCCAAAGTGCACTAAACTGTATAAGCATCAAATATAGATATCTAACGCTTATAACAGCATGTCAATCAATCGATCGACATACAACTAATTATTGGGATTAGTGTATGCCGTATTTTATCCCAATACCCGTGTGGGGTTTCAAACAATCAAACACAGATTTTATTTGTGCAGTTGGGCGATGTGTAAAATTTATCGACCGAATCAATATCAGTCAAATCAGTGTATATAAACAAATCGGCCGATTTGTTTATAAATATTTATTTACTCACATTCACGTTAAAAATTATATTTTTAACGATAAAATATTTTATTTCAACACATGAATTTTTATTCAGCTCATTTATTCAATAAAATGATATTTTTATTTTTCTAACTTATTTTAGAAAATTTTGGCGGCATAACGGCACTATACTAGGAACGGGACAAGGCCTAGCCTTATCCCCGGTCTAGTAATGGCCCACGCCATACACACATCAATCAAATCACTTTCATTTCACACACCAAACTAAATTCAAATCAACTAATCTAATCAATTTCACAATCAAACAAACAAGTCCATGGTCTGTGGATGATGGTGTCGGGTGCTACTAAACACCGTCTGCATCCTAGTATATATAACTAGAAAAAGAAATTGAAGAGTGAGAAATTCTCACCGAAAGCTATCCCAACTTCACGACACTTCTTAAGTAGAAATCTTCGTCGTTCTCGTCTCTTATCACTTTCGTTGCCCGTAGCCACAACATATATAAAAATTGAATTTTTACTTTGCTATTCAATATATAACAATCGAATTTTGACTTCGATAAAAATCATAAAAATCCATTCTTTAAATCAAAATCTTGTCTTTACATAACTATCATATACATAAAGATCAATCATTTTTTTTTTATAAATCACTATTCTACATGCAAATAATTCGGACCTTTATATTTTTCCTAACACCTATTACATTAAATAGAATAAAAATAAAACTTACCTTGTTAAAAATCGAATTTTTATGGAAGAGGGGTCCATAGCCGGAGTGGTTGTCGGAGTTGGAGCTTCTGGGGGAGGCATTGACGTCGGGAGGGGGAGGCGCGCTGTCGAGGTTGCATAGGGGTGCGGTGGTGCTGCCTAGGGAGGCGCGCACGGTGGATTGGGTTTCTAGAAAGAAGGGGGAGTCTCGGCGGTCTTCGAACGGAGGAGGGGACGGACAGGCGAAGGGGGAGGAGACTGGAGGGGTGCAGCGAGGTCAGCCGACCTCCGGCGGCGGCGCGAGATTGAACGGGAAGGGATATCGAGCAGCGGTTTTTTTTTCTTGCGTTGACTGAGTTAAGGAGATAAAGGAAGGGGTAAGGGCTTAAAGTATATAATATATTATTTAATTAATTTACCCTCTAAAAGGTTACTTCAAAATTCGAACTCAAAATTGAGCCCACCGACTGTCGTCCCTAGCTAATTACCCCCATTCTGAACACAATGGGATATGTATTGTAAGCTGATTCGACTGTTTCGATCAGTTTTCATTAAAATCAACATATAACTCTATATATTGAATTTGAACGCGCATTTCAATTTTACCGGGGTCACATACAAACCCTAAAAATTCTCGAAAAATATTTTCTAGCTTTGTATTGACGATACGGTCCTAACAAAACTAGTTTCGTCAAATTCCGAGACCGTTGGAAAAATGGCCATTTTCCAATCGATTAAAACCAACTAAAACTGGTCAAACGCATTTTCATTTGCCACACTCAATATTGTTTCGAAAAATTATGAAATTTGGAATCTAACAATAATTTGACATCACAGATCCAACAAAAGTGGTTTCGTCGAAATCCGAGGTCGTTTACAAAATTTCCATTTTTTTAAAGGCCTGAATTCCATAGCGACTATTCAGAATTTTCAACTGGACATATCTTTTGATTTCCGCTATGAAATTTCGATTTGTCAGATTCGTTGGAAATATATCATCAATTAGATCCTATTATTTTTGGTTTCGCTAAAATCTGGATTGTTTTGCACCCGGTACATTCAATTGAAGTTTTGAAATCGAATTATTGAACTACCGCGCCATTTTCAATTCCTTTTTATAATTATATATAATTATTTATATTCTAACGACGAAGTATATAATATATACGTTCGAATTCATTCAAAAATAAATTTCTCGTCGATATTATTTAAAATAATCTATTTCAAATGTTCAAAATTCGCTAAAATTGCCAAAATAAAAATTTTAAACTGGCCTAGAATTTCCGGGTTATTACAGACCCACTTAGCCATGCTGCTTGCTCGATTTCTGTCATTTTCCGGTTGATGAGGCTTGAGGTCATAACGTATCTTTTGATAGATCATACATTAATTTACTTTGAATGCCACATCGTTATACCCGCCAAATCACAAATTGATTTCCTCACAAATACCACGGGTATAAAGCTAAGAGAAACGAATTCCTCCGCCACCAAACGTATGTACGTTTGAAGAGATCAACTTACGCGATCTGTTAGATATATTCTGTCAGACATTCGTCCATTCACGTTTGGCTTGGGACTGGACAAACCGAAGGCACTATTCTGTAAAATAGGATAGCCCTTGCATAACTCCGTTCTCAATATTTGATCGCAACGCTAACATCCATACAGAGTGGTTTTCAGATAATATATCTGATTCCAGTCTCTCCGTATTGACAAGGATAAAATGGTCAAAACTTCAATAGTCGGTGATTTAACTATCAAAGAAAAACAGGTGTGCAAACAACGATATTATTTCCAAATGGAAATTTTATCGACCAATCATCATTCAAAGGTTTATTACTTTTAATTAAACTATCATTAATTTATCCATGTTCCCTTTCTATATATTCGTAAATTCTTAATTTCTAAATTTGGAAAAAACAATCTTTATAAATCATTTGGACCATATAACCATATTTACTTCTATTTCTTATTTCCTATATTGGAAAACATTTCTAATCCTTATTTGGAAAACGTTTCCAAACTCCTTCATTTGATTTAAACCGATGTTGAAATAAAACATCACTAAGCCAATTCAAACCATTTCACTCATTAACTAAAAATACTTAATCAACCTTCACTATCGAACTTTAACCATATCTTAGTTAATAACGAAGTCAATCAAGTTGGGGTATAATTACCTTTCAGACCTTAACCGAACAACATTTCTAACCTCAAAATAGGCAAAGTTCACCTTTTAAATCTTTAACAAACTTCCTTACGTAACTCTCAGATTCTATTTACGAACCCACTTCTTTATTTTAAACATTGATTTTAACTATTACGAACGCACTTTTTATTTTTGCTTAACACCCTTTTCTGAGACATACGAGCTTAGAGGTTATATATTGACAGAAATCAATGGTGTGGTATGGACTGACAATGTGGCATGCTAAGATACAAATGATCAAGGCTTTTGTTGAAAAGCAGAGCCTTGTGGTTGATGATCAAAGCACAACTTATTTAGGCATAGCTTTGTGTATAACATTACTTCGCGAGCCTCACACTCCGGTATGAACCAGAAACGGGAGAAGGACCCCAGGGAGAACATGTGTTTCTTTCTAGCTAGAAGTGGTGTCATGGTATGTAGCCCAAGCATTTTACTTATGTGGATGATGGAATGAGTCGCCTCGGATATTGAGTCCCTAGTTGCTCATATTTACGCCCGATAGGGTAGGGAAACATACTGTTCAGGCATAACTAATCCATTAACATATGTGTTGACCGGCCCTGGTGCTCCTTGGTCTTACCTTAGTTTGAGTCCTGAGACATGGGCTAGATTGTCTCGAATTCCATAAGGACTATCTCTTACCTTGGTTCATAGATGGAAATCCCACTTCCAATACGAAATCATATGGTTTTGATTGTAGAACTAGTACACCGAAATGATATATGGTACCCATGCCATCTATGATTAATACATTTATATTTGAAGTTGTTTTTAAACAATATGCACTTATAGTAATATCAAAACAATTTTTTTTACATGTATCAAGCATGTTTGGCTATTATAAGGGAAAACTCTATCCTCCGGCTTGCATTGCATTTTGTGATGGGACCTAAGTCTTATAATACCTTCATTTGTCAAAAAGCATTGCGTTGTTTTATTCTAAACTATGATTCATGTGGAGTAAACCCATTCCGTGTTATACGGCGTGGTCCCATGATATCCCAACCTTTAAAAATAAAGCTAATAACTGTTTTGAGTTCTCACACCATCCCCATGACTGACCTGGAGTTTATATTTTTAACATAAACTCTGGATGCCCATATTTTTCCATACGGGCAGCTAGTAGTTTTGGTTTTGCAGATATTATATTCACAGGGTCCTGGTTACAGCTGAAGCGATATTCAGAAAGCTCTGTATCCGTGTATTCTTTGCAATTGTGTTATGTATTATTTTTCCGCTGCTATGTAATTTAAATCTCTGATATTATATTTCCAATGTGTAATAATTATTCGTACTCTGATATATTCTTGTACTTTGATGCAATTGATGTAACAAGCAATGAAATGTTCTTCTGTTTGTGTTCCACTGAGTGTTGTTCTCAAAGCTATATGTACTTTCCTTTACGGGGGTCGTTTCATTTGGTATCATAGCTTTGGTTTACAGAGCTCGAGAACTAGACACATTAGAACCGAACGAAAGAATTCATTGGAGATTGGATTAGTAATATCCAATAAGAATGAATCGTTAAAGATGGGATCAGTAGTATCCTAGAATGAGTCCGAAGAGTGTTATTCTTAGAAATAAAAATGAAAACAAATTTTGTTTTGAAAATTTAAACCTTATTACTCGTATTTGAATATTATATTTTAAACCGAATTTTGGACAATCGAGTATATGAATATTTTGAATATAAACCTAGCTAGCATGTATTCGAAGTCTCAAGTATATCGGGTAGATATAGAATCACACTCTAGTCGCCTAGAGGTGATACTAATGATTACTAGTGTCATTAGTGTTTATGTTCGAGTTTCGAAAGCGGTATATCTATATATTTCCAATTGACTAGTGTGAGAACCAAAACTTAGTTAGAGTTTATTGATGTGATTTGGACTAAAAATATGATATTCTACTATATATAAAAGTTGTATATATTTGAAAAGTTAATCACCTAATTGATTGTTGGTTGTGATGTTTGATAATTAGTTTAACCAATTAAAATATTGGAATGATAATTAATTTGACTAACATGAGAAAGAATGATGAATTTAGCTAAATCGAATTTAATATTGAACTGAATTGAAAATTGATTAGAATTGAAAGTTGAGTTGGTTATTTAAATAACTTTCAGCTCCGTTCCTTTTTGAGGACGAAAAGAATTTAAGTGGGGGAGATTGTAACAACCTGGAATTTTGGAACCAATTTAAAATTTTTATTTTGGCTATTTTATTGAATTTTAAATAGTTAAAATAATTTAATTTAAATAATAACAATTAAAAATTTATCTAAATCGAAGATAGAATGAATATATTTATTTTAATTTCAAAAGGAGTTAGAAATAGCGTAGTAGTTTAAAGAATTGAATTTGAACTTTGACTGAGTGTACAGGATGCAAAATAAATTGGATTTTGGTAAAACCAAAAATACTAGAATTTGTTTAAAAATATCTTTCCAACGAATTTGAAAAATTGAAATTTCATAATGGGAATCAAAAGTTATTCCTAGTTTAAAATTTATAATAGTCGCTATGGAATTTATATATATATATTTTAACAAACGATATAACTATTTTTCAAACGGCCTCCAAATGCGACAAAATTAATTTTGTTAAGACCGTATCGTTAAAGCATAGATAGATTTATTTTTCGGGAATTTTTGGAGTCAGTGTATGGCCCCAGTAAATTTAAATGTACATTTAAATTAAATATATAATGATTTATATTTTAATTTTGATAAAAACCTATCGAAACTGTCGAATTGGCTTATCGGACATATTCCATTGTGCCCGGAATGGAGGTATTTAGCTAAAGGCGATAGTCGTTGGGTCTCATTTGGAGTTCGGATGGTTTAACAAGCTATTTTTGAAATAAATAATTAAATAATATAGAATATACTATGTATATATATATACAGTTGGACATTGTAATACAATAACCCTAATCTCAAGAACACGCAGCCGCCAGTCACTTTTTCAATGGCCGATATTATCAGAAATTGAATCCCCATTTTCTCCCTAAATCCAAAGAATCAAAACACGAAATCAGAACAAAAAACATTCAGCAAAGTATGATCTATGTTTTTAACGGTTGTGATGGAGTTTTGTTACATGGAGGAGGTGATTTTGCTGCTCAAAGTGAACGGCTTTGGAGTTGGATTTCGCGGCGGAGGTGCTGTCGAGTGGCTCGCCATTGATGGCGAGAGAAGATGGTCGTTAGGGCTTTTGAGTGGTGGCGACGGATGTTGCTCCGATCATCGGAGTTGAGGGGGACGGCGGTTTCTTTGATTGACGTTAATGGATTACGGGATTACAGTAAATTCGATGAAGACTGTAGTTGACAAGGGTATTATTCCTCAATCATATAATTAGGGTTTAATTATTTTAGTTAATTGATTATTACTGTAGTAAAATGTTTTTGAAAATAAAAACATTAACATGTTTTTGAAAATAAAAACATTAACTTGTTTTTTACAATAAAACATTAACATGTTTTTGAAAATAAAAAAACATTAACATGTTTTTTAAAATAAAAGATTAACATGTTTTTGTTAATAAATAAGAACATTGTTTATAAAATAAAAAGAACATTATTATTTCAAAATAAAAGGATCATTATTTTTAAAAACTAAAAACCATAGTTTTATAAAATAAAATTGACATGGTTTCATAAAATAAAATTCATTGTTTTTAAGCTATAAAATAACATTGTTTTCAATGAAATTAACATTTGTTTTTGAATAAAATTCACATTATTTTTAATATAAAATAAACTCTGTTTTGATAAATAAAATAAACACTGTTTTGATAAATAAAATAAACACTGTTTTGATAAATAAAATATACATTGTTTTGAAAATAACAAGAACATTATTTTAAAAATAAATATAACATTAGTTTAAAAAATATGATTTTATATATAGGATCGTACTAAAAATATGATTTTTAATATATATATATACCGCGTGAAACAGATCTCAATGAAACTAACTGGAAGCAGAACGAAATCAAAATTGCTAGTTAAAGACCGACGGAGTGGAAACCAAAGGTGAGAGCTCCTCACTAAAATTTCTGCATTGTTATTTATTTATTTTTATAACTAAAAAATATATAGAATTTCCAGTTTAGATTTTTATCAGTTTAATCATTGTATACTGTATAAGTGCTTGTTGGATCACCTTCCTCGTCCACAAACCATTGACGATTTAAATTGATTGTATTGCATGTTGTTTGTGATGGGAAATGTTTAACACATATAAATGTTAATTTTAATAGGATAGTTAAATTAAATTATAAATATTCATTTATATTTTGAAAAGTGAAAATTGGTTAAATGTCTTAACCAATAATTTATTTAAATAAACTGTGGTTTGAAAACCCCACACGGGTATTGGGATGATATTTGACATACACAAGTCCCAATATTTAGTTGTATGTCAATCGATGGATTGACAACCTGTGACGAGCGTTATTTATTTATTTTAATGCTCACACAGTTGCAAAATTTCACTCTGGTCGTGAATGGATTGTTTGTTGATTATTTATCATTATTGTGCACACATGCGATGTATGAAATCCATATAATTGAAATTATATGGTAATTGATTGAGTTGCATTCCGATTTAGAAATAAATATTGTTTTATTAAAAAGACATTTTAGAATCAAAATTTACATTTTTGTTGAAATAAAATAGTTGAAACCAAAATATAATTTTTTGTCGAAATGAAATAGTCAAAACAAAAATAACATTTTTGTTTAATAGATTTGTATCAAAACGAAAATAAAATTTTTGTTAAATAGATTTGTGTTAAAACAAAAATTTCAATTTTGTTAAATTAGATTATTGTAAATAAAACGAAGTTATCATTTTAATTCATTTTGATAAAATGGAATTGTTAACAAAATGAAGTTGTCGCTTTTTAGTTATTTTGTTGAAATAGAATTGTCAACAAAATATAAGAATCATTTTAATGTAATCAAACATTTTTAATGTAAATAATGTAAAGAAACATTTTTCATGTTAAGGAACATTCTATGTAAAAGAATCATTTTTATATTAAAGAAACATTTTTAATGTTAAAAGAAACATTTTGTGTAAATGAATCACTTTTATATAAAAGAATCATTTTTATATTAAAGAATCACTTTTAATTGTAAAGAAACATTTTTCAATGGTAGAGAACATTTTTATGTAAAATAACGTTTTAATGTAAAAGAATATAAAAGAACATTTCAATGTAAAGAACAATTTAATGTAAAAGATTATTTTAAAATAAGGAATATTTTAAAGTAAAGAATATTTTAAAGTAAAGAATATTTTAAAATAAACAATATTTAAAAATAATATATGGTGAAGAATAAGATTATGATTTTGATGTCCGTCTTTGAATGGGCACACAAATATAAAAATATGAAGCCAGGTTAAGTATAGAAACGCCATTTTAAACCGAACGGGTTTATCGGTCGATTTGATTCATTTTAAAATGAATATCGAAAAGTGGAGATTTCCAAATTAAATATTTGAAAATATTATCATTTTAATATGATAAATATATGAAATATTCACTTTTGATTTAAAATTGAAAATGATGTTAAAATCGTTTTAAAACGAATTTATAAACGATTTATAAAATACGTTGTAAAGGAAATAGATGAAATATTTATTTAATATAATGTATATTATATATAATTAATGGCCTAAATAGAATGTGTCGCGCAGCGGCCGTTCGTGAATTTCGACCATTAACTTCAAATGGGCGTAAATGGAGATCCGAACGTCGGATTCTCCTAAAATCAGAACGTTGGGTTCGTATCGAAAAGAGCTTTCCAATGAATATAAGAGATTTGAAATCTAATGGTTGGATGTTGAAATATGTCCAAATAAAATTTGGAAAAGGTCGTTGTAAGTGCAGTTCGATGACTGGTTATGGAAATCGAGTGTACGGGCGATATTAAATTTATTAAAAATATGGAAAAATTATGTAAAATAATAATAAATGATTGGAAAAAATTTCGATGAAAAGTTCCAATTTTGTAAAGATAAAAATATATTTTTAACGAAATGATCTAGTTATTAACTGGAATAAAAATCCAATTAGTTAATATTTAATTGGAATTAAAGAGAATAAATTGGATTTTGGGTTGTTGTGAATGGTGTCTTTAATAACATTGTTCTTAAACCCCGATTATAAAAGAATAAATCTTTTAAATAAGATTTAATGAAGTTTTCCAATTAATATTTAATTGGAATTAAATAGAATATAATTTTGGAGTTTAAAAATCTTTTAATTAAGATTATTAGAGTTTATTATTATATTTAGTAATTGGAATAAAATGAAATGTGAATTAGGTTTATTGTGAACTATTTTTTTAATGATATTTTTTCTTTAACCCAGTTAACAGTGAAAATATAAATTGGAAATTTATAAATATTTTATCAAGATTTAAATGGAAATTTTCCAAAGTAGAGTTTTCCAAATTAATATACTAAATTGGAATTGAATGGAATTCGATTTGGTAATAATCGAGATGAGCTTCTGTGAATAAAGACCATTACTATATATGGAATTTAAAAGGCTTTGCCATTATTTCATTTATATTATTGGCCTGATACGGAAATTTATATCGGTTATATATTGATCAGATTTCCGTGAAGATTCCATATTTAATGGAAGATGATTTGGGTTTATCGTGAACAGTGTTTTAAATAACATTTGCTCTTTAACCTAGTTATGGGTAAGAGTAAAGTTTTAAAATTGAATAACCATTAAGTAATGATTTTTGGAGATTAAAACCATATTGGTGTTTTAATGTATCTTGTCAATTTCAGGAAGATTAATTAATAAATTTCAAAGAATTTATCTTTGATATAATTAATGGAAATCTTTCCCTAATAATGTGAATATTTTATTAAAAGAATATTCTGAATTGGAATGAGGCGTATGATTGTTTGTATAGCACTTGATTATAAAATACGCGAGGTATTTGGAAAGACCGGGTTTAACCTGTTTTGAATAATTAATACAACGATCAAGTGTCGAAGATGAAGACGGTGGTTGAAGACCGGAGTTCTTCACATCGTTTGGATGATTACTGATGTCTTGATTGGGTCGTACACCCAAGACAAGGTAATAAATGGTTATCGTTCAAACGTACTTGTAGATCGACGGATACGCGAGGACCCCTCTCCTGTATTGGACATACGGGACGAGGAATAAGGTGCATCCGGTTTCGTTCAAACCTAGAACGGACTTGTAAATGGATGGTATATCTGACGTTGTATTCCTTTATGCTGTATTCGTTGATTTCTACTAAATATATATCAGTTTGGTGGCGGAGAATATATTCTCTTGCTTAACACCCTTCCCTGAGACGTACGAGCTTAGAGGTTATATATTGGGGAAATCAGTGGTATGGTATGGACTGACAATGTGGCATGCTAAGATGCAAATGATCAAGCCTTTTGTTTAAAAGCAGAGCCTTGTGGTTGATGATCAAAACACAACTTATTTAGGCATAGCTTTGTGTATAGCGTTACTTCACGAGCCTCACACCCCGTTATGAACCGGAAGCGGTAGAAGGACCCCAGGGATAACATGTGTTTCTTTCTAGCTAGAAGTGGTGTCATGGTATGGAGCCCAAACATTTTACTTATGTGGATGACTGAATGAGGCGCCTCAGATATTGAGTCCCTAGTGGCTAATATTTACGCCCTATACGGCGGGGAAACTTATTATTCAGGCATAACTGATCCACTAACATATTTTTGGACCTGCCCTAGTGCTCTTACGGGTCACCTGAGTCTGAGTCCTAAGACATGGGCTAGATTGTCTCGAATTCAGTAAGGACTATCTCTTGCCTTGTTTCATAGATGGAAATCTAACTTCCAATACGACATCATGCGGTTTTGATTGTAGAACTAGTACGGCGACATGATATATGGTATCCATGTCGTCTATGATTAATATATTAATATTTGAAGTTGTTTTTAAACTCTATGCACTTATAGTAATATCAAAATAATTTGTTGTATACGTATCAAGCATGTTTGGCTATTATAAGGGAAAACTCTATCCTCCGGCCTGCGTTGCATTGTGTGATAGGCCCTGAGTCTTATAATAACTTCATTTTTCAAAAAGCATTGCGTTGTTTTATTCTAAACTAAGATTCATGTGGAGTAAACCCGTTCCGTGTTATATGGCGTGGTCCCATGATATCCCCACCTTTAAAAATAAAGCTAATAACTATTTTGTGTTCTCACACCAGTCCTGTAATAACCCGAAATGCGAGCCAGTTTAAAAAATTTATTTTGGCAATTTTAACGAATTTTGATTATTTAAAATGAATTATTTTAAATAAAACGATGAGAAATTTATTTTGAATAGAAATATAATGTATATATTTATATACGTCGTCATTAGAATATATATAATTATTTATAAATATAAAAGGAATTGAAAATGGCTCGGTAGTTCGATAATTCGATTTCAAACTTCAAATGAATGTACCGGGTGCAAAACAAACAGGATTTTAGCGAAACAATAAATATTTGAATCTAATTGAGTATATCTTTCCAACGAATCCGAAAAATCAAAATTTCATAGCGGGGATCAAAAGATATGTCCTGTTGAAATTTCAGAATAGTCGCTATGGAATTTCAGCCCTTAAAATTGCCATTTTGCAAACGGCCTCGAATTTCAACGAAACAACTTTTGTTGGAACCGTGATGTCAAGTTATTGCTAGATTCCAAATTTCATAATTTTTCGAATCAGTATGTGAGCGTGGCAAAGGAAAACGTGTTTTACCAGTTTCAGTTGATTTTAATCGACTGGAAATTGGTCGTTTTTCTAACGGTCTCAGAATTCGATGAAATTAGTTTTGTTAGGACCATATCATCAATACAAAGCTAGAAAATATTTTTCTGGAATTTTTCTAGCTTGTATGTGGCCCCGGTAAATTGAAATGTGCGTTCAAATTCAATATATAGAGTTATATGTTGATTTTGACGAAAACTAATCAAAACGATCGAATCAGCTTATGATACATATCCCATTGTGTTTGGAATGGGGGTAATTAGCTATGGACGACATGCGATGGGCCTCGTTTCGAGGTTGAAATAAAAAGTCAACTTTTTGAAATTTAAATAATTATATAAATAAAAATCTCCCTTCATCCCTTATCACTCTGTCCCCCCTCGTTCTTCATTCGTTCAGAGAAAAAAATAATAAAAATAATAAAGGGAAAGGAGGAGCGACGGGGGGGGGGGGGGGCTCCGCCGCCACCTCATCGCGGCCCCACCAGGTGGTGCGCCCACCACCAGGGCTTCCTCCTCCCCTCGATTCTCCTCTCCTTCCTCCCTCCACCTTAAACCACCGACGCTGCCTGCTCCGCCCCCTTCACCTCCAATGCCGACGAACACCCTACGCCCTCTTCCGACCTTCGACAGGCCGACACCTCCCCCCTCTCGCCTCAGACCTCCTCTTTCCCTCGTCCTTCCTCTCCTTTGAAATCCACAGCCCCTCTACACCAAAACCCGCACCCATTTCGCCACCTCAGGCCCTGACCACCGCCCCACCACCCCCCTCTTCGGGTCCTCCGACGACTGAAATGCTGTAAGTTTTCCTTTTTATCCGTTTATTTTATTTACTTTAAAACTGAAAACTTATTTACTTTAAAATTGAAAACATATTTTAAAAGGTAAAATATTAGATCTTTAGGTAAGAATAATAAAAATATAATTTTTATATAATGTAAAGTATAAAAATAGGATTTTTATTAATGTAAGAGAGTAAAAATACGATTTTTATATTATATAGATAGTAAAGATTTGATCTTTATTATGTAGAAGGAGCAAAGATGTGATTTTTATATAAGTGGCGGTATAAAAATATAATCTTTTATATTGTAGAAGTATAAAAATATAATTTTTATATGATGTAGATAGTAAAAATATCATCTTTATATATGTTACGAAATAAAAATCTGATTTTTATTATATATATATATATATATATATATATATAATGAAGTAAAAATGTGATTTTTATTGTGATGAAATAAAAAGGCGAAGTCTTTATATAGAGAATAGTGTGATAAAAATATAATCTTTATTATATAAGTAGCGGTGTAAAAATATAATTTTTATCTATATTAGCGGTTTAAAAATAGAATTTTTATCCATAAAGCGTGATTAAAAAAATGTGATTTTTATATACATAGCAACAATATAAAAATGTGATTTTTATATATGTAGTGGCTACGGACAACGAAAGTGAAAATAGGCGGGAACGACAAGATTTTCTACATATGAAGAGTCGCGGTGTTTGGTATAGCTTGGGTGGGAACTTCTCACTTTAAATTTCTTTTTCTAGTTATAAATATATATATACTAGGATGTAGACGGTGCTTAGCAGCACCCGACACCCATCGTCCACAGACCATGGACGGCTTGTATGCTTGTTTGTTGTGTTGTGAAATTGTTTGTGATGTTGATACGAAATAGATAATGAAATATATTCATGTGTTGAAATAAATTAATTATCGTTGAAAATATAATTTTTAACATAAATGTGAATAAATGAATATTTATAAACAAATCGACCGATTTGTTTATATACACTGATTTGACTGATATTGATTGGGATGATAAATTTTACACATCGCCCAACTGCACAAATAAAAATCTGTGTTTGTTGATTTGAAACCCCACACGGGTGTTGGGATGATATTTGGCGTAAACTAATCCCAATTATTTAATTGTATGTCAATCGATTGGTCGACAGACTGTGTAAGCGTTAATTATTTATATTTGATGCTTATGCAGTTGTGTGGCGCCCTTTGGATGATTGTTGATTATTTATCGTTGCAAGTTATATACATGTGTTGTATGGAATCCATATAATTAACATTATATGGTGATTGATTGGGCCTCATTCCAATCGGAAAATAATGAATATTATAAACGAAAATTCGTGTGTTGAATATAAAAATAGTCATGTGTTGACGATATTCATGTGTTGAAACTATTCATGTGTTGAGTAAAATATTTTAACAATAAAATTTACATCTTTATCATATTTAAAATTAGAATCTACTTCACGGTGGAGTCTGATTAAAAATCAAACGATAGATACCATAATTTTATAAAATATATGAAACACCCCACCTCCGTTAGGGTCACTCTCAAAGGGAATGCCCTAATTTTGGTGGAGGTTTATAAGTATAAGTCACAGATATACAAGACAGATATAAGAACACATATTTTTGAACAACGGAAAACATCAACAACTTTTATTTCAACAAAATATGTGTCACACAAACAATGTCCTAATTTGTTTTACAATACTTCCCAAAACATAACATCTCCATAACTGTCTTGATTACATTATTTAAAGAAGCATAAAGAAAACATAAATAAACTGCAAAAATCCCATAATTGTTGTCCAAAGCCATAACCCAAAACGGAAAAGATCCAAGCAATACATTCTTTCTCTTCAAGCTGGATGCGGAAATTGGTCAAGCTGCGGTATTCCCTCCCTGTGGACCTGGGGGGGTGGAAACAAAAGAAAAGGAGGCGAAAGAAAAGTAGAGTCAGACATAAAGCCTGAGTAAGTCTAGGACTATTCAGTCTATGAATAAAGAATTGGGTATGATAAGCATAAACTGGAAATGGGAAAGCATCATAAACTAAGTTAAGTTGTCTAGGGTCGAATACTATCGTACCCCATATTAATCTTTGTGCCCATATAGACTAGTTCCCAACAGGCACCCCCTAATCAGGGTGAAGTGATCCATTTCTGATGATCGGCTCCTACTCGCATGGTTACATGTGTCTTACGGCCCCCGATGTTGTAGTTACCTATGCTGGTCCCACCATGGGGTGTATCAAGTCCCATGGTGGCGGCCCGACACAATCCTAGAATGCACAGGTATGCTACTGGTACCCAATGCCTTATTTTTCTGCGCTGGAGTGTGTGCACGCCCGCACCGCGTTAGAACCTACACTGCTGCACCACCGCCGTCGATTTGACCTCTTACAGTCAGCCCAGTAATCGTGCCCCACCCTGCCTATTTCAGGGTATCCTGATACACCTTGTAGGGTTACTGCTGAAAAGGGTCCCCCGCTACTAAGTTTTCTATTTCTAGCCAACATGCTAAGTTGGTTAAGTGTTTTGTAAACCTAACCCCGAATCTGTCTGTATAGTTTAGCATGTTCCATTTTGATTAAGTATTAATTCAATTTACTTAATCCTATCAATCCTGACTCAGCCTTAATTGTCTTATTAAAGCCTTGACCTCTCACATTAGACAGGTATTGTTGTGGCTGCCTGTTGCTGGTTGGGTCCGGGCAGTCTTACGCCACAACTCAGTCTAACCTCGGGTCCTTATTGGGCTCCATGTTTAACCGCCCACATTGGATAGGTATTGTTGTGACTACTGGACAGCCGGGCGGTTCCGGGCAGGTTTACATCACAACTCAATCCAACCTCGGGTTAAACACATCGTATTTTCTACATTTACATATTTTGTCTCTCTTCTTTTTATATGTAAATATTTGCGGCCCATTATTCAAATTCATCTTTATTGGTTAAATTTTATTTATGCCACTTAATTGTTTTTCAAGGTTATTGGCATGCGTCAAACATGCCAACACATATGTTCTATATTTTAACCCAAACGTCATTACCCCCGTTTAACACGTTCCCTGAAATATAAGATATGTTGGGTTTAACATTTAAACCTAACTTAGCCATATGAAAAAGGGGAGGCTTATAACATGGTGTTTATGAGGTAACATAAAAAGGGGAGTGTGAACGCATGAACTTGCAACATAACGATTCAATTAACATAAAATAGGCACATGTGAACTTACAATTGTAACAGCATATAATCATGGCATAAACAATACTTAAACATGAATCATTCTATTCATATAATCATGGCATAAACAATACTTAAACATGAATCATTCTATTCATATGATTATGGCATAAACGTGAATCATTCTATTCATATAATCATGGCATAAATAATACTTAAACATGAATCATTCTATTCATATGATTATAGCATAAACGTGAATCATTCTATTCATATAATCATGGCATAAATAATACTTAAACATGAATCATTCTATTCATTTAATCATGGCATAAATAATACTTAAACATGAATCATTCTATTCATGTAAACTTGCAATTGGAATGTAAATCTAACTTAATTATGTCACATATATCACCATATGGTTTTTGATAACAACTTAGGCCTAAAACATGTTTCAACTAGGCATAATACCAAACATAGTTTAGTCATGTTCATAAAGGTGCTTACTTTTGTTTCTAATACAAAAGTATGATTTGCTAATTCCAACATAGATTCATATAAACTATAGTACTTAGTCATATCCAATTACACACAAAAAGCGATCATAAAAGTATGTACATCATATTGGCATAATAGTGAATCCCAAATAAAATACCACAACATATGGTTGTCAACATAAATCATATACTTGTATGAATCCAATCGTATACCATAACATTTCCAAATCGCTTAGAATCAAAATAACATACAAGTATAGATTATTATCGCCACAATTCCATTTCGTTGTTAACTTCCAACGCAAATCACATACTTGCAAATATCCAATCGTATACCATAACATTCCCAAATCATTTAGAATCAAAATAACATACAAACATAGATTATTATCGTCACAATTCCATTTCGCATTTTACACAAATCAAACGCAATTAATTATTCACATCGGAATAACACTCTACTTACAACGTATGACGAATCTTCAATTCAGGAATCTGAATTCTGAAATTGGAGATGCTATCCTTTGTTGTAGGCGTTGTTTTGATTTGATTGACGTTGCTTTAAGCTTTTGAAATTATCTCCTAATTGTCTCTCTATTTTTGACGGCTATACTTAGTCTCTCCTCAGTAGTATGACGGTCTCATCTCCATTTTTGTTTGTGTGTATTAGGGTTAGTCTTAGGTCCTTTTTATAAAGTTTGTGAGTTGATTTAGACCGTCGATGGAGCTTGGTTTAATAATAGCAGTTCGTTTGAAGGAGAGACCAACCAGGAGCTGACACCTAGCCCTAGTGACAAGGCAAGGCTCAGAAAATCGACCAAACACAGACCAGGCCAGCTAGGGTGGGCTGGGTTCGACCTGGCTCAGGGGCCAGGTCGACACCCCAGTCGACACGGGTGACCCAGGTCGACTGCCCAGTCGACCTGGCTAGCCCCAGGTCGACTGCCAAGTCGACCTGGGTGCCTTGGGCGGGAATTTTCCCGCCCTGGCCATTCCGGCCCGATTTTGAAATTTGAATTAGTTTTTCTGAGCTGTTTTGGTCTGTTTGAATTTTAAACTGAATTCTGAAACTTCCGGAGGCCATATCTTCTTCATACGGAGTCCTTTTTACGCAAACTCGGACTCTATCTCAAGCAGAATTCCGAGGCGAACACAATGGCGTATCCCGTTTCCATTAATTCTTTGATTTGCAATTAATTATACTTTAATTTGTGAATTTCACTGTTATAGAATACACGGGGTGTTGCATTCTCCCCCACTTAAAAGGATTTCGTCCCCGAAATCTTCAAGTTTAGGAAGAATGTATACCCTAACATCCAAACATCCATCTACTCATCCATCAAACACGAGCATCCATTGTCCTTAAAAGACTTCTAATGCTTCATTATCATATGCGAAGTGTGTGTGTGTACATGTACTTATCTAATGCAAAATCAGGCGGTCTACTGATTCAGTTGACCTCCTTAATGCGAATTATGTAAGTGCCATGAATCCATTATGTATGCAAATTCTCCTATTCATGACTCTACATGAGTGCACAATCATTCATACAAATGCAACATTCATATGACAACCCATTAAAGTTCAACCATATACGAATGCAAACATATATGCATATGCAATATGAAGTGACTGAGCCTATCTAAAACCTAGATTGTGTGTGTATATGCAACCACGAGCAACCACTAGCAATCACTTGCAACCACTTGCAACCATCATCCATAACATGTTTCAATTACATGTTTCCATCCAAAGGGTTTCTTCCTAAAAGATAAGGTCGAGGAGATATACCTAAAAAGATAGATAAAAGTGCAACTTAAGGAAAAAGGAAAGATCAAAGATGTACCCTCGAAAAGAAAAGGGTAGGCTGCGCGTATTCTAGCTTCAGTTTCCTAAGTTGCATCTTCTTCGGCGTCGCTACACTGAACTTTGACGAGCTTGACTTCGCGGTTGCGTAGCTTCTTCACTTCCGTTCCTAATATGCGGGTTGGAACTTTCCTTACGGTTGCTTCGCATTCCACTTCAGCTTCTTCTAGGATATTTGGCTCTACCACTTCAGCAAACTTATGTAGACATTTTCGGAGATGTGAAACATGAAAGATGTTGTGAACTCCTGCCAATTTTTCGGTTAGCTCTAATCTATAGGCCATTTTCCCAATTTTCTCGATGATAGGGAATGGCCCTACGAACCTTGGTGCTAGCTTTCCTATGGTTCCAAAATGAACAACGTTCCTTAGCGGAGATACCTTAAGAAAAACTCTGTCCCCAACCTCAAATTCAAGATCGGTCCTCCTCTTATCGGCGTAGGACTTTTGTCTGTCTTGGGCCGTCTTCATCCTTCTTCGTATTAAGTCTAATTTCTCTGAAGTCTTTCGGATCATATCTGGTCCAAGTATGAGCTTATCAGTAGACTCCCACCAACAAGTGGGCGATCGGCACAGTCTTCCATATAAATCTTCGAAGGGCGCCATTCCGACGGTTGCTTGATAGCTGTTGTTGTAGGCAAATTCCACCAAAGGAAGATGGTCTTCCCACGTTCCTCCGAAGTCAAGGACGCACAGTCTTAGAAGGTCCTCCAAAACTCTGTTCACTCTTTCTGTTTGGCCATCGGTTTGGGGATGATAGGCTGTGCTCAAGCATAATTGTGTGCCTACCGCTTCTTGCAGACTCCGCCCAAAACTCACTTGTGAAGATAGGGTGTCGGTCACTAACAATGCTGGATGGTATTCCATGGAGTCGAAAAATTTCCTTGAGGTAAAGAGATGCTAGGGATGAGGAGTTCTTTTACTTTTGACAGGTAAAAAGTGGGCGCTTTTAGTAAGCCTATCCACTATTACCCAAATACTAGTGTTGCCTCTCCTAGACCTAGGCAGCCCATCAATGAAGTCCATTGAGATGCTATCCCACTTCCACTGCGGGACCTCTAGAGGATGTAGCAGACCGCCAGGCTTTTTCTGTTCCGCCTTAACCTGTTGGCACACCATACACTTAGAAACAAATTCTGCCACGTCCTTTTTCATGCCGTTCCAAAAGAAAGTTCTCTTTATGTCCTTGTACATTTTATCTCCGCCTGGGTGTATCGTCATCTTGGAGTGATGTGCTTCCTCGAGAACCTTCTTTACTAAATCCCTTGTCTGTGGGACGCATAGTCTTCCGTCTCGGCTTAGCCAATCCTTGTCGTTGATGGAGTATCTGTTGAGGTGACTTGAAGTCTCACCCCTAATTAGCCTATCAATCGTCTCCACAAGCTGAGGGTCCTCGCGTTGTGTTGTCCCTATCGAGTCCACTAAAGTCGGGCGTACTTCGAGAGATGCTAGCAAGCCTGGTACAAAATCGGAGGAGGGCCTAAAGTCAAAGCTGGCTATAAACTCTAGGCTTTGTCTTTCAACAAACAACGGGCTTAGGGTCAGTTTCTTTCGGCTCAACGCGTCTGCCACTACGTTGCCTTTGCCCGGAGTGTAGGAGATCTCGAAATCATACGAGGTAAGAAACTCCATCCATCTCTGTTGCCTCAAGTTAAGGTCCTTCTACGAGAAAAGGTATTTCAACGATTTATGGTTAGTGTAAAGTTTGAACTTCTCACCTAAGAGATAGTGTCGCCAAGACTTGAATGCAAAGACGATGGCAGCTAACTCAAGATCGTGGGTCGGGTAGTTCTTTTCATGCACTTTCAATTGTCTCCCGCCATAAGATACTACCCTTCCTTCTTGCATTAAGACAGCGCCTAGCCCTGTCCCACATGCATCTGTATAAACTGTGAACATCTTGCTTCCATCCAGCAGTGTTAAAACTGGGGCTGTTGTAAGAGCGCTTTTCAGCCGTTGGAAAGCAAACTCGCAATCCAAGTCCCAATTGAACACTAGATTCTTCTTGGTCAACTTTGTGAGCGGAGCCGATATCTTTGCAAAGTCTCTGATGAATTTTCGACAGAAGCCTGCTAGCCCGAGAAAGCTTCGGACCTCTGTTGCGTTCTTTGGTGTCTTCCAATCCTGTACCGCTACTACCTTAGCTGGGTTTACAGCTAACCCTTCCTTGGATACTATGTGCCCAAGAAATCTTACTTCCTCTCCCCAAAAGTGGCATTTGGAGAATTTGGCTTTTAGCTGATGGACTCGCAGAGTTTCCATGATTGCCCTTAAGTGCTGAGCATGTTCCTCTTCACTCTTTGAGAAGATAAGGATATCGTCTACGAAGACCACTACGAACTTATTGAGGAAATCTCTGAACACCCTACTCATCAGGTCCACGAAGTAAGCAGGTGCGTTTGTCAAGCCGAAAGGCATGACAAGCCATTCAAAGAAGCCGTCTGGGGTTCTGAATGCTGTTTTATCGATACTATCTTCAGCCACCCTTAGCTGATGAAAACCAGTCGTTAAATCGAGTTGGGAGAAAACAGACGCTCCTACAAGCTAATCAAACAGATCATCAATTCTGGGGAGAGGGTGCCTATTCTTTTTCGTTATCTTGTTGAGCTCCCTATAGTCAACACATAGACGGAGTGAACCATCCGCCTTTGTAGCGAACACCACTGGAGCGCCCCATTCTGAAATGCTCCTTCTAGTGAACCCCTTCTCTAGAAGCACTTTAATTTGTTTACTGAGCTCCTTTCTTTCCCGTGGAGCCATGTGTCTAATGGGCAACGCAACGGGCTTTGCATTATCTACAAGATATACGCGGAAGTCTATCTCCCGCTTCGGAGGCAAGCCCTTCACCTCTTCGAAGACATCCGGATATTCCCGGACCACTCTAACTGATTGCAAATTTTCAATGGAGGCATCTAGCGATTCAAGATAACTAAGCATAAACGCGTACGAGGGATTACAAGTAATTTCCAAAGTGTTACCGAGCTGGGTCAGGAGCCTAACAAGCCTTTTCTCACAATCAAGGATGGCCCCATTACTGGATAGCCAATCCATGCCCAATATCAAACCATATCACGAAAAGCCCAAAACAAAGGCACTACATCTAAATTCTACGCTTAGAATAGAAATTTTCAATCCCACACAGACCATAGATAAATGAGCCGGGCCCCCAATTGGGATTGAAACAATTAAGGGGTCCTCTACCATACTAGTTTCTAGGTGCAAAGATTCTACTAAAGCAGACGAGATAAAGGAGTGTGATGCGCCAGAATCAAATAAAGTGCGAACGGGGTGATCATAAAGATAAACTACACTTTCCACAGAAGTATTTATACCTCGTTGTTGCAGAGGTGGCGCCTCTAGCACATGAACCTGCGCCCCCGAGGTGGATCCAGCCCTCTGCCCCTGTCCTCGTTTCTTTGGGCAGTCCTTTGCCATGTGGCCTATCTCACCGCAAGAAAAGCACCCGCCATTCATCTTAGCCTTCTTTTTCCGGCAATCTTTTACTAAGCGCCCCACTTTGCCACAGAAATTACACTTCCTCTTCTCTTTGTTGTCTTTCCCGCCCTTCTTAAAGTCTGTCTTCTTAGGCTGTAAACCCTCTTTCTTCTCTTGAGAGCTTTCTGCCTTTGTCTCCCTCTTTCCCTTATCCTCTTCGTTCAGCAATGCCATCTGTACCAATCTTTCATACGTAGCTCCCATGGGTATATGGGTCATGGCCAAACTGTGTAATGGCTCATTCAACCCTTTGACAAAACGGAGAGCCTTCTTGTGCGGGGTGTTGACTAGGTCCAGTCCGAACCTAGCCAGCTCATCGAACTGATTAACATACTCTTTGACTATCTTGTTCCCTTGCTTAAGAAATAAGAATTTTTCCAACTGCAAACTCCTTTCCGCGTCTGAGAGAAATTTAGCCTCAAACCTTGCCCTAAAGTCCTCCCATGTTTCCATTGGTCTTTCTGCATTAGTGACTTCCCACCAGTAGAAAGCCTCGTCCTTTAGTAGCCACACTGCCAGTTGTACTTTCTGCCTATCTTCTACCTCAAAGATGACGAATAAGTCCTCGGTTTCTTTCAGCCAATTCCTAGCTGCCACGAAGGACTCAGTTCCATGGAAGTCCTTTCCTCCCATAACTTTAAAATCTTTACATATCTTAGCAAAAGTGTTTCCCCACGGAGGAGGTGGAGGAAAAGGTGCTGCTGCAGCCGGATGATTCCCTGCAGCTGGGGGAGGAGGAACGGTAGGGCCTGGCTGAGTGGCCCTTGCTTCTAAGAATCGTCTAAACCAACCAGGTATTGGTACACCCTCTGGCAAGTTAAGTTCTTCGGACATGCTGAAACAAAAAGGATAGATTCAAAATGAAGGATAAGAGATAGTACCTATGGCTTTGGGGGACTTTGCCTTTTTAAAATAAAATAATATTTTATCTTTTAAAAATGCTTCTTTAAATTTCTTTTTAAAAAATAAATTTTCAAAACTTTTTATCTTATCTGGTAAACCTATGCTCTGATACCAAGTGAAACACCCTACCTCCGTTAGGGTCACTCTCAAAGGGAATGCCCTAAATTTGGTGGAGGTTTATAAGTATAAGTCACAGATATACAAGACAGATATAAGAACACATATTTTTGAACAGCGGAAAACATCAACAACTTTTATTTTAACAAAATACGTGTTACACAAACCATGTCATAATTTGTTTTACAATACTTCCCAAAACATAACATCTCCATAACTGTCTTGATTACATTATTTAAAGAAGCATTAAGAAAACATAAATAAACTGCAAAAGTCCCATAATTGCTGTCCAAAGCCATAGCCCAAAACGGAAAAGATCCAAGCATTACATTCTTTCTCATCAAGCTGGATGCGGAAACTGGTCAAGCTACGGTATTCCCTCCCTGTGGACCAGGGGGGAAACGAAAGAAAAGGAGGCGAAAGAAAAGTAGAGTCAGACATAAAGCCTGAGTAAGTCTCGGACTATTCAGTCTATGAATAAAGAACTGGGTATGCTAAGCATAAACTGGAAATGGGAAAGCATCATAAACTAAGTTAGGTTGTCTAGGGTCGAATACTATAGTACCCCATATTAATCTCTGTGCCCATATAGACTAGTTCCCAACAGGCACCCCCTAATCAGGGTGAAGTGATCCATTTCTGATGATCGGCTCCTACTCGCATAGTTACATGTGTCTTATGGCCCCCGATGTTGTAGTTACCTATGTTGGTCCCACCATGGAGTGTATCAAGTCCCATGGTGGCGGCCCGACACAATCCTAGAATGCACAGGTATGTTACTGGTGCCCAGTGCCTTATTTTTCTGCGCTGGAGTGTGTGCACGCCCGCACCCCGTTAGAACCTACACTGCTGCACCACCGCCGTCGATTTGACCTCTTACAGTCAGCCCAGTAATCGTGCCCCACCCTGCCTAGTTCAGGGTATCCTGATACACCTTGTAGGGTTACTGCTGAAAAGGGTCCCCCGCTACTAGGTTTTCTATTTCTAGCCAACATGCTAAGTTGGTTAAGTGTTTTGTAAACCTAACCCCCAATCTATCTGTATAGTTTAGCTTGTTCCATTTTGATTAAGTATTAATTCAATTTACTTAATCCTATCAATCCTGACTCAGCCTTAATTGTCTTATTAAAGCCTTGACCTCTCACATTAGACAGGTATTGTTTTGGCTGCCTGTTGCCGGTTGGGTCCGGGCAGTCTTACGCCACAACTCAGTCTAACCTCGGGTCCTTATTGGGCTCCATGTTTAACCACCCACATTGGATAGGTATTGTTGTGACTACTGGACAGCCGGGCGGTTCTGGGCAGGTTTACATCACAATTCAATCCAACCTTGGGTTAAACACATCGTATTTTCTACATTTACATATTCTGTCCCTCTTCTTTTTATATGTAAATATTTGCGGCCCATTATTCAAATTCATCTTTATTGGTTAAATTTTATTTATGCCACTTAATTCTTTTTCAAGGTTATTGGCATGCGTCAAACATGCCAACACATATGTTCTATATTTTAACCCAAACGTCATTACCCCCCGTTTTACACGTTCGCTGAAATATAAGATATGTTGGGTTTAACATTTAAACCCAACTTAGCCATATGAAAAAGGGGAGGCTTATAACATGGTGTTTATGAGGTAACATAAAAAGGGGAGTGTGAACGCATGAACTTGCAACATAACGATTCAATTAACATAAAATAGGCACATGTGAACTTACAATTGTAACAACATATAATCATGGCATAAACAAAACTTAAACACGAATCATTCTATTCATATGATTATGGCATAAACGTGAATCATTCTATTCATATAATCATGGCATAAATAATACTTAAACATGAATCATTTTATTCATATGATTATGGCATAAACGTGAATCATTATATTCATATAATCATGGCATAAATAATATTTAAACATGAATCATTCTATTCATGTAATCATGGCATAAATAATACTTAAACATGAATCATTCTATTCATGTAAACTTGCAATTGGAATGTAAATCTAACTTAATTGTGTCACATATATCACCATATGGTTTTGATAACAACTTAGGCCTAAAACATATTTCAACTAGGCATAATACCAAACATAGTTTAGTCATGTTCATAAAGGTGCGTACTTTTGTTTCTAATTCAAAAGTATGATTTGCTAATTCCAACATAGATTCATATAAACTATAGTACTTAGTCATATCCAATTACACACAAAAAGTGATCATAAAAGTATGTACATCATATTGGCATAATAGTGAATCCCAAATAAAATACCACAACATATGGTTGTCAACATAAATCATATACTTGTATGAATCCAATCGTATACCATAACATTTCCAAATCGCTTAGAATCAAAATAACATACAAGTATAGATTATTATCGCCACAATTCCATTTCGTTGTTAACTTCCAACGCAAATCACATACTTGCAAATATCCAATCGTATACCATAACATTCCCAAATTGTTTAGAATCAAAATAACATACAAACATAGATTATTATCGCCACAATTCCATTTCGCATTTTACACAAATCAAACGCAATTAATTATTCACATCGGAATAGCACTCTACTTACAACGTATGACGAATCTTCAATTCAGGAATCTGTATTCTGAAATTGGAGATGCTATCCTTTGTTGTAGGCGTTGTTTTGATTTGATTGACGTTGCTTTAATCTTTTCAAATTATCTCCTAATTGTCTCTCTATTTCTGATGGCTATTCTTAGTCTCTCCTCAGCAGTATGACGGTCTCATCTCAATTTTTGTTTGTGTGTATTAGGGTTAGTCTTAGGTCCTTTTTATAGAGTTTGTGAGTTGATTTAGACCGTCGATGGAGCTTGGTTTAATAATAGCAGTTCGTTTGAAGGAGAGACCAACCAGGAGCTGACACCTAGCCCTAGTGACAAGGCAAGGCTCAGAAAATCGACGAAACACAGACCAGGCCAGCTAGGGTGGGCTGGGTTCGACCTGGCTCAGGGGCCAGGTCGACACCCCAGTCGACACCGTGTCGACTTGGCAGTCGACACGGGTGACCCAGGTCGACCTGGTTAGCCCCAGGTCGACTGCCAAGTCGACCTGGGTGCCTTGGGCGGGAATTTTCCAGCCCTGGCCATTCCGGCCCGATTTTGAAATTTGAATTAGTTTTTCTGAGCTGTTTTGATCTGTTTGAATTTTAAACTGAATTCTGAAACTTCCGAAGGCCATATCTTCTTCATACGGAGTCCGTTTTACGCAAACTCGGACTCTATATCAAGTAGAATTCCGAGACGAACACAATGGCGTATCTCGTTTCCCTTAATTCTTTGATTTGAAATTAATTATACTTTAATTTGTGAATTTCACTGTTATAAAATACACGGGGTGTTACAATATATTACATAACAAAAATAGTTGTGTGTTGACAGTACTCATGTGTTGAGATTAGTCGTGTGTTGAAAGAAATATAGATTCATGTGTTGAATAGAATAAATATTCATTTGTTGAATAGAATAACGAATATATTGAAATATATGAAGCCGTGTTGATTAGATTTGCGCTATTTTGACGTGAACGATATTTATATCGATTATATTCGTTTTTATAATGAATATAGAAAAGAAAGTGACTTCAAAATATAACGTTTTGAAAATATTAGCATTTAGATAGTAATGATATGAAATATTCAATTTTGATTTGAAATTGAATATAGAGTTGAAATGGTTTTGAAAACGAATTTAAAACGATTTATAAAATACGTTTTAAAAGGAAATCAACGAAATATAATATATATATATATATATTATATAAATAATGGCCTGAATAAAACGCGCCGCGCTGCGGTAGTTCGTGAATTTCGACCATTGACTTCGAATCGACATTACTGGAGATCCGACCGTCGGATTCTCCTAAAACCGGAACCGTTGGGTTCGTATCGAAAAGAGCTTTCCAATGAATATTAGAAATTTGAAATCTAACAGTTGGATTTGGAATTATGTCGAAATCAAATTTGGAAAAGGTCGTTGTAAGTGCAGTTCGATGGTCATTGATGGAAATCGACTGTACGGGCCTTGATAAAATTATTAAAATTATTAATAATTTTTGTAAAATCATAATATGTGAATTGGAAAGAACTGGGATGAAAAATTCCACATTTGAAAAGATAAAAATAGATTTTTATCGAAATGAACTAGTTTTAAACTAGAATTAAAATCAATTTATTTTTGAAATAAATAAATTGAATTTGAATTGGTTTTGAAAATAACTAGAATTTCCAATATATATAAAGTGGAAGTGGATTTGAATCGAAATTGTCTTTGGAATATTTCGATGTTGGATTCCGTGATTATATAGATATTGTTATGGGAATTTGAAAGATATATTTTATATCGTTATTTCCAATACGATATTTGTTGGTTTCAGAATTTGATATTGAATATAAGCCGGTATATTTTCTATTCAGAGCCTTGTATTTAATATCGAATGTGATTTGGGTTTGTCGTGAATCGTGTTTTAGGTGACATTGGTTCTTTAACCCAGTTAAAGAGAGGATATTGATTTTTGAGAAGATTAAAACTAAGTGGAGTTTTAATGAATCTTTAATTAGATTGAAATGTGAATTGATAATTTAAATCATCAAATCTGAAAGGTGATTGAGAATGGAGTTCCACCAGGTTTGCTCCAAAGCGATAGTTAAATCTTTAATTAGATTTGAATGTGAAATGGTAATTAATTTTACCGATAACACCGTGGTGTTAGATATGGAGTATCACCAGTTTTGTTCCAGGGGATGAATATGTTGGGATTGGGAAATAAAATAAATAATTACTTCGGTGTGGTTCGCTAATCCCGACTAGTTTGAAATGATAACCAAAGGAAGATTAAGAATAAATTTAGAAGAATTTATCTTCAAAAAATTAATGGGAACCTATTCCCTAAGAATGTGATTTTGTTAATAAAAGAATATTCTAAATTGGAATGAGGCGTTTGTGTAACATTTGTTTATCATATACGTGGGTTATTCAGAAAGGCCGGGTTTATACCCATTCTGAATAACCGATTCGACGAGACGTCGAAGATGAAGACGGTGGTTGAAGACCGGAAGTCTTCACATCGTTTGGGTGATTACTATTGATCTCGATTGGGCTGTACACCCAAGATGAGGGAAAAAGTTGGTAATCGTCCAAACGTAACTGGAGATGGATGGATATGCGAGGAAAGTGCCTCCGGTTTCGTTCAGACCCAGAACGAACTTGTAAATGGATTGTGTGTCAGACATTGGATTTTATTCTGTATGGATTTATCTCTATTAAATATACATCTGTTTGGCAGCGGAGAATTTACTCTCTTGCTTAACGCCCTTCTCTGAGACGTACGAGCTCAGAGGTTGTATATCGATGGACATCAGTCGCATGGAGTGAATTGCCTGTGTGGCTCGCGTAAGTGGAAGATGATCAAGACTTCTGTTGAAAAGCAAAGTCTTGTGGTTGATGATCAAAGCATGGCCTGTGTGGCATAGCTTTGTGTATAACGTGAATTCGCGAGCCTCACACCTCGGTATGAGTCAAAAACGGGATACAGACCCAAGGAGTGCACGACGTTTCTTTCTAGCTATGGGTGGTGTCAGTGACCTACCAGCCCTGACATTTATATACTTTTCACCTGTGTGGTTGTTGGATACGAGGCGCCTCGGATATAGGTCTGTTAGGACCGGGAAACGTGTGTTTAGGAATAATTAATCCTCAAAAGTAAGAGAGGACCGGCCTTGGAGGTTCCAAAGGATCATAGTGGGGTTCTGAAGCATTTGCTAGATTGTCTCGAATCGGAGAGGAGCTTGCCCCTTACCTCGACTCATGACGGAAATCCAATTTCCAATACGTGTTATTGCGGTTTTAATTGTAGAACTAGTATGGAGACATGATATATGGTACCCATAATGTCTATGATTGATATTTATGATTGAAATTATTTTGACACTATGCACTTATAATAGTATCAAATGATTTGTTTTAAACGTACCAAGCATGTTTGGCTATTATAAGGGAAAACCCTATCCTCCGGCTTGCGTTGCATTGTGTGATGGGACCTGGGTCTTATAATAGCTTCATTTTTCGAAAAAGGCATTGCGTTGTTTATTCTATGCACTAGTATTCTTGGGAGGAAACCTGTTCTGTGATATACGGCGTGGTCCCTTGAATTACTCTCTTTAAAAGTAAAGTTTTAAATAACTGTTTTAGTTCTCACACCAGTCCCATGACTGACCTGGAGTTTATTGTTTTAACCTAAACTCTGGGTGCCCCTATTTTCCGCACGGGCAGCTAGTAGTTTTGGTTTTGCAGATTTATATTCACAGGGTCCTGATTTACAGCTGGAACAATGCTCGGAAAGCTCTGTATCCGTGTATTACTTTCAGTTGTGCTTTTGTATTATTTTTCCGCTGCGATGTATTTAAATGTAATTTAAATCTCTGATATTTGTTGAATGTAATTTATTCATTTATACTATGTATATTCTTGTATCTGATGGAATTGTTGTAATAACAATGAAATGTTCTTCCGTTTGCGTTCTAATTTGTCTTGTCCTCAACGCAATCCGGGCTTTCCTTCACGGGGAAGTTCGGGTCGTGTCAGTTTGGTATGAGAGCTTTGGTTTACAAATCTTGAGAACAAGACACATTAGAACCATACGAAAGAATTCATCAGATATTGGATTAGTAATATCCAATTAGAATAACTCGTTAGAGATGGGATCAGTAGTATCCTAGAACGAGTGTGAAGAGTATATTTTTCAAATGAAAACGAACTTTGTTTTGAAAATTTAAATCTTTTTATGCGTATTTGAATATTTTATTTATATTGATTTGGACAATCTAGTATATAAAGATTTCGCGTATACGCGTCATGAACGTATATTCGAAGTTTTAATATAATGGATAGATATAAAATCACACTCTAGTCGCCCGGAGATGATGTTGATAATGACCATGGCATCATCAATATTTATGTTCGTGTTTCGAAGGTGTGATTTCTATATGATTCCATAGACTGGTGTGAGAACCAAAACTAGATTAGATTTATTGTTGTGATTTGGCAAAAAACCTGATTTTCTGTATATGTATCAAAATTATGGATTTGAAACGTTAATCCACTAATTGATTGCTGGTTGTGTTGTTTGTTTATTTGTTTGATAATTTTGAAACATTTAGCCTAATTAAACCGAATATTGAATTGTATCGAAAATTGGTCGCATTTGCTTGCATATACATGTATATCTACTGAACAGGTCATAGCAAGGATGCTAGAGCAGAAGAATAAAATTGTTTGCCCGACAAATAGGTACATGTTTATCATAATTTACTGTTTTGTTTGGGTGCTGGTGATTTTATGAGCCGATTGGCTTTTTATTTTTCTTTTTGAGATCAAAAGGCCTGTATGGCAATTTCGGGATTTTCCTGGTGCTCCCGGTGCACGGGAGGTTATGGCGAAATTTTTCGAAAATTTAGGGTGTTAGCCAAATTTTTGAAAATTTTGAAAAGTTCTTAGAAACTGAAAAGTTGAAGAACATAAGCCGTGATGAAAATAATGAAAATTGAGTTGATTAGTAAAACAACTTTTGGCTTCGTTCCTTTTTGGGGACGAAAAGTTTTAAGTGGGGGAGATTGTAATAACCCGGAAATGCGAGCTAGTTTAAAATTTTTATTTTGGCAATTTTAACGAATTTTGATTATTTAAAATGAATTATTTTAAATAAAATGATGAGAAATTTATTTTGAATAGAAATATAATGTATATATTTATATACGTCGTCGTTAGAATATAAATAATTATTTATAAATATAAAAGGAATTGAAAATGACGCGGTAGTTCGATATTTCGATTTCAAACTTCAAATGAATGTACAGGGTGCAAAACAAACATGATTTTAGCGAAACCAAAAATATTTGTATCTAATTGTCTATATCTTTCCAATGAATCCGAAAAATCAAAATTTCATAGCGGGGATCAAAAGATATGTCCGGTTGAAATTTCAGAATAGTCGCTATGGAATTTCAGCCCTTAAAAATAGCCATTTTGCAAACGGCCTCGGATTTCAACGAAACCACTTTTGTTGGATCCGCGATGTCAAGTTATTACTAGATTCCAAATTTCATAATTTTTCGAATCAGTATGTGAGCGTGGCAAAGGAAAACGGGTTTTACCATTTTAGTTGATTTTAATCGTCTGGAAAATGGTCATTTTTCTAACGGTATCTGAATTCGACGAAATTAGTTTTGTTAGGGCCGTATTGTCAATACGAAGCTAGAAAATATTTCATTGGAATTTTTCTAGTTTGTATGTGGCCCCGGTAAATTGAAATGTGCGTTCAAATTCAATATATAGAGTTATATGTTGATTTTGATGAAAACTGATCAAAACGATCGAATCAGCTTACGATACATATCCCATTGTGTTCGCAATGGGGGTAATTAGCTATGGACGATAGGTGGTGGGCCTTGTTTCGAGGTCAAAATAAAAAGTCAACTTTTTGAAATTTAAATAAATAAATAAATAAAAATCTCCCTTCATCCCTTATCACTCTGCCCCCCCCCCCTCGTTCTTCATTCGTTCAGAGAAAAAAATAATAAAAAAAAGAAAGTAAAAGGAGGAGCGACAGGGGGGAACCGCTGCCGCCACCTCATCGCGGCCCCCCCCCAGGTGGCGCGCCCACCACCAGGGCTTCCCCCTCCCCTCGATTTTCCTCTCCTTCCTCCCTCCACCTTAAACCACCGATGCTGCCTGCTCTGCCCCCTTCACCTCCAAAGTCGACGAACCCCCTGCGGCCTCTTCCGACCTCCGACAGGCCGACACCTCCCCCCTCTCGCCTCAGACCTCCGCTTTCCCTCGTCCTTCCTCTCCTTTGAAATGTGCAGCCCCTCTACACCAAAACCCGCACCCATTTCGCCACCTCAGGCCCTGACCGTGACAACCGCCCCTCCACCCCCTCTTCGGGTCCTCCGACGACTGAAATGCCGTAAGTTTTCCTTTTTATTCATTTATTTTATTTGCTTTAAAACTGAAAACTTATTTACTTTAAAATTGAAAACATATTTTAAAAGGTAAAAGAATAGATCTTTAGGTAAGAATAATAAAAATATAATCTTTATATAATGTAAAGTATAAAAATAGGATTTTTATTAATGTAAGAGAGCAAAAATACGATTTTTATATTATATAGATAGTAAAGATTTGATCTTTATTATGTAGAAGGAGCAAAGATGTGATTTTTATATAAGTGGCGGTATAAAAATATAGTCTTTTATGTTGTAGAAGTATAAAAATATAATTTTTATATGATCTAAATAGTAAAAATATCAACTTTATATATGTAACGAAATAAAAATCTGATTTTTATTATATATATATAATGAAGTAAAAATGTGATTTTTATTGTGATGAAATAAAAAGGCGAAGTCTTTATATAGAGAATAGTGTGATCAAAATATAATCTTTATTATATAAGTAGCGGTGTAAAAATATAATTTTTATCTATATAGTAGCGGTTTAAAAATAGAATTTTTATCCATAAAGCGTGATTATAAAAATGTGATTTTTATATACATAGCAACAATATAAAAATGTGATTTTTATATATGTAGTGGTTATGGACAACGAAAGTGACAAATAGGCGGGAACGACAAGATTTTCTACATATAAAGAGTCGCGGTGTTTGGTATAGCTTGGGTGAGAACTTCTCACTTTAAATTCCTTTTTCTAGTTATAAATATATATACTAGGATGTAGACGGTGCTTAGCAGCACCCGACACCCGTCGTCCACAGACCATGGACGGCTTGTATGCTGATTTGTTGTGTTGTGAAATTGTCTGTGATGTTGATGCGAAATAGATAATGAAATATATTCATGTGTTGAAATAAATTAATTATCGTTGAAAATATAATTTTTAACGTGAATGTGAATAAATGAATATTTATAAACAAATCGGCTGATTTGTTTATATACACTGATTTGACTGATATTGATTGGGATGATAAATTTTACACATCGCCCAACTGCATAAATAAAAATTTGTGTTTGTTGATTTGAAACCCCACACGGGTGTTGGGATGATATTTGGCGTAAACTAATCCCAATTATTTAATTGTATGTCGATCGATTGGTCGACAGACTGTGTAGGCGTTGATTATTTATATTTGATGCTTATGCAGTTGTGTGGCGCACTTTGGATGATTGTTGATTATTTATCGTTGCTATTTATATACATGTGTTGTATGGAATCCTTATAATTAACATTATATGGTGATTGATTGGGCCTCATTCCAATCGGGAAAATAATGAATATTATAAAAGAAAATTCATGTGTTGAATATAAAAATAGTTATGTGTTGACGATATTCATGTGTTGAAACTATTCATGTGTTGAGTAAAATATTTTAACAATAAAATTTACATCTTTATCATATTTAAAATTAGAATCTACTTCACGGTGGAGTCTAATTAAAAATCAAGTGATAGATACCATAATTTTATAAAATATATTACATAACAAAAATAGTTGTGTGTTGACAGTACTCATGTGTTGAGATTAGTTGTGTGTTGAAAGAAATATAGATTCATGTGTTGAATAGAATAAATATTCATTTGTTGAATAGAATAACGAATTTATTGAAATATATGAAACCATGTTGATTAGAGTTGCGCTATTTTGACGTGAACGATATTTGTATCGATTATATTCGTTTTTATAATGAATATAGAAAAGGTAGTGACTTCAATATATAACGTTTTGAAAATATTAGCATTTAGATAGTAATGATATGAAATATTCAATTTGGATTTGAAATTGAATGTAGAGTTGAAATGGTTTTGAAAACGAATTTAAAATGATTTATAAAATACGTTTTAAAAGGAAACCGACAAATTATAATATATATATATATATATATATATATTATATAAATAATGGCCTGAATAGAACACGCCGCGCCACGACAGTTCGTGAATTTCGACCATTGAATTCGAATCGACATTACGGGAGATCCGACCGTCGGATTCTCCTAAAACCGGAACCGTTGGGTTCGTATCGAAAAGAGATTTCCAATGAATATTAGAAATTTGAAATCTAATGGTTGGATTTGGAATTATGTCGAAATCAAATTTGGAAAAGGTCGCTGTAAGTGCAGTTCGATGGCCGTTGATGGAAATCAACTGTACGGGCCTTGATAAAATTATTAAAAATATTAATAATTTGTGTAAAATCCTAATATGTGAATTGGAAAGAACTGGGATGAAAAATTCCACATTTGAAAAGATAAAAATAGATTTTTATTGAAATGAACTAGTTTTGAACTAGAATTAAAATTAATTTATTTTTGAAATAAATAAATTGAATTTGAATTGGTTTTAAAAATAACTAGAATTTCCAATATATATAAAGTGGAAGTGGATTTGAATCGAAATTGTCTTTGGAATATTTCGATGTTGGATTCCGTGATTATACAGATATTGTTATGGGAATTTGAAAGATATATTTTATATCATTATTTCCAATACGATATTTGTTGGTTTCAGAATTTGATATTGAATATTAGCCGGTATATTTTCTATTCAGAGCCTTGTATTTAATATCAAATGTGATTTGGGTTTGTCGTGAATCGTGTTTTAGGTGACATTGGTTCTTTAACCCAGTTAAAGAGAGGATATTGATTTTTGAGAAGATTAAAACTAAGTGGAGTTTTAATGAATCTTTAATTAGATTGAAATGTGAATTGATAATTTAAATCATCAAATCTGAAGGTGATCGAGAATGGAGTACCAACAGTTTTGCTCCAAAACGATAGTTAATTCTTTAATTAGATTTGAACGTGAAATGGTAATTAATTTTACCGATAACACCGTGGTTTTAGATATGGAATATCACCAGTTTTGCTCCATGGGATGAATAGGTTGGGATTGGGAAATAAAATAAATAATTACTTCGGTGTGGTTTGCTAATCCCGACTAGTTTGAATTGATATCCAAAAGAAGATTAAAGAATAAATTTAGAAGAATTTATCTTTGATAAAATTAATGGGAACTTATTCCCTAAGAATGTGATTTTGTGAATAAAAGAATATTCTAAATTGTAATGAGGCGTTTGTTGTGTTTGTGTAACATTTGTTTATCATATACGTGGGTTATTCAGAAAGGCTGGGTTTATACCCATTCTGAATAACCGATTCGACGAGACGTTGAAGACGGTGGTTGAAGACCAGAAGTCTTCACATCGTTCGGGTGATTACCGATGATCTCGATTGGGCTGTACACCCAAGATGAGGGAAACAGTTGGTGATCGTCCAGACGTACCTGGAGATGGATGGATATGCGAGGAATGTGCCGCCGGTTTCGTTCAGACCCAGAACGAACTTGTAAATGGATTGTGTGTCTGAAATTGGATTTTATTCTGTGTTGATTGATCTCTATTAAATATACATCTGTTTGTCGGCGGAGAATTTATTCTCTTGCTTAACTCCCTTCTCGGAGACGTACGAGCTCAAGGGTTGTATATCGATGGACATCAGTCGCATGGAGTGAATTGCCTGTGTGGCACGCGTAAGTGGCAGATGATCAAGGCTTCTGTTGAAAAGCAAAGTCTTGTGGTTGATGATCAAAGCATGGCCTGTGTGGCGTAGCTTTGTGTATAACATGAATTCGCGAGCCTCACACCTCGGTATGAGTCAAAAACGGGATACAGACCCAAGGAGTGCACGACGTTTCTTTCTAGCTATGGGTGGTGTCAGTGACCTACCAGCCCTGACATTTATATACTTTTCATCTACGTGGTTATTGGATACGAGGCGCCTTGGATATTGGTCTGTTAGGACCGGGAAACGTGTGTTCATGAATAATTAATCCTCAAAAGTAAGAGGGGACCGGCCTTGGAGGTTCCAAAGGATCATAGTTGGGTCCGGAGGCATTTGCTAGAGTGTCTCGAATCGGAGAGGAGCTTTCCCCTTGCCTTGACTCATGACGGAAATCCAATTTCCAATACGTGATATTGCGGTTTTAATTGTAGAACTAGTATGGCGACATGATATATGGTACCCATGCCGTCTATGATTGATATTTATGATTTAAATTGTTTTGACACTATGCACTTATAATAGTATCAAATGATTTGTTTTAAACGTACCAAGCATGTTTGGCTATTATAAGGGAAAACCCTATCCTCCGGCCTGCATTGCATTGTGTGATGGGACCTGGGTCTTATAATAGCTTCATTTTTCGAAAAAGGCATTACGTTGTTTATTCTATGCACTAGTATTCTTGGGAGGAAACCCGTTCCGTGTTAAACGACGTGGTCCCTTGAATTACTCTCTTTTAAAGTAAAGTTTTAAATAACTGTTTTAGTTCTCACACCAGTCTCATGACTGACCTGGAGTTTATTGTTTTAACCTAAACTCTGGGTGCCCCTATTTTCCGTACGGGCAGCTAGTAGTTTTGGTTTTGCAGATTTATATTCACAGGGTCCTGATTTACAGCTGGAACGATGCTCGGAAAGCTCTGTATCCGTGTATTACTTTCATTTGTGCTTTTTTATTATTTTTCCGCTATGATGTATTTAAATGTAATTTAAATCTCTGATATTTGTTGAATGTAATTTATTCATTTATACTCTGTATATTCTTGTATTTGATGGAATTGTTGTAATAACAATGAAATGTTCTTCTGTTTGCGTTCTGATTTGTCTTGTCCTCAACGCAATCCGGGCTTTCCTTCACGGGGAAGTTTGGGTCGTGTCAAGTCCCATGACTGAACTGGAGTTTACTGTTTTAACCTAAACTCCAGGTGCCCATATTTTTCTATACGGGCAGCTAGTAGTTTTGGTTTTGCAGATATTGTATTCACATGATCCTGGTTACAGCTGAAATGGTATTCGGAAAGCTCTGTATCCGTGTATTCCTTACAGTTGTGTTGTGTATTATTTTTCCATTGCTATGTAATTTAAATATCTGATATTGTATTTCCAATGTGTAATAATTATTCGTACCCTGATATACTCTTGTACTCTAATGTAATTGTTGTAACAAGCAATGAAATGTTCTTCTGTTTGTGTTCTGCTGAGTGTTGTTCTTATATCAATCCGTACTTTCCTTTACGAGGAAATTTGGGTCGTTTCAATTATTATATAAGTTAGCTAACATTCTATAATGGGATTAAGTGGACTAATCATGTTTTGTTGCTAGTGCAATGGCGAGCATGACAGAATTGTTGGTGCTCCAAAGAGTGTTGAAAGCATCTGAGATTAGAGGAGAAGTTAATGCTAAATTACTACAAGCAGTGACTTATCTGAAGCTAATAATATAGAAGAATTACAAAATATGAATAGCTTATGTGTGGCAACTTACTGAACCATGAGGATACAAATTGTACCGATGTGATGAATAGTGATACTTCGGGTTGGCCAGAGGTGATTACAAACAATTTGTCAGCAAAGTTGACGCAATATGGTGTTGCATTGAGCTGAAATAGGGTAGCAGGTGGTTCTGGCTCCAACTGAGGTGAACAGCTAAGAAAGAGCACTTATGTTATGTGCTGTTGTAGTCAAGCTGATGAAGTGTGTGGTGCAGACAAAATAATGTTTAATTATGTTCAATTGTAATGGGAGTGTGAGCTATTGCTTTAACTGGATGGGGCTAAACTGCTACATTTCTTTCACCATACATAGGACTATTGTTTCTGTTAAATTTTATTTCTTCCCATCGAATACTTGATCTTCACCTTTTGCCTCTTTAATATTTAAAGTTGTATGGCTACATGTTATCCTTTATGAATTGTTGTCCTAACTGCATCTAGCATATATATAAGTGGATATGGAGTAAATCTAGTAGCTTACCTATTGTTCAAAGATAGTGTTTTATAATACAAGTTAATCTCGCAAACCTGGTAAATCACCAGTCTTCCTAGAATGTAATTTTTTTATGCTTTTACTAGTGTGTTTTGAAAATAAACAAAAACAAATTATTGATATAAACATAAAATGTTATTTTCCGTAGAGTAAATAATTATGAACTATAATGTTATAAATTTTTATTGATAAACTATTCAACAACTAGACAAAAAATATGCCTGAGAAATTTTATCCATTTAGCTCTTTTTATTGATCAATTGTGTATATACAGCAATCTGTAGTACTAAAATAGTTTCTTTATTTTGTAGAATCATTCAAAGTTTATTTAGTTAATACATACTGGAGAATGTGCATTTTTCGGGGAGTGAATTTTTTTTCACTTAGCGGCAACTTGAACAAGTGAATTAGTGCTACCAAAAATTTGAGATTTTTGCAGCCTTTTAGGAGGAATGAACATTCATATGAAGAACATGAGGATTAATAACTTGCTAGGGAGTATATAAAGCCTGCACAATTGCAGGAGAATGCAAAACAGAATCAACGCTATAGGGACAAATGCTTGCAAGTGCACAGAGGAAGCTTGAGTATTCACATTGTATGAAAGAACGTATGAAGTACCTAAGAGGAAATTCGGGGATGATAAGATGTATGTGCATGGCAAAAAGTAGCACCGACGGGGTATGCGAAGAAATGACGGGCAGATCAACAAGTCAAAATGCCACGTACACAACAAATCTGCAATAGATTATTGTCTAGTTGAAGAACCATAATTATCAACGGCAGCGGCAGCACCATCCGATGGAGCATTGGCAAAATAACCAGGGTTACTAACTTCAGCAAAAAAGGCGGATATAACAAGACCCTGCTCCAGTTGCATAAATAACAATTCACTATACATGGTTCTTATTAATTGAACGTGCGCATACACGCATGTTTATCTATTTTTTGTTTGTTTTTCTTTGTTTTTGTATGCCACGTCATTATTTATTAATAGTTCTGAGCCCCACCTTATACTTTATTTCAAGGAGTATTTTCTATATTTCATGCAAGTGTCCGATTCCATATGCAGCTTAATTGAACTATTTCAATCCATTTAGATTATTGCATATGGTGCTTGATTAATTATCGTGCTTTCCGCATGTGTTGGCTATATTATTTCTTATAGTCACTAATTGTGGAATCTTTAAAACCAAATAATCCAGTCCTAAAACTATTGAAGAATTAGAAGAATAAAGTTTCGAAAGAAATATAGACGATTTCGACACAAAAATATAAAAAAATATTCAAACAAATAATTTTCTCCTAAATCGTTAAACATAAATAATATCTAAAGAACATAATTTTTGTGCAAAACAAGTACCAGTATATATCGCACGTGTAATGTGTGTCACAAAACTCCTAAATAATACGTTCAATTTGGGTTGTAATGTAAGACAAATTATTAATTATTAATTATTAATTATTCTCAATTTAGTGTATATGTAAGACAAATTGTAATAACAATAATAATACAGATATATAAAGGATAAAAAATGACTAGTGAATTTGAATTTTAATATTATTAGACGAGAATAGGTATTTAACTTGTTCATAAATTTACTAAATTAAAAATTTATATGAATGATTACTTGTTCACTTTAAACATTAATTTCTATAGAGAATATTTAGTATTTATATTGTTCATTAGCTAAAATTGTTTATTCACCCACCTAATTTACAATTCATTTGAAATATATTCTTAGCAAATGATTTAATAAGATATGTTAATTTATTCGATTATATTCAAATATTACTGTATAAGTCAAAATAATTTTAAATCTCCATTTGGTCTCTATAGCCTTTTATAATTATTGAAAGTTATAAAAAAGAATGAGCTCTTCCACATTTATCCTCTCTTTTTTATCCTTCTATACGTTGGTATTATTATTATTTAATTTTTCCTTTTTCTTTATGAACATCCTATGTTAGTATCTAGTCAATTATGTTGTGCCCATCATTTTCAACTTATAATGTCTATACTTCCCAATTTTATTTTCATTGTTTTTATGCATAATGATCTAATTATCTCCTTTTCTTTTTTCTTGAAAATGCAGGATTAAATTCGTCAATGTTGGTAGAAGCAAGTGTACGTGGATCACAAATTTTTTTATCTAAAGGAACTTGCTCTACCGATATAAACAATGCCCACATATGTTAATTCGAAAACCTTGAAAGTTGGGAATTTAAAGATGTACAATGTAGAAGCATATGTACTAAATGTTGTAAAAGAGTGATTTCTGAAGCAAGCCCTAGAACTGGTAATTGAAATCCTAGGGTCGGCATAAGATACCGTAGTGTCAATGTAATGATTTCTAAAGAAGGCCCTAGTCCTGGTGTTGGACATCCTAGGGTCTGTGTAAGTTATCATAATGTCAGTGTAGTCCATCAAAAGTTCTACAATTGATGTTGACTTTGAGATTTAATTTAAAAACTAAGAGGGATCTTTTGTAAAATATTTAAGGGAGATCAAAAAAGGTACTTTTGTACTGAAATAATAAAGGTCATTTATGACAAATTATGAATTGTGTAACACCCCACGTCCGTTAGTGTCACTCACAAAGGGAATGCACTAAGTTCTGTGGAGCATTTAGGGTAAAAGATGCAGATAAATTACAAGACAGACAGAAATTAAACAGCGGAAAATAAAACTTTGCTTTATTGATAAAATAGTTTGTACAAAGATTTCTTTACAATATCAGAGTATCATCTGTCTTACAAAATAAAGAAGCATAAAACAATATTTATATTCCCCAGTTTTAGCAAGAGCCAGCCATAGCATCTGGAAAGAGAGTCCAAGCAAAACTTCGACAAATCTTCAAGCTGGGAAAGAGTGATAGTCCAACTAAACCTGAGCTATACTATTCCCTCCTTTACTACCTGGGGGGCAGGGGGAACGGAAGAAAAGAAGACGAAAGAAAAACAGAGTCAGACATAAAGCCTGAGTAAGTTCAGTAACTTCTAGAATGTGAACATGCAAAAACAGAACGACAAGAATTAACAAAATACAACATAACACCATGATGATAGGGTTGGCAAGATTTGACAAGATTAACACAAGATATGCTAAGCTAAGATAAACTGGATATGCTCTAATACTTTCTCCGCTTCGCTATTTCCTTGTTATACATATTTCTATTATCTCTACACTACCTAACTAATGTCCCAACTAGTAACGATAACGTGATCCCAATCCCTGTATTTTCCATCGCCTTCAGGCATACATTTATTGTTTATTACCTAGATTTAATCTAGGGTTTTCTATCGAGTGCTTCCTAGATTCAACTAGAATTTTTTTTTCGCTATCTGCTGAACGCTTTTCGGATTCAGGATTTATGCCACCTAGTTCAACTAGGGATTATGCTACCTGTCGAATGATGCCCCCAAGTCTTAGGACACACTACCTAAAGTTGTATATGTTCCTATACTTCCCCACGCATGTATCGCGAATCGTTATCGCTTGTCTAGATGCACATGTCCTGAAATGTGCGACCTGAGTCCTGTGTTAGGGCAAATCAAGGAATACAGAAGTCGGTCGGGAGCTTTCAGATATCTGTCGATGCAGATGCTAAGGTCTGTTCTTATTCCAGTGGCTATGGTCCCACTTGACCCCTCCCTCAACTAATGAAAGGCACACCTTGTAAAATGAGAACTATACACCGGCCCCCAGTGCCCCACTATCCTATGGCCATCCTCACCCATAACTAGATAACAAGTATATAGTCTTTTGCAGTTCTCCGCCTTTCCGCTTCACGTATCTCGATTGACTCAAGATGGATGGTATACGACGAGTTGCTATCACAGGGCTACCGTCTTCTCGCCGAATCACGCTGGTCCATCCTGGTCTTTAGGTTGCCATGTATTGCAACCAAGGCATACCCCTGGTTCTTCTACGCAGACCTTAACCTCGGTGAGCCCAGGAGAATCTTCTGCAGCCTCACAGAGGGATACCAAGAGTACCGTCACGTCCCCTCGAAGCCTCGGGCTTCGTAACCCAATTCGTTGGAGCCTTCTTTTTACTCAGAAGGACATTCGCTCCTTCCCATGTTATACTAAGAATTACTACTTAGTTTTACTAACTAAGATTTACCGCTTAGTTTCCAGAATCGTTGTTTTCTTAACTAAGGTTTACTACTTAGTTCCCTTTCCCGTTAATTTGGATAGGTTAAGTGTCATTAGTCAATCCAAGCCGACTTAACCCTCTTCATTTATCCTGTCAAACTGGTTTAGTGTTATCAGTAATTCATGTTGACTTAACCCCACCACAAACCAAGTTATATTGGTTAAGTATTCCTTATTACTTAACCCTACCCATTCACCCTGTATTGGTTCAGTGTTCCTTTTTAACTTAACCTTGCCCGTCTGTTTTAACTAACATGTTATTAACGGTTAAGTATTATCCCTTCATGTTCTAGACTTAACCCTATTCCTTTTTCACAATCTGATGGTTAAGTGTTCAAGTTTACTTAACCCTACGGTCTAGCCCAGCTAACATATCAAATTGGCTAAGTGTATTAAATCTTACTTAACTCCAACCTCTAGTCTAGTTAACATGTTAATTTGGCTAAGTGTTTTCTTAGTTACTTAACCTCTACAAATCTTGTCTTGTTACCATGAGTTTGGTCAAGTGTCCCTGTGGACTTAGCCCTCCGTTCTAGCTTAACTGTGCTAAGTTGGTTAAGTGTTCCTATGGACTTAACCCTCCCATTCTAGCTTAACTGTATGAACCTAACCCCACCTACCAGTCTTTTTATCATGTTGAGTTGGTTAAGTGTCTTAGTTAACTTAACCCTAGCATTCTTGTTATAGCTTTAACTAAATAAATTAAAGCCACGACCACTCACATTAGACAGATATTGTTGCGATTACTGGATGTGCCTGTTGGTTCCGGGCAGGTTTACATCGCAACTCAGTCTAACCTCGGGTTAGGCCTATTCGTGTTTTCTAGTTCAAAAGGTTATGATTAATTTTCAAATCAGGTTTTGAAAGTAACCATCCCGTCCGTCGGATCAGTTAGGGATAGCCAGGGAGAGCAGGAAACTAGTATTTTCCAAACTCAAGCCTTGACACTATCCTCTCTGTCACCCTAGAACTTTCTGGTGTATTATTAAAAGAGATGTCGTTAATAAACCTTTAATTTGTCTAAATTATTATTTTCTCATTTAAGTCAAATTCTATAAGTAAATTATTCCTAATTTACTTATTTCCCAATTACTCTTTTAATGTAAATTGTCAACATTTATTCTTATGGCCCATTCTCCCCTATATATCATATTTATGCCCTTTTGGTATGTAAACTATACCAAGTTAAGTGTCACTAACCATGATTTTGCTAAACCTGATAGTTATTCCCAATTATGGCCAGTTTCACATTTATGCCAATATACTTACCGTGCCAAATTAGCTAATCCAATTCTGACTTAACATTCTAATTACAATTCATGTCAAACTAGACTTATTACTCTAGTCCACTATTCATGTAAATGCTAGACTTACATGTCGATACTAGATTCAGGTTACACAATCTATAATTCATGTCAAATTTATTCAATTTGCATTTCTATGGACATGCCATAAAAGTTCCCAATTTATGCCAATTTCCTAGTTTATAACTATGTTTTTAGTAAATTTTATATTTTGCCCCAAATCGTATTCCCACCGTTCGTATAATCGTGATTCAATTTAGATTATAGATAAATCTAGATTCGTAGAAAATAGGGAATGAACCAAAGATGCTATGCAAAAGATAGACATAATAACTGGCATAAAAAGGGTTGAATAACGACGTCGGTTCAAGAACATGGGTAGACCTAACTTAATAGGTAAATTCCCAAGGTCTAAAACCAAAGCAAACCAAGAATAGACAGAATAGAGACGTAGGTTCAAGAACATGGGTAGACCTAACTAAATAGGTAAATTCCCAAGGTCTAAAACCAAAGATAACCAAGAATAGACAGAATAGATGATCAGGTTTAGACCCAATTTCATAGTCACAAAACTTAAGCAACACTTTCCTAGTCATGAATTACAGGTGTTTAATCACAGATGTCCTTGTTATGTCATAGGCAATAGTTTATATTTCCTAATCAAAGGCATAGGCTTAGTCAAGGAAATATTCCTCATAGTCACAGTCATAGTCATAGGCAATGTTCATAGTCATAGGCAATGTTCGTAGGCAATGTCCATAGTCATAGGCATATGGTTTTAAGGTCCATAGTTTCATAGTCACGGTCTTATTTGTCCTCGAATCATAACAGTTCTTAATTAGGTTTAAGAGTATAGGCAATGATTCGAATAGAGAGAGAGAGAGAGAGATTTGGCATATTCTTTTATTCCTTTAATTTCATGTCACGAACAGAGAAAAACGTTCAAATCTATAAATAACTGACTTACAGAGATTAGATTAGAAAGATGGCGTTGCTATGATTCGTAGAAAAACAGTCGTTGAAGTTGGTTGAACTTCCTCTTGAATCCTAGCTTGAATTGAACCCCTTCTTGAAATCTTTAGCAGCATTTCCTCGTCTTGGTTTATTTTATATATATTATTTATTTATATATTTTCTCAGAGCCTGCATAAGGATAGAAAAGAATTGTGAATAGAGAAGAAGACCAGGGCTGTTTATATAGTGTAGAAGTCAATGAATCTGGTCAGAAGGGCGTCCAAATACAGAGAAACGAATCTGGTTCAGGAAGCTGGAAAAAGCGGGGGAGGTCGACTACCTAGTCGACTCCCCAGTCGACCTGGGGGGGGGGGTCGACTACCCAGCCGAATCCCCAGTCGACCTGGGGGGGTGGTCGACTCCCCGGTCGACCTGGGTCCTAGGTGGGAAATTTCCCGCCCAGCCGCTTCTGAGTCTGTTTTGAAATTTGAATTTTGCTGAAACTTCCGGAGGCCATATCTTCCTCATATAGACGCTGATTTATGCAAACTCAGACTCGTATTCATGCAGAATTTCGAGACGAACGCAATGGCGTAGACTGTTTCCCTTGATTTTGATTTTAACTTTTTATTTCTGCCTTGATTTGTTAATCTTAGCGTTACAGAATTACGCGGTGTTACATTCTCCCCCACTTAAAAGGATTTCGTCCCCGAAATCTTCAAGTTAGGAAGAATGTTCCTACCATCCAATCATCCATCTACTCAACCATCCAATCACAAGCATTCATTGTCCTTAAAAGATTTCAAATGCTTTCATGTTTATATGCATAGTGTGTGTATATGTCTTTATCTAATGCAAAATCAGGCGGTCTACTGATTCAATTGACCTCCTTAATGCGAATCATGTCAGTGCCATGCGTCCAATCATGTATGCAAGCATCCCTAGTTATGTAAATACTACATGCGTGCACAGCCATTCATCCATATGCAACATCCATATGATAACGCATCGGGCTCAACTTACAAACAAATACATATCTGTAAATGTAATATGAAAGCGTCTGAACTGATCTAGTGCCTAATACGTATGCATATGTATTCACGAGCAACCATTAGCAACCACTTGCAACCATCAACCATAACATGTTTCAAATACATGTTTATATCCATTGGCTTCTACCTAAAGATCGAAGATACGACCTAGAGGATATACTTTGGAAAGAGGGAAACAATTATGCATAAAGCTCCTAAACAAAGAAATCAAGGATGCACCCTTAAGGAAAAGGGTATGATGCTTGTATCTAGCCTTCTTGAGCTTTACTCCACTGTATCTTAACTAATTTAACTTCACGATTGTGAAGTTTCTGACCTCCCTTTCCAAAATAAACAGATGTCGATCACGGTACCAAGTATCTGTACTAAGATGATTAGAGGTCTCCCTCTTATCTGCCATGCCATAACTATAAGGGTCGAAAGGTTACTACGTACTTTTTAGAGTGCCTGCCACAACTATTCATCTCTCACGCAAACCATCCTAGTCGAACTCGACATTCCTCAAGTACAAGCCCCAAAAGCCTAAACCAATATCAGACAAGCACCCATGGAATATCTCCTCTGGATTTAGACGATCTACGTGAGATGATATAAGCAAACTCGAAAGCTATTCTCAAATCCCTACTAACCAAAATCAAACTGGTCGGACCACCAACTGGATTTGAGACTCTAGTGGGATCTTTCTACTATACGAGTATTATGGAGCAGAGACTCAACTACGGAAGTGGATATGAACAAATGCGAAGCGCTAAAACCAAAGGAAAGAGTACGAACAGAAAAACTAGACTCTTTCAACAGAACTTTACTACCTTTCTCCTAGGTACGCTTGGTGATGAAAGTATGTACTTGCCCTTCTGAAAATCTTGTTCCTCGTTCTTGCCCTTGTCCTTAATTATATGCCCTATCATACCCTAGTAAAGATACTTCCTCTTGTCTTTAGATTTTATAATTTCTTCCTCCTTCGTGAGCTAAATCTACATCCATGAATTCCTCATCCTAGGGTTGTGCTCCTTAGCCAAACTCCTCATCCCCTTTCGTGTGTAACCATGTTGACAAATCTCTCGAAGGCTGCTTCCATCGTACATAAAACCATATAAGCTTGAAAGAAAACTTGCCGCATGTGAAACTACTACGGTTATAGATGGAATTCAGGCACTACTTCACCCTTCGATGAGGTTACCTCCCAGAAAGCCAGGAGCCCCAGAGACTCAAGGAAGAAGGAGACAAGAATTCAAACAGAGGAAGAGAAGATAGTGCGTATGGCTTTGGGGAATATGCCTTTTAAAACAAATCTTTTCTCTTGAAAATGCTTCTTTTAAAACCGTTTTGAAAATAATTTTTCAAATCCTTTATCTGATCCGGTAACCTTCAGCTCTGATACCACGTGCAAGACCCCACGTCCGTTAGTGTCACTCACAAAGGGAATGCACTAAGTTCTGTGGAGCATTTAGGGTAAAAGATGCAGATAAATTACAAGACAGACAAAAGTTAAACAGCGGAAAATAAAACTTTTCTTTATTGATAAAATAGTTTGTACAATAATTTCTTTACTATATCAGAGTATCATCTGTCTTACAAAATAAAGAAGCATAAAACAATATTTATATTCCCCAGTTTTAGCAAAAGCCAGCCATAGCATCTGGAAAGAGAGTCTAAGCAAAACTTCGACAAATCTTCAAGCTGGGAAAGAGTGACAGTCCAACTTAACCTGAGCTATATTATTCCCTCCTTAACTACCTGGGGGGGGGGGGGTGGGGAAGAAAAAAAGACGAAAGAAAAACAGAGTCAAGACATAAAGCCTGAGTAAGTTCAATAACTTCTAGCATGTGAACATGCAAAAACTGAACGACATGAATTAACAGAATACAAGATAACACCATAATGATAGGGTTGGCAAGATTTGACAAGATTAACACAAGATATGCTAAGCTAAGATAAACTGGATATGCTCTAATACTTTCGCCGCTTCGCTATTTCCTTGTTATTAGATTTCTATTATCTCTGCACCACCTAACTAATGTCCCAACTAGTAAAGATAACGTGATCCCAATCCCTGTATTTTCCATCGGCTTCAGGAATACATTTATTGTTTATTACCTAGATTTAATCTAGGGTTTTCTATCGAGTGCTTCCCAGATTTAACTAGAGTTCTTTTTTTCGCTATCTGCTGAACGCTTTTCGGATTCAGGATTTATGCCACCTAGTTCATCTAGGGATTATGCTACCTGTCGAACGATGCCCCCAAGTCTTAGGACACACTACCTAAAGTGGTATATGTTCCTATACTTGCCCACGCATGTATCGCGAATCGTTATCGCTTGTCTAGATGCACATGTCCTTAAATGTGCGACCCGAGTCCTGTGTTAGGGCAAATCAAGGAATACAGAACTTGGTCGGGAGCTTTCAGATATCTGCCGATGCAGATGCTAAGGTCTGTTTTTATTCCAGTGGCTGTGGTCCCACTTGACCCCTCCCTAAACTAATGAAAGGCACACCTTGTAAAATGAGAACTATACACCGGCCCCCGGTGCCCCACTATCCTATGGTCATCCTCACCCATAACTAGATAGCAAGTATATAGTCTTTTGGAGTTCTTCGCCTTTCCACTTCACGTATCTCGATTGACTCATGATGGATGGTATACGACGAGTTGCTATCGCAGGGCTACCGTCTTCTCGCCGAATCACGCTGGTCCATCCTGGTCTTTAGGTTGCCATGTATTACAACCAAGGCATACCCCTGGTTCTTCTATGTAGACCTTAACCTCTGTGAGCCCAGGAGAATCATCTACAGCCTCACAGAGGGATACCAAGAGTACCCTCACGTCCCCTCGAAGCCTCGGGCTTCGTAACCCAATTCGTTGGAGCCTTCTTTTTACTCAGACAGACATTCGCTCCTTCCCGTGTTATACTAAGATTTACCACTTAGTTTTACTAACTAAGATTTACCACTTAGTTTCCAGAATCGTTGTTTTCTTAACTAAGGTTTACTACTTAGTTCCCTTTACCGTCAATTTGGATTGGTTAAGTGTCATTAGTCAATTCAAGCCGACTTAACCCTCTTCATTTATCCTGTCAAACTGGTTAAGTGTTATCAGTAATTCATGTTGACTTAACTCCACCACAAACCATGTTATATTGGATAAGTATTCCTTATTACTTATCCCTACCCATTCACCCTGTATTGGTTCAGTGTTCCTTTTTAAAATAACCTTGCCCGTCTGTTTTAACTAACATGTTATTAATGGTTAAGTATTATCCCTTCATGTTTTAGACTTAACCCTATTCCTTTATCACAATCTGATGGTTAAGTGTTCAAGTTTACTTAACCCTACGGTCTAGCCCAGCTAACATATCAAATTGGCTAAGTGTATTAAATCTTACTTAACCCCAACCTCTAGTCTAGTTAACATGTTAATTTGGCTAAGTGTTTTCTTAGTTACTTAACCTCTACAAATCTTGTCTTGTTACCATGAGTTTGGTTAAGTGTCCCTGTGGACTTAGCCCTCCGTTCTAGCTTAACTGTGCTAAGTTGGTTAAGTGTTCCTATGGACTTAACCCTCCCATTCTAGCTTAACTGTATGAACCTAACCCCACCTACCAGTCTTGTTATCATGTTGAGTTGGTTAAGTGACTTAGTTAACTTAACCCTAGCATTCTTGTTCTAGCTTTAACTAAATAAATTAAAGCCACGACCACTCACATTAGACAGATATTGTTGCGATTACTGGATGTGCCTGTTGGTTCCGGGCAGGTTTACATCGCAACTCAGTCTAACCTCGGGTTAGGCCTATTCGTGTTTTCTAGTTCAAAAGGTTTTGATTAATTTTCAAATCAGGTTTTGAAAGTAACCATCCCGTCCGTCGGATCAGTTAGGGATAGCCAGGGAGAGCAGGAAACTTGTATTTTCCAAACTCAAGCCTTGACACTATCCTCTCTGTCACCCTAGAACTTTCTGGTGTATTATTAAAAGAGATGTCGTTAATAAACCTTTAATTTGTCTAAATTATTATTTTCTCATTTAAGACAAATTCTATAAGTAAATTATTCCTAATTTACTTATTTCCCAATTACTCTTTTAATGTAAATTGTCAACATTTATTCTTATGGCCCATTCTCCCCTATATATCATATTTATGCCCTTTTGGTATGTAAACTATACCAAGTTAAGTGTCACTAACCATGACTTTGCTAAACCTGATAGTTATTCCCAATTATGGCCAGTTTCACATTTATGCCAATATACTTACCGTGCCAAATTAGCTAATCCAATTCTGACTTAACATTCTAATTACAATTCATGTCAAACTAGACTTATTACTCTAGTCCACTATTCATGTAAATGCTAGACTTACATGTCGATACTAGATTCAGGTTACACAATCTATAATTCATGTCAAATTTATTCAATTTGCATTTCTATGGACATGCCATAAAACATGTTCCCAATTTATGCCAATTTCCTAGTTTATAACTATGTTTTTAGTAAATTTCATATTTTGCCCCAAATCGTATTCCCATCGTTCGTATAATCGTGATTCAATTTAGATTATAGATAAATCTAGATTCGTAGAAAATAGGGAATGAACCAAAGATGCTATGCAAAAGATAGACATAATAACTGGCATAAAAAGGGTTGAATAACGACGTCGGTTCAAGAACATGGGTAGACCTAACTTAATAGGTAAATTCCCAAGGTCTAAAACCAAAGAAAACCAAGAATAGACAGAATAGAGATGTAGGTTCAAGAACATGGGTAGACCTAACTAAATAGGTAAATTCCCAAGGTCTAAAACCAAAGATAACCAAGAATAGACAGAATAGATGATCAGGTTTAGACCCAATTTCATAGTCACAAAACTTAAGCAACACTTTCCTAGTCATGAATTACAGGTGTTTAATCACAGATGTCCTTGTTATGTCATAGGCAATAGTTTATATTTCCTAATCAAAGGCGTAGGCTTAGTCAAGGAAATAATCCTCATAGTCACAGTCATAGTCATAGGCAATGTTCATAGTCATAGGCAATGTTCGTAGGCAATGTCCATAGTCATAGGCATATGGTTTTAAGGTCCATAGTTTCATAGTCACGGTCTTATTTGTCCTCGAATCATAACAGTTCTTAATTAGGTTTAAGAGTATAGGCAATGATTCGAATAGAGAGAGAGAGAGATTTGGCATATTCTTTTATTCCTTTAATTTCATGTCACGAACAGAGAAAAACGTTCAAATCTATAAATAACTGACTTACAGAGATTAGATTAGAAAGATGGCGTTGCTATGATTCGTAGAAAAACAGTCGTTGAAGTTGGTTGAACTTCCTCTTGAATCCTAGCTTGACTTGAACCCCTTCTTGAAATCTTTAGCAGCATTTCCTCGTCTTGGTTTATTTTATATATATTATTTACTTATATATTTTCTCAGAGCCAGCAAAAGGATAGAAAAGAATTGTGAATAGAGAAGAAGACCAGGGCTGTTTATATAGTGTAGAAGTCAATGAATCTGGTCAGAAGGGCGTCCAAATACAGAGAAACGAATCTGGTTCAGGAAGCTGGAAAAAGCGGGGGAGGTCGACTACATAGTCGACTCCCCAGTCGACCTGGGGGGGGGGGGGGGGTCGACTACCCAGTCGACTCCCCAGTCGACCTGGGGGGGGGGGTCGACTCCCCGGTCGACCTGGGTCCTGGGTGGGAAATTTCCCGCCCAGCCGCTTCTGAGTCTGTTTTGAAATTTGAATTTTGCTAAAACTTCCGGAGGCCATATCTTCCTCATACGGATGCTGATTTATGCAAACTCGGACTCGTATTCAAGCAGAATTTCGAGACGAACGCAATGGCGCAGCCTGTTTCCCTTGATTTTGATTTTAACTTTTTATTTCTGCCTTGATTTGTGAATCTTAGCATTACAGAATTACGCGGTGTTACATTCTCCCCCACTTAAAAGGATTTCGTCCCCGAAATCTTCAAGTTAGGAAGAATGTTCCTACCATCCAATCATCCATCTACTCAACCATCCAATCACAAGCATTCATTGTCCTTAAAAGATTTCAAATGCTTTCATGTTTATATGCATAGTGTGTGTATATGTCTTTATCTAATGCAAAATCAGGCGGTCTACTGATTCAGTTGACCTCCTTAATGCGAATCATGTCAGTGCCATGCGTCCAATCATGTATGCAAGCATCCCTAGTTATGTAAATACTACATGCGTGCACAGCCATTCATCCATAAGCAACATCCATATGATAACGTATCGGGCTCAACTTACAAACAAATACATATCTGTAAATGCAATATGAAAACGTCTGAACTGATCTAGTGCCTAATACGTATGCATATGTATTCACGAGCAACCATTAGCAACCACTTGCAACCATCAACCATAACATGTTTCAAATACATGTTTATATCCATTGGCTTCTACCTAAAGATCGAAGATACGACCTAAAGGATATACTTTGGAAAGAGGGAAACAATTATGCATAAAGCTCCTAAACAAAGAAATCAAGGATGCACCCTTAAGGAAAAGGGTATGATGCAAGTATCTAGCCTTCTTGAGCTTTACTCCACTGTATCTTAACTAATTTAACTTCACGATTGTGAAGTTTCTGACCTCCCTTTCCAAAATAAACAGATGTCGATCACGGTACCAAGTATCTGTACTAAGATGTTTAGAGGTCTCCCTCTTATCTGCCATGCCATAACTATAAGGGTCGAAAGGTTACTACGTACTTTTTAGAGTGCCTGCCACAACTATTCATCTCTCACGCAAACCATCCTAGTCGAACTCGACATTCCTCAAGTACAAGCCCCAAAAGCCTAAACCAATATCAGACAAGCACCCATGGAATATCTCCTCCGGATTTAGACGATCTACGTGGGATGATATAAGCAAACTCGATAGCTATTCTCAAATCCCTACTAACCAAAATCAAACTGGTCGGACTACCAACTGGATTTGAGACTCTAGTGGGATCTTTCTACTATACGAGTACTATGGAGCAGAGACTCAACTACGGAAGTGGATATGAACAAATGCGAAGCGCTAAAACCAAAGGAAAGAGTACGAACAGCAAAACTAGACTCTTTCAACATAATTTTACTACCTTTCTCCTAGGTACGCTTGGTGATGAAAGTATGTACTTGCCCTTCTGAAAATCTTGTTCCTCGTTCTTGCCCTTGTCCTTAATTATATGCCCTATCATACCCTAGTAAAGATACTTCCTCTTGGCTTTAGATTTTATAATTTCTTCCTCCTTCGTGAGCTAAATCTACATCCATGAATTCCTCATCCTAGGGTTGTGCTCCTTAGCCAAACTCCTCATCCCCTTCCGTGTGTAACCATGTTGACAAATCTCTCGGAGGCTGCTTCCATCGTACAGAAAACCATATAAGCTTGAAAGAAAACTAGCCGCATGTGAAACTACTACGGTTATAGATGGAATTCAGGCACTACTTCACCCTTCGATGAGGTTACCTCCCAGAAAGCCAGGAGCCCCAGAGACTCAGGGAAGAAGGAGACAAGAATTCAAACAGAGGAAGAGAAGATAGTGCGTATGGCTTTGGGGAATATGCCTTTTAAAACAAATCTTTTCTCTTGAAAATGCTTCTTTTAAAACCGTTTTGAAAATAATTTTTCAAATCCTTTATCTGATCTGGTAACCTTCAGCTCTGATACCACGTGCAACACCCCACGTCCGTTAGTGTCACTCACAAAGGGAATGCACTAAGTTCTATGGAGCATTTAGGGTAAAAGATGCAGATAAATTACAAGACAGAAAAAAGTTAAACAGCGGAAAATAAAACTTTTCTTTATTGATAAAATAGTTTGTACAATAATTTCTTTACTATATCAGAGTATCATCTGTCTTACAAAATAAAGAAGCATAAAACAATATTTATATTCCCCAGTTTTAGCAAAAGCCAGCCATAGCATCCGAAAAGAGAGTCTAAGCAAAACTTCGACAAATCTTCAAGCTGGGAAAGAGTGACAGTCCAACTTAACCTGAGCTATACTATTCCCTCCTTTAGTACCTGGGGGAGGGGGGGTGGGGAAGAAAAGAAGACGAAAGAAAAACAGAGTCAAGACATAAAGCCTGAGTAAGTTCAGTAACTTCTAGCATGTGAACATGCAACAACAGAACGACATGAATTAACAGAATACAAGATAACACCATAATGATAGGGTTGGCAAGATTTGACAAGATTAACACAAGATATGCTAAGCTAAGATAAACTGGATATGCTCTAATACTTTCGCCACTTCGCTATTTCCTTGTTATACAGATTTCTATTATCTCTGCACCACCTAACTAATGTCCCAACTAGTAAAGATAACGTGATCCCAATCCCTGTATTTTCCATCGCCTTCAGGAATACATTTATTGTTTATTACCTAGATTTAATCTAGGGTTTTCTATCGAGTGCTTCCCAGATTCAACTAGAGTTTTTTTTTCGCTATCTGCTTAACGCTTTTCGGATTTAGGATTTATGCCACCTAGTTCAACTAGGGATTATGCTACCTGTCGAACGATGCCCCCAAGTCTTAGGACACACTACCTAAAGTGGTATATGTTCCTATACTTCCCCACGCATGTATCGCGAATCGTTATCGCTTATCTAGATGCACATGTCCTTAAATGTGCGACCCGAGTCCTGTGTTAGGGCAAATCAAGGAATACAGAACTCGGTCGGGAGCTTTCAGATATCTGCCGATGCAGATGCTAAGGTCTGTTTTTATTCCAGTGGTTGTGGTCCCACTTGACCCCTCCCTAAACTAATGAAAGGCAAACCTTATAAAATGAGAACTATACACCGGCCCCCGGTGCCCCACTATCCTATGGCCATCCTCACCCATAACTAGATAGCAAGTATATGGTCTTTTGGAGTTCTCCGCCTTTCCACTTCACGTATCTTGATTGACTCAAGATGGATGGTATACGACGAGTTGCTATCGCAGGGCTACCGTCTTCTCGCCGAATCACGCTGGTCCATCCCGGTCTTTAGGTTGCCATGTATTACAACCAAGGCATACCCCTGGTTCTTCTATGCAGACCTTAACCTCTGTGAGCCCAGGAGAATCATCTACAGCCTCACAGAAGGATACCAAGAGTACCGTCACGTCCCCTCGAAGCCTCGGGCTTCGTAACCCAATTCGTTGGAGCCTTCTTTTTACTCAGACGGACATTCGCTCCTTCCCGTGTTATACTAAGAATTACTACTTAGTTTTACTAACAAAGATTTACCACTTAGTTTCCAGAATCGTTGTTTTCTGAACTAAGGTTTACTACTTAGTTCCCTTTACCGTCAATTTGGATTGGTTAAGTGTCATTAGTCAATTCAAGCCGACTTAACCCTCTTCATTTATCCTGTCAAACTGGTTAAGTGTTATCAGTAATTCATGTTGACTTAACCCCACCACAAACCATGTTATATTGGTTAAGTATTCCTTATTACTTATCCCTACCCATTCACCCTGTATTGGTTCAGTGTTCCTTTTTAAAATAACCTTGCCCGTCTGTTTTAACTAACATGTTATTAATGGTTAAGTATTATCCCTTCATGTTTTAGACTTAACCCTATTCCTTTATCACAATCTGATGGTTAAGTGTTCAAGTTTACTTAACCCTACGGTCTAGCCCAGCTAACATATCAAATTGGCTAAGTGTATTAAATCTTACTTAACCCCAACCTCTAGTCTAGTTAACATGTTAATTTGGCTAAGTGTTTTCTTAGTTACTTAACCTCTACAAATCTTGTCTTGTTACCATGAGTTTGGTTAAGTGTCCTTGTGGACTTAGCCCTCCGTTCTAGCTTAACTGTGCTAAGTTGGTTAAGTGTTCCTATGGACTTAACCCTCCCATTCTAGCTTAACTGTATGAACCTAACCCCACCTACTAGTCTTGTTATCATGTTGAGTTGGTTAAGTGTCTTAGTTAACTTAACCCTAGCATTCTTGTTCTAGCTTTAACTAAATAAATTAAAGCCACGACCACTCACATTAGACAGATATTGTTGCGATTACTGGATGTGCCCGTTGGTTCCGGGCAGGTTTACATCGCAACTCAGTCTAACCTCGGGTTAGGCCTATTCGTGCTTTCTAGTTCAAAGGGTTTTGATTAATTTTCAAATCGGGTTTTGAAAGTAACCATCCCATCCGTCGGATCAGTTAGGGATAGCCAGGGAGAGCAGGAAACTTGTATTTTCCAAACTCAAGCCTAGACACTATCCTCTCTGTCACCCTATAACTTTCTAGTGTATTATTAAAAGAGATGTCGTTAATAAACCTTTAATTTGTCTAAATTAGTATTTTCTCATTTAGGACAAATTCTATAAGTAAATTATTCCTAATTTACTTATTTCCCAATTACTCTTTTAATGTAAATTGTCAACATTTATTCTTATGGCCCATTCTCCCCTCTATATCATATTTATGCCCTTTTGGTATGTAAACTATACCAAATTAAGTGTCACTAACCATGATTTTGCTAAACCTGATAGTTATTCCCAATTATGGCTAATTTCACATTTATGCCAATATACTTACCATGCCAAATTAGCTAATCCAATTCTGACATAACATTCTAATTACAATTCATGTCAAACTAGACTTATTTCTCTAGTCCACTATTCATGTAAATGCTAGATTTACATGTCGATACTAGATTCAGGTTACACAATCTATAATTCATGTAAAATTTATTCAATTTGCATTCCGATGGACATGCCATAATACATGTTCCCAATTTATGCCAATTTCCTAGTTTATAACTATGTTTTTAGTAAATTTCATATTTTGCCCCAAATCGTATTCCCACCGTTCGTATAATCGTGATTCAATTTAGATTACAGATAAATCTAGATTCGTAGAAAATAGGGAATGAACCAAAGATGCTATGCAAAAGATAGACATAACAACTGGCATAAAAAGGGTTGAATAACGATGTCGGTTCAAGAACATGGGTAGACTTAACGTAATAGGTAAATTCCCAAGGTCTAAAACCAAAGAAAACCAAGAATAGACAGAATAGAGACGTAGGTTCAAGAACATGGGTAGACCTAACTTAATAGGTAAATTCCCAAGGTCTAAAACCAAAGATAACCAAGAATAGACAGAATAGATGATCGGGTTTAGACCCAATTTCATAGTCACAAAACTTAAGCAACACCTTCCTAGTCATGAATTACAGGTGTTTAATCACAGATGTCCTTGTTATGTCATAGGCAATAGTTTATATTTCCTAATCAAAGGCATAGGCTTAGCCAAGGAAATAATGCTCATAGTCACAGTCACAGTCATAGGAAATGTTCATAGTCATAGGCAATGTTCATGATCATAGGCAATGTCCATAGTCATAGGCATATGGTTTTAAGGTCCACAGTTTCATAATCACGGTCTTATTTGTCCTCGAATCATAACAGTTCTTAATTAGGTTCAAGAGTATAGGCCATGATTCGAATAGAGAGAGAGAGAGAGAGATTTGGCATATTCTTTTATTCCTTTAATTTCATGTCACGAACAGAGAAAAACGTTCAAATCTAGAAATAACTGACTTACAGAGATTAGATTAGAAAGATGGCGTTGCTATGATTCGTAGAAAAACAGTCGTTGAAGTTGTTTGAACCTCCTCTTGAATCCTAGCTTGACTTGAACCCCTTCTTGAAATCTTTAGCAGCATTTCCTCGTCTTCGTTTATTTTATATATATTATTTATTTAAATATTTTCTCAGAGGCAGCATAAGGATAGAAAAGAATTGTGAATAGAGAAGAAGACCAGGGCTGTTTATATAGTGTAGAAGTCAACGAATCTGGTCAGAAGGGCGTCCAAATACAGAGAAACGAATCTGGTTCAGGAAACTGGAAAAAGCGGGGGAGGTCGACCACCCAGTCGACTCCCCTGTCGACCTAGGGGGTGGGTGGGTCGACTACCCAATCGACTCCCCAGTCGACCTAGGGGGGGTCGACTACCCAGTCGACTCCCCAGTCGACCTGGGTCCTGGGCGGGAAATTTCCCGCCTAGCCCACTTCTGAGTCTGTTTTGAAATTTGAACTTTGCTGAAACTTCCGGAGGCCATATCTTCCTCATACAGACTCCGATTTATGCAAACTCGCACTCTTTTTCATGCAGAATTTCGAGACGAACGCAATGGAGCAGCCCGTTTCCCTTGATTTTGATTTTAACTTTTTATTTCTGCCTTGATTTGTGAATCTTAGCGTTACATAATTACGGGGTGTTACAAATTGCATGTGAATTTATTATAGCATCATTTACGACTAACCATTCATGTGTATATATACTGATCCATTTACAATTAGTGTCTAAATTTCAAATTATCACACAAACACATATATGATAATGTCATTCCCACCCAATATCAAATATACAAATGAATTAAATTTTGAATTATTAAATTAGGTTTTCTTTAAGTTTATATTTCAATAATCAAGATCAACTAGATATAATAGCTTTTAATTTCTTAAGTTATATTTCAAATTTAATTTTCAAAATCAAATTCAACTAATCCAAAAATTTGATTTAAATTAGCTATATTTGATTTTAACTAATCCATTCATATTTAAATATCAAGCATTTATTCATACATAATATTTTATAAAACCCAAGTTCAAATAAAATACTTTTTAAATTTTTAAATGAAATATCAGATATAAAGGATCATTATTATATGCACCGAAACTAAGATATTATATATATATATGTCATTGGACTAACATAATAATGATAGAAGATAACAAACTAATTTGGTGCACTTTTATTAAACAAATGTGAACCAGTGCTTCGCACATGGTTATATTTTCAATATTTCAAGAAAATATTTATAAATTAAACCATTGAAAATATTATTAATCAAGCCAAAAGAAAATGAGGTGAAGTACATTTATTAATGTAATAGATTTACTTTTGCAACTTTTGTGCTAAAATCGTTATATTTAAATACAAAAACCACCAGGTACAACATCGTGTTAGTATTTGGAAGCAAAATTTAAAAACTCAAGTTCTTGAATAAATTTTATTGCATAAAATTAGTTTATTTTCCATATAATGAAAACTTTGTTATAGCTACATCCTTTTGGCTTTCTGGACTTCTCTCCATTACCTATGTTTATTCTTGTTGTTAACGACTTTTTGCTTTTTGATTTACCCTTATTGTAATCAAGCGGCTACACTAGCTCATACGCTTATGGAACCAAACTATGCTCTGCAGTCGTGCTCTGAGTTGGACTACTGACTGTTGTATCTCTTTAGTGTTATTAAAAGACTACACTAGGATTCCCCACACCCCAAGTATAAAATTAGGACTCGAGTCCCCACTTGGTCCGCCAAGTATAAAAATAGGACTCAGGTCCCTACTTAGTCCGGCAAGTATACAACTAGGATTCAGGTCTACACTTGGTCCACCAAGTATAAAATTAGGACTCAGGTCCCCACTTGGTCCGCCAAGTATAAAATTAGGACTCATGTTCCCACTTGATCAGTCAAGTATAAAATTCAGACTCCAGTCCACTACTTGATTAGTCACGTATATATTCGGACTTCGGTCCGCACTTGATAAGTCAAGTATAAAAGTCGGACTCTGGTCCGGCATTTGATCTGATAAGAATAACATTTGAATTCTGGTTTATAACTCTAGACTCAGGTCATCGGACTTACGTTTGAAAAGCTCTTTAATTCGGATCCGCCTACTTCGGTCCACGAACTTCAGTTCGTAGCCTTTGAACTCTTGTCCATGACTTTTTAGAACTTGGGCTACTGGGTGTCCAGGTACTCCAATTGGGTTCACCAAGCATAAGAACTTCACGACTTGGTCCGCCAAGCATGGAAGTTCCTTATCTTAACCCTTCTTGCATGAGAGACTTAACAACCTAGCCTGTCAAGTACATAATATTACATAACTTGGTCCGCCAAGTACGAAACCCTTCTATAAGTACATATCTGCTCCAGTAGGACCCAAGAAGCCCACAACTTCCGATTTTCTAGATTTCATGCATCCCGGACTCAACATATGCCAAAATACGATCTCGGTGGTCGTTAGATTTATACTTTATTACGATCTTAGCGATCATCTGACTTCTCTCGAATCTCGACTCATAGACTTACATATTTCCGAAATACTCACAAAGCATGTCCTCCTTTGATCCAAAAAGATATGTTTTGAGGGCAGAGTATTGACCTGCTTTTGGTCAAAGCAGTCACACGTCAAGTTTATGGCTAACGACGCACTTATGATCGACACATCCTTTTGGAAGCATAAAGCAATTTTGTCGACGTTGCGACGCATTCGAAATCAAGTTAAAAATCATTCTTGGAATAGCATCGACTCAATAGTGTGTGGAAAACATGTATCAATCACAAAAAAGGTTTGAGCGTCTCATTAAGATCACTTAAAATTGCTTGCGCAAACTCAATAGCATTAGATCAGTCACTTTGGCAATTTCTTGGTTTGCACCTCAAAATCATGTGATTAGCAAAGTAGTATCATGAATTTCCATGAGTATGCATCAGCCCCCACTGCGCACTTCGTTTAGCATGGTTCAAAGATTCCTTGTATCTCCTAGGGTTACGAATATACACATTTCATATCCTATACGGGATACAAAATCGTATCCACCTAGGGATACAATTTCATAACCTTCCAAAGGGTACGATGTTTTAGGGTTTTGGCATTTTCAAAAGAACCGAGTATATCGAGATGATGACATATTTTCACAAGAGAACACCATGGTTTCACATCCGACATTTGGCACAATGTGGGATTCGAAATTTCGCCTTCTCTAGGCATTTGAAATATCATGTGTGCATCAGGCTGATCATCCCATTTTCCTTGAGCGCACCGCATCCTGGGAGATGAATTTCTTGGCATGGAGGCAGATAAAATTTCTTCAAAACTATCAATCAACATGCACAAGATGACATAATCATGTAGTAATATAGTTGTATAAACATTAAATTATGATCTATAATTCAAATAAAGATCATTCATGCTACATTTGTTGGTATATGAGCTAGTTTTTTAGCTGTATATTCTATAAGTGAAGGTTATTAAAATGAAGGCTTACGGTTTATCATTTTGATAACTTTCATATAACCATAACCATATTATAAAAATCAGATGAACAAAAGGGCATTTAACTGCTGTGTTTAGATGTCATCAAAACAAAGATTTTATAAATGCTTTGCATGTTGCTTATAAATCTATACCCCTTCGCAGCTATGAATGATTAAAAACAATATTAAGTAATTAATTTCATTGTACATTTGACAATTTCAAAAATTATACCATTTAAAATGAAGAATATGGGGGTGTGAAGAATAAATAAATAAAAGAAAATTATACAAATGAAGTCCAGGGATCATCACATGAATGGTCGAGCTGCAAAACATGAGACAAAAAAATAAAAAAATAAAAGGACTTACTTTCCATTCATTATTATTATATAAGTTAGTTAACAAAACAACATTCTATAATGGGGTTAACTGGATTAATCAGGTATTGTTGCTAGTGCAATGGCGAGCATGCCAGAATTGTTGGTTCTCCAAAGAGTGTTGAAAGCATCTGAGATTAGAGGAGAGGTTAATGCTGAACTACTACAAGCAGTGACTTATCTACAGCTAATAAGATAGAATAATTTCAAAATATGAGTAGCTTATATGTGGTAACTTACTGTACCATGATGATACAAATTATACTGGTGTGATCAATAGAGATACTTCGGCATGGCCAGAGGTGATTGCGAATAAGTTGTCAGCAAAGTTGATGCAACATGTTGTTGCATTGAGATGAATGACGATAGTGGGTGGTTTCGGCTCCAACTGAGGTGAACAACTAAGAAAGAACGCTTGTCTTATGCGTTGTTGTGGTCAAGCTGACGAACTGTGTGGTGCTGACAAACTAAGGTTTAATTATGGTCATTTGTAATGAGAGCGTGACGTTTTGCTTTAACTGGATGGGGGCTAAACTACTATAGTTCTTTCACCATACATGGGACTGTTGTTTCTGTTAATTTTAAATTTCTTCCGATTGAATACATGCTCTTCATCTCTTGCCTCTTTAATATTTAAAGTTGTGCGGCTACAAAGTTTGCGGCTACGTGTTACCCTTTATGAATTGTAATCATAACTGCATCCTGCATATCTACCTATTACCTATAATAGAAAGTAAAATATGAAAAACTCTTAGTTGGCACTGCTATCTTTGTTCTAAATCCAACGTGGCACTCAACAACAGCCCTTCCCATTCTTGAGAAAAATGAATACTTCATTCGGTTGCCAAAAAAAAACAACGACCTCCTTCAACTTCATTTTTTCCCAACCGTTACTTTATTTCCTTCGTTCTCCTGGTATCTACCCCCAATTCCAACTATTGTCCATTAACGTCGGCCAACCCAAGATTGCATCTGAATTCAATATCCCATGACATGCAAATTTACTTATTACTTCCTGATCGAGTGGGAGAAGTTTTTCCGATGCTTTATGTTATTCAATCGACAGCCGAGATCGAGTTGCGGGAGTAGTTACAAATCATAATTTGGTTGAGGTTATCTCTTCTGGTGGTACGAAGTATGTTAAAGTTCTTCACTTTTTTTAGTTCTTATAATTATCTGTCTGGATTGGAACTGTATAGTTAGAAGTAGAAGCATGGAATCCAAGATAGGTTATAGACTAAAGCGAAATTGTATGATCGAGTTCCGCGACTTTGTGTGTCACCTCTCGATTTTGTCCAAAACATGTGTTATTTTTCCAGATTAGTGACTTGTGGTTCGCACCTTTTTGGCATTGATTTCACTACAAATTGATGAGACAAGAATTTGATTAATATTTACTTTTTCATATTTTATATTTGTGAGTTTGGGTACTTTAAACTGTATTACAACTTTGAATATGAATTCAGTGTATCGTCCATGTATTTGTCCGTATGCTATAGTTGGTTCTATGAATGAGTTAGATCTGTAAATTATGTATTTACAATTTCTATAACTAATTTATATGTTGTAATTCAAATTTTAATTTGAATCAGCCTTTCTTAAGATTTTCATAACCTTTTTAATATGTAACTTTTTCCATGACTTCATGATAGAAATCAAACCCAATGGCATGTGTGATGGTGCACACCATATGTAAGTGTAAGTTTATATTTTAGATGCAAATACCCAATGGATGGTAAGAACGAAAGTTTACATGCCTATAAATTCTATTCAGGCTATAGACAAAGCTGCATATTCATATATCATTTAAAAATATGAGTAAATAGGGGGACATAATAGTTTTTGAAAATAAAAAATTATCTAATTTAGTTTTACCTGATACCATGTTAAGCTAGGTTTTCTGAATTTGTATTAAATGAGCAATTGAATTCAAACATTTGTTAAACAAGACAATCAAATGAGTAGCCATCCCATTTGCATATGTGATTCAATGTTTGTATTTATTTGATATTTGAGCAGAGAAACAAATCACATACTTCATGGTTGATAATCACATATGGACCCTCAAACAACGAGCAGTATTTATAATATCGGCACCGTATATGTTATAGCACTTTGATGAATAGTGTATTTCCGATGATTGTTTTAATATATTATGAAGTAAATGCTTATTGCATAGGATAACAGGCTAATTAAGTGACCAGTTTTGCTAATGATTTCATTTGGGTGGTTAAATTTTATGCTTCATAATAAATCGTTGATTTTAGTTTGTTATAGTTAATAGTCACATAGTGGTTTGCTTAAATTTGTGATCTGAGTTAAACAACATTTTTTCATTTTGAGAAATGTTTAGTTTCTCTCTAAGATGATAATACTATAACCCCATAATGGCTTCTTACAAACACAATATTTTTGAGACATCACCGTTATAGTGGAACTTAAAGGAAAATATTTTGTTGCCATATGTTGTAACTATAAACGATCAATTTCAATATATGTTCACGTGAACTTTATGATATCACTGAAAGCTACCTAATCACATGTACCAAGCTCTGATTTTGTTTTAAAATTATTGGCATTTTTGTACTTATTTCCCTATTACAAAAAATTCAAATTGCATAGAAATGTTCATTTAATTATCATTTAAACTTATCTCTTGAATGTTTATTTTTCTAAAGATAAGTGTAAATTGAATATATTATAAGTTTGCATGTATATAAATACAAGAAGTCAGACATTAATCTTTCAATAATAAAAAGGTTTGATTAGAGGTTGTTAGGTCTTTCATTGCCTCACCAAAAGTTGGAAGGAAAATTATGGTCACTTCATACAAAGACAGTTTTGCTTAAGCTAAATGATTAGGCCCAAAAAAATGTTACATTTATTTTATATTTAAATTTATAAAGGTTTTAAATAAGAAGCATACATAAAATCCTATGCAATTGCGACATATAAAATGTCTGCTTTTAATTTTTTTTCCATGGCCTCAATTAGTGCATAATTCTATCAGGAGTGTCTCTGTTGAAAATAATTTTCGTTTTGTTGATTACAATAGTTTTTGTTTTGTTGAAAATAATATGTCGTGTTTGTTGAACATGATAGTTTTCTTTTTGTTGAAAATAATGTGTGTTTTAGATTACATGACAGCTGGTCTGCCTCCTTTCATTGATGTTGCGTACCATTTTAATGTAAATACAGGGTAAACTGGTTTTTGACAAACTCCCGATACAACATTCCTTAACCACTTGAATACAAATATTATGTAAATCATGGCACACGTTATCTGATTTCATCAACAACGGTGATAATGTATTAAGCAAACTACAGCATAAGTTTACACTTGAAAATATTATGTAACTGTAATGACCCGTATTGTCAGAGGTATTATAATTAATTTATTTAATTACATAAATAGTGATTTAGGGAATTAAATCATCCTTAATTAAATTATAGTGAATATTAAATTAAATTAAATAATAGAATAAAATATTTAATTCAGAAATAATAAAAATATTGGAAATCACAATATTCTGTGAACTGGGTCATCCCTAGGATTTAGTTCAGCTTAGAGTTGGATTATATTGACGAATATATTCAATCGACGTCAGTTTGAAACGTAGAATTATTAAATAATTAAAATAGAGCTTGAAATGGCACGACAGTTCGCTATTTGGCGATTTGAACTTCAACTGAATATACATAGTTCGTTTTTAATCGGATTTCTGTGAAACAAGAAACGTGTGGAGCTGGTGGAGTATATCTTTCTAGGGGAAGAGAAATATCGGTATTTCGTCATGTAGATTTTGAGTTATGTCCTAATCAAATTCTCAGAAATGTAGCGCTCTGACCATAACGATTTAATTATATTTTATATAAGGATTTAAATAGAAATCGAACATCAATACAACTCTGATGATGTAATATCGAGTTGTAAATCCATATAGGATTTATTCTGAGCTGTATGGCATTCCACTGTGAATATAGACGATAATATTAAATTTTTTATATTTAATTTAATTATATTTAAATATATTTATATATTTAAATAGGCTATTTAGAGCTTTAAAAATAGCCACTTTTGCAAACGAAGTCGGAATTCGATGAAACTAATTTTGTTGGATCCGAAATGTCAAATAGTTGTTAGATTTAAAGTTTGGTGATTTTTAGAGTCACTGTGTGGCCGAATGGATTTTTAGAGTGAGAAACAGTCAGTATTTTGATGGTTAAAAATAAGCTATGTGAGCATACGAAGTCGGAATTCAACAAAACCAGTTTCGTTGGGATCGTAATGTCGAACTGTAGCTGCATGTCCAATTTGGTGATTTTTGGATATCTATATGGCCTCAGGGATTTTAAATGATAAATACAAAGCAACGGTATAATATAAACAAATAAATAATTGATAAAAAAGGTATTTATCCCATCCCTATAAATACGCCAGCCTTGACCTAATTTCCCATTTTCATGTTCTCAATCAAAAGGGGCACCGCCAGTTTCTCATATCAAAAATGAAACGAGATTTCCTCTTTCAATAAATCAAAACAAATCTCAGAAAAATCGTAAAAGCCTGACATCCATATCTCTACAATCCTCATCGAATTCCCTTCAAGCTGATAAGTGTTTCAAGTGGTTCGACATCTTTTTCCAGTGGTTTCGTGGACCGGGAAGCTGCGTCGATCTTCTGTAAAGAGGATCGAGTTCGATCGTACTGGGATAGGGTTGATGAGGAGATAAAGGGGAGTTTTTAGTGCTTTGGTTTTGGGTTACGAGAATCAAGGGGAGGCAGACGAGGATGCTGTATGAATTCGTGAAAATGACTGGAGAAGAGGATAGGTTTGAAGAACTTGGTGACGGGTTACTGGAGTGTAGCAAATTGAGGAAGGTTCAGACATTTGAGGCGAGAACTGGATCGAGGAAATTGGGAGTGTGTGAGTCTGTTTACGGACGGGAAAGGGTACGAGAACGATCAGGGGGATGAGGCAATTCGTTTTTGTTGTGTACTGGAGATTGGGGAAGAGGATTTCGCTGGTTAAGGATGGTCCAGCGAGGCGGGGACTCAGGCGAGGTGTAGGAGTAGAAGTCAGGTTCCATTGAGTTGATCGAAGTGGGTGTATGTGTAAGGATGGTGAAGGGAAGGAGCAGGTATCGGCGGTGAAGAAGAAAGGGAAAATATCTGATGCGGGCATTGGGTATATGGGCTGATACAGGTGTGTGTTAAGATGGGCTGGAGAAGAAACAGAAGTTAAGCCCATTTAATTAAATCGAGTTTTATTTTAAATTTGTTCAAACTTTAAAATCGAATATCTTGATCATACAAGATCAGATTGATGAACCGTAAGTTGCTTTGGGATCGTATGGACAGGAGCAACACAATGAGACTGACTGGGAGTGAATTTGAGCTCGTCACTATTTATGGTGAATTAAATTGTCCAATATGAATCAACGACAATTATCGTTATTAACGATGATAGTCCAATGTGAGTAAAACTCACCAACTTTGAACAGTTCTATTTTTATAGTGTATTCTTAGAACTGATAAGTATCTATTGATTGTTGTGTGTTAACTGTTTGGTTGAATTACTTGTGTATTAGTTGAAATTATAGATAACGATATATATATATATATATATATTTAAATCGTTAATCTAATATCGACTCTGTTTGGTAGAATATTTCATAGTGAAATATTACCGATGTTAATTATACTGTCTGACATCTGTGATGCAGGAAAACAGATTGGAGGAATCCAACTGGATTCCTCAATATTTATGACACTGTTCTGTTCATATATTGTAATATATGATGTGATATATAATTTGTTTGATTTTGTGTGTATAAACGATATCGATCATTGGTGTTTGCTATTTTAAATATCATTAGAGACCCTTGGATGTAAAAAGGGATATTTAAATGTATATTGAAATAAAGGAACTTTATAAAATCAACCGATTTTATAAAGGAAATATTTTGAAAATAAAGTATTTATAAAATCTTAGGATTTTATAAAGGATATATTTATTTAGAAAATAAATAAAGTCAATAAAGAAAATATTTATTTAGGAAGTAAATAGAATTAATAAAGGAATATTTATTTAGAAAATTAATAGAAGTATAAAAAGGAAATTGACGAGATATAAAAGAGTTAATAGAATTTAGTTATTCGAAGTCGAGTTAATCGAATATGGTTAGTCGAATAGAGTTAGTCAAACATAGTTATTCAGGATAAGTTACCATTTAGCACGACTACTAGCGTAATTCGCAGGGCTGCAGATAGCCTGCGGCGGTCGGATGTTTCCTGAGGGAATCAAGTGTAACCATTGTGATCGCTGCGATCTAGAGTCAAGTGAATGGAGTTAAATTCAATATTAGTTATTCGAATAGGAGTTAAACAAATAGAGTTATTCAATTAGAGTTAATCGAAAGAGAGTTAAACAAGATTAGAAACTGACTAGAGATTAGTTAAGTTGAATAGTTTTCTGAATATTGATCTGATGTTGGTTTCGGCCTTCGGGATTTATACTTAGGGAATTGTTCTTTTACTAGTTTACAGTCAGGGACTGATAGTTGTGGAAGGATAGTGATATGTAAATAAACAAAAGGAAATGTTTTCCGGTGTTAATAACATATATTTTCTAAACATAGAAAATAAGGGAAATATATATATATATATATATATATATATATATATATGATTGATGATTGATCGATAAAATTTCCAATTGGAAACAATATCGTTGTTTGCACCCGTATTTTTCTTTGATAGTTAACTCACCGACTATCGAAGTTTTCGACCATTTTAACGTTGTTAATATGGAGAGACCGGTTGGATTATTATCCGAAGAACCACTCTGTATTGGAATAAGCTTTGCGAATCATATATGTCAAAGATAATTGAAGACGAAGTTATGCAAGGGCTGTCCTGTTTACAGAATAGTGCCTTCGTTTTGTCTAGTCCCAGGACGACCTGTATGGAAGAATGTCTGACAGAGTATATCTAACAGATCGCGTATGTTGATCTCTTCAAACGTATCCACGTTTGGTGGCGGAGGAATTCGTTTCTCTTAGCTGTATACCCGTGGTATTTTTGGGGAAATCAATTTGTGATTTGGCAGGTATGACGATGTGACATTTAAAGTGAATGAAGATGTGGCATGTAAAAGATAAGCGTAGCTTCTAGCCTCACATCCGGAAAATCACAGAAATCGGGCAGGTAGCATGGCTAAGTCGGTCGCTCCGAAGTAGGGTATATAATCACCTATCTAGAGAATATTCGTTTGCTTCTTTAATCTATCAATGTTGTCCCATATATATATATATATATATATATATATATATATATATATATATATATATATATATACGGGAAACGGTTGTTGATCCAAACCGTTGGTGATATACATTCGATACACTCAAGCGAAATAAGTGGTCGGCCATGTGTGGCTGAGTTACAAGATGTTCTTGTTGAACTCCGGTGTATCGTTCCTAGATTACACTGATCGGAAGGTGGTTCCATACCTTGTCATAGTTGGAAAACCATTACCCAATACGTGCTTGCAGTTCTGATTGTATACTATATAAGTAGAGCGTGAGATGAAAGCATTTCTGCTAGATGATTATTATATTGTGGTTGATAGATATTATTATAATATCAAAATGTTTTTGATATAAAGATATTTTGGATTCTCATAAGGGAAAAACCCGTTCCGTTATACGTCGTGGTCTTATGAGATATCGTTTAATGGCTCAATCTGTTTTAAACTGTATTACTCATACCAGTCCCACGACTGACCCGGAGTTTATTTTGTTTTGTTTTCCCTAAACACTTGGGTGCCCAATTTTGTACGGGCAGTCAAGTAGTCAGGAATTTACATATATACTAGAAGAGCTTGGAGCAGGAGGCTTCAGGATTATATAGTTATAGTTATTTCCGCTGTGTTGTAAGTGTGTACTCTGATAATGTTATTGTATACATACTGTTTGTATTTCAAAAGTTATGTTATATATTATATGTTATTCGTTCCGTTGTGAGATTCGTGTTACTCTGATATTGTGTTCTTCTTCTTCTATTCTAAGTTTCTATCTTATCTTTCCTCATCCTCTAATTTCTTTCATTAATAATCGGTATTTTTTGATGTTTGGTTAGTCATCATTGAGTTTATGGCGATAACCAAAGTTGACAAAAACCCGGGTCATTACAGTTGGTATCAGAGCTTAAGTTAAGTTTACCTTGGCTCTATGGCGTGACTCGGTAGAGATAGGGTTAGTAACAACTTAGATTGAGTTTGAGTGTATATATACGAGCGCGTATTTGTATTTGATATAAAATTTGTTTTATATTGTGGATATTCATTGGTTGAGTTGTTTATGAGTTCTGGTCGTTCAGTTCGATTTACTGTATCGGTAGGAGTAAATAAACACTTGAATACGATAGACCAACACAGTATGGATATGTGATATATTGTCATATATAGGATGTGTTGGTAGTAATTATAATCAGATAAGATTATAAAATGTGAAATGGTTATATATAACCAATCAGAATTCACATAAGTGAAATACGTGAAATCAGATGAGTTATATCTAAATTTAAATCAGAATTAATTGGAAATAAAATCCCAGAAATTGGAAAAGTGTTGTAGATGAATCTGGATTAAGTATATGAGAATTTTAAGATCCTGGGAGATTTTAAATTGTTTACAACATGGTAAAAGGATATTTGGAATCGATTTCAAAATAGGAATATTCAGAAATGGTTTTGAAAAGTTATATAGTATTGAACTCACTTCGATAGCTGGAAAATAGATTCCGATGTTGATCATGACATCATCGGTGTTCATTTTCGAGTATGTAAGTGACAAATCACTACCAAGGATTTTGTTTCGAATTTGTTTTGGGAAAACAAGTTGTGTTGAATTTCAAAAAGGAAAAATTGATTTTTGAAAGAGGTAAACTGTTTAAAAACTTCCAGGAAGAAAAGGTTGTTTGAATTTAAACAAATTAAAGTAAAATTTGTAACATTCAATAGAATTGGGATTGAATTAAAAGCCAGTAAGTGAAAATCATTTGAAATAGATTAGTGTCAAGTAGAATTAAACTTGATTAGAGATAATCTGGAATTATATTGGATTGGCGAGTTATGGATTTGAAATCAAGAATAGTGCTTGAGTTTGAAATGAAATTCGACTTAGGTATAAGCGAATGGGTGTGTTAAAGATAGATTGATTTGGGATCAAGTTGGAATTGCATTGGTATATGTTGAGTTGATGACAGGTGAAGTGATAGAGTTGATATGCTCGACAAAAAGGTACAAGTTTATATTTGGTACAAGCATGAGATTTATGAGCCGAATTGGCAAGCCGCTTGGCTGTTTGATTTTCTTTGGGGTTGGAGAAGTCCTAGAAAGGCGAGTTGTGGTTTTACCGATAGGGCTGTACAAAGGAGGTTATGGCGAAATTTCACGAAAATTTAAAGTGTTAGAAAATTTTCAGAATTTTTGAAAATTTTAGTTAGTCGGAATGAATAAATATTTTAGTCAATATTAATTGGTTCAGTTGAAATCAGAAATAAGGGGTTCACAAATCTTAGGAATTCAAATGGATAGGGTCGTCCTCTAACTTAGCAATTTCGAGGACGAAATTATTTTAAGTGGGGAAGAATGTAATGACCCGCATTGTCAGAGGTATTATAATTAATTTATTTAATTATATAAATAGTGATTTAGGGAATTAAATCGTCGTTAATTAAATTATAGTGAATATTTAATTAAATTAAACAATAGAATAATATATTTAATTTAGAAATAATCAAAATATTGGAAATTACAATATTCTGTGAACTGGGTCATCCCTAGGATTTAGTTCAGCTTAGAGTTGAATTATATTGACAAATATATTCAATCGACGTCAGTTTGAAACGTAGAATTATTATATAATTAAAATAGAGCTTGAAATGGCGCGACAGTTCGCTATTTGGCAATTTGAACTTCAACTGAATATACAGAGTTCGTTTTAAATCGGATTTCTATAAAACAAGAAACGTGTGGAGCTGGTGGAGTATATCTTTCTAGGGGAAGAGAAATATCGGGGTTTCGTCGTGTAGATTTTGAGTTATGTCCAAATCAAATTCTCAGAAATGCAGCGCCCTGACCATAACGATTTAATTATATTTTAAATAAGGATTTAAATAAAAATCGAACATCGATATAACTCTGACTATGTAATATCGAGTTGTAAATCCATATAGGATTTATTTTGAGCTGTATGGTATCCTCTGTGAATATAGACGATAATATTAAATTTTTAATATTTAATTTAATTATATTTAAATATATTTATATATTTAAATAGGCTATTTAGAGCTTTAAAAATAGCCACTTTTGCAAACGAAGTCGAAATTCGACGAAACTAATTTTGTTGGATCTGAAATGTCAAATAGTTGTTAGATTCCAAGTTTGGTGATTTTTAGAGTCACTGTGTGGCCACACGGATTTTTAGAGTGAGAAACAGTCAGTATTTTGATGGTTAAAAATACGCTGTGTGAGCATACGAAGTCGGAATTCGACAAAACCGGTTTCGTTGGGACCGTAATGTCGAACTGTAGCTGCATGCCCAGTTTGGTGATTTTTGGATACCGTATGTGGCCACAGGGATTTTAAATGATAAATACAAAGGAACGGTATAATATAGACAAATAAATAATTGATAAAAATGGTATTTATCCCATCCCTATAACTACGCCGGCCTGGACCTAATTTCCCATTTTCATGTTCTCAGTCAAAACGGGCGCCGCTGGTTTCTCATATAAAAAACAAAACGAGATTTCCTCTTTCAATAAATAAAAACAAATCTCAGAAAAATCATAAAAGCCTGAAATCCATATCTCTACAATCCTCATCGAATTCCCTTCAAGTTGATAAGTGTTTCAACTGGTTCGACATCTTTTACAGTGGGTTCGTGGACTGGGAAGCTGCGTCGATCTTCTGTAAACAGGATCGAGTTCGATCCTGCTGGGATAGGGTTGATGAGGAGATGAAGGGGAGTTTTTAGTGCTCTGGTTTTGGGTTATGAGAATCAAGGGGAGCTAGACGCGGATGCTGTATGAATTCGTGAAAATGACTGGAGAAGAGGATGGGTTTGAAGAACTCGGTGATGGGTTACTGGAGTGTAGCAAATTGAGGAAGGTTCAGAAATTTGCGGCAAGAACTGGATCGAGGAAATTGGGAGTGCGTGAGTCTGTTTACGAACGGGAAAGGGTACGAGAACAATAGGGGGGATGAGGCAATTCGTTTTTGTTGTGTACTGGAGATTGGGGAAGAGGATTTCGCTGGTTAAGGATGGTCCAACGAGGCGGGGACTCAGGCGAGGTGTAGGAGTTGAAGTAAGGTTCCATTTGAGTTGATCGAAGTGGGTGTATGTGTAAGGATGGTGAAGGGAAGGAGCAGGTATCGGCGATGAAGAAGAAAGTGAAAATATCTGAAGTGGGCGCTGGGTATATGGGCTGATACGGGTGTGTGTTAAGATGGGCCGGGGAAGAAATAGAAGTTAAGCCCGTTTAATTAAATCGAGTTTTATTTTAAATTTGTTTAAACTTTAAAATCGAATATCTTGATCATACAAGATCAGATTGATGAACCGTAAGTTGCGTTGGGATCGTATGGACAGGAGCAACACAATGAGACTGACTAGGAGTGAATCTGAGCTTGTTACAATTTATGGCGAATTAAATTGTCCAATTAGAATCAACGACAATTATCGTTATTAACGATGATAGTCCAATGTTAGTAAAACTCACCAACTCTGAACAGTTCTATTTTTACAGTGTATTCTTAGAACTGATAAGTATCTATTGATTGCTGTGTGTTAACTGTTTGGTTGAATTGCATTTGTATTAGTTGAAATTGTAGATAACGATATATATATTTAAATCGTTAATCTAATATCGACTCTATTTGGCAGAATATTTCATAGTGCAATTTTACCGATTGTAATTATACCGTCTAACATCTGTGATGCAGGAAAATAGGTTGGAGGAATCCAAATGGATTCCTCAATATTTATGATATTGTTCTGTTCATATATTGTAATATATGATGCTATATATAATCTGTTTAACTTTGTGTGTTTAAATGATATCGATAATTGGGGTTTGCTATTTTAAATATCATTAGAGACCCTTGGATGTAAAAAGGGATATTTCAATGTATATTGAAATAAAGGAAATTTATAAATTCAACTGATTTTATAAAGGAAATATTTTGAAAATAAAGTATTTATAAAATCATAGGATTTTATAAAGGATATATTTATTTAGAAAATAAATAAAGTTAATAAAGGAAATATTTATTTAGGAAGTAAACAGAATTAATAAAGGAGTATTAATTTAGAAAATTAATAAAAGTATGAAAAGGAAATTGACGAGATATAAAAGAGTTAATCGAATTTAGTTATTCGAAGTCGAGTTAATCGAATATGATTAGTCGAATAGATTTAGTCAAACATAGTTATTCAGGATAATTTACCATTTAGCACGACTGCTAGCGTAATTCGTAGGGCTGCCGATAACCTACGGCGGTCGGATGTTTCCTGAGGGAATCAGGTGTAACCATTGTGATCGCCGCGATCTAGAGTCAAGTGAATGGAGTTAAATTCAATATTAGTTATCTGAATAGGAGTTAAACAAATAGAGTTATTCAATTATAGTTAAACAAGATTAGAAACTGACTAGGGATTAGTTAAGTTGAATAGTTTTCTGAATATCGATCTGATGTTGGCTTTGGCCTTCAGGATTTATACTTAGAGAATTGTTCTCCTACTAGTTTACAGTCAGGGACAAATAGTTGTGGAAGGATAGTGATATGTAAATAAACAAAAGGAAATGTTTTCCGGTGTTAATAACATATATTTTCTAAACATAGAAAATAAGGGAAATATGAATATATATATATATATATATGATTGATGATTGATCGATAAAATTTCCAATTGGAAATAATATCGTTGTTTGCACACGTATTTTTCTTTGATAGTTAACTCACCGACTATCGAAGTTTTCGACCATTTTAACGTTGTTAATATGGAGACACCGGTTGGATTATTCTCCGAAGAACCACTATGTATTGGCATAAGCGTTGCGAAACATATATGTCAAAGATAACTGAAGACGGAGTTATGCAAGGGCTATCCTGTTTACAGAATAGAGCCTTCGGTTTGTCCAGTCCCAGGACGACCTGTATGGAAGAATGTCTGATAGAGTATATCTAATAGATCGCGTAAGTTGATCTCTTCAAACATATCCACGTTTGGTGGCAAAGGAATTTGTTTCTCTTAGTTGTATACCCATGGTATTTTTGGGGAAATCAATTTGTGATTTGGCAAGTATGACGATTTTACATTCAAAGTGAATCAAGATGTGGCATGTAAAAGATAAGCGTAGCTTCTAGCGTCACATCCGGTAAATGAGAGAAATCGGGCAGGCAGCATGGCTAAGTCGGTCGCTCCGAAATAGGCTGTATAATCACCTATCTAGAGAATATTCATTTGCTTCTTTAATCTATCAATGATGTCCCATATATATATACAGGTAACAGTTGCTGATCCCAACCGTTGGTGATATACATTCGATACACTCAACCGAAATGAGTGGTCGGTCATGTGTAGCTGAGTTGCAAGATGTTCTTATTGAACTCCAGTGTATCGTTCCTAGAGTACACTGATCGGAAGGTGGTTCCATACCTTGTCATAGTTGGAAAACCATTACCCAATACATGCTTGCGGTTTTGATTGTATACTATATATGTAGAACGTGAGATGAAAGCGTTTCTGCTAGATGATTATTATATTATGGTTGATAGATATTATTATAATATCAAAAGGTTTTTGATATAATGATATTTTGGATTCTCATAAGGGAAAAACCCGTTCCGTTATACGGCGTGGTCTTATGAGATATCGTTTAATGGCTCAATCTGTTTTAAACTGTTTTACTCATACCAGTCCCACGACTGACCCAGAGTTTATTTTGTTTTGTTTTCCCTAAACTCTTGGGTGCCCAATTTTGTACGGGCAGTCAAGTAGTCAGGAATTTACAGATATACTGGAAGAGCTTGGAGCAGGAGGCTTCAGGATTATATAGCTATAGTTATTTCCGCTGTGTTGTAAGTGTGTACTCTGATAATGTTATTGTATACATACTGTTTGTATTTCAAAAGTTATGTTATATATTATATGTTATTCATTCTGCTGTGAGATTCGTGTTACTCTGATATTGTCTTCTTCTTCTTCTTCTTCTTCTTCTTCTATTCTAAGTTTCTATCTTATCTTTCCTCATCCTCTAATTTCTTTCATTAGTGATCGGTATTTTTCAATGTTTGGTTAGTCATCATTGAGTTTATGGCGGTAACCAAATTCGACAAAAACCCAGGTCATTGCAGTAACTTGGAACCACTACAATATTCCGCAATGCAAAAATTGAAACGATCAAGGGATCGATGAGGGTTGCATTTGATATGTAGGGCCATATTGAAGTTACAGAGCCTGCTGATTTAACAGTCAATGTCGGCAACAATCTATCCTTGGTTGGATATGAGCTTTTCTTACACTTTTATTTAGCTTTGTTTATGTGGTATCCGTATATGTTTTGGTTTAACTGTCAATTAACAATTATGCTAACCATCTTTGCATTTATAGCCTAAAAATTAGACAACGATGTTATTTGGTTTTTGTTTATATCAGCTTTCCTTTTGATGCAGGCATGGAATCCTTTTAAAAAAAGGCGCTCTATTTGGAACCTAAGTCTCCATTGACTTAACTGCAATTAGAGTACAAAAAATATAAGGGGTCAGACCTATCACTCTCAAGATTGGAATTCAGTCTTGATCCACAGTAGAGCACCCAATGCTGCTGTCAAGAAGGATGGGAGTTTCAACATTGCTAAGCGTACATAGACACATATATCAAAAAATTTAAAGGCTATTGTTGGTACAAGTAAAGATGCATGTAGGAGTACAACTTCATCTACGAGGCCAAAGAATTTCCGTTGGTTTATTCGTTGCTTTAATGGAATGGCATCAAAGAGTTGTTTCCAGTTGTGGAGCGTGGAAGTTAGATCTACCAAAGTGAAATTGCAAATTGCTTTATAGGTATTACCTTTTTTACCCTATGCAATTATCATCGCTTTTGTTTAGAATATCTGATGCGATGTTTTTAATATTAGTCATTTATAAAGCAATTGCTCCTTACCATTGCCCTTTTCCTAACTTCGTATCTACTTCATGTTTGTTACCCAGTTTTCTTTTTAATTTGATGACTTCTATGTTGTTGTTTTTTCTTTCATACGAACAAACATATACATATATTGCATTAAGACTGGATTTACACACAATAAGGACAAGCAAACATATCCAAAGCCTAGCTATGGCCCATCAGACATACTATCATTCTCAAAAAAGTTGTTCGTCATTACTTTCTAGCATGGTTGGTGACGTTGAACCATCATATTTACTGGAAGCGGGTGTATTCCTTCTCGACTTTTTAGGCACAAGCCCACTGTAACAGTCCTTTTCATCACTGACTGGAATATTATCTTCACCTGATTTGGATATTGGGTGGATATATGCCTGAGCAAGATATGGTTTCAAATTGAAAATTGGGTCCCTTGTATGTTCAAGTGTGTGTCTCATTATTGCTCCCTATAATGGATACTTAACAAAAGCAGACTCCAATCTGTGTTTGCAGTGTTTCTGAAAATAGTGTGCACTGACCGGAAGCATAATGAGATGAATGAGAAAAGGTGCGGAATGTGCAGAATCTGCTTTTGTGCTTATTAGTCCAAATAAAAGCAACTGGGATATAATCATCACATTTATTATTCACTCAAAGACAGATGGCCAGAATGCTGATCTACTCTAATATTCTTGATTGTAGACGTTGATAATTTGACGACATAAAACAACATATTCCAATGCGAAGAACATTATTATGAGTGGCAGCAAGAAAGGAGTGCCCAATTTGCCCGAACCCATAATTCTTAAATCTTAGTTAACTTTAACCAACATTTAAAAAAAATTGAGAATTTCATGGAGATGGTATGACTGTTGTTCAATGGAGGCGCTCCTTCTTCCCCGCTGATGGCTTCCGTGCACCTTCGTCTTCACTGACAGCTTTTGTGAACCTTATTCCCTACAGACGGCTTCATACTTTCTCACTCAGTAGCATAAAATTAAACTCCTTTTCGAAGGTAATCTTTTTTCATTTAGTTTTTTTTACTTATTTTATATGAATTAGGATAATTTTCCCCATTGATTCATATGTAGGTTCTGTTATTTGGTCTAGAGTGTAGTAAGAATATCATTCAACATATTCCAATTTTGTTTCACTTCGTATATCATAAACGAAACAACCGATTATTTTGCATTTTAATACTTAAAGCCGTTGGAGATTGTTAAATTGCAGATTGTTGCTTATTTATGTTTTTTCTGATATTTTAGATGAGATTAACTTTTGACTAAATATCCATATTCGGTTGCATTTCAATTTTAAAACCTATTTTTCTTGAGTTATCAGCTAACTCATCAACTATAATATTGAATTTATACTAACATAGATGTGATATAGCAAAGTATAAATTGAGTGTTTCTTACAGATTGAAATAGATTCGGGTTAGTCATATTCAAAGTCTACTCTAACTCTACAACCATGTCACAGATCCTAGTTTTCAATATTTCAAGATAATATTTGAAAATTAAACCATTGAAAATATTATTAATCAAGCCAAAAGAAATTGAGGTGAAGTACATTTATTAATGTAATAGATTTACTCTTGCAACTTTTGTGCTAAAATCGTTATATTTAAAGACAAAAACCACCAGTCTACTACATCGTGTTAGTATTTGGAAGAAAAATTTAAAAACTCAAGTTCTTGAATAAGTTTTATTCCATAAAATTAGTTTATTGTCCATAAAATGAAAACCTTGTTATAGGCACATCCTTTTGGCATTCTGGACTTCTCTCCGTTACTTATGTTTGTCCTTGTTGTTAGCGACTTTTTGATTTTTGATTTGCCCTACTTGTAATCAAGCGGCTATGCCAGCTCACATGCTTATGGAACCAACCTATGATCTGCAGTCGTGCTCTGAGTTGGACTACTGATCGTTGTATCTCTTCGTTGTTATTAACAGACTGCATTAGGATTCCCCATCCCCCAAGTATAAAATTAGGACTCAAGTCCTGTGACACCCCACGTCCGTTAATTTCACTCTCTAAGGGAATGCATTAAGTTCCATGAAGCGTTATAGGTTGACAAACACAGAATAATTACAAGACAGATATAATTAAGATAGCATCGGAAATTTTTATTTTTATTTCAAACATAAATCATAACATCGTGATCCAAAATAAAATAAGTCACAAAAACAATTACAATAATATAGCTTATGTCTTTTACAATCAGAGTACATAAATATAAAAAGCATAACATAATTACCCAAGAAAAAGAGCTATGCCATAGTAGAGAAAAGAACTTGAACCATACTTCGAAAGCAGCTCCTAGCAAGATGATAACTGAGTCCTGAATAAGACTGAGTATTCCCACCCTAAGAATCTAGGGAGCGAGGAAACGGAAGAAAGAAGAGGAAACCAAAAGGGTCAGACATAAAGTCTAGCGAGTCTAGTTACTTTTAGCAAGTAAATAAATAAAAGTAGCATGACGGGCATATAAAGTGGATAAAAGAAATTTCTACAAAAATGTCAGGTGTGAAAAGGTAGATAGGATAAGGTGTATATGCTTCCCTTATGATTACTCTGCACTATTACTAGTATAATCAGAATGAGATGATCACTTACACTTCAAGGTGGTAGACTTAGGCATACATCCCAATGTACCCTAACTACTATCCTAATCGATCTGCTCCGTTATCCGTGTAGATACTCTGTGTCGGCCCCACCATAGGATGTATCACGTCCTAAAGTGGTAACCCTTCACTGATATGCACAACCCAATATCTACAGGTGTCATGGTCGTCTTATCCCTTTCGTCCCTGCTCATGCACGCATATGGCCCGGTCGGTTTGCACTGTTAACACCGTCCTCCACATTTGGATCTCTTACAATCAGTCCAGTAAGCGTGCCCCTTCTCCGACTTAGTTCGGAGTGCATATTTGATACCTACTCCGGGTTATTGGCTGAAACGGGTCCCACATAATATGATACAAGCTCTCCTCCTTGTCTTGTATCCCCTCCCCCCTGGTTTTCCATTTTATTGTGTATACCACTAGGTATCTTTAATTACATATCTTTTTTATTTTCAACCGTTATGTATACCACTAGGTGTCTTTAATTACATAACCCCAATTGGTTAAGTTTCGTGGGCCTATATTTGGATATTATCCACCCATATCATATATACTTAACCTAATCCACCCACTATCCAATCAGTTTTCACTGAACCCTAACTTTATTTCATAATCATAAAATCCCTATGGATTAGATTAGGTTAAGTAGTCCAGTTCATTACCATGTCTATCTATGGGTTATAATGGGTTCGACCTCCCACATTAGGCCTACAGCTTGTGGATGCTGGATATGCCGGTTGGGTCCGGGCAGACTTCTTCCACAAGTTGGGCCTAACCTGATGTCTTAGACAGATTTGTATTTGTACATTTAGACCTCTCACATTAGGTTCAACATTAGCGGTTGCTGGATATGCCGGTCGGGTCCGGTAGACTTCCACCACTAGTGCAACCTAACCTCATATCATAAGTGAAATTACAATTTCTAATTGTAATCCTAGGTATTCATTATTAATCAATTATTTAGACATATGCCTTTATAGGTGTTAATGCCCATTTACCCAATTGTTGAATTATATGACCAATTCATATAGACATCCTTTAAATTATGCCCATTCTATCCTTTTCCCCTCGTTCCCTAACTAGCGCATTCACATCATTTGTGGTATGTGTAGGCTGAGTAATAGTGTAACGGCAGGGAATTTCGCTCGATCCGAATCGATCGTTAAACCGACTAAGACCGTTCGAATCCCCTGATCGTTTGAGAACAGGACAAATCAGAACGCAGACGGAAGAACATTTCATTGTAATTTACAACAATTACATCAGATATAAGAATATACAGAGTACAAATGAATAACTTATATTCGATAAACATCAGAGATTACAATAAATTACATAGCAGCGGAAAAATATACAAAACACAACTGAAAGTGATACACGGATACAGAGCTCTCCGAGCATCGTTCCAGCTGTAAATCAGGATCCTGTGAATATAAATCTGCAAAACCAAAACTACTAGCTGCCCGTGTGGAAAATAGGGGCACCCAGAGTTTAGGTTAAAACAATAAACTCCAGGTCAGTCATGTGACTGGTGTGAGAACTAAAACAGTTAATTAAAATTTTACTTTAAAGGATAGTAATTCAAGGGACCACGCCGTATAACACGAAACGAGTTTCCTCCCAAGAACACTAGTGCATATAACAAAACAACGCAATGCTTTTTGGAAAAATGAAGCTATTATAAGACACAGGTCCCATCACATAATGCAACACAAGCCGGAGGATAGGGTTTTCCCTTATAATAGCAAAACATGCTTGGTACGTTTAAAACAAATCACTTGATACTATAATACGTGTATAGTGTCAAAACAATTCAATCATAAATATCAATCATAGGCGGCATGGGTACCATCTATCATGTCACCGTACTAGTTCTACAATTAAAACCGCAATATCACGTATTGGAAATTGGATTTCCGTCATGAGTCGAGGCAAAGGGCAAGCTCCTCTCCGCGTTCGAGACACTCTAGCAATGCCTTAGGACCCCACTCTGATCCTTTGGAACCTCCAAGGCCGGTCCTCTCTTACTTTTGAGGATTAATTATTCCTAAACACACGTTTCCCCGGTCCTTACAGACCTATATCCGAGGCGCCTCGTATCCAACAACCACACAGGTGAAAAGTATATAAATGTCAGGGCTGGTAGGTCACTGACACCACCCTAGCTAGAAAGAAACGTTGTGCACACCTTGGGTCCGTATCCCGTTTTTTACTCATACCGAGGTGTGAGGCTCGCGAATTCACGTTATACACAAAGCTACGCCATACAGGCTGTGCTTTGATCATCAACCACAAGACTTTGCTTTTCAACAAAAGCCTTGATCAATTGCCACTTGCGCGTGCCACACTGACAATTCACTCCATGCGAATGATGTCCATCGATATACAACCTCTGAGCTTGTTCATCTCAGAGAAGGGCGTTAAGCAAGAGAATAAACTCTCCGCCGCCAAATAGATGTATATTTAATAGAGATCAATCAACACAGAATAAAATCCAATGTCAGACACACAATTCATTTACAAGTTCGTTCTGGGTCTGAACAAAACCGGAGGCACTTTCCTTGCATATCCATCAATCTCCAAGTACGTCTGGACGATCACCAACTGATTCCCTCATCTCGGGTGTACAGCCCAATCAAGATCATCAGTAATCACCCAAACGATGTGAAGACTTCCGGTCTTCGACCACCGTCTTCATCTTCGACATCTCGTCGAATCGGTTATTCATAATGGGTATAAACCCGGCCTTTCTAAATAACCCATGTATATGATAAACAAATGTTACACAAACACAACAGACGCCTCATTCCAATTCAGAATATTCTTATATTCACAAAATCACATCCTTAGGGAAAGGTTCCCATTAATTTTATCCAAGATAAATTCTTCTAAATTTATTCTTTAATCTTCCTTTGGATATCATTTCAAATTAGTCGGGATTAACGAACCACACCGAAGTAATTATTTATTTTATTTCCCAATCCCAACCTATTCATCCCATGGAGCAAAACTGGTAATACTCCATATCTAACACCATGGTGTCATCGGCAAAATTAATTACCATTTCACGTTCAAATCTAATTAAAGATTTAACTATCGCTTTGGAGCAAAACAAGTGGTACTCCATTCTCGATCACCTTTCAAATTTGATAATTTAAATTATCAATTCACATTTTAATCTAATTAAAGATTCATTAAAACTCCACTTAGTTTTAATCTTTTCAAAAATCAACATCTTGCCTTTAACTGGGTTAAAGAACCAATGTCATATAAAACACGATTGACGATAAACCCAAATCACATTCGATATTAAATACAAGGCTCTTAATAGAAAATATATCGGCTTATGTTCAATATCAAATTCTGAAACCAACATATATCGTATTGGAAATAACGATATAAAATATATCTTTCAAATTCCCGTAACAATATCTGTATAGTCACGAATCCAACATCGAAATATTCTGAAGATAATTTCGATTCAACTCCAGTCCAATTCACGTATTGGGAATATTGATTATTTTTAAAATCACTTTCAAATTCAATTTATTTATTTTAAAAAATAAATTGATTTTAATTCTAGTTCAAACTAGTTCATTTCGATAAAAATATATTTTTATCATTTCAAATACGGAATTTTTTCAGCCCAAATTTTCCCAAATCATTACTTATGATTTTACACAAATTATAGATATTTTTAATAATTTTATCAAGGCCCGCACAGTCGATTTCCATCAACGGCCATCGAACTGCACTTACAGCGACCTTTTCCAAATCTGATTTGGACATAATTCCAAATCCAACCGTTAGATTTCAATTTTCTAATATTCATTGGAAAGCTCTTTTCGATACGAACCCAACGGTTCCAGTTTTAGGAGAATCCGACGGTCGAATCTCCCGCAACGTCAATTCGAAGTCAATGGTCGAAATTCACGAACTGCCGCGGCGCGGTGCGTTCTATTCAGGCCATTATATATAATATATATATATATTATATATATTTCGTCGATTTCCTTTTTAAAACGTATTTTATAAATCGTTTTAAATTCGCTTTCAAAACCATTTCAACAATATAGTAAATTTCAAATCGATTTGATTTCAATTCAATTCGAATTCATTTCAAATTTATTTAATTCAATTTCAAATTTGTTTCAATTCAATTCAAATTCTAATTCGTTTCAATTTAATTCAATTTGAATTTACCTTCTATTTAATTCAATTTGAATTCATTTCAAATTGATTTCAATTAAATTTCAGTTCGTTTTAAATTTCATTCAAAACGATTTCAATTCAAATTCTAATTCGTTTCAATTCAATTTAATTCAATTTGAATTCATTTCTAATTGATTTGAATTCAAATTCACTTTCTATTTAATTCGAATTGAATTCATTTTCTATTCGATTTGAATTCATTTCAAATTGATTCAATAAAATTTCAATTCGAATTTTAATCTAATTTAATTTGAATTTCATTTCAAAATATTAAATTTTGAAATCACTTTTCAATATTCATTATAAAACGAATAAAATCGATATAAATATCGTTCGCGTCAAAATAACGCATCTCTAATCAACACGGCTTTATATTTCTATAATTCGTTATTCTATTCAATAAATGAATATTTATTCTAATCAACACATGAATCTATATTTCTTTCAACACACGACTAATCTTAACACATGAGTACTGTCAACACATCACTATTTTTTGTTATGTAAAATATTTTATAAAACTATGGTATCTATCGTTTGATTTTCAATCAGACTTCAACCGTAAAGTGGTTCTAATTTTAAATATGATAAAGATGTAAATTTTATTATTAAAATATTTTACTCAACACATGAATATTTTCAACACATAAATATCATCAACACATGACTATTTTTATATTCAACACATGAATTTCGTCAACACATGACTATTTTTATATTCAACACATGAATTTCGTCAACACATGACTATTTTTGTATTCAACACATGAATTTCCTTTTATTATATTCATTATTTTCCCGATTGGAATGAGGCCCAATCAATAACCATATAATGTTAATCATATGGATTCCATACAACACATGTATATAATAGCAATGATAAATAATCAACCATCATCCAAGGTGCACCACACAACTGCATAAGCATCAAATATAAATAATTAACGCTTACACAGTCTGTCGACCAATCGATCGACATATAATTAAATAATCGGGATTAGTGTACGCTAAATTTCATCCCAATACCCGTGTGGGGTTTCAAATCAACTAATACAGATTTTTATTTGTGCAGTTGGGCGATGTGTAAAATTTATCATCCCAATCAATATCAGTCAAATTAGTGTATATAAACAAATCGGTCGATTTGTTTATAAATATTTATTTATTCACATTCACGTTAAAAAATATATTTTTAACGATAAAATATTTTTAACTATACAAATATTTTATTTCCTTTCAACACATGAATTTATTTCATTATCTATTTCACATCAACAACACAAACAAATTTCACAACACATAAATTAAACAAACAAGCCATCCATAGTCTGTGGATGACGGGTGTCGGGTGCTGCTAAGCACTGTCTGCATCCTAGTATATATATATATATATATATATATATATATATATATATATATATATATATATAACTAGAAAAGGAAATTTAGAGTGAGAAGTTCTCACCGATAGCTATCCCAACTCCACGACACTTCATTTAGAGAAATCTTCATCGTTCTCGCCTTTTTGTTACTTTCGTTGCCCGCTTTCACTACATATATAAAAATCGAATTTTTACTTCGCTATTCAATATATAAAAATCGAATTTTTACTTTGCTATTCAATATATAAAAATCGAATTTTTACTTCGCTATTCAATATATAAAAATCCTATTTTTACATCGCTATTCAATATATAAAAATCGAATTTTTATCTTGATGATATCCATATCAAGATCGTATCTTTATCATAATGAAAACATTATAAAAATTGTATTTTTATTTATAAAAATCACATTTTTATAATTCTTCCTACAAGATAAAATTTATATTTTTACTTCATTAAAAATCACTTCTTTACCTTTTAAAAAAATTATTTCTTTTCTATTTCAAAAGATTTACCCTTTTCATTTCTAAAGATCTTGTCTTTATGATAAGAATCCAAAATTTTCGCTTAATAAAAATGTAATCTTTTTGTTACAAAAATCTAACCCGTTGCTATATGAAAAATATAAAATTTTCTCATAATAAAAATGTAAAATTTCTCCTATTAAAAATTAACCTCTTTATTTATAAAGATTTAGTTTTCAAATTATTTCCCCTTTCATATAGAAACTGAATTTTTCTCCCTTAAAACTAATTACTATAATTAAATAAAAACAAATAACTATATAAATAAAATCAAAAACTTACAATGTACTAAAGAGGAGGGGGAGTTACTTGCGCCGGAGGGAGGCGCTGGTGCCATCGCAGGCCGGAGGAGCAAAAAAATGGGGGGCTTGGGGCTTGTGACTCGTGACTGGCGGGTAGGGCTAAGGGGGCTCGATGGTTCTGAAATCAAGAGGAGGGAGGAGCGCGAGGGGGGAGCACTGGCTCGAGCGGGGGTTCGTCATAGGATGGGGTGCGAGGTCAGGGAGGCCCTCGCGGTGGGTTCAAGCGTCATCGAGGAGGAGAAGCGCGAGAGGGTGGAGAAGAAGGGAGGCGGATGGCGCGAGGGGGGAGGTGGACTCGGCGGAGATGGCGGCCGGCTCTGGCGAAGGGTGGCGCAGACATGAGGAGGGAGGCGCGATTTCTTTTGGGGTTTATTTTATTTTATTTTATTCTGATTTGGTCAACGGTATGGGGAGGAGAGGGTTAAAGGGGATTATATATATTTATTTATTCTATTATTTTAAATTTCAAAAAGGTACTTTATAATACGAACTCGAAATCAAGCCCACCGACTGTCGTCCTTAGCTAAATACCCCCATTCGGAACACAATGGGATATGTTTCGTAGGCCAATTTGATCGTTTCGATCAGTTTCCATTGAATTTAAAACATAAATCTATATATATTCAATTTAAATGCACATATCAGTTTACTGGGGCCACGTACGGACTCTAAAAATTCCAGAAAAATATTTTCTAGCTTCGTATTGACGATACGGTCCTAACAAAACTAACTTCGTCAAATTCTGAGACCGTTGGAAAAATGGTCAATTTCCAGTCGATTAACTAAAACTGATCAAACGCGTTTTCCTTTGCCATGCTCACCTATTGATTCGAAAAATTATGAAATTTGGAATCTAGCAATAACTTGACATCATGGACACAACAAAAGTGGTTTCGTCGAAATCCGAGGTCATTTGCAAAATTTCCACTTTTAAGGGCCTGAATTCCATAGCGACTATTCAGAATTTTCAACTGGACATATCTTTTGATTCCCGCTATGAAATTTCTATTTTCCGGATTCGATCGAAAGATATTCCCAATTAGATCCTATTATTTTTGGTTTCACTAAAATCCGGATTGTTTTGCACCCGTTACATTCAATTGAAGTTTGAAATCGAATTATCGAACTACCGCGCCATTTTCAATTATATTTATAATCATATATAAATATTTATATTCTAACGACGACGTATATAATATATACGTTCGAATTCTATTCAAAATAAAATTCCTGTCGATATTATTTAAAATAATTAATTTTAAATGTTCAAAATTCGCTAAAATTGCAAAAATAAATTTTTTAAACTGGCCCAGAATTTCGGGTTGTTACAAATAGCCTAGTCATAAAAGATAATAGGAAAAGGTGATGGGGATACAACAAGAGTGAATGTTCTAACATAACTGGTATAAATATATATACTAACATGGTGATAAGGTGAACATATATATACATATTGGCATGTACATGTAATTGGCGTAATAAGGTGTAATGATCCAGAACTTTGAACCAATTTGAAATTGGAATTTTTAATACCTAATTTGAATTTTCTGAACATAAAATATACTTGAGAACTTTTAATAATTTTGATAGGTTAAACAATAGGTTTTATTTGAATTATAACATTTATAAATGGAAATGATTATTAATAAGTTTGGATTTACTGATAAAATTTGTCATTCGATCGGATTTGTCAAAAGATAACATAAATTAATAGCATTAGTATTATGCGTTGCTCTTTGTTCTCATAACGTTTAAGGTAAATGCTACCAAAAACACATTCCTTCTCCTTTTTACAAGTGTTAAGACACTTGTAATTTTGCATGCAACATTCCATGCATAAAATACACATGTCCTATGATGTGTCACTCTCTCCTTACTCCTCTTTTCCTATAAATACCACCCTTTCCTTCCACTTTTTCATTCATTCTCACTTCTTTTTTTCTTTCTTCTCCTTAAAGCTTATGGCCATGGTTTCCATGGCATAAATCTTCCTCTTTTCCACTACCACCTTGCCAAAGTTCTTCATTCACCTCCTCCTCCTCTTATAACATAAAGAGATATTAGTGTATATTATATTATATATATTTTGGTGAAGAAGACGTTGCGTTGAAATACTTCCCGACGATTCGTTTAGCTAGGCTCGCCTACCGTGAAGATTTGGAACGCTGTTAGATGAGAAACCTTTTACCATGGTTTATATATTTAACTAGTAGCTAGACTAATTTAAATATAGTGATGAATTATTATTGGTTAATGATGATTGACATTTGTTGTGATGGATGATGGATGCGAAGTTTAGAACACACACTATTAAGCGTTAGTGTTATAATGCTTGTGCACAATTATGATTTATTGAATCTTGTTGATGATGGTTGCTATGGATGTTTAAATGGTTATTGATGTTGTTTTGCACACACTATGACACAACAATTATGGTATCACATTGGTGATCAAAAAATCTCCTTCATAATTAAAAGCAATATCATTATTGAAATTGAAGGTTAATAATTGGAAAAGACCATATGTATGAATTCATATATATTGTTAAATTCCTTTACATGAATAAATAAATACCGGAACATTCTAGGATGATAGAGAGGATAGTGTCTAGGCTTGGGTTTGGAAATGAAGTTTCCTTGTTTCCCTGGCTATCCCTAATTGATCCGATGAATGGGAAGGTTAATTTGAAGTTATTTGAATTTAGAAATGAATTGGAATTTATGAAAGTTGGATTTTAGATCCAAAATAATTTGGGAAGTAAATTTAAATGATTTTAAAAGGGTTATATAAGGATATAATGGTTTTCATAGATATTTTGAAGTATCATAGAATTATGGTTATTATGGTCAAAATAGAGCTTGTCGCATAACGGCAATTTACGTATTTTAGATGCAAACTTTAAACGCTTATAACTTTTGCAATCTAAATCGGATTTCGATAAAATGAAAACCGTTTGATTTCCATTAACAAGAACTTTCAAATGAGTGAAAGCAGATGTTAAATTTGATTTATAATTTTCAAGTAATGTTTGAAACCATTTTGGAAAAGATCGATCTAAGAACAATTGTTGACCATAACTATAAACAACTAGTTTAAATGTTTTAAAATTATAGATCTTTTTTTGTAAAATCATTACAATTTATGAAAAGGTGTTTTGAATTGTAAAGTTTATGTTTTGGCTAAGATAAACGATATTTTGATCAAAATTGTTAAGATAACTGTTTTGTAATGCTTTTGTAACACTTTTGAAATGCTATTGTAACGCTTCCTTCGAAAACAATCTATTTTGAAGTTTTAAACCGTAAACTATTTTCCGAACTATAAGTAATGATTAGTGGAATATTTTCAAAGGTTTTAAAGTATAAGAAATATTTTATATGGGATTTAAATTGATTTATTTAATAATTAATATGGGTTTTCAATTTTAAATAATTGCATTGGTTGGAGATAAATCTTCGGATGTTTGATATTAATCTGGTAGATGATGATTCTTTCTATTTGAGGAATTTAAATGGTAGTTCACCATCATTCCACTTATAGTGTGACTTGGATATCGAGATTAATATTAAGTGTATGTTGATGGTATTTCTATCTAGATCTAATGTCAAAGAGTTGGATAAATCTTTTAATTAAGATACGAGTTTCCTAAGTTGACTGGGATAAGTTGGATAGAAATAATATTCATATATTTGATATGAAATTATGTTGTGTAAATGTATACTATTTGAGGAATTTAGAAGATATTATTATATCGTCATTCCACTTATAGTATTTGTTGGTTATGAGAATTGATATCAAATATAAGTAGATACAATTTCTTTGTAACTTATGTTCAATATCAATTGATTTGGGTTTTTTCTTGAATCATATCTTCAATAATATCATTCTTGAAATCACAAGAGATTGAGTTATGGAAATTCATATCATAATTTGAGGATTTAATCAGATCTTTGATTTGAGGAAATTAAAAGTGAGGAATTGGAAAGAAAGTAGAATCTTTTAGTTAAGATTAAAGAATGGAATGTTGGAAAATCAATTTAATTGGAAACTATGGTTGAAATGTTAATTAAGGATTTTCAAAGGAAATTGAATTTGAAAACGAGTTATCAAACGGAAAATTAATTAAGGCTTTAAGGCTGAATCATCTTTGATTTAACAGATGTGTTTTAAAAGAGAAAGGTTAAGTATGGATTTTGTAATAATTTGAGAATAGGTTTAAAGAAGTTTAATTTGGACAAAATCCAAGATGGAAGGAGATTGGTAGAAAGCTTGTTGTGTTTATTTAAACTGTTCTTATTATTTGGAAAGACCGAGATCAGGTGTATGTCTTAAAACCATTCCAAGTAATAATACGACGTTGTGGAGCAATTGAAGACATTAGAGATGACATTGAAGACCGGGACCCTTTATGTCGTAAGGACGACTTGCTAAATGTCTCGAATGGGTTGCTCCCATTTGCAAATAGATTTTATATCAGTTAAGTGGCAAGAAGCCCGAACGTATGTGAAGGAATTCCGGACTGTTGTTTCATTCAGACCCAGAACGGACTTGTATGGATTTTGTGTCTGACATTGTAATTGACTGCGTAGCACTGATCTTTGTTAAATATATATCTTCTTGGTGGCAGAGAATTTATTCTCTGGCTTAACACCCTTCACTAAGACGCATGAGCTTAGAGGTTATATATTGATGGAAATCAGTGATGCGTAGTGAATGGACAATGTGGCATACTTTTGTTATGAGATGAGCTATGGATGATCAAAGCATGGCTTATTTAAGCGTAGCTTTGTGTATATTGTGACCTCGATGAACGTCACACCCCGGATTGATGGTAAACTGGTGGTCAAATTTTTATGTTCGTTTCGTATGTTCGGCGCACCGTGATTTGATGATGAAAGGGTACTACGAAGTCCCCAGTCTGGGACGCTATTTGTTGGGTACTCTAATTCATGTATTGTGGGTTAGTATAACGGAGTCCAAGTCTAGACGTTATCCGCAAGTACCGGGATTATGCGCGCAAGAATTTTTGTGAGCCCACGAATGATCTTTCGTACCAGGAACCATCATGTTGGAAACCCAATCTCCACTACGAGCCCGTACGGTTTTGATTGTGTAGTTTGCTGGTTACCAGTAGGATTGTCAGTATAATGGGATGGGGCATTATGCTACTAAGATTAATAAATTTATTTGCGAAAAGGTTTTTCATACTATATATAGTAGTAAAAGAGGATTTTCACGTATGAATGCATTTTTGGTCATCATAAGGCAATACTCACCCATCTAGTGTGCGCTTGCATTGTGTGATGTGGGACAAGCTTATGATAGCCTCATTTTTTAAAAAGTCATTGCGGATTTCTATGAACTGGTATCCACATGGAGTGAATCCGTTCTGCATTAGCGGTGTGGTCCGGTGAATTATCTAACTTTAAAATAAACCCTAAAGACAATAGTTCTGAGTTCTCACACCAGTCCCATGACTGACCTAGTGTTTATTGTTCCCTCAACTAAACTTTGGGTGCCCATAGTTTTTACACGAGAAGCCTAGTAGTTTGGTTTGCAGATTTAGCCTTGGAGTTAGTTGGAGCAGGATTCTAGCTTTAGCTAAAGCTATTATGACTTAGAGCATTCGCCTTCTTCCGCTGAGTTAGTATCTCCTCCGCTATGAAATCAATGTACTCTGATGTATCCCTTGTAACTGTGATGTTATATTATGGTAGTGAAATGAAAAGTTCTGTTATTTTTAGTGCAAATATGTAAGTACCCATAACTATCCGTCTTTATGAACGGTTTAAGTTGGTTTAATTACCGGCGAAAACCGGTCAAAAAGCCGGGTCATTACATTTTTGGTATCAGAGCTTTGTTTTACATAAAGCAATGGGGTACGACACATTTGAACAAAAGGAAAGACCCATCTGAATTATATATTTCATTAGAGATAGGGTTAGTAATGCCCTAGAATGAGATTTTGGAGTATTATATTTGAGAGAGCGTATTTGAAAATATGATATGAGTTTTGAAAAGTTATATATTAAGAAAGAAACATATTTTGGAAATATATGGTTAATTATAACCTGGATACTTAATCAAATGATTAAGTTTAAGTTTACATTTTGTGATTATAATTACACATAATATAATTCTTATGGCACGGTAATTAAGCCACTTCCAGTGATCAGGAAAATGATCCAAGTACAAATGCCTTTTGGATTTAATTTCACTATTGGGTAACATTTCGAAATATCGATAAACTTGGGTCAAATTTGTTAAGATAACTAATAAAGAAGGTTAGAAATTAAAAATTAAAATTTTAGTATTTTATTTGATGTTGAGGTTGCACTATCGAGTATAAGAAGATTTTGCATATACGTCTGATCAACATATATATGAAGTCTTAAGTATACTAAATAGATATAGAGTCACACTCTAGTCACTTGATGATGATTCTGTTGATGACTACAGCATGATCAGTATGTATTTTCGAGTTTCAAAAATGGGATGACTATATGATTCCGATTAAAATATCAATATATACTTAAACCAATTTAGATAAGTGTTTGAAATTGTTTGGTAAATTGATATGAACTTAAATAGAAAAGTGAAAATTTGATAAGTTGTAAGAATTATATCAGGTAAACCTGTAATAAGGATAAGCCAGTAAAGAGTATAAGACAAAGTGCATTTTTGATATATATATATATATATGTATGTATGTATATATATTTATATGTATATATATAAAGGTTTTGAAAAGATGTATAATTTGAAAACTCAAATCAGCTAAGTTGTAAGAATTATATCAGGTAAACCTGAAATAAGGATAAGCCAGTAAAGAGTATAAGACAAAGTGCATTTGTGATATATTTATTTATTTATTTATTTATATATATGTGTATATATATATATATGTATATATATGTGTATATATATATATGTATATATATATGTATATATATAAAGGTTTTTAAAAGATGTATAATTTGAAAACTCAAATCAAAATTTTGAGTAAGAATCGGCAGTTACTTTGGAATTGATTTTGAAAATATTTTGAATATAAAGGAAAAAGATATTTGGAAAATTAAAAACTTGAGCGCGGACATCTTGTGATTGGAATATCTCAGTTGATTAAAAGACATCTACGTAAAGCTGTAATTTACATAAGCAATCCAAGTAGTCTGGGAAACGATTCAAAGGCTAAGTTGGAATTAATTAATCAGGATATTTTATAATTAGTCCTCCCCAACTAATTAAATTTAAAACTCCCCAACTAATTAAATTTAAAATGCAAATATCTTGAGAATTCAATATGACAATATGATATTTGATGATATTTTGGTTAGGGACTACATTGGTTAAAGATGTTTCTCTAAAGTTCGAAGGAAATAAGTTTTGTAATCTTGAATTTAGAATAATTAATGAGGATAGCCAAACTTAAACAATATAAGGAATTAAAATCTGGAATTGTTAGCAAATTTGGACAGTCAATAAGTTTTAAAGTATATTGTGACAACAAAATAAATTGTTTAAGTGAGCATGAATACCTTGTGAATTAAGTTTCACAATTTGACCAAAGGATATTTGGAAAGTGGGAATATTAAGAGGATATTACATAAACTAAAACATTTAGATAAGATGAGTTCTGAGATGATCGAGTTTACCATGTAAAGAATAATAGTAATTTTGGGGAACTGAAAAGGAATAAGTTTCATAACCTTTGTATTTGCAAGATAAGATCTAAGAGAATAAATTTACAACTCTGAATTTTTTGGAAAGAAGTAAATGGTTGAGTATAAGTAATTGGCCCAGTAAACGATGAATCGAATATAATGGGTAACTGGAGGTTATCGTTGGAGGACATGTAGATATGGTTGTCCGTAAATATATGTGTTATAATATTTCACCATCCATTCTAAGAACAGGGAGCATTGGTATAAAGAATCTTAATCTTGAATTTGTTGAATGGGATACCCTTTCCTTTTCGAGGACGAAAAGTTTCGGGGGAGGGGGGGGTAAATGTAATGATCAAGAATTTTGAACCAATTTGAAATTGGAATTTTTAATACTTAATTTGAATTTTCTGAACATAAAATAAGTTCGAGAACATTTAATAATTTTGATAGGTTAAACAATAGGTTTTATTTGAATTATAACATTTATAAATGGAAATGATTATTAATAAGTTTGGATTTACTGATATTATTTGTCGTTCGATCGGATTTGTCAAAAGATAACATAAGTTAATAGCATTGGTATTATGCGTTGCTCTTTGTTTTCATAACGTTTAACGTAAATTCTACCAAAAAAACATTCCTCCTTTTTACAAGTGTTAAGACACTTGTAATTTTGCATGCAACATTCCATGCATAAAATACACATGTCCTATGATGTGTCACTCTCTCCTTACTCATCTTTTCCTATAAATACCACCCTTTCCTTCCACTTTTTCATTCATCCTCACTTCTTTTCTTTCTCTCTTCTTCTTAAAGCTTATAGCCATGGTTTCCATGGCATAAGTCTTCCTCTTTTCCACCACTACCTTGCCAAAATTCGTCATTCTCCTCGTCCTCTTATAATATAAAGAGAGATTAGTGTATATTATATTATATATTTTTGGGTGAAGAGGACGTTGCGCTGAAATACTGCCCGACGATTCGTTTAGCTAGGCTCGCCTACTGTGAAGATTTGGAAAGCTGTTAGGTGAGAACTCTTTAACCACGGTTTATATATTTAACTAGTAGTTAGACTAATTTAAAAATAGTGATGAATTATTATTGGTTAATGATGATTGACATTTGTTATGATGGATGATGGATGCGAAGTTTAGAACACACACTATTAAGCATTAGTGTTATAACGCTTGTGCACAATTATAATTTATAGAATCATGTTGATGATGGTTGCTATGGATGTTTAAATGGTTGTTGATTTTGTTTTCACACACTATGACACAACAATTATGGTATCACATTGGTGATAAAAAAATCTCCTTCATAGTTAAAAGCAATATCATTATTGAAATTGAAGGTTAATAATTGGAAAAGACCATATGTATGAATTCATATATATTGTTAAAGTCCTTTAAATAAATAAATAAATAAATAAATACCGGAACATTTTAGGATGACAGAGAGGATAGTGTCTAGGCTTAGGTTTGGAAATGAAGTTTCCTACTCTCCCTGGTTATCCCTATCTGATCCGACGAATGGGAAGGTTAATTTGAAGTTATTTGAATGTAGAAATGAATTGGAATTTATGAAAGTTGAATTTTAGATCCAAAATAATTTGGGAAGTAAATTTGAATGATTTTGAAAGGGTTATATAAGGATATAACGGTTATCTTAGATATTTTGAAGTATTGTAGAATAATGGTTATTATAGTCCACATAGAGCTTGTCGCATAACGGCAATTTACATATTTTAGATGCAAACTTTAAACGCTTAAAACTTCTGCAATCTAAATTGGATTTCCATAAAATGAAAAACGTTTGATTTCCATTAACAAGAACATTCAAATGAGTGAAAGCAGATTTTAAATTCGAGTTATAATTTTCATGTTATGTTTGAAACCATTTTGGAAACAATCGATGTAAGAACAATTATTGACCATAACTATAAACAGCTATTTTTAAATGTTTTAAAATTATGGAGAAAAAAATTATAAAATCATTACAAATTATGAAAAGGTGTTTTGAATTGTAAAGTTTAAGTTTTGGCTAAGATAAACGATTTTTTGGTCAAAATAGTTAAGATAACTGTTTTGTAACGCTTTTGTAACACTTTTGAATTATTATTGTAACGCTTCCTTTGAAAACAATCTATTTTGAAGTTTTAAACCATAAACTATTTTCTGAACTATAAGTAATGATTTGTGGAATATTTTCAAAGGTTTAAAAGTACTGGAAATATTTTATAAGGGATTTAAATTGATTTATTTAATAATTTATATGGGTTTTCAATTTTAAATAATTGGATATGGTTGGAGATAAATCTTCAGATGTTTGATATTAACCCGGTAGATGATGATTCTTACTATTTGAGGAATTTGATAGGAAGTTCACCATTATTCCGCTTATAGTGCGAGTTGGATATCGAGATTAATATTAAGTATAAGTTGATGGTATTTTTATCCAGATCTAATGTCAAAGAGTTGGATAAATCTTTTAATTAAGATACGAATTTCCTAAGTTGACTGGGATAAGTTGGATAGAAATAATCTTCAGATATTTGATATGAAATTTTATGGTTTAAAAGTATATTATTTGAGGAATGTGGAAGATATTACTATATTGTTATTCCACTTATAGTATTCGTTGATTATGAGAATTGATATCGAATATAAGTAGATACAGTTTCTGTGTAACTTATGTTCAATGTCAGTTGATTTGGGTTTTTTCGTGAATCGTATCTTCAATTATAGCATTCTTGAAACCCCATAAGATTGAGTTATGGAAATTCATATCATAATTTGAGGATTTAACCAGATCTTTGATTTGAGGAAATTAAAAGTGAGGAATTGGAAAGAAAGTATAATCTTTTACTTAAGATTAAAGAATGGAATGTTAGAAAATCAATTTAATTGGAAACTAGGGTTGAAATTTAGATTAAGGATTTTCAAAGGAAACTGGATTTTGATAACGAGTTATCAAACGGAAAATTAATTAAGGCTAAATTATCTTTGATTTAAGGGATTTGTTTTAAAAGAGAAAGGTTAAGTATGGATTTTGTAATAACTTGAGAATGGGTTTAAAGAAGTTTAATTTTGACAAAATCCAAGACGGAAGGAGATTGGTAGAAAGCCTATGTGTTCTATAATTGTGTTTTTTTAAACTACGCTTATTGTTTGGAAAGACAGCGATCTGATGTATGTCTGAAAACCATTCCAAGTAATAATACGATGTTGTGGAGCAATTGAAGACATTGGAGACGACATTGAGGACCAGGACCCTTCATGTCGTAAGGATGACTTGTTGAATGGGTCGCTCCCATTTGCAGATGGATTTTATATCAGTTAAGTGGCTAGAAGCCCGAACGTATGTGAAGGAACTCCGGATTGTTGTTTCGTTCAGACCCAGAACGGACTTGTATGGATTGTGTGTCTGACATTCTAATTGATTGCGAAGCTCTGATCTTTGTTAAATATATATATATATATTCTTGGTGGTAGAGAATTTATTCTCTTGCTTAAAAACCTTCTCTAAGACGTATGAGCTTAGAGGTTATATATTGACGGAAATCAGTGATGCGTAGTGAATGGACAATATGGCAAACTTAAGTTATGAGATGAACTATGGATGATCAAAGCATGGTTTATTTAAGCGTAGCTTTGTGTATATCATGACCACGACGAACCTCACACCCCCGATTGATGGTAAACCGGTGGTCTGATTTTTATGTTCATTTCGTATGTTCGGTGCACCAGGATGTAATGATGAAAGGGTACTGCGATGTCCCCAGTCTGTGACACTATTTGTTGGGTACTCTGATTCATGTATGGTGGGTTGGTATAACAAAGTCTGAGTCTGGACGTTATCCGCAAGTGCAGGGATGATGCGCGCAAGAAAGTTTGTGAGCCCACGAATGATCTTTCGTACCAGGAATCATCATGTTGGAAACCCAATCTCCACCAGCAGCCAATACGGTTTTGAATTTATAGCCTGCTGGTTACCAGTAGGATAATCAGTATAATGGGATGGGGCATTATGCTGGCTAGGATTAATATATTTAAATGCGAAAAGGTTTTTCACACTATATATAATAGTAAAAGAGGATTTTCATGTATGAATGCATTTTTGGTTACCATAAGGCAAAACTCGCGCATCTGGTGTGCGGTTGCATTGTGTTATGTGGGACGAGCTTATGACAGCTTCAGTTTTCAAAAAGTCATTGCAGATTTCTATGCACTAGTATCCACATGGAATAAACCCGTTCTGCATTAGTGGCGTTGTCCGGTGAATTATCTAACTTTAAAATAAACCCTAATGACAACTGTTTTGAGTTCTCACACCAGTCCCACGACTGACCTGGAGTTTATTATTCCCTCAACTAAACTATGGGTGCCTATAATTTTTACACGGGAATCCTAGTAGTTTGGTTCGCAGATTTAGCCTTGAGTTAGTTGGAGCAGGATTCTGGTTTTAGCTGAAGCAATTATGACTTGGAGCATTCGCATTCTTCCACTGAGTTAGTGTCTCCTCCGCTATGAAATCAATGTACTCTGATGTATTCCTTGCAACTTTGATGTTATATTATGGTAGTGAAATGAATAGTTCTGTTATTTTTTGTACAAATATGTAAGTACCCATAACTATCCATCTTTATGAACAGTTTAAGTTGGTTTAATTACCGGCAAAAACCGGTCAAAAAGCCGGGTTGTTACATAAGGTGGACATAAAAAGAACTAGTGAAAAGGGTAATGATAATAAAAAACTAGATCTAACAGAATTAGGATGAACAGATCCAAATAAGAATTCACATGTCCAATGACGACAGATCTCAATTAATCACAACTTGATTACCTAGATCTAAACAAAGGTTTCACAGTCCAGATAATGATAATCCCAAATTAACCACAAACTTAGAAAAACAGGTAAGATCCATATATGACATGATGAATTAACCACAAAGAATTAGATCTATAAAACAGATCTTGCATGACAAGGTCTAGGATCCAAGAATATTATAGGTTCACAAATTATGATAAATCCAATATAATTTAATCACATGCATGTATATATCCAAATCACAGTCATGTCACAAATTACTTTTAACCATTTAAATATAAAAATAACTAACTCCCGGTTTTTGGATTAGAAGAGAAGATAGAAAATAGTAGAAGCTGGATCTTGGATCTCTAAGTTTGATTTGCAAAGTTGATAGATGTAGAAGATAACGGATCCTAGTTCAGTCACCGGTAGATTTTGGCCCCAATGGATTCTCAATGAAGAAAACAAGAGAAATGACCATGTATTTATAGCTGCCAGCCCCTCTGAAACCGACTGCCACGTCATCCCTAGGGGAGTCAACACCCAATAGGGGGGTCGACCCTGGTGTCGACACCCCTTAAGTGGGGTCGACCCACTGTCGACACCCCTCTAAAGGGGTCGACCCCCTAGAGCGAGGAAACTACTACCTTATTTTTTTTTTCAATTATGAACGGTTTTGGATAGGTTCTGACTCATATCTGACTCATTTGTGTGTGTATATACATACATACATACGTATACATACATACATACATACACACATACATACATATATAAATATATCTTCTACGTGTATACAAATTTAAAACCCTCATAACATCTTCATATAGTGTCCTTTTTACGCAAACCAAATGTCTATCTTGACTAGAATTTCGAGACGGACACAATGGCATAGTCCGTTACCCTTAGTTCTGAATATTAAATTAATTATTATTTTATTTACCCTCTTTTAGTGTTATTAAAATATGGGGTGTTATATTCTCCCTTACTCAAAGGATTTCGTCCCCAAAATCTCTAAGTTGAGAAGAATGCATATCCTACCATCCATCATCCATCTACTCATCCATCAATCACTAGCATCCATTGTCCATAAAGATTTCTAATGCTTATATGAATATATGCAAAGCTACATGTGTATGTCCCAATACCAATGCGAAGATCAGGCGGTCTATTGATTCAGTTTACCGCCTTAATGCAATGTATGTTACTGCCATGAATCCAATATGTATGCAAATAATCCTATTATAATATGTAGGTTCTATATGTGTGCACACTCATTTATCCAAATGCACATCCATATGCTAATACATCGATTTCCATCCATAAAAGAAAAGAAAATGCACACACATCCATATGCAGTATGAGAGTGATTGAGTCGATCTAGTGCCTAATGTGTGTGTATATGCATCCACAGGCAACCACTAGCAAACACTTGCATCCACTTGCATCCATCAAACATAACATGTCTCAAACACAAGTTTACATCCGTAGGATTCCTATATAAAGGTTGAAAATACTATGGATAGAACATCTTCAAATGATAGAAAGAAGCACTGATAAAACTTTGGAAAAAGGAGTTAAGCACATACCCTCGAAAAGGAAAGTGTATGAAGCACGAATCCTGTCTTCGGTATCCCAAGTCGCATCCTTTGGGTTATCTCCCCATTGAACCTTTATCAATTTGATCTCCTTATTGCGTAGCTTCTTAACTTCTGATCCAAGAATACGGGTAGGGACTCGCCTAACTGTCTCCTCCCATTCCACTTCTACCACTTCCAATACACTCGGCTCAACTACTTCTGCGGTGTCATGTAAGCACTTCCGCAGATGTGAAACATGAACAACATCATGAACACCAGATAGATTTTCTGGGATCTTTACTCTATATGCCATTTGGCCAATCCTCTCGAATATGGGAAATGGTCCCACAAACCTTGGTGCTAACTTCCTTACTGATCCGAAGCGAACCACATTCCTAAGAGGTGATACTTTGATAAAAACTAAGTCTCCCACTTCAAATTCGATGTTAGTCCTTCTCTTGTTTGCATAAGACATTTGCCTATCTTGAGTTGTCTTCATTTGCCGTCGAATAAGGTCAATCTTTTCGGACGTTTCTCTAACCAAATCTGGTCCAAGTAATAATCTTTCTGTAGATTCCCACCAACAAGTTGGTGATCTACAGGATCATCCGTACAATGCTTTGAAGGGTGCCATGTCGACGTTGGATTGATAGCTGTTGTTATAGGCAAACTCTACTAAAGGAAGGTGCTCTTCTCAAGTCCCTCTGAAGTCTAGGATACACAGCCTCAAAAGATCCTCTAGAATTATGTTCTCCCTCTCCGCCTGTCCATCAGTTTGAGGATGATAAGTAGTGATAAAACACAACTGTGTACCAAATGCTACTTGCAAGCTTCTCCAAAATTCACTGGTGAAGATAGGGTCACGATCGCCCGTGATGCTGAAAGGTACTCCATGAAGACAAACTATCTCGTGAACATAAAATGCTGCTAACCATGATGTTGTCCTCTTACTCTTAACTAGAATAAAGTGAGCGCTCTAAGTGAGACTATCTACCACAACCCAAATACTGGTGTTGCCCTTCTTTGATCTAGGAAAACCATCTATGAAATCCATAGAGATGCTCTCCCATTCCCAGCCGTGGAACCTCCAAAGGATGAAGTAAACCACCGGGCTATTTTTGCTCTGCATTAACTTGCTGGCCAACCAAACATTCAGAAACAAACTCTGACACATCTTTCTTCATAACAACCCAAAAGAAAACCCTTTTCATGTTTCTGTACATCTTATCACCGCCTGGATGAATGGTCATCTTAGAATAGTGGGCTTCTTCTAGGACTGCCTTTATCAAACTTACTTTTTTGAGGAACACAAAGCCTTCCATATCATCGCAACCACCCCTCTTCGTCTTTGGGTTATCTACCGAGGTGACTAGAAGTGTCCCCTTTTCTGAGATTATCCATGATGTCTAAAATCTATGGTCACCCTGCTGAAAAGCTCCTATCTGATCCATAAGAGTTGGTCGTATCTCCAATGATGCAAACAAATCAGGCAAAATCTCGATGGAGGGTCTAAAATTAAAAGTTGAGATGAACTCCAAGCTCTTCCTCTCCAAAAACAGAGGATTTAAGGCTATCCTCTTCCTACTTAGTGCGTCAGGCACCACGTTACCCTTGCCAAGGGTATAAGTAATCTCAAAATCATAAGTATCTAAGAACTCCATCCTTCGTTGTTGCCTTAAATTAAGATCCTTTTGCGAGAATAAGTACTTGAGAGATTTATGATTGGTGTATAACTCGATCTTCTCTCTAAGTAAATAATGTCGCCGCGTCTTAAGTTCGAATACTATAGTAGCCATCTCTAGATCATGGTTGGGGTAATTCTTGTCATGAACTCTCAGCTGTCTACACTCATAACACACTGTAACACCCCACACCCGCTACGGTCACTCACTAAGGGAATGCCATAACATCGGTGGAGTATTTTAAGTGAATATAGAACAGAAAAATTACAACAAGACAGATATAAGTAATACTTGAGAATTTAAAACATCATTTCATTCCAGCGGAAAGTAAAACATGTTTGGTTACACTAAAACCATAAATAAGAGTCAAGTACATAATATCCATCCTGATAAAAACAAAAGTACATAATCCCACTACATAACCTAATAGCCATAATAGAAAAGATAAACTGAGCTTTACATCCAAGGTCCAAGCACCAAAAGATAGATAAAGCAGTCTGATCAAAGCCCACTAGTGCTAGGCCCACTCTGAAAACCTGAGGGTTGGGAAAAAGATAAAGAAACAACGGGGTCAGACATAAGTCTGAGTGAGTCCTATAACCCTAACAATAAAATCATTAAAGTAATTAGGGTATGATATAAACAAGGTACGGTACCTCTGGGGATAATGACTACACTAAGTAGCCAACTAAACACAGGATATACTAAGATAACTGGAAAGACGTATTTATCCACCCAAGGATAATTACTAGATTGCACCACCCCAGATCTACCCACCCAAGGGTAATTCCTACACTGCACCACACCAGTTCTACCCACCCAAGGGGTAATTCCTACTTAAAGGTTGATCCCACTAAGTGTACTTAGTAATTTTACCCAGTAGTTTCTTGTACCCCTAGCTGACTACATAGGTGCCGTCTGCCCCTATCTCCACTAGGTGTACTCAGTAATTTTTAATAGTAGTTTCGTGTACCCCTAGCTGACTACATAGGTGTCGTCTGCCCCTATCTCCACTAGGTGTACTCAGTAATTTTTAATAGTAGTTTCGTGTACCCCTAGCTGACTACATAGGTGCCGTCTGCCCCTATCTCCACTAGGTGTACCCACTACTCCCCAAGCGATCGGCTCCCTACCGTAGATACCCGTGCTGGCCCCACAATGGGGTGTATCACTCCCCAAAGTGGCAACCCGATACAACAAGTGGTGCACGACTTATATCTACATGATGCAACAACGTCTTACCTACCAGCCCGGGTCCACACACGCATATGAAACCCGTTGGACTCGCGTTGCCACCGCTACCCCGTTTTGGCCTCTTATAGTCAAGCCCAATATGCGTGTCCCGTCCTCGACTTGGGTCGAGCCCACAAAGATACATTTGGGATATTGGTTGAAATGGGCCCCCACAAGCTACTACTTAAGCTTGTCATTTTATTTAGTGCATCCCACTTAACCCCTTTTATAATCATGCCCACTTACATGTTAAGGTTTGGTTAAGTCATCTAATCATATTTCAATTGCCACTCAAGGCCCCCACAAGCTACTACTTAAGCTTGTCATTTAATCATATTTCAATTGCCACTTAAGGCCCCCACTAGATTTCCACATGCCACCCAAGGCACTTACTTAACCCTTTAATCATGTTTAATTACATGTTCCACTTTGGTTAAGTATTCTAATCGTATTTTCTATTGCCACCCAAGGCAACCCACTAGTTTCCTTATGCCACCCAAGGCACCCCACTAGTTACTACATGCCACCCAAGGAACCCACTTAACCCCTCATGCCTCACTACATGCTAATTTGGTTAAGTGTTTCTTAATTAATTAAGATCGTAACCTTTGTAAAGACCTCTCACATTAGACTGTCTTTTATGGCAGCTGGATATGCCGGTTGGTTCTGGGCAGCGTTATACCATAATAGAGTCTAACCTCGTGTCTTTACACTTGTCACGTATTTAGTTTATGACTAAGACCTCTCACATTGGGCCAATCATTTGTAGCCGCTGGATTTGCCGGTCGGTTCCGGGCAGTCTTATGCTACAAAAAGGGTCCAACCTCGTGTCTTAGTAGATTAATTACACCTAATTAATCACCCCCATAATTTTTATTAATTATCCCTAATTAATTACAAATATTTAAGAATATGGGTAGACCTAACTCAATAGGTAAATTCCCAATTCCATAATATGGGTAGACCTAACTTTATAGGTAAATTCCCAATTATGTCCATCCACTTTATGGTATGTTTAATCATACCCACTTCACACAATTTTATGTGTTCATCAATTTTTTTACCCCGTCGTCCCCACGTAAATACGTTAACATGACATACTTCAAAAGAGAATATTCATCATACACACAATGGGTTCAACTTAGCATATCATTAGCATTATCATGGGTTTAAAAGGTGTCAACTTGTATATATGACCATGAACCCAACTTGCATAAATAACCAACCCAAACTTGCATGAATCACATATGTCATAAAGATGGTAACTTGCTTAAATGTTCATGTCATAGACCTATCATAAAGGTGTCAACTTGCATATATGTCATAGGTCTAAAAGGGATGAACTTGCACATGTACTTATGTCATACATAGAGGCAAACTTGCATATGAACTTGCATCATAACTTGCATATGAACTTGCATCATAACTTGCATAAAAGCAAACACTTAGCATGCATAAAACCAAATACTTAGCATGCACAAAACCAAATACTTAGCATGCATAAAACCAAATACATAACTTGCATAACATGTTACTTATAAACTTGCATATAATCTCACATATAGCTTGCATAACATGTTACATATGCATCAATGTTCAACATAGTGTTTTGCATAGTGAGCATCATAAAACATAGCATTAAACTTGCATATAGCATAAAACTTGCAAAACACACAACATATACTATACTAAACTTGCATAAGCAAATTTATCCACAAACATAGCCATATCTTATCATATCCTATCATAATCAATTTAACAATTGATTATTAAGGCTATAGAAACTCACCACTAAGCTCCAATAAGCAAATCCTTGCCACAAATCACCCAAAAACTCTAACCTTGAACATAAAGTTTGCAACTTGATGATGAATGCAAGCTAATGATCACTCATACAACTCAAAGATGCTTGTATGGACATGAAAGCCTTCATAGAAATAGGATTTAAAGAGGATGGAGGCTAGGGATTTGAGTGGAGGCCATGGTCATAGAAAATTTTGGCATAGTTTAGTTAGATGATAGGATTATGATCATTTAGGACTAGCTTAGGGTCTTATTTATAGGATTAGGCAAGTGTTTTAGGCCATTAGATTAACCCTAGTTTAGATCTAAACCATCAAAAATCGTCATAGGCCAGCAGAACAGACCAGAGAACCAAAACAGGTGCACCAAGCCAGCCAGGGTCAAGCCAGAAAGCTGTGCAGGTTTCTGGCTCGACACGGGCGCACTTCCCAAGTGCGCCAGTGTATTTTTGTACTGGCGCACTTCACAAGTGCGCCAGTGCATTCTGGCTTTTTTTCGGTTTTTCTGCCTAACTTCGTTCGTCCATATCTTCTTCATACGGACTCCGATTTTCGAAAACTCAGACTCTATTTCGCGTATTTTTCCGAGGCGAACGCAATGGTGCAACCCGTTTCCCCTAATTCCCACATCTGGGATTAGTTATTCTTTAATTTGTGAATTTTAGCATTAACCGAAATTCGGGGTGTTACATTCTCCCCTCCTTAAAGGATTTCGTCCCCGAAATCTCTAAGCTAAGGAGAATGCATATCCTACCATCCAAACAACCATCTACTCAATCCATCAAACACGGGCATCCATTGTCCTTAAAACAATTTCTAATGATGTATGAGCATATGCAAAAAGTGTGTGTATATGTTCCCTATCTAATGTATGAACATATGCAAACCATGATAGTGCCATGCATCCATTATGTATGCGAGAGAACCCTATCGACACATACAATATCTACATGAGTGCACAATCATTCACCAAAATGCATCATCCATATGATAACACAATCATTATACATCCATAAATATAGCTACCTACACACAATTATATGCAATATGCAATATGAAGTGATTGAGCCGATCTAGTGTCTAGAGTGTGTGTATATGCATCCACGAGCAACCACTGGCAACCACTTGCATCCACATGCATCCATCAAACATAACATGTCTCAAACACATGTTTCAACCATAGGTTTACCCTATCTAAAGGTCAAAGGTACTAATGAGAGGACATACTAAAGATAAGATAAGCACTATACAAATGATAAAGGAGACGTTTAAAGGACATACCCTCAAAAAGGAATGAGTATAACGAACGCATCTTCGCTTCTGTCTCCCAAGTAGCATTGCTCTCACCTTCTCCCCTTTTCACTTTGACTAGTCGAACCTCTCTGTTTCTCAACTTCCTAATCTCTGACCCAAGGATGCGGGTAGGAGCTCGTCGAATAATCACATCACGCTCTATCTTTACTTCTTTAAGCAAGCTCGGCTCTACCGCCTCTGCGGTCTCATGTAGGCACTTCCTCAAATGTGACACATGGGATATGTCATGTTCCCTATGCAACCGAACTATCTCTCGAATATAAACTGAAGCTAAACATGGAACAGTCCTCTTACGGGTATGAAATGGGCACTCTTAGTAAGTCTATCTACCACAACCCAAATTCCCGTATTACCTTTCCTTGATCTCGGTAACCCGTCAATAAAATCCATCGAGACGCTATCCCACTTTCATTGCGGAACTCCCAATGGGTGAAGCAACCCACCTGGTTTCTCTTGCTTCGTTTTCTCCTATTGGCACACCAAGCATCGAGCGACATACTTGGCCACTTCTTTCTTCATACCGGCCCAAAAGAAAACTCGCTTCATGTCTTGGTACATCTTGTCCCTATCGGGATGTATGGTCATCTTCGATCGATGTGCATCATCAAGTGTAGCCTTCCTCAAACCCTTGTCTTGCGGTACACAAAGTCTACCGTCTCTACGCAACCACCCCTTACCATCTAGGGTGTACCTACTCAAATGGCTGGACGACTCCCCCTCCTCATGAGCTTCTCTACTAACTCAACCAACCGTGGGTCGTCCCGCTATGCTCCGCCAATCCGTCCCAAAAGAGTAGGCCTAACCTTCAAGGAGGCTAGCAAACTGGGTACAAAGTCACCGGAAGGTCTAAAGTCAAACATAGAAATAAACTCTAAGCTCCGTCGTTCAACGAACAATGAACTCAAGGACAACCTTTTCCTACTTAAGGCGTCCGCTACCACGTTACCCTTGCCATGGGTATACGCTATCTCAAACTCATAGGATGCTAAGAATCCCATCCACCTTTGTTGTCTTAAGACAATGCGCTCAAAGAGTCTCCAATACTTCCCTAAGATGTAGGGCAAGCTTTTCTCCACTTCTAGAGAAAATCAAGATATTCTCCCATGCAAAATCGTCACAACCATCCATCTCTCACGCAGACCACCCTAGTCGAACTCGACATCCCCCAAATGCAGCCCTAAAGGCCTAAACCAATATCAGACAAACACCCAAGGGATACCTCCTTCGAATTCAGACGACCTACGTGAGATGATACTAGTAAAAACGGCTAAATAATTAAGCCCTTGTCCAACTCTGGATGTCCTCGCCAGTCTCGCTCTAAAACCACCGTTTATCCCATAACTGGCTTTGCTCAACCTATTGAGCACATACGAAAACTTATTTCGCTCCTAGAAAAGACCAAGATGTCAAAAGACCATCACGAACTTATTTAGGTACTCCCTGAACACCCTTCTCATCAAATCAATAAAGTATGTGGGGGTGTTCGTCAAACCAAATGGCATCACCAGTCACTCATAAAAAAAACCATCCGGAGTCCTAAAAGCAGTCTTCTCTATACTATCCTCAGCCACTCTCAACTGTCGAAACCCCGTGTCTAAGTCCAACTGCGAAAATACTGAGGCGCCAACTAACTGATCAAGGAGATCATCAATCCTCGGCAATGGGTATCTATTCTTCTTTGTGAGTTTATTTACTTCTCTTTAGTCTACACAAAGTCTGAGGGACCCATCCGCCTTCGTGGCCAAAAACTACTGGAGCACCCCACTCCGATATACTTCGTCTTATGAACCCCTTCTCAAGCAAATCGCCTACTTGCTTATGGAGTTCCCTCCTCTCACGAGGAGCCATGTGGCACACTGGCCAAGATACTGGTTTGGCATTGTCAACCAGATATATTCGGAAGTCAATCTCCCGCTCCGGAGGTAAGCCCTTCAACTCCTCAAACACATCCGAGTATTCCCGGACCACTCTAACAGATTGCAACCTCTCGACCGACGTGTCAAGCGATTCTAGATAACTTAGCATAACAGTTTCCATGGGATTACAAGAGATCTCGAGAGTGTTACCCAAGCAGGTCATAAGCCTAACAACTCTCCCTTCAAAATCAAGAACGGCACCCCTACTGGATAACCAGTCCACGCCCAAAACTAACCCATAGCCCGTGAAGCCCAAAAAGCATCACATCTAAACTCAACGCTAAGTATAGAAACTTTCAAACCCAAACACATCATGGAGCCCCAATTGGGTTTGAAACAACTAAGGGATCATCAACTAAACTGGTGTCTAAGTGCAGTGACTCAACTAATAATGATGAGATAAACGAACTCGATGCGTCAGAATCAAATAAAGTTCGAACCGGATAACAAAGAAACCCAAATTCCAACCTAGACGGTCCTATCCCCATCTGGTACACTAGCAGCGAGGGATTACAACTACCCTCCAGGAGATTCCATACCTTGCCCATGCCCCTTTGGACAATCCTAATAAGGTGTCCTATTTCTCAAAAAGGATAACTACTAGCCCTCTTCTTCCCATTCTCCACTCGTAACCTCCCATCAAAATAAGGTTTCGTCCTTCATTAAACATCAACTATTTGAGCCTTCCTCCCATCGTCCATCCAATAGGTACCTAGAAGTCCTCCTTCTTCTTGAACCAACTTCTAATCCGACTAATGTTTAAGTCCCTTGAAGTGGTTTTCCATTCTTATCTATCTTAGAAAGATCATCTACACACGGAGGGGAAACTCAAAACGAGAGAGGAAGAGATTCAAAATGGAGAATTCGAAAGATAAAGATATGGCTATCGGGGATTATGCTTTTCTTTCAAAAACTTTTCTCTTAAAAGACATGTTTTTGAAAATACTCCTTTCAAAAATATTCTTAGAAAATAGTTTTTCTAAAAAAATTATCTGTTCTGGTAACCTTAAGCTCTGATACCACGTGTAACACCCCACACCCGCTACGGTCACTCACTAAGGGAATGTCATAACATCGGTTGAGTATTTTAAGTGAATATAGAACAGAAAAATTACAACAAGACAGATATAAGTAATACTTGAGAATTTAAAACATCATTTCATTCCAGCGGAAAGTAAAACATGTTTGGTTACACCAAAACCATAAATAAGAGTCAAGTACATAATATCCATCCTGATAAAAACAAAAGTACATAATCCCACTACATAACCTAATAGCCATAATAGAAAAGATAAACTGAGCTTTACATCCACGGTCCAAGCTCCAAAAGATAGATAAAGCAGTCTGATCAAAGCCCACTAGTGCTAGGCCCACTCTGAAAACCTGAGGGTTGGGAAAAAGATAAAGAAACAACGGGGTCAGACATAAGTCTGAGTGAGTCCTATAACCCTAACAATACAATCATTAAAGTAATTAGGGTATGATATAAACAAGGTACGGTACCTCTGGGGATAATGACTACACTAAGTAGCCAACTAAACACAGGATATACTAAGATAACCGGAAAGACGCATTTATCCACCCAAGGATAATTACTAGATTGCACCACCCCAGATCTACCCACCCAAGGGTAATTCCTACACTGCACCACACCAGTTCTACCCACCCAAGGGGTAATTCCTACTTAAAGGTTGATCCCACTAAGTGTACTTAGTAATTTTACCCAGTAGTTTCTTGTACCCCTAGCTGACTACATAGGTGCCGTCTGCCCCTATCTCCACTAGGTGTACTCAGTAATTTTTAATAGTAGTTTCGTGTACCCCTAGCTGACTACATAGGTGTCGTCTACCCCTATCTCCACTAGGTGTACTCAGTAATTTTTAATAGTAGTTTCGTGTACCCCTAGCTGACTACATAGGTGCCGTCTGCCCCTATCTCCACTAGGTGTACCCACTACTCCCCAAGCGATCGGCTCCCTACCGTAGATACCCGTGCTGGCCCCACAATGGGGTGTATCACTCCCCAAAGTGGCAACCCGATACAACAAGTGGTGCACGACTTATATCTACATGATGCAACAAAGTCTTACCTACCAGCCCGGGTCCACACACGCATATGAAACCCGTTGGACTCGCGTTGCCACCGCTACCCCGTTTTGGCCTCTTATAGTCAAGCCCAATATGCGTGTCCCGTCCTCGACTTGGGTCGAGCCCACAAAGATACGTTTGGGATATTGGTTGAAATGGGCCCCCACAAGCTACTACTTAAGCTTGTCATTTTATTTAGTGCATCCCACTTAACCCCTTTTATAATCATGCCCACTTACATGTTAAGGTTTGGTTAAGTCATCTAATCATATTTCAATTGCCACTCAAGGCCCCCACAAGCTACTACTTAAGCTTGTCATTTAATCATATTTCAATTGCCACTTAAGGCCCCCACTAGATTTCCACATGCCACCCAAGGCACTTACTTAACCCTTTAATCATGTTTAATTACATGTTCCACTTTGGTTAAGTATTCTAATCATATTTTCTATTGCCACCCAAGGCAACCCACTAGTTTCCTTATGCCACCCAAGGCACCCCCACTAGTTACTACATGCCACCCAAGGCACCCACTTAACCCCTCATGTCTCACTACATGCTAATTTGGTTAAGTGTTTCTTAATTAATTAAGATCGTAACCTTTGTAAAGACCTCTCACATTAGACTGTCTTTTATGGCAGCTGGATATGCCGGTTGGTTCCGGGCAGCCTTACACCATAACAGAGTCTAACCTCGTGTCTTTACACTTGTCACGTATTTAGTTTATGACTAAGACCTCTCACATTGGGCCAATCATTTGAAGCCGCTGGATTTTCCGGTCAGTTCCGGGCAGTCTTATGCTACAAAAAGGGTCCAACCTCGTGTCTTAGTAGATTAATTACACCTAATTAATCACCCCCATAATTTGTATTAATTATCCCTAATTAATTACAAATATTTAAGAATATGGGTAGACCTAACTCAATAGGTAAATTCCCAATTCCATAATATGGGTAGACCTAACTTAATAGGTAAATTCCCAATTATGTCCATCCACTTTATGGTATGTTTAATCATACCCACTTCACACAATTTTATGTGTTCATCAATTTTTTTACCCCATCGTCCCCACGTAAATACGTTAACATGAGATACTTCAAAAGAGAAGATTCATCATACACACAATGGGTTCAACTTAGCATATCATTAGCATTATCATGGGTTTAAAAGGTGTCAACTTGTATATATGACCATGAACCCAACTTGCATAAATAACCAACCCAAACTTGCATGAATCACATATGTCATAAAGATGGTAACTTGCTTAAATGTTCATGTCATAGACCTATCATAAAGGTGTCAACTTGCATATATGTCATAGGTCTAAAAGGGATGAACTTGCACATGTACTTATGTCATACATAGAGGCAAACTTGCATATGAACTTGCATCATAACTTGCATATGAACTTGCATCATAACTTGCATATGAACTTGCATCATAACTTGCATAAAAGCAAACACTTAGCATGCATAAAACCAAATACTTAGCATGCACAAAACCAAATACTTAGCATGCATAAAACCAAATACATAATTTGCATAACATGTTACTTATAAACTTGCATATAATCTCACATATAGCTTGCATAACATGTTACATATGCATCAATGTTCAACATAGTGTTTTGCATAGTGAGCATCATAAAACATAGCATTAAACTTGCATATAGCATAAAACTTGCAAAACACACAACATATACTATACTAAACTTGCATAAGCACATTTATCCACAAACATAGCCATATCTTATCATATCCTATCATAATCAATTTAACAATTGATTATTAAGGCTATAGAAACTCACCACTAAGCTCCAATAAGCAAACCCTTGCCACAAATCACCACAAAACTCTAACCTTGAACATAAAGCTTGCAACTTGATGATGAATGCAAGCTAATGATCACTCATACAACTCAAAGATGCTTGTATGGACATGAAAGCCTTCATAGAAATAGGATTTAAAGAGGATGGAAGCTAGGGATTTGAGTGGAGGCCATGATCATAGAAAATTTTGGCATAGTTTAGTTAGATGATAGGATTATGATCATTTAGGGCTAGCTTAGGGTCTTATTTATAGGATTAGGCAAGTGTTTTAGGCCATTAGATTAACCCTAGTTTAGATCTAAACCATCAAAAATCGTCATAGGCCAGCAGAACAGACCAGAGAACCAAAACAGGTGCACCAAGCTAGCCAGGGTCAAGCCAGAAAGCTGTGCAGGTTTCTGGCTCGACACGGGCGCACTTTCCAAGTGCGCCAGTGTATTTTTGTACTGGCGCACTTCACAAGTGCGCCAGTGCATTCTGGCTTGTTTTCGGTTTTTCTGCCTAACTTCGTTCGTCCATATCTTCTTCATACGGACTCCGATTTTCGAAAACTCGGACTCTATTTCGCGTATTTTTCCGAGACGAACGCAATGGTGCAACCCGTTTCCCCTAATTCCCAAATCTGGGATTAGTTATTCTTTAGTTTGTGAATTTTAGTATTAACCGAAATTCGGGGTGTTACACACACTACTTTCCCTTCTTGCATCAGAACTGCACAAAGCCCCATACCACATGCATCAGTGTAAATGGTAAACACTTTACTCCCATCAGGCAAGGTCAAGACTGGGGATATTGTTAGATCTCTCTTCAGTCATTGGAAAGCAACATCACAATCTATATCTCTTGAAAACGCCAAATTCTTCTTCGTCGGCCTGGTGAGTGGGGCTGATATCTTTGTGAAGTCCTTAATGAACTTCCTAAAATAACCTGCCAACCAAGGAAAGCTTCTCACCACGGTTGCATTTTTAGGAATCTGCCAATCGTGCACTGCAACCACCTTTGCGAGATCTGCAGCTATCCCTTCTTTGGAGACCACATGCCCTAAGAACCTGACCTCTTTCCTCCAAAAATGGCACTTGGAGAACTTCGCCTTAAGCTTATGCGCACGGAGAGTTTTCAAAACTTCTCTCGGATGTTGGGCATGCTCTTCTTTGCTTTTGGAGAAGATCAAGATATCATCGACAAAGACCGTGATAAATTTACTTAGAAACTCTCGAAACACCTTATTCATTAAGTCAACAAAATAGACAGGTGCATTCGTCAACCCAAAAGGCATAACTAGCCATTCAAAGAAACCATCTGGAGTTCTAAAAGTGGTGTTATCTATGATTTCCTCAACCCCCCTCAACTAATGAAACCCCGTGGCTAAATCTAATTGATAAAATGCTGAGGCACCAACAAGTTGATCAAATAAATCATCAATCCTCGGGAGTGGGTACCTATTCTTCTTGGTGAGTTTATTCAACTCTCAATAGTCAACATGCAGACGAAGCGAACCATCCTCCTTGGTTGCGAATACAACTGGAGCACCTCATTTTGATATGCTTCGTGTGATAAATCCTTTCTCAATTAGCTTCCCTTCTTCCTTACCCAGCCCCCTCCTTTCTCTCGGAGCCATATGGTGCACTAGTAGTGCAACTGGCTTTGCATTGTCCACCAGATATATATATGAAAATCAATCTCGTGCCTTGGAGGTAAGCCCCGTACCTTAATAAAAACATCAGAATAATCTCAAACTACTGGAACAGATTGCAGTTCATCGATAGATGAATCATTATATGCACCAAGAGACTCTAGGAAACTAAGCATAACTTACTCTTGTGGGTCACAAGAAATCTTGAGGGTCCTCCCCAGACAAGTCAGAAGCCTAACGACCCACTTCTCACAATCCAAAATGGCACCATACGTGGTAAGCCAATCCATTCCTAGAATCAATCCATAGCCCATAAATCCGAGCACATACGCGTCGCACTCAAACTTGACGCCTAACACAAATATCCTCAAACCCTTGACCTTGTCATGAGCCGAACCATCAACGGGGTTTGAGACAACTACGGGATCCACTACCATACTAGTAAGTGCAGAGATTCAACCATAGAACTAGATATAAATGAATGTGAAGCGCCAGAATCAAGAAGTGTTCTAATAGGATGGTTTGAAATAGAAATTAAACCTTCAATAGAAATTTTTCTACCTCTATTAGGAGCACCGATTGCGAGAGCATGCACCTACCCTCCAGAAGTTTCTGCCTTTTGACCTTGTCATTATGATCACTGTTTCTTCGGGCACTCCATAGCAAAGTGTCCAAGCTCTCCACAAATATAGCAAGTGTTCTTCATTCTCTTACAATTTTTGGCCAAGTGACCCTCTTTCCCACAACTGTGACATTTCCTCTTATCCTTGGCCTTGTCATTCTTTCCACCTTTTTTTGTTGTTATTGTTGTTGCTGTGTCCCTTATTGGGTCACACCTTCTTATTTTGCGATGTTTCCTCATCCTTTACTTCCTTCTTTTCTCCCTTGTTTTCCTCACGTATTATGGCCATGTCGACAAGCTTTTCAAAAGTGGCTCCCATTGGAATATGGGACATGGCAAACCCATAAAGGGGTTCATTTAGCCCTTTATCAAACCGCAATGCCTTCTTATGTGGTGTATCCACCAGTTCCAACCCGAACCTTTCTAGTTGGTTGAATTTGTTCACATATTCCTTAACAGTCATATTCCCTTGTTTGGGTGCCAAGAACCTCTCCATCTGCATGCTTTTCTCGGCTTGGGAAAGAAATTTCATTTCAAATCTTTGTCTAAAATCATCCCATGTTTCCATCTGACGTTGAGCTTGGGTAACTTCCCACCAAAATGAGGCTTCATATTTCAGTAGCCAAGCAGCTAACTGAATCATTCTTCTATCCTCCACTTCAAAGATTATGAACAAGTCCTTGGTCTCCTTGAGCCAATTCTACGCTTCTACGGATGTCTCATTCCCATGGAACGGCTTCCCTCCTATAGCACGGAAGTCTTTGTAGATCTTAGTGAAATTATCTACTCTTGGAGGGGGAGGAGGAGGAATGACTGGGGCGACCGGGGGAGGAACGTTTCCTTGGCCTTCGGCAGGCGGCGTGGCCTCTAGATACCTACGGAACCATCCTAGTATCATAACGCCCTCTAGGATATTAGGAATGTTTGGTTCCCCAGACATGCTGAAAAGAAAAAGGAAGAGATCTAGACAAAGGACCGAAGAATATTACTGTAATGGTCCGTCATTTCCTGATCCCGATTATCAATACAAACACCATATCGACTAATCAAACACCAGAAATAACCGGATCATAAATAGAAAGAAGTTAGAGGATGAGAAATAGAAATAAAGAAAATTAGAATAAAAGAAAATAGATAGGAGATAGAACTGAACAACAACATAAATTTTTACATCGCAATGGTAAAAATGTAATATATAGAACAACTTTTAGGATACAATTTTTTTTACTATACATACCATTTTCAGAGTACAATACAACACAGCGGAAAATAATATATGATAACTAACGCTGAAGTCTCCTACTCTAGGTTCCTCCAAATATTTCCGTAAATACCTGAACTACTTGACTGCTCGTACAAATTTGGGAATCCCTGAGTTTAAGGTAAAATGAAACAAAACAAATTAAAACTCTGGGTCAGTCATGGGACTGGTGTGAATAAACTCTAACCACTTGGTTTAACCTTTAGAAAATCCTTTTCGAAACAAAAGATAATCATAAGACCGATCCACACATAAACACGGATGGTTTTTACCTTATGATAACCCAAAACAGTTTTCAGAAATCATATATTATTCTCATATTATAATAGTGTCTATATACAAATAAATACCAATCTAGCAGAACGCTTGCATCTCATGCTCTACATATATAGTATACAATCAAAACCGCAGACACTTATTTGACAATGGATTCCAACTGGCAAGGTATGGGACTACCTTCCGACAGTGTATCTCTAGAGAGGAATACACTAGCTTCAACAAGAACATCTTGCAACCCGAGCTCAACATGACCGGCAACTCACTTCGTTTGAGAGTACCGAATGTATTATCACTAACGGTTGGGATCAGCAATCGTTTCCACAAGGGACAACATCGATAGATTTAAGAAGAAAAAGGAATTTCTCTAAATCAAGTGACAATACACCCTACTTGGCAGCTAACCACTTAGCCATGCGACCTACCCGATTTTATACCATTTCTCGGTTGCGAGGCTTGAGTTTACGATTACTTGATAACACCATCACTTTGAATGCCACATTGTTAGATCCGTTAATCACTAATTTATTTGCACAAAGATATTCTAGATATTATGCTAAGAGGATAAATTCTCCGCCACCAGTTGTAAATGTGTACAGACCAACATAAGTGATTGCTGAAAATACTTTATAGACATTCGTCCATACACGTTCTTCTTGGGATTGAACGAAACCGAAGGCATAATTTCTATTAATCCATCTTAGGTAATTTCTACCTAGGATTAACAGAAAAAACCCTTGTACTTTACTCCGTCTTCGATTGTCTTCATATAATCTTATTTGCGAAGCTACTGCCAATACGGAGTGGTTCTCGGATAATAATCCAACCGGTCTCTCCATATTGACAACGATATTGGCAAATACTACGATAGCAGGTTTTTTAACTATAGAAGAAAACACACATCCATTCAAAGCATCAAACAATCACTGGGCCCCTTAATTAATATTTCATTAATTAAATCACTTCTCCATTCCTTATCGATATTTGTTAACAAGATATTTCAAAAATCATCTTGGCGTCTTACGCTATTTGGAAAATATTTCCAAATATCACCTTCTTTTATTTTCTATACCTATAAAATATTTTCTATTTATGATTGGAATTTGTTTCAATTACTTTTCCCTTTCATGACCATTCATTTCTATACTCAGAAAATACTTATTATTATATTTCAGAAATTCCACTTATCTGGGTTAAAACGAAAGTTGTGTAAAACATCGTTACAACAACCCAAAATACTGCATTCAACTAAATCTCTTTAAATATTGATCTTCGAAACTGAATCTTCTTATTTATCGGTTAATAATGAAATCAATCAAGTTGGGGTATAATTACCTCCCAGATCATGATTGAATAACATCTTAACTTCAAAATGGTAATGTCCAGTTGCCTCGAATAATCAACGCCGTAAAATCCAATTATTAATTTTTAACATGTGTATAAGTTTCTCTTTTTATTTTTACCAGATTTAATTATAGATTTCCTTTTTGTTTACAATATTCTATTTTAAATTTGTTTCCTTATCGAATTCAATATATATTGATATATTAATTTTCTAGTTATCCAATTTTCTTAAAAATCCAACTCCTTAAATTTCTGGAAAATTTTGCCATAACCTCCTTTGTACGGTTCACTCGGTACAACTACAAAATGCCTCTCTGGGCCCTTTCCATTCAAAAAGAAAATCAAAAAGCCAAGCGGCTTGCCAATTCGGCGCATAAATTTCATATGGAATTTAAACATGTACCTTTGTGTTGGGCACTTAAATTTTAATCTTCATTCTCTTCATTCCATACCTGTTTAACACATGTACGTCCATTTCCAATTTATTCCAACTCAATCCGATCATTTTAACTCAATTCGGTAATTTTTCCATTAATTAGTTGTTTTGCTTATTTCACTTTCTATTTGAACATATCACATTCAAATATATTTTTAACTTGCTTCTAACCAATTAAATTCCATTTTCAATTAAATTGTCATATTTGATTCCGAATATGAATTCACAAACCCAATTCACTTATCCAAACCCCGATTTCGATTAAGAATTCCATTAACTATATTTTCTTCAAATTAGCAAATTCTATTCAATAATTAAAAATATGACTTTTGATTTAAAAATATTTCATTTACACATCATGAGTTCGTATTTATTTTACAAGTCGAATTTTGGTTTTTCTACTAGAAATTTGGATTTTATTTTCTTAAAATCCTTTTATTTATTTAAATAAACCGTTATGGTTTTTAAATGATTAGGGCGTTGTTTTTCAGGAAATTTTATTTTCTCATATCTCAAAATCTATACGACGAAATCCAGAATTTTCTTTTCCATTAGAAAACTATTATCAAATCGGTCCTGATGATTCTTGTTTCAAATTATTCCAACTTAAATTGAGTTCTGTATACTCAATTGAAGTTTGAAACGTAAATTTACGAACTACCGCGAGTTCGCTTTAATTATGTTTAAATATAAAGGTTAAACAACATTTATTTAATAAATTCCAACTCCATTATTTGATACTTAAATATAAATTAAACTGGTTTTTCCAAATCTAACTTAAATAATTCCAGTTTTTCTAAATAACCAATTACTCACTCCAACGTTTAACTTAATTATAACCTCAATTACAATTTGAATTCTATATTAACTTCCAATTTCTTTTGGAAACAAATTGCTTTATGTAATTCGATGAAATCGAATTCCAATAATACATCCTTTGGATTTATTCCCATCTAGTTCATATCCCAAATTCTGAAATAAAATCCATCGTTCTCTTCTCGAAATGATTTCCAATTTGTCTTTTAAATTCATACTTAAATCTAAACTTTTCAATTATCCAAACGATAATTACCTTGCTATCTTTATAAACATTGATCATGAATTTGGCTTACTTGTTTATATATTAAAAACAGGCTCCATTTTAAAAATCAATTTAAAACCTAAATCTTATTTGGAATATTTTATTTATTATAACTTCTATATAATATATAATCTTTTTTATATTTTATTTTAGTTTCAGTTTAATACATTTTAAATACCCTTTCTGGGAATAATGTATTTCTAATAAATCAAACATAGTTGAATTTTGAACATAAATTCTACGGATTTATTCAATTTCATTTACCTTCCGAATATCGGAATAAATTTCATTGTTTACTATTTAAAACGTTTCTCAATTCTCATTTTAAATTCACATTTGAATCTAAATATTCATATCTACAAATGATAAATTATTTCCCTTCATTTACAAACACTGTTTATAAATTCATTTTAATTTCCTGCATTATTTAATTTATAAACATCGATTATAAATTCAATACTTGTATTTTATTTTACAAAACAAGTTAAAATTTCTAGTCCATTCAAAATTCGAATTCTATTTTTGGAAAAATAGATTTCCCTTTTAAATCTCTAAATATCCTTATCAAAATATTTTTGTAAATCAATATTCAGGCCCAGTGATATTCAATTAATCAAAAACACGTAATTATCAACTATAGGTTTTCTACACATCATATATGATAATATATGAAAACAAATAAATAATAATATTTTTGAGGAATCCAGTTGGATCCTTCCAACCTGTTTTCCTGCATCCACAGATGTTAGCCAACATAAATAATACCCATCCTGCTTCGAGGCAGGATATTGCGATATAGAAGGTAATCCATTATTATAGGATAGGGCATATAGGGTCATCTGCTAATGATACTACGGGCATCCACTAATGGTACCGCGGGAAATCCAACCACCAAAATATATATAATAGCCACAAACACCAATCCTATATAACTAATAAATATATAGAATAACGACAAAAATATTTAAACGCATCCAATCAATCAACAAACAATTATTTATAATTGACAAAATTAATTCCTAAATAAATATGATTGAGATTTTACTCACTGTAATTGCAGTTGTTGAATATCCTGTATATTTCCAAATCACCGGCTATGAATCCTCTCGAAAGAATTTGCACCTATGATAATTTGATTTACTTTTACTGATTAAAATTATTTATTTAAATTAACTGTTTAAACGGATAAATAAATTTCCATATTATAAAATTAAAAATTTATGTAAGATTTTATGTAAAATAAAATTATTAACATTCTACTACTAAATTAATTAAGTAAATTTTACCTTAAAATTTTTATTTAGACTCTTCCTAATTCACTGCACTTAAGCTGTTATCCACAAAATTTACATGGCATCGGATCGTTCAGTTTCATAATAGGTTGAATCGAAAACTAGCATCTGGTTCGACTCGAGAAGCAGTTGGATCGGGCAGTAGCATTTGGCTCGTCTGGAGAGGCGGTTGGATCGGACAGTAGCATCTGGTTCGGCACGAGAAGCAACTGGATCCGATAGAAAAACATTAAGTTGGCTCGAGAGGTTCTGAATCGGGCTGAAGCGTGTTGCATTGGCTCGAGAGGTTCTGGATCGGGCTGAAGCATGTTGCATTGGCTCGAGAGGTTCTGAATTGGCTGAAGCGTGTTGCATTGGCTCGAGAGGTTCTGGATTGGGCAGAAGCTTGTTGCATTGGGTCGAGAGGTTCTAGACCGGGTTAAACGGAATTGCACTAGCTCGAGAGGTTCTGGATTAGATGGGAACATGTTGAATCGGCTCGAGGGCATTTGGATCAGGCAAAAGCTTAGAAATAGGCAATTAGTAGTAGTAGCATTCTCGTAAATACTCAACAACCCGATCTAGATCCTGAAAGCTATATTACACTCATTCCTCACTTCTATAAATAGGGGTTCAACTCCACTTTAATAGGGAGGCTTCTTGGTGATCCTGAAGGGACGTTAAACTATATTCTCAACTTTTTCTAAGCAATTTGATCATCTCAAACACTTCAATTGAAAGATTCGTTTCTGGATTCATTACAAAGCAATTTGAATTGTGAGAGAATTTGGATAGATTCTATCAACATCTATACTTGGAGGATCTCATTTATTTCTCATAGTCACTTTACTAAGTCAAAGAGTGAGATAAGTGAGGTGACTTGTGAAAGTATTGAGAGAATATGTTTGCTTTGTAATCGTAAATGCAAAAATGGAACCACTTGGTAAAGTCGATGTAGATCACACTTGATCGAACCACTATAAATCGCGACCTCGTAGCATCTTCAGCCACGCACAGTAAAGGGTACGGAACCCTTTGTTTCGAACCCCTCTCAAGTTCCACCACTAAAACGCCTTAACCCCACAATCACACTGCTACCCTCATACTTACTCCAACCCTGTGTAGTTCTTGCCGCGGCTAACCCTAGGTCCACGAATCCTAAGTCGACACCCCAAAACTCACAATCGCGATGCGTGATGCCTTTAACTGGTGACGAGTTCAGTGGACTCATGATTTTGAATTGTGAACTGGAATTGATTTGGTTCTTCTTTTCTTTTTCTTTTTTCGGTGAAATTGATTTGTGTTGGATTGGGGAAAGGAAGGGCAAGGGTGTTTGAAAAGGGGAGGTTGGCTTTGACGAAGGGAGGGATCGAATGACAACAAGGAGTGTGCGGCTATTTTGTAGGCTTCGGCGAAGGGAGGGCTCGAATGATAACGAGGAGTGTGTGGCCATTTTTATTTCCGAATGAGTTGAAAATGGTATCTGGTTTTAGAATAGGAGAGCATTATAAATAGATGAGGAAACTGAAGATAAACACAACGTCAAATTTCAACCGGTACATGTAAGGTTAGGCATGTAGCGACATGGAGGTTTGCAGTGTAGCCTCATTGCTTACGATGGAAGGAATTAATTTTAAATTTGGTTTTATTTTATTTTATTTCAGTTTCGGTATCCTTAAACTTTAAATTGTCACGTTGATTTCAACTTCTATTTGAGCCCAACAATAGGCCTTCCTAGGCTTAATCCACCATCCTGAACACACTGGGACAGGTTTCAATGCCTTATTCGATCATCTAGAGAAGATATTAATTTAAATCGATATAAATTAAATTTGAAGTAATTAAATTCCTTGAAAATAAATTAATATTATTATTCAAATTCAAACAGAATTTTGTATTGATCATCTGAACTGTTTTCAGTTTAGTTTTAACTTGGATTATAATTAGATTCATTTTCGTACTACGATAATTCGATATATTCTAATTTAAATCATATTTCGATTATTTAATCAATAACTAAATATAAAAATCCATTTATATTATCAATTCAATATTTAAAACCATATTAAATATTTAAAATAAATTATTCGAAAATCCAGATCGTTACATTCTTCCCCCTTAAAAGAATTTCGTCCCCGAAATTACTAAGGCAGGAAAATTGCTACAAAGCCAATAACTTTCCAAAACTCACTTATGTTGAAATTCAACATTTCATATTTCAACAAATTTAGTTCCATTATTTGGTTTTCCATTCATATAGTACACCATATATGCTTACATTCATTTAATATAAATGATTTACAATTAATATATTCACATCTAATGCATATTTCATTTATATGAATTTTAAATTCATTCTAATTAGTTTATTCACTTTGATCCATTTAACTTACTAAGTTAAATTTACATTCCAGAATTCAAATTCTCGGATTTCAATTTCAAATCTTTTTAGAAATCACATAAATATATCTACACGTATTTATAACTATCTCCAATTCAAAACATTTGAATTTTCAAACCACTAACCAAAAACTTTTCTAAAGTTGCAATTCATCACTTAGACACTTGAAAATGAACACTAATGATGTCACGATCATCATAAGAATTATTTCCCAGCCACTGAAGTGAATTTAACGCTTTATCACTTTTAAATTCCATTCAAAATGACTTTTATCCAAAAATCCACTCAAAACAAAGCCGTATATTTAATTATACTTCTGAAAAGTATTTTCCAACTTCTGGGCTTTAAATTCAAATTTTGGTTTGAATTTAGTTTTAATTCATCTAATTTGTATATATTTCATTCATATACAAATTACATTTGGTTATATATAACCATTCCTATTTTTATAATCACATTTGATTGTAATAACAACCAACACATCCATATATTATAATAATTTCAAAAAATTATTATTCTATTTCAAAATAAAATTTTGGGTAAAATTATTTCATTTACCACTTAAAACAATATTGTGTCAAATTTCTTTATTTAAGTTCTTATAAACTCTTATCAACATCATGGCATCCCACGATTTGATCAGAATTCATAAACCACTCAAAAGACTAGCCAACACAATATAATACAATTTTTGTATCAAATAACAAATACGCCCACTCGTATATATACACTCAATTCATTCTAGGGTTCTACTGACCCTATCTCTAATGAGTAAACCTCACCAAAGCCTAGGTGTTCAGTCATCCTAAGTTCTGATAGCACTCTAATGGCCTGTCATTTCCCAATCCTGATTATCGATACAAATGCCATATCGACTAAACAAGCACCAGAAATAACCAGATCATAAATAGAAAGAAGTTAGAGGATGAGAAATAAAACGAAAGAAAATTAGAATAAAAGAAAATAAATATGAGACAGAACTGAACAACAACACAGAATCTTACATCGCAGCGGAATAGAATATAATATACAAAACAACTTTTGGGATACAATTTTTTTTACTATACATACCATTTTCAGAGTACAATACAACATAGCAAAAAATAATACTAGATAACTAAAGCTGAAGTCTCCAGCTCTAGGCTCCTCTAAATATATCAATAAATACCTGAACTACTTGACTGCCTGTACAAATTTGGGCACCCAAGAGTTTAAGGTAAAGCAAAACAAAATAAAACTCTAGGTCAATCATGGGACTGGTGTGAGTAAACTCCAACTACTTGGTTCAACCTTTAAAAAATCCTTTTCAAAAGAAAAGATAGCCGTAAGACCGATCCACACACAAACACAGATGGTTTGTAACATTCCATAATTTTAACCAAGTTTGATTTGGATTTTAAGATATATACATTTAGATTTTACTGAATATAAATTGATTTTTTATAAGGTTTGAATATAAATTTTTACTTTGAATAAGTATTTTGTTTTATTAAATATGATTTTTTGTATAAGAAAAACTTATTTTAAAAAGTTATATTTTATTTATAAGATTTCATGTTTAAGTAATAATATTTTCTAATCTTGATGATATTGATTTGTAAAATATAAATTTGGTAAAGGATAATTTATTTTATGATTTTACAAGAATGATTTTTATGATTTTATCTATTTTGACAAATTATAATGGTATTTATAAATTGTATAAAGATTTTTATGTATTTATTTTCAACCATCTGTTAATATAGATTTTTGTAAACTATATGTACATATATTTGATTAGTATTTTTTAATAATTTAATTTAAAATATGATAACTTATGATCTTGATATAGATAAGATCTATAAATGTTGCATTTATGTGTATAACTAAATTTGACTACATTCAAAAGTGTTACTAAGTTAAATTAATTTTTAAATCTCCTTAAGATAAGGAGCATGGTGAGTTGTCTACTTAGGTGTCATGATGCATGGAGTAGTTCATGTGATAGAGCCATGTAGCATGTATGTGTAATACATGCATGAAGTTTGTATATGATAAGGCCATGTGTCCTCTTACATGTCCTCATGCATGGTGAAGGATTCAAGGTGTAGCCAAATGTCCATATAGGTGGAATCCATGCATGTATTAAGCCTCATGCAAAGCCATGTGCCTCATGACTAAAATGACCAAAACACCCTTAGATTTGCCTATATAAAGAAGGTTAAGCACCCCTTCCCCTCTCACTTCAGCATTTATTCATTTCTAATGCAAATTTCTTTACGTCACTTCCCTTGTTCTTTGTTTTATTTCCTGTAAATGAAAAATCCATATTTTCCTTCATTTAAAAATCCAAAGCTCCCAACCTATTCACATTTAGCCCAAACGATCTGCGAGGAAGTTGTCCATATAATCATTTCTGATTTTTAGAAATTGACGGATCAGAGTTTCGTTGAGTGTTGAGAGAGAGATCCCCGTTTTACTGTAAAAGTGAAGAGTGGGTTCCGTAACTTCGAAAAATCATATCTCATAATCCGCTCCGAATTAATTGACACCGTCAACACCGTTGTGATCAGCATGAGACGTAGTATTTTTGGTGTTAGTTTGGTACCATTTGGTGTCGATGATGAAAAATGTTGAAAATTAGGTTCTGGATTTGTCGGAGATATAAACAATGATTGTTGAATTGGTGAATGATGTGATGATGAGAAAGGAGTGGGCTTCGATGTGGAGTAATTTGGTGAAGATCGGTGATAAAAAGTGTCATACATTGTATGGAGTTCACGCAATTTCCTGAACCAGGTCTCGTCCATGGAGGAGTTGGATTTCAATGGAGGAGGCTGAGGTTGATGTGTTGGTGTGCAGTGAGAAGAGGAGACGAAGGCGAGTATGCGTATGATTTCGGATCGAAGAACGGTGGAGTATTTTGGTGTGCACTATGCACAGCACGGCATGCAAATGGGTACAGGAGTTCTTTATGCAAGGATTAGGAGGACAAAGAAGAAGAAAGGAGGGATGGGCCGGTTTTTGGAGCAATTGGGCTTGGTGGGCTTGGGTATGTTTTATTTTCGTTTTTATTTAAGTTTAGATTTGTTTAAACTTCAAACCACTCTAACTCACTCGTTTTCAACCCGATTTACTCACCGTTGGAGCCGTTAGAACCGTATCGGAAAGTAGAACACGATGATGTATAATTTTGACAATTTTTATTAAGGTATAAATTATAATAAAATCAAATAAAAAGGTCCTTATATATGAATATATATATATATATAACGAAGATCGTTATTAATTCAATTTCAATATAAAAATCAGCAGAAATCTCCAACTGCTGATAGGAGTAGATTGAGAGCAGTACGAGGAGCGGTGGCAGTGTTCGTTGGCCGTCCGTAAGGAATCTCTGATAGTGAAATGTTTGGAGCTAGTATGGTGAGAACTTCTAATTTAAATTTTATTTAGATTAGTTAATTTTAATTAGCTGAGATTAATTATAATTTGTTGATGATGATTGTGTGATGGATGTTGATGTTTGAATGGTTGTTCATGAATTAGATAATACACTGAACACGAATAAGCGTTATTATCTATAACGCTTGTGCACAGTTAAATGTTGTGGTGATGAATGAATTCATATCCATTTGATCGTATAGTTCATTTGGATAGATATGATTGCATTGTATGATATCACACACACACAAACACACCGTGGTTGTGGAATATATGGGTGATCGATTTAGATTCTCCTTCATATATATGATTTTATTTAATTATTAAATAATATTTAAAAAATTTGGTTTTGAATTTAATATCAACTTTTAAATATTGAATTAGGATTTGGAAAATAATTTAAATTATGTATTGATTTTGTATAACAATCTTTATATCTATGTGAAACTGGTTTTGGTAAAAATATATTTTCAATTTAAATTCGAAATGAGATTTTTAATTTGAATATGGTTTTTATATAATAATGATATAATATATACCAGAATGTTCTAGGATGACAGAGAGGATAGTGTCTAGGCTTGGGTTTGGAAATTCAGTTTCCTGCTCTCCCTGGTTATCCCTAACTGATCCGACGGATGGGATGGTTAAATAAAAATCTAATTTGAAATTATTTGAATGGTGATTTAATTAGAAAAAAAAAAGTTGTGTTTTAAATCCAAATAATTTGAAAAGTCAATTTAAATGATTTATATAAGTTTATAATGATTTTTAAGGTAATTTGAGTACTTAAGAATAATGATTATTTTGGTCAAAATTAGAGCTTGTCGCATTATGGCAATATGTAAATGCTTATAACTTTCCCAATTTAAATCGGATTTCCACGAAACGAAAAACGTTTGACTCCTATTTACGAGAGCTTTCAAATGGGTGAAAGCAGATTTTAATTTTGGGTTATAGTTTTCAAGCTATGTTTAAAACCGTTTTGGAAAAGATAGTTGTAAGGGCATAGTTTTGTAACGTTTTTGAAACGTTGTTGTAACGCTTTCATTAAAAGCAATCTATTTTGAAGTTTTAACCCGCAAACAATTTTCCGAACTATGAGAAATCATTTTTAAATGATTTGTAGGATGTTTTCAAAATTTTAGAAGTATTCGAAATATTGTATATGGGATTTAAATAGTAAAATAAGTTTTCCTATTTTGAATAATTGGATATGGTGGGAAATAAATCTTCGATGTTTAATATTAATTCAGTAGATGATGACTCTTACTATTTGAGGAATTTAAAAGGTAGTTCATCGTTATTCCGCTTATAGTATGAGTTGGATGCGGAGGTTAATATTGAGGATAAGTTGATGATATTTTTTATCCATATCTAATGTCAAAGAGTTGGATAAATCTTTTAATTATGGTACAAGTCCCTAATTTGATTAAGATAAGTTGGATAGAAATAATCTTCGGATATTTGATATGAAATTCTGTGGCGTAAACGTATACTATTTGAGGAATTTGGAAGATATTATTATTATTATATCGATATTCCCCTTATGGTGTTCGTTGATTATGAGAATTGATATCGTATATAAGTAGATACAATTTCTGTGTAACTTATGTTCAATATCAAGTGATTTGGGTTTTTCCGTGAGTGGTATTTTCAAAGATATCATTCCTGAAACCCGATGAGATTGAATGGTAGAAATTCATATCGTAATTGGGGATATAATCAAATCTTTGATTTGAGGGAATTAAAGGTAAGAAATTTGAAGCGAAGGTATAATCTTTGATTTCAAAGAAGAGATAAGAGGATAATGAGATGTATGAAATTAAAGTAATTCAAAATCTTGAGTTATATATGAATTGATAATCATCTGGAAGGAGATTTGAATTGAAAAGCCTGTGTGAACTATAGCTACTGTTTAAAGTACGCTTAATACTTGGAAAGACCGGGATCGAATATATGTTCAAAAACCATTCCAAGTAATAATACGACGTTATGAAAAAATTCAAGACTTGAACGACGAATGAAGACCGGGAATATTTAAATTTGTTGAGATTGATTGTTGATTAATGTCTCGGTTAGGTAGGCCACCGATACGAGGTATGATTTACATGAGACCTGAACATATTTAAGCGTTTTCGGATTGTTATTCCGTTCAGACCCAGAACGGATTTGTATGGAAGGTTTGTCTGACGTTGAAATTGACCGCATAGCACTGATTTCCGTTAATGTATATCGGATTTGTGGCAATATATTATCCTCATCTCTAGGTCATATGAACTTAGAGGGTATGCATTGATTTAAATTAGTGATATGTCGTAAATTGTCAATGTGGCATACCCGAGTTATGAAACGAGCTAGTGATGATCAAAGAATGGCTTATCGAAGCATCGCTTTGTGTATGACGTGACATCGACAAACCTCATACCCCGGATTCATGAGAAACTGGCGGTTAGGTTTTTTACTTATATATGAATTGATGATGAAGCTGTGCAGCAGTGGGAAACCACTTATGAACCTGGGGAAGTTGGGTATGTTCGGGGAGTCGTGTCTGATCGAAAACCGTTGATCTGCCCTGACGATGTGTAGTCGGTGTCCGCATGATGGATGAAAAAGCCGTTGAGGCACTTCGTTTTGTATCCCTGATTGATCTTTCATGCCAGGAATCATCAAGTTGGAAATCCAATCTCCAATACGAGTCATACGGTTTTGGTTTGTATATATATGGCGAGATAATATTATTGGTATTATGTTGTCTAGGATTAATACATTTATTTGTGAAATTTGTTTTCCACACTATATGATAATATTAGAAGAGGATTTTCACGTATGAAAGCACGTTTGGTTATCATAAGATAAAACTCGCCCATCTGGTGTGCACTTGCATTGTGTGATGTGGGATGAGCTTATGATAGCTTCATTTTCAAAAGTCATAGCGAATTTCTATGCACGGGAATTCATATGGAGTTAACCCGTTCCGTGTTAGCGGCGTGGTCCGTTGAATTACCCAACTTTTGAAATGAATCCTAAATAACCACTGTTTTTGAGTTCTCACACCAGTTCCACGACTGACCTGGAGTTTATTGTTCCTTTCTAAACTCTGTGTGCCCATTAATTTCCACATGGGCAGCTAGTGTTTAATTTTGCAGTTATAGGTCGTTAGAGCAGGATTCGAAGCGCTTTTAAAGTTGGAGTCCACACTAGTGTTGGAGCTTTCGCTATAGCATACAGTTCTTCCGTTGAGAGTATATTTACTTTTCTTCCGCTGTATATGTTGTAACTCTGATATTCTGTGTAGCTCTGATGTAACATTGTATTTTGCAATAAAGAGTTCTATTATTCTGTTCAATATATGTATGCACCCATAACAATTCATCTTTGTGAACGGTTTTAGTCGGTTTAGTTACCGGCGAAAATCGGGCAAAAAGATGGGTCGTTACAAAGTGGTATCAGAGCTTTGGTTATACAAAGCTATGGGGTACGTACATATTTGGACAAAAGAATAGGACTCCTCAGAGTTACATTATCTCATTAGAGATAGGGTTAGAAATACCCTAGAATGATATTTTGGAATATTATGATCGAGAGAGCGTACTCTGAAAATAAAGTGTTTTCAAGAAAAAAATCATTTTTAATGATAGCTTTAGTAAGAAATCTTTGGGTATTTTATTCGGCGTCACGATTGGATTATCGAGTATGTAAGAGTTTTAAATATACGTCTGATCAACGTATATGAGGAATCAATATATACTAGATAGATATAGAGTCACACTCTAGTCGCCCGGGGATGATCTGATGATGATTGCAACATCATCAGTACTCATTTTCGAGTTTCGAAAGTGGGATGACTATATGACTCCAGTTAAGACGTCAAGGGATACTTAAATTATTTCGATAGGTTGGAACTATTAAGAGGGAATTTAATATGTTATAAATTCAAACTATTTTAATAACCAGTAGGATTTTGAGGTAAATCCACTTTAAGATAGGGAAGCTAATGACACTTAAAAAGGACAACTGTGAAAGCTCCCCAATAATCAAGCTCAAAAATTTCTTTGATTGATCCGTAGTAATTGACATCACCCACTATCGGGTTTTGGTCTTTCGAACTTGCAAAGATGGTGGTTTTGGCAGTCAAAAATACACTACTATTATTAATAATAAATTAAAAAAGAATATAACCTGATCAACAATGGTGACCTTAAAAACCCTAATGGAGAATTCCAAAAACGTGATAAACAATCTCACTTCTTCTATCTCAAATCACGTTTCTTCTTCACTAGACGACAGACCAGATAAAAACAAAGGTGTACTTCCATCGTATAAGGAGATCTTGTTGCGGCCAGGTGTAAAACGTAACGTGTTCCCTCGAAATTATATATTTAAATCTCGCAATACTCCTCAGCCGCCGCCTCGTAATTTGATCAATTATCTTGTAAAATTAAAAAACATCAAATCTGATAATGGTTGCTTTAGATGCGGCTCTCCAGATCACTGGGCTAGGAGCTGTCGAAATCCTATGGTTTGTTTTCGCTGTAACAAAATTGGGCATAAGGGCTTCAACTGCAAATCTCATCTCAAAAATCTGAAAAACATGGAGAACCCTAAATCGCTTCCCCCACTTTCAGCGGCGTTTTACCCTGATGATTTTAAAAAGGCTAGATCAATGGTTGTTCTCTCCATCGCTCGCGGTGCTTTCTCGATTAATGAAATGGAGACTTTATTGGGAACTCATTTTGGTAAGCGAGCGCAGGGATGGGTGTGGACGGTGAGTAGATTCGGCGATGATTTCATAGTGAAATTCCCTCTCTCTTTGTTGACTGAAACATTTTACTACTCGCTCTTCAACTCGAAGGGAGTAATTAATCTGAAGCGTTGGAGCCCACAAATTGGGAGTATGGCAAAAAAGAGGATTGAAGTCTGGGTTTCACTTAAAAATATTCCATTAGTGTGTAGAAGTGTTGATTCCCTTAAGTCGGCGTTGGCGGAGGTAGGAGAAGTGATTAGACTCCAACATGGAGTGTGGAACGTAACTGATTTTTCCTCTTTGAAGGCGATGATGTGGATTGATGAGGATTTGGAGCTTCCACCTTCGATTGTAGTTCCTGTTGAGGGTTTTTCCACAATGTTTCCATTACGAAAGTTGACGGCGAATCCTCTGAGGAAGTGGATAGACAAGAACTTCGTAAAATGGTGTTTGTTAGAGGGGAGAATGGCAAGATGAAAGTGCTGAAGGCTAGAAGTGTTAGTGCCCCCATGACTTATGTTGGGTTGGGTAGCAATTCTTTTGCACCAATTTCAGTCGAAGGAGAAGGTGACGCTGTTGATCAAAATGTTGTAAAGGATAACGTGGAAGCTCATGGTGTTGAGGTTGATGTTGTTGATGATGGTAATGAAGATGCTGGTAGGGAGGAGAGTGGGTATGATGGCTTGGGGAATATGTTTGGGGACGACAATGATGAGGACTATGATCTTGGAGGGGATGATAATGATTATGATCTTGGTGGGGGGAGCAATGCATTGGCCATTTCAGATTCTGATGAACGCTCTTGTGCAACAAGTAGAAGGAAAGGCAAGAAGCCAGTGGACCTTAGTGTGGTTATCCTAAGGAGAAGTGCTCGTGGCCTTCCTCATCCTTTGGAAGGTAGCGTTTTTATCCCTGCTATCCTTAATTCTTTGTCCCCTGACCAAATGCATGTTGTTGCTAGTAGCTCTAGTTTTTTGTTAAATGATTCTGTTGCTAGTGATATTAAAAGTAAAGAGTTAGATAGGGCTGACACACCCCAATGATTGTCTTAACTTGGAATGTTAGAGGTTTGGGTAATTATGGCAAACGTCTTAGAGTCAAAAACTACCTTAAATCTGTTAAGCCCCACATTGTGTTCCTTCAAGAGACTAAACTTAACAATCCTGATTTTCTTACTTTTAAAACTCTGGGTTGGGGGGTTATTGATGAATGGAGATTTATTCCGGCCGCTGGTAGCGCTGGAGGCTTGTTCACTGGTTGGGATAGTAATTTGTGGAGTTTTAAACAAGAGATTTGTCAAACTTATTGCCTGCATGTTGCTTTGGAATGTGTTTCGACTAAGAAGCTTTACTTTTTTTCAAACGTCTATGGTCCAAATTCTAGAAGTGAGAGAAAAATTTTGTGGAGAGAAGTGTTGGAATTTCATAGTTTGATGTACGGCCCTTGGGTTATTGGAGGAGATTTTAATGTAACGAGATTTGGTTATGAAAGAAGTCGCTCAGGTTCTAATCATTATGGTGACATGGCTGACTTTAGTGAGTTTGTAGGGGAGTGTGAGTTGATTGACCTTCCCCTTGCTAATAGAAAGTTCACTTGGTCTGACGGCAGATCTCCTCCGACGCTTGTGAAACTTGATCATTTTTTCATTAACGCTCACTTTGAGGATCTTCATCCTTTAAATTCTCAAAAAGGTTTATCTTCGATTATTTCTGACTATTGCCCTGTAGTGTTGCATTCGGGAGATGACATTAGGAAAAAACCTTTTTTTAAGTTTGAAAAAATGTGGTGCCTGGAAGATAACTTTGATGACTTGCTAAATAATAAATGGTCTGAAATTGGGGTGAATGGCGATGCTGCGAGAGTTCTATGTACTAAACTCAAGTTTTTGAGGAAATTTCTTATAAAATGAAATATAGAGGAGTTTGGTCATATCAGAATAAAAAAGGAGAGGATTGAAAAACTGATTCTTGAACTTAATATACTGGACGAAGAGAGAGGACTTGATACTGTTGAAAGAGATTTGCTTCATCAACGAGAGAGAGAACTCAACAAAGTCCTGGATCAAGAAGAGATTTTTTGGAGACAGCGATCCAGATCTCAGTGGCTGAAGGAAGGAGATAGAAATACTGCGTATTTTCATAAAGTTGCTAATGGTAGACATCGCACCAATTTGATAGACAGTATTTGGAAAGATGGAGTGGAGATTTGTGAACAACTCTTGAGTTATACTTTCACCGAATATTATAAAAGTATCTTTGGCGCTCGCATTGAGAACCGCAATTCTGTTGATTGGCGCAAATTGTATCCTGATGTTGTTGATCTCTCGGACATTGCAAGTGATTTCTCAGAAGAGGGAATACTGAATGCTTTGAAGGAGATGCCTGGCGACAAAGCACCTGGGCCTGATGGTTTCCCTACCTTTTTCTTCAAACGCTATTGGGGCATGTTGAAAGATGATGTAATGCGTTTGTTTGAAGAGTTTCACAAAGGCCCATTAAGGTTAGATTTGATTAGTTATGCCAATGTGGTTTTAATCCCCAAAAAGGAAGGTAATGTTTATGCCGCTGACTTTAGACCAATTAGCCTCCTTAACACTACTTTCAAACTAATCACGAAGGTGTTGGCCAATAGGCTGAAAACTAAGTTGGATACGTTGATTGATAAGTCCTAAACTGCTTTTATTAAAGGAAGAAACATTCTTGATGGTGCTGCGTTGGTTGGTGAAGTGATTTCTCACTGTGATAGATTTGATGTCCCTTGTGCTATTCTCAAGTTGGACTTCGCCAAAGCTTTTGACACAGTTGACTGGCGATTTATGATTGAGGTGCTGAAGGCAAGAGGCTTCCCAACCAAGTGGATTGAATGGATTTCTATGATTCTTTCATCAAGTAGATCTAACATTTGTGTCAATGGAGTTGCTGGCTCTACTATCCACTCCAAGCGTGGTCTGAGATAAGGTGACCCACTCTCCCCTCTTCTTTTTGATTTGGCGGCAGATGTCTTTTCAAAAATTCTGAAGCTGGGCTGTGCAGATGGGATACTTAGTGGCTTTGGCAGTGATCACGTGGTTGGGGCATCAATTCTCTGCAATACGCTGATGACACTATCATTTTTAGCAAACCAGACTATAAATACCTTGCTACACTTAAATTTATTCTCTAAGCTTTTGAAAGCTTATCTGGCTTAAAAATTAACTTTCATAAGAGCAATGTTTACATGATGGGTTATAGTGATGATTTACGCAGGTTATGTGCTGAGATGTTTAATTGCAAGGCAGATGTTTTTCCTTTGAACTACCTGGGTATGTGCATCCGCCCCAAGAAATTAATGAAGAAAGACTGGCAGCACTTGATAGAGAAGTTGGACACTAGACTGGCGAGGTGGAAAGGCAACTCATTATCAAGAGCTGGTTGTCTTGTGCTTGTCAATTCTGCTCTGTCGTCAATTCCGTTGTACTGGATGTCCTTCTACCAATTTCCTGGTTGGGTGCTAGAGAAGATTGATGCAATTCGTCGTAATTTTTTCTGGACTGGTACTAAAGAGACGAAGAAACTTAGCTGTTTGATTTCTTGGGATCAAGTTTGCAAGTCTAAAGAGCAAGGGGACTCGATGTTATTAACTTGAAGACAATGAATCGTGCTTTACTTTGTAAGTGGTTGTGGTTAATGATCTCTGACAAGTACGCTTTATGGAAAGAATGGATTATCAGTACATGTTATAATGGCATTTTTAGATGGAATACTGATTTCTCATTGTGCTCCGTGTTTTGGCGCAATGTTATGGCTCATGCACAATGGATGAAGCTGGGTACTAAGATTGTGGTGAAGAATGGACACAACACATCATTTTGGTTAGATAGCTGGCTAATTATTGTCCCCTTCTGTGCGGAGTTTCCTGAGCTTTTTGGTATTGCACGCAAAAAAAATTTCACTGTTAGAGAGATGTATGATAATGAAGCAGCGGGCTGCAAATGGAGATTGTCTTTTTCGAGGCTGGTGGCTGGTAATGCATTGGCTCAGTTATGCAGCTTGTTTGTCTTGCTTGAAGGGGTGACTTTAACTAATGAGTGGGATGAGTTTATTTGGATGTTGGAGGGAGAAAGAAAGCTGTTTAGCGTTCGAAGCATTTACAAGTTGTTCAACTTTGCTAGGATTGAGAGGCTGGGGTTCGAACATATGTGGCGGTTCAAAGTCCCTGACAAAGTTAAAATTCACATGTGGATTGTGATACATGGTAGATTGAACACGGTTAGCAGAATTCGTCAGAGAGGCGTGTACGTTACGGGTGGCTGTGTATTTTGTGATTGCGACAACGAGGACTATCATCATCTTTTTTTGGCTTGTGACTTTGCTTTTTAAATTTGGACGAAATGTTTGGTTGCGCTTTTCCTTGATTTGCACTGGAGCGACTTCATTGCTGACCAATTTGATTTTTGGCACAACATTTACCCGACCTTGCATGCTTCTCATGATAGTTTTCCTTTTGCTTTGTGGAACTTTGCTTACATTTGGTTGCTTTGGCATGAACGCAATTCCATAAAATTTAACCACAAACTGAAAGCCCCTAACAGTATCATTTACTCTATTCTCAATTTTGTTTATGACTGGGCAGGCATGGAGCGCAAGGAGCAGGTTGAAAGCATTGCTGACCGTGTGCGCAAGCGGGTGCGGTGCATTACTGGTCCACACACTTGATGGGGATTTTCACTGGCTTTGTCTTTTGTTGTTATGTATTTTGCTATGTAATGTAAATTATGATGCTTGGTTTCTTTTTGTCAGGCTGTATATAGTCGCTGGGTTGTAGCGATGGCATGTTTTTTTGGTTGTATATATGTTGTACATACACGTTCTGCTACTTTATGCTACTTTATGGATGCTAATATATATTAGGCGTGAATCATGTTGATTCACTACCTTTTCCTTCAAAAAAAAGATTGGGAAGCTAATGTGGGGAAATAAGATACTACATTAAGAAATTGTATCAAAAACAACACTCATACTTCAAGTCAAACAAGTCATAACAAATGTCAGAATATGATCTAATAAGTTGTAACCAGACAGATATTATATTTCTCAAAGAATGTTAATATGTTAATGTAAGCAATAGATTTGGATAAAACTTTAACATGAATTGTAAATGAAAATATCCAAGAATATCTTAGCTATCAGAACCCCTTAAGAAATCTGAAGATGAATTAGACTTAAGTTAAGAATTTGTGTAAAGAGATGATTTTGACTTAAGTTAGAAATAAGTTTAAAGGGTTAATTCAAATCGTAACAAATATCGAAGTAGGAAAAATTTGGGACTTTGAAATATTAAATGTGAAGAAGTGAGTTCTGAAAATGTTAAGATTAATATTTGAACCAAACCAAGCTTGAACCTGTATACGCATAATCAGAGTGCGCAGAGGAAGCGTGATGGTATTTAAATAAAACTGTTTTAAGAGATTTTCCAGCTAGTTGAGTAAGGGAAATTTTCTAAACAAGATTTGATATCTAAACAAGAATGAAAAGAGATATATATTTATGAATTTTAAAGTGGATTTAGAAAAAGTGTTATTCGATTAGGTGAATATGACAACTAAAATATGAATATTAAATGAGTATAACTTATAAATGGGTTAATGAGAAATTTGAAACAATTGGAATATTTGAAATAGAATGAGTGTTTCGGAAATACAATTCTATCTCTTCCCTTATCGCTGGGTTTTGCTCGACCCATTGTCATCTTTTGAATATCACCTGAATAATCATGTTTGAAATTTTAACTATCCAACTTTATTTCTGAATTCTTCCTTTTTCCTGCTCTGATAAAGTCATGGACAAGTGAATTAATTTGGATTTGGAACCAGTATTTTGAATTACCTCTAAAATTGAACTTGAATTTGTATTAAGAGCAATAGAATTTCTAATACTGAATTTAGCCATGATGGTATTTTGTAGGATAATTGAATGATTAGGGAAAGGATTGTGTGAGAATTTAGATTTAAATTTCTAATTTAAACACTTGGTCTTATAATTGATAAGAAAATCATGGGTCCCATAAGAGTAAGTTAAAATGATAACTTCCAACTTTAAAACTTTCTTAAGGTCATAGACCTCTAAGTATTAGACCGTATTTTTCCCAGTTTCTCCTTAGTGGTAGGATAGCAGCTCTGAGTCTAACTCAGAGAATTCGAATTTTTTTACAAGACCCATGACGACCCCAGTAATCACGAGATTATAAAAGTTTCCTTATACTCTACCTTTAGTGATAATTAGATAGAGTACCCTGAGAATGATATGAGCCTTGGTTCTGACCATTACATTTCTGATATGTTAAGATAGAAATGGGAATTTAAAATTAGTTAAGGAGTTTAATTTTACTCGACTTCCTTTTCGAGGACGAAAAGCTTCTAGGGGGGTGAATGTAACATTCCATAATTTTAACAAAGTTTGATTTGGATTTTAATATATATATATATATATATATATATATATTTAGATTTTACTGAATATAAATTGATTTTTTATAAGGTTTGAATATAAATTTTTACTTTGAATAAGTATCTTGTTTTATTAAATATGATTTTTTGTATAAGAAAAACTTATTTTAAAAAGTTGTATTTTATTTATAAGATTTCATGTTTAAGTAATAATATTTTCTAATCTTGATGATATTGATTTGTAAAATATAAATTTGGTAAAGGATAATTTATTTTATGATTTTACAATAATGATTTTTATGATTTAATCTATTTTGATAAATTATAATGGTATTTATAAATTGTATAAAGATTTTTATGTATTTATTTTCAACCATCTGTTAATATAGATTTTTGTAAACTATATATACATATTTTTTATTAGTATTTTGTAATAATTTAATTTAAAATAAGATAACTTATGATCTTGATATAGATAAGATCTATAAATGTTGCATTTATGTGTATAACTAAATTTGACTACATTCAAAAGTGTTACTAAGTTAAATTAATTTTTAAATCTCCTTAAGATAAGGAGCATGGTGAGTTGTCTACTTAGGTGTCATGATGCATGGAGTAGTTCATGTGATAGAGCCATGTAGCATGTATGTGTAATACATGCATGAAGTTTGTATATGATAAGGCCATGTGTCCTCTTACATGTCCTCATGCATGGTGAAGGATTTAAGGTGTAGCCAAATGACCATACAGGTGGAATCCATACATGTAGTAAGCCTCATGCAAAGCCATGTGCCTCATGATTAAAACGACCAAAACACCCTTAGATTTGCCTATATAAAGAAGGTTAAGCACCCCTTCCCCTCTGACTTCATCCATTATTCATTTCAAATGCAAATTTCTTCACGTCACTTCCCTTGTTCTTTGTTTTATTTCCTGTAAATGAAAAATCCATATTTTCCTTCATTTAAAAATCCAAAGCTCCCAACCTATTCACATTTAGCCCAAACGACCTGCGAGGAAGTTGTCCATATAGTCATTTCTGATTTTTAGAAATTGATGGATCAGAGTTTTGTTGAGTGTTGAGATAGAGATCCCCGTTTTACTGTAAAAGTGAAGAGTGGGTTCTGTAACTTCGAAAAATCATATCTCACAATCCGCTCTGAATTAATCGACGCCGTCAACACCGTTGTGATCAGCATGAGATGTAGTATTTTTGGTGTTAGTTTGGTACCATTTGGTGTCGATGATGGAAAATGTTGAAAATTAGGTTTTGGATTTGTCGGAGATATAAACAACGATTGCCGAATTGGTGAATGATGTGATGATGAGAAAGGAGTGGGCTTCGATGTGGAGTAATTTGGTGAAGATCGGCGATAAAAAGTGTCATACATTGTATGAAGTTCCCACGATTTCCTGAACCAGGTCTCGGCCATGGAGGAGTCAGATTTCAATGGAGGAGGCCGAGGGTGATGTGTTGGTGTGCAGTGAGAAGAGGAGACAAAGGCGAGTATGCGTATGATTTCGGATCGAAGAATGGCGGAGTATTTTGGTGTGCACTATGCACAACGCGACATGCAAATGGGTACAGGAGTTCTTTACGCAAGGATTAGGAGGAGGAAGAAGAAGAAAGGAGGGATGGGCCGGTTTTTGGAGCAATTGGGCTTGGTGGGCTTGGGTATGTTTTATTTTCGTTTTTATTTAAGTTTAGATTTGTTTAAACTTTAAACCACTCTAACTCACTCGTTTTCAACCCGATTTACTCACCGTTGGATCTGTTAGAACCGTATCGGAATTAGAACACGGTGACGTATAATTTTGACAATTTTTATTAAGGTATAAATTATAATAAAATCAAATAAAAAGGTCCTTACATATGAATATATATATATATATAACGAAGATCGTTATTAATTCAATTTCAATATAAAAATCAACAGAAATCTCCAACTGCTGATAGGAGTAGATTGAGAGCAGTACGAGGAGCGGTGGCAGTGTTCGTTGGCCGTCCGTAAGGAATCTCTGATAGTGAAAAGTTTGGAGCTAGTATGGTGAGAACTTCTAATTTAAATTTTATTTAAATTAGTTAATTTTAATTAGCTGAGATTAATTATAATTTGTTGATGATGATTGTGTGATGGATGTTGATGTTTGAATGGATGTTCATGAATTAGATAATACACTAAACACGAATAAGTGTTATTGTCTGTAACGCTTGTGCACAGTTAAATGTTGTTGTGATGAATGAATTCATATCCATTTGATCGTATAGTTCATTTGGATAGATATGATTGCATTGTATGATATCACACACACACACAAACACACCGTGGTTGTGGAATATATGGGTGATCGATTAAGATTCTCCTTCATATATATGATTTTATTTAATTATCAAATAATATTTAAAAAATTTGGTTTTGAATTTAATATCAACTTTTAAATATTGAATTAGAATTTGGAAAATATTTTAAATTATGTATTGATTTTGTATAACGATCTTTATATCTATGTGAAACTGGTTTTGGTAAAAATATATTTTCAATTTAAATTCGAAATGAGATTTTTAATTTGAATATGGTTTTTATATAATAATGATATAATATACACCAGAACGTTCTAGGATGACAGAGAGGATGGTGTCTAGGCTTGGGTTTGGAAATTCAGTTTCCTGCTCTCCCTGGCTATCCCTAACTGATCCGACGGATGGGATGGTTAAATAAAAATCTAATTTGAAATTATTTGAATGGTGATTTAATTAGAAAAAAAAAAGTTGTTTTTTAAATCCAAATAATTTGAAAAGTCAATTTAAATGATTTATATAAGTTTATAATGATTTTTAAGGTAATTTGAAGTATTTAAGAATAATGATTATTTTGGTCAAAATTATAGCTTGTCGCATTATGGCAATATGTAAATGCTTATAACTTTTCCAATTTAAATCGGATTTCCACGAAACGAAAAACGTTTGACTCCTATTTACGAGAGCTTTCAAATGAGTGAAAGCAGATTTTAATTTTGGGTTATAGTTTTCAAGCTTTGTTTAAAACCGTTTTGGAAAAGATCGTTGTAAGGGCATAGTTTTGTAACGTTTTTGAAACGTTGTTGTAACGCTTTCATTAAAAGCAATCTATTTTGAAGTTTTAACCCGCAAACAATTTTCCGAACTATGAGAAATCATTTTTAAATGATTTGTAGGATGTTTTCAAAGGTTTAGAAGTATTCGAAATTTTGTATATGGGATTTAAATTCCAATTTTGAATAATTGGATATGGTGGGAAATAAATCTTCGATGTTTAATATTAATTCAGTAGATGATGACTCTTACTATTTGAGGAATTTAAAAGGTAGTTCATCGTTATTCCGCTTATAGTATGAGTTGGATGTGGAGGTTAATATTGAGGATAAGTTGATGATATTTTTTATCCATATCTAATATCAAAGAGTTGGATAAATCTTTTAATTATGATACAAGTCCCTAATTTGATTAATATAAGTTGGATAGAAATAATCTTCGGATATTTGATATGAAATTCTGTGGCGTAAACGTATACTATTTGAGGAATTTGGATGATATTATTATTATATCAATATTCCCCTTATGGTGTTCGTTGATTATGAGAATTGATATCGAATATAAGTAGATACAATTTCTATGTAACTTATGTTCAATATCAATTGATTTGGGTTTTGCCGTGAGTGGTATTTTCAAAGATATCATTCGTGAAACCCAATGAGATTGAATGGTGGAAATTCATATCGTAATTGGGGATTTAATCAAATCTTTGATTTGAGGGAATTAAAGGTAAGAAATTTGAAGAGTTATATATGAATTGATAATCATCTGGAAGGAGATTTGTATTGAAAAGCCTGTGTGAACTATAGCTACTGTTTAAAGTACGCTTAAACTTGGAAAAACCGGGGTCGAATATATGTTCGAAAACCATTCCAAGTAATAATACGATGTTATGAAACGATTCAAGACTTGAGCGACGAATGAAGACCGGGAATATTTAAATTTGTTAAGATTGATTGTTGATTAATGTCTCGGTTAGGTAGGCCACTGATACGAGGTATGATTTACATGAGACGTGAACATATTTAAGTGTTTTCGGATTGTTGTTCCGTTCAGGCCCAGAACGGATTTGTATGGAAGGTGTGTCTGACGTTGAAATTGACCGCATAGCACTGATTTCCGTTAATGTATATCGGATTTGTGGCAATATATTATCCTCATCTCTAGGTCATATGAACTTAGAGGGTATGCATTGATTTAAATTAGTGATATGTCGTGAATTGTCAATGTGGCATACCCGAGTTATGAAACGAGCTAGTGATGATCAAAGAATGGCTTATCGAAGCATCGCTTTGTGTATGACGTGACATCGACAAACCTCACACCCCGGATTGATGAGGAACTGGCGGTTTGGTTTTTTACTTATATATGAATTGATGATGAAGCTGTGCAGCAGTGGGAAACCACTTATGAACCTGGGAAAGTTGGGTATGTTCGGGGGGTCGTGTCTGATCGAAAACCGTTGATCTGCCCTGACGATGTGTAGTCGGTGTCCGCATGATGGATGAAAAAGCCATTGAGGCACTTCGTTTTGTATCCCTGATTGATCTTTCATGCCTGGAATCATCAAGTTGGAAATCCAATCTCCAATACGAGCCATACGGTTTTGGTTTGTATATATATGGCGAAATAATATTAATGGTATTATGTCGTCTACGATTAATACATTTATTTGTGAAATTAGTTTTCCACACTATATGATAATATTAGAAGACGATTTTCACGTATGAAAGCACGCTTGGTTATCATAAGATAAAACTCGCCCATCTGGTGTGCTCTTGCATTGTGTGATGCGGGACGAGCTTATGATAGCTTCATTTTCAAAAGTCATAGCGAATTTCTATGCACGGGAATTCATATGGAGTTAACCCGTTCCGCGTTAGCGGCGTGGTCCGTTGAATTACCCTACTTTGAAATGAATCCAAAATAACAACTGTTTTTGAGTTCTCACACCAGTCCCACGACTGACTTGGAGTTTATTATTCCTTTCTAAACTCTGGGTGCCTATTAATTTCCACACGAGCAGCTAGTGTTTAGTTTTGCAGTTATAGGTCATTGGGGCAGGATTCGAAGCGCTTTTAAAGTTGGAGTCCACACCAGTGTTGGAGCTTTCGCTACAGCATACAGTTCTTCCGCTGAGAGTATATTTACTTTTCTTCCGCTGTATATGTTGTAACTCTGATATTCTATGTAGCTCTGATGTAACATTGTATTTTGCAATAAAGAGTTCTGTTATTCTGTTCAATATATGTATGCAACCATAACAATTCATCTTTATGAATGGTTTAAGTCGGTTTAATTACCGGCGAAAATCAGGCAAAAAGATGGGTCGTTACATGGTTTTTACCTTACAGTAACCCAAAACAGTTTTTGGAAATCATATCTTATTCTGATATTATAATAGTGTCTAAATACAAATAAATAGCAATCTAGCAAAACGATTGCATCTCGCGCTCTACATATATAGTATACAATCAAAACCACAGGCACTTATTTGATAATGTATTCCAACTGGAAAGGATTGGGACCACCTTTCGACAGTGTATCACTAAAGAGGAATACACTGGGTTCAATAAGAACATCTTTCAACCGAGGCTAAACATGATCGGCCCCTCACTTCGCTTGAGAGTACCAAATGTACTATCATCAATGGTTCGGATCAGCATCCGTTCCCACAAGGGACAGCATTGATAGATTTAAGAAGCAAAAGGAATTTATCTTGATTAGGTGACAATACACCCTACTTGGCAGCTAACCACTTAGCCATGCGACCTACCCTATTTTATACCATTTCTCGGTTGCGAGGCTTGAGGTTACGATTACTTGATAACACCATCACTTTGAATGCCACATTGTCAGATCCGTCAATCACTAATCGATTTGCACAAAAATGTTATGGTTATTATGCGAAGAAAATAAATTCTCCGCCACCAGATGTATATTTGTACAGACCAACATATGTGATTGCTGAAAATACTTTGTCAGACATTCGTCCATACACGTTCATCCTGGGATTGAACGAAACCAATGGCACAATTTCCATTAATCCATCTTAGGCAATTTCTACCTAGGATTAACAGAAAAAATCCCTTGTACTTTACTCCATCTTTGATTGTCTTCATATAATCTGATTTGCAACGCTACTGCTAATACGGAGTGGTTCTCGGATAATAATCCAACCGGTCTCTCCATATTGACAACGATATTGGAAAATACTTCGATAGTCAGTTATTTAACTATAAAAGAAAACAAACATCCATTCAAAGCATCAAACAATCACCGGTCCCCTTAATTAATATTACATTAATTAAATCACTTCTCCATTCCTTATCGATATTTGTTAACACGATATTTCAAAAATCATCTTGGCCTCTTATGCTATTTGGAAAATATTTCCAAATATCACCTTCTTTTGTTTTATATACCTAGAAAATATTTTCTATTTATGATTGGAAATTATTACTTTTCCCTTTCATGTCCATTCATTTATATACTTAGAAAATATTTTGTTATTATATTTCTAAAATTCCACTGACCTGGGTTAAAACGAATGTTGTGTAAAACATCGTTACAACAACCCAAAATACTGCATTCAACTAAATCTCTTCAAACATTGATCTTCGAGACTGAATCTTCTTATTTATTGGTTAATAATGAAATCAATTAAGTTGGGGTATAATTACCATTTAGACCATGATTGAATAACATCCTAACTTTGAAACGAAAAAGACCAGTTGCCTCGAATAATGAACACCGTAAAATCCAATTATTCAATTTAACATGTGTATAGGTTTCTCTTTTTATTTTTACCAGATTTAATTATAGATTTCCTTTTTGTTTACAATATTCTATTTTAAATTCGTTTCCTTATCGAATTCAATTTATATTGATATATTGATTTTTCTAGTTATCCGGTTTTCTAAAAAATATTCCAACTCCTTAAATTTCTGGAAAATTTCGCCATAACCTCCTTTGTATGGTTCATTCGGTACAACTACAAACTGCCTCTCTGAGCCCTTTCCATTCAAAAAGAAAATCTAAAAGACAAGCAGCTTGCCGATTCGGCGCATAAAACTTCATATGGAATTTAAACATGTACCTTTATGTCGGGCACTTAAATTTTAATCTTCTTTCTCTTCATTCCATACCTGTTTAACACTTGTATGTCCATTTCCAATTTATTCCAACTCAGTCCGGTCATTTTAACTCAATTCGGTAATTTTTTCATTAATTAGTTGTTTTGCTTATTTTCTTTCTATTTGAACATATCACGTTCAAATATATTTTTAACCTGCTTATAACCAATTAAATTCCATTTTCAATTAATGTTTCATATTTGATTTCGAATATGAATTCACAAACCCAATTCAGTTATCCAAATCCCGATTTCGATTAAGAATTCCTTAACTAGTTATTCTTCAAATTAGTAAATTCTATTCAATAATTGAAAATATGACTTTTGTTTCAAAAGTCGTTTGATTTACACATCTTGAGTTCGTATTTATTTTACAACTCAAATGCTGGTTTTTCTAATGGAAATTCATATTTTATTTGCTTAAAATCCTTTTATTTATTTAAGTAGACCGTTATGGTTTTTAAACGATTTTGGAGCTGTTTTTCTGGAAATTTTATTTTGTCATATCTTAAAATATATACGACGAAACTCAGAATTTTCTTTTTCATTAGAAAAATATTATCAAATCAGTCTTAATGATTCTTTATTCAAATCGTTCCAACTTAAATTGGGTTCTGTATACTCAGTTGAAGTTCGAAAGGTCCGCTGTCGCGAGTTCGCTTTAATTATATTCAAATATAAAGGTTAAACATCGTTTATTTAATAAATTCCAACTCCATTATTTGATATTTAAATATAAATTAAACCGGTTTTCTAAATCTAACTTAAATAACTCTAATTTTCCAAAATCATCAATTATTCCCTCCAACATTTAACTTAGTTATAATCTCAATTACAATTTAAATTCTATACTAACTTCCAATTTCTTTTGGAACCAAATTACTTTATGCAATTCGATGAAATCGAATTCCAGTAATACATCCTTTGGGTTTATTCCCATCCAGTTTATATCCCGAATTCTGAAATAAAATCTATTGTTCTCTTGTTGAAATGATTTCCGATTTCTCTTTTAAATTCATACTTGAATTTAAACTTTTTAGTTAGCCAAATGATAATTACCTTGCAATCTCTATAAATATTGTTTACGAATTTGGCTTCCTTATTTATATATTAAAAACAAGATCCATTTTAAAAATCAATTTAAAACCCAAATCATATTTGGAATATTTTATTTATTATAACTTTTATATAATATATTATCTATTTTTATATTTTATTTCAGTTTCAATTTAACACATTTTAAATACCCTTTATGGAAATAATTTATTTCTAATAAATCCGACATAGTCGAATTTTGAACATAAATCCTATGGATTTTTTCAATTTCATTTAAATTCTGAATACCGGAATTTAAACGAAATTGAATAAATCCTACGAATTTATTCAATTTCATTTACATTCCAAATATTGGAATAAATTTCATCAATTGCTATTTAAAATGATTCCCAATTCTCATTTTAAATTCACATTTGAATCTAAATATTCATATCTTTAAATGGTAAATTAATTCCCTTCATTTACAAACACAATTTATAAATTCATTTTAATTTCCTTCATTATTTAATTTATAAACATCGTTTATAAATTCAATACTTGTATTTTATTTTACAAAACAATTTAATATTTCTAATCCATTCAAAATTCGAACTCTATTTTTGGAAAAATATATTTCCCTTTTAAATATCTAAATTTCCTTATCACAATATTTTTATAAATCAATATTAAGTCCCAGTGATATTCAATCAATCAAAAACACGTATGATAATATATGAAAACAAATAATAATATTTTTGAGGAACCTAATTGGATCCCTCCAACCTGTTTTCCAGCATCCCAGACGTTAGCCAACATAAATAATACACATCCTGCTTCGAGGTAGGATATCGCGGTATAGAAGATCATCCACTATCACAGCGTGGCGTGTATAGGGTCATCTGCTAATGATACTGCGGGCATCCGCTAATGGTACCGCGGGAAATCCAACCACCAATATACAAATAATAGCAACAAACACCAATCCTATTTAACTAATAAATATATAGAATAGCCAAAAAATATTTAAACACGTCCAATCAATCAACAAACAATTATTTTTATTTGATAAAAATAATTCCTAAATAAATCTGAGTGAGATTTTACTCACCGTAATTGCAGTTGTCGAATATCCTATTTATTTCCAAATCACCGGCTATGAATCCCCTCGAATGAATTTGCACCTATAATAATTTGATTAATTTACCGATTAACATTATTTATTTAAATTAACTATTCAAATGAATAAATAAATTTCCATATTATAAAATTAACAATTTATATAAGATTTTAAGTTAAATAAAATTATTAACATTCTACTGCTAAATTAATTAAGTAAATTCTACCTTTAAAATTTTATTTAGACTCTGCCTAATTCACTACATTTAAGCTAAATCCACATTAACCTTTCCTTTTTGCTTTGTTCAAAAATCACAACCTCCTTATTTTAAAAAAACTATTCGTAAATCCGAGTATATGGAAATGGACATTCTACACAAAGTGAAAATGGGAAAATTGGCAGAATTTATTTATTTCAAAAGGAAAGCAGCGACCAAAAATTTCCACCTGATGTTATTTCCCTTCCTGAACTACTCCTACCTTGTTTGAACACCAATACTTCCCTTCTTCGTCTTGAACTATAGTGGAAACCCAAACTAATACCATCATTTACTCGCCACTACAACCCTCACTTGTTCGCCACATATACATCCATTCCGGTCGCTTGGAATAAATCGCAACCTCATGGCAGCTTAAGCCACTCACAATACATGGTACGACACCCTCTTGTTCGAAACCCCTCTCAAGTTCCACCACTGAAACGCCTCAACCCCACAATCACACTGCTACCCACGAACTTACTCCAACCCCGTGTAGTGCTTACCACGGCTAACCCTAGGTTTGCGACTCCTAAGTCGAAACCCCAAAAATCACTATCACGATGCATGATGCCTTTAACTAGTGACGAGCTCAGTGGAGTCATGATTTTGAGTTGGGAACCGGAATTGATTTGATTCTTCTTTTCCTTTTCTTTTTTGGTGAAACTGATTTGCGTTTGATTGGGGAAAGGAAGGGCATAGATGTTTGAAAAGGGGAGGTGGGCTTCGGCGAAGGTTGGGATCGAATGCTAACGAGGAGTGTGTGGCCATTTTTATTTCAGAATGAGTTGAAAATGGTATCTGGTTTTTAGAATGGGAGAGCATTATAAATAGATGAAGAAATTGAAAATAAACACAACATCAAATTTCAACAGGTACATGTAGGGTTAGGTAAGTAGCAACATGGAGGTTTTGCAGTGTAGCCTCATTGCTTAGGATGGAAGGAATTAATTTTTGATTTGGTTTTCTTTTATTTTATTTCAATTCCGGTATCCTTAAATTTCAAATTATCACACTGATTTCAACTTCTATTTGAGCCCAACAACAGGCCTTCCTAGGGTTTATCGACCATATTGAACCCGGTGGGATAGGTTTAAAGCCTTATTCGATCATCTAGAGAAGATATTAATTTACATCGATATAAATTAAATTTAAAACAATTAAATTCCTTGAAAATAAAATATTATTATTATTCTAATCCAAACAGAATTTTGTATTGATCATATGAACTCTTTTCAGTTTAGTTTTAACTTGGAATATAATTAGATTCATTTTCGTATTACGATAATTCAATATATTCTAATTTAAACCGTATTACGATTATTTAATCGATAACTCAATACAAAAATCCATTTATATTATCAATTCAATATTTAAAACCATATTAAATATTTAAAATAAATTGTTCGAAAATTCGGATCGTTACAATTACATATGGCTTTGGTGAAATATGTTTTCAAAACAGACTTTTCTTTTGGATAATGATTTCTTTCAAAACCCATTTTGAAAATATTTTTCAGAAACTTTTATCTAATCTGGTACCCTTAAGCTCTGATACCAAGTGTGACACCCCACGTCCGTTAATGTCGCTCACTAAGGGAATGTATTAAGTTCTGTGAAGCATTATAGGTAGACAGACATAGAATAATTACAAGATAGATATAAATAAGATAGCAGCGGAAATTTAAATTTTTATTTCAAACATAAATCATAACATCGTCATCCAAAATACCATAAGTCACAAAAACCATTGCAATAATATAGCTTCTGTCTTGTACAAGCATAGTACATAAATATAAAAAGCATAACATAATTTCCTAAGAAAAAGAGCAAAGCCATAGTAGAGATAAGAACTTGAGCCATACTTTGAAAGCAGCTCCTAGCAAGATGATAACTGAGTCCTGACTAAGCCTGAGTATTCCAACAATGAGAACCTGGGGGAACGGAAGAAAGAAGAGGAAACAAAAAGGGTCAGACATAAATTTAGCAAGTCTAGTTACTTTTAGAAAGTAAATAAATAAAAGTAGCATGACAGACATATAAAGTGGATAAGGGGAATTTCTATAAAAAAAGTAGGTGTGACAAGGTAGACAGGATAAGGTGTATATGCTTCCCTAATGATTATTCTACACTATTACTAGTATAACTAGAATGAGATGATCCCTTACACTTCAAGGTGGTAGACTTAGGCATATGTCCAAATGTACCCTAACTACTACCCTAGTCGGTCGACTCCCTAATCCACGTAGATACTCTACACCGACCCCACCGTAGGATGTATCACGTCCTAAAGTGGCTACCCTTCGTCGATATGCACAACCCCATATCTACAGGTGTCACGGTCGTCTTATCCATTTTGGCCCGGCTCATGCACGCACATGGCCAGGTCGGTTTGTGCCACCAACAGCATCCTCCATGTTTGGATCTCTTACAATCACTCCAGTAAGCGTACCCCTTCTCCGACCTAGCTCAGAGTACATATTTAATACCTACTCTGGGTAACTGGCTATAACGGGTCCCATACATTATGATACATGCTCTCCCCCTTGTCTTGTATTCCCCACTAGGTTTTCCATTTGATTATGTATACCACTAGTTATCTTTAATTACATATATTTGTTACTTTCACCGATTACGTGTAACACCAGGTGTCTTTAATTACATAACTCCCAATTGGTTAAGTTTCGTGGGCTTATATTTAGATATTATCCACCCATCTCATATATACTAAACTTAACCCACCCACTGTCCAACCAGTTTTCACTTAACCCTAACTTTAGTTCATAATTATACAATCCCTATGGATTAGATTAGTTTAAGTTGTCCAATTCATTACCATGTCCATCTATGCTTTATAATGGGTTAGACCTCCTACATTAGGCCTACAACTTGTGGATGCTTGATATGCCGGTCAGGTCCGGGCAGACTTCTTCCACAAGTTGGGCCTATCCTCGTATCTTAGCCCAATTTGTAATTGTACACTTAGACCTCTCACGTTATGTTCGACATTAGCGGTTGTTGGATATGCCGGTTGGGTCCGGGAAGACTTCCACCACTATTGCAACCTAACCTCGTATCATAAGTGCAATTATATTTTCTAATTGTAATCCTAGGCATTCATTATTAATCATTTATTTAGACCTATGCCTTTATAGGTGTTAATGCCCATTTACCCAATTATTGAATTATATGTCCAGTTTATATAAACATCCTTTAAATTATGCCAATTTTAACCTTTTTCCCCCGTTCCCTAACTAGCGCATTCACATAATTTGTGGTATGCCTAGGCTAGGTAATAGCCTGGTCATAAACAATAAAAGGGAAAGGTGATGTGGATACAACAAGAGTGAATGCTCTAACATAACTAGCATATATATATATACTAACATGGTGATAAGGTGAACATATATATACATATTGGCACGAACATGTAATTGGCACAATAAGGTAGACATAAAAACAGATCTAGTTAAAAGGGTAACGATAAAACTAGTTCTAACATAATTAGGATGAAAAAATCCAAATAAGAATCCACATGTCCAATGATGACATATCTCAATTGATCACAACTTGAAGATCTAGACCTAAACAAAGGTTTTACTGTCCTGATAATGATAATACCAAATTAACCACAAACTTAGAAAAAAAGGTAAGATTTATATATGTGACATAATGAATTAACCACCAAGAATTAGATCTATAAAACAGATCTAGCATGACAAGGTCTAGGATCAAAGAATATTATAGGATCACAAAACGATAGATCCAATATAATTCAGTCACAAGCATGTATATATCAAAATCACAGTCATGTAACAAATTACTTTTAACCATTTAAATCTAAAAGTAACTAACTCATAATGTTTGGATTAAAAGAGAAGGTAGAAAATAACAGAGGTTGGATCTTGAATCTCTAAGTTTGATTTGCAAAGTTGACAGTTGTAGAAGATAACGAATCCTAGTTCAGTCATCGGTAGAGTTTGGCCCTATGGATTCTCAATGAAGAAAACAAGAGAAATGAACATGTATTTTTAGCTTCCAGCCCCTCTGAAACCGACTTCCTCGTCATCCCTAGAGGTGTCAACACCTCTGTGGGGGGGGGGGTCGACCCTGGTGTCGACACCCCATAAGGGGGCCGACCCCAGTGTCGGCACCCCTCTACGGGGGGTCGACCCCCTAGAGTGGAAAAACTGCCGCCTTATTATTATTTTTTAGTTTTGAATGATTTTGGATAGGGTTCTGACTCATATTTAACTCATATGTGTGTGTGTGTGTGTGTATATATATATATATATATATATATATATCTTCTACGCGTATACAAACTTAAAACCCTCAAAATTTCTTCATAAGATCTCCGTTTTACGCAAACCAAGTGTCCATCTTGACTAGAATTTCGAGACGGAAGCAGTGGCGCAGTCCGTTTCCCTTAATTCCAAATATTAAATTAATTATTATTTAAATTCCCCTCTTTTAGTGTTGTTAAGATACGAGCTGTTAAAAGTCCCCACTTGGCCCGCCAAGTATAAAATTAGGACTTTGGTCGCCTCTTGGTTCGACAAGTATAAAATTAGGATTCAGGTCTAAACATGGTCCACCAAGTATAAAATTAGGACCCAGGTCCCCACTTGGCCCGCCAAGTATAAAATTAGTGCTCATGTTCCCACTTGATTAGTCAAGTATAAAATTCGGAGTCCAGTCCCCTACTTGATTAGTCAAGTATAAAATTCGGACTTCGATCGACACTTGATAAGTCAAGTGTAAAAATCGGACTATGGTCCCGCATTTGATCAGCCAGGAATAACATTCGAACTCTGGTTCATAACTCTAAACTCAGGTCATCAGACTTAGGTTCACAAAGTTCTTGGATACAAATCCACCAACTTCGGTCCACGAACTTCAGTTCATAGCCTTTGAACTCTTGTCCATGACTTTTAGAACTTGGGCTACCAGGTGTTAAGGTTCTCCAATTGGGTTCACCAAACTTAAGAACTTCAGGACTTGGTCCGCTAAGCACGAAAGTTCCTTATCTTATTCCTCCTTGCATGAGAGACTTAACAACATAGTCTGTCAAGTATATAATATCATATAACTTGGTCAGCCATGTACGAAACCCTTCTACAAGTACATATCTGCTCCAGCAGGACATAAGAAGCCCACAACATCCGATTTTCAAAATCCCATGCATCCCGAACTCAACAGTTTGACAAAACACTATCACGGTGGTCGTTGGATTTATACTTTATTACGATCTCATAGATCATCATACTTTTCTCAAATCTCGACTCATAGATTTACATATTTCCAGAATACTCGCAAAACCCATCCTCCTTTGATCAAGAAAGATATGCTTTGGGGTCAAAGTGTTGACCAGCTTTTGGTCAAAGCAATCACACGTCAAGTTTACAACTAGCGAAGCACTTATGATTGACACATCCTTTTGGAAGCACACATCAATTTGGTCGAAGTTGCGATGCACTCGAAATCAACTTAAAATTCATTCTTGTAATTAGCATCGACTTAATATTGTGTGGAAAAACATTCATCAATCGCACAAAAAGGCTTGAGCATCTCATTTTGATCACTTAAAATTGCTTGCACAAACTCTAAAACATTAGCTCAGCTACTTTGGCAAGTTCTTGGTTGACACTTTAAAATCATATGATTAGCACAGTAGGATCAAGAATTTCCATGAGTGTGCATCAGCCCCCGCAGCGCTCTTCATTTGGCACGGTTCAAGGATTCTTTGTATCCCCTAGGGTTACAAATATACGCATTTCACATCCCATACATGATACAAAACCGTATTCCCCTGGAGATACGATTTTGTAACCTTCCAAGGGATACAGTGTTTTAGGGTTTTGGCATTTTCAAAAGGGCCAAACATATCGAGATGATGACATATGTTCACAAGAGAATACCATGGTTTCGCATCCGACATTTGGCACAACAGAGGACTCGAAATCCCACCTTCTTTTGGCATCTTGAATATTCATGTGTGCATCGGGCTAATCATCCTATTTTCCTTGAGTGCACCGCATCCTGTGAAGCAAGTTTCTTGGCATAGAGGCAGATACCGTTTCTGCAAAACTATTAATCGTCATACAAAAGATGACATAATCATGCAGCAATACAGTTGGATAAACATTAAATTATGATTAATATTTTAAATAAAGATCATGCATGCCTCATTGGTTGGTATATGAGCTGGTTTTTTAGCTATATATCCTTTAAGTGAAGGTTATTAAAATGAAGGCTTATAGTTTATCATTTTAATAACTTTCATATAGCCATAACCATGTTATAAGAATAGGATGAACGAAAGGGAATTTAAGTGAAAATTAGGCACACATCCCTAAAACGAAACTTAATTAGGCTCACATCCGGTCTAACTTTTCATGTAAATTAGGTCCCTATTTTTAAAAACATATAAAAAAATATAAAAAAATCACGAAAATTCATTATTAAATAAAACATGTTCACGCCAAAAAAAATCAGGTGGAAAAACAATCGATAAACATGTCAAAATCAAAAAAAAACAAAAAAACACACAAAACAGCGGAAAATGCAGTAAAATGCATGAAAACATGCACATATTTCAAATATTTGCATACATGTATGCACATATTGCCATGCCCTTGGTCTTTCGACGCATTACTGCATACAAGTATGCAGCTATTCTGAATAACTGCATACTTGTATGCAACTATTCAGCAGGCATGCAGATTTTTTTTGCATGTGTATTTAAATAGTTGCATACATGTATGCAACTATTAGTAATAGTTGCATACATGTATGCAACTTTTTTTTTTGATTTGCGTGGATTGAGGGGAATATTTCCAGATTTTAGAATTTTTTTTAATGCAAGAGCACATTTTTTTGTGTCAAAACGGAAAAGGCGAAGTGGAAGGCACTGGAAGTTGGAAGGGACAAAAAAAGTTGGGCGACAGCTCAAAAAGAGGGGTCGGAAACGAATGGGAAACTTTGTCCCTTTTTTTTATTTCGCCTTTTTTGATTTTTTGAAAAAAAAAGCGCTATAATGTTAAAAAAAATAAAAAATTCTAAAATATGGAAATATTAGCAGAAGTTCACGGAAATTAAAAAAAACTTGCATACATGTATGCAAATATTTGACATACTTGCACACATGTATGCAAGTATTGCATGTAAAAATATGAAGTGAAAATTTTGCCTAAAGTTTTTTGCACACTTGTATGCAAGAATCTGTTTACCTTGCATACATGTATGCAAAAAAACAAACGCACATTCAACATTTGAAAATACTTGCACAGATGAATGCAAGTATTGCAAATATGTGCATGATTTGATGCAAATTACAGCATTTTTCGCTGTTTTATTGTATTATTTGATTTCGATGCATTTTTTGATTTTTTTTTATGAGCTGATTTTTTAGGTGAGTACATGTTTGATTTAAATACGAATTTTCGTGATTTTTTTGTATATTTTTTTAATGTACTTTTAAAAAATAGGGACTAAATTTACATAAAAAGTTGGACCGGATGTGAGCCTAATTTTGAAACTTAATAGGGACCTGTGAAAAAAGGACCCTTTAACTGCCGGTGTTTAGATGTCATCAAAAGAAATCTTTTGTAAATGCATTGCGTGCTGCTTATAAATCTATACCACTTCACAACTATGAATGATTAAAAAACAATATTGAGTAATTATTTTCACTGTAAATTGGACAGTTTCGAAAATTATACCGTTTAAACTAAAGAATATGGAGGCGTGAAGAATAAATAAATAAAACTAAATTGTACAAATGAAGTCCAAGATCATCACATGGATGGTCGAGCTACAAAACATGAGACAAAAAAAGACTTACTTTCCATTCATTATTATTACATAAGTTAGTTAACAAAACAACATTCTATAATGGGATTAGGTGGACTAATCAGGTTTTGTTGCTAGTGCAATGGCGAGCATGCCAGAATTGTTGGTTCTCCAAAGAGTGTTGAAAGCATATGAGATTAGAGGAGAGGTTAATGTTGAACTACTACAAGCAGTGACTTATCTGAAGCTAATAAGATAGAAGAATTTCAGAATATAAGTAGCTTATATGTGACAACTTACTGAACCATGAGGATATAAATCATACTGATTTGATCAATACTGATACTTCGGGATGGCCAGAGGTTATTGTGAACAAGTTGTCAGCAAAGTTGATGTAATATGTTGTTGCATTGAGCTAAAAGAGGACAGTGGGTGATTCTGGATCCAACTGAGGTGAACAGCTAAGGAAGAGCGCTTGTGTTATGCACTGTTGTGGTCAAGCTGATGAACTGTGTGGTGCTTAGAAACTAAGGTTTAATTATGGTCATTTGTAACGGGAGTGTGAGCTCTTGGTTTAACCGGACGGGGCAAAACTGCTACAGTTCTTTCACCACACATGGGACTGTTGCTTCTGTTAATTTTTTATTTCTTCCGATTGAATATAGGATCTTGATCTTTTACCACTTTGATATTTAAAATTGTGCAGCTACATGTTACCCTTTATGAATTTTAATCCTAACTGCATCCTGCATATGTAAGTGGATATGGAGTAAATTTCGTAGCTTGCCTGTTGGTCAAAGATAGTGATTCTATAATTCAAGTTAATCTCGCCAACCCGGTAAATCACCAGTCTTCTTAGCATGTAATTTTTTATGCTCTTACCAGTGCGTTTTCAAAATAAACAAAAACAAATTATTGCTATAAAAATAAATTTTTATTTTCCGTAGAGTAAACAATTATGAACTATAATGTTATAAATTTTTATTGCTAAAACTATTCAACAAGTAAAAAAAAAATATGCTTGAGAAATTTTAACCATTTATGTCTTTTAATTGATCACTTGCGTATATACCGCAATACGTAGTACTAAAATAGTTTCTCTTTTTTGAAGAATTATTCAAAATTTATTTAGTTAATACATACTGTGAAACACCCCACCTCCGTTAGGGTCACTCTCAAAGGGAATGCCCTAATTTTGGTGGAGGTTTATAAGTACAAGTCACAGATATACAAGACAGATATAAGAACACATATTTGTAAACAGCGGAAGAACAACAAACTTTTATTTCATAAAGTCAAATACGTGTTACAACAACATCCTTTCCAAAAACATAACATAACACTTTCATAATCTGTCTTGAGTACATTATTTAAAGAAGCATAAATAAAACATAGATGAACTGCAAAAGCCCCATAGTGGATTTTCCAAAGCCATAGTTCAAAACAGGAAAGTCCAAGCAATACATTTCTCTTCTTCAAGCTGGATGTCAAGGCTGATCAAGCTGCTGTGTTCCCTCCCTGAGGACCTGGGGGGGAAACGGAAGAAAGAAGACGAAAGAAAAGTAGAGTCAGACATAAAGCCTGAGTAAGTCTAGTACTACTTTGTCTATGAATAAAGAACTGGGTATGATAAGTATAAACAAGAAGTGGGCAAGTACTATAAACTTGGTTAAGTTGTCTAGGGTCGAATATACTATCGTACCCCATGTTAATCTCTGAACCCATATAAACTAGTTTCCAACTGGCACCCCATAATCAGGGTGATGTGATCCATTCAATGATGATCGGCTCCTACTCGCATAGTTCCATGTGTCTTACGGCCCCCGATGTCTGTAGTTACCTATGCTGGTCCCACCATGGGGTGTATCAATTCCCATAGTGGCAACCCGACACAACCTTTGAGTGCACAGGTATGCTACTGGTGTCCAGTGCCTTATTTTTCTGCTCCGGAGTGTGTGCACGCCCGCACTCCGTTAGAACCTACACTGCTACACCACCGCCGTCGATTTGACCTCTTATAATCAGCCCAGTAATCGTGCCCCACCCTGCCTAGTTTCAGGGTATCCTGATACACCTTTTAGGGTTACTGCTGAAAAGGGTCCCCCGTTACTAGGTTTTCTATCTCTAGCCAACATGCTAAGTTGGTTAAGTATTTCTAACCTAACCCCCACCAGTCCGTTTAGTTTAGCATGTTCCATTTTGATTAAGTCTTTAGTCCACTTAATCCTAACAATCCTGACTCAGCCTTAATTGTCTTATTAAGGCCCTGACCTCTCACATTAGACAGGTATTGTTGTGGCTGCCTGTTGCCGGTTGGTTCCGGGCAGTCTTACGCCACAACTCAGTCTAACCTCGGGTCCTTGCTGGGCTCCATGTTTAACCTCCCACATTGGATAGGTATTGTTGTGACTACTGGACAGCCGGGCGGTTCCGGGCAGGTTTACATCACAACTCAATCCAACCTCGGGTTAAACACATCGTATTTTCTACATTTACATATCTTGTCATTCTGCTTTAATTATATGTAAATATTTGCGGCCCATTATTAAGTTAATGGTGTAAAGGTTACACCAATCATGGGCCCAACCCATACTTGAACTTGGGCCCTTCTATTTTATATTTTCATTCATTAGTAATTTTAACCCAACGTTGTTTTCCCCCGTTTTACACGCCCGTTTATATATATATATATATATTGGGCTTAGCCTTTTTAAAGCCCAATTTAGCCATGCGAAAAGGGGAGGCTTATGGCGTATACACAAAGAGGGGAAAGTGAGTGCATGAACTTGCAATACGACGTTGGAAATACAGAATAGAAATTGGTGTACTTGCATAGTGGCAACATAGGTGACATGAATCAAAGCATGTGAACTTGCATAGGTTTAACTACAACATGAACCTATATTCTTATTTAGGCATAATGTCAAACATAAGCATGTCATAAATATTCCTAGCATAAGCATAGCATAATGTCAAACATAAGCATGGCATATATACTTTTAGCATAAACATGGCATAATGTCAAACATAAGCATGGCATAAATACTTCTATCATAAACATGGCATAAACATAAACAAGTCATGTTCATAAGGTTTCTACATGTTTACAAAGGGAATACTTTGTTACTAACACAAAAGCATAGTTCAACTTAATCATGTTTTAAGTCTAATCACATAACAACGGTATAAAAAATACTTATGCATAAATATTCCTAATCATGGTGTTTGCTTTAAACTTGCAAAAAGGGGATTTTTGAGTCTAACCTAGCCATGTCTCACATATGTCATCATATAATTCTTGTAAACAAGATAGACTTAATCATGGATTATGGTGTCAAAATTCCAACATGGTTTCATATGAACTATAACAACCAAACTAATTACTTGCAAAATGATCTATGCACAAAAATATACATCATGATGGCCTAATAACAAAGCCCCAAAACTTGCATGAATTTCAACATGTAGCTTCAACATAGATTACATAATTTGCGAAATATTCCAAACGTCATACTTGCATAGAACTACCGCATGTAGTTCTTTATAATGAATAACAAAATTCATAAATATCCAAACGTATATAAATTGATAAGAACGCACAAATATGAATTACTTCCATTGCCACAATTCAAGCATACACATCAACACAGTTGTTTATTTATACCAAAGTAATACTCTACTTACAATGGTTGCGGCGAATTCTCTAATTAAGAGATATGATTCCTTTGTCGAATTGATTGGCTTTAGGTTGCTTGAATTGCTTTAGGCTTAGAACTTTCTTCCTAACTTTCTCTCTAGTCGGCGGCTATTCTTTGTCGTTCCTCAGCAACATGGCGGCTATAATCTTATTTTGAATGAATAGATTAGGGTTTAGTCTAGGGTTGTTTATATAGAGGTTAGGAATTGATTAGGACCCTTGATGTTGCTAGGTTAGATCGTAGCCATTCGTTAGGAAGAGAGACCAATAAAAACCCGCCACCTAGCCCTAATGACAAAGCAGACCACAGAAATTCGACCACACACCGACCTGGCCAGCCAGGTTGACTGGGCTCGACCAGGTCGACACCCCTGTCGACAGGGCTGTCGACAGCCCTGTCGATATGGGTAGCCCAGGTCGACAGCCCAGTCGACCTGGGTGGCCCAGGCGGGTGTTCTTCCCCCCTGGCCCCACGGGCCCCACTTCGGAATATTTAATTATTTAATTCTGTTTGAATTTTAAATTTAATTCAAAACTTCCGAAGGCCATATCTTCTTCATACAGACTCCGTTTTTCGAAAACTCGGACTCTATTTCGCGTATTTTTCCGAGACGAACGCAATGGCGTATCCTGTTTCCCTTAGTTCTTTGATCTCAAATTAATTATACTTTAATTCGTTAATTTCACAGTTATAGAATTTTCGGGGTGTTACATTCTCCCCCACTTAAAAGGATTTCGTCCCCGAAATCTTCAAGTGTAGGAAAATGTATATCCTAACATCCAATCATCCATCTACTCATCCATCAAACACGAGCATCCATTGTCCTTAAAAGATTTCTAATGCTTCATGATCATATGCGAAGTGTGTGTGTATATGAACTTATCTAATGCAAAATCAGGCGGTCTACTGATTCAGTTGACCTCCTTAATGCGAATTATGTAAGTGCCATGAATCCATTATGTATGCAAATTTTCCTATTCTTGATTCTACATGAGTGCACAATCATTCAATACAAATGCAGCATCCACATGACAACACATTAAAATTCAATCATATACAAATACAAACATATATGCATATGCAATATGAAGTGACTGAGCCGATCTAAAACCTAGATTGTGTGTGTATATGTAACCACGAGCAACCACTAGCAATCACTTGCAACCACTTGCAACCATTCATACATAACATGTTTCAACTACATGTTTCCATCCAAAGGATTCGACCTAAAAGATACGGTCTAGGAAATATACCTAAAAGATAGATAAAAGCGCAACTTAAGGAAAATGAAAGATCAAGGATGTACCCTCGAACAGAAAAGGGTAGGCAGTACGGATTCTAGCTTCAGTTTCCCAAGTCGCGTCTCCCTCGGCGTCGCTCCACTGGACTTTGACGAGCTTGACTTCGCGGTTGCGTAGCTTCTTCACTTCCGTTCCTAAGATGCGGGTTGGAACTCTCCTTATGGTTGCTTCGCGCTCCACTTCGGCCTCTTCGAGGATATTTGGCTCTACCACTTCAGCAGACTCATGTAGACATTTTCGGAGATGTGAAACATGAAAAACGTTGTGGACTCCAGCCAACTTCTCGGGTAGCTCTAATCTATAGGCCATTTTCCCAATTTTCTCGATAATAGGGAATGGCCCTACGAATCTTGGCGCTAGCTTTCCTATGGTTCCAAAGCGAACAACGTTCCTTAGCGGTGATACCTTGAGAAAAACTCTGTCTCCGACTTCAAATTCAAGGTCGGTCCTTCTCTTGTCGGCATAGGACTTTTGTCTGTCTTGGGCCGTCTTCATCCTTCTTCGTATTAAGTCTACTTTCTCTGAGGTCTCTCGGATCATATCTGGTCCAAGTATAAGCTTATCCGTGGACTCCCACCAACAAGTGGGCGATCGACACGGTCTTCCATATAAAGCTTCGAAGGGCGCCATTCCGATGGTTGCTTGATAGCTGTTGTTGTAGGCAAATTCCACCAAAGGAAGGTGGTCTTCCCATGTCCCTCCGAAGTCAAGGACGCATAGCCTTAAAAGGTCTTCCAAAACTCTGTTCACTCTCTCTGTTTGGCCGTCGGTTTGGGGATGATAGGCTGTGCTCAAGCATAACTGCGTTCCTACTGCTTCTTGCAGACTCCGCCAAAACTCACTGGTGAAGATGTGGTCTCGGTCACTAACAATGCTAGATGGAATTCCATGGAGTCGAACGATTTCATTAAGGTAAAGTGATGCTAGGGATGAGGCAGTCCTTTTACTTTTGACAGGTAAAAAGTGGGCGCTTTTAGTAAGCCTATCCACTATTACCCAAATGCTAGTGTTGCCTCTCCTAGACCTAGGCAGCCCATCGATGAAGTCCATTGAGATGCTATCCCACTTCCACTGCGGGATCTCCAGAGGATGTAGCAGTCCGCCAGGCTTTTTCTGTTCCGCCTTAACCTGTTGGCACACCATACACTTAGAAACGAATTCTGCCACGTCCTTTTTCATGCCGTTCCAGAAGAAAGTCCTTTTTATGTCTTTGTACATTTTATCTCCGCCTGGGTGTATCGTCATCTTGGAGTGATGTGCTTCCTCGAGAACCTTCTTTATTAAATCTTTCGTCTGTGGGACGCATAGTCTTCCGTCTCGCCTTAGCAAACCTTTATCGTCGATGGAGTATCTGTTGAGGTGACTTGAAGTCTCACCCCTAATTAGCCTATCAATTATTTCCACAAGCTGAGGGTCTTCGCGTTGTGCTGCCCCTACTGAATCCACTAAAGTTGGGCGCACTTCGAGAGATGCTAGCAAGCCCAGTACGAAATCGGAGGAGGGCCTAAAGTCGAAGCTGGCTATAAACTCTAGGCTTTGTCTTTCAACAAACAACGGGCTTAGGGTCAATTTCTTTCGGCTCAACGCGTCTGCCACTACGTTGCCTTTGCCCGGAGTGTAGGAGATTTCGAAATCGTACGAGGCAAGGAACTCCATCCATCTTTGTTGCCTCAAGTTAAGATCTTTTTGCGAGAAAAGATATTTCAACGATTTATGGTCAGTGTAAAGTTCGAACTTCTCACCTAGGAGATAGTGTCGCCAAGACTTGAGTGCAAAGACGATGGCGGCTAACTCGAGATCGTGGGTTGGGTAGTTCTTTTCGTGCGCTTTCAACTGCCTCCCGCCATAAGCTACTACTCTTCCTTCTTGCATTAAGACGGCGCCTAGCCCTGTCCCACATGCATCCGTATAAACAGTGAACATCTTGCTCCCATCCGGCAGCGTCAAAACTGGGGCTGTTGTAAGAGCCCTTTTCAGTCGTTGGAAAGCAAATTCGCAATCCAAATCCCAATTGAACACTAGATTCTTCTTGGTCAATTTCGTGAGCGGAGCTGAGATTTTTGCAAAATCCCTTATAAACTTTCGATAGAAACCCGCTAGTCCTAGAAAACTTCGGACCTCAGTTGCATTCCTTGGTGTCTTCCAATCCTGTACCGCCACTACCTTAGCAGGGTCCACCGCTAACCCTTGTTTGGATACTATGTGCCCAAGGAACCTCACCTCTTCTCTCCAAAAGTGGCATTTGGAGAATTTTGCTTTTAGTTGATGGACTCGCAAAGTTTCCATGATTGCCCTTAAGTGCTGAGCATGTTCCTCTTCACTCTTTGAGAAGATAAGGATATCATCTACGAAGACCACTACGAATTTGTTGAGGAAATCTCTAAATACCCTACTCATCAGGTCCACGAAGTAAGCAGGTGCATTTGTCAAGCCGAAAGGCATGACAAGCCATTCAAAGAAACCGTCTGGGGTTCTGAACGCCGTTTTATCGATGCTATCTTCAGCCACCCTTAGCTGATGAAAACCGGTTGCTAAATCGAGTTGGGAGAAAACAGACGCTCCTACAAGCTGATCAAATAAATCGTCAATTCTAGGGAGAGGGTGCCTATTCTTTTTCGTTAGCTTGTTGAGCTCCCTATAGTCAACACATAGACGGAGTGAACCATCCGCCTTTGTAGCGAACACCACCGGAGCGCCCCATTCTGAAATGCTCCTCCTAATGAACCCCTTTTCTAGAAGCTCTTTAATCTGTTTACTGAGCTCTTTCCTTTCTCGTGGAGCCATATGTCTAACGGGCAACGCAACGGGCTTTGCATTATCTACAAGATATATGCGGAAGTCTATTTCCCGCTTCGGAGGCAAGCCCTTCACCTCTTCGAAGACATCCGGATATTCCCGGACCACTCTAACTGATTGCAAGTTTTCAACAGAGGCATCTAGCGATTCAAGATAACTAAGCATAACCGCATACGAGGGATTACAAGAAATTTCCAAAGTATTACCGAGCTGGGTTAGGAGCCTAACAACCCTTTTCTCACAATCAAGGATGGCCCCATTACGGGATAGCCAATCCATACCCAAAATCAAACCATACCCCGAAAAGCCCAAAACAAAGGCACTACATTGAAATTCAACACTTAGAATAGAAATTTTCAAATCCAAACAGATCATAGACAAATGAGCTGGGCCCCCAATTGGGTTTGAAACAATTAAGGGGTCCTCTACCATACTAGTTTTTAGGTGCAGAGATTCTACTAAAGCAGACGAGATAAAGGAGTGTGATGCGCCAGAATCAAATAAAGTGCGAACGGGGTGATCACAAAGATAAACTACACTTTCTACAGAAGTATTTATACCTCGCTGTTGCAGAGGTGGCGCTTCTAGCACATGAACCTGTGCCCCTGGGGTGGATCCAGCCCTCTGCCCCTGTCCTCGTTTCTTTAGGCAGTCCTTAGCCCTGTGGCCTGTCTCACCGCAAGAAAAGCACCCACCATTCTCCTTGGCCTTCTTTTTCCGGCAGTCCTTTACTAAGTGCCCCACTTTGCCACAGAAATTACACTTCCTCTTCTCTTTGTTGCCTTTCCCGCCCTTCTTAAAGTCTGTCTTCTTGGGCTGCAAACCCTCTTTCTTCCCTTGAGAGCTTTCTGCCTTTGTCTCCTTCTTGCCCTTATCCTCCTCATTCAGCAATGCCATTTGCACCAATATTTCATACGTGGCCCCCATGGGTATATGGGTCATGGCCAAACTGTGTAATGGCTCATTTAACCCTTTGGCGAAACGGAGAGCCTTCTTGTGCGGGGTGTTGACTAGGTCAAGTCCAAACCTAGCCAGCTCATCGAACTGATTCACATACTCTCTGACAGTCTTGTCTCCTTGCTTAAGAAATAATAATTTTTCCAACTGCAAACTTCTTTCCGCATCTGAGAGAAATTTGGTCTCAAACCTTGCCCTAAAGTCCTCCCATGTCTCCACTGGTCTTTCAGCATTAGTGACTTCCCACCAGTAGGAAGCCTCGCCCTTCAATAGCCATACCGCCAGTTGTACTTTTTGTCTATCTTCTACCTCAAAGATGATGAATAGGTCCTCCGTTTCTTTCAGCCAATTTCTGGCTGCCACGAAGGACTCAGTTCCATGGAAATCCCTTCCTCCCATAGCTTTAAAATCTTTACATATCTTAGCGAAAGTGTTTCCCCGAGGAGGAGGTGGAGGAAAAGGTGTCGCTGCAGCTAGATGATTTCCTTCCGCTGGGGGAGGAGGAATGGTAGGACCTGGCTGAGTGGCCCTTGCTTCTAAGAACCGTCTAAACCAACCAGGTATGGGCACCCCTTCCGGCAAGTTAAGTTCTTGGGACATGCTGAAACAAAAAGGATAGATTCAAAACGAAGGATAAAAGATAGTACCTATGGCTTTGGGGAGTGGACTTTGCCTTTTTAAAATAAAATAATATTTTCTTTTAAAAATGCTTCTTTAAATTTCCCTTTTGAAAATAATTTTCAAAACTTTTTATCTTATCTGGTAAACCTATGCTCTGATACCAAGTGAAACACCCCACCTCCGTTAGGGTCACTCTCAAAGGGAATGCCCTAATTTTGGTGGAGGTTTATAAGTACAAGTCACAGATATACAAGACAGATATAAGAACACATATTTGTAAACAGCGGAAGAACAACAAACTTTTATTTCATAAAGTCAAATACGTGTTACAACAACATCCTTTCCAAAAACATAACATAACACTTTCATAATCTGTCTTGAGTACATTATTTAAAGAAGCATAAATAAAACATAGATGAACTGCAAAAGCCCCATAGTGGATTGTCCAAAGCCATAGTTCAAAACAGGAAAGTCCAAGCAATACATTTCTCTTCTTCAAGCTGGATGTCAAGGCTGATCATGCTGCTGTGTTCCCTCCCTGAGGACCTGGGGGGGGGGAAACGGAAGAAAGAAGACGAAAGAAAAGTAGAGTCAGACATAAAGCCTGAGTAAGTCTAGTACTACTTTGTCTATGAATAAAGAACTGGGTATGATAAGTATAAACAAGAAGTGGGCAAGTACTATAAACTTGGTTAAGTTGTCTAGGGTCGAATATACTATCGTACCCCATGTTAATCTCTGAACCCATATAAACTAGTTTCCAACTGGCACCCCATAATCAGGGTGATGTGATCCATTCAATGATGATCGGCTCCTACTCGCATAGTTCCATGTGTCTTACGGCCCCCGATGTCTGTAGTTACCTATGCTGGTCCCACCATGGGGTGTATCAATTCCCATAGTGGCAACCCGACACAACCTTTGAGTGCACAGGTATGCTACTGGTGTCCAGTGCCTTATTTTTCTGCTCCGGAGTGTGTGCACGCCCGCACTCCGTTAGAACCTACACTGCTACACCACCGCCGTCGATTTGACCTCTTACAATCAGCCCAGTAATCGTGCCCCACCCTGCCTAGTTTCAGGGTATCCTGATACACCTTTTAGGGTTACTGCTGAAAAGGGTCCCCCGTTACTAGGTTTTCTATCTCTAGCCAACATGCTAAGTTGGTTAAGTATTTCTAACCTAACCCCCACCAGTCCGTTTAGTTTAGCATGTTCCATTTTGATTAAGTCTTTAGTCCACTTAATCCTAACAATCCTGACTCAGCCTTAATTGTCTTATTAAGGCCCTGACCTCTCACATTAGACAGGTATTGTTGTGGCTGCCTGTTGCCGGTTGGTTCCGGGCAGTCTTACGCCACAACTCAGTCTAACCTCGGGTCCTTGCTGGGCTCCATGTTTAACCTCCCACATTGGATAGGTATTGTTGTGACTACTGGACAGCCGGGCGGTTCCGGGCAGGTTTACATCACAACTCAATCCAACCTCGGGTTAAACACATCGTATTTTCTACATTTACATATCTTGTCATTCTGCTTTAATTATATGTAAATATTTGCGGCCCATTATTAAGTTAATGGTGTAAAGGTTACACCAATCATGGGCCCAACCCATACTTGAACTTGGGCCCTTCTATTTTATATTTTCATTCATTAGTAATTTTAACCCAACGTTGTTTTCCCCCGTTTTACACGCACGTTTATATATATATATATTGGGCTTAGCCTTTTTAAAGCCCAATTTAGCCATGCGAAAAGGGGAGGCTTATGGCGTATACACAAAGAGGGGAAAGTGAGCGCATGAACTTGCAATACGACGTTGGAAATACAGAATAGAAATTGGTGTACTTGCATAGTGGCAACATAGGTGACATGAATCAAAGCATGTGAACTTGCATAGGTTTAACTACAACATGAACCTATATTCTTATTTAGGCATAATGTCAAACATAAGCATGTCATAAATATTCCTAGCATAAGCATAGCATAATGTCAAACATAAGCATGGCATATATACTTTTAGCATAAACATGGCATAATGTCAAACATAAGCATGGCATAAATACTTCTATCATAAACATGGCATAAACATAAACAAGTCATGTTCATAAGGTTTCTACATGTTTACAAAGGGAATACTTTGTTACTAACACAAAAGCATAGTTCAACTTAATCATGTTTTAAGTCTAATCACATAAAAACGGTATAAAAAATACTTATGCATAAATATTCCTAATCATGGTGTTTGCTTTAAACTTGCAAAAAGGGGATTTTTGAGTCTAACCTAGCCATGTCTCACATATGTCATCATATAATTCTTGTAAACAAGATAGACTTAATCATGGATTATGGTGTCAAAATTCCAACATGGTTTCATATGAACTATAACAACCAAACTAATTACTTGCAAAATGATCTATGCACAAAAATATACATCATGATGGCCTAATAACAAAGCCCCAAAACTTGCATGAATTTCAACATGTAGCTTCAACATAGATTACATAATTTGCGAAATATTCCAAACGTCATACTTGCATAGAACTACCGCATGTAGTTCTTTATAATGAATAACAAAATTCATAAATATCCAAACGTATATAAATTGATAAGAACGCACAAATATGAATTACTTCCATTGCCACAATTCAAGCATACACATCAACACAGTTGTTTATTTATACCAAAGTAATACTCTACTTACAATGGTTGCGGCGAATTCTCTAATTAAGAGATATGATTCCTTTGTCGAATTGATTGGCTTTAGGTTGCTTGAATTGCTTTAGGCTTAGAACTTTCTTCCTAACTTTCTCTCTAGTCGGCGGCTATTCTTTGTCGTTCCTCAGCAACATGGCGGCTATAATCTTATTTTGAATGAATAGATTAGGGTTTAGTCTAGGGTTGTTTATATAGAGGTTAGGAATTGATTAGGACCCTTGATGTTGCTAGGTTAGATCGTAGCCATTCGTTAGGAAGAGAGACCAATAAAAACCCGCCACCTAGCCCTAATGACAAAGCAGACCACAGAAATTCGACCACACACCGACCTGGCCAGCCAGGTTGACTGGGCTCGACCAGGTCGACACCCCTGTCGACAGGGCTGTCGACAGCCCTGTCGACATGGGTAGCCCAGGTCGACAGCCCAGTCGACCTGGGTGGCCCAGGCGGGTGTTCTTCCCCCCCTGGCCCAACGGGCCCCACTTCGGAATATTTAATTATTTAATTCTGTTTGAATTTTAAATTTAATTCAAAACTTCCGAAGGCCATATCTTCTTCATACGGACTCCGTTTTTCGAAAACTCGGACTCTATTTCGCGTATTTTTCCGAGACGAACGCAATGGCGTATCCCGTTTCCCTTAGTTCTTTGATCTCAAATTAATTATACTTTAATTCGTTAATTTCACAGTTATAGAATTTTCGGGGTGTTACATACTGGAGATTGTAAACCTTGGAAGATGCAGCTTGGGAAAGCAGAACTAATAATTAATGTTGTGAAGAGCCATTGAATACAAAATGCAGCTTCATGGTGAACTTTAGTATCATGAACAATGTAACACCATGTATTTTCTGTGTTTATTAAAATAAAGAATTAAAGAATAATAAATTGTAAAAGCGGGAACTAAGAGAAACGGGTTATGCCATTGCGTTCGTCTTGGAATTCTGCTTGAGATAGAGTCCAAGTTTGCGTGAATTGGACCCCGTATGAAGAAGTTGTGGAGTTCAGAAGATTTCATGTTTAAACAGAAAATTATATAATTAAATAAAACAAAAACAGTTCAAAATTTAAAAATCACATGGGTCAGCTGGACGGGAAAATTCCTGCCAACAGGGGTCGACTCTCCCTAGGGGGGTCGACATGGGTGTCGACCCCCCAAGAGGGGTGTCGACAGGGATTTCGACCCCCTATATAGGGGTCGACCCCCTCGCCCAGATCCAAATAATGATGATTTTCTGACTTGCTGCTGAGTCACTAGGGCATAGGTGGCAATTTCTGGATAACTCTATCTAGTCTGGACGGTTCTGATTGCTCCTAGGTTGATCTAACGGCTCACATAATTCTAAACCTCTATAAAACCAACCCTAACCCTCAACCTAAAATCACACAATTTCATTCCAAGGAGCCACCATGTTGTCCATGATCAACCTACCATAGCCATATATCTTCTCCAACTAGGAAGCAAACTAGAAAGCAGGTTAGAAGCTGCGAATCAAATCTAATTTATAGAATCAATAGTCTACGTCAAGGAATTGCTTTTCAGTTTCAGAAAAAAAGATTTTTCTTTGTTTGTAAGTCCTGTTATTATTTAGATGTGAACAATTAAAAGTTATGATTTGTAATAATGTGAAAACTAGAGTTGTGCCTAAGTTGTAAGATAACGGTGATGCTTATTCATGTCTATTCTTGTAACGATTCTATCATATATGCCTATGAGACTATTGTGGTTTATTGGACTTATTATGTTGTATGTTAAACCAATCGTGTATTATATAAATTTGGTGACTCTGTCATGTTATGTCACATGCAAATTTTCAGGCTAAGTTATGTATGCCAATTATGTTTAGATCTACATTCTCATATGTTTAGATCTATGTTTGATCCAAATCAAATAAAAGTTTACATTTACATGCCTAATTGGATTTATGTAATTCTATATAAGTCCCCGTTTATATGCTTAAGATTCATGTTAATTGGATCCAAAATGCAAGTTTACATTTACAAGCCTAGTTGGATTTGTGTAATTCTATGTAAGTCCGCGCTCATAGGCTTAAGATTCATGTTAATTGGATCCAAAAATGCAAGTTCATTATTTTATGCCAAATTCATATGACACATTTTTAGTTAGATCCTTATTATTTTATGTTGTAGGAATGGTACATGCTCCTTTCTTTCCCGTTTTGTATATAAGTTAGGCTAAGTTGCGAGCCTAACATTCTATGTGAATTTTGCGAACGTATAACTAGGGGGTAACGTTGGGAAAAACCTTAAATTTCAAATTATTGGCATAGTTTGGCTCATAATCATATAAATGATTAGGGGCATAAATTGGTATAATTTATATACCTAAAAATTATGAACATGATTTAGTCGGTAAATGGGGCATGATTTGAATGGCAATAATTGTGGATAGTTTACATATATATATGAAGGGTAAGTATGTAAATTAAGTAAAAGACGAATATGGCAAACCCGAGGTTAGATTGTGTTATGGTGTAAGACTGCCTAGAATCTCCAGGCACATCCAGCAACCGTAACAATATAGATCTAATGTTAGAGGTTAGCGCATCAAGCCCAAAAGAACCCGATGTTAGATTGAGTTGCGGTGTAAGACTGCCCGGGACTGACCGGCACATCCAGCGACCACAACATTACATATCTAATGTGAGATGTTGGTGCTTTAATGAATGAATTAAAGCTAAGACAGGAATGTTAGGGTTAAGTTAATTAAGACAACACTTAACCAATACAACATGTTAACTAAACCGATGGGTGGGGTTAGGTTAATTTGAGAACACTTAACCATTTTAACAGGTTGATTAGGAAACCCTAGTAATGGGGACCCATTTTAGCAGTAACCCACATAGATGTTTCATGGTACCCTGAACTAGGCAGGGTGGGGCACGATTACTGGGTCGATTATAAGCGGTCAATACAACGACGGGTGGTGCGTCAGTGTAGGTTCCGACGGAGTGTGGGCGTGCACGTACTCCGTAGTGGAAAAAGCAGGCACTGGACATCAGTAGTTATACACTGTGCATCTTGAATTTTGTCGGGTTGCCACCATAGGATTTGATAAACCCCACGGTGGGACCAGCACAGGTATCTACAATCAAACGGGGCCGAATGACACAAGTGGTAAACGTATAGGAGTAGGAGCTGATCTATAAAGGGAATCATTTATCTTGAACACGTGGTGCTAGTTGAAACACTTGTAAGTGGGTGCAGAAAAATAGTAATGAGTGTGATAGCATATTCAGTTTTATTATCTTGTTTCTAGGGTGCTGTTCTAGGTTCAGTTTATTCATGTCATGATCCTTTTTCCTGTCTACATGATAAATAATCAATGGACTTACCAAACTCATGTCTGACCCATTTTAAAACACCCCGCCTTCGTTAAGGTCACTCACAACTGGAATGTCGTAATTTCGGTGGAGCATTATAGGTAAAAGATATAGATAATTAACAAGACAGACATATAAACAGCGGAAAAACTAATTTTATTTCATAAGTAAATGGTTCAGTTAAAACATTACAACAACTGCCTCAAAGCAACTTCCAAATTCTTACAACAAAATTTCTGTCTTGAATTCAAACATAAAGGAGCATTAAAACAACAGTAAGGCGGCATAAATCCCCAATAAGAGAGTATCCAAAGCCATAGCCCAAGCAAAAAGATTCCAATCAATACATCTACTCTCTTCAAGCTGGAAACGATCCGATCTAAGCTGAGGTATTCCCTCCCTGCGGACCTGGGAGAGGTGGGGGGGACAAACAGAAGAAAATAAGACGAAAGAAAATGGGTCAGATATGAGTCTGGTAAGTCCAGTGATTATTTAGCATGTAAACAAGAAAAAGGATTATGACTTGAATAAACTGAATCTAGGACAACATCCTAGGAATAAGATAAAAGACTGAATATGCTATCGCACTCATTTCTACTTCTTTTCACCCCCTTACAAGTGTTTCAACTAGCACCATGTGTTCAAGATAAATGATCCCCTTTTTATCGATTGGCTCCTACTCGTATACGTTTACCACTTGTGTCATTCGGCCCTGCATGATTGTACATACCTGTGCTTATCCTACAATGGTGTGTATAAAATCCTACAGTGGCAACCCAACACAATTCAAGATGCACAGAGTACAACTACTGATACCCAGTGCCTGCTTTTTCCACTCCGGATTACGTGCACGACCGTACTCCGTCAGAACCAACACTGACGCACCACCCGCCGTTGTTTTGACCGCTTATATTCTGCCCAGTAATCGTGCCCCACCCTGCCTAATTAAGGGTAACATGATACACCTACGTGGGTTACTGCTGAAATGGGTCCCCGTTACTAGGGTTTCCTAATCAGCATGTTAAAATGGTTAAGTGTTTCTCAAATTTACCTAACCCCACCCATCAGTTTAGTTAACATGTTGTATTGTTTAAGTGTTGCCTTAATTAACATAACCCTACCATTCCTGTCTTAGCTTTAATTCATTCATTAAAGCACCAACCACTCATATTAGATATGTATTGTTGCGGTTGTTGGATGTGCCGGTCGGTTCCGGGCAGTCTTACACCACAACTCAATCTAACCTCGGGTTCTTTTTGGCTTGATGCACTAACCTCTCACATTAGATATATATTGTTATGGTTGCTGGATGTGCCGGGCAGTTCCGGGCAGTCTTACACTATAACTCAGTCTAACCTCGGGTTAGGCATATTCGTCTTTTCTTAATTTACATATTTATCTTTCAAATTTATATGTAAATTATCCACAATTATTGTCGTTCAAGTCATGCCAAATTTACCCTCTAAATCATATTTTCAATTTTCGGTATATAAATTATACCATTTTTATGCCACTAACCATTCATTTATTTATGGGCCAAATTATGCCAATGATAATAGTTTTTAAGGTTTTCCCGGCGTTACCCCTGTCATATGTTCGCAAAATTCACAAAGAATGTTCGGCTCGTAACTTAGCCTAACTTATATACAAATGGGAAATAAGGGAGCATGTACAATTCATACAACATAAAACAATAAGGATCTAACTAAACATGTGTCATGTAAATGTGGCATAAAATAATGAACTTGCATTTTTGGATCCAACTAACATGAGTCTTTAAGAATATGAAATTACCCAAATCCAACTAGGCATGTAAATGTAAACTTTTATTTTGGGTCCAATAAACATAAACCTTAAGCATATAGAATTACACAAGTTCAACTAGACATGTGAATGTGAACGTTTAATTTGGATCCAATAAAAATGAATCCTAAACAAATGGAATTACACAAGTTCAACTAGGCATGTAAATATGAACTTTTATTTTGGATCCAATAAACATGAATCTTAAGCATATGGTTTTACACAAGTTCAACTAGGCATGTGAGTGTGAACTTTTATCTTGGAACCAATGTTCATAGATCTAAATGTAGATCTAAACATAATACATGTCTTGGCCTAACAACTTGCGTGTAAGATAACATGAATAAGTCACCAATTTAACATGATTGGTTTACATTAACATAATAACCACAATAGCCTAACAACTTGCATGTAACATAACATGAATTAAGTCACCAAACTTTACATAATACATGATTGGTTTAACACCAAAATAATAACCATAATAGTCTCATAAGAATATACGATAGAATCATTACAAGAATAGGCATGAATCAGCATCTTCATTATCTTACAACTAGGAATAACGCTAGTTTTCACGTTATTACAAATCATAACTTTTTAATCGTTCAAATCTAAATAATAACAGGACTTACAAACAAAAGAAAGTCTTGTTTTATGGGATCTCTTTTCTGAAATTGAAAAAAAATCCCTTGAAGAAGACTATCAATTCTCTAAGTTAGTTTTGATTCGTAGCTTTTAACATGCTTTCTAATTGAAGAAGAAACGGTGGCTAGGCTATAATGATCATGGACACCATGGTGGCTCCTTGGAATGAATTTGTGTGATTTAGGGTTTGAGGACTAGGGTTGCTTTTATAGAAGTTTAATCTTATGTGAGCCGTTAGATCATTCTAGGAGCAATCACAACTATAACACCCCACCTCCGTTAAGGTCACTCACAAAGGGAATGCCTTAAGTTTGGTGGAGCATTTTTGGTACAAGTTGCAAAAAAATTACAAGACAGAAAAATAAAGCAGCGAAAAATAAATAACCTTTATTGATTAAAACACAGTTTGTACAAAGATTGTTTTACAACACCAATACTTACAACAAAGCATCTGTCTTGTTTAAAATGCATAAACTGACAATGATATTTCCCAATAAAGCATGAGCCAACCATAGCAGTAGAAAATGCAATTCAAAACAATGCGTCAAAGAATCTTCAAGCTCGGAAAGAGTAACAGTCCAAAATGAGCTGAGCTATTCCCTCCCTAGCTACCGGGGGGACGGAAGAAAAGAGGCGAAAACAAACTAGGTCAGACATAAGTCTGGTAAGTCCAGTTATACTTCAGCATGTAAACAAGAAAAGGACTATGACATGAACAAACTGAACTTAGAACCATACCATAGTGATAAGATAATCCTAAAACAAGACAGGTAAGTAAGATTAACGAAATTGGCTATCGCATCCACTTCTATTTCTCTGCACCCGCTAAGGACTGTTTCAACTATCATCGTGTGTTCATGATAAAATGATCCCCTTTTTGTTGTGTATGCAGTCCCTTGTCCATCGAGTGTTAACTCGATCCAACTAGGGTTTACTTATCGAATGCTTCCTAAATTCAACCAGGGTTTACGCTACCTAGGACCACTGGGGTTTATGCTACCTATTGAACGCTTCTCGGATTCAGGGTTTACGTGACCTAGGTCTTACTAGGGATTATGCTACCTATCGAACGATGCCCTCTAGTTTAGGACACACTACCCAGAGCGGTATATGTTCCTAGACCTTCCCCATGTATGTGTCTTGTAACACCCCACATCCGTTAGTGTCACTCACAAAGGGAATGCACTAAGTTCTGTGGAGAATTTAAGGTAAAAGATGCATTCAAATTACAAGACAGATAATTAAAACGGTAGAAAATAAAATTTTACATTATTGATAAAATAGTTTGTACAATAATTGTTTTCCAATACCAGAGTATTTGTCTTACAAAATAAAGAAGCATAAAATAACACATATATTCCCTAATGTAGCATGAGCCTACCATAGCAGTGGAAAAGAGAATCCAAGAAAAACTTCGACTAATCTTCAAGCTTGGAAAGAAAAACTGAGATAAGTAGTAACGTTCCCTCCCTGCAGACCTGGGGGGAACGGAAGACAAGAAAGCGAAAGAAAACAGAGTCAGACATATAGTCTGGTAAGTTCAGTAACTTTCAGCATGTGAACAAGTAAAAACAACATGACATGGATTAACTGAACATAAGGCAATACCATGATGATAGGGTTAACAAGATAACGCAATCTATGTCGAGGCAAGATAAAACTGAATGTACTGATAAATTTGATCTAACGACAAGCTGAATATACTAATAAACTGAATATGCTTTCATACTTTCTCTACCTCATGATTACCCTTTTATTCTGGTTTCTATATCTCTGCACCACCTAACTAGTGTCCAACTAGTAATTTGTATAAATTGATAAAACAATAACGTGATCCCAATCCCCGAAATTGTAGTTGTTTTCAGGTGTACATCTATTATTTATTACCTAGATCTAATCTAGGGTTTACGCTACCCAGGGCTACTGGGGTTTATGCTACCCATTGAACGTTTCTCGCGTTTTAGGGTTTACGCGACCTAGGTCCAACTAGGGATTATGCTACCTATCGAACGACGCCCCTAATCTAGGATACACTACCCAGAGTGGTATAGGTTCCTAGACTTTCCCCACGTATGTGTCATGGATCGTTATCGCTGTCTAAATGCACATGTCCTCTATATGTGCGACCCGAGTCTCGTGGCAGGGCAAATCAAGAAACACGGAACTCGGTCGGGAGCTTTCAGATATCTGCCAATGCAGATGCTAAGGTCTGTTTTTCCAGTGGCTATTGTCCCATCTGACCCCTCCCTCAACAAATGAAAGGCACACCTTGAAAAATGAGAACTATACGCAGGCTCCCCTATGCCACACTAACCTATGGCCATCCGCATCCATAACTAGATAGCCAGTATATGGTCTTTTGGAGTTCTTCGCCTTTCCGCTTCACGTATCTCGATTGACTCAAGATGGTAGGCAGACGACGAGTTGCTATCACAGGGCTATTGGTCTCGCTGAATCACGCTGGTCCATCCTAGTCTTTAGGTTGCCTTATATTGCAACCAAGGCATACCCTTCGTTCTTCTAACGTAAATCTTAACCTCTGTGAGCCCAGGAGGATCATCTGCTACCTCACAAAGGGATACCAAGAGTACCCTCACGTCCCCTCGAAGCCGCGTGCTTCGTAACCCAGTTTGTTGGAGCCTTCTTTAAGATCAGATGGACGTTCGCTCCTTCTCGTGTTCTACTAAGGTGTAACGAAACGGATTTTGTCCGGACCTAATCGATCGCAAAATTGACCAAGACCATTCAAAACTCGCATATGTTAACTTTGGGAATACAATTCATAAGAACAAATAACAATAGACATTTATAGACATTACAATAATGTTACATCAGAGTACAGAATATCAGAGTACATCAATTAAAGGAATGATACAGCGGAAGTTAAATTGCAATACATAAATACAATACATAGCAGAAGACTATAAATGCTCTGGACACAGCTTTAAGCTTCAATCCAGGATCCTGCTAAAAGAATAGATATCTACAGAACAAGCTACTCGACTGCCCGTGTGGAAAAATATGGGCACCCGAGTTTGCCAGTGAAACAAACTACAGGTCAGTCATGGGACTGGTATGAGAAATCATAACTAAACTAATCTAATGATAAGGCTAATCACAGGACCACGCCGCTAACGCGGAATGGGTTTACTCCATTGGATTGCCAGTGCATAAGTAAAGTAAATCGTTGAACAACGCAATGCTTTTTAGAAAAATGAAACCATTATAAGACCCAAGTCCCATCACACAATGCAACGCAAACAGGAGGATAGGGTTTTACCTTATAATGGTCAAAAGATGCTTGATACAATAAAACGAATTTAATATTAGTGTGTATATGTATGGGTACGTATATATTTCAATCATAATGTATCAATCATAGACGGCATAGTACCCCATCCTACTATGTCGCTAGTTCTACAATCAAAACCGCAAGGTCGTATTGGAAATTGGATTTCCATCATGAGTCGAGGCTAGGGGCAAGCTCCTCTCCGATTTGAGACACTCTAGCAGATGCCTCAGGATCCCCCGCAGTGAACCCTTGGAGCGGTAGGGCCGGTCCCCGCCTATCGGCAGTGGATTGGTTATGCCTGAACACACGTTTCCCGGTTCCTTTGAACCTATAGTATACCACTAACGACCTATAAAAATCCAGGCGCCTCAAAATCCATCATCCACATAAGTAAAATGTCAGCCAGTTTAAGCACTGACACTACTCCTAGCTAGAAAGAAACGTGTGCACTCCCTACGGTCCATATCCCGTTTTTGACTCATACCAGGGTGTGAAGCTCGCGAAGTCACGCTATACACAATGCTATGCCATAATAGGCTATACTTTGATCATCCCACAAGGCCCTGCTTTTCAACAAAAGCCTTGATCATTTGCATCTTGGCGTGCCACATTGACAATTCAAGCCATGCGATCAATCACTATTAATATATACTAGGGTGTTAAGTAGAGAATAAATTCTCCACCACCAAACATACATACATTAAAAGAAATCGATTTAATTCACATGGAACGAAATCCAATGTCAGAACTGCATCCTTTTACAAGTCCGTTCTGGGTCTGAACGAAACCGGAGACACCTGAGAGGTCCTCGCATATCCGAAACAATCAACAATAGTTTGGACGGCTACCACTGAAGCCCCATCAAGGTAGCTACTCCCATCATGGGTCTCAGTAGCAACACATCCATCCGATGTGAAGATCGTCGGTCTTCAACCACCGTCTTCATCTTCGACTCTTCATCGTCGTAGTAATTATTCGGAATGGGTTAAACCCAGTCTTTCCGAATAACTCTCGTATTTTTATAATAAAAAAAATCGAGTACTATAAAAGCACATCCAACGCCTCATTCCAATTCAGAATATTCTTTTAATAAAATATTCACATTATTCTATCAAAGATAAATTCTTTACATTTATTCTTAAATCTTTCTTTTAAAGATTTTTTTTAAACCCAACTTTGTTTTAAATATCAAAAATCATTATTCCATGATTATTTAAATTTAAGAAATAAATCTTATCTTTAACCGGGTTAAAGAACTAATGTCATTTTAAAACACAGCTCACGGTAAGCCCAAAATCACTTTCCATGAAGTATGGAATCTTCACAGAAATCAAATCAATATATAATCGTTATAACTTTCTGTATCCGACCAATAATATAAATGGAATAACGACAAAGCCTCTTAAATTCCATATGTAGTATCGGTCTTCTTTTACAGAAGCTTATCTCAATTATTATTAATTCGAATTCCATTCAACTCCAATTTAATATATTAAATTGGAAAACTTAACTTTTGGAAAATTTCTATTTAAATCTTAATAAAAGATTCATATATTCCAAATCATATTTTCACTGTCAGTTGGGTTAAAGAACAAATGTCACTTAAAAACACAGCTCACAATAAACCCAACTCACATTTCATCTTATTCCAATTACTAAATATAAATTGAAACTTTTTAAAAAATCTTAATTAGAAGATTTATTCATTTCTCAACTGGGTTTAAGAAAGGTGTTATTGAAGACACCATTCACGACAAACCCAAAATCCAATTTATTTAATTTAATTTCAATTAAATATTCACTAATTTGAAAACTTCATTAAATCTTAATTTAATGATTTATTCTAGTTAATAACTAGTTCATTCAATAAAAATATATTTTTCCAAAATATATTCTTTTTCTAAAATATTATTTTTCTAAGACATTTTCTAAAATATTCTTTTTATAGAATATTCTTTATTGGAATATGACTCAATCAACAACCATATATTGCGTAAAATCAACAACCATGATAAATAATTATCAAACATCCAAATAACAAGCAGAGTGGAATTTATAACTGTGTGAGCATTAAAGTAAATAAATAACGCTCATCACAGACTGTCAATCCATCGATTGACATATAACTAAATATTGGGATTAGTGTGTGTCCAGTATCATCCCAATACCCATGTGGGGTTTCATCCATCAAACAAATAATAAATTATTTGTGCACTTGGGCGATGTGTGGAAATTATCGTCCCAATCACATAAACAAGCCGGGTAACTTGTAAATAGGAGTGTAATATTCAAACTTGAATATACTAAACATTATATTTAACACATCACACATTTCAACATCACAGACATATATTTCTATTCTTTTTATTCTGAACAATTAACAATAAAAACCTAGTCTTTTAATTCAATTCTTTTATTGTAAACAATGTTACAATAAAAGGTATTCCTTTAATTCAATTTTTCTAATGAAAACAACAAGACATAAAAATGTAATCTTTAATTCTTTTACTGAAACATTTACATCAAAAATGTTATTTCTTTTCTAAGACAACATTTTATAACAAAATGTCATTTTATTCTAATGACACATTTCATAACAAAGTGTTATTTCAATGTAAGGTCACATTTATAATTAAGAGGTATGTCATTTAATAATTAACATAAAAGACATCTTATAATTAGCATAAAAGACATCTTATAATTAACATACATGTCATTGTTGTTTTGCATACAAATTCTAATGCATTAACATTAGAATGATATATGTTCATTTTGAATATAATCCTAATGTATACATTTACATTAAAATGAACTTTTTGTTTAATCCTTTTAAATAAACAAAATATACATTTTTAACTCATCCTTTTAAATGTACAAAAGTGTATATTTTTAACTAATCCTTTTAAATGACAAAAAATAAATGTTTTGGTGTAATCCTTTTAAATGACCAAAAGTAAATGTTTTTTTTTCACTAATCATATTTTGACCAAAAATGTTATTTTAATTTCTAATCATTCTTTTGACAAAAATGTTTTTATATGGCAATTCTAGTTCAGCATAAAATGATATTTTTATGTTACACAAAAATAGTTCAACAAAATGATATTCTAAAGATGAACAAACATTACTCTATAAAATTGACATTTTGAATTCTAGCATAAATGGTATTTATAACTCAACATGAATGACATTTATAATTAAAGGATATTTTATCTACATGACATTATCTAAATGAAATGATATTTTTATTTAACATGGCACCATCTATATAAAATGATATTTTTATTTAGCATAACAAATTTCTAGTCAAAAAGGTTATTTTTATTCTAATTTACATTTCCTAACAAAAATGTCCTTTTTATTCTAAAAAGAATATGACGCTTAAAATGTTCTTTTTATCCTCAAAAGAGAATAATGCTAAAATGGTTCTTTTTAATCTAAAAAGAATGTTACATTAAAAATGTACTTTTTATTCTCAAAAGAGAATAATGCTAAAATGGTTCTTTTTGATCAAAATAAACAATTCTAACATAAATGGTGGTTTTATACTAATATAACATTATCTAACAAAATTGATATTTTTCTATGTTAACATAACATTTCTAAATAAGTGTCATTTCTAAATAGATGATATTAACATGACATTTTTTATAATCTAACTAAAATGACATTTTTTTTATATCCTACTAAAAATGACATTTTTATATGATGCAACATTTTTAATGTAAACACCGTTTTATTTACTTTTCTATTTAAAATAAATGTTCATTTTCATATTTTCTCATTTACACTACAAGTGTAACAAATGAAGCATTTTTCATGTATAATAAGAATGTAAATTCTCATGCTAACATAATTTTATCAAAATGTATATTCTAACATATTTTGACAAAAATATATATTCTAAATAAACACTTTTAACAAAATTGACCTTTTTATTCTATTACACATGTTTAACAAAATTGCCATTTTTATTCTATTGACATTTCCCATATAATGATATTTTTATTCTAACGACATTTCCAATATAAGGAAATTTTAAACTAATGACCATTCCAATATAAGGACATTTTTAATCTAACATAAACGACATTTTTGAATCCTAACATAAATGTCATTTTGAATTCTAACATAAATGTTCCTTTTAATTCTAACATAAATGATCTTTTTAATCTTAACAAAAGATGATATTTTATTCTCTAACAAAAGATGACAACTTATTCTCCAACAAAAGATGACAATTTATTCTCTTAACATCACATAAAAATGTAATCTTTTTATTTTTAACATTACATAAAAATGTAATCATATTTCTAATGTAAACATTTTTCTAATGTAAACACTTTTCTAATGTGATCATATTTCTAATGTATTGACATTTTCAATATGACAATTCTCATTTCAACATAAAACGATGTTTTTACATGCCCATTCTTATTTCAACCTAAAACGATGTTTCTATATAACAATTCAAATTCGACATAAAAACGATGTTTTTATATGATAATTCTTTTTCAACATAAACGATGTTTTTATATGCCAATTCTTATTCAACATAAACGATTTTTCTATATAACAATTCACATTCAATATAAAAACGATATTTTTATATGATAATTCTTTTTCAACATAAACTATGTTTTTATATGCCAATTCTTATTCAACATAAACGATGTTTCTATATAACAATTCACATTCAACATAAAAACGATATTTTTATATGATAATTCTTTTTCAACATAAATGATGTTATTAAATCTAGACGCAACAATTTAAAATCCGAAGGTCCATTTTTAACTATCATTACCATTCATAACAAAATGTAAATTTTGTTTTCACTATTAAATATTCTACACAATTATACCTTACAGCTATTTTTACACAAGCGAGAGACACACATAGAGACAGCCAATTCATCATCCAAATTATTACAACACAGAACTATTTTATTAAATACAAACAATTATTAAACAGAAATTAATTAATTAATTAATTTAAAATCAGAAATCTCACCTAACAATTTAGATCTGAAATTTCAAAGTCCTCTTCTTCTTCGTTAACAGTAGGAGCCCGTAACCCAAAGCTCGACTTCGAAACCTTCTGAACGCGCCACCCACGAGCCACCGTACCACCATCAGACACCCCCATCTTGAAGCCCGCGCCAATCTCCCCTTGCGCCAGTAGCACCGCCACCTGCGGTGGCCTCCACAGCTGCAAATTTCAGTCCAAAGCCGCCGGTTTTGGGTGCAAAATTCGAGAAATCCGTAGCTTTACGTCAGATCTTGACCGTTGAAATTATAGAACTTGACATGCTCTTCAATAATTGCTTTGATTCCATGTTTTAATTCTTCGTAATTGGGGAGAAATTAGTGAATGAAATCGGCTGTGTTTAGGCCATTTAAATGAGAACTGGCGGCTATGGTATTAGTATATTAGGGTTCTGTATTTCCAAGTGTGTATATATATAATATAAATAATTTTATATCACAAATTTCCCTAATTGGAGTTAAAACATTTGTCCCTATATATTTTTGAATTGTAACCTCTTAACATTTATTGACATATATATTACCCATAAATTACTTATTTACAATTCTAATCCCCTTATTTAAAATTTGTGACCTTTACAATTCTGCAAACAATTACATATTTATTGCCAAAATCCAAAGATTACAAATTATTTATTTCCCATTTATTATGAGAAACATTTCAATATTCCTGCCTTTAATTGAAAATTTCAATCAAAGCTTACTTAACATTGTTTCTAATTCATAATTATACTTACGTTGTTTACATATATTTTTGGGATGGACAATATATATATATATATATATATATATATAAAATGTAAATGTAGAATTATGTATTTACCAATTTATTATTTTAGTTCATTTACATTACAACCTATGTTACTGACTAAAATAATCCTTTCATTATTCTTTTTCCTTCTTTATTTTTTTCTTGCAATAAATGACACCCCTCTAATTTCCATTGATTATAATTTCAAATTTTATTTATTAATGAAGGAGGTGACTTTCCCTTTTTTATTCTTCTTTATTTGGTTATATATTTTAGATTTTATCTTTCACTTGTTTCTACATATGTAGTAGGTGACAAATGAAATTTAATTAGCAGACTAGGCATGATGGGACCACACTTATTTTTCATTGAAATTTTTGTATGAATGTTTGATTCATTTTCTCTGATTATTAAGTTGTGCAACTTTTTATATGTTTCATCTTACATTAAAAATGTGCTTTTAATGTTAACCAATTTTCTTTCATTAGTGATCATTTAATAATGATTCTTTTTCCATTAAAATGTAACTTTTTAATGAATCATATTATTACATAAAAATGTGAATTTTTATGTTACAACAACTTTCCTATTCAAACCAATGCTCATTTTTCATATTTTCTCCTTTACAATAAAAATGTAAACTTTTTATTGTTTAACCCCTTTTATTTTTTGATGCATTTTCTATTAAAATTTCCTGAAATAAAATTTTTAAATTGGTTCCAAAATCCCGGGTTGTTACAATCTCCCCCACTTAAAATCTTTTCGCCCTCGAAAAGGAACGAAACTAAAAGTTGCTTAATTAACTAATTTAATTTAAATTTTTATTTATTGGTTTCAATCATTTTATTAGTTAATCCAATAATCAAACATCACAACCAACAATCAATTAGATGATTAACTTTTCGAATATATATAACTTTTACATATATAGTCAAAAATCATATTTTTAGTGCAAATCACAACAATGTGTTCTAACTAAGTTTTGGTTCTCATACCAATCAATTGGAAATATATAGATCTCTCACTCCGAACTCGAACATAAACACTGATGATGATGCCTCATCATCAGAATCGTCTCCGGGCTATTATAGTGTGACTCTATATCTATCTAATATATTGGAGCTTCTTATACACGCTTGCAAGGCGTATATTAAAATCTCTATATACTCGATTGTCCAAATCTAAAATATAATGATATCTAAAATACATATTTTAAGATAAATTTTCAAAACTAAATTTATTACCGCTTTTATTTATTTTTAAAAAACAACACTCTTCAGACTCATTCTAGGATACTACTGATCCCATCTCTAGTGAGTATTCTTATTGGATATTACTAATCCAATCTCTGATGAGTCTTTGTTCAGTCCTAACGAGTTGTACCCAAAAGATTTGATGAGCTCTGATACCAACTGTAACGACACGGATTTTGCCCGGACCTAATCGATCGCAAAATCGATCAAGACCGTTCAAAACTCGCATACGTTAACTTTGGGAATACAATTCATAAGAACAAATAACAATAGACTTTTATAGACATTACAATAATGTTACATCAGAGTACAGAATATCAGAGTATATCAATTAAAGGAATGATACAGCGGAAGTTAAATTGCAATACATAAATACAATACACAGCGGAAGACTATAAATGCTATGGACACAGCTTTAAGCTTCAATCCAGGATCCTGCTAAAAGAATAGATATCTGCAAAACAAGCTACTCGACTGCCCGTGTGGAAAAATATGGGCACCTGAGTTTGCCAGTGAAACAAACTACAGGTCAGTCATGGGACTGGTATGAGAAATCTTAACTAAACTAATCTAATGATAGGGCTAATCACAGGACCACGCCGCTAACGCGGAACGGATTTACTGCATTGGATTGCCAGCGCAAAAGTAAAGTAAATCATTGAACAACGCAATGCTTTTTAGAAAAATGAAACCATTATAAGACCCAAGTCCCATCACACAATGCGACGCAAACCGGAGGATAGGGTTTTACCTTATAATGGTCAAAAGATGCTTGATACGATAAAACGGATTTAATATTAGTGTGTATATGTATGGGTATGTATATATTTCAAAAACAATTTCAATCATAATGAATCAATCATAGACGGCATAGTACCCCATCCTACTATGTCGCCATACTAGTTCTACAATCAAAACCGCAAGGTCGTATTGGAAATTAGATTTCCATCATGAGTCGAGGCTAGGGGCAAGCTCCTCTCCGATTTGAGACACTCTAACAGATGCCTCAGGATCCCCAACAGTGAACCCTTGGAGCGGTAGGGCCGGTCCCCACCTATCGGTAGTGGATTGGTTATGCCTGAACACACGTTTCCCGGTTCCTTTGAACCTATAGTATAACCACTAACGACCTATAAAAATCCGAAGCGCCTCAAAATCCATCATCCACATAAGTAAAATGTCATCCAGTTTAAGCACTGACACTACCCCTAGCTAGAAAGAAACGTGTGCACTCCCTGAGGTCCATATCCCGTTTTTGACTCATACCGGGGTGTGAAGCTCGCGAAGTCATGCTATACACAAAGCTATGCCATAATAGGTTATACTTTGATCATCCCACAAGGCCCTGCTTTTCAACAAAAGCCTTGATCATTTGCATCTTGGCGTGCCACATTGACAATTCACGTCATGCGATCAATCACTATTAATATATACCAGGGTGTTAAGTAGAGAATAAATTCTCCACCACCAAACAAACATAGATTAATAGAAATCGATTTAATTCACATGGAACGAAATCCAATGTCAGACCCGCATCCATTTACAAGACCGTTCAGGGTCTGAACGAAACCGGAGACACCTGAGAGGTCCTCGCATATCCGAAACAATCAACAATAGTATGGACGGCTACCACTGAAGCCCTTTCAAGGTCGCTACTCCCATCATGGGTCTCAGTAGCAACACATCCATCCGATGTGAAGATCGTCGGTCTTCAACCACCGTCTTCATCTTCGACTCTTCATCGTCGTAATAATTATTCAGAATGGGTTAAACCGGTCTTTCCGAATAACTCTCGTATTTTTATAATAAAAAAATCGAGTACTATAAAAACACATCCAACGCCTCATTCCAATTCAGAATATTCTTTTAATAAAATATTCACATTATTCTATCAAAGATAAATTCTTTACATTTATTCTTAAATCTTTCTTTTAAAGATTTTTTTTAAACCCAACTTGGTTTTAAATATCAAAAATCATTATTCCATGATTATTTAAATTTAAGAAATAAATCTTATCTTTAACCGGGTTAAAGAACTAATGTCATTTTAAAACATAGCTCACGGTAAACCCAAAATCACTTTCCATGAAGTATGGAATCTTCACAGAAATCAAATCAATATATAATCGTTATAACTTTCTGTATCCGACCAATAATATAAATGGAATAACGGCAAAGCCACTTAAATTCCATATGTAGTATCGGTCTTCTTTTATAGAAGCTTATCTCGGTTATTATTAATTTGAATTCCAATCAACTCCAATTTAATATATTAAATTAGAAAACTTTACTTTTGGAAAATTTCTATTTAAATCTTAATAAAAGATTTAAATATTCCAAATCATATTTTCACTGTCAATTGGATTAAAGAACAAATGTCGCTTAAAAACACAGTTCACAATAAACCCAACTCACATTTCATCTTATTCCAATTACTGAATATAAATTGAAACTTTTTAAAAAATATTAATTAAAAGATTTATTCATTTCTCAACTGGGTTTAAGAAAGGTGTTATTGAAGACACCATTCATGACAAACCCAAAATCCAATTTATTTAATTTAATTTCAATTAAATATTCACTAATTTGAAAACTTCATTAAATCTTAATTTAATGATTTATTCTAGTTAATAACTAGTTCATTCAATAAAAATATATTTTTCCAAAATATATTCTTTTTCTAAAATATTCTTTTTCTAAAACATTTTCTAAATTATATTTTTTCTAGAATATTCTTTATTGCCATGTGACTCAATCAACAACCATATATTGCGTAAAATCAACAACCATGATAAATAATTATCAAACATCCAAATAACAAGCAGAGTGGAATTTATAACTGTGTGAGCATTAAAGTAAATAAATAACGCTCATCACAGACTGTCAATCCATCGATTGACATATAACTAAATATTGGGATTAGTGTGTGTCCAGTATCATTCCAATACCCGTGTGGGGTTTCATCCATCAAACAAATAATAAATTATTTGTGCACTTGGGCGATGTGTGGAAATTATCGTCCCAATCACATAAACAAGTCGGGTAACTTGTAAATAGGAGTGTAATATTCAAACTTGAATATACTAAACATTATATTTAACACATCACACATTTCAACATCACAGACATATATTTCTATTCTTTTTATTCTGAACAATTAACAATAAAAACCTAGTCTTTTAATTCAATTCTTTTATTGTAAACAATGTTACAATAAAAAGTAATCCTTTAATTCAATTTTTCGAATGAAAACAACATGACATAAAAATGTAATCTTTAATTCTTTTACTGAAACATTTACATCAAAAATGTTATTTCTTTTTTAAGACAACATTTTATAACAAAATGTCATTTTATTCTAATGACACATTTCAAAACAAAGTGTTATTTCAATCTAAGGTCACATTTATAATTAATAGGTATGTCATTTAATGATTAACATAAAAGACATCTTATAATTAACATAAAAGACATCTTATAACATACATGTCATTGTTGTTTTGCATACAAATTCTAATGTATGCATTAACATTAGAATGATATATTGTAAGGCAAGAAATTTCGCTCGATCCGAATCGATCGTTAAACCGACAAAGACCGTTCGAAACCCCTGATCGTTTTGAGAACAGGATAAATTGGAACGCAGACGGAAGAACATTTCATTATTATTACAACAATTCCATCAGATACAAGAATATACAGAGTATAAATGAATAAATTACATTCAACAAATATCAGAGATTACAATAAATTACATAGAAGCGGAAAAATATACAAAACATAACTGAAAGTGATACACGGATATAGAGCTTTCCAAACATCGTTCCAGCTGTAAATCAGGACCCTGTGAAAATAAATCTGCAAAACCAAAACAACTAGCTGCCCGTGTGGAAAATAGGAGTACCCAGAGTTTAGGTTAAAATAATAAACTCCAGGTCAGTCATGGGACTGGTGTGAGAACTAAAACAGTTATTTAAAATTTTTCTTTAAAAGATAGTAATTCAAGGGACCACGCTGTATAACACGGAACGGGTTTCCTCCCAAGAATACTGTGCATATAACAAAACAGCGCAATGCTCTTTGGAAAAATGAAGCTATTATAAGACCTAGGTCACATCACACAATGCAACGCAAGCCGGAGGATAGGGTTTTCCCTTATAATAGCCAAATAATGCTTGATACGTTTAAAACAAATCATTTGATACTATTATAAGTGTATAGTGTCAAAACAATTCAAATTATAAATATCAATCATAGACGGCATAGGTACCATATATCATGTCGCCATACTAGTTCTACAATTTAAACCGCAATATCACGTATTGGAAATTGGATTCCGTCATGAGCCGAGGCAAGGGGCAACCTCCTCTCCGATTCGAGACACTCTGGAAAATGTCTCAGGACCCCACTATGATCCTTGGATCTTCAGGGCCGGTCCTCTCTTACTTTTGAGGATTGGCAATTCCTGAACACACGTTTCCCGGTCCTTACAGACCTATATCCGAGGCGCCTCGCATTCCAACAACCACACAGGTGAAAAGTATATAAATGTCAGGGCTGGTAGGTCACTAACACCACCCTAGCTAGAAAGAAACGTCGTGCTCTCCCTGCAGTCACTATCCCGTTTTTGACTCATACTGAGGTGTGAGGCTCGCGAATTCACGATATACAAAAAGCTACGTCACATGGACCGTGCTTTGATCATCAACCACAAGACTTTGCTTTTCAACAGAAGCCTTGATCAATTGCCACTTACGCGTGCCACACTGGCAATTCACTCCATGCGACTGATGTCCATTGATATACAACCTCTGAGCTCGTACGTCTCAGAGAAGGGCGTTAAGCAAGAGAATAAATTCTCCGCCGCCAAATAGATGTATATTTAATAGAGATCAATCGACACAGAATAAAATCCAATGTCAGACACACAATCCATTTACAAGTTCGTTCTGGGTCTAAACGAAACCGGAGGCACTTTCCTCGCATATCCATCCATCTCCAAGTACGTCTAGACGATCACCAACTGTTTCCCTCATCTTGGGTGTACAGCCCAATCGAGATCATCAGTAATCACCCAAACGATGTGAAGACTTCCGGTATTCAACCACCGTCTTCATCTTCGACATCTCGTCGAATCGGTTATTCAGAATGGGTATAAACCCGGCCTTTCTGAATAACCCACGTATATGATAAAAAAATGTTACACAAATACAACAAATGCCCCATTCCAATTCAGAATATTCTTTTATTCACAAAATCACATTCTTAGGGAAAGGTTCCCATTAATTTTATCCAAGATAAATTCTTCTAAATTTATTCTTTAATCTTCCTTCGGATATCATTTCAAACTAGTCGGGATTAGCGAGCCACACTGAAGAAATTATTTATTTTATTTCCCAATCCCAACCTATATATCCCATGGAGAAAACTGGTAATACTCCACATCTAACACCACGGTGTTATCGGTAAAATTAATTACCATTTCACGTTCAAATCTAATTGAAGATTTAACTATCGCTTTGGAGAAAAACTTGTGGTACTCCATTCTCGATCACCTTTCAGATTTGATAATTTAGATAATCAATTCACTTTTTAATCTAATTAAAGATTCATTAAAACTCCACTTAGTTTCAATCTTTTCAAAAATCAACATTCTGCCTTTAACTGGGTTAAAGAACCAATGTCATCTAAAACATGATTCACGATAAACCCAATCACATTTGATATTAAATACAAGGTTCTGAATAGAAAATATACCAGCTTATATTCAATATCAAATTCTGAAACCAACAAATATCCTATTGCAAATAACGATATAAAATATATCTTTCAAATTCCCATAACAATATCTGTATAGTCACGAAATCCAACATCGAAATATTCCGAAGATAACTTCGATTCAACTCCCGTCCAATTCACATATTGGGAATATTGATTATTTTTAAAATCACTTTCAAATTCAATTTATTTATTTCAAAAATAGATTGATTTTAATTCGAGTTCAAAACTAGTTCATTTCGATAAAAATCAATTTTTATTCTTTCAAATATGGAGTTTTTCATCCCAGTTCTTTCCAATTTATATATTATGATTTTACACAAATTATCAATATTTTTAATAATTTTATCAAGGCCCGTACAGTCGATTTCCATCAACGGCCATCGAACTGCACTTACAGCGACCTTTTCCCAAATTTGATTTGGACATAATCCCAAATGCAATCGTTAGATTTCAAATTTCTAATATTCACTGGAAAGCTTATTTCGATACGAACCCAACGGTTCCGTTTTTAGGAGAATCCGACGGTCGGATCTCCCGCAACATCAATTCGAAGTCAATGGTCGAAATTCATGAACTGCCGCGGCGCGGCGCGTTCTATTCAGGCCATTATATATATAATATTTATATATATTATATATATTTCGTCGATTCCCTTTTTAGAACGAATTTTATAAATAGTTCTAAATTCGTTTCAAAAACAATTTCTACTTCATCTTCAATCTTAAATCGATTTGATTTCAATTCAATTCAAATTCATTTCAATTTTTTTTATTTAATTCGAATTCAAATTCGTTTTAATTCATTTCAAATTCTAATTCGTTTTAATTCAATTCAATTTGAATTTACCTTCTATTTACTTCAATTCAAATTCATTTCAAATTGATTTCAATTCAATTTCAGTTCGTTTTAAATTTCATTCAAAACGATTTCAATTCTTTTTCTAATTCAATTTCAATTTAATTCAATTTGAATTCATTTCTATTTAATTCGAATTCCAATTCACTTTCTATTCAATTTGAATTCAAATTCAATTTCTATTCAATTCGAATCGAATTCATTTTCTATTCGATTCGAATTCATTTCAAATTGATTCAATTAAATTTCAATTTAAATTTTAATCTAATTTAATTTTGAATTTTATTTCAAAATATTAAATTTTGAAATCACTTTTCAATATTCATTGTAAAACGAATAAAATCGATATAAATATCGTTCACGTCAAAATAGCGCAACTCTAATCAACACGGCTTTATATATTTCAATAAATTCGTTATTCTATTCAACAAATGAATATATATATTCCATTCAACACATGAATCTATATTTCTTTCAACACATGAGTATAGTCAACACATCACTATTTTTGTTATGTAAAATATTTTATAAAATTATGATATCTATCGTTTGATTTTTAAATCAGACTCCACCGTGAAGTAGTTCTAATTTTAAATATGATGAAGATGTAAATTTTATTATTAAAATATTTTACTCAACACATAAATAGTTTCAACACATGAATTTTCTTTTATAATATTCATTATTTTCCCGATTGGAATGAGGCCCAATCAATCATCATATAATGTTAATTATATGGATTCCATACAACACATGTATATAATAGCAATGATAAACAATCACTCATCATCCAAGGTGCACCACACAACTGCATAAGCATCAAATATAAATAATCAACGCTTACACAGTCTGTCGACCAATCGATCGACATATAATTAAATAATTGGGATTAGTGTACCCAAATATCATCCCAACACCCGTGTGGGGTTTCAAATCAACAAACGCAGATTTTTATTTGTGAAGTTGGGTGATGTGTAAAATTTATCATCCCAATCAATATCAGTCAAATCAGTGCATATAAACAAATCGGCCGATTTGTTTATAAATATTCATTTATTCACTTTCACATTAAAAATTATATTTTGAACGATAATTAATTTATTTCAACCATCCATGTAATAACCTGGAAAATGTGAATCAATTTAAAAAATTTAAAATTGGTTAATACCAAAGAATTTGAATAGTTGAAATAGCCTATTTCAATAAAATAAAGAATTGGGTATAGTATTGCAGTTTGAAATTTTGAATACAAACTTTGTCTGACTGTACCGGGTGGAAAATGTAACGGATTTTAGCGAAATAGAAAATATTTAAATCTGTTTATGAATACCTTTCTAACGAATCTGAAAAATCGAAGTTTCATAGCGGGAATCAAAAGTTATGGACAAATGAATTTTTAGAAAGGTCGTTATATAGCATATATAGCCCTTGAAAATTGATATTTTGCATACGACCTCGGAATTCGACGAAACCACTTTTGTTGGGTCCGGGACGTCAAATTATCGCTAGGTTTCAAATTTCATAATTTCATAAGCTAGTATGTGAGCGGGGCAAAAGAAATTGTAATTGGTCAATTTCTGTTAAAATGGGTCGACCTAAGAATGGTCGTTTTTCAAACGAGCTCAAAATTCGACGAAACTGGTTTTGTTAGGACCGTATCGTCAAAACAAAGCTAGATTTATTTTTCTGGAATTTTTCGATTCAGTTTGTGGCCCTGGCATATTGAAATGTACGTTCAAATTAAATATTGAATGTTTTATATTTTAATTTGAAAAATAACTGACTGTAACAGTCGAATTGGCAAATGAAACATATCCCATTGTGTCTAGAATGGGGGTATTTAGCTAGGGGCAACAGTCGTTGGGTTTGATTTCGAGTCCGTTTGTGAAAACACTATTTAAAATTTCCTATATAGCTTCGACCAATAGGAATTTTTCTTTAAAATAAAAATTGAAAAACCCTAGCCGCCTTAGACGATTTCGACAGTTCCTGGAGCTCGAACCTTCTCCTCCATTTTCCGACCGCCACTGCCACCTGTAAGCCGCGCCACCGCCACCAGTCGACTCGCCTTCGCCTCCTCTCCACATCCGACCAAGCGCCGCCCCCCACCATCAACTCCTCCGCCTGAATCGAAGCCAGGAAGTCATCGACTTCCCAGCGCCGCGCCGCCTTCCTCCGACCACTGAAGGGAACCGCACCACCACCGACAGGGAGCTGGTCCGTAGCTCTTCCACGTGGCACCACCTGATCGAAGCAACGATCGATAGATTACACGAATTTTTCGACCCTAGTTTTGAATCAAAAATAAAGGTATGACCTTTATTATTCAGAAATGAAAATAACACTATAAAGCATTGCAAAACTTTGAAAAATAATATCTTTTTCGTTCTTTAACGAAATTTGATGAAACAGGAGACACCGTGACCGCAAGGAGGCTCCCTACATTCTAGAAGAAGCCGCGGATTTTTCTGATCTTCCTACGATTTTTAGCACTGCGAAAACCAATGTGAGGAATCTAATCTAAATTGTGTGAATGGAATCGCGTTGTATAAATTATATAAGCGAAGTGTAAACTATATACGCATTGTATACCTCATGTACATGTGTTATATAAGTTATATTAGCGATGTATAAATTATACAAGCGTTGAATGAAACATATATGCTTTGAATTGTGATGAAATGCAAGTGAATTATAATATAATATATATATATATACACACTCCCCTCGTCCACAGACCATGGACGATATTTATTGCTTGTGATTGACGTGATATTATATCGTATGACGAATGGTTGGAAATAATTGTTTGTGGTTGAAAAATACCTTTGTGGTTGGAAAATACCCTCTTGTGGTTGAAACAAATTAGAATAGGATTGTGGAATTGAAAATAAAACATGCCGCCTGCGTGCGAACTAGATGCATGATCCCCATTGTCAAAAACCGCGAGGTTTTAAGGTAGAGCGAGGAGCCGTACTAGGGACGGTCCCGGTTTTAACTACCCTGCCGTTATGCTGCCGAAATTTTCTGAAATATACATGTGTCAGAATAATTTTCATTCGTTGAAATAAAATTACATATGTTGATAATACATATTCATGTGTTGAGTTGTAATTCATTCGTTGAGTTGAAATTCATGTGTTGAATATTATTTGAATTTAAACAAATAGCTTTAGCGATAAAAATCACATTTTTATATATATACAAACCATAGCGAATATTCATGTGTTGAGTTGCAATTCATTCGTTGAGTTGAAATTCATGTGTTAAATATTATTTGAATTTAAACAAATAGCTTTAGCGATAAAAATCACATTTATATATATATATACAAACTATATGGAATATTCATGTGTTGAGTTGCAATTCGTTCGTCAAGTTGAAATTCATGTGTTGAAGGTTATAGTATTTTAAAAATAAAATGAATCTACAATAAAAACTACATTTTTATTGTGAATATGAAGTGTTAAAAACATTCACGTGTTGAATAAATATTTTTGATGATAAAAATATTTCTTTTATCATGTATACGCTTTGATAAAAATACACACGTGTTGAAATAAATAATAGTTTGCTAGAAATACTATTATTGGCTTTGTTCTGCATATACATACATGTGTTGAACAGGAAAAATGGATTAGCTGTAGAGTAAAGAAATTATTTGCGTGCCCGACAAATAGGTAAACCTTAATGAGTTGGCTGCACAATTTTATTTTTATATCAACTCCTGTGAATGACATTGGATGCGGAGTGCTGGTTATTCTGTGTGAAATAATAAACATCGCCATAGGATAGTAACAATTAATTTTGAACTACACTACATGGCATACTTCTTGACGATAGGCATACTTCATCATATTCCACATAAGCAATTGGAGCTTGTGTGACGAGGTGGAAGATTTACCATACGAGCAAGAGGCTTGTATGGAGATGATTATATACTACAGGTTGAACTGATGACTGATATGGACTCTATAAAATATAACGATAAATTGCCAGATTAATAAAAACCCCACACGGGTCTGGAGTTGACAATAATCATGTAACACCCCGCCTCCGCTATGGTCACTCGCAAAGGAATGCACTAGCTTTAGAGGGGCATTATTGGTAAACATGCACAGAAATATCACAAGACAGAACATATAAAATAGCGGAAGTAAAATCGAACTTTCATAACATGAATAAATAAGGTCTAAAGCCTTTTACATCAGAGTACATCAAAACCTGTCTTGCAATAGTAAAGAAGCATAAAGACATTTTCATAAATTATTCCCCAAGTAAAAACAGTAAAGTAGCCATTAGCCAAGAAAAGTCCAAGCCATCCATGATGACCTTCAAGCAGAAGAAGTCCGAACTAAACAACAGTATTTCCTCCCTATAACCTGGGGGAGGGGGGAAACGGAAGAAAAGAGGCGAAACAAAACGGGTCAGTCAAAAAGACTGAGTAAGCCCTATCTACTATTAGCATAAAAACTAGTAAAGTTAACTGACATGAGAAACTGAGATGAACATAAGCATGATAATAAGATAGATAAGCTAAATCAAAATAACAGGATGAACTACTGAACTCAGATAAACTAAGGTGTCATGATAAATTACGATGTCAAGATAAAACAAGGTATCACATCGTCAGGTTTCTATCAAGTATAATATCCCCAAGATATCTGTCACGTATAACGCCCCGTGATATCTATCCTGTATTTTAGCTCTGCACCTACCGTACTAGTATCCCCACCGTGTCATGTGTTAACCAAGAATGACCCTCACTCAAAAGTCGTGTAATGGTCCATGTCAACCTAATATATCGCATATATAGGTTACTCAACTTGTATGTTCAGTCCCTTACCGTAGTCCCTTGAGCCAAAATGATCAAAACCCTTGCTTTATGATGCAAAGATAGAAACTTGACTTGAATGCAAGCTAATGACACTCATACAAGCTTGAAAACACTTGTATGCATGGAAAATCTCTCATAGAAACCATTTAGAAATTTTATGAAGAGAGTGGAGGCCATGAGAGGTAAAATTTTGCCATAGTTTAGTTGCATGAATGAATAATGAGGATTTAGGATAGGTTAGGGTCTTATTTATAGATTAGGCAAGTGTTTTAGGCCATAGGATTAAACCTAGATTCAATCCAAGCCATCAAAGCATGTCTTGGGGAAGAAGTCAAGTGTAGGAACCATCTAGGGCCTTTAGATTAAAGATGAACCATGAGAACCATCCAAATGCAAAATCTGCATTTGAGCGAATCGGCCCACGGGTTGACAGCCAAACACCCTGGATTAACCCCTAGTCGACCCAGCAGGCTCGGGTCGACCTCAAAAATCGGCCGGTTTGGTTATTCCCCTCTCCCAATTCACTGTTTTGAACATTTTTGCATATTTATTTATTTAATTTTCAATTATATATATATATATATATATATATATCAATATATATATATTTCTCTGCGCAACCCATTTCACTTAATTAATTATACTTTAATTTGGGAATTTTTCGTGAAACTTCGCGAGGCCATATCTTGGTCATACGGACTCCAATTTTCGAAAACTCGGACTCTATTTCGCGTATTTTTCCGAGACGAACGCAATGGCATAGCCCGTTTCCCTTGATTCAGATTTTACAGTTTAATTCTGCCTCCATTTATGTTATAACAGGTTATTGAAAATACGGGTTGTTACATTCTCCCCACCTTTTAGGATTTCGTCCCCGAAATCTCCAAGTTAGAAAGAACATATCCTACCATCCATCATCCATCTACTCAAAACATCATCCACAAGCAACCATTGTCCTTAGATGATTTCTAATGCTTTATGAATATATGCAAAACGTGTGTGTACATGTTCCTTAGCTAATGCTAATGATCAGGCCTGAATAATCTTTCTAATGCAAAATATGTATAGTGCCATGAATCCAACATGTATGCAAATAGTCCTAGTCATATAGATACTATATGCGTGCACAATCATTCATTCATATGCAACAACCGCATGATAATACATTCGATTTCATCCATAAACAAGTATAAATACTCGTGCATATGCAATATGAAATGTGACTGAGTCGAGCTAGTATCTAATGTGTATTCGCGCATCCACGAGCAACCACTTGCAACCATATCAATCATAACATGTTTCAAATACATGTTTACATCCATAGGGTTCTACCTAGAATTCCCTGAAACAGGGTCGAGAAGATAAACAGGACAAACTCGTTACAGGGTTTGTAACGGAGAATAGGACCGAGAGGATGTCCACAAAAGATAGCCTACAAGTAAGCTCTACAGAAAACAGGGATCAAGGATATACTCCCAAAAAGAGATATCATGCGCGTATCTAGTCTTTGACCATCAAAGTCGTCTTTTAACTTCGCGATATTGTAGCTTCTTATTCCTGTTTCCATAACATGAGCTGGAACCCATTTCTTCGTCGCCTCTCGTTCCACTAGCACTTATCCTTTTCCTAGAATACTTGACGCAAACATGACTGCGTACTCATGATCTCATGCAAGCTTTCCAAAATTCACTAGTGAATCTTGGATCTCGTTTATATACTATAAGGCATTCCATGTAGAAGAACTTTCTCTTGAATGTAAACAGATGTCAATCAGGTTATCATGCGCACTTACTAGGGTGATCTCTATAACCCATGCATAAATGAAGTAAACCATCCGTCTTATTGGCGAACACCACTCGATCGGGCTTCAAATTTCCAATAAAGGCATCAAGGGATTCTAAGTAACTAGTCATGACAGAACCTCAAAAAGGTTACCCGATACTTCGAGGGCATTACCAAGGCTAGTCAAAAGGTCTAACTACCCTCCTATCAAAACCGAGAGTGGCACCCCCTACTGGATAACCACTTCATCCCTAGAATCCATCCATAGCTTATAAACATAAGCATTATTTCCAAACTCAACACTTGGCATAGACATTCCCAAATCCAAACAAGTCATGTATAAATGGACTGATTCTCCAATAGGACTTTAAGACAAAAATGGGATTCTCTATTACGCTAGTACTTAAGGTGCAGAGACTCAACTATCGAAGCAGACTTAAATGATACGAACAACGAAGTCCTAACGGGATGATAGAGAAGAAAAGCTAAACCTTTAACAAGATCGTTACCCTCCTTCCGAGGTACTCTAGAAATGAGAGCATACTACTGCCCTCCCGATGACCTTGTCCTTGTCCCATAATACTTAACTATCCGCCCCGTTTTACCATGCCAAAGGTACTCTCTCGTCATGGGTTTCATTGTTCATCTTTCTCCCTCCTTTGAGGACTAAGCCATACCAACAAGTTGCTCATCCTTAAGCTCGTATCCTTTATCCTTCTTTCTCACGATCCTTTCTTATAACGCGACCACTGGTCTCTCGAGAACCACCTCCATCGTATGGAAAGCACTTTTGTAGGTTGAAAAGACTAGTCGCAGTTAAAACTACTGTGACTACAGATGGAGGAAAGAAAGGAAAAGAGACTCAATTAAGGAAACAAGGATAGTGCTAATGGCCTTTGGGGAATAACCTTTTTCTTTTAAAAGAAAATTTTCTTGAAAAATGCTTCTTTGTAAACGGTTTTTTTTTTCAAATAGTTTTCAGAAGGTCTTTAAAAACTTTTTCCCAGTCTGGTAACCTTCTGCTCTGATACCACGAGTAACACCCCGCCTCCGCTAGGGTCACTCGCAAAGGAATGCACTAGCTTTAGAGGGGCATTATTGGTAAACATGCACAGAAATATCACAAGACAGAACATATAAAATAGCGGAAGTAAAATCGAACTTTCATAACATGAATAAATAAGGTCTAAAGCCTTTTACATCAGAGTACATCAAAACCTGTCTTGCAATAGTAAAGAAGCATAAAGACATTTTCATAAATTATTCCCCAAGTAACAACAGTAAAGTAGCCATTAGCCAAGAAAAGTCCAAGCCATCCATGATGACCTTCAAGCAGAAGAAGTCCGAACTAAACAACAGTATTTCCTCCCTGTAACCCGGGGGGGGAACGGAAGAAAAGAGGCGAAACAAAACGGGTCAGTCAAAAAGACCGAGTAAGCCCTATCTACTATTAGCGTAAAAACTAGTAAAGTTAACTGACATGAGAAACTGAGATGAACATAAGCATGATAACAAGATAGATAAGCTAAATCAAAATAACAGAATGAACTACTGAACTCAGATAAACTAAGGTGTCATGATAAATTACGATGTCAAGATAAAACAAGGTATCACATCGTCAGGTTTCTATCAAGTATAATATCCCCAAGATATCTATCACGTATAACGCCCCGTGATATCTATCCTGTATTTTAGCTCTGCACCTACCGTACTAGTATCCCCACCGTGTCATGTGTTAACCAAGAATGACCCTCACTCAAAAGTCGTGTAATGGTCCATGTCAACCTAATATATCGCATATATAGGTTACTCAACTTGTATGTTTTATTCCATGTAAATGTTCAGTCCCTTACCGTAGACCATACGGGCTTTCCCATGAGATTCTATATTACTTTAACATAGTTCCATGATCCTTAAGATCGGTTTGGACTGTTACCCTAAACCTAGCTAGGGTCTTCCAACATGAATTATTGTTTGTACAACTAGGACTTATGCTACCTAGGGCTGCTAGGGATTATGCTTACCTATTGCACGTTTTTGTATCTCGGTTTGGGGTTCAACCACCTAGGGCCACTAGGGATTACGCTAACCGCCAACCGTGCCCTTTTTCCCACGCATTCATCGTGAATCGCTTTTCCATGACTGTATGCACATGTATCACATCGTGCCATCCGAGTCCTGTCACAGGGCAAATCAAGAAATACATGACTCGGTCGGGAGCTTTCGATTTATCTGCCGATGCAGATGCTAAGGTCTGTTTTTCTTATACGTGGCTATGGTCCCACGAGACCACTCCCTCAACTAGTGAAAGACAAGACAGGATAAATCCTGTATGAGAACACAACACTGGCCAACCCACATCCAAGCCTTACCGCAACCATAATTAGATAGCAATTATGGTCTTTTGGGTGTTCTCTGCCTTTCCGTACGTACACGCTTGACCAAAGATGGTAGGTAGCTTGACGAAATGCTATCTAGGGTACGACCGTGTATCGTCGACTATCCCCTATCCATCCCTGTCTTTAGGTCGCTCGTATAGCAACCAAGGCATACTCTTGGTTCTTCTAACGCAGACCTTAACCTCTCATGAGCCTAGTATAATCACCTGGCAGCTCATAGAGGGATACCAAGAATATCCTCACGTTCCCCAAAGCCGCTGCTTCGTTACCCAGTTCGCTGGAGCCTTTATCTAAATCAGATACTTGCTCCTACTCGTATACTTAAACGATGACATACCGTATCAGGTTACTCATCTATCTATGAACTGGTCTAAATTTCATTGACTAAGAATCATTACTTAGTTATTCTTCAACTAAGGTTTACCACTTAGCATTGTTCCCGTTATCCTTGTTAACTACGGTTATCCACCTAATCCTCAGAACTAGGGTTTACATAGTGGATTAAGTGTCGCTTAAGTTCATGACTTAACCCATCTACAAATCCTGTCAAAATTGGCTAAGTATCCAAGTTCAAGGCTTAACCCTACAAACCATGCTCAAGTTGGTTAAGTATATTAAGCAATTCACGACTTAACCTCGTCCAATTATCATTCTAGATTGGTTAAGTATATATTAACTTGACCCTATCAATTTACTTAGTCAAATCGGTCAAGTGTATTCAAGCGATTCGTGACTTAGCCTTATCATGTTTTCACGTTATATTGGTTAAGTATTGGTTAACTTAACCACAATAAATTAACGAGTTAGATTGGATAAGTATAGGTCACTTAACCACATCAATTCATCATGTTTAGATTAGTTAAGTGTTTAACTTAACCCCATTAAACTACCAAGTGGGATTAATTAAGTCTAGGCTAACTTAACCCCATCCGATTTCCATGTTTAGACTAGTTGAGTCTAATCTTAACCCCATTCGTTAACCGTATTTTTCGGTTAAGCGTCATTAAGAAAACTTACTTAACCTTACCAAGTTATCGCGTTGGATTGATTAAGTGTTGGTTAACTTAACCACATCCACTAGTCATATAAAAATGGTTAAGTGTCATTAGGCAAATCAAGTTACTTAACCTACCCAACATTGTCATGTTTTGTTAAGTATCATTAGCCTAATCAAATTACTTAACCCATTTGTCCATGTCATATTTGGTTAAGAGTCATTAATCAAATTAACTTAACCCTATCATGTGCAATTAATTTCTTAATGCACCTTCACCTCTCACATTAGACTTTGTTGTGGTTACTAGTTAAGCCGGTCGGTTCCGGGTAGCTTTACACCACAACTTGGTCTAACCTCGGGTTCAAGCACAACATGACCAACTTCTCACATTGGGTCCTATTGTTTGCAACTACTAGTTAGGCCGGTCGGTTCCGGGTAGTTTTACGTTGCAAACTCAACCCAACCTCGAGTTGGCCACACTTATATTATCTAAGTGTCATGTCCATCATGTTTCCCAAAACATGTTACAAGTTTTCAAGCATTTGGGTAGACCTAACTTAATAGGTAAATTCCCAAAGGGTAGACCTAACTTAATAGGTAAATTCCCAAGCTTATGTTTTTATGCATACTTACATGTCAACTTCCATGTTATATTTCAAGTCATGTTTTCAAGTTGTATTTTCATGTCATTAGAAATTACCCATAACATAACCCAACGCTTTTAAACTCGCATATACGTTCGCGACAACGTAATGGATTAAAAGAAGAGACTTGGCAAAGGCATGACAAAAATGGATATTAAGCCACAAGTTAATCATGGTGGCAAATGAGGCACGAATGTGTTCATTAACTTGCATGTTACATTCTTAAGCCTCAAAACATGCATAAACCCAAACTTGGCACATAAGCGAATCATGGTGACAAAAGATATGGAATGATGACTAGTAACTCGCATATATCATCATATAAGGGTTATGACTTCATATGCAAGTTGACATAAAGGTTATGAGGGTTCTCATGTTGCCTAATGCAACATTTCAACATAAAGGTTGTAGCTTTTAGCTCACAAGATCAAGATAATGACTTCATAAACTTGCATGACATGATAGCATGTATCATACTCAATGATCAAACCCAAACTTGCAACATGAACATTTAACTTCATAGTTAATATCTAAGAGTAGGGAAAGGGCTTACATTGCTATGAAGGCACAAAAGATATGACAAAGCCCTTATGCAATCAAATAGACCCAAAATGCAAGCTCTAACATAAAAACCCTTGAGCCAAAATGATCAAAACCCTTGCTTTATGATGCAAAGATAGAAACTTGACTTGAATGCAAGCTAATGACACTCATACAAGCTTGAAAACACTTGTATGCATGGAAAATCTCTCATAGAAACCATTTAGAAATTTTATGAAGAGAGTGGAGGCCATGAGAGGTAAAATTTTGCCATAGTTTAGTTGCATGAATGAATAATGAGGATTTAGGATAGGTTAGGGTCTTATTTGTAGATTAGCCCGTTGGACTCGTTGAAATATCTTTTCTCGCAGAAGGATCTTAATTTGAGGCAACAAAGATGGATGGAGTTTCTTGCCTCGTACGATTTCGAAATCTCCTACACTCCGGGCAAAGGCAACGTAGTGGCAGACGCGTTGAGCCGAAAGAAATTGACCCTAAGCCCATTGTTTGTTGAAAGACAAAGCCTAGAGTTTATAGCCAGGTTCGACTTTAGGCCTTCCTCCGATTTCGTACCAGGCTTGCTAGCATCTCTCGAAGTGCGCCCAACTTTAGTGGATTCAGTAGGGACAGCACAACGCGAAGACCCTCAGCTTGTGGAAACAATTGATAGGCTAATTAGGGGTGAGACTTCAAGTCACCTCAACAGATACTCCATCGACGATAAGGGTTTGCTAAGGCGAGACGGAAGACTATGCGTCCCACAGACAAAAGATTTAATAAAGAAGGTTCTCGAGGAAGCACATCACTCCAAGATGACGATACACCCAGGCGGAGATAAAATGTACAAAGACATAAAAAGGACTTTCTTTTGGAACGGCATGAAAAAGGACGTGGTAGAGTTCGTTTCTAAGTGTATGGTGTGCCAACAGGTTAAGGCGGAACAGAAAAAGCCTGGCGGACTGCTACATCCTCTGGAGGTCCCGCAGTGGAAGTGGGATAGCATCTCAATGGACTTCATCGATGGGCTGCCTAGGTCTAGGAGAGGCAACACTAGCATTTGGGTAATAGTGGATAGGCTTACAAAAAGCGCCCACTTTTTACCTGTCAAAAGTAAAAGAACTGCCTCATCCCTAGCATCGCTTTAACTCAAGGAAATCGTTCGACTCCATGGAATACCATCTAGCATTGTTAGTGACCGAGACCCCATCTTCACCAGTGAGTTTTGGCGGAGTCTCCAAGAAGCAGTAGGAACGCAGTTATGCTTGAGCACAGCCTATCATCCCCAAACCGACGGCCAAACAGAGAGAGTGAACAGAGTTTTGGAAGACCTTTTAAGGCTATGCGTCCTTGACTTCGGAGGGACATGGGAAGACCACCTTCCTTTGGTGGAATTTGCCTACAACAACAGCTATCAAGCAACCATCGGAATGGCGCCCTTCGAAGCTTTATATGGAAGACCGTGCCGATCGCCCACTTGTTGGTGGGTGTAACAACCCGTATTTTCAATAACCTGTAATAACATAAATCGAGGCAGAATTTAATTCTAAAATGGGAATCAAGGGAAACGGGCTATGCCATTGTGTTCGTCTCGGAAAAATACGCGAAATAGAGTCCGAGTTTTCGAAAATCGGAGTCCGTATGACCAAGATATGGCCTCGCGAAGTTTCACGAAAATTCCCAAATTAAAGTATACTTAATTAAGTGAAATGGGTTGTGTAGATATATATATATATATATATTGATATATATATATATATATATAATTGAAAATTTAATAAATAAATATGCAAAAATGCTCAAAACAGCGAATTGGGAGAGGGGAATAACCGAACCGGCCGATTTTTGAAGTCGACCCGAGCCCGCTGGGTCGACTAGGGGTTAATCCAGGGTGTTTGGCTGTCAACCCGTGGGCCGATTCGCTCAAGTGCAGATTTTGCATTTGAATGGTTCTCATGGTCCATCTTTAATCTAAAGGCCCTAGATGGTTCCTGCACTTGACTTCTTCCCCAAGACATGCTTTGATGGCTTGGATTGAATCTAGGGTTAATCCTATGGCCTAAAACACTTGCCTAATCTATAAATAAGACCCTAACCTACCCTAATTCATTCATAATTAAACCTAGTGACTAAACTATGGCAAAATGTTAGCTCTCATGGCCTCCACTAATTTTATGAAGAGGGTTGCATACTAATCACTCTCTAATCAACTTCTAATCCCTTCTTAGCATCTTAATCTTCTTCATTTGGTGTTCAAAGTTGCTAGTTGTGAGTTTCTATCACTTTGATGATCTTTTGGTAAACTAATTAGATGATATGTGATGAGATTTATGGTTTTGTATGTGGGTTAATGAGCTTTGAATCATATGATATGATGTTAGCATTAATCTTATGTTTATGCATGTTGAGTATGTAAGCTTATGCAAGTTTAATATGATGTATGTTATGTTTGCATGATGCTAAATATGCAAGTTGTGGGCTATGTAATCATATGCATGTTATGCAAGTTCATGGTAATATGCTATGCAAGTTACATGTTTGTTAATATGCAAGTTACATGTTTGTTAATATGCAAGTTACATGTATGTAAATATGCAAGTTACATGTTTGTTAATATGCAAGTTACATGTTTGTTAATATGCAAGTTACATGTATGTAAATATGCAAGTTACATGTTTCTTTATATGCAAGTTACATGTTTGTTAATATGCGAGTTACATGTATGTAAATATGCAAGTTACATGTTTATTAATATGCAAGTTCATGATGACACATTATGCAAGTCTATAAGCTAATATGCAAGTTTGTTATGCAAAATGAATATGTAAGTTATGTGACATATTATATGCAAGTTATGTGACATGTTATGCAAGTTCATATGCAAGTTATGTGTTTGTTAATATGCAAGATGACACCTTTGAAACATGTTCATTCATATGCAAGTTGACACCTTTTATATGTGTTATATCATGAACGAAATTACGTGGGAACGATGGGGTAATTAAATGCATAAGTTAATAAGATTGTGTGAAATTAATATAATTATGCATAACACAAAATAAATAAACATAGTATGGGAATTTGCCTATTTGGTTAGGTGTACCCATACTATGTGTTGGGAATTTACCTATTGAGTTAGGTCTACCCCATGGGAATTTACCTATTAAGTTAGGTCTACCCATGTTAAGAAAACTTGATTAATTAGGGATAATTAATATAAAATTATGAGGGTGATTAATTAGGTGTAATTAATTGACTAAGACACGAGGTTGGACTCAGTTGTAGCGTAAAACTGCCCGGACCCAACCGGCTTAACCAGTTGCTACAAATGTTAGCCCAATGTGAGAGGTCTTAGGCACAAACTAAATACGTAATTAATGTAAAGACACGAGGTTAGACTCTGTTATGACATAAGGCTGCCCGGACCCAACCGGCTTAACCAGCGGTCATAAAAGACAGTCTAATGTGAGAGGTCTTTACAAAGGTTACGTTCTTAATTAATTAATTAAGAAACACTTAACCACATTAGCATGTAGAGGGACATGAGGGGTTAAGTGGGTGCCTCGGGTGGCATGAGAAAATCTAGTGGTTGCCTTGGGTGGCAATAGAAAATACGATTAGAATACTTAACCAAAATAGAACATGTAATTAAAACATGATTAAAGGGTTAAGTGGGATATACTAGAAAAAGGGACAAGCTTAGGTGGGTAGCTTGTGGGGGCCCATTTCAACCAATATCCCAAACGTATCTTTGTGGGCTCGACCCATGTCGAGTGACGGGACACGCATATTGGGCTTGATTATAAGAGGCCAAAACGGGTTAGCGGTGGCAACGCAAGTCCAACGGGCTTCATATGCGTGAGGGGGCCCGGGCTGGTAGATAAGCCGTTGTTGCATCGTGTAGATATAAGCCGTGCACCGTTAATTATATCGGGTTGCCACGTTGGGGAATGGTACACCCCATGGTGGGGCCAGCACGGGTATCTACGTTAGGGAGCCGATCGAATGGGAAGTAGTGTGTACACCTAGTGGATTGTAGGGCCCCGTGGCGCCTACTTGGTCACCTAGGGGTACGCAGGTACTAATTAGTAAATTTTATAAGTCCTTGGGTGGGATCAACCTTTAAGTTAGGAACGACTGGTGTGGTGCAGTTTAGTAATTTACCTTAGGGAGGGTAGATGCGTCTTTATCCTTTATCTTCGTTTAGTTGACTGCTTAGGGTAGCCATTCATCCCTATATGTTACCGTATATCAGTTTATGTCTTCTCTGGTTACTTTAACGATTGTATTGTTAAAGTTATAGGACTCGCTCAGACTTATGTCTGACCCTGTTGTTTTTATCTTTTTCCCAACCCTCAGGTCCTACGGTGGATCCTAGCAGTAGTGGAGCTTGATCGGATTGCTGTTCCAGTCTTTAGGAGCTTGGATAGATGTAAAGCTCCAGTTATCCAGTTATCTTTTCTTTTGTTTGGCTATTGTATGAGAGTGGGATTATGTACTTCTTTATTTTGATGGATATTGTACTTGACCTTTATTGTGGTTTTATGATGTAACCAGACATGTTTTACTTCCGCTGTTATGAGATGATGTTTTAAAATTTCAAGTACTATTTATATCTGTCTTGTTGTAATTTTTCTGTTCTATATTCACTAAAATACTCCACCGATGCTATGGCATTCCCTTAGTGAGTGATCATAGCGGGAGTGGGGTGTTACAGTGGGAGTCCACGGATAAGCTCATACTTGGACCAGATATGATCCGAGAGACCTCAGAGAAAGTAGACTTAATACGAAGAAGGATGAAGACGGCCCAAGACAGACAAAAGTCCTATGCCGACAAGAGAAGGACCGACCTTGAATTTGAAGTTGGAGACAGAGTTTTTCTCAAGGTATCACCACTAAGGAACGTTGTTCGTTTTGGAACCACAGGAAAACTAGCACCAAGGTTCGTAGGGCCATTCCCTATCATCGAGAAAATTGGGAAAATGGCCTATAGATTAGAGCTACCCGAGAAGTTGGCTGGAGTCCACAACGTTTTTCACGTTTCACATCTCCGAAAATGTCTACATGAGTCTGCTGAAGTGGTAGAGCCAAATATCCTCGAAGAGGCTGAAGTGGAACGCGAAACAACCATAAGAAAAGTTCCAACCCGCATATTAGGAACGGAAGTGAAGAAGCTACGCAACCGCGAAGTCAAGCTCGTCAAAGTTCAGTGGAGCGACGCCGAGGGAGACGCGACTTGGGAAACTGAAGCTAGAATACGCACTGCCTACCCTTTTCTGTTCGAGGGTACATCCTTGATCTTTCTTTTTCCTTAAGTTGCGCTTTTATCTATCTTTTTAGGGTATATTTCCTCGACCGTATCTTTTAGGTAGAATCTTTTTGGATGGAAACATGTAGTTGAAACATGTTATGTATGATGGTTGCAAGTGGTTGCAAGTGATTGCTAGTGGTTGCTCGTGGTTGCATATACACACACAATCTAGGTTTTAGATCGGCTCAGTCACTTCATATTGCATATGCATATATGTTTGCATTCGTATATGGTTGAACATTAATGTGTTGTCATGTGGATGTTGCATTTGTATTGAATGATTGTGCACTCATGTAGAATCAAGAATAGGAAAATTTGCATACATAATGGATTCATGGCACTTACATAATTCGCATTAAGGAGGTCAACTGAATCAGTAGACCGCCTGATTTTGCATTAGATAAGTTCATATACACACACTTCGCATATGATCATGAAGCATTAGAAGTCTTTTAAGGACAATGGATGCTCGTGTTTGATGGATGAGTAGATGGATGATTGGACGTTAGGATATACATTCTTCTTAACTTGAAGATTTCGGGGACGAAATCCTTTTAAGTGGGGGAGAATGTAACACCCCGCAAATTCTATAACTGTGAAATTAACAAATAAAAGTATAATTAATTTGAAATCAAAGAACTAAGGGAAACGGGATACGCCATTGTGTTCGTCTTGGAAAAATACGCGAAATAGAGTCCGAGTTTTCGAAAAACGGATATCGTATGAAGAAGTTATGGACGAACGAAGTTGGGCGAAAAACCGGAGAAGGGTCAGAATGTACTGGCGCACTTGGGAAGTGCGCCAGAACAAAAATGAACTGGCGCACCTGTGAAATGCGCCGGTACATTTTTGACCTGGCGCACCTGCCAAGTGCGCCCAGGTCAAAAATGACCTGCTAGCCAGGTCTGGTCTAGCCCTGGCTGTCCAGGTCTGTGTTTGGCCGATTTTCAGAAGCTTGCTTTGTCATTAGGGCTAGGTGGCAGGCTCTAATTGGTCTCTCTTGCGAATGAATGGCTACGATCAATCCAAGCAACATCAATGGTCCTAATCAGTTTATAACCTCTATATAAACAACCCTAGACTAACCCTAATCTATTCATTCAAAAATAAGAACAAAGCCGCCATGTTGCTGAGGAACGACTAAGAGTAGCCGCCAATTGGAGAGAGAGGATTAGGAGGCAAATTCTAAGGCATAAAGTAACTCAATCAAATCAAACCGCATCTTCAAATCCCTAAATTAGAGAATTCGCCACACCATTGTAAGTAGAGTATTACTTTGGTATGAACAAATAACTGTGTTGGTTTGTATACTTGATTGTGGTGATAAATAATTCATAATTTGTGCGTTACTATGATTCTTATCGATTTGGGAATTATGTTATTCATTATAAAGAACCACATGCGGTAGTTCTATGCAAGTATACGTTTGGAATATTTGCAAATTATGTAATCCATGTTGAAGCTACATGTATGTAGTTGATTAATTGAAATTCATGCAAGTTTGGGGTTTTGCTACTATGCCATCATGATGTATACTTTTGTGCATAAATCATTTTGTAAGTAATTGGAACAAGTTTGGTTGTTATAGTTCATATGAAACTATGTTGAAATTTTGGCACCATGATCTATGTATTAAGTCATGCTTTTGTACTAGAAAACCTATTTGCAAACTTATGAATATGACTAGGCTATGATTGATATTTTGCATAATTAAGTCTATATTGTTTACAAGAATCATATGATGACATATGTGGTACATAGCTAGGTTAGATTCAAAATCCCTTTTTTCAAGTTTGCATGACTAAAGTAAAAATCATGATTTCATGTTAGAAATATTTATGCCATGGTTATGTGAACAAATTTAACTATACTTATGTCATGCTTATGTTTGACATTATGCCATGCTTATGTTTGACATTATGCCATGCTTACGTTAGAAATATTTATGCCATGCTTATGTTTGACATTATGCCTAAATAAAAATATAGGTTCATGTTGCAGTTATGACTATGTGTCAATAATGATACCCAATTTAGATTCTTATCCCAACTACAAGTTCACATGCTTTGATTCATGTCACCTATGCTTTATGACCAAAGTATATGTCACTACTATGCAAGTACACCAGTCTCTATTTTGTATTCCCAACGTCATATTGCAAGTTCATACGCTCACCTTCCCCTTTTTGTGTATGTAATCACGCTTTAAGCCTCCCCTTTTCGCATGGCTAAAATTGGGCTTTAAAAGGCTAAGCCCAATATATATAATAAACGGACGTGTTAAACGGGGGAAAATAACGTTGGGTTAAAATTACTAATGAATGAAAATATAAAATAGAAGGGCCCAAGTTCAAGTATGGGTTGGGCCCATGATTGGTGTAACATTTACACCATTAATAATTGGCCGCAAATATTTACATATAAGAAAATAAAGAAGAAAGACAAAATATGTAAATGTAGAACATACGATGTGTTTAACCCGAGGTTGGATTGAGTTGTGATGTAAACCTGCCCGGAACCGCCCGGCTGTCCAGTAGTCACAACAATACCTATCCAATGTGGGAGGTTAAACATGGAGCCCAATAAGGACCCGAGGTTAGACTGAGTTGTGGCGTAAGGCTGCCCGGAACCAACCGGCAACAGGCAGCCACAACAATACCTGTCTAATGTGAGAGGTCAGGGCCTTAATAAGACAATTAAGGCTGAGTCAGGATTGTTAGGATTAAGTGAACTAAAGACTTAATCAAAATGGAACATGCTAAACTAAACGGACTGGTGGGGGTTAGGTTAGGAAACACTTAACCAACTTAGCATGTTGGCTAGAGATAGAAAACCTAGTAACGGGGGACCCTTTTCAGCAGTAACCCTAGAAGGTGTATCAGGATACCCTGGAACTAGGCAGGGCGGGGCACGATTACTAGGCTGATTGTAAGAGGTCAAATCGACGGCGGTGGTGTAGCAGTGTAGGTTCTAACGGGGTGTGGGCGTGCACACTCTCCGGCGCAGAAAAATAAGGCACTGGACACCAGTAGCATACCTGTGCACTCTAAGGTTGTGTCGGGCCGCCACCATGGGACTTGATACACCCCATGGTGGGACCAGCATAGGTAACTACAACATCGGGGGCCGTAAGATACATGTAACTATGCGAGTAGGAGCCGATCATCATAGAATGGATCACATCACCCTGACTATGGGGTGCCAGTTGGAAACTAGTTTGTATGGGTTCAGAGATTAACGTGGGGTACGATAGTATATTCGACCCTAGACAACTTAACCAAGTTTATAGTTCGTTCCCACTTCTTGTTTATACTTATCATACCCAGTTCTTTATTCATAGACAAAATAGTACCAGACTTACTCAGGCTTTATGTCTGACTCTACTTTTCTTTCGTCTTCTTTTCTTCCGTCCCCCCCCCCCCCCAGGTCCACAGGGAGGGAACACAGCAGCTTGACCAGCCTTAACATCCAGCTTGAAGAAGAGAAATGTATTCCTTGGACTTTTTCGCTTTGAACTATGGCTTTGGACAATCACTCTGGGGGCTTTTGCAGTTTATCTATGTTTTATTTATGCTTCTTTAATAATGTAATCAAGACAGATTATGAAGGAGTTATGTTATGTTTTTGGAAAGGATGTAAGACAATCATGGTGATGTTTTGTAACACGTATTTGCTTTTATGAAATAAAAGTTGTTGTTCTTCCGCTGTTTACAAATATGTGTTCTTATATCTGTCTTGTATATCTGTGACTTATACTTATAAACCTCCACCAAAATTAGGGCATTCCCTTTGAGAGTGACCCTAACGGAGGTGGGGTGTTTCAATTGTCCCTTATGATTTTTTTTCCATGAAATTAACACAAATTCCATTATCTTGCTTTTTAGTGAGCATGGGAATGGGATCAGCTTGAGAAATATGAAGATGAATTCTATGTGTTGTAAACATTCTTATGTCTAGAGTAATCTTATTTAAGTGATCAACCACTTTTCGTGCTTCGGATGCAGTTTGTGATTCCAAAGCCCTTTTGTTTTTCTCAAGGAGGATGATGATGCTCTTGATACCTTATATGGGAACAAATCCATTTGTATTTGTAATCATTTGGGGTTAATCTCCTTAGTGGGTGACCGAGTTGAATGGTAATTCTACCCCAATGTTTGATCCGTTAGTCATCTCTCTATAAGGATGTCTATTAAGGAGAAACTCAAAGTTTTACATCTTAAGATATCAACGATTGTTTAAGTATCTGAGTCGCCTAATTTACCGATTGGTGTCAAGACTCATCATAATTTTTAGGATCGTATAGCAAATACTCAAAGGCTCAATCCAAATTATATCTGTCGTGTTTATCTTGTGAGTTCAAATTCGACTTATTAACTAGGATATCAAGTCATGTCTTATATTAGGATGATAAGCATGAATACAAAAAATAAATGAATATATATATATATATATATCAAAGTGCGCAGTGGAACTAGTAATTTGGTCAGCTAAACATGAGACTAGAAAATAGTACATGGGAATAATTTGAGGGTATAAATATTTTGTTGATTAGTTATAACAATTCATAAGTGAATCATATTTATTCAGAATAAAATAAGTGTGTTTGTAAAGAATAAATATATATAACCAAAGGAGAATTTGTGAATTAATGTGTTGAGTTGTCCGTTGAGTAGTTAAAAATTCTAGTCGACATGCCTGATCGACATTACATATAGGAATCTTTTAATTATTGAGGCAACACAATCAAACATAGTATTTTGGATAATCTGAGAAATATTAAGAGAAAAATAATGTTAACCCATTGAGTAAAATATAGGAAATCAATATTTACAGTGTATCAATTTTGTAGTCAAATTATACAGTAAAGCATTATGAACTTAGTACTTAACATTATTTTAGACAAACTTTAAGAGGCAATCGTAATCTCGTGAAATAGAAGTATAACCATAAGTTAATTGGTATATAAAAGGATATTTTAAAAGAATAGATATCTCAAGCGTAAGAAGTATTTTGGAAATACGCTCTCATGTTTACATTAAATGGCATATGCAACTGTTGGGTTATTAAGGATGAATGGAGAAATTGGCACGAATATTTTGATTTTGTGATTAGAGCTATGATCATTTGACTAAATAGTTGATATTACTCGATGGCGAGGCAACCTCATTAACTAATTTGAGTTGGGAAAGATAAGACTGCATTTATTGGATATTTGCTATGTGGAAGACAAAATGGATTGACTTTAAACTAATTATGTATTATTCGGAATAAATGGTAAATTTGTGGTATACTGTAAGCTTGAGAAAGGTGAACTATGTTTTTTTAAAGCAAGTAAACCTGTGAATAGTTACTTAAGTACCAAATATATACACTTATATGTAAACTTAAGGAAATGTAACAACCTGGATTTTCTAGTAATCGGGATGTACAAATTGAATATGTTTTGTGATTTTAAAGGTAATTTATTGGTGACACGGGCTTGCGAGACCAACTTGTATTGTGCTTGAATAAGAAAACTGGGTTCTGAGCATTTCTGAATTAAGTAATTGGAATACATTATATAACTTGGTTTAATATGGGATTAATTCCAATATATAAATTCAAGATTTATAACTGAATGGTTTTGCGGATATTGAAAATATATAATATTAATTGGGAATCAATATTTAAGGGAAAATATATATTAAATATCAAACGGTAAATTGTTGGTTGAATTATTAAATTACAAATTGGGAAACTTATGTTGTTTTTAAATATCAGTAATACGTATAAACATATATATGTAATGTAGCGTTGAAATACAAAGAGTAAAAGTGTTTTATGTGGCAATTATTGAGTTAAAACCATTTCATTTTGGTTTGATAACAATAGTTGTAAATATTGGGTTATCAGAACAATTATTGTAATGTTGAGCTATAATATATTTTTTATAACTTTAATGGTTAAAAATAAATAATAAATCTAAAAATATGTGTTTTGACATGTTCGGTTATTAATTAAGTTTTAAAAGTGGCATTTGTAGTATTTATGTTGGTTGTATTATGAAGATGTCATAAACTTAAGTGATTATTTTTGGTTAAGTATAATTAATTTGGCATATATTATGTTGGATTAAATATCTAAAATAATGTAAATATGTTGTGTGTTTAATTTAGATGTTGAACTATAAAATTTATCACAACATGATTAGTATTGGTGTCTGTGTATTTGTAAGTAGTGTGTTTAATTGGATGTTAAGGTGTTTTACATAGTGTAATTTGGGCTTAATTAAACTAATTAACCTTGTTTTGGGCTTAGTTTGGGTATATGGCCCATTGTTTCCTTTTAATTAGGTTCTGGGAGAATTGGCTGAGGAAAAAAAGATACGACCGTTTTTCCCTTTCCTCCTCTTTTCTTTCTTCCTGGGAATATATAGTGAACAACAATGGTTGAATTTCCCTTCTTCCCTCATCAAACTTCTTGCATGATTAAAATCTCAAGTGCCAATTAAATCTAGGTTTCTCTAATCAATTTCCTAACCAATTCAAGTTGGAATTTCATCTCCAGTGAAGTAATCCAAGGATTAGGGTTGTTGCAAGTCTTCTTTCTTGCTGCTATTGCATCAATCTTGCTTCCTACAACATCAAATCAAGGAAATCTCGCCTAAAATCCACGCAAGCTGAGTCGGTAGACTCACTCCTCCTAGCTTGCTTTGTTTTTGTGATTCAATTGTAGATCCATGTTAGTTTTTTGACCATAACTTATGTTTTTTATCGAAATTCAGTAATTTTTTATGTTCTCGAAACTATATAAAGATTGGGACAACTTTCATGTTGACCACTTTCTAAAATTTTGTGATTAAGGGGTCGAAATACTTGTTGCAACTCGTTGTCCTATCACTGAAATTTTCAGAGTGCTTTGTTGTTGATCAGAGTTAGTGTTTTGGACAAAACTTTCATGTTTCTTGTCGGAAAGTTCTGGAATCATTGGAATTCAATCTACAGCTTTGTCTTTTGTGTTTTGTTTGATTTCGAATTCTACATGGTGAGAAATCGACCTTTCTCGCTGTCTTACTGTTAATTGACAGCTTGTGAATACATTAGTTGATTACCGTTTTGATCGTAATTTCACGTTATTGATCAAATCTAAAATTTTTGAAGTCCTGGAATACATGGAATTCAAGCTACAAAAATTTCTTTTTGTGTTTTGTATGATTTCGAATTCTACATGGTGAGAAATTGACTTTTCTCGCTGTCTTACTGTTAATTAACAGCCTGTGAATATTTTGGCTAATTACTCTTTTAATCATAACTTCCATGTTATTGATCTGAATCCAGAAACTTTGGAAGTTTTTGAATCCCTGGAATTCAAGCTACAACTTTGTATTCTTGTGTTTTGTGTGATTTCGAAGTTTACTTGGTGGAAAATTTGATTCTTCTTTTTGGCCTGTTATTGATAGGCCAGATATAATATATCTAATTGGTTGAAAACTATTTCGATCATAACTTTCACATTATTGACCGAATCTAGAAATTTATATAGTTCTGAAATCCTCAGAATGTAGGCCGCAAGTTTCATGTTTTGGGTTTTCAATGATTTTGAGATTTTCAAGTTCAAAATTGTGGTTTTGCACTTCTGTCCCGAGAGAAAATCGATAGCCATGTTAAGTGACTTCGTGACACATGCATCGACTTTTGTAATTCATTTTCAAAACATTTTAAGTATGAAAATTTAGTTTTGTAACAAAGTATTGTTTTGATAAAGATTTATAAATATACTAGAAATCTTATTTTAATAAGAATTTCAAACTTTAAGGTTTCAAAGATATTTTCATGAAACTATATTATTTTTCAAACTATTTTCTTAAGTATGTCTTAATATAAGAATCTTACATATTTGCACCCTTCAAGAAGACTGTTGGTGACTGAATGATGTTGTGAACCCCATAGCATGGGACATGACGGTATACGATATTTATTCATCCCAGACCCCTCCGATTGAAGCAGCGAATCTCAGTTATTTTCAGTGTTTCAGTGATTTTTGTGATTTAATGAATCTTTGTGATTCTTTGTGTTTTAATGATCTTTTCTAATCCAATTGGATATTCAGTGGTTTTTGTGATTCTTGTGAATTCCTGTGTGGAGCTGAATTGCAGTGTGTGAACCGTTAAGTGAGAATGTGTGGTATGGGACGCACATTACCACCTTTTAGGTTACTATCTGAGAGTTTGTGACACATTCTGTGTAACCGCCAGTTGCAGACCTTCGGGTCAATTCTGTGTGGCTCTGTGGACCTTTGGGTCAATTCTGTTTGCTCTATGGACTTTTGGTGTCATTCGAGTACCAATTCTGTATGATATAGTACTGGCTATGGCTTTAAGCCATTTTGTGTGGCAGCACATGCAGACATAGCTTCGGCTTGACGCTTTGCGTTGGATCCAAACTTTGTGTTTCTTTGTTTTGTTTTATCACTTACTTCACCATAATGATTATGTGACGACCGCCCACAACCCTTGCACTATACAAGAGAAATAATGCATTGAAAGGTGTGCCAGGCAGCTATGGACGATCATCAGAGTAGGAGTAGGTAAACACAAGAGGAACCTGTAACGACCCACACTTCCACCTACTTCAAATCGACCAAAAAACGAAACCCACGTCGATTCAAGGTAAGCAAAAGTATGTTTTGTTATGATTTATCAGAGAAAACGCAGTGGAATACAGAGCTCACAGCGGAATAGATAAAATATAATAAGAATATATTATTGCAGTAGAAACATTTTTGAATATAAAAATCTGATTTTACATACCATTATTCCATGAAGATTTAACATAATATACCGATAATAGAGTACGTCCGGCCTTCATATGAAACTCCATCTCTCTCCGGAACTCCACGTCTTCAAGCTTGAATACGATCTCAAAAACTGAAAAATAAGCTAACAGACTGTCGTGTGGAAATTGTGGGCACCCACAGTTTGCAAGGGAAAAACAAACTACGAGTCGGTCATGGGACTGGTGTGAGAAAACTCAAATCAGTTATTCACTTTATTTCAAAGTTGGGTATATCATGGGACCACGCCGCATAACACAGAAACGGTTTACTCCACAAGAATGCCAGTGCACAAAAAACTACCAAAAATAGACTTATGAAGCCTACAATGTATCAAACAATATGTAATTCCTTAATTTACATATTTAGGTTTAATTTTCAAACTTAGATTTCAAAATCCAATTAACATTACAGAAGTTATTTCTTTGGACTTTATACCCGAATTCTTATTTTCAAATCATTTGAAATACATATATAGCTTTCATATCAAATTAGCTTTCACTTCAGGATCTCAAACCAAAACATATTTGAAACCCTCAAATATCTATTATACAAGCATATCAATATATTCCACCTGATCGGGAGATCCTCGTGATGATCAGGCTCCAGGTACACCATACCGTCATGATAATAATCCATATACGTCTTCTCTCTACCTCGAGAGCGAACCATACCATACAACCCCGACTTTTCACCACCAGCGCCGTTACCCGATCATTGGTAACACATAGAAATCATTTTTATATCCTGAAGTGGGGAAACCATTTCGCAATAATAATAATCACAAGTACTTCCAAACTATAGTACTTCACATTAGCAATTCACATATATGATCAGTCACTATTAATCATATAACCTTTGAGCTCTTAAGTCTCAAAGAAAGGTGTTAAGCAAGAGAATAAATTCTCCGCCACCAAGCAGATACATCATCAATAGCAACTAATCGGTTATGTGATGTACTACAATGTCAAGCACATAATACTTTTCTAAATCATTTCTCAACATCGGGTTAGCCCTCGAAATCCTTTCTGTTTTACATTTTTATAAAACGTTCCCTGTCCAAAATCGGGAATAGCACTTCTTTTCATTTAAGAAAATCTCATCTCAAAAATCATTCATTAGATTGAAATGAACCCCGAAAGCATCGCTAAACACCTCATAGTCAAATCGTGAAGTGTTTCACAAAGTTTTAGCATAGAGGTATTATCTACCCACCCCATGCTAAATATAAAAGCAACTATTTGCTCATAATCTGGTCGAGCACAATCTAACCAATCAATCAATCACAATAATGAACTTGTATGATCTACCACATATAATCATATAAGCTCACTAACAATTATCGATATTAAACTAGCCCTTAATCGGTTGATAGCTTCCCACATACTTAAGTGACTACCCACATTCTACTTACATATCGAATCTTTAGGGTTCTGATATTCTTTACCACATCAAATCACTTGCAAATAATTCAAACATACCACACAAATAAACTAAGGCATGTATATACCTAATATTCTATAAAGATGTAATTTTGTGAACTAACATAAGGCATTTTACTTCCAATTTCCATAAAGATGTTATTTTTACTCTATGAATCTATTTAAGAATCGTTAGCAAACATATATCATCAATATAACCACATATAAACCATTAATTTCCTAAGAGAAATATCATCAAACACCTTATAGGCATCATATAAAACTAGCAAATAAACCCCTTTATAACTTGAAAATTATAGCCCGAAATCAAAATCTGCTTTCACTCATTTGAAAGCTCTTGTAAATAGGAATCAAACGTACTTTGTTTCATGGAAATCTGATTTAAATTGCAAAAGTTATAAGCGTTTAAAGTTTATAACTAAAAATACACGAATTGCCATTATGCGACAAAAGCTATTTTGATCGCCATAAAAATTATTCTACGATACTTCAAAATACCTTAGAAAACCATTATGTACTTATATAAACCATTCACAATCATTTAAAATTTATTTTCCCAAAATATTTGGGGTTTAAAATTCAATTTTTATTTTTACTTAATAAATTAAATTCCAGTTTATCTTTAAATCTAAATAATTAAATCTTGCATTGACCGTCCCATTCGTCGGATCAGTTAGTGCTAGCCAGGGAGAGCAGGAAACTATATTTTCCAAACCCAAGCCTAGACACTATTCTCTCTGTCATCCTTGAATGTTCTGGTATTTATTTATTCGTTTAATGAGACTTTATCATAAAATATTATCCTTCAACTTCAAAAATATTACTTCTAATTACGAAGGGGATTTGTCGATCACCAATGTAACACCATAATTGATGTGTCATGGTGTGTGCGAAACAACAACCATTATAAGCATTCATAGCAACCATCATTAACATAATTAAATAATAATTGTGCACAAGCGTTACAACACTAACGCTTAATTGTTTGTGTGTTCTAATCTACACAACCATTATCCATCATAACAAACATCATACATGCAATCCTTAAATCAAGCAACAAAACCCTTTAAAAGTTCAGTTTTTCTCACCTAAAAGCTTCCAGATCCTAGGTGTAAGTTGTAGGGACCTAACTTTAACTTTCTCTTCTTTCCTTTTGCTTTATATTTTTTTATGAAAGAAGCCATGGCCGTGAGCATTAAGAAGAGGAAGGAGGAGTAAAGGAGGTGGAAATTAAAGTGGAGGGGGAGGTACTTTTATTGCTTAGAAAGTCACACATATTGGTGACATGTCACAAATCTAAGGGAAGAGAAATGAATGGTTTATATTCATCTTATCCATTTTTATACTTATCCAAAAGTGTGTTTTCTTATGTGCTTTCTCATCGACTTTCCGATCTCATTTTGGAGTATCAAACAATAATGGTTTTCAGAAATTCTTCAACAATATTGTCAGGTTTCTAACATACTTCAATCCTATATGCTCAAATCCAAAATCGGAGTTCGTTTGGATTTTCAAATAATTTATTTTAATTTTGTTTTCTTAATAACTCTCTATATTCATTATGGGATTTTCCCAAACTTCATACATAGCAAATATTCTATGTTCTAAACTTTTCTGGATAGGTCTCAGGTTCTAGTTTTGCCGTTAGCACTATCAAATTGCCAATTACCTTCAAAATTTAGTTCAAATTTCGGCCTTTTATTTTTCCTTTACCACATACGAATGTCGTTTTACGCAAAACTTCCCTGAGTACTAAAATTCATTATTCCGGATCCAATGGAGGTGGTCTCACTATCTACTATCTAGCGATATCCCATTCTCAAGATATCCTCAAAATCGTCCGTTTTTAGTTCAAATTTTGAATGTTTTGTGAATTTAACATATCTAACGGATGCAATTTTTGACGTAACTTGGTTGGTTACCTAATTTCATGATTCCAGATTTTCTGAAACTGATTTCATCGAAATCCGAGTTTGTTAGCTACTACTTCCTTTGTAAACGTACTATTTTTAATCCAAAATTCATTCTTTTTAGATTAATTCAATTTTATTCCTGCCCAAATCCAATTTATTTCTGATCTTTATGAAATTTGGAAATTATAAATTGGTTCCAAATTTCTGGGACGTTACAGAACCTGCCGTAAATCTCACAGCGCAAGGATAAAATATAATGGAACATATACAACAAGCAATATTAGTGAAGCACATTTGAGCAGAAATCTCAAATTTTCAAAAGAACAAGAAAATATATCCTTACACTAGGATTGCAACATATGCTGATACAAATTTGTCTCACAACAACACTCAGAGTAGAATAACCAACAATGGAAACCCAAATACTATATAGTAAGAGATGGTACGCTAGCCTCCTGCTTGCCATCGATCAACATCATCGTCCTTACTAAAGCATCACCTGTCACCTGCTATTTAGTCTGCCCATCCATAACCGGATGAACATCCCAACATAATAAGAGGAGACATAAATCCTTGAGTCAGACAACAGTCTTAGTGAGCGATAAAACAGCTAACAAACTTCAACAATAATGTATATGAGAATAGGTAGATTAACAAACCAATCTACCAATCATCATAGAAGAACTCAACTCATGTCTTCCCCCACATCGGACAGTGATAGCCTTTATATTAAGCAATTCAACCATTTATCCATGGAAACGAGAACACTCATTTAATTATGGTAAAGCACTCATAACATCCAGATTATATATATCTCATGTAGACCATCCTAATCGAATTCAACATCCCTTAAGTACAAGCCCCAGAGGCCTAAACCAATATCATACAAGCACCTAAGAAACATCTCCTTTGACTTTGGACGACCTACATGAGACGGTACAAACAGAACAACCAATCATCCATGATTGACTCTGGCTATCACCGCCAATCCTGCTTTGAAACCATCGTTAATCGTATGACGACCCATCATGACTGCCATATGTCGAGGGATAATGGTAACCCCAGTTCTAGCACAACTCCATGCACCTTCATGACTTGTATCTAGGCTCATCATGATTGCCCAGGGTATGTTAGGCCCATCATGACTACCAAGCCTACTCCTGCTTTGAGTCTGCCAAAACTTACGACAAAGATAATCTCTCGGCCTTCGCATCCCTAGTCGTCATCACCGACGACTAATCACAAATTCAAGCCCCACTCGAGTAACCATTATCCACAACCCAACATCTTTGAGTTGTCTGCCTATTCGTTGCTTTTCACCAATCAACGAACATATCACATCACTTCGAACATCCCCTTCTGGACTCTCGTCGAACCAAACAACATCAATATAACATTCAATATAGTCTATAACATTATCACCCCACTCAGGAACCTTTAAACACTTCCAAACTTCCCAATTGAATTCACTTTGAAGTCACATCATCATCGAAAATGTCTGACCAGAAATAACCAACCAGAAATGGCAAAAATATCTGACCAGAAATGGCTGACCAGAATAGACCGACCCAACTTTAGTCCGACACAACTTATGGCCGACCCAACTTCTTCTGACTAGGCCGACCCACCTCTGAATGACTAGGACGACCCACTTTTTTTGAATAAGCCGACCCACTGTTTCTGAATAGGCCGACCCAACTTATGGCCGATCCAACATTAAGCCGATCCAACTTATGGCCGACCCAAAACCTGCATATTGCAATTCAACTCCGATTTCGACCAAATCTTCGCCTAACGACGAATCCAATGAAACCAACTCAACCAAATCATCAAACACAATCATAAACATGTCATAACATTGCTAATCAACATGAATATGACAATTATCACAAAAATGACGTAAATTTCACCAAAAACCATTAAAATGAACACATCATCAAAATGAGAGATCTAACTTGCATAAACATATGAAATGGTATGATATCAACCGGTTAAACTGGCTAAATTAGATCATAAGGTGATTCAAATGAAAATGGACTTAATATAGCATATATCTATGGGAAAAATGATTGAATATGATGAAAAACATAATCATACACTCATACACTTCATTGAATCTATGTGAGAGATGTAAATCACTCACCGATTCTCCAAAACAAGCTAAAATGATAGAATTATGAATCCAAACATCGAGCAATTCAAACCAAACTCTCGATCTGATGAATTCGCCCTTGAAATGATCTAGATCTAGCCTCCAATGGTGTAGATCTATGATTTCTCTCCTTAGATTTGGAATTTTAATGGTGGAAAGGTGTTAGAGGAAGAAGAAGCACATGGCCTCCAAATGAGAGAACGAGAGGATTAACCCATTCTCCATACCCCTCACCCCCTATTTATAGTTTCCACCGACCCACTAATGGGCCTCCCCAATTCAGCCCATTAGGTTCTCCAAACCTGAAGAACCAACTGAAAAACCTTGAAGCAGCGATTTCTCTCAAACCGCTAAGCCAAATCCTTAATATAACCACTCTAGGCAAACATCAATTCCTTTCGAATGGCACAGGTCTCACCCTTTGATTTGACCTGAGTCAAAGGTTATCCCCTGTATAAGAATGACAGGGGAGAAATGGTCACAAACAAAATCGGTAAAATTATGGACATGTCTCACATTCCCATAAGCAACATAATAAAAGATGAGAATGATCCAACCCTCAAGGAATAAAAGAAAATTGTTTTTACGATCTTCCGATACGTAAAATGCGGGCTGTTACAGATTATTATTGTTGTTTGTGGTGATTTCATTAATGGTTTTAAACTCATAATAGAGATTCAGCGATTCCATGATTTTGTGTTCCAGTGTGTTAAAACCCAAATTGGATTAAAACACCAAAGGTATTTCACCAATACGGTAAGAGATCAAGAGGAGGCATACTCGTTAAATGCAAGTAAAAAGACAGTGGTTTTTATGGTGCTTCAATCTTAGGAAAGATCTACGTCCACTTTACAATAATTTCCATTAACAACTCAATAGCTACAAGCTTAGGATCACCCAAAAATACATTCATATCTCCCATTACGCAATGGCTTCACTTTAATCAATACAAATCAGCGAAGAATCAAGTAGATTTAATGACATGCAAGAGAATTGGTGGAGAATCTTCGATCTCTAAGATGCTTGGTCGCTTTTGATGGATTTGATGATGAATTTGATGCTTGATCATTGCTTTGAGATGATAGAAAGTGTTAAGATTTCTTGAAACAGGAGTGGATGCAATTCGGCATCCCTTCGGGGTGATGGAAATCAGTCCCTAAAAGTCGGGAAGCCATGGCCTATTTATAGGAGAAGTTGGAGTGAAGTGGTGAGGTGAAATGTGTATATGCAGGCTACGGGTCGAACATACAAGTAATTACAGAAATGCCACTGCCACCTGTTGACAGCTGTAACCAGTTGTCCACCTGAGTTCATGTTCGACCGACCCGGGGGAGACATGTTCGAGTCACTGAATACAAACAACCCTGTTGGTTCGATCCACTCTGTTCGAGTCTTATGTTGTTCGACCCTTACTAATGTTCGATCCTATAACTGTTTGAGCCGTGAAGCTGTTCGACCCCTATAGCTGTTCGACTCTGGGTGTTCAATCCTGAAGCCATTCGATCCTGGAGTTGTTCGACCATGTGTGTTTCATCCTTGTGCTCGTTCGAGTGACTTTATGTCTCAAACCATATCTGCGTCCGTCCCATAGTTTTGACATACGTTCGACCCATTAATTGGTGCATGAATTTTAATCGATAAACATTTTTCCCTCGAAGTTTGTAATTTTTAGTTTGTAAAAATTACGAGCTTCGAAATATAGCACCATTTAATAGATCAAACCTCGGTTTTTCACAAGTTAACAAATATGGTTCTATTGCGAGTTGAGCATCGAAAATTGAACTGGTTGTCATTGCGCTAACCCGATCGAACAAACATTTCAGGTCGATTATTCGATTTGGGTCGGACATACAACATGGATCGAAAAAACGCTTCGAGTCAATCACGTAATCCGGGTCGAGCAGGCCATTTCGGTCAAGCATGCAATACGGGTCAAGCAAGTTGTTCAGGTCGGGTGCACCTGTTTGTCTTCTCCCCCTTTATATTGCCTCCGGCCCCTCATTTTTGCACTTTACTCATTCCTTCTGAAAAACTCAAATAATGACAGTCGTTACTTCCTTCTAAAATTCTTGATAGCTCGTTACCTTTCTTCTTTTTTGAATTCAATTCGGATTACACCCCCAAGTCATGGATCAGCAGCGCTCGCTCGACCCTGGAACGAGATCCAAATCAGCCTTGGATCACTTTAGGGGCAATCATTGGTTTCGAATTAAAGTTGTATCACTATTTTAAAGGTATTTTCCTCCCTTCTTCGCATTACTCTTAGTTTGTAGAGGCATAGAATTCCGAAATGAAGTGTATAAAGTACGGCTTTGAATATGATTTGGATATTTTGGGTTGCAATTGATGAGAATCGAGTTGAATTTGTCGAACCGAGGTTATGGACATGTATTTGAATATGTTTGAGGCTGTATATGTGAGTGTTTGATGAACCTGAACTTTACAAGATCCTTTGAATTTTGATCCATATACAATGCATATAACGTGTTCGAGTAAATGCCCATTGATGTGGATTCCTTTTTGCCTTACTGACTTGTTCACATACCTGTGTATGAGCGTTTTGTGATTGTTATTTGGAACCACCATTGCCATGCTTAATTTGTATATGTTGCACCTTTCCAAGTTTTGCTCAACCTGACATTACCATGTCCGACCCTCATGCAACTCGTCCGGTTCAACCCATTTTGGTTCGAGCGTGCCCGACCTCATCCAGGTTTCAACATGTTCGACCCGGTGGGGCAAGTCATGTTCGACCCAGTTAAGGCTCGAACATGCTCGACCCTGTCTGGGTTTGAACATGTTCGACCCTATAGGGTCGGTTATGTTCAACCCAGTTAGGGCTCGAACAAGCTTGACCCTGCCTCGGTTTGAACATGTTCGACCCTATGAGGTCGGTTATGCTCGACCCTATTTGGGTTCAAACATGTTCGATACTCATAGGTCGGACATGCTTGCCTCTGTTGGGACTCGAACTTGTTTGATTCTATTTGCCCATGTCTGGGTTGCTTGGGAATGAGCATGGTTCCATTATTTGGTTGGAGCTTATACTTGCAAACCTGATTATAGAGAACATATTTCCGCAAACTTCTCATTTGCTTGATCCGAAGTACTTTAACATGTTTAAGTCTGCTAAATTCAAGTCTGTTTGACTCTAATGAGGATCGAGCAGGTGATAATCGAACATGTTCGACCCAAGATGGTTCGAGCATGTACGACCCCACTTAGGCTCGAGCATGGTAAAGAACTTCGACATTTTTTAACTTAATTTGTGGTCTTTTACCGGTATCCAAGTTTTTCCTGATGTTGAACCTGCGATTTATTTTTAAGCATAGTCATTTGTATAGAAAATGTTACCCGATAGCAGTTACGCCAGAATCCCAAAGAAGGAACCATGTCTGGTGAAGCCGGAAGTTCTGGACAAGTTGTTGGAGCCACGCCTGGAGCAAGTGCCAGCCAAATCTTTCCTAAACCTCGACCATATTCCACTATGGCACTTGATAGACATGAAACGGAACTTTCCTTTAACTCATTTCAAAAATTGTGTAAGGAATATGGGATTTCAGAAAAAGAAAAAGCCAGATTCCCTATAAAAATGAATTTGCTGGCATTCCTCCTCCCGGATACGTCGCAGTAAACCGATACATGTTGATGAGCAGGGTGATTCCTCCCTTTAACCCTTACATAGAGTCAATTCTTAAGAGCTTGGCTATTGCCCCATATCAGTTACACCCAAATGGTTACTTTTCCTTAATGGCTCTTTATGTACTGTTTATGAGGGTCAAAGAGTGTGCACCTACATTCCAAGATATCTGCTATCTGTATTATTTTAAAAGGAGGAAGGGTCATCCCTCAATCATTTTTGTTGAGAGCCGGAGCTCGAGGATTATTACTGATTTAGTCGAGAGCTCCCGAGGGTTCCCAAACCAATATTTGTTTGTTCGTTGCCCTTCGAACTTCTATGGTTACTGGACAGAAGGAGGTGAATATTCTACAGCCTTCTATTTCATTTTCCCCTTTATTCCAATGCTTACATCTGAAATTATATTGCAGTGACTCCTACCTACAAGGATAATCCATTTGATCAAGTTATCTTTAAAACCTTAACGGCTGTTCTTGAGAATGAAAGGATCAGGAGATTCTTACTCACGGAGGAGTTTCTCCGTCAATGCAGCATGCTTCCACCCTCGTGAACTTTAGGAACATATCCGACATATAAGAAAGATAATCTTCATAAATCCCCGGCCAAGAAGGCATGAACAAAGAAGTGTATTGATCCTGCAGGAAGCATCAGAACTCCTCCCAAATCCAAATTAGCTTTTGTTGAGGAGGAGGCATCCAAACAAAATGAGGATAGGAGTCCTTTAGCTTTATTGGATCAAACTGAGAAAGAGGTCACTGTCCAGGATCCTGCGGGAGAAACCATGTTGGTTAACATGGATGAATCTGATTCGAAAACCATTTCAAATTCCATGGAGGAGAATGAGCAACCTGAAGAGGCTGAAGTTGGTTTTATGAATAAACTAAATATTGAAAATCGTGACAAAAATCCCGTTGTTCAAGGCAACCAAGGAGACGGTATGTCGGAGACTTTCAGGAACCTTAGTGACCTCAGCTCAGCTAAATATCTTATCCTGAGCGATACTTTAGCCTCAAAGCCAACAGTTTTAGTTACGAAGACTAGAACAGAAAAATATTCATCTCGAAATCCTCATCCGGGAAAAACACTTGAGGAAATAGGAATTTCCTTAAACGATTGTCGTTCGACTGGTTCATTATTAGACGTTTCATGAGAAAACTTTCTTTACTCTCACTTAAGTCTTACGCTCTCGATACTTTATATAGGCTTTTCCTATTTTGCTTCGGTTCTTTCTAGCTTAAGTACTGAAATTTTTGCTTTTTCCCTTTCTCAGGTTCAGAAAGGAGACGCTCCCTTAAGGATATCTTTGAACAGGTTGTCCAGCAATTTGATCCCAAAAACTTCATTAAACCTTAGTATTTCCATCATTCGAAACACTCACAACGTTCACGACTCGCTTATCAACCTCACTGAATTGGCGACCTTGTTGAAACCGAGCAACAAAGGAAGTGGAGACATGATCATTTTGATAAGCTGGAGGCTGAGAGGATTAAAGAATTGGAACATCGAAAAAGGAAGAACCAGAATAAGAGATAAAGGAGTGATAAGGGTAAAGGTGATTATGGGAAGCGCCACAAATCAGATAAGCGTCCAATGCCAAATCTCACAGCGTCGAACATTCAAGATATTGGCGATGATACATATTTGACTTCGCTACCAGCTACTCCTACCTCTTCTGACCTTTAGACCATTATAGATAGGCCTCGTTACAAGATAAGGCCAACCAACCTAATGCTTGCTGAGCACTTCAAAGGATGGGATATGAGAGGGATGTATTTTGATGTGGACTTGCATCCTAATGATAAGCGGGATCTTCTTGAGGAAATAGCTGGTGCCAAAAGCAGTATGATCACTCAATATGATGTTGCCAAGAGTCAAGTCGAGGTCAAACTAGATAAATAAAGCGAGTGCGTTGAAAAATAGCTTGGTAGTTGTAATGTATTTGCTCATGACCTCCAAAGACTTAATTCCACCTGCCTTGACCATATTATAACATTGGAGAATGACAAGGCTGCTTTAATTCATGCGTTTAAGTCTCAAAGCTCCACGAAGGATTCTGAGGCTGAAATTGCTAAGCTTAAGGAAGAGTTTGTTGCTGCCAAACAGAAGGAAGATGCGCTTGTGAAACAGGTCCAAGAAGCTTGGATTGCTCAATAGCTTGCAAAGTTCCAATTGGCCGAAGAAAGAAACACTTCCTCTATTCCAAGATAAGAAAACTTGACCCTCCAATAGGATTTCTACTCAAAGCTTATCCCTTGAGATGCTAACTACTAATGTTAAGTTTTTTGAGGAGGATAGAGATAAATCCCTGGATGCTTATTTAAAAGTCAAAGCAAAGACCTAGGAGACCCTATTCAGATTTTATGTTTACAGTGTCATAGGTCGTGGCAGCCTCTATTATTTGGGAAAAGACTTTGTTGAGACCCTGACTCTTGTCTGGGAAGAAATTCTCAAAATCGATGGAGACGATCGTGGCGAAGAAGATCTTATAGAGGAGCTTTTAGATGAGAAATCCCATGAAGCTTTAGCGAAAGGAAAGATTATACTGAGGGAAAAGCTAGCATTGCTTGGCGATAAGACAGGGCCTTCTGGATGACAAGCTCATGATGTAATAAATGTTGATGCCCACACTCTCCTTGCTAACACTAAATCTTTTGATTTACAACTCTCAGCCAATCCTCCTGTTTCTCTAAAAGAAAAAGATGTGGCATTCGAGGAGCATAATATCGAGGAAAACTTACCAAAAGAGCCTAATAAGGATGATGAAACTGATGACGATGCTGATGCAAATAGATTTGAGATTGAAGGGCACAAAGATCTTTAGGCTAGTCTTATCGCTGCAGGTAAACTTGAAATCGTCAAAGCTTTGCTGTACTTAGACTGCCTGTGCCCATCACCTGAGACATCTGCATTTCGTGCTCATTGTTCATTTGCTTTAAGTCTAATCTCACCATCACCCTCCCCTGCTGTAGGAAAGACAATGACTGGTGAAGCTATCATTACTAATTCAACTTTAATGTCAGTTCCTCTTGCCCCAGTTTATACTCTTCCTCCGGGTGATCCATCCCTTCTTGCTTTCAACACCCCGGGTTCTCAGGATACTTGGATTCCAGCAATTTCTAACTTAGGTGACGATGAAGATTATATTCCAAGTGGGGAGGATTCTGAGCAGACTGGCAAAACTCCGGACAAAGAGATTGAGGACCCAAAGAAACACTAATCCAAAGCTTCATCAACTTCTGGGCGCAGAGGGAAAAAGCATGAAAATAAGAATAAAGTTATCACTTTGTCATCCCAGGAGAGTCCCAACGGGCCAGAGAAACAACCAGCTAGTGCTCCTTCCACTAAGCCTACTTTGTGGTCGAACGACAAGAAACAGTAGTGCTCATGACTTTACTTTAGCTTCTTGATTATCTTTTTTAGACCGGTTGTATATGCGTGTGCTGTCCCTCGCTCACCACTTTTATGATTGTTACTTTCCGCACATTTATGTCTGATACCTTTGCTTTGGACTTGTGATTCTGTGATCTGATTCTGTGTTGCTATAATGAAACTGTGTTTTGCTTGTTGTACTTAAGCTTTTATTTAGATTTGTCGTACTTTGTTGCTTTGCACTCCACACTTGTTTTCTTTTCATGCTCACAACACAGAATTCTTTACACTACAAATCATTTGTAATTGCAATACTTGATATTAAAACGACCTCGTGGTATTTTTTGTAAACTGGTTTTTCAATTGTAGCCACAAATCATTATTAGTCGGACTTACTTGACCAATTTTGCTGGATTTCCTTGATTCTAACTAGGGCAATTTTTGAGACTTTTTTCTCGTGAATAGCCACCCTTGTGCTTATCATAGTATTAAAGTTTTCAATTTTGCCTTAGTTATTTCAAGGTTCTGCTTTGTTGATTAAATTAGTCTTTGTAGATGTTAAAACTTTAATGTAAGATTATGATAAGTTTGTGGTATGTTTAAGTAAGCATTATTAAATCACTTTAATGCGGTGGTAATGCCCCTATACCAAAATTTGTCACAAACTCTAAAGGTTGGGCATGACATTTTGTGATCGACTTCATTTGGAATCTTTGGGTCATATGTTCTTTCCACTACAGAATTTCTTGGCATGATCATGATCAAAGATTTCCGGTCTAGTCGATCCAACTCATACCTTTTGGTGAGGATGAATTTCTATTTTTGGCCCCTGCTTAAGAGGTCTTATATTTTTAGTATATTCAATCATATTTCTCGCTAACCTGGTAATCCAGGCCTTTCGGAGATTAGATTTGAACTTATGCCCTTGTAGAGGTCTTGCTTTTCAAACCTCCGAAGAGGTTCTTGTAAACTCGTTGTTCGTTGTGATTGAATGATTCGACCACTTATAGAATTTGTAGGACGCCTTTGAAAAGGTCTATGGGTCCGTCATTAACCAAATTTAGAGGATCCGGCTTGTGGTTAGATGCCCTCGAAGTGGGTTTTAGAATCCCTGGGTGTGTCGTGATTGAGCCATGTATAAATGGCACTAACGATTGACCAGGTGCCCCTTAGGATATGTCTTTGATTTAAAAATCCAGTGTTTGTCATAGTCGGACCATGTATCAATGACACCGATGATCGACTAAGTTCCCCTTGGGGAGGTCTTTGGTTCAAAGGCCCAGTATTTTCGTAATCAGGCCATGTAATAATGGCACTGACGATTAACTGGGTGCCCCTCGGGGAGGTCTTTGGTTTAGAGTTGTATCGTTTCACGGGGCAGTCGCTAGTTCATTTATCTAGTTTTACCACGATTTGTTAGAACTAGGGTCCTGGACCTTGCAATTAAGGTGCCCCTTTGGTGAAATTCACAACCTCATTTGTAATTTGAACGCCGCATCATTTGACCATTCCATTCTTGGTACCCCTTATTTACAATGTTGTGCTCCACACCTTCGTATTTGCTACGAATGATGTTTTGAGTATTGAGCAGTGGGCATTTGAGCTATCCCCATCGGGACATGCTGTAATGGTCACCAGGGTTCATTAAGTCATAAATGCGTCAATGTTCTTTTAGGGGACCTGCAATCAAAATCGAATTTAAGTAACTTGTAAACAGGAGTTTCAAACTGTACGATTTAGGCGACTAAAGCAATTTCTTTCATTAGTATGTATAGAACTTGTAACAATGTTGCATGGTATTTACAATGCATGATGTTTACAACCTGTAAAATGAAAGAACAATTAAATGAAGTAATGACAAAGATGTATGCTATTCCATGCTCTCATAAGTTGGATGCCATCTATCGTTTTTTACTCAAACGTGCCATATGAGAATTTTTGGCTAATTATATACGGCCCTTCCCAGTTGAGTCCAAATACTCTAGTTCCTGTCATGATTCTTTTTAGAACAAGGTCCCCAACTTCGAAGGTTCTCCGTTTAACTTTAGCATAAAAATGACGAGCTATCCTTCTTTGACGCGCAATGATTCTGAGTTCTACCTCTTTCCTTTTTTTAAAGTAAATCAAGTGCTTCGAGCTGCAATTTCTCATTCTCCTCTTGGTTGAAGTGGATTCTTCGATGAGTGGGAACTTCCAGTTCCACTGGAATCATAGCCTCGGATCCAAATGCGAGTGAGAATGGAGTGTGCCCGGTCGCAGTTTTGTGAGTTGTACGATATGCCCATAGTACAATAGGAAGCTCGTCTACCTAACCACCCTTAGCTTTTTCAAAACGCTTCTTGATGGTTGATTTCAAAATTTTGTTAATTGCTTCGACTTACCCGTTGGCTTGCGGATGAGCAACGACTGCAAAACTCTTCTTAATCTTGTATTTAGCACAGAAATCTAGGAATTCACTGCTCTCGACTTGAGTTCCATTGTTGATGATTATTTTCGGACGTACCCCAAATCGGCTGATAATGTCCTTTAAAACAAAGTTGATCACCTTTTTTGAAGTAATAGTTGCTAACGGTTCAGCTACGGCCATTTAGTGAAGTAGTCCACTACCACGATTACATATTTCATATTCAACTTAGCTGTAGGCAATGCTCCAATCAAATCTATGCCCCAGACGGTGAATGGCCATAGACTAACCATCTGATTCAATTCTATGGGAGGCGCTCTTGGAATATTCGTAAATCTTTGGCATCTACCACATTTTTTAGCATGAGTCATTGCATCCAGGTTCACATCGGGCCAAAAGTAGCCATATCGCAGAATTTTCTTGGCCAGAGTTTGACCGCCTATGTGACCTCCGCATTCTCCCTCATGTAATTCTGCCAGGATTGCCTTGGATTCCTCCTTAGTTACACATCGCAGCAGTGGCATGGAGAATCCTCGTCTATACAACCTTCCATCCTGGATAAGGTATAGTGGAGCTATGCGCAATATCTTCCTTCGCTTTTTCAGCTCTTCTGGAAGTGTTCCGTTGAGGATATACTCCTTAATCAGAGTCATCCATGACACAGGTTCCTCGGAATTCTCCATAATCCAGTCAATATCTACTTCTTCAATGGCAAGAGTTGAAAGAACTTCAATGGGAATCAAACCCACCAACTGTGCATCTGAAGAACTGGCATACTTGGTAAGAGAATCTGCCTTCGAATTTTCCTCCCTAGGAATGTGAGATATAGTGTAGTAGTCAAGATAATTAAGAAGTTCTAAAGCTTTAGCAAGATAAGAAGGAAGATTTCCTAGTTTGGTCTGGAATTCCTTTAAGACTTGACATACTACTAGCTGTGAATCACTGAGGATTTGTAAAGTTCTCAGATTCAATTCTTTTGCCAATTTTAGACATGTGATTAATGCTTCATATTCAGCCTCATTATGGGTTGATGGGAATTCCAATCTTAAAGCGTAGCACAAGGAATGGCCTTCTGGAATTTCTAGGACAATTCCGGACCGTGAGCAGTAATCATTTCTGGATCCATCGATGTATAACTTCCAACTAGTCACCGTCTCTGTTGGTTCCTTTGTTTCCTCTCCCCTATCCATGAACTCGGCGATGAAATCCGCTAAAGCCTGCCCATTTATAGCTCTTCGAGGGTGATAAGTGATGTCATATTGAGTGAGCTCTATGTTCCACTTCAATAACCTTCCCGAAGTTTCTGGGTGAAAGAGAACTAATCTTAGCGGTTGACCGATGAGAACCTTTATAAGATGAGATTGGAAATATGGCCTTAGTTTTTTCATGGCAATGAGCAGGCAATATGCAAGTTTTTCCAACTTCGGATAGTTTAATTCTACCGCAGCGAGCCTCTTACTAATGTAATAGACTGGCCATTGGACCTTGGCATCCTCCCGAACAAGCGCGACGCTTAAGGCGTGTGACGAGACAGCCAAATATAGGAACAACTCTTCTCCATCTTTAGGTTTAGAGAGCATCGATGGTGACTCCATGTGCTTAATCAACTCTTCGAAAGCTTTTTGACATTCATGAGTCCATTGGAAATGTTTCTTCCCTTTCTTCAAAGCATCGAAGAGTGGGATGCACTGATCCGTTACCTTAGAGATGAATCGGCTAAGTGTAGCTACTTTCCCATTCAGGCTTTGAAGCTCTTTCTTTGTCCTTGGAGCACGCATTTCCTGTAAGGCTGTGACTTGAGAAGGATTTGTTTCAATGCCCTTGGCGTTAACTATGAACCCGAGAAATTTCCCTGATGAGACTCCGAATGAGCACTTAAGCGGGTTTAGCTTCATCGCATATTTTTTAAGTGTATGAAACATTCCAGCCAAGTTTTAAAGATAGTCCTCATCTTTCGTTGACTTTACCAGCATATCATCCACGTAGACTTCCATTGTGTTTACGATTTGGGATTTGAACATGGAATTCACAAGGTGTTGCTATGTCGCTCCTGCATGTTTTAGTCCGAACGACACTACTTTATAGCAATACAAACCTCTATCTATTATAAAACTTGTGTTTTCTTCATCTGGCTTGTGCATCATAATCTGATTATACCTAGAGTATGCATCCATAAAAGATAACAGCTCATGCCCTACTATCGCATCAACAAGTTGATCAATTCTAGGTAACGGGAAGCTGTCTTTGGGACATGCCTTGTTGAGATCCGGATAGTCTATGCACACTCTCCACTAGCCATTGGATTTTTTGACAAGAACTGGATTGAAAACCCAATCGGGATATGTAGATTCGTGTATGAAGTTATTCTTGAATAACCTATCTACTTCTTCTTTTAGTGCCACAGATCTTTCAAGTCCTTGAATTCGTCTTTTTTGTTTTATTAGAGTTAAACTTGGATTAATATTCAACTTATGCACAATTACATCAAGCGATATTCCACACATATCGGAATGCGTCCAAGCGAAAACATCTAAATTTTCCTTTAAAAACAAGATTAAATCTTTCTACAGCTTTAGGCCCAGCTGAGAACCTATTTTCAAGAATCGATCGGGATCTTTATCATGCACTGGGACGGAGATTGTGGCTTCAGCTGGTGCTTCTCTATCTTCCCCCACACTCGCTTTTCTTGGATTGATTTCCTTCTAAGCTCCATTGTGCTCACCAATGTGAGGGCCCCGCCCTAATTACTATAAGGGGAGGGAATGAATGGAGAGTGGAGGCTCCACATCCTTCTTTACTTCATTCTTCCTGGCTTCAACAAGTTCAGCCATATAACATTCTCTTGCTTCCTGTTGGACACCTATAATTACACCGACTCCGTTTCTGGTAGGGAATTTCATTGTTAGGCACCACGAAGCCATTGTTATTCTAAAGGCTGCGAGGGTTGGTCTTCCAAGGAAGGCATTATATGCCGAAAGCTCATCGACTATGACAAAATCTTGCTTCATGTCAACCTTCTTTTCTCCTTCTCCGAGTTCAACGAGAAAGTTAATAATGCTAATTGGTTGAGTGGGTTTCCCCCTGAATCCGTGAATCTTATTTTGGCAAGACTTCACGTCATCCAAGGAAAGGTTCATCCTATTAAATGCATTAATGAAAAGGATGTTGACGGAGGCCCCGCTATCAACCAAAACTCTTCTGATTATGGCCGGACCCAAACCGATGGTAATCACCATTGGATCTACCGTTGGTGTTAGCACTCCGTCTGAGTCTCTTTCTTTAAACACAATATCATCCCATGGGGTCCTTGTCATTTTTGCCGAAAATTCTTCGTTCGCGATCATGAGTTCTTCTCCTTTAGGAAGGCTCTTCATTTCATTTGTGTACTTCACAATGTCCCCCAGCTTCTACCAGCTAGATGAGCCTTTCCTGAAATGGTATTGATGACTAGTCTTGGGATGACATCAACCAGTCATTCTTTCTAGGTTGTCCAATAGATGTCCCTTGTCCTTGAGCGGTCTGAGTGGTCTGCGGGTTCTTTGTGTATTGCCGAAGTCTGTTCTTCCTTATCAATTCCTCAATAAGGTTTTTCATATGTCTACACTCATTTGTATTGTGGCCCGGTTGGTTGTGAAACCTGCATAACATTCCTGATTTAATCACGGCATCACTGACCGTTGCTTGCTTTGGTGTTGGATAATCTTCACTATCTTTAGTTGCCATGAAGATGTTCTCTTTGGTGTCATTCAAAGGAGTCAGAAGAAACGGAATTTCTTGTTGGCTCGGTTATCTTTTCCGTCATTGCCCCTTTTCTGACCACCCGTATTCTTCTGGCCGCCTTCCGCATCATTACTTTTCTTTCCGGGTTGCGCGCTACTTTCGGGAACATCCATGGCATAGGCTGGATCTTCATCCACACCTACGTATTCCTCGAGGTACTGGGCTTCTTCTTCTTAATCCATCGTCCAAGCTTGGTCTTTTTGTTTATGGCTCCCTTTAAAGCCATTAAAGATAAATGAGGCTCGTAATTCCAAACTTCAACTGCGACGATGTTGAGGCGGGTGAGGAAAGCCCTGATGTTTTCTCCTGGCCTCTGCTCAAGCTTGTTCAAATCTATGACATCCTACACCTTCGTAGCTTGGAGTCTGAATTGTTCTCTTAATAGCTTGGCCAAGGTAGCAAAATCGTCTACAGACTTGGATGGTAGCTTTGTGAACCAAAGTGAGGCCACCCCTTCAAGATAGGTTGGAAAGTACAGGCATTTCAATTCATCTGTGGTGCACGCTCCATCCATATGTTGATCATATTTGAACAGGAACACGTTAGGATCACTGGTCCCGTTATGAGCTTGCACCGTCGGTGGTTTGAACTTATTTGGGTATGGAGCCATCTTGATCCTCTTCGTGAGTGGGGTTTTGGTAGGAGCGAACCCCCACTCCTTTTAATCATCTTGCTTTCTCGAGCTTTTCTCCATGACTTTGCGCACCATTTCCGATATGCGCTCCTCTTCATTGAGCTGGTCCACACGGCGGATGCCATCATCCTTGCCGGATGTTTGCCTAAGCAAACGGTCACAGTTCGGATTCCGGGGCCCTGGGCCTCCCGCTTGGGAGGCGCCCCTTTGGTGGTTCCAAGCGCTTGTCGAGAGTTTTCTTTATCGGTGTGGTTACGCGTAGGTGGTTTAGCTACTTTACGTTGAGGATCGTTAGAAGTTGCAATTTCTCGGACAGAATTTCCTCGATTTGGACTCGAAGAGGAGAAGCCTGCATTTTCTGTATGATCGGTTTGAGCAGACTTAGCACGAGCGGTATTCATGGTAACTTTTGTTGTAGCGGCTTGCATGGCAAACATAGACTCAAGCTTCTCTATTATGGCATTGTTTGCAATGTCCATTTGGCTTATTAAACTAGCAACAACTTCATCCAGCTCCTCGTTACAGCCGTTCCAGCCTTAGAAGTTTCTCCCACTATGAATTGGTTGGCGAGGGGAGTATTTTCGTTTTTGGCGGCATTGTCAATCTCTTTGGCAGTTTTACTAGCAGTCTTCTTCGATGGTCTCCCCATGACTTCAGAAAAGGACTTGAATTTGGAAGAAAGTTCGTCGATTGGCTTAGAATGTAGTCTTGCAAGATCTTCGTAGAAGTAGGCTTAGAACATTAGTGCAAGGCTTTCAACCTTGTGAGAGAATGTGAGAGAAGGTAATGCGAATGCGGCCCCACGGAAGGCGCCAAATGTTAAAACCCAAATTTGATTAAAACACCAAAGGTACACTAATGGTAATTCACCAATACGGTAGGAGATCAAGAGGAGCCACAATTGTTAAATCCAAGTAAAAAGACAGTGGTTTCTATAGTGGTTCGATCTTAGGAAAGATCTATGTCCACTTTAGCAATAATTTCCATTAACAACTCAGTAGTTACAAGCTTAGAATCACTCAAAAATACATTCGTATCTCCCATTATGCAATGGCTTCACTTTAATCAATACAAATAAGTGAAGAATCAAGTAGATATCACGAAGTGCAAGGGAAATGGTGAAGAATCTTCGATCTCTAAGATGCTTGGTCACTTTTGATGGATTTCATGATGAATTTGATGCTTGATCTTTGCTTTGAGGTGATAGAAAGTGTTAGTATCTCTCGAAACAGGAGTGGATGCAATTCCGCAGCCCTTCGGGGTGATGGAAATCAATCCCTAAAAGTAGGGAAGCCATGGCCTATTTATAAGGGAAGTTGGAGTGAAGTTTATGTGGATATGCAGGATATGGGTCGAACATACAAGTAATTACAGAAATGACATTGCCAGCTGTTGACAGCTGTAACCAGTTGTCCACCTGAATTCTTGTTCGATCGACCTAGGGGAGACATGTTCGAGTCACCAAATCCGACAGACCCTGTTGGTTCGAGCCACTCTATTCGAGTCTTATGTTGTTCGACCCTTACTAATGTTCGACCCTATAACTGTTTGAGCCCTGAAGCTGTTCGACCCCTGCAGCTATTCGACCCTGGGTGTTCGATCCTGGAGTTGTTTAACCATGTGTGTTTGATCCTTGTGCTTGTTTGAGTGGCTTTATGGTTCAAAGCATGTTCGCGTATGACCCATAGTTTTGAACATACGTTCAACCCATTAATTGGTGCGTGATTTTTAATGGATAAACACAGCGATTTCATGATTTTGTGATTCCATGATTTTGTGTTTCAGTGATTTTTGATTCCATGATTATATGTTTCAGTGGTTTCATGACTCTGTGTTTTAGTGATTCCATGAGTTACTTGATTTTATGATTCTATGATTTTACAGACTTCCTTTAGTGTTATTTGATTCCAATTGTTGAATACCCTAACAGTAGAGTTTGGGTAATTTGTGTTAAGGAGGTGTTTAAAACCATATTCATGTTTCTCGCTTACATGGCGTTCTACTAATCCTGTGGGCATATGAATAATATGCTTTGTTGACCCAAGTGCTATTTCCTTTCCATCAGAAAGGAAGTCGCTATATTAGAGTTTCCATATAAATTCGTATCTTGAGATTCCTTTTGTTTTAAAAAAACAAAATTAGTATCTAAATGATATTCTATTTCACCCTTTTGTTATACTAATTTGTAAGATAGACTGACCCGTGCGTGTAGTCCTTGGGTCAGACCGAGATGTTTCAGGTTCAGTTGTCATACTTGGGGCTTAATTGTGTCACTACTGGGAAATCTCTTTTGTGTTGTTTCTGAATTGTGTATTCTTGAGTTTCTTAGGTGTAATCATGTTGTATGAGTAATGGATCATGTATAATCATTTATAATGTAGCACATATATTCGTTGTACTCTATTGTGTAACTATTCTGTGAACTATAATTGTGTGGTTATATGTACTGTGTTCTGAGCTAATCCTGGAGCCACCGTAGAATTGTATTACATAAAGTACTAATTATGTCGAGCCTCTCGAAAAAAATAGCAATCTCTTTATTGACGTACTTAAGACTTGCTAATGCAAATCTACGGGTGGTCGTCCTTAACCAGCCCTATTCTCTGCTCTAATAGATAGTATTACCCAGTAATGCTCTTTTGTAGGGTGGGTCTCGGGGTAACGTGTTACATTTTTGTATCAGACTAAAGTTAAGAACAAAGTATATTAGACAAAATAGAACCAGAGTAGTACATGTGTTACAACATGGAAGGATAATAATTGTGTCTACTTTATCGTCTCTTTGTTATCCTTATCTTGTGTCTATTATCTATGGGTCGTGGGGAAATCTTGCGGTCGAGGAATTCATCTTGTAATAAGAAGTTTAATCCGTAGTTATCAATCGTCGACATCCCTTTTCATTGTGAGAGTCGACAAGAGAGTTTTCCCATCCTCTGTATCTTTCAGGATTTGAACCTTTTGGGAAAAAATTCACCCTATCCTTGATGTTTAAGTTGATTGTTGGGTTGGTAAGGGAATATGAAGGTATTTTGAGCAAGGTTTTAAATCTCGGATATAGGTCGCGTTTCGTCTTGGGGGTTTTATAGACTTAGTCTCGTATCGGGGGGAGGGGGTTCTCGGATGAGATGAGTCTAACTTGGGAGTTCGTCTCAGATTTTCATCTCGGGTCTGAAAGTTCATATCCGAACAATCTCGGGGTGCATGATATGTTAAAAATGATATTTTAACAAAATGATTTTTATGAATGCTATCAAAAACATAGTAACTTAAACTTAAAATGCAAAATAACTTTATTATTCTTTATTTTGCGAAAGATCATTCATACTCTAAATCGTAATACGCTTAAAACAGGAATATTGTTAGACATGAAACATTAAAAGGATCCAAAACATTAAAAAATTCAGCATATGTAGACCATAAAATACATAATTTCAAAAGTAACATGTATGTAAAAAGACGAGTATGATAAGCATTTTAAAACATAAATGAACGTAGAATATAGCCATTTAACATGCAAAATGTAAAATAACAAAAGATTGATATGGTTGGATTTGAGTTTTTAATTATAGTTTTATTTCATGCACAAACTTAAATTTTAACCAAAAAAACTATGATCTCGGACGATATTCCAGTGTATTGTTTCGGTCGTTATATCTTTCGATATTGCAATATCACGGGCGATATATTCGAAAGGAGATTTAGAATGATATTTGTTATTTCGTTTTGGAAGGAGCCCAAAATGAGATCTTGGAGGAGATCTCAAGCGATATTTGCGAGATTTGGAACAATGATTTTGAGATCTAAAATTAAAAAGTGGATTCACTATAAGTGGAAAATATTTGATTCGAAATAAATTAAAATGCGAGTTGTGCAACGAAAGTTAGAGAATCATTTTGGCTATGTTAAATTTTAAAGTAATTAATCTTAGGGTAAGGGATGGAAATAAAGATGATTGCAACTATCATTGAGTAAATTACTCTATAACCCGATGACTAAATTAAAATTTGGGAATATGGTTTGTTTTTTTGGGTTAAACTAAGAATGTCGTTGATGATGTATAATAATAAAAACACTTTAGTGAAATTAAATTAGAGATCATTTATGTGTTGAATAGTCAGTTGAATGTTTTGATCGATACGTCTGATCAGCGATATCGATAGGAATTTCTTAAACACTTATGCGAGACTATTTAACATTTAAGATGAGTAGTAAAAGTGAAGTTTGATGAGAAATAAAATTGAGATAAGCAAACTGTAGAATTTATATTGATTGAGAACTTGTAACGACCCGTATTTTTGACTGCCAAGTATTTAGTTTAATTTATTATTTTAAATATTATATTTGGGATATTAATGGATTTTAATATTTATATCGTTATTTAAAACGAGATCGAACGATATATGTTTATATAATTTTAAATCGAGCTTGAAAATGGCGTGCAGTTCTTAATATGGAGTTTTGAACTTCAACTGGATATATAGAGTCCGATATAAGTTGGATTTCTGTGAAACAAGAAAAATTGGAACCGCATTGATGATAATTTTCATATGAAAGAGGAAATTTCAGATTTTGTATTATAGATTGTAAGTTATGGCTAAATCAAATTTTGAAATAATCGTTGTCGAAATCGTTATTAGAATATCGGCCTTTAAAATGGCCATTTTGTAGATGGACTTCGTTTTCGATGAAATCAGTTTCATTGGGACCGTAACGTTAAATTATTGTATGGTGTTGAATGGCGTGGAAAACCGATGTCGTATGTGGCCACGGTAGCCGTAAACGCCCGTTCATTTCCTATAGCGCGTAATTAATCTAATTTAATAAAGAGATATTCGAGTGTAACTTGAGCAGACGATCGAATTAGACCACGAAACCAATTCTGTTGAGTTCGTATCGTCGATTAGAGTCAGGATAAGTATATAGTTTGTTATTTTTGGAGATCGGTTAATTTGGTATTCAAAAGGGCATCGCGGTGCGTGTAAAAGTAGCCTACCGGGGGAACAGTCTCAGAATGTGACGAAACCGGTGCCATTGGATTCGTATCGAAGAATTATTATAGGATTGCAAGGGTTCAAGTTGATTTGATTTATCTGGTGATCATGGAAAAAATTAAACGCGTGTTTATTTCTGGTTTTATAAAGGAAATTTTTTCATACGACCTCGAACTTTGACGAAACTTGTTGCATTGGGTCCAGAATACCTTTTTACACTAAGATTAGTTTTTTTATCAGTAAACTAAAGTCAATTGTGATGGTTCTTACGTGTTACTTCACGCTGAAGTTTCATATATTAATATTTTAATAATGGTCACCTTATATATGTACCCAACTAGACCCTAAATAGACAATCGTTAGTAATGAACTGTATACATCAAATCCTTAGTCACCGTGACGCCTAGATTAATGACAGCATTACTTCTGCATGACTTGTTTTATCAAAATGAAGTGAAAGAACTACTCCTAACCTAAAAACAAATATCACAGCTGCCAAACTTAGCATCTGTTGAAAACGAAATGACAGCTGTTCTACCCTAATGACTAAACACTGCTCGCTTCTTGAAAATTTCAACCCCTAGACTGAATTGAAAGGAAACTTCACTGATATCTTTTGTCAAAGTCACAGTACAACCAACCATAACCTAAGCTTACAAAATTTCAACCCCTACGAGCCTATCCCACAGCTGCTCTATATTTTTGTTCAGTCTTGCACATGCTCTCACCTTTCCATGACTAGCCTGCTCCCTACAAACCCAACACCGTGCTCCCCAAACCATTAAACCCTGTGCTTGCCAAGGCATTACCAGTATAAGTAGCGGACCTCTCAAGAAGCAGCTTCAGTTTCTTTCGTATATACATTAAAAAAACTAACCAACCGCTGAGCGTCGTAAAAACACAGAAGGGAAGTACCGCCAAAACAAAAGCAGTATCGAAATGAAAGTGGGAAGTCAACGTTGCTTGGCTGGGGTTGTGATGGATGCGGCAGTCAAGGGGTTGGTTCATGAGTTAGAACCAAGATCAGTGTTGCTGCTGTTGGAAACTTACAGGAAAAAGGCGGTCCTTGTATTTCAATAGGGAACAAAAGGAAAGGGACAAAATGGAGAAACATCAGTATGGAAACAAAGAAGTAAGGGTCGGACAGTCTTCATTTGCCAGAGAAGGCATGCGTGAATATTGGATGCCAAACTTCATCGCGTTTTGAAGCCACCTGGGAAACGAACCAGAATGAAGACGGTGTATTGGCGTCATGGGTTGAGATGGTTTATGAGCTTCGAGCATTTCGGGTTTTCAAAGTTAAAAAAAATGAGGGAGAGATGAACGTACAGGGTCCAACGTTGTAGCATGAAAAGAAGTATTTTTGGGGAAGAAGAGAACATGCGCGGGTAGGCTTTTCTATATGGAGTTGGGCCTTTGGGCTTTCGGTTTAAAAAGGGAAAAAAGGTAATCAAACTTAATAGCGTTTAGACTAATTATTATATATATAATGTATTAAGGTATCAACAGTTTATATACCTGAAAACGTGGCCTTGATTAAGTAGTACCCATGCCAACATGGTACGTGACCTGTTAGAAATTGTGCCCAATCCCTTTATAATGCCAAATGACGTTGAGTGCATGCACCTATTTAGTATTTGAGTTTAACCTTTGCCAAATCAAGTTTTTACTATCGTAATTAACACTAGATATATATTAAATAAGATGAACGTTAATAATAGAAAGATTCCAGAGTCGAGCCAGGTGTGAAGTAATGTATCCGTAAGACTGTTATATTAAGGGGATTCAATACAAACCTTGTTAGTTTTTGAATGTTTGTGAAAATGGATTTTTAGCTTGGCAGTTTTAGAATATCATGTATTGGTACAAGAAAAACCAAGAAAAAGAACTCAAGTTGTTGGCAGTTGCTCACGTGATATGGAAAGTAAGAGTATGGCAGTTGATTTTATCTTGAAACAATATTACTAGTAAAATGATTAGCTAAAGTGTGACAATACATAAGCCCTGGTGTATTTAGGAAGTTGCCTGATTAGATTTAACCGTACCAAATCACTTATATTACAATAAGCCGACTGAATATTATATTGATATATTTTAAAATACGGTTAGAAAGCAGGTAAGATGGAATGAGTTTTATATGGGCCTGGTCAAAATAAAATGAAACGAGTAATTGACGTATATATTATAATTAATTGAGTTATTAAATTATGTAAGTCAAACCGTAATGTGTAATCTGTATACGTGGCCATTTGTTAACAGAATTGGGCAAAATAAAGGATGATGGAATCATCTTGGCGAGCGCTTCATTCTAGAACATTTTTGAACGCACCTGGATGGAGCTGGCATGAAACGTGTGTTTAATTTGTCTGGAAACAGTCCTTATCTCAACAGACGGAAAAGCAAAGTGAGTTAAACTCACTCAGTTTCTCCAATTTATATTTTATATAAATTGGGTTTTTATTTTGTGTGCCCTGCTTGCCAATGATTGACTGTTTGCTAGTTATACATTTATTTGCTGATTTAACTGATGAAATTAAACCGTAGTTTAATTTCAGTGAAATACCAAATCGTTATTCTAACGATTGGTTCCAATAAAGGTAACTTACCTTGTTGGTCACGTTTATAAAATAAACGTGTTTAATTGGTTGAATTGTTTGAATTGTTTGTGGTTGGATTAAATGGTCGTTATTATCAGTTAATGATTTAATGGTCTGATTTGAGATAACCATTTGTATACAGTGAAGAACAGGTTGGAGGGATCCAACCGGATTCCTCAAAATATATTATTTCTTTCATATTATCATATGAACTGTCATGTTTGGGTGATTGGTCTGAGTATTGATCATTGATCAAAAAGTCAACCCGTGTTGTGTTTTAACCAATGGGCTATATTGGTTGAGAAATCGGCAGTAAGTGACCTAAAAGTAAACTGTTTTATTTATATCAATTTACAGTCAGGTGAATTGATAGAACTGAAATTATAAAATTTATTTATAACTAAAGATAGATTTGAAATATATAGTTTGAATAAAAGTTTATCAAAAGGGGAATTTAGATGAAAAGGGTTTAGACTAAACCATAATTGATTTGAACAAGGTTTATAAAAGTGATGAGGCATCATATCGTTAAATTAACGTTAATTAATAATGTGATCGTGTAAAGGTAGGGAATTGAAATATGAATTTCAAAGTGGGAAATGGTCGAAAGGATTTGAAAACGAATTGGTGAAACTAAATTTGGTAAAGGAAGTGGGATTTTGTAAGCAAATCAGGATGATGAAATAAAATTGTTTAAAAAGGGTAAAAGTTAAATATGGTGTTTTATAAGGAATTATTTAATTATAGAATTAAGGATATTACTCAACGATTGTTTTACGAGAAATAATTTGATTGATTTTCCAATATTAGGTAATTATGTGGTGAATGTTTTGAAAGCGAAAAATAGAAAACTGGATATAAAAAAAATGAAGTTGTTTAAAAGAATAATCTTATGTTAAATAAGAAGCGAGGAAACTATATTTTTAATATCAAAAGATTTTAGAGTTTTGAATTTACATTTGTTTTAATTAAAAGGCCAAGTGGTGCTGAATGTTGAACCAGTGAACTCATTGGAGTGTCATGATTGAAACACTGTTTATTTTGATAGTTAAATCACCGACTATCAAATTTGACCAATAAGATTGTTGGCACGGAAAGACCGGGATCGAATTTAAATTCGAAAACCATTCCGACCATCAAATACATGAAGATATCATAAGACGGTCGAGATGGAGCATTGAAGACCGTAGATCTTCATTACACGGAAGAACTACTAATAATCTATGGTTTAGCGGCCAGAGATAAAATGTGGTTCTGTCGTGGTTGGAATCTATGGATTGCAAGGACTTCTCGCTACTGATCCATGGGGTGATTCCTATATTGGATGCAGTAGGAGAGTACCTTCGGTTCATCCTGTACCTGGATGACTTGTACGGACGGATGTCTGACAGAGTATTTCCAAAGGGATCGCGTACGTTGATTGCTTCAAACGTACCATGGTTGTACGGAGGACGACGGTTCTCTGAACTACTAGAGTATTTTTGTGGACGTCAATTAGTGATATCTGGCGGATCTGACGATGTGGCATTCAAAGTGAATGGTGGCCAGGTCTTGTAAAGGAAATTCTAACCTCAAGCCTCACAATCGGGGGATGACAAAAATCGGGCAGGCAGCATGGCTGTGTGGGTCGCTCCCATTAGGGTGTATAATCACCTATCTAGAGAAATTCCTTTTGCTTCTTTAATCAATCGATGCTGTCCCTTATCGGTAAACGGTGGTTTAAGCCCAACCGTTGGTGATATACATTCGATAAACTCAAGCGAAATGAGTGGTGGTCATGTGAGGGCCGAGTTTCAAGACGTTCTTGTTGAACCCAGTGTATTCGCCTCTACAGATACACTATCGGCAGGTGGTCCCATACCTTGTCAAGGTTGGAATTCAATCTCCAATAAGCGCCCGCGGTTTTTGATTATATACTATATATGTGGAGCCTGAGATGCAAGCGTTCCACTAGATTGTTATTTACTTGTATTTAGACATTATTATAATATCATAAAAGATATTGATTTCGAAAATGTTTTGGTTATCGTAAGGTAAAAACCGTCCATGTTTATGTGTGGATTTGGTCTTACAATTATCCTTTTCTTTGAAAAGATTTTAACTTAAAAATCAAGTTGTGTGTTACCTTAATACTGTGCGAGTTTTTCTCACTCTGGTTCACCAGACTGACCCGGTGTTTTGTAAATGCTCGGGTTAGCCCGGGGTGTACAGGTTCAGGTTATCGTATGCTGTGAAGAGATGAGCTGGAAGATTCCAGACGTATGATATTATATAGCTACTATTCCGCTGTGTGTTGTATCTGAGGACAGGTTATTATAACTGTCCAGATGTGTGATGTACTCTGATCTTGTAAGTATTTTAAAGCTCTCAGTAAAGATTTATTTCTGTATTATATTTTGTTCCGCTGCGACGCGAGACTCTGATTATGTTGTGTTGGTTCTTCTTCTTCTTCTATTCATATATTTCTTTCTTATCTCACCCTCTAAATTCTTTTCTAATAACGTCCAGTGTTTTCGGTGTTTGAAAGGTCGACATGAGTTACGGTAAAGGTATTTATGTCGATTTTCGGCGCCGGAAATCCCTGGGTCGTTACAGTGGTATCAGAGCTATTGGTTTAGTAATAACCTTGGCTCTGTGGTGTAACTCGATAGAGATTGAGTTAGTAATACCCTAGATCGAGACTGAGTGTATATATATATATGAGAGCGTATTTGTAAATTTTATATACAAATGTTTTGTATTGTGATGGTTGATCGGTTCAAGTGTTGAGAAGCGTTGAACTGGCAATAGATACAATATTGTTTTGAAAAGAGGGTAAATGAAATAATTTTACCCAAAATATATTTTTGTATAGAAAAGAAATAATTTTCTCAATTTATTGAGATACCAGTATGTTTGATCGATTTGAATATAATTCAAATCGGGTTGAGAATTTGAATTGGAACTTAACTTGTCTAAAGTGGAATCGAATTAAGAATGATATCGAAATTGAATAAAAAAGAGTTGGAAATTTGAAATTAAATGAATATATAATAATAAAATATGAGAAACCAAAGTAAAATATTAACATTGAATGAAAATTCAATTGATTTGGTTGTGTATTGGTTGTTGATTGTGAATTGGTTTGTTATTGGATGATGGTTTGTTTGAATGGGAATAATCAATAATTTAATGGAGTTAAATAAATTATAAACTAAAGAATAAATTCCAGTATAATTAAACTGGGCTGGAACTGAATATGATTTGAAATGAACGATTTAAACCTACGTTTGATAATGAATTTATGTTGTGTGTTTGATTCTAGAATTAGTGTAGTTATACCAGTTGATTAGTGAAATATTATTTTAGAATTTCACATATTTATTACTAATATAAAGATTGAGTTAAGTACAGGTGCCAGATGGCTGAGCAAATTGATATTGATTGAGTAAATCGCATATACGTTGAGAAAACATGCTCAATAGCACTCGCAGAAAGGTACGCCTACGTGAAAATATAAAATTTTGAATTTTGGGATTTTGATTTTTGTTTTCCGACCGTTGGTCGATGGATATATATTATTTGTTCCTGCGATATCGTAGATGTCACTCCGTGCAGGGAAGACTCTGCCGAATTTTCCCGGGAATTTAAGGTGTTAGAAAATTTTCGATATTTTTGAAAATATTTATTTACGGTATTAATTTTTTTTTCGATTTATAATGAATGGGATTTGGAAATTAATGGATTTGTAACGTTCTTTCTTACCTTAGCAATTTCGAGGACGAAATTATTTTAAGGGGAGAAGAATGTAACGACCCGTATTTTTGACCACCAAGTATTTAGTTTAATTTATTATTTTAAATATTATATTTGGGATATTAATGGATTTTAATATTTATATCGTTATTTAAAACGAGATCGAACGATATATGTTTATATAATTTTAAATCGAGCTTGAAAATGGCGTGCAGTTCGTAATATGGAGTTTTGAACTTCAACTGGATATATAGAGTCCGATATAAGTCGGATTTCTGTGAAACAAGAAACATTGGAACCGCATTGATGATAATTTTCATATGAAAGAGGAAAATTCAGATTTCGTATTATAAATTATAAGTTATGGCTAAATCAAATTTTGAAATAATCGTTGTGGAAATCGTTATTAGAATATCGGCCTTTAAAATGGCCATTTTGCAGACGGACTTCGTTTTCGACAAAATCAGTTTCATTGGGACCGTGACGTTAAATTATTGTATGGTGTTGAATGGCGTGGCAAACCGATGTCGTATGTGGCCACGGTAGCCATAAACGCCCGTTCATTTCCTATAGCGCATAATTAATTTAATTTAATAAAGAGATATTCGAGTGTAACTTGAGCAGACGATCGAATTAGACCACGAAACCAATTCTGTTGAGTTCGTATCGTCGGTTAGAGTCAGGATAAGTATATATTTTGTTATTTTTGGAGATGGTTAATTTGGTGTTCAAAAGGGCATCGCGGTGCGCGTAAAAGTAGCCTACCGGGGGAACAGTCTCAGAATGCGACGAAACTGGTGCCGTTGGATTCGTATCGAAGAATTATTATAGGATTGCAAGGGTTCAAGTTGATTTGATTTATCTGGTGATCGTGGAAAAAAATAAACGCGTGTTTATTTCTGGTTTTATAAAGGAATTTTTTTCATATGACCTCGGATTTTGATGAAACTTGTTGCATTGGGTCCGGAATACCTTTTTACACTATGATTAGTTTTTTATCAGTAAACTAAAGTCAATTGTGATGGTTCTTACGTGTTACTTCACGCTGAAGTTTCATATATTAATATTTTAATAATGGTCACCTTATATATGTACCCAAATAGACCATAAACAGACAATCGTTAGTAATGAACTGTATACATCAAATCCTTAGTCACCGTAACGCCTAGATTAATGACAGCCTTACTTCTGCATGACTTGTTTTATCAAAATGAAGTGAAAGAACTACTGCTAACCTAAAAACAAATATCACAGCTACCAAACTTAGCATCTGTTGAAAACGAAATGACAGCTGTTCTACCCTAATAACTAAACACTGCTCGCTTCTTGAAAATTTCAACCCCTAGACTGAATCGAAAGGAAACTTCACTGATATCTTTTGTCAAAGTCACAGTACAACCAACCATAACCTAAGCTTACAAAATTTCAACCCCGACGAGCCTATCCCACAGCTGCTCTATATTTTTGTTCAATCTTGCACATGCTCTCACCTTTCCACAACTAGCCTACTCCCTACAAACCCAACACTGTGCTCCCCAAACCATTAAACCCCGTGCTTGCCAAGGCATTACCGGTATAAGTAGCGGACCTCTCAAGAAGCAGCTTCAGTTCCTTTCGTATATACATTAAAAAAAACTAACTAACCGTTAAGCCTCATAAAAACACAGAAGGGAAGTACCGCCAAAACAAAAGCAGTATCGAAATGAAAGTGGGAAGTCAACGTTGCTTGGCTGGGGTTGTGATGGATGCGGCAGTCAAGGGGTTGGTTCGTGAGTTAGAACCAAGATCAGTGTTGCTGCTGTTGAAAACTTACAGGAAAAAGGTGGTCCTTGTATTTCAATAGGGAACAAAAGGAAAGGGACAAAATGGAGAAACATCAGTATGGAAACAAAGAAGTAAGGGTCGGACAGTCTTCATTTGCCAGAGAAGGCATGCGTGAATATTGGATGCCAAACTTCATCGCGTTTTGAAGCCACCTGGGAAACGAACCAGAATGAAGACGGTGTATTGGCGTCATGGGTTGAGATGGTTTATGAGCTTCGGGCCTTTCGGGTTTTCAAAGTTAAAAAAAACGAGGGAGAGGTGAACGTACAGGGTCCAACGTTGTAGCATGGAAAGAAGTATTTTTGGGGAAGAAGAGAACATGCGCGGGTGGGCTTTTCTATGTGGAGTTGGGCCTTTGGGCTTTCGGTTTAAAAAGGGAAAAAAGGTAATCAAACTTAATAGCGTTTAGACTAATTATTATATATATAATGTATTAAGGTATCAACAGTTTATATACCTGAAAACGTGGCCTTGATTAAGTAGTACCCATGCCAACATGGTACGTGACCTGTTAGAAATTGTGCCCAATCCCTTTATAATGCCAAATGACGTTGAGTGCATGCACCTGTTTAGTATTTGAGTTTAACCTTTGCCAAATCAAGTTTTTACTAACGTAATTAATACTAGATATATATTAAATAAGATGAACGTTAATAATAGAAAGATTCCAGAGTCGAGCCAGGTGTGAAGTAATGTATCCGTAAGACTGTTATATTAAGGGGATTCAATACAAACCTTGTTAGTTTTTGAATATTTGTGAAAATGGATTTTTAGCTTGGCAGTTTTAGAATATCACGTATTGGTACAAGAAAAACCGAGAAAAAGAACTCAAGTTGTTGGTAGTTGCTCACGTGATATGGAAAGTAAGAGTATGGCAGTATGATTTTATTTTGAAACAATATTACTAGTAAAATGATTAGCTAAAGTGTGACAATACATAAGCCCTGGTGTATTTAGGAAGTTGCCTGATTAGATTTAACCGTACCAAGTCACTTATATTACAATGAGCTGACTGAATATTATATTGATATATTTTAAAATACGGTTCGAAAGCTGGTAAGATGGAATGAGTTTTATATGGGCCTGGTCAAAATAAAATGAAACGAGTAATTGACGTATATATTACAATTAATTGAGTTATTAAATTATGTAAGTCAAACCGTAATGTGTAATCTGTATACGTGGCCATTTGTTAACAGAATTGGGCAAAATAAAGGATGGTGGAATCATCTTGGCGAGCGCTTCATTCTAGAACATTTTTGAACGCACCTGGATGGAGCTGGCATGAAACGTGTGTTTAATTTGTCTGGAAACAGTCCTTATCTCGACGAACGGAAAAGCAAAGTGAGTTAAACTCACTCAGTTTCTCTAATTTATATTTTATATAAATTGGGCTTTTATTTTGTGTGCCCTGCTTGCCAATGATTGACTGTTTGCTAGTTATACATTTATTTGATTTAACTGATGAAATTAAACCGTAGCTTAATTTCAGTGAAATACCAAATCGTTATTCTAACGATTGGTTCCAATAAAGGTAACTTACCTTGTTGGTCATGTTTATAAAATAAACGTGTTTAATTGGTTGAATTGTTTGAATTGCTTGTGGTTGTATTAAATGATCGTTATTATCAGTTAAATGATTTAATGGTCTAATTTGAGATAACCATTTGTATACAGGGAAGAACAGGTTAGAGGGATCCAACCGGATTCCTCAAAATATATTATTTCTTTCATATTATCATATGAATTGTCATGTTTGGGTGATTGGTCTGAGTATTGATCATTGATCAAAAAGTCAACCCGTGTTGTGTTTTAACCAATGGGCTATATTGGTTGAGAAATCGGCTGTAAATGACCTAAAAGTAAATTGTTTTATTTATATCGATTTACCGTCAAGTGAATTGATAGAACTGAAATTATAAAATTTATTTATAACTAAAGATAGATTTGAAATATATAGTTTGAATAAAAGTTTATCAAAAGGGGAATTTAGATGAAAAGGGTTTAGACTAAACCATAATTGATTTGAACAAGGTTTATAAAAGTGATGAGGCATCATATCGTTAAATTAACGTTAATTAATAATGTGATCGTGTAAAGGTAGGGAATTGAAATATGAATTTCAAAGCGGGAAATGGTCGAAAGGATTTGAAAAGGAATTGGTGAAACTAAATTTGGTAAAGGAAGTGGGATTTTGTAAGCAAATCAGGATGATGAAATGAAATTGTTTAAAAAGGGTAAAAGTTAAAAAGTGGTGTTTTATAAGGAATTATTTAATTATAGAATTAAGGATATTTCTCAATGATTGTTTTACAAGAAATAATTTGATATATTTTCCAATATTAGGTAATTATGTGATGAATGTTTTGAAAGTGAAAAATAGAAAACTGGATATAAAAAAAATGAAGTTGTTCAAAAGAAAAATCTTATGTTAAATAAGAAGCGAGGAAACTATATTTTTAATATAAAAAGATTTTAGAGTTTTGAATTTACATTTGTTTTAATTAAAAGGCCAAGTGGTGTTGAATGCTGAACCAGTGAACTCATTGGAGTGTCATGATTGAAACACTGTTTATTTTGATAGTTAAATCACCGACTATCAAATCTGACCAATACGTTTGTTGGCACGGAAAGACCGGGATCGAATTTATATTCGAAAACCATTCCGACCAACAAATACGTGAAGATATCAGAAGATGGTCGAGGTGGAGCATTGAAGACCGTAAATCTTCATTACACGGAAGAACTACTAATAATCTCTGGTTTAGCGGCCAGAGATAAACTGTGGTTCTGTCGTGGTTGGAATCTATGGATTGCAAGGACTTCTCGCTACTGATCCATGGGGTGATTCCTATATTGGATGCAGTAGGAGAGTACCTTCGGTTCATCCTGTACCTTCGGTTTATCATGAACTATGTTTTAAATGACATTAGTTCTTTAACCTAGTTAAAGATAAGATTAATTTCTTAACTTTGAAGAAAATCATTAAGTAATGATTTTTGGAGATTATAACTGAATTAGAGTTTTAATGAATCTTTAATTAGATTGAAATGTGAATCTGATAACTAAAATTATCAAATTCAAGGAATGATCGAGAATAGAGTATCACCAGTTTTGCTCCAAGCGATAGTTAAATCTTTAATTATATTTAAACGTGAAATGGTAATTAATTTTACCAATAACACCATGGTGTTAGATATGAAGTATTACCAGTTTTGCTTCATAAGATGAATAGGTTGGGATTGGGAAATATAATAAATGATTACTTCGGTAAGGTTCGCTAATCCCGACTAGTTCGGATAAACCTTAATTTGGTTTGAATTGATATCCAAAGAAAGGTTAAAGAATAAATTTAAAGAATTTATCTTTGATAAAATTAATGGGAACCTTTCCTAAAGTATAAGAATATTTGAATAAAGGAATATTCTGGATTGGAATGAGGCGTATGTTGTGTTTTTATAACACTTGTTTATTATATATGCGAGTTATTCTAAAAGACCGAGTTTATCCCATTCTGAATAACTGATTCGACGATATGTCGAGGATAAAGAAGGTGGTTGAAGACCGGAGGTCTTCACATCATCTGGATGATTACTGATGTCTTGATTGGGCTGTACACCCAAGACGAGGTAATAAGTGGTGATCGTCCAGACGTACTTGGAGATCGACCGGACATGCGAGGGCCTCTCTCCTATATTGGACATGGGACATGGAATAAGGTGCCTCCGGTTTCGTTCAGACCCAGAATAAACTAGTATATGGATGTGTGTCTGGCATTGGATTTTATTCTGTGTTGATTGATCTCTATTAAATATATATATATGTTTGGCGGCAGAGAATTTATTCTCTTGCTTAACGCCCTTCTCTGAGACGTACGAGCTTAGAGGTTATATATCGATAGACATCAGTCGCATGGCGTGAATTGCCTGTGTGACATGCTGAGATGCAAATGATCAAGGCTTCTGTTGAAAAGCAGAGTCTTGTGGTTGAAGATCAAAACACGGCTTTAATATAGCATAGCTTTGTGTACAGCATTAATTCGCGAGCCTCACACCCCGGTGTGAACCAAAAATGGGAGAGGACCTCAGGGAGGGCATGCGTTTCCTTCTAGCTAGGAGTGGTGTCAAGGTTTTGCAAGCCCATGCGTTTTACTTATGTGGATGATGGATAGTGAGGAACCTCGGTTATATCGGTCACTATGGGACCGATGGATTACATGGTCGACATACTGACCATTTCACCCCATAGGGCGGGGAAACGCATGTTCAGGGATTTTAATCCACTCAAAATGTGAACCGGCCCTGACGATCCAGGCGCAGTTACGGCTGTTCCTGAGACATAGTAGGCTAGATTGTCTCGAATTAGCACAGGATGATCCCTTTGCCTTGGTTCACAGATGGAAATCCAACTTCCAATACGTGACATTTCAGATTTGATTGTAGAGCCTAGTATTGGCGACATGATATATGGTACCCATGCTGTCTAGGATTGATACATTTATATTTGAAGTTGTTTTATACACTATGCACTTATAATAGTATCAAATGATTTGTTTTAAACGTACGAAGCATGTTTGGCTATGATAAGGGAAAACCCTAGCCTCCGGCTTGTGTTGCATTATGTGATGGGACCTGGGTCTTATAATAGCTTCATTTTTCCAAAAAACATTGCGCTATTTGTTTTATACACTGGTATTCTTGGGAGGAAACCTGTTCCCTGTTATACGGCATGGTCCCTTGATTCACCTAACTTTAAAAATATAGTTTTAAATAACTTTTTTAGTTCTCACACCAGTCACATGACTGACCTGGAGTTTATTGTTTTAACCTAAACTCTGGGTGCCCCTATTTTCCACACGGGAAGCTAGTAGTTTGGGTTTTGTAGATTTATATTCATAGGATTCTAGTTTACAGCTGGAATGGTATTCATAAAGCTCTTTATCTGTGTATCTCTTTCAGTTATGTTTTTTGCTATTTTTCGCTGCATTGTAATTTGTAAATCTCTGACATTCATCAAATGTATATTATTTGTTCATACTCTGTATATTCTTGTACTCTGATGTAATTGTTGTAATAAGCAATGAAATGTTTTTCTGTTTGCGTTCTGATTTGTCGTGTTCTCAACTCAATCCGTTCTTTCTCTTCTCTTCGGAGACCGAGGAAGTTCGGATCGTTACAAAAACTGTGTGGTAGTATTGGATGACTTCAACAAATTGTGTGGTACATTGCAGGCATAGATGGGTCTTGCCTTTATAGATGCAAATTGTGTGGTTCGATGTTTTATAAATTTCCTAAGACTATTTGGTATTGAGTTTCTAGATTTCGAGTGTACTTTGGTTTCTAAAAATATTATGATGTTTCATCATAATACGTATATTGATTTTTATACATAACTATGTGTTATTTGATGTTTATTTCATGGTGATTATACCGCTATGTAGCGAACTCTTAATCGAGTTCGACATGTCTAATTTGCATGGTTTCCATCTTTTGCTTTGACTTGATAGATAATTCCTTTGACCATGATATCCTTGGGCTTTGGTCATTTAGACGATTAGAATAGTTGTATTATGTTGTGTGTGTATTACCTTACATGAGATCCTTGATTATGAGCTAGTGAACCAATCTCATGTATTCTATGTCGTTCGGGTATTTGTCGTGTTCCTCCTTTACTGTGAGGAATTATTATTTATATGATATTATCTTCCATTTATCATGTTTAACTCGTATATTTAAGTTAGACTAATCCATGTATTTTATACTCGGATCAGACTGAGTCGTTTCACGTATGCACCATTGTAGGTGCCTGCTTATTCTCACTGCTACTATGCACTATTAATTACCTTTTTGGGATGCTTAGGCATATTTTGAGCTAGTTGTTTGGTTATTTTTTCTATGTTTATGATGTATACATATTTTTTTATGGGACGTCATGTTGTATATGTATTGTGGTTTATATAACCACTTATGTATGTTACTTTGTATTATACCTGGTGTATATGTATGTATGACTGTGTTTACTAATCTATGATCTGGTTGACTTTTAATGTTATGTTTTGTTCTGAAATTATCTTTAGCCACTGTAGTTTTATATTAAATGAATTGAGTATATCGATCCACTTAAGGTAAGAGAGAAAATTTTATACACCCAATCGATGTATTCAATACTCATTTAATGTAAGACTCACGGATGGTCGCTCCTAACTATGCCTTTTCTTCGCATGATAGACAATATTACCTGGTAATGCTCTTTATTGATGTGGGTCTCAAGGTGGGGCGTTACAATTCTGTTCTAAATAGATCCTCAGCCACTGCAGTTTTATATTAGACATGATTTGAGTATGTTGATCCACTTAAGGTAAGAAAGTAAAATTTACACATCTAATCGATGTATTCGATGCTCATTTAATGTAAGACTTGCAAATGATCGCTTTTAACCAACCCTATTTTCCATACTAGCAGACGACATCACTTGTTAATGCGCTTTGTTGGTGTGAGTCTCGGAGTGGGGTGTTATAGGAATGGAACAAAATAATGACTTATAGTCTTATGTAGCTAACCTAAACAACATTGGTCACTTCGAAAATTTTCGAACTTCAAATAAGGTATGCTCAGCAACGTTTTACACTAAATACTCCTATTTCAAACTCAATAGAGCTAATTTTAAGAGCCAGTTCTAACATATGATGCAGAATTTAGCTTTTAATATCAAATTACAATTTTCTAATCTTCTAAACTAAACGATACACAGTTCAAGCTTTCATGCCCCACTATACGTGCGATCATCACAAAACTCGATGGTATACCACAACTCACTATTTCAAATCCAATAACATCAACCCCGTCAAAATTCGAGATAATGTCCCAGAATGCTAAGTTCATTCGTTAAATAAAAAAATTTAATCACCTTAATTCTAAAATAATAAATTATTTTTACCATTCTTATTTAAACAGAATTTAAATAAGCTTTCATAAATCACTTTAATCCATATTAAGTCCAAGAGTCCATCAATCTAAACGATTTCAGTATTTAATTTACTATTTTCGATTGGGATTGACAAATTCGCCTATTCAAATATATTAAATTTTAAAAGAATATCTTAATAAGTAAAATTAATTAAATATCATAATATCAAAATCCTAGTCGTTACAGCAACTCCTGAAATAAACTTATATTGTCTTAAAAATTAAGAAATTTACATATTTGCACTAAAAAATGTTATATAATAAATTTAATTTATATTTGCTATCAAATGTTTATGAATGATTTTTTATATGCCAACGTATTATTTGTAGCCAATTAAAATTTTACACTAACCAAAATACACAAACATTTAAGTATAGAAATAAAATAATCAATCAATGCAAATCTTATGGTTTAAATGGTTGAAGCATTAAAATATTTGATTACACACCAATATGGCATGATTTATGGCTCGATTTTTGAAACTATACTTTCAAACATTAAATTCAAAGAATCATGTGACCCTTCCTACCGAAATAGTTGAGTAGAAGATATGGACCATCTATTTTAACTCTTTTAAATATTGCTTAGAGGTGGACGTTTGGTTTGTTTGATTTATCTAATGATAAAAAGTGTTTAATCGAACTAGAAAAAATGGAAACCAAACAAAACAAATTTTGATTGGTTTTGGTTACTTATTCGATTTAACTAAAGTAAAAGTGATCCACATTTTTTTTAGACTATACATTTTATTTTGAAATAAAACGTAATAGTAAAATATTCTTGTTTAACATTCTTGCATTTTTAGTAGTAATTTTGATGCATATATAATAAATAAATAAAAATTCAGATCACTAAATTAGTGTAAAATATTATTATAACTCTAGTAGTTTTGAAAAAAATGTAATGACCCTCCATTTCGAGCGACTCAAGTCAATAATAAAACCACATGTCCAAGTCAAAGCATTCAAAATGACAGACTACAATTAATATTATTTTATTTATTGCAACACCACTGTATTATGTAATGCAACATAAGGAAAAAGCAAACGCAACAGTAAAAGAAAGCAAATACAACGCTTTAATTAAAAATTTTGCAATACCGTATAATCATTTTCAATGGAACTGTATAATTAATCTTTTTCATATATATATATATATATATATATATATACACACACACACACACACACACACACACACACACACACATACATATACATATGAAAAACATGAACATAAGCACCTTCCAATAATACAAAAAATAAAATTAAAAATCTATCTCCAACCGCGAAAGTTTTCGCATCTCCAACCATGATAAGAAGCAGTGCCGAATAGGAACATCATCATATATGAATATATTTGTTGAACAGATCCTAAGGCAAATCATCATATATGAATTAAAAGTAGTCTGAAAATAATAATTCCATAATTAACATTAGTAAAAGAGTAATAAAGGTTATTTATCAAACACCCCAAAAATGATAGCCAGATAGCCAAACATGCTAGCATTACACTGACTACTCAAGGGAAAGTCAGCAAATTCCTCTCCCTATGAGAAACTGCCACCGCATAATGGAAGATTCATGAAAATTAGTCATAGGAGCATTAACTAATTACTTACAGAAGTTGGGGGAAGGCCGTTTATTGTTTTCCAGTAAACACAGGAGCTTGTCCAATTTCAAACTGGGACGAAGTAGGAAGGCTGCACTCTTTAACTTCCTCTATGACTGCAAATACATTTACCGATATTCACATATATGGTTGCAGTAACAGCTTCTACCAAATCATGCTACATTGACATGTACAAAATGTGATAATTCAAAATCATTTAACATAATAACCGCAAATACATTGCCAAATAAATTGAGATGTAAAAAACATTTGACGAAATACCATGCAAAAAACCAAAAACATGTTATTATTGATAACCTTTGAAGTAAGGGTATTTTTGTTGATAACCTTTGAAGTAAGGATATTTAGGGTTTGGATTCCCTTTCGCTCCATCGTAGTCATCACATTTTCATCATTGTTTAACAGTAGAGGACATTCAGAAAATATGGGATGCTGTTGCAATGCCCGAGGCTCACAAAAACACCGCCCTCAGTGAATTTTTTAACGTTGAAGTTACAATTTTGCCCAGTTATGAGGAAAAGGAAGAACAATTTGAAGAACTGGTTACGCATCTACGATAACAGTTTATTCAGTCTATATCCCCAGGAGGTTTAGCCGGGGATAGAAGGGGAGTGGTTCCTGCTTCAGGTTTTTTTTTAAAGTGTACAAGAGATTTGGAGAGTTATTTGAGAAAACAAAGATCTTGACCTTGATCCAGCTCACAAGGTTATAGTTTCTACTGTGAGGTGTGAAGATATTTCCAATGAGAAGCTCAATCTTTTAACCTCAGATGAGAGGTGGCTTGAATTGGAGGCAACAGTTCAGTCTGGTCCAATGTCTGAGTTTGGTAAAAGATTAGGTTCCATTCTTGACACTTATTTGTCTCAGTATGATGTTGAAGCTGCCTACTTTGATGAAACTGTAAGGACTGCTAAAAAACAGCAGATAGAAACAAGAGCATTGCAAATATTGTAATCAAGCAAACAAAGTTGTATAGTTTCAAGGCTAGGGACAAGCTAGTTTCGTCGTGATATTGAAGAATACTCCGTGTCTATTCGTACTGAGAAATTATCTGAGCTTACTGCTGCTTATGAGAAACAACTAACAGAATCATTATCTGGGCCAGTGGAATCATTATTTGATGCTGCTGGAGTTCATACATGGGCATCTATAAGAAAAATTTACAGACAAGAAATTGCAAATGCAATTTCTACATTTACGACTGCACGTTCTGGATTTGAACTTGTTGATGCACAATCTGAAACAATGATTTCAAATTTGAAAGATCACGCAAATAATATAACTGAAAAGAAATCAAAAGAAGAAGCCGGTAAAATTTTGATGCACATGAAAGATAGGTTTTCCACAATTTTCAATCATGATAAAGATTCAATGCCAAGAGTTCGGACAGGAAAGGAGAATGTCCGAACAATCACAAAGGAAGCTCGTGCTATGGCACTTAAACTTTTAGCTGTACTGGCTGCAATTCGACTAGAAGAAAAATCAGATGGAATGCATACAAAACAAGCAAACTAGAAGTATAAAGTAAAGCCTCTACACAAACACACCGCAGTGCAAACACATTGTAGTAAGTCATAAACAATAGTATCTGCTGACCCATAACCCCGCTTATCTTATACATAACCAAATACCGAAACCTTCAATGATTAAGTACAATGTTATATAACCATATATAACATATAAGTTTATGCATATACAAATGTTTGTGTTTGAATAATAAACTATGAAATCTTTGTTCATAAATAGAACTGTTTCCTATGCATGTGTTCGTATCACAAAACCTCAAGCATACAATTATATGTTAATGTAAATGATCCCAAGTTGCAAATCAATTTTGACAATAAAAGTGGTTTATCTTTATATGAAAATACCCTTACTTCAGAGGTTTTTTGCATGCTTTTTGTATGTTATGTTAGTGTACTTGTCAAGACTCTTCTTATTTCATAATCAGCGTATAAAAAACCGAAAACATGTTGTTGATAACCACACACTCACCCAATATATACATTTCACACTGAAAAAGGGAAAATATTATATGGAATAACAGAAGAAACCTTTCAGTTAATGAAAGCAACACATGTAGGTGGATTAGGAATTTGACCACCTTCTTCATGGTTCGAACACCATACATCATCCTTTATGAACTGCATCCATGCATCGTCTTTGTCATCTTCATCCACGCACGAAGATGAGCTCATCGGACCTACATCAGGAGACATGTTTTGGTATTGATCATTATTGATATTATCACTAGTGATTGCTTGAGAGCTCTACATTAATGCTATGTTATTACATTGTCCATGGTCATCTGTTTCGTCGCACACAACATTTTTCTTGAAAACTCTACATAGTGCATACGAGTTCTATATGTTGAAGTATGCGATACTATATGTTAGATTGAAGTGGTTGAAGATAACTTCGAGTCGGAGGTGACCATTCACAAATGGGAGTTCGCACGAGAAAGTTATGAGCTGAAAGGTGCATGGTATCAGCTGACTGGTGCAACAAACGTCTGTCGTAGGGGACGACAGACGTCTGAGTTGTCAAGAGGATTTTCCCAAGACATCTGACAAACGTCTGTCATCTCCACGACAGACGTCTGAGAGTGGGACAGACGTCTGTCATATTGGGGACAGACGTCTGAGTTGAGAGCTGAAGCCCAAATAATTCCCTAGGAAGGACAGACGTCTGTCATCTCCCATGATTGATGTCTGACGAGTGTTTTGGGCTATTTTGGACTGAAAACTTGACAAATTGATTTGTGAAGACATGAGAGCAATTTGGGTAATTGGCCTATCTTTATATAAGCTATTTTCAGGTGTGTTACTTCCCAAGAGCTTGGATACTCGATTTAGGATCAAGGGTTTATTCTCAAGGATGAATTAGAGTTTATAACCTAATTCCAATTCTTCAATTCTATTCTCCTCAAACACTTTTCTATATTGAAATATAGTGATCATTGGATCAATCTCTTGTATTCCTTTCATCGTGTAATAAAATACTCTCTTCAAAGTGGATGTACACTAACAAGATGTTAGTGGAACCACTATAAATCCTTGTGTTATTTATTTTTGCTACTTATTGTCATTAGTTTCTTGCTTGTGATTGGGATTTGGATTGTTCGTGATTGGTTGATCTTGTTTTGTGACTAGAGTTATTGCTTTGGTTGTTTTTGCAAGTTTAACAATGATCTAGTCTTCCGGTAGCGCTTTATGGTTTAGATATCGGATTCGAGTGGTCTGGAGTCGGATTAATCGTAATGGTTACAACAGTTGGTATCAGAGCTGTTTGGTGCTTGTTAGGTGTTTGTGAAAATGTCAGAAATGGATAGTGGCTCAGTTAGTCCTTCAACCTGAAGTCCGAATAGTGTGGCGCCCTATGTACGGGGTTCGTATGCGGCGTCAGGTTCTCAATTGGTTATTGACAAGTGCAATGGTGATAATGACTTTGAGAAGTGGCAATGGTAAATAAAAGCGGCTCTTAGGCGGAATCGGGTGCACCAAGTAGTATTTGATACACACTTATTGCCAAGTGATATCTCAGATGTTGAGAGAGAGGGGATAGAGGAATGGGCTTACACTACTCTTCAACATGCTATGGGGGAGAATGTAATCTCCGAAATTAGTGGTGAGACTACCGCTAAAGATATATGAGACAACTTGGAAGAACTTTATATAAAGAAGTCACTCACTAATCGATCTTGTTGCGAACGTTTTTCACCTTCAAGATGAAGGAGGGTAATTCTCTTAAGGCACATTTGAATGCCTTTGATGACTTGCTCATGAAGATGAAGGCCATTGATTTAAAGATTGAGGAAGAGCAAAAGGCGATGATATTATTGTATTCGTTGCCAGATTGCTATATGGGTTTCTCAAATAGTTTGATCTATGGCCGGGATACCTTGACTCTTGATGATATCAAGATGAGTCTTCTTAGTGAGGAGTTGAGAGATCAAATGAAGGAGATGAGTGAGGGTAGTAGTGGAGCTAGTAGTGGTCACGTGTTGTTTGTGGAGAAAGAAAAGAACGTGAAGAAAGGAAACCATGGGTGTTCTAAATCAAGAAAACCCGGTGGAAGAGGAAAATCAAAAGAGAGAAATGGCAAGTGCTTTATTTGCAAGAAACTGGGACATTGGAAGAATGATTGTCCGAAAAAGATAAGAAGGAAGTAGTGTCTTCATCCATAGCGGTGCAGAGTGGGGATGGTGGGATAGATGAGAATGTGTTGACGGCGGTGGCATCGGGTGTTTCGGGTAACGAATGGGTTCTCGATTCGGGTGCGTCGTATCATATGATGCCAAATAGAAATTGTTTTTCATCCTTTGAGGTCAAAGAGGGAAATGCAATTGCTATGGGAAATGATGCTATTTGCAAGTCGATGGGTAGTGGCACCGTACAAATAAGGATGTTTGATGGAGTTGTTCGCACGCTCACCAATGTTCGCTATGTTCCGGGATTTAGGAAGTCGCTTATATCTTTGGGGCAATTGGATTCTTTAGAATGCTAGATCATTATCGATAAGGATTGCTTGAGGGTTTCGAAGGGGGCGCTTGTGGTTATGAAGGGTGCTAGGACTCATGGTATATATTTGCTTCAAGGCATGACCATAGGAGGTGAGACTTATGTGGGTGTTGATAGTTCTCGTGACTTGGATGCGACACGGTTGTGGCATTTGAGACTGGATCATGTCTCGGAGAGGAGTTTGGATATTCTTCTAAAGCGGGAGATGATCGAGGGTGAGAGTTTCAACAAACTAGAGTTTTGCGAGGAATGTGTCATGGGGAAGTAAACAAGGGTATCATTTGATGAAGGCAAGCATGGCTTAAAGGAGGTTCTTGAGTATGTTCATTCAGATGTTTGGGGACCAGCACCGGTTGCTTATTTGGGAGGAGCAAGGTATTATATTTCTTTCATTGATGATTTGTCTCAAAAGGTATGGGTGTATGTAATGAAGGCCAAGTCGGAGGCATTTGCTAAGTTCAAAGTGTTGAACTCTTGTTGAGAATGAGAGTGGCAAGACTTTGAAGGTGTTAAGGACCGACAACGGCGGCGAATATGTTTCCCGGGAATTCTTGGAGTATTGTAAGCATCAAGGAATCTGGAGACATTTTACTACACCTGGAGATCCACAATCTAATGGAGTAGCGGAGAGAATGAACCGAACTCTTCTTGAGAAAGCTCGATGCTTGAGATTGACATCGGGTTTTTCTAAGGGATTTTGGGCCGAAGTTTTGTCAACCGCGGTGCATATTGTGAATCGAATTCCATGCTCGGCCATTGGTAACAAAATTCCGGAGGAAGTGTGGAAAGGGAAAAGTGTTGACTTGAGATATCTTCGTGTATTTGGTAGCTCGGTTTATGTGCACGATCAGGGGAATGACAAGCTTGGAGCTAGAGCATTTAAGGGGATTTTGCTTGGTTTCATGGAAGGCGTGAAAGGCTCTCAGATTTGGAATTCGGAAACGAAGAAGGTTGTAAATTCTCGTCATTTCACTTTTGATGAGTCAACTTTATTCAAGGTGAATGAGAGCTCATTGGATGTTTCGGATTTGGTTCATGGTGAATCAAAGGAGAAGGAAGTCATTCCCACATACCGTCCAAGTGGTAGTAGAGTTGAAGAAGCTCGTGGGGTTGAAGCGGTTGATGAAACATTACATAGTCCACATGGTTTCTCTAGTGATGTTGGTGATGTACATGATACTTGAGAAGTTTCGACTCAAGGTGGAGTCAAAAGGTGTATGGGTGATAGTATTGCTACTTGGGTTGGTCGACGTGCAATAAGGCCTCCCGAAATATATGGTGATTGGAACTACCTTAGCTTTAGTGGTCATTTGGACTATGCTCTCAATGTAGTCCAAGATGAGCCGATGGACCTTGATGACGTCATGGAGTCGAGAGAGAGCTCGAAGTGGAATTGCGCCATGGAGGAATAGATGCAATCGTTAATGAAGAACAGAACTTGGGAGTTGGTTCCGCTTCCTCAAGGAAACCGTGCTATAGAGTGCAAATGGATTTACAAGGTGAAGGATGATGGAAGATACAAAGCAAGGCTAGTGGCAAAGGGGTTTGCACAAAGGAAATGAAAGGAATATGATGAAATTTTTGTACCTGTGGTTCGTCATACTTCTATCCGGGTTTTACTAGCCATAGTTGCTATCCATGACTTGGAGTTGGAGCAACTTGATGTGAAAACCGCCTTCTTGCATGGAGACTTGGATGAAGACATCTACATGGTGCAACCGGAAGGATTTTTTGTAGATGGTAAGTCTAAAATGGTTTGCAAGTTGAAGAAATCACTATATGGGTTAAAGCAATCGCCTAGACAATGGTACAAGAGATTCGATCATTTCATGCTAAGTGGCTTCCATTGAAGCATCAAGGATGCTTGCGTATATTTCAAGAGGTTGGGAAATGAATGTTGGGTGTATTTACTCTTGTATGTGGATGATATGCTCATTGCTTCCAAGGATCAAAATGAGATCAACAAGTTGAAGATGCTTTTGAAATCGGAATTCGAGATGAAAGATCTTGGAGAAGCAATAAAAATCTTGGGCATGGAAATTGGAAGGGACCGAAAGCGTTTTGAGTTAAGATTGACTCAAAAGTAATACATTAAGAAAGTGTTTTGCCGATTTATCATGAAGGATGCAAAGGCGTTAAATATACCTTTACCTTTGCATATGAAGCTTTCGGATAAGGGATCACCTATCGGGGATAAAGACAAGTCTTATATGGAAAAGGTGCCATATGCAAGTGCGGTTAGTAGTTTGATGTACGCAATAGTGTGTACAAGGCCCGATATTGCAAATGTCGTCAGGGTGGTTAGTCGGTATATGGCTAATCCGAGGAAATCGCATTAGGAAGCCTTGAAGGCTATATTGGGATACTTGAAAGGCTAGCATCTCATGGACTTGTCTTTGGCGGTAGTGATGAAAGGAGTTGCAAGTTGGTTGGTTATTGTGACTCGGACTACACCGGTGATAGGGATCGGAGGAAATCAACTTCAGGGTATGTCTTTTCACTTGGCGGGACAGCCATTAGTTGGAGATCAAGATTGCAAACCGTAGTTGCACAACTACAAAACTGGTTTGTTGCTTCTGTTGTCTAACCCCTGTTGCTTCTGTTCAACAAAAGAAGCAACTACAGTCGAAGCAATAAACCAAAAGTAGTTGCTTCAGCTTGGGAATAGAAGCAAAAAAAACATTTTTTGCTTCGGTTTCTCATCCCCTTTTGCTTCTGTTCAACATCAGAAGCAAATGAATAAGATGCAAATAGATCTGAATTTGTTGCTTCTGGTACACAACGAAAGCAACAAAAATGTCCTTTTTTACTTCCGTTCTTAGCTGTGGAAGCAAAAAGGGTTAATGGGACCCTATTTGTTGCTTCTGTTGTGCTTACACCAGAAGCAAAATACTACATTTAACAATAAAATATACCCCTTATGAAGCAATATAATTCTCAAACAAGCAATTGATATTTATTACAAATAATTATCTTTTGCAATTATATAATTGGAATATATAACAATATAAATTGAACAATTGAATATAATAATTTCATTAACAAGTATTATATTCATACAATTATGAGTAACAACATAATAGAAAAAATAATAATTTAGTAATATTGTAAATAATTCGGTCTTAACAAGAAAACACAAGTACAAACTTCAAATTATAACTTACTAATTATAAAATCACGGTTTTAAGAAGAAGTGCGGTTTTTACAAAATACAGCTCTCTAAGGGGAAATAATGTAGTTTCTCATCGGTTTCTTCAAACATGCTGCTCTCTGATTGTTGGCTACAATTGACATAGTGTAGTACCTGGAATCCAAAACAAAATAAACTTTTAGCACCAGCTTAATGCCACTTTTGAAACAAAAAAAACACTTCAAACAAACTTTTTCAGCTCTCTATAGCACACTGAAAAATTGTCACCAAATAATCCTCGTATAACGTTATATTTGCACCAATTAGCTTTGTTATGTTTTTCACATATCTACTATGGTAGCAGTACTAAGCTATAATCAAAAAAAAAAAAAAGTTCAGTAGCTTGTAAGCAAGGGGAAAATAGAGCATTCACGTAACCGCAACATGGATAATCTGCAAAAAATTCAACATAGGGACATGTAGTAAAGATGAGATATGAATGACAGAGCAGATGATAAAAAACCGCTTCTAGGGGACCTCTGATTATACATAAAAAATGGTAACTTAATTCAACTTTATGCTAATACAATTTGTTTATCAAACAAGGAAAAACTGGCGAAAGTTGGTCGACACAATAGATTAACAAAAAAGAAACATAAAAATAACATATATTTCATTTTTTCAACTAGCATAGAAAAGTTTATACGAAGATGCGAGGAATTTGTATAAAAACAATATTGCAACTTAGGCAAGAAAAATTGGAATAAAAATACTAGTATAAAACTTATGAATAAAAATCAATTATGATGTGCAGATCAAATTAGAAAATAATAAAACAGTAATATAATTTTGTTATGGATTATAGTATTGTTAGGGAACGTAAGATGTGGATGTAATTATTAACCATTAACAGTTGAATACAAAATTGTCATGTGCAGTGGTAGGTAAAAATTGTTTCATCAGCTCAATTTCTACTTATACTGACGCCATAATGATAGTGTAGATGTACTTTAACTAGAATTCAATATCAAAATTTTGGAATTAAATATTCAACCGTTGCACGCATTAAACAATTGATATGATATGGCACATTAGATTAAGTCAACATTATTGATATAATATCTTTAACTGCTATATCAAAAACATTAAATAATTGATGAAGCTAAGTTGAACAATTTACCTCGTCAAATCCAGAAAAGCAACTTTGACAGGATCACACTTAGAATTAGCAGGTCACACAATAAAATTCCCTATAAAAAAGGAGCACATTAATCCATTTAATAATCAAAATATTACATCGCTAAGTATATCAAAATAACAGAGTACTTATTTCAACATTGTTTCCTATCTTTCAAACTCATAAAAATTCTTTATTGTGTTTGTAATAAATTACTTGTCTGGACCCATGCATTTTTGCTAGTAGTGAAGAGTTAGGGCCATCTCCAATGCATAGTTAAGAGTTAGTATAATATGAAGGTGTTTAAATTATAGATTGGTGAGCTTAAATTATAGATTGGTGAGCTTTTACACCCACTCAAAATTGACGCAGATAACAGAGCACCAAAATTATAATATGAAGGTGTTTTGCATTATTCTTGCGGTAACTGTCTGCTAGCTAAGAATGTGTATTCGTATATATTTTATAATGACAATGAAATGTAGATAAAGACCAGTCTCTGATAAACCCATCCGACCAAGAAAAATATTCAAGGACATTAAGGTATATATATTAATAACTGCAAGAATGCTTCTGTGTTCCATATTGATGCAGACCATTGTAAAACATACTATGTTTTGAATATAAAGATTGCTGCTCTTTTGGATTATCTTTGACATTGATTCAATTAATTATAAATGTACAGATATAACAATGAAGTAGTTTAAGTTGGACTGTCAATGGATTACATTCACAAGCTAATTAACCATGGTAAAAGGCATTGATAACTATCTTTTCTTCCCCTGTCAATCGATGCCAACATAGAAGGGTCTTTAAATCTAACATGGAATAACTAACATGGTTATCTATTGACACAATAGACAACATAACTACTAGGGTGTAAGCAGGAACAACTTCCATTCTCAAACACATGATAAGCAAGTTGAACAAACAAACAAGTAGTTTAACTAGTTCCTACTAATATGGAATAACATTAGCCAAAAAAAGATGTTGCGTTGTGCCTACAGGGACCATTTAGGTAGAATTAGCGCTAAAGATAAACAATGACAGTGGGGAGTAGACCGTACAAAATAGTGTGTGCTATGCAACGGAAAACTAAAAGGTATAACTTGCTTTTTTCAAATGCAATACAGTAGACACTTTTTTCTTTTTGGATGATCACTTTCCTATAAACAGATTGGTCATGTTTAAATAAACAGACTGGTCATGCTTAAATGATAAAAGACATTTAGGAAAAAGACATTTTGTAATACCAAAGAAGGTTGCGAGTTTGAGCAACAGTGCTAAAAAAAGCATATGTTTCTTTCTGTTTACAATTCATTTATTTCCATAGTATTGTCAATATTAATCCACTTTTTAAGTGTTTTTCCCATGATTTTGTTTCGTTCATTTGTTCCGTACTCCACGGATCTTGCTTTTTCATATCTAATAAGTTATTTTACTAAAAAGCATACATAAAATTTAAATTTAAAATTTAATGATTAGAACTCGTCATGTAGTTTTTTTGGGATAATGCGCTGCTAACAAAATACCAGCAATATTTGTGTATCAAATGGACAAAGCATTACGCCTGCTAAGGGAAAGTACATAGATTATTTTGGGACTGTGGCAAAAGAGGTTGGGTGATTTTTAAACACTGAAAAACTAAGAATTCTTTAAACATTGGAACAGTGGATCATGATCCTCAGATTCTAGAATCATATGATGCAATGTTACAGGCAAGGGGATCTTGCAAACAATAAAAAATGTAAAACTATGGAGTTTAAACTTTAAAGCAATAAACGTATGTAAATAAAAATTAGTTTGACTTTGTACTATTTTCGCTATTTGGAAGTGGACAATAAATCTGAAATGTCATATTGTTGTTCTTAGGTAAAGTGCAAAACCTATGACTACAATATTATGATTCATGTGTCAGTTTCCTTTATTGTCTATCATAAAATACAGAAAACTGACACATGAAAATGAGGTCTAAGTCATAGTTTTTGCAGTTTTTCTATTCATCAACTTGACTTATAAGGGAAAACAGTAGACCCGCGGTTGGAACACGAGTTTATTATATCGTTAGGCAATGGTCTCTGAAAATAAAGTACTTAACCTAAACCCATGATCATCATACATAAAGGTTTCAACACTGCTACGGTTGAAAATATCAGTAGACTCGTTTATTATATCCCTTATTATAACATCACAAAAATTAAACTAATTAAGTAATTAATAATAATCATAAGTAAATTGAAATTATGGAAACGATTAAATATTTGTAAGGTATTGGTTGACTTATCATGCTTGGAAGATTCGAGTGATACTAGAAAAATCATATCTGAAGATTTGAGATAAATAAGAAACTAAATTGGTTATTAGAGCTAGGTAATTTATATTTGTATAGAAAGGATTTGTAAGACAAAGAATGGTGTGACGACAGCCCATAAAATGGAACAATAAATTCCTCCCATAATTACTGTAAAATTTATTACAATTATGGTATGAATATGAAATTATATATGCAAGTAAATTGTTTGTACTTTAAAGAATGTAAATTGTGAAAACAATTTGAAATGGGGTCATATGTAATATTATTATATATGTCGAAGCATTAAAGTGTGGAGGTTATGGCAACCTGTAATATCAAAGGGCAGCTCTGTGAAATGGTCAAATATAATAGATAATAAGCATTCACCCTCATTCCATTTTAGTTCAATGTTGCTCTCCTGATGCAACCTAATTCCAACTTTCATTACCCACTTATGTTTTTTTTCCACAATCCGGAGTTATCCACACTGCCCAGTCTCTTAGAACATCATGCAATTTTACATATTGCCCATAAAGTGTATATTTGGAGTTTTCGCCATCTTCCAGCAAACATGCTGCTTGAAGGCTCCCAATAAGAGAAATACCCATTAGGTAAGCATCATTCATGCTTTCAAAATCGATCTATAATACCAAGTCCCTACCACCACACTATCAAGTTATATTTTTCTAACAGTTCGTCCTTTGGCTACATAGAAAGCTAAAGAAAACAGTTTTTCAAAACTTCGCTGTTTAAGAAGTCATAGCTTATTTTTAAAATTAGCTGCATTTCATGTTTTTTCGAACCTGAAACGTCATGAACATGCGATGTCCTCAACATGTTAAGAGAAAACTTCCATTCACCAATTGACTATCACTTACCTTCCATATTACCACAAACATACTATCGATGAGTTGCGAAGACCACTTTGCGTGTTTTGCTACAATTTTCATCGGAAGTATTTGAAAACTCCAATTTTATGTAAATTCAGGCTTCCCATAAGTCGTCTATAAACGATAGAAAAATCTTATTTCCAAGCTTCACTATAGCCATTTGTTAATCTAAGCTTCTTAATTATTTCACTTTGAACCTTTCAAATATTACTTTGTTCACCGGATGTTATTATCCTAATTACACGGTCATACATGGGAAGTCCAATGCAATTACATTAACTGATTTATCATTTTGTACAAACGGAAACGTCTTTTTATACTTCTACCCTAATGATCTTGGAACTTCGTATGTTGTTGGTATAATGTTATTGGGGTCGCTCTCCATCGTCACCATGTCAAAAGATTCTTGTTTAAGAAGATCTATTACTTTTTCATGGTACACGGCACATTTCATAGCAGCTGAATACGTTGAGTAGATGTAAGAGAAGCCACTTCATATGTACTTCTGTTATACTCATAACTATTTCTATCTCAGGCATGACATCGACAACATCTTTCTTCCAACCTTTAATTATCCTGACTAGCGGGATTTTTCACATTATTTTTAAGAATTATTTTTAGGAAATTCTTACAAGTCTGAACCTTTAATTAACTTACAAGACGGAACTTGTACCTGATCTCTGTAAAATAATTTGAGAAATTCTTATTGTATTTCAGCATTTGTTTCCTTAATTTTCCCTAATGTTCATGCAAAGCACTGGTGTCATGGAAGCTAAGAGCATTATTAGATGGGTACTAACATTTGGTGTCAGAAGTCAGCCCACTCAGACATTATATCAAATATTTTACAGTACTAACAGTTTATGAACAGCACATTAATTTTATTTTTGTCCAAGCATGTTGGCTAAATACATCAAATACATTAGAAAAACAAGAATATAACATTTTATGATAAATACATTCAATTTAACCCAAAATTTTAAAAACTTTTATAACTAATAACTGGATGTCTAGCGCAGGCTACCTAGCTAAATTGATTTTTTTCCACTGACAAAATTGTGTAATGAGATAATAGCACATATTATACTATAGAACATGACTAAACAACAGATTGTACGACACACATAGATAAGCACGGGTTAATTGGGAAAAATAATTAACAATGTAATTGTATGGGTAATAATAAATTTTAAATGACCAAATTAATAGACTATTGATAAACCAACGTTTTCTGCCTTAATTACTGTTCCACTTTTAGCAATTAAGATGCTTTGAATATATCACTCAATCCACAGATTACCAACAAACAAAAGTTATCAAATGCTATCATTGCCTCATTTCAGATCCGCTAATTGCAGACATATGAGCAATTAATAGACTAATCTATCTTAACGTTTCATACTCAACCGGAACAATAACATACGACAAAAAAATCAAAAACCCAAGAGTTATGTTATTTAATATAACTAAATATTAAATTAGAAAACATCTTTCAAAAAAACAAGAGAAAAGACAATGGTTATCCAAAATCAATACCTGAAGCAATCCAAACTAAAAAATCAGAAAATTTGGCAGATCCAAATTAGCTTTGAAGAGAAAACTTCCGTCTTAATGTCGATACAAACGGATTAAAATCTAGATCACCCTTGACGTCGATTGAATGAGCAGATATCCCTTACGACGATATCGATTGAATAAGCAGAAGAAAATGCGTTTATTATTTTTGTTTTCCTTTCCTACAAATAAACGATTTTACTTTTTGTGAAATTTGGGCGCGATGATACGATGTTTGGGCTGGGAGATTTGGGGATATGCGCTCTAATTCATTTCGGATCTAATGGTTTGAGGGCTGGTCAACTAAAATGAAATTGCTTCTATTGAAAAAAAATTGGAAGCAAAAAAATGATTTTGCTTTGGCGTTATTGCTTTTGTTTCTACAAAAACAGAAGCAAATTTTCATAGGTAGATTTTCTGATGCTTTCCTTGTATTAATTGCTTCTGTTGTAATGACGGGACAAAAGCAAATGATATTATTTGCTTTTGTTGTAAGCACATCAGAAGCAAATGAGGAGAAGCAACAAGTGCTTTTCGTACTAGTGTTGCTTTATCCACTATGGAGGCGGAGTTGATTGCCGTTGTGGAAGCGGCTAAGGAAGCACTCTACTTTAAGTAATTGTTGTGTGACTTGGGTTTCGAACATGAAAGTGTTGATGTTCGATGTGATAGTCAAAGTGCTATCCATTTGCGGAGAATTTGGCGTTTAGCTCACGGACCAAACATATTGAGGTGAGAGACTCATTTCTTATAGCCATGAATGAGGGTAAGCTAGTATACCTCCGGAAAGTGCACACAAAGGATAATGCGGCCGATATGTTTACGAAAGCATTGCCATATGGGAAGTCCGAGCATTGCTCGAACTTAAATCGCTTGTTGAGTTGCTAGGTGCCACGGGATGGAGAGAGTGATTTTGTTTGTGCTTGATGGAAAGGAATAGCGGTGAGAGATTGGAAATCTATCTTCATGGTAAGTACTCATTACACTCCCGAGTACATTGTCTTTTGGTGAGACGGTTTTGGTTTGAATATTTTCAACACTACATTGGCAGATGAGGGCATTGCCTGAACTCGTTGGTGTAGTGCAATGGGCGGTGGCCATGCCGGAGCTCATTGGGGAAACATTCGAGTTTGCTTGGTCGAAGGTAGATGGAAATGCTTGGGGCATTGGAGTTTGGAGTTGAGATGGATATAGTATTGAGGTGGAGTGTTGAAGTATGCGATACTATATGTTAGATTGAAGTGGTTGAAGATAGCTTCAAGTCGGAGGTGACCGTTCGCAAATTGACGTTCGCACGAGAAAGTTATGAGCTGAAAGGTGCATGGTGTCAGCTGAATGGTGCGATAGATGTCTGTCGTAGGGGACGACAGACGTATGAGTTGTCAGGAGGATTTTCCCGAGACTTCTGACAGACATCTATCATCTCCATGACAGACGTCAGAGAGTGGGACAAACGTCTGTCATATTAGGGACAGACGTCTCAGCTGAGAGCTGGAGCCCAAATAATTCCATAGGAGGGACATACGTCTGTCACCTCCCACAACAGACGTCCGACGATTGTTTTGGGCTATTTCGGGATGGAAACTTGCAAATTGTTTTGTGAAGACACGGGGGCAATTTGGGTAATTGGCCTATCTCTATATAACCTATTTTCAGGTGTGTTAGTGGGAAGAGCTTGGATACTTGATTTGGGATCAAGGGTTTATTCTCAAGGGTGAATTAGGGTTTATAGCCTAATTCCAATTCTTCAATTCTATTCTCCTCAAACTCTTTTCTATATTGAAATATAGTGATCATTGGATCAATCTCTTGTACTCCTTTCATCGTGGTAACAAAATACTCTCTTCAAAGTGGATGTATACTAACGAGATGTTAGTGGAACCACTATAAATCCTTGTGTGATTTATTTTTGCTACTTATTGTCATTAGTTTCTTGCTTGAATTTGGATTGTTCGTGATTGGTTGATCTTGGTTTATGACTAGAGTTATTACTTTGGTTGTTTTTGCAAGTCTAACAACGATCTAGTCTTCTGCTAGCGCTTTGTGGTTTAGATATCGGATTCAAGTGGTCTTGAGTCTGATTAATCACAACGGTTACAATACTACGAACCCATAATATCTTCGCATTCCTTATCATCAAGCTGATACTCATGCATAACCCACTGTGATGACCCCAAACTTCTGTAGACCGAAAGCAAGGATAATCATTTTGGAATACAACATAATTACAACAATAAACAGATCTCAGAGAAAGAACATAACACGTAAACATTTCAGCGGAAATAAAATGTCATCAGCATCACAACAGAATCATCAGAGTATGCAGTTTTACAGGATCCACTTAGCAATACAGTGAGTCTCAAAGATAAGGAAATAGATTTCAAATTCCATAACATACATCAAAAGCAAAAGATGGAAAAATGTCTCAAAGCAAGATAAAACTAGAGAAAAAGACTTCTCCTTCCTCCGTCCAAGCAAGCTCCAATCAGAATGTATCACTTGAACCTGTCAATTGGCTGCCCGTGTGGAAATAGGGCACCCGAGTTTGCAAAAGTGAAACAAACTACGAGTCAGTCATGGGACTGGTGTAAGAATTCTTAACTAAATTAACTATCAAAATGGCGAATCTCAGGACCACGCCGCTAACGCGGAACAGGTTTTCTCCATTGGATTGCCAGTGCATAATTTTATAGGGTTTATATGAAACAGCGAAATGACTTTTGAAAAATGAAATCATCATAAGACTCAGATCCTATCACACAATGCAACGCACACAGGAGGATAGAGTTTTCCCTTATGATGATCAAATATGCTTAATACGTGAAAAATAATATTTTAATATTATCATTAGTGTTTAAGCAGTATTAAAATACTTCAATATAAATATATCAATCCTAGACGGCATAGTACCCCATCCTACTATGTCGACGTATATAAGTTTACAATCAAAACTGAAATGTTGTCGTATTGGGAATTGGTTTTCTGTCATGAAATTGAGGCTAGGGATCATCCTCTTCCGATTCGAGACACTCTAGCAAATGCCTCAGGATTCCCCGCAGTGAACCCTTGGATGCGGTAGGGTCGGTCCCTACCTAACGGTAGTGGATTAGTTATGCCTGAACACACGTTTCCCAGTCCCTTTGGACCTATAATATGACCACTTCCGGCCTATAAAAACCCGAGGTACCTCAATCCAAAATCCACATAAGTAAAATGTCGGGCCGTGTCAAAACCCAAGCACCACTCCTAGCTAGAAAGAAACGTGTGCACTTCCTACGGTCCATATCCCGTTTTTGACTCATACCGGGGTGTGAGTCTCGCGAAGTCATGATATACACAAAGCTATGCCTAAACAGGCTATACTTTGATCATCAGCCACAAGGCCTGCTTTTCAATAAAGCCTTGATCATTGCATCTTGGCGTGCCACATTGACAATTCAACGCCATGCAATCGATAACTATCACTACGTATCAGGGTGTTAAGTAGAGAATAAATTCTCTACCACCAAACAGACATATATTAATAGAAATCGATTTAATTACATGAAGTGAATTTCAACGTCAGACACGCATCCATTTACAAGTCCGTTCTGGGTCTGAATGAAACCGAAGACACCAAAGAGGTTCTCGCTTATCCGCACGATCAACACACACGTCCGGACAATTACTGCTTCAACCCAGTCCTGGGAGCAAGTCAGTCCAAGGTATCAGAAGTCATCGTCCATTCGAGGTGAAGATCGCCGGTCTTCAACCATCGTCTTCTTACATCTTGGATTTATTCGCCGTGCAATTATTTGAAATGAGTTAAACTTGGCCTTTTCAAATAATTTTCGCGTAATTATAATTCAAAACATTTCGTATATATTTATAACTATTTATCGCTATTTTCATTTATTAAAAATAGCTCGAAATAAATAAACGACATTTCGGGTCAATGGGCGGCGCTGGCGCTGCTTTTACCAAAATTTGATTTACACATATCTTAAAATCTTACCGTCGGATTTTGATGAAATTTACATCGTTGGAAAGCTCTTCCCAAAGCGGTCCTAACGGTTCCAGTTTTGGGGAAATCCAACGGTCGGATCTTTCTATATATTCGTTTGAAGTTAAGATTGTCGATACGCGAACTGCTGCGCTCGTTTCGTTTAATTTTATATTTTATATTTATATATAAACCATTGGGCGATTCCCTTTATTAAAATCCATTCCTTTTATTCTATGAAAATAATATTTTCGTCCGCCAATTCTAATGCGACAAAAATGATGGTTTCAACAATGTAAAATTTTATATCAAATAAAAATGACATTTTTGTTCGCCAACTCTAATGCGACAAAAATGATGTTTTAACGATATATATTTTTATACTCAACAAAAATGACATTTTTGTTCGCTAACTCTAATGCGACAAAAATGATCTTTGAACGATGTATATTTCATATTCAATAAAAATGACATTTTTTTTCGCCAACTCTAATGCGATAAAAATGATGTTTTAACGATGTATATTTCATATTCAATAAAAATGATATTTTTGTTCGCCAACTCTAATACGACAAAAATGATGTTTTAACGATGTATATTTCATATTCAATAAAAATGACATTTTTGTTCGCCAACTCTAATGCGACAAAAATAATGTTTTAACGATGTATATTTTTATATTCAACAAAAATGACATTTTTGTTCGCCAACTCTGATGAGACAAAAATGATGTTTTAACGATGTATATTTCGTATTCAATAAAAATGACATTTTTGTTCGCCAACTCTAATGCGACAAAAATGATGTTTTAACGATGTATATTTCATATTCAATAAAAATGACATTTTTGTTCGCCAACTCTAATGCGACAAAAATGATGTTTTAACGATGTATATTTCATATTCAATAAAAATGATATTTTTGTTCGCTAACTCTAATGCGACAAAAATGATGTTTTAACGATGTATATTTTTATATTCAACAAAAATGACATTTTTGTTCGCCAACTCTAATGAGACAAAAATGATGTTTTAACGATGTATATTTCATATTTAATAAAAATGACATTTTTGTTCGCCAACTCTAATGCGACAAAAATGATGTTTTAACGATGTATATTTCATAAAATTTTATTTCCTTTTCTTTTACAACGAAACATGTAAATTCTTTTATCTTTACATTGGGAAAATGTAAACTTTTCATAGTTACAAAGAAAAATGCAAATCTTATACCTTCACAGAGGAAAATGTAAATCTTATAATTTAAAATGTAAATTTCCCATCTTTACATAGAAAAATGTAAATGTTATATTTTAACATAAAAAAAAATGTAAATTTTCTATTTCTCTTTATTACAATAGAAAAATGTAAATTTCCTATTTTTCTTTATTACATTAGAAAAAATGTAAATTCTCTATTTATTGTTTTTATTCTCATAAGTAAATTCTCTTTTTATTGTTCTCTTTTACATTGAAAAATGTAAATATTTTCCCTTCTTTCCTTTTACATTGAAAAGGTAAATATTTTCTTTTCTTTTCTTTTACATTGAAAATGTAAATACTTTCTTTTCTTAGAAAAATGTAAATGTTCTATTATTTCTAAGTTTCAATTTTTAACCCAACCCCAAAGTATGATCATTTCAACTAAATAGACATAACGATGAAATTTTGATACATTTTTAACTAAATTAACATAACTATGAAGTTTTGTGTCATCACAACTAAATTATCATAACGGTGAATTTTGTGTCATTACAACTAAATTATCATAACGGTGAATTTTGTGTCATTACAACGACGACAACATATGATCGGGTGTATAATTTCCATGAATCAAATAAAAAGTCCCACCTTTATTTTGTGAAATCAAACAAAATATATGAACTTTATTTATTTTACAAATTAGAATAAAAGATCAAATCTTTATTTATTATACAAATCCAACTTTCTTTTATTTTATAAAACAAAATAAAAGATCAAATCTTTATTTATTATACAAATCCAAATTTCTTTTATTTTATAAAACAAAATAAAAGATCAAATCTTTATTTATTATATCTCAAAATAAAAGATCAAATCTTCTTTTATTATATAAAACAAAATAAAATGCTCAACTTTGTATTGATTTGATTCAAGGACAAAAGATCAAAACTTTATTTTATTTTGTTTCAAAAACCAAAGATCAAACTTTATTTTATTTCGTTTCAAAAACAAAAGATCAAAACTTTATTTTATTTTGTTTCAAAAACAAAAGATCAATACTTTATTTTATTTTGTTTCAAAACAAAAGATCAAAACTTTATTTTATTTTGTTTCAAAAACAAAAGATCAAAACTTTATTTTATTTCGTTTCAAAAACAAAAGATCAATTTTAAGAGAAAGGAATAAAAATAAAGATAAGAATAAAAATAAAGGTGAGAACTTTATTATGATTACATCTGAATTTTACAGATCCAAACTGTAATACTATAACATGATATCCAACGAATATAACTCAACTATACAATAATCACCACATAACAGATCAGAAATAACATACAATGATTCAACTAATCGAATATAATTAAATTATTTAATTATTCAAATTCAGAAATCTCACAGTCGTTGAAGATTTTTGGCCAAAATTCAAACTGTTCAGAGTCAACTGCAATCAGTTTAGACGCGTAGATCTCAGTCACACGATCTAAACACCGCTGAAATCATCGAATTTCGAATTGAAACGAGTTAGATATGATTAATTGAAGTTTTAAAACAATTTAAATAAATAAATTAATAATTAATTAAGAAATAACCTTTCTTCCCCCAAAAAAAAGTAACGGCCATAAGCTTTCAGTTTTAGCTCAAAACTTTGATTCGATTTTTCACCAAATCAGTTGCAGGGTACGTCGATCAGAAGGGGGGACGTCGGAGCAGGTCGGACGGCGCACGGGGGAGGGTGGAGTTTGGCCGAGCTCGGTCGAGCTCTGGGGGCCCACAGTGGTGAGATGCGGCGCACTTCGGGGCGTTGGGGTGGCTGCTAGGTGCAATCACAGAGGTGATGACCGTACGGATGTGAAGAGGGGAAAGTCCTTTACAATAAACTCCAAAGGAGCAGTAGGTTTTGGTGTGAGGATTGAGGGAAATTAAGAGGAGAAGGAAGGAGCAAATTCGGCCATGGGATTCATGGTGGCGGCGGCAGAAGATGATAGTGAATAGTGATTAGGGTTTTAATCTCTTATTATTTATAATATTATGATGTATTTTTACAAATAAATCCATATCTTTCAAACCGGTACAATTTCAGTCCAGCAGAAAGTGACCCTAGCCAATAGCCCATATTCCAGATCCAATGGGACAGGTCCCGTCAGCCCAAACGGCTGTCTGTGGCCTGTATTATTTAATTTAATATTTAATTTCTTTATTAATTTAATTCGTCTGCATAAATAAATTCACCGAGGCCACAAACGGACTCAGAAAAATCCAGAAAAAATATATTTGTCTATGTTATGACGATACGGTCCTAAAAAAATTAATTTCATCGAATTCTGACACTGTTTGAAAAATGGATATTTTTCAGTCGATTAAATTTAACTACAATCGACCAAACGTATTTTCCTTCGCCACGCTCACATATTAATTCGAAAAATTCTAAAAATTGAAACCTAGCAATAATATGACATTCCGGTTCTAATGAAAGTGGTTTCGTCGAAAACAGAGATCGTTTGAAAATTGACTATTTTCACTGGCTTTAATATTATTTAAAAATAAAAATTTTAAACTCTGCCACATTTTTCCACCAAGTAATTAAAAATAAAAATTTTAAATTGGTTCGGATTTTCCGGGTCGTTACAATCTCCCCCACTTAAGAATTTTCGTCCTCGAAAAGGAAACAAAGAAAAGTAGGAACCAAGATGGAAAATGTAAATTGGTATAAGCGTACCTCAGTACAAGAGTTACTCGGAGATATCCACTCTGCACTTGGGGTAAGCCTTTTTGATGCTATCTTCTATCTCCCAAGTACAGTCTCTAGGATCCCCACTCCATTGAACCTTGACTAGGTTGATCTTCTTGTTCCTCAAGATTTTGGTTTCTTTGCCAATGATCTTTATCGGGTCTTTTCTCACTGTTAGATTTGGAGCAATATCTAGGACCTGTTGGTTTAGTTCATCCTCAATCAGATCTGGATCGTGCACATGCTTGCGGAGCTGCAACACATGAAATACGTCATGCACCCCTGGCAACCAATCGGGTAGCTGCACTCTATAAGCGAGAGTACCAATCCTTTCGAGAATAGGGAATGGACCAATGAATCTCGGTGCCAACTTTCCCGTCTTCCCAAAACGAATCACGCCTCTCAAAGGAGAAACCTTCAGGTATATTCGATCACCCACAGAGAATTCTAGATTTCTTCTTCGCTGGTCTGCATAGCTCTTTTGTCGGCTCTGAGCAGTCAACAAGCGCTTCTTAATCAAGTCAACTTTATCAGATGCTTCTCGTACCATGTCGGGGCCCAAGACTAGTCGATTGCCCGACTCCACCCAACATGCCGGAGATCTGCACGGCCTGCCATAAAGTAATTCAAACGGTGACATCCCCAAGCTTGCTTGGTAGCTATTATTATAGGAGAATTCCACCAAGTGCAAGTGGTCCTCCCATGAACCACCATAATCAAGGATACAAGCACGCAATAAGTCTTCCAAAACACGATTCACCCTCTTAGTCCGGCCATCTGTCTGAGGGTGATAGGCAGAGCTCAGATTCAACTTGGTCCCAAGCTCTTCTTGAAAAGCCTCCCAGAATTTGCTAGTAAATAATGGATCCCGATCACTGACAATGCTTTTGGGAACCCCATGCAGTCTAACTATCTCTCTGAGATAAAGCTGTGCCAAACTACGAGCTGTTCTATTGGACTGAACAGGGATAAAATGAGCAGACTTTGTTAAGCGATCCACAATCACCCATATTCTATCATTGCCTTTTCTACTTCGGGGCAAGCCATCAATAAAGTCCATAGAAATTTCCTCCCACTTCCTAGCAAGAACTCCTAGCGGTTGCAACAAACCTGCCAGTTTCTGTTGATCACTTTTAACTTGCTGACAAGTGGGACATCTAGCCACATAAATAGAAATATCCCTCTTCATCGATTTCCACCAAAAGGTGCGCTTATGATCATGGTACATTTTGTTTACACCTGGATGGATGCTGATTTTAGATTTGTGGCACTCATCCATCACTTCTCTTTTTAGCTCAGCAATGTCTGGCACACAAATTCGCCCTTGTAATCGAAGGGTTCCATTATCGTCAATCTGGAAACTTGAGGCTTCGCCCTTACGAACTCGCTCACAAAGATTCTGAATAAATTCATCATTCTTTTGAAGAGCAGAGACTTTATCAATCAGAGTAGGAGTGATAATGAGGTTGGCGACAATGATATTGTTGCATTCTGCATTCTTTCTACTGAGTGCATCGGCTACAACGTTGGCCTTTCCCGGAGTATATAGGAAATCCAGGTCATATGATGCAAGAAATTCGACCCAGCGCTGCTGCCTCATATTCAAATCTTTTTGGGTAAAAAGGTGCTTCAAGGATTTGTGATCCGTGTAAATTTCAAACTTTTCACCCAAGAGATAATGCCTCCATATTTAAGAGCAAACACAAGGGCCATTAGTTCAAGATCATGCGTGACATAATTCTTCTCATGCGGTTTTAGCTGGCGGCTAGCATATGCGACTACTCTGCCTCTTTGCATCAGCACCGCACCAATACCTTAAATAAATAAGGGATAACATGTTAAAATGAGATTTGTCATTAAAGGAAAAATGTTATCTCAGACATGTTAATTTATAAAAGAAACAACCTTGCTTAGAGGCGTCGGTCCAGACCTTCAAATCCTGATTGCCATCTATGATGGTCAACACAGGAGCATTGGTCAACCTCTTCTTTAGCTCTTGGAAAGCTGCCTCGCATTCCGGTGTCCACTTGAATTTCGTATGCTTCTTGGTCAGGTTTGTCAATGGACAAGCTACCTTCGAAAAATCTTTGACAAATTTCCGATAATAGCCGGCCAGTCCCAAGAAACTTCTGACCTCCGTGGGAGTTCTAGGCTGCTTTCGTTCTTGGATGGCTGAGATTTTTCCTGGATCGACTGAGATGTCTTCCTTTGATACAACATGACCGAGGGATTTCACCTCCTCCTGCCAGAATATGCATTTAGAAAATTTTGCTTTCATCACATTTCTTCGCAAAATCTCTAAGACTTCTCTCAGATGCTGTTCGTGCTCAGTAGTGGATTTAGAAAAGATGAGGATGTCATCGATGAACACGAGTACAAATTTATTTAAAACATCTCTGAATACTCTATTCATCAAATCAACAAAATATGCTGGAGCATTACATAGACCGAAAGGCATTACTAGCCATTCATAAAAGATGTCCGGTCCTCTGAAAGCAGTTAAAGGCACACACTCCTCTGCAATGCGAAGTTGATGGAAGCCTGTAGCTAGGTCCATCCTAGAGAATACTCGTGCCCCATGCAGTCGGTCAAGCAAGTCATCAATACGAGGCAGTGGATATTTGTTCTTTAGAGTTTGTTTGTTGAGATCACGGTAGTCTACACATTGCCTGAGAGTACCGTCTGATTTTGGGACGAATACCACCGCTGCTCCCCATTCTGAGAAGCTGGGCCTGATCAGACCCTTCCACAAAAGCTGCTTGATTTTATTTTTCAGTTCCTCTCTTTCTTTTGGCGACATTCTCCGAATGGGATGTACAACAGGCCTTGCATTCGGAGCTAAATCAATTCGGAAGCTGATTTCCCTATGCGGAGGTAGGCCCTCAACTTCTTTGAATATATCAGCTTAATCTTTGACGACAGGGATATCTTCAATAGAAGTAGGGGTAACTTCTAGAGAAGACCAGAATGTTTTCCTGTCGGTGGCTGAGCCATGGCAGGGGATACATACATTACCGAGTTTAGTTTTAACTTTGACAATTCTTTCGGCGCATACTAACTCAGCTTCATATTTTGCTAACCAATCTATACCAAGTATGATGTCATATCCAGAAAACTCCATGATGATCAAATTAAAAGGAAACTGATAGCGAGAATAGGAGATAAAAACTTTACAATACTGATCTAGAATGAGGGAACCTCCTATCGGACTATTAGCTCTAATCAAATTTTTGAGTTTTCTTGGTTTCAGTTTCAACTTTTTACTTGCATCTTTAGAAATAAAGCTTCTTGCAGCACCAGTATCAAATAAGACAGTAATAGGGATGTTCTTAATATTAAGCGTACCTCCTAAGACATCGGGTTTATTAGGCCCCTCAGTCGAAGCTGGTGTATCTGCTCCCTCATAAACATGTGCCACCTGAGCATTCCTTAACAGTGGACAGTTCGCCTTAATGTGCCCCATTTGATGGCAATTGTAGCATTCCCTTTTGTCCTGCGAACTCTGGCCACGATTCTGAGGATTTTGACTACGGTTCTGGGAACTCTGACCACGGTTCTGACTAGGGCCTGAATCATTTCTCTTGACCTTTTTAGGAGCTCTACACTCGTAATCGAAATGTCCAATCTTGCCGCAATTATAGCAGGTCACCTTGCTCCTATCCCTCTTCTTCCCTTGGGGTTTAGCTGTAGAAGAATTGCTCGCTTCCTGTTTCTTGTTAGCCTGTTCCTTCTGGTTGTTGCTTTGACTTTTCCCTCTATCCTGCGGCCCCGACTCATCATTCTCCTCATAGCGGCACGCCATCTCTATTACTTCATTGAAAGGAAGCTTGATATGGGCAGTGACTCGGTTCAAATATTTCTTGGACAGCCCCTTGATAAATTTCTTATTCTTCTCTACTGGATCTTGAATCAAACTAGGAGCATATCATGAAAGCTCATCAAACTTCCTCACATACTCAGAAACGGTCATATTCCCTTACTGTAGGTTAACGAACTGCTCGCGCAGGTGCTCTCTAGCTTGTGGGGGTATATACTTCTCATTGAAAAGCTCCTTAAATCTAGCCTACGACATATTGGCCACGTCATTGCAGATTTTGATCGTATCCCACCAATCCCCTGCTTCCTCCTTTAGTTACCAAACTGCCAGATAACGCTTTCGCTGATCTTCCAATTCCAAGCCTTCTAGGATCTTTTCGCAATCTTTAAGCCATGCTTCTGCCTGAATCGCAGACTCTCGCCCTGTAAAAGGTACACCTCCCAGGTTTTTGAATTTCTTTGACATTCTCTCCAAATCAAAAAGCTGTGGAGGTGAAGGTGGTTCGACTACGACCTCTGAATTATGTTGTTCCTGAGTGATGGGTGTCTCGTCTCTAGCTTGCCCTCCAGCTCCTACTCGGGCTCCTCCTCTAGCCCCGCCTCGAGCTCCACCTCGGGCTCCGCCTCGGGCTGTTCTTGCTCTAGTATCCATTTAAATCAGTCTGTATCATCAAGGAAAGAGTCAGACCAACAAAAATGAGGATTTTTCAAGAAAAGATAAGATAAGGACGAGATGAAAAGATGATAATGTAATGACTGGTAAATATGTGCTATTCTGCTGTGCTCACTCTAGGACATTACTAGCCCTATCTCTAATGAGCCACTCGTCTTAGAATAATGTGGATTCTATCTAGACGAATTGTTCAAAATATGTTATATTCCGTAGCTAAGGTCAACCTTAGGCTCTGATATCAACTGTGATGACCCCAAACTTCCGTAGACCGAAAGCAAGGATAATCATTTTGGAATACAACATAATTACAACAATAAACAGATCTCAGAGAAAGAACATAACACATAAACATTTCAGCGGAAATAAAATGTCATCAGCATCACAACAGAATCATCAGAGTATGCAGTTTTACAGGATCCACTTAGCAATACAGTGAGTCTCAAAGATAAGGAAATAGATTTCAAATTCCATTACATACATCAAAAGCAAAAGATGGGAAAATGTCTCAAAGCAAGATAAAACTAGAGAAAAAGCCTTCTCCTTCCTCCGTCCAAGCAAGCTCCAATCAGAATGTATCACCTGAACCTGTCAATTGGCTGCCCGTGTGGAAAGAGGGCACCCGAGTTTGCAAAAGTGAAACAAACTACGAATCAGTCATGGGACTGGTGTGAGAATTCTTAACTAAATTAACTATCAAAATGGAGAATCTCAGGACCACGCCGCTAATGCGGAACGGGTTTACTCCATTGGATTGCCAGTGCATAATTTTATTGAGTTTATATGAAACAGTGAAATGACTTTTGAAAAATAAAATCATCATAAGACTCAGATCCTATCACACAATGCAACGCACACAGGAGGATAGAGTTTTCCCTTATGATGATAAAATATGCTTAATACATGAAAAATAATATTTTAATATTATCATTAGTGTTTAAGCAGTATTAAAATACTTCAATATAAATATATCAATCCTAGACAGCATAGTACCCCATCCTACTATGTCGACGTATATAAGTTTACAATCAAAACCGAAATTTTGTCGTATTGGGAATTGGTTTTCTGTCATGAAATCGAGGCTAGGGATCGTCCTCTTCCGATTCGAGACACTCTAGCAAATGCCTCAGGATCCCCCGCAGTGAACCCTTGGATGCGGTAGGGTCGATCCCTACCTAACGGTAGTTGATTAGTTATGCCTGAACACACATTTCCCGGTCCCTTTGGACCTATAATATGACCACTTCCGGCCTATAAAAACCCGAGGTACCTCAATCCAAAATCCACATAAGTAAAATGTCGGGCCGTGTCAAAACCCAAGCACCACTCCTAGCTAGAAAGAAACGTGTGCACTCCCTACGGTCCATATCCCGTTTTTGACTCATACCGGGGTGTGAGGCTCGCGAAGTCACGATATACACAAAGCTATGCCTAAACAGGCTATGCTTTGATCATCAGCCACAAGGCCTGCTTTTCAACAAAGCCTTGATCATTGCATCTTAGTGTGTCACATTGACAATTCAACGCCATGCGATCGATAACTATCACTACGTAACAGGGTGTTAAGTAGAGAATAAATTCTCTACCACCAAACAAACATATATTAATAGAAATCGATTTAATTACATGAAGTGAATTTCAACGTCAGACATGCATCCATTTACAAGTCCGTTCTGGGTCTGAACGAAACCGGAGACACCAAAGAGGTTCTCGCTTATCCGCACGATCAACACACAAGTCCGGACAATTACTGCTTCAACCCAGTCCTGGGAGCAAGTCAGTCCAATGTATCAGAAGTCATCGTCCATTCGAGGTGAAGATCGCCGGTCTTCAACCATCGTCTTCTTACATCTTGGATTTATTCGCCGTGCAATTATTTGAAATGAGTTAAACTCGGCCTTTTCAAATAATTATCGCATAATTATAATTTAAAACATTTCATATATATTTATAACTATTTATCGCTATTTTCATTTATTGAAAATAGCTCGAAATAAATAAACGACGTTTCGGGTCAATGGGCGGCGATGGCCCTACTTTTACCAAAATTTGATTTACACATATCTTAAAATCTAACCGTCGGATTTTGATGAAATTTATATCGTTGGAAAGCTTTTCCGAAAGCGGTCCTAACGGTTCCAGTTTTGGGGAAATCCAACGGTCGGATCTTTCTATATATTCGTTTGAAGTTAAGATTGTCGTTACACGAACTACCGCGCTCGTTTCGTTTAATTTTATATTTTATATTTATATATAAACCATTGGGCGATTCCCTTTATTAAAATCCATTCCTTTTATTCTATGAAAATAATATTTTCGTCCGCCAATTCTAATGCGACAAAAATGATTGGTTTCAACAATGTAAAATTTTATATCAAATAAAAATGACATTTTTGTTCACCAACTCTATTGCGACAAAAATGATGTTTTAACGATGTATATTTTTATATTCAACAAAAATGACATTTTTGTTCGTCAATTCAAATGCGACAAAAATGATGTTTTAACGATGTATATTTCATAAATTTTATATCAAATAAAAATGACATTTTTGTTCGCCAACTCTAATGCGACAAAAATGATGTTTTAACGTTGTATATTTTTATATTCTACAAAAATGACATTTTTGTTCGTCAGTTCTAATGCGACAAAAATGATGTTTTAACGATGTATATTTCATATTCAATAAAAATGACATTTTTGTTAGCCAACTCTAATGCGACAAAAATGATGTTTTAACGATGTATATTTTTATACTCAACAAAAATGACATTTTTGTTCGCCAACTCTAATGTGACAAAAATGATGTTTTCAACGATGTATACTTTTATATTCAACAAAAATGACATTTTTGTTCGCCAACTCTAATGCGACAAAAATGATGTTTTAACGATGTATATTTCATATTCAATAAAAATGACATTTTTGTTCGCCAACTCTAATGCGACAAAAATGATGTTTTAACGATGTATATTTCATATTCAATAAAAATGACATTTTTGTTCGTCAACTCTAATGCGACAAAAATGATGTTTTAACGATTTATATTTCATATTCAATAAAAATGACATTTTTGTTCGCCAACTTTGATGCGACAAAAATGATTTTTTAACGATGTATATTTCATATTCAATAAAAGTGACATTTTTGTTCGCCAACTCTAATGCGACAAAAATGATGTTTTAACGATGTATATTTCATATTCAATAAAAATGACATTTTTGTTCGCCAACTCTAATGCGACAAAAATGATGTTTTAAAGATGTATATTTTTATATTCAACAAAAATGACATTTTTGTTCGCCAACTCTAATGCGACAAAAATGATGTTTTAACGATGTATATTTCATATTCAATAAAAATGGCATTTTTATTCGCCAACTCTAATGCGACAAAAATGATGTTTTAACGACGTATATTTCATAAATTTTTATTTCCTTTTCTTTTACAATGAAATATGTAAATTCTTTTATCTTTACATTGGGAAAATGTAAACTTTTCATAGTTACAAAGAAAAATGCAAATCTTATACCTTCACATACGAAAATGTAAATCTTATAATTTAAAATGTAAATTTCCCATCTTTACATAGAAAAATGTAAATGTTATATTTTAACATAAAAAAATATGTAAATTTTCTATTTCTCTTTATTACAATAGAAAAATGTAAATTTCCTATTACTCTTTATTACATTAGAAAAAAATGTAAATTCTCTATTTATTGTTTTTATTCTCATAAGTAAATTCTCTTTTTATTGTTCTCTTTTACATTGAAAAATGTAAATATTTTCCCTTCTTTCCTTTTACATTGAAAAAGTAAATATTTTCTTTTTTTTTCCTTTTACATTGAAAACGTCAATACTTTCTTTTCTTAGAAAAATGTAAATGTTATATTATTTCTAAGTTTCAATTTTTAACCCAACCCCAAAGTATGATCATTTCAACTAAATAGACATAACGACGAAATTTTGATACATTTTTAACTAAATTAACATAACTATGAAGTTTTGTGTCATCACAACTAAATTATCATAACGGTGAATTTTGTGTCATTACAACTAAATTATCATAACGGTGAATTTTGTGTCATTACAACGACGACAACATATGATCGGTGTATAATTTCCATGAATCAAATAAAAAGTCCCACCTTTATTTTGTGAAATCAAACAAAATATATGAACTTTATTTATTTTACAAATTAGAATAAAAGATCAAATCTTTATTTATTATACAAATCCAACTTTCTTTTATTTTATAAAACAAAATAAAAGATCAAATCTTTATTTATTATACAAATCCAACTTTCTTTTATTTTATAAAACAAAATAAATGATCAAATCTTTATTTATTATATCTCAAAATAAAAGATCAAATCTTCTTTTATTATATAAAACAAAATAAAAGGCTCAACTTTGTATTGATTTGATTCAAGGACAAAGGATCAAAACTTTATTTTATTTTGTTTCAAAAACCAAAGATCAAACTTTATTTTATTTCGTTTCAAAAACAAAAGATCAAAACTTTATTTTATTTTGTTTCAAAAACAAAAGATGAATACTTTATTTTACTTTGTTTCAAAACAAAAGATCAAAACTTTATTTTATTTTGTTTCAAAAACAAAAGATCAAAACTTTATTTTATTTCGTTTCAAAAACAAAAGATCAATTTTAAGAGAAAGGAATAAAAATAAAGATAAGAATAAAAATAAAGGTGAGAACTTTATTATGATTACATCTGAATTTTACAGATCCAAACTGTCATACTATAACATGATATCCAACGAATATAGCTCAACTATACAACAATCACCACATAACAGATCAGAAATAACATACAATGATTCAACTAATCGAATATAATTAAATTATTTAATTATTCAAATTCAGAAATCTCACAGTCGTTGAAGATTTTTGGCTAAAATTCAAACTGTTCAGAATCAACTCCAGTCAGTTTAGACGCGTAGATCTCAGTCACACGATCACCACGCCGCTGAAATCATCGAATTTCGAGTTGAAACGAGTTAGATATGATTAATTGAAGTTTTAAAACAATTTGAATAAATTAATTAAGAAATAACCTTTCCTCCCCCAAAAAAAGTAACGACCGTAAGCTTCCAGTTTTAGCTCAAAATTTTGATTCGATTTTTCACCAAATCGGTTGCAGGGTTCGTCGATCAGAAGGGGGGACGTCGGAGCAGGTCGGACGGCGCACGCGGGGGGGGGGGGGGGGTGGTTTGGCCGAGCTCGGTCGAGCTCTGGGGGGCCCACGCCGGCGAGATGCGGCGCACTTCGGGGCGTTGGGGTGGCTGCTAGGGGCATTCACAGGGGTGATGACCGTACAGATGTGAAAAGGGGAAAGTCCTTTACAATAAACTCCAAAGGAGCAGTAGGTTTTGGTGTGAGGATTGAGGGAAATTAAGAGGAGAAGGAAGGAGCAAATTCGGCCATGGGATTCTTGGTGGCGGCGGCAAAAGATGATAGTGAATAGTGATTAGGGTTTTAATCTCCTATTATTTATAATATTATGATGTATTTTTACAAATAAATCCATATCTTTCAAACCGGTACAATTTCAGTCCAGCAGAAAGTGACCCTAGCCAATAGCCCATATTCCGGATCCAATGGGACAGGTCCCGTCAGCCCAAACGGCTGTCTGTGGTCTGTATTATTTAATTTAATATTTAATTTCTTTATTAATTTAATTCGTCTGCATAAATAAATTCACCGAGGCCACAAACGGACTCAGAAAAATCCAGAAAAAAATATATTTGTCTATGTTATGACGATACGATCCTAACAAAATTAATTTCGTCGAATTCTGACACTGTTTGAAAATTGGCTATTTTCAGTCGATTAAATTTGACTATAATCGACCAAACGCATTTTCCTTCGCCATGCTCACATATTAATTCGAAAAATTCTAAAAATTGAAACCTAGCAATAATATGACATTCCGGTTCCAATGAAAGTGGTTTCGTCGAAAACAGAGATCGTTTGAAAATTGATTATTTTCACTGGCTTTAATATTATTTAAAAATAAAAATTTTAAACTCTGCCACATTTTTCCACCAAATAATTAAAAATAAAAATTTTAAATTGGTTCGGAATTTCCGGGTCGTTACACCCACTTAGTCCTCATTCTTTAAGGAGCTCGACCTCTATAATAAACCAATGTCTTTTTCATGCCAATAGCCCGGTTCTGATAACAAAGCCGCCCGTCTTTTCCAGTAAATTTCCAGTGTCCTGCTCTAGTTGCTCTGATCGTTCGGAACCCATTTGGGTACTTTCGATCTCTTGGCCCAAAAAAGTACCACTCAGGATCCCTACTTTGTAGAAATGATTTTTCTGACAAATCCCATGGTTCACATTTATGAAGATCAACTTCAAGGACAATATCTAGCTCAATGTTGAGACCATGAACCTTCCTTTTAACGTAATAATTAACAAACTCCTCGTCAGTTGGGTGAAACCTAAATCCTGGTGGCAAACCCACCGGGGCCATCTCCTTTTTTGGTTTTTTATTAGGTACAATTTTCGAATAAACCTCCTCAGCATAATCCTTAATCCCAAATCAGTGGTCAAAGCGCAACTAATTACTCATAATCTAATCTTTCATGACTAGTTACTCATAAGCGAATGAGTTTTCCTAAGTTTGGGATGTCCATACAACTAATTACTCATAAGCGAATGGATTTTCCAAAGTATAATAAATGAACTAATTACTAATCACTCATAATATAATCTACATTAAGCGCAACTAATTCCCAGTGCTATCCAAACTGAACCGGAGGGAAATAACTGGCGATGTCAACGCCCTGAGCAATCAAAGCTAGAAAGCATTTCAAAGCTTCAACCTTTTCGGAATAAAATTTGCTGTCGAGGAGAGAAGCGATATTGACGTGAATTTAGGTTTACATTTTTGTCAATAGTAAAAAGGGGGAAAGAATGATTAGATGCTAGAGAAGAAGAAAGATTTATGATAAGATTATTTTTACATCGATTCGTGAAGGGGAAAGATCGTGCCAAAATTTCATCAAAAGAATACAATGAGGTGGCTGTCATTGATTGGATGATGGGTAATGTTTAGAATCATCAGAACTATAGATTGGTTTGAACCGTTGGATTAACCATGCATCTACGGTTGGGGTTTTGTTTATGCTGATAACGCGGATCGCTGAGCTGGATTGTATATTTGTAAAGCTACGCTTTTAACTAATTATGCGTCAAAACACTAGAATTCTCACAGCAACAGTGCATTCACGTCTAATGCAACAACATATGAATATGGTTGCAGAAGATCAAAGAAGGCATAGCTTTCGCCATACTTTTCATGCAACACACACAAATTAGTGCCAAATATGCTCAATTTTGTAGTAGTGTAGATGTAAGAGATCTGAATAGTAATTGCACAATCTTTTAGCAATTGAGATTTCAAGATAGAAATAGAAAGTATAAGATAGTTAGTTGTTTTGATTTTAAAATTCATGTATATTTACTATAGACAAAGTGTTACAACCTTTGGTGAAAGGTTCAATCGAACTTTAATGGATGTAACTCTTTGCAAAGAAGAAATCTCTTAATGAAGAAATGTAACATTTTATAAATATGATGGTTTAACAATTCAGTCAACTGAGTTTAAATAGTTCATCGCCTGAATCAAAACAGAAACTAAATAGTTCAAAAATGCCCTTATTCACTGAATATTCTATTTAGTCAACTCAGTACAATAAAAAGTCGGGTATATGAATATTGAGTTGACTAAGTTATATATGCATATATGTGTGCATGCATAGGTTCGGTTGACTGACCATGAATTTCAGTTGACTAAATCAAACAATTTCCAAAAGCTTTATTATTTCAGTGGTAAATGCACGCGCGTATCTCTTAACTTATCAGGGTTTGAGTCCAGTTTTGCATATTTTTAGCTAATTTATTTTCATCATTGTTTTGCTCGAAATAACTTAGTAAACATATTAGTAGCATATTGTATGGTTTCTATCGTAAAAACAACATATATATGATTCTAACAATCTCATCCTTTTTAATGATAAAAACCACACAGCCTTATAATATAAAATAATAGCTCCCCTTAAATACAGGGACAATCAAAATTGAAAATTTGGAAAAACTTGTCCTCGACTAGTGAGAAGGTGAACTACTTGAGTATAAATTCTAACATGAATAATCACTAAATAAGACTCTAAACATAAATATATGCTTATATCCAAGTAAGATCTTAGTTGCTTTGTCATAGTTACATTGTTAAGTGATTTCTGAATATATGATGTCGCCCATTGCCTTGTCTTCTAAATTTGGTTGTTTGTGTTATCATTAATTAAAACTTTTGATTCAACATTCTCCTTATTTTTTTAATGATGACAACACTCAATTGAAATATGTGCAAATCTCGATAATTTTTAAAACTCAGCTCCCCTTGAATTTGTGACCTACAATTTTGTTAGTGCACAATTTCTTCTCTGTATCGATAAAATGGAGATATATACATATATGCTAGTAAACAATAATACCATGGACATACATACTAGCTAGGAGAAACATCACAAATAATTTGATATACCAAATTTGCTGAAGTTTCATTATCCATAAATGTTCATTTTTCGTTTCATGTAAGGAACATTAGCCATGTCAGATTCATATCATCCTTTTGTATTTCTTTGATACGTTCAAAAAGTAAACTATATTCTGGTACTCACTTTCTTTGTTAGGGACCAAGGAGTTAGGTGAAAGGTAACCATATCGAAGAGGGCTTGGGAGAACATTTAGAAAATAAAATTCTCATTACTAACTACTATATTAAAATAATCACCGATATGTTTTTCTCTATTTTCCAACTAACATGAACCAAATACATAGATATACTCATATATTTTTTAATGGTCTTATACTTTAAGAAATATTATAAGCATTATTTATTGTAGAAGTACTTGAATTACTATAAAATTTGGATCCATAATTTATTCAAAATTTAGTATGAGCACTAATTTTTTATTATACACAAAACATGTTTAGTATTATTTCTACAATCGGTTTCATTATATCCTAAACAACTTTTATCGTCTAAAGGTCTAAAACTGGATAAAATCATATTTAAATCATTTCGACATTTACAGAATTCCATGAATTCACTAATACAATTCTAAAATTTAGTTTTAAAGTCGCGATTGATATTTTCGAAAGGAATTTTGCTATGTTTCAAAATATTAATTTTCTTATTTGGTTCAGAATTCTCCTTTTTCAACATACTGTTCTCATTTTCAAGACGACAAATTCGAGATTCTGAATTATCTAAAGATGACTGTAATGTATTATTTTGCCTTTTCAAATAACAAATATCTTTTGAATTTTTTTTCCTTTTCTATTTCAAATATAGCATATTGTTCATGCATAAAATCTTAAAAGACATAAAATTATTTTTTAAATAGTATGTTCATTTTCTAGTTCTAATTTTCTTTTCTTAAATTTTCATTTTCAAGTTCGATGGATTTCATCTTTGCTAAGAGAGTAAAATTAAGTTTGAAGATATTATCGCTTATACTAACTAATTTATCATTATATTGTACTAATATTTGTACATCAGAAAGTACCTTTTTGTAGTCCTCACTTGTTACAACTTTTTTTGTACTGGACTTTTTACATGTCGTATTTCGTCCACATCTTTTTCTGGCCATTATTCTATGATGTTGTGACGATCAATAGAATACCTTGCTTTGATACCAGTTGTTCAGGTCGGTGCGACGATTAATGAATAATCGCTTTGCATCTAATAAGTGATGGCCAGTATATATATATATATATATATATATATATATATATATATATATACACACACACACACACACACACACACATGTATGTGTGTGTGTGTAGAATTTAAAGCGCTGTAATCACAACAGCAGTAATATAAATAATATGGAATATAAAAAGTAGTAAATTAAAATGACACTAGGGATTTTTATACTGGTTCGATCTTTCTATTCTAAGTCTAGTCCTAGATTCCCTTTGGAATTCAAATATCAGCAACCCTCTCTTAACCCAGAGAAATATGTTTACACCGCCTAAGCAACCGAACAGGACTTCTACCGCCTGAGCAACCAAGCAGAATTTTTACCGCTTGAGCAACCAAACCGGACTACTGACCACCTAAGCAACCAAACAGAATTTCCACTGCCTGAACAACTGAACATGACTTGAATATAAACAGTATAAATTGTTTTGACTTTATCTGTTCTATTATTCAACACTGATTTATCAATCGAAATGTATCCTTCCTATAATATTCTTCTCAAGCATGATGTGTGTACTTGTATGTGCATATGAAGAATATGAATATTTACATTGGTTACAGAAGTAAGAGATCATAATAGTAATTGCATAATCTTTTAGCAATAGAGATTTCAAGATAGAGATAGAAAGCATAATATGTTAGTTGTTTTGATCTTGAAATTCAGGTATATTTGTAGTAGATAAAGGGTTACAGCCTATGGTGGAAGGTTCAATCGAACAGTAATGGATGCAACTCTTTGCGAAAAAGAAAATCCCTTCACAAAGAAAAGCAACTTTTCAGAAATATGACAGTTATAACAATTCAGTCAACCGAATTTAAATAGTTAGTTGACTGAATCAAAACAGAAACTAAACAGTTCAAAAATTGCTCTTGTCCAATCTATTGAATATCTCATTTAGTCGTTTGAATGCAATAAAAAGTCGGGTATATGAATACTTAGTCGAGTAAAGTATATATGTATATATGTGTGCATGTACGTGTTCGGCAGATTGAATCTGAATTTCAGTCGACTAAATCAAACAATTTCTAAAAGCTTACTTAGTTTAGTGGTAAAAGCATGCACTTATCTTTCAGCTTAACAGGGTTTGAGTTCCAGTTTTACATATTTTTATCTAGTTTATTTTCCATTATCGTTTTGACTTTAAATAACTTAAACATATTTTTAGCAGTATTGTATGGTTGTTATCGTCAAAACACCATATATGTGATTCTAACAATAAATACATCAAAAGCAATATGGCGAAAGTCTAAAACGTAAAAATTCATAGTACAAATTGACGGGAATAAGGAATAACTAAAATAAATAGATAAATAAAGTCTTCCAAAGGTCTTTTTCCAAAAGGTGATTCTCAAGTAACATGATACTCAGACTGGCCCGAGCATAAAGTAAAACAAAACACTCGAGTCAGGACCAACATTCTTATGTAAATTAATCAACTCAAGTGAAATTTATATAGGTGAAAGATACAAGTAACACAAAGGATGTTTGGGACCATTAGCCTAGAAGGATCCATTAAATTATTTACATAATAATACAATATGTTATTATAATAATGTTTATGATAAGTATACTATTTAAAATAAAGGCATTACATTTTTCCTCTTAATACATTTTATAGATATTGTCGTATAATTTACATATAAAACTCCAGTAAATGATCGGTATATAAGGATGCGCCATGATACGACAAGGTCAAATAAAATCATAGTATGCTCGATTAGAATAATATGACAAGGCAAACGATGTGATATCCATGGTAGAATTCTATCGGATTGTGGAATTGGGCGGGTGGTAATGCTTAGCCGCATCTGCTGCCCACCTCGAACAACACTCCCAAAGTCATGAATGCACATCAAATCAAATCAAGTCGACATACTGAGATAATAAACGAAGAAGTATGTTCAATCGAAGGAGCGATCCTACTTGTCCAAGTTATGACTCTTTTTTAGTCATTTTAATTATGACTTGAAGGTCAAGGCTATCCATTATCATTCTCTTTTCTCAGTCCAATAATCGTTCGTCAATTCATCATACTTCGTTCAAGATTCTCCACCACGTACACAGTTCTTAAAGTTTCGGTATTGAGAGAAAGTATACCAATATTTGATCCTGCTCTCTTTAACAACCAACCATTATTTCACACCATGATTTTTACGTTTAAATAAATCATATTTCAATGTCATAAATCAATTAACGTCCATTATTAATTTTCATTAATTTAAATCAATTTAATATTGGCTTCCGTTCCAAATTACAGAACTCAAATTATGAAATGTTTCAATTTCAAAACTCAAATTTCGATTCTAGTTTTCAATTTTATGAATATCATTATTTAAAGAAATCTTTATATTCAAATAATTTGGATTTAATTGCTCAGATTGGAAATATTGTTTTATTTTAAAATAATTAAATTTAATATAAATTATTTTAAATAAAATAGTTACAAATATATATATATATAAGTTATAAAACATATAATAGTTAAATTTTATATTATATAATAATTATGAAAGTATATAGTAAAAGATTTAAAATAATAATAATAATCTAATATTGGATAGCACTAATTTGAGAAAAAATAAATACAATAATCTAATCTGAACCAAATACTCGTACTTTCAAAATTCGAGTTATCATAATTTCAAATCAACTTAAAATTCAAATGACATAAATTTCAAATTTAAACCTGGTGTTTAAATTAGTTTACAACATAAAAATTCCAATTTTAAACCATTTACTTCAATTTAGTTTTGGACTTAGATTCTAAATTTATTTTCATTTCATTACCTTGGTTTAAAACATATTCAAAGTTCAACCATTTGGTTTTATCACTTAATTCAAATTCTCCAAATTTCAAAATGTATCATTTGATCAATTAACCATTGAAGCTTAAATAAAATCTTATATCAATTCAATCTCTGAATTAAACCAAACTTTTCATTCAATTAATTTTGACAAATCAAATCTTTAATCCATAATTAAATTTCTAAATTAACATTTAAACAACAAATTTAATCTTAAAATTTAAATTAAAACCACTCGTTAAATCAATTAATTTGTCAACTTGTAAATTCAAGTTTGAATATTTCAATCATTAATTTAAACTTAAAATATAAATTAGAATTCTAAATTAGTTTGTGTAAACCAAAACATAATTATAATCTTTGGAAATAATTTTATTTGACAAACTGTGCCCGCACATAATTTTGTATTCTACGGTCAACTAATTCGACTACGTATCATTTCAACCCATGATTATTTTATATCGGGTATATATCATTTCAATTTTTTTTCCCAATTTAGTGTCATATTGGTTTCATAAAATGCTGGGAACTTGCAGTGTGATAACATGGATTTTTATCAATATAAATAAACAATTATAACAAACAGACAAACATCACAACAATCATGAGTCAATCAATGTTATTTCATGTGATTAACAACTATTATGTCAAGTAATTTACAACTATTAATCTATGTTAATATCGATATAGATTAACTACAATATCAAGCACATCCCTAAACATTTCATGTGAATATCAATACTTGCAAGAAAATGTTTGTCGGGGGGAGATCTAATGGCTCAAATTTGTGTGTTTAATTTTGTGTCAATATTTTGTGTTCATTTAGACTTTCCTATATATATGTATGTATGTGTGTGTATGTGTGTGTGTGTGTGTGTGTGTGTATATATATATATATTACAAGAAGATGAGGGAAAAGAACAGGCTATGGCTTGAGAATAGGAAGAGGGCTATTGGCTACTACGGGGGGTCGGTGGTGTAGTGTGGATCTAGGGTGGAGGAAGGTTTGGGTGAATGCTGCACGTCGTCAGAGAGGGTGGCCGTAGGCCTGAGGGGTGTGGCAGTAGGGTTTCACGTGGAGGGAGAAGAGGCTCGCCGAGGAGGATAATAAGTGGAGGGCGATTGGTTGGGTGGCCAACGGTTTGAGGATTTGGATGACGGGAGTGGGTAGTTTAGATGCGCTTGGAGTCGGGCGCGGATGGTCGTGGGTGGAAGGGAGACTTTGGGTGCGACGCTTGGCCATGATGGAGAGAGGAGGTCACATAGGTGAACTTGGAGAAAGAAAGTTCGATGGCAGGATACGTTTAAATGGGAAACTAAAATAGGAGAGGGGAAGAAGAGGAATTATGTGCGTGAGTTAGGAGAAAAAACGTTTGATTTCACGAAACGACTTTGTAACAACGTGTTTTTCTCAATTCCGATAGACAACATTACGTTTTATTAATCGCAGAATTCACAAGCCCAATAAATGAACTGATAGAGAAAGAGACAGATGAGAGAAATGTTAGAGATATATAAAGATTATGCCGACAATTTTGCGTGTTTTTTGCAGACAAAATCCTATATTTCAAACAATAAACATCTGAATTTCACGAAATGAATGTCGTTTTTCTTAGAAAACATCAAGTATTTAAAAAAAAATAGTTTGAATATATTTTATTTCCAAATTTTAACTAAATTTCGCGAATCAGAATCAACTTGTGTATTTTTCTACGAAATTTATTACTTTGCTGCTACATTTAGTTAAACATATTTCAAATCTCAATTTTTTGTTATTTAATAAAATTTAAAATTTGAACGTTGGATTTCAGTTAGACTAAATCTATTTACACCCTACATTTGGCCTTTCACACCCTGTTATTTTAAAAAAAAAATTTCACTCCATTTATTGTTTTTCACACCCCAAAAGTAACCAAAACTACCCTTCAATTTATATTTTCATAAACAACTAACTGGATGTTAAAAATGAAAAGAAATAAAAGATAGATCCAAAAACAACAAAGCAGCAATTCATATATATTTATTTTTACTCGTTTTGCAATCTCTGTTCGATTAGAAATAATTGAAATATATATTACACTAGAAATCATAAAATCAAACAGCGTTAAAAAAAAAGATGTAAAATTTGAAAAAGAGTAAATTTAAATTAAAACATCATTTAAAAAAAAAACATTATTTTATACATTGGAATCATTTGTCTTTTCAAAATATATTAGTATCATTATATTTTTTTTATAGCTAAAGTAACAGAATGGAAAAGTGAATAAGGTAACTTGAATTATATACAAGGGTATATTCGCCAGTTTATTTTTTTAGTTTTCAATGGGGTGGAAAAGACAAAAATAGTGGTGTTAATAGAATTTGCTTTTCAATTAACTTCATTATTTTACAACGTTAAAATTTGCATGTCTTTACATGATAAATGTTTGGTTAGTTTGGTTAAATTGATAATCGAAATAAAAAATGTATGGATCGAGATTGAATATAAAGCAGTCCTATTTCAAAATCAAACCAGATTAGAACAATTTGATTTGGTTGGTCTATTTTGATGAAACAAGGGTTGCAAACTTGGGTTTTCGGCTGGCGGTTTTAACGGGAAGAATTACCGTTCAGGACTAATAAATCACTCATTAAGGATTTAAAAATTGCACTTATTTCCAAACATTTTCCATGGCCGCTCCCACACCCGCATCTCCCCCATCTTCTCGAAAACGCAAAAAACCAACAGCTGAAATCACTGAAATGCCCGCTTCCGATTCTTCTTCTTCCTCGTCCTTGAAAAGAAAAGCAACTCATAATCCGAAACGAAAACAGCCCACTACGAAAAAATTGAAGGAGGGAAGAGCCGATCCTTCGCCTGTAGTCTCCGGTAGAAATAGAAGAAGGAAAATAGATAACCTGATTGATAACAATAATGCTAATACCGAATATCGTGTAGAGAGCAAACCAATCAAAAAGAGACAAACTAGGAAAGTGCAACAAAAGCTCGAAGGCAAAGAATTGGGTATATTTAGTATGTAGGATGTTTTATTGCGCTCATTCGTTGATTTGGTGTTGATATATTTGGTTGGTTTTTTGAATTAGTTTTGGATTTTGCTTGATAATGTCAAATATAAAAAGGACCCTTTGTTGCTTCTGAAGCCAAATTAAAATATAGAAGAGAGCGCGTTCAAACATTCATATAGGAAAGCTAGGGGATTAATCTAGAATCTGAATGTAGCTCAGTGAAAAAGTATCAGTGCGCAAGGAGTAAAGCTTGTTTTTTTGAAAATATACCTATATAATGTGTAGGCCATGTTAAAATGTATATGTGGTTAACGTAGCTACTAGCTGATATGTTTATAGCTACTTCTAACTGTACGCCTGTACCCATAAGACATGGCTCATACCCATTAGTATGATTTGTCTCCATAGCGTTGGATGTGTTTTGATTATTGTCCGCAGGAGTAGAATGTTACATAGTGGAGAACACATATTTTTTTGCAGCAAGATAGATTAACGACTAAATTCAAATATTTAATGTATATAACCTTGGTTTTGACTTTCAATCATAGATTTCAGATGAGTATAATTGGACATCCGATGTCCTACCTTGGATTTGTAATCTTTGCACAAATCTAAGATCATGCTACATAAACGAATATAGCTGAACCAGTATTTAACTTCTCATTATCTTTACCGTTGATCAAAATGATTTGGAATTGATATGGGTACGACTAGGCAATCATCTATATACATGTTGTCAATGATTAGTTCTTTGGACTTCATGTTCTAAAATGATCTCCTCTTTAGAGTTAACACTTTTTCTTTCTTATATCGACCCATGTCACCCATCAATGCCCTTTTGTATTTCCTTCTCATGATATTCATGGTTAATTTCTATAAAGGAAAACTTTATACGATGAAACATATTCCAAGTATTCTGAATAAGCAATATGTCGTTTATGGTATCTTCTATGGCTAATGTGGATTATGGAATATGTGATCAGAAACGAATGGTGAAAGATTAAGTGGAAATGACATTTGTGAACATTTCTCAGACCTTGTAATGTGGAAGAATGTTGCAAAGAGTACTTTGTGGTTTGGATCAGGCTCAATAATCTTGCTATCATCCTGTTTTTCCAGAGACATTAACTTTAGGTATTTTTTATAAGTGTTTCATGTTTTAGAAGTCTAACCCTGAAATATTTATTCTGCTATATCTGTAACATTTTGGAACTTTTCAGCATAGTGTCTACTGCTTCCCATCTGGGAATTTTAGTTTTGGGCATGAACTTCTTTCGTTCTTCACTTCCTTGGTAGGTTTTCCTTTTTTCTACCATTTTTCGTCTTATTGAGTAAGTTTTTGATATCATGCCATGTAATTTACAGCCATCAACCAAACACAAGAGAGATAAAACTTCAATTAACAGAAGATGATTTTCTCCGTGTTGCTCGGTTGATTCTGCCTGTAGCCAATGCTGTCCTTGCTAAGTGTCAGGATATTTTCTCTGGGGAGCCACTGATGACTCTTAAAGTAAAACTTTAGCATCAATGTTTTTTCCCCCTTCTAAACCCATGAATTAGCCGTCGTTTGAGAATAACTAATTCTATGATTTCAGGTAGTTCCTGTTCTCTTATTCACTGCACAATATGGATACCTAATAACTGTGAGGAGGCTGTTTGCAACTGGTATAAATCAAGATAACATTTGGACAATTTTTTGCTATAATATGACATTTGATTATGTGATATTTATAGGATTTTTCTTGAGCTTCACTCTACCCAAGTTCTACACTACTTATTCTGGGTTGGTACATAAACAAGGTAAAAAGTAACGGGTAATTTGCAACCATAATTCCTAAACAAAGTAAATAAAAATGTAGTCATGGAATAAGCAGTTTAAACAATTATAGTTCTTATCATCGTTTAATGGGGAAAATTTACAGTTTTTTTTTCGTCTTCTTATTTCTATGATGGGTGATTCAGTGGAAAAGCTGTCAAGTTACGTGAAAGAGGCATGGAGATCTTGTCCTCGGAAGAAACTAGTTGCCACATCAGCAGCTATGCTATTCTGGAATTTGTTTAGTGTGAAAACACGTTTGTTTGCAGGTGTGTGCTTTTTCTATATAGGGGAGTTGGCACTATTGAAAAATGTGTATCTTACGTGGTTCTTTTTATGTTACTTATTGAGTCTTGCTAAAAGCACAACACTTTTTCAAACTCCCAAATTCTAACACACACATGCACGCACACACGCGTGCATATATATGAGAAGGGTTCCAGGGCATCCCTATTTTGTAGCATCCCATTTGTCTCTCAATATAGACCATCCATTTATATTTAAATAAGTTAGTGGAAAGAGAAAAAGTTAGTGGGAAGAGAGAAAAACGAGAATGTGGTGGAAATTAGAAGGTTATAGGGGTGTTGCACTGTTTGGAGTGCTCTTGATTATATATATATATATATATATATATATATATATATATATATATATATATATATATATAAAACTTGTTCTACAACACCATTGTTTTGCAGCACCGCAAAAACATCTCAATATCAGCCACAAATTTCTATTTGACTAATACTTTGAGGGGGAGAGAGAAATATAACGTGTGGTTGAAATCATGGAGCATTTTGAGATGTTGTACTGTTTGTGGTGCAACAGAATGCTTGTGTCTGTGTATGCGCGCGCGTTTGTGTGTATACATATGTATAATTATTGCGTGTGTGTATATATATGTATATTAACTCTCTCTCTCTCTCTCTCTGTATATGTATACGAAAGACTATTGGAACACAAAATACACACAACTGGCGATACAATAGACCTCCACCATTGGTTTGCCCCCGATTTCAACCTTTCGTATATGGACAAAAAATTTAATGGTTTAGATCTTTTATATCATTAATTGTGTCTAATTTCGTGTCCAAATAGCTGCCCCTATGTGTGTATAGACACATACCCCCCCCCCCCCCCACAAACACCTCGACTCACTGGGACATCCATTTGCTAAGAAAATCTACCCAGTGAATACCAAATTATTTGGTGGAACATTATTGGATGAATTAAAATTTGTTGAATAAAAATGTTAAACATTGTCAAATGAATGATAAATTATTTGGTGGAACATTTTTGAATGCAGTTTTTGTGGTATGAATCGATAGTTGGTCGTCCAGTAGGTGGATTTAGGTATGAAATTTGTATAAATAGCTTTAGTCATATATAATACAATTAATAACACACATTAATTTTGATAGAAAAAAAAGTGAGAGGAGTCCACTTGATATAAACTTGTCTCTGCCATTGTATAATTGAGCCCTTTAGAGTTATATATTATAAGTGAAAAAATTATATCATCCATTCACACTTGAATTCTAAATTACTGGAACTCCTATATGTGAAAATAGTATCTGGCATTATTTAGAAGGATGTGCACACATATACATTCATGCATGTACACACGTGTATGTATGTATGCTCATGCACACACAGACACTCTTATATACATATATTTTTCATCGCTTTTTCTTTTTTGGGAGAAAAATATTCGTATTGGAATGTTTTTTGTTGAAGCGTGCATTTGTTAAAAAAAAAACACTTAAACCTGCGTTGGGTAGTTTTTTTTGACAAATGGATGTTTAAATCTTTTTTGATCAATGTTTAACATTAGGTAGATATTTTTTTTTTCCAAAATAGTCCTTTCAAAATTACATTTTAGATCGATGGTTGGTATGGGTATTTTTGACAGTCCATACAAATTTGCGATTGTAATGAAGTTAAAAGTTTTGAAATGATTCAAATTTTTGCGTAGATGATCTTGCTAATAAGTGGAACAAACCTAAATAAAATCATTTCAATACTTTTTCCCGGAAAAGATGGAGTCTGTTGTAAGCAGATTTAGTGGACGAGGAATTTGCCATTGAATTGAATTAATTAGAGGACGAATAAGATGCTAATGCAAAAGAATAAAGTAGGAGAGGGTGACTGTTGACTTTAGAGATCAAATCCGACCACCTATTCATGTAATCGGATGGTTGATGTTGAGAAGCTATAAAGGGATTAGAAACAAATGGGTTATGGATGCACACACTTGTATATGTACGTGTATATGTATATGCTTGTATATATAAAAGGGTTCCAATGCACCCATCTCGGCTAAACTCCATCCACACATCTATGATTTTGAAGCTATACAATTCAAAAGTCATCGAAAATTTGCGGATACGTCCTTATGTAGTTCAATATCTTATTTTAAATGGTTAATTTGGATAGTCGTAATGTATTTGAAATAATATGATTGATCGACGGTTAAAAGTTTTAGGAGTGAATATTGACTTAAGATTTTGAAAATGTTAGAATTTGTAGAAGGATATCATTTTCTGCGGACAATTGTAGGTTGAACATCCCATAGTTTATTCGATTTTGAATTATGTTGCTCTAAAAAAACCATGAAGTTGTAGAGTTTAGTGTAGTGAAAGAGGAGTGTAGCATGTGTGTATGTTGAAATTTGATAATTTCTCCTGCATCTTTCATCACTTTAGGTCCCAACAATTCATCTAAACGTTTCCAGCTGAGATATTTTTGTAGATATGATGATCTGGTAATGTACATAACATGTACAGAAAATGGTAACATTTTGTAGGTTTGAACTTATTTAAAAATCTTAAGTTGAGACTGAATGTCCTTGGATCGTTGGTTTGCGCTAAAGTGTCGTAACCTTCCAAACCATTGTAAATACGATTTCTGAAACTAGAATATCGTATCTTCAAAAAGAAAAATACAATCCACTCAAGCTAAATGCAAGGAGTTCGAGTGATGTCTTAGCACTGGACTAGCTGTCATTGACTTATAAGAGAGTATGTATAGGGAAAATCCACCGACACATAAAATGTAGGCATAACTGGTGACACAAGGTGACACAATGAGTTTCCATCACTAGATTCTCCTAATATCCATCTTTCATAAGGACAAAAAGATCCAACGGTTTAGATCTCTGTGTTATCAATTGTGTTTAATTTTATGTTCAAATAGTCAGTCCTGTGTATACATATGTATATTGTTTGTGTGTGTTTTATTTTTAAATGAATATAAAAGACTGGAAGATGTTGTGATTTTTGCAAAAGGGCTTTGGAGGATAGTCCATATTATCACTGTTGTAAAGATCGGGCTTGGCTTAGTGATATAAATTATTTAATCCGTGAAATATCAATAAGTTATTAACTATAACCTTTATGATGTTTGTTATTCTTTGCAGCGTTCATGTCTTTAGCAGTGTTTCGCCACATAAAAAGAAGCTATTGGAAATAAACATAGAAGGAAAAGGTTGCAAAAATTGGTTGGTTTCTCTGTGGTTCATTATAAAATGCTGTGGCACCCCTTATACACACACACACACACACACACACACACACACATAATAATATAATATAATATAAATAGTAGAATTTTATAAATTTATCCTAGTTTTCAAAAGTAATAACAACTTAATACCATTTTCAAAGCTTGTTACAAATATAGGTCTGTTTTTGCTTTTCACATTGATGCCTGAATTATTTATAGGAAGAAGAAATTTCCTATTAGCGTATTTTAAAATAGTTCATGATGCATGTTTAAAATGTGAGTAAGAGAGCGTTTACTCAAATTCAATGTGGCAAAAATATGTCTATATTTGATACAAGTTTCCAAAGGGCCTAAATTTGTTACTAGTTTTTAAAAATGGACTAAACTTACAAAATCTCCTATAAATTGAGGTATGAATTGTAAATAGCGTGGATTTATTTAATTTACCGTCTAGTTGATTGTTGAACTGTATATATGAGAACTGATAAACTTTATTGTAACAGTGGCTAGTGCTTATCGCTGCGTTCAAAGTGTGCAGCTAAGAGCAGCAATGTAGCAAACAAGACACAAAGGAGGGGGTGGGTATGGTGTATTACTTACACCGTTCAGCCATTTTTTCTTCTATGTTGCTTGCATGTACATCTATGAAAGTTGATTACATTGCTGGTTTTTGAATATATTGCAAAATGAGATTGTTATCCAAATAATGTCGTCTTTTGTTACGTCTGTACATAAGATTGGAATTGGAATAAGCACCACTTCTGTACATAAGATTGGAATCGGAATAGGCACCACTCTGGGATAGTGTTTTGGGGAAGAAAAACTAAAGAGGAAAAAGCTCGATTGTTTTAGATAAAAGCGCTTATTTAACAAGTGTTTAACAATGGATTTTGTTTAATGTCTGCGCTAGATCTTAAATGGATAATGCTTGTTCGGTATACCTACATGTTTAGGAGCTCTCCTTCACATTATTTCATTGTTTTGGCCACCTTACCGTAGGTGTAGGTGTTGATGGGTACGGTTTAACTCAAGTAGTCATTTCATGTTTCTTTCTCATGAGTCATGACACTATGGATGGAGTAATAAGGTGATTTGCATTGGACGAATGTGGAATTTTTAGGGCTGTATAACTTCGGTCGAGTCGTCTAGCATGAGTAAAGTGATCTTAACTATAAATTGGGAGCCTTTTGGGTTGGGTGGCAAGGGCAATAGATTCACTTTAGTTTTTACACTGTAGAAAATGGTAGTCATAAATAACATTATATTCTAGTTTACAGTACAAAATACGAAATGATATTATGTTGAAAATGGACGGCGCAATATAGGTCGAATTGAAGTAGGTTAATATAGCTTTGGAGCGGAGAACACGTTCGCAAATCGGAGCTCGAAGGTGGATGAAATTGGCATTTCAGGGGCTGGAACCGTCAAAGCAACAGCTCAGATGTCTGAGCTGGAATGCAGAAGAAGACAAGGAGCAGAACCAAACGTTTGGCCACCCAGTCCAGACGCCTGGCCATCAGAAACACAAATTTTCAATGGCAAAGGTCAGACGTATGACCATCAAGGTCAGAGGTTTGAGTCGTCTTCGGGCCTAAAACCGATTTGTGATTATTAAGGGGCATTTGGTCTATTTGCATAGGTTTCTATTCTTCTATATAAGCTATCTTTCAGATTTGAAAGGATGATCTAGATTACACTCCAAACAAAGGTTTTATCCTCCATTAACTAGGGTTTAGGTAATCCCATTCTCCTTCAATTCTTATCTTCACAAAATCATATTTCTCCTTATGAAAATATTTTGACCAATGTAATTAATCTCTTGTACTCTTCTCATTGGTATTAATAAAAGCTCTCTCTCAAGTGGATGTACACTAGCACGGCGTTAGTGGAACCATTATAAATTGGTATATTGTTTATTTTATCATCATTGCTAGTTATATTACTTGTTGGTTGTTTGTGATCGGTTGTTGGATTGATAATATTTGGGTTTGAGATATTGATTGTTTGTTTTTTGCACTTTTGTCATGATACAATTGTATTTTTACAGGAATCACAAAATGATAGTTGTAATAGAGGTTTTTTATAACATTTTTTATGGGAAGTTGTTACAAACTCATTTTCAACAACTATTTTATTTTGACAATTGTAATAAATGCCTATTGCAACCTTTCCTTCTTTGCTGTTGTAATAGATGCATATTTTTTTTACTTTAAAACTTAACTTTTCATAGGCTCTAAAACTAAAATTTTCGTTGGCTCCAAACTAAATTTTCGGTAGCAAACTTAGTTTTCGTGTATGATTAATGCTTCCAATCTAAATTTTTGGCTCTAAAACTTGATTTTTGTTAAATTTGGTGATACAAAGTCACAATTTGATTGGAACAAATTTGCAAAGAATGGAAAATAAATATTTTTATAATGAGAATGCATTGATTGCATTTGATGAGGTGGTAGAGAAATAAATGAAGAGATTAATTTCTTCCATCTATGCTAAAGAAACGGATTGATTTACTTCCTTTGTTTGCACATTTGTTGTTATGGTAATTTGCCATCATTATATTATTACCATATGCTGGTAATTTAATTGATGACTCACACAGATTTGCACTGGCTGGCTATATATTGAGGGGTAGACTTTAGTGTAAATCCATCCTGGCCTGGAGTCAGTGATCCCCAATGGTGTCTCTTCTTGTTAAACCTAATTGAGGTTTGGATATGTAAACTCTTATTTTGTAATCTCTTGTAATTCTCTCATGTGGAATAAAATCTCTCTCTGTTGGACTGGACGTACACTATCTCGAGGATAGTGGAACCAGTATAAATATTATGTCTCTTTGTTTCTCTGCTATAGTTATTTACTATTTTGTTGATGTAATAGAATAATTGCTATCAGATTAGATTGGTGTTCAATTGGCAAATCGAGATCCTATTTATTGCGACTCCGCATATGCTCAATTTTCATAACAGATTGGTATCAAAGCGAGGCGATTTGTTTTAAATTGTGCATCAATTATTTCTACAAAGGTTGGTAGATTTAGTGGTGATTATGCTATTACTATTTTGGAGAAAATGAGACTTTGGTGGAGGAGATTATGTCGAGAGTGAAGAGCATTCCAATCTGGGAACTTTGACGTGATATGGAGTTTATTGTGAAGAAGCCCTCTGATACGGATGAGGGAAGATGGAAGAAGACGAAGAAGACGAAGGGTGACAGTTGAAGAACCTAGTCCACAGCATGAAGAGAGGTTAATATGGTCACTGCTTATGGTCCTAAGGTGAAGGATCATGGTATCGACAAGGGTCTAGATGTTGATGATGCTCGAGGGATCCCGGAGATGAAGAGATTATGTCAAACGGAAGACGAATGTCGAGTTTTGAAATCCACAAAGGCGATGGATAGATCTTGTGGTATTGCAAGCATATTTTAGACTTTTGGTTGATGCACGGTGTAGCTCAGGTGGTAGATGATGCATCTTTTGCAGGCGGTGGGTTGTGTTTTTAATTGAGGTGTGGTCGTAGTCCTTTCAAATCGACAGGGTGTATCTCGTTGCCCTGAAATCGAGGTTGATTTTAATTGAGAGAATAATTTTTTGGTCTTGGTGGTATTGAGATTACTTTGGAATCTGTTTTTTTTTTTTTTTTTTTTGGATATTTGCAACATTTTGTTGGCGGGCGAGGACGTAGTCTGAGCTCGTTAACAATTGTGTGATGCGGGGTGGCTTTGTTGGAACTCATTTGGTAAATATTCATTTTTTGGTATATCTCATTGTGAGAATTTGATTGAAGGTGGAGTTCTGTTGAAGAGTTTTATGATGAGAAGAGAATTTGACTCAAGGTGGGGTGCTGGAGATATGTGATTTTGCATCAAGGTGAGGTGTTAAATTTGGTAATACAAAATCACAAATTGATTAGAACAAATTTGCAAAGAATGGAAAGTAAATATTTTTATAATGGGAATGCATTGATTGCATTTGATGAGGTGGTAGAGAAATAAATGAAGAGATTAATTTCTTCCATCTATGCTAAAGAAACGGATTGATTTACTTCCTATGTTTGCACATTTGTTGTTATGGTAATTTGTCATCATTATATTATTACCATATGTTGGTAATTTAATTGATGACTCACATAGATTTGCACTGGCTGGCTATATATTGAGGGGTAGACTTTAGTGTAAATCCATTCTGGCCTGGAGCCAGTGATCCCCAATGGTGTCTCTTCTTGTTAAACCTGATTGAGGTTTGGATATGTAAACTCTTATTTTGTAATCTCTTGTAATTCTCTCATGTGGAATAAAATCTCTCTCTGTTGGACCGGACGTACACTATCTCGAGGATAGTGGAACCAGTATAAATATTGTGTCTCTTTGTTTCTCTGCTATAGTTATTTACTATTTTGTTGATGTAATAGAATAATTGCTATCAGATTAGATTGATGTTCAATTGACAAATCTAGATCCTATTTATTGCGACTCCGCATATGCTCAATTTTCATGTATAATCAATGTTTCCTTTTGGTTCCAAAACTTAATTTTCATGTATAGTCAATGCTTCCCAAACTCAGTTTCTGACTTTAAAGCTTATTTCCTTGTAAATCAATGCTCCCCTTCTATCTTTCCTGATAATTTAGTCTCCTTTAATGTACAAACCTTCTTCCTCCCAATCCAAACATGATAAGAAGCTTATTTCTTAACTCGAGAGGAATGCACCTCTTTCAGTTCATGTTGTTACTAGACATCTACGGAAGGACGAAGACATGATGATAGAAGGATGAGTTTTTTCAACACTTTAGTGAAATATGTTGAGCTGAGTGGAAGGAGATGCTGTCCGATTTAAACGACGTAGAAATTTTCAGGGAGGAAGCGCAGTGCAATGACTCGTTGGTTTCTGATAAAGGAAGCTTAGCCATTAAAAAGAATGCAAACAACATGTTTGATGAAATGTATATTGAACAGGATTATGAGTATACTTCCATATATTCTTTATTTGGTCCCTTGTGTTGTGACCCATATGTCACATGCCTGTTTCAGTTTCAAAATCCGCCATCGAAGCTGCTGTTGTGCAATGAAATCCAAAAAAATTCGTCATGTCTAGCAATTTCTTACTATTAATGGTTTTGTCAAGTAAATTTTCTCATGAGAGGGCAGGCAATTAGTGGCAGTTGTATAACAATAGGAGTGCTTTAATCAAAATGCAGATAATGGTTGGGACGAAGTGGTAAAGGATATCATTTTGGGTACCGATGCAATTAGTTATCTTCTAAGAGGAATAAACATAGATCCCTTATGGTTGAAGAATGTGGGTAGGCTGAGTGTTTGATTTGGCTGAAAATGTTGATCGCTATCTTTACAGGGGAAAAGGCTTGGTTGGGTGTATAGGGTAGTTGGAGTATGGATTGGGAACTTAAGGAGGTACAAACTGCGAGTTTGTTGGTGGCTAAAATTCATGGTGGCGATGTTGATTGATTACGGTTTTAGGGACTGGTGAGGAAGTGATTGGTTTACAGGCAAATGATATAGGGGATGGTGATAGGTGGAGAGGAAACCTAGTGAATTGAGCAGAAACCTTAGAGCAGTCTTCCCCGTTGTATCTCCTATGAGCAAGACATTGTCTATAAGAATGCTGCTAGGTAGAGAAGAGACGAGGACAGTTCGATGGTGCCGTTCAAATTTTTTACCAAAAAAGTTGAAGCCCGATGACACCTTCTGAAGTGTAGTTGAACTGACCGTGTGAGGAGGCTTTATTTGTTTTTTGTTAGCTTAAGAATTTAATTGGTTTAACTATAAATAAAATAATGGATGGATGAATTAGCTGATTGCTGAGTTATTTTTAGATGTATAAACAATGGCCTTCATGATATTGGTTTTAATGAAGCATATGACTGGATTGCAAAAACGCGTCTAGATTTTTTATTTTTTATTTTGCATTCATGAGTTATTTTCAAATGTATAAACAATGACCTTCATGATATAAGCTTTAATGAAGCATATGATTTATAATGCAAAATGCGTCTAGAAATCTTTTTATTCGACATTCATTTTAATACAACTATCAATTGTAGTTATATAAAAAAAAAATAGAGCTGTTGAAAGCACTTGTAAAAGAATTTTTTACAACTGCTATAGGTAGTTGTAAAAGAGAATTTTGCAATATGGCCCTATTACAATTGCGGATTTCACGATAGGCAAACATCAGTTGTAATAAACCTATTACAACTGTAACATCCCGTATTTTCTGTGAACATAAAAGTAACAAAACAAAGTACACTTAATTTTTAAAAGAAGAATTAAGGGAAATAGGTTACGCCATTGCGTTCGTCTCAGAATTTTGCTTGAGATAGAGTCCGAGTTTGCGTAAATTGGACTCCGTATGAAGAAGTTATGACCCTCAGAAGTTTCAGAAATTTAAATAAATTAAAACAGCTCAGATTTAAGTTTGAAATTCAAATTACACACCCAGGCTGGACGGGAAATTTCCCGTCTAGGACCTAGGTCGACCAGGGGGTCGACCTAAGGGTCGACCTGGGTCACATAGGTCGACCACGGGGTCGATTTGGGGGTCGACCTCCCCCCCATTTCCAGATCCGAGGGCTGGTTCGTTTTTTTGTATTTGGACGCCCATTCTGACCAGATTCGTTGATCCCTATGCTATTTGAACACCCTCAAACCTCACTTTCTTTCCACACCAAACCGTTGTAACGCTATGCTGCTTCAATTCTAATTAAAATAAATCAATGGCGTCTCTACTCTGCTGAAACCTAAGCTAGAACTAGTGCTTCTTCTTCCAATCTGAATAGGATTAAAAGAGAACAACTACAACCCTTTATCTTTTAGAATCCAACCAAGGTGAGTACAGTTATTTTCAGATATGAAATTTAATTATGATTTTGACATGGTTATAAATCTAAATTTGAGATTATGCATATTCTTGCTTATCAGATCTGTTTTTCCGTGTAGATCTATCTTATTAATATTATAGCAACTATTCTGTATCTCTTCCTTCCTTTTGTTCTATAGCCAGGCTACCACGAGCCTGAGCCAAATCTCATAAGAGATTGACGCACGAACGCTAAATTTGGGAAAAATAGTGAATGATGCATAATTAGACATGACTGATTTGGAAGAAGAATAGTGCGTGATAGTCTGTGATTTGGAAGAAGGAGAATTATTGTGCATATGACTTGGGCGCAAAGATCTATATTATAATAGGATAACTATTAAATGTGAATACGCCTAATGGGGATTTTGGATATTAGGCATACGCTGAAATCAAAGGCTATAATTTGGCATAATTCGTATTATATATCATGATTTGGGGTTTTTGGAGGATATTCTATACTGTGTAAATTTAACTAAAATTAGGGGCATATGTTATGTTGTGAATTATGACCATAATTTGGGCATGTAAAATTAGGCTTAATTTTATGATTAAATCTATTAAATTGCCTAATCTGCTAAATCTATTGAGACTGAATACGGTAAATTTGGGGTATGAAAATTTGTAGTCTCGATCTAAAATTGAGCAAAACAAGTTAATAAAACTTTGAATAATCTGTTGTAACTTGTAAAGAAGTATAATTTGTTGAATTGGCATAGTTAGTCTGATATTAGCATAATCTGTGAATGAATACTTTTGCTAAAAATAAGAATGCTGAGACATGAGGTTAGACTCTGTTTGCGGTAGAAGCCTGCCCGAACCCAACCGGCTTAACGGGCAACCGCAAACTGTCAGTCTAATGTGAGAGGTCGTAGGCATAACTAAAAGATGCTTAGAAACGAGGTTAGGTCTGGCTTGCGGCAGAAGTCTGCCCGGAACTACACGGCACATCCAGCGGCCACAAGCTACCGACCTAATGTTAGAGGTCTGTACATTAGCAATTAATTAATGCAAATCTAGGATAAATATGATGCCTAAAACGTGTTGGGTGGATAAGGTTAGATCAACTGGGCGGATGAATCTAATAAACCCGTTTCGTAAATCTATAGGCCCAATACAAGGTTAGGTGAAACAATCTGTAAGCCTGTTAATACGTATATCTGATCCATTAGTCTGAAAACTTGTTAACCTGTATGTATGATCTGAGAACTAGTTAATCTAAACTTTGTACATCTGAAATCTGTAAGCAAGTTAATCTGAAATCTGTTAGTCTGGGGACACAAGGTTAGGAGGGGAAATTACTTGTGTCATATGTTGTGTGGGACCCATATTAGTCAGTAACCCTTTTCTGGTATCAAAACTATGATCCAACACTAGGAGGGGTCCGGGGCACGCTTACTGAACTAATTGTAAGAAGTTCACTCTGATAATGGCGAGAGGTGTTGATGGCGCATTTCAACCGGGTCATGTGCGTGCATGGATCCGGTCTGCTCTGAGGATGTAAGACACCGTGACATCTGTAAATAGATCTGTGTCTATAGGTTGCCACTTTAGGGAATGATACACCCTTCTATGGGGCCGACACATGGTATTTATGTATTAGGGAGCTGATTGATTGGGGTAGAATTTAGGGTACACCTAGTTCTGTCTGTTTCTGTTGGTATACCTTCTGTCTCTGTTGGGGTGGTAAAGGCTCATTAGTTGGGGTGATAAAGGCTGATTATTAGCATTTTGTTTTTGTACCTTCTGTCTCTGTTGGGGAGGTAAAGGCCCATTAGTTGGGTGGTAAAGGCCCATTATTAGTATTATGTTTCTATACCTTCTATCTCTGTTGGGGTGGTAAAGGCCCATTTACTAACATTCTGTTTCTGTAGAGATTATTCTGTTTCCGTCTCTGTTTCAGTTTATACGTTAGGGTAACACCTAATCCTGTTATACTAAGTATTAGTGCAGAGAAGTAAGATATAGGTAAGAAGCATATGTTGGTCTATATCATTCTATTTATTCTGTTTAACTTAAACATACCTGCTACTCCTGTTGCTGAAATCTCTCATCCAGTTTCATTTACATGTCATGATACTACTATCTGTTTATATGCTGAAAGTTACTGGACTCGCTAGACTTTATGTCTGACTTTGTTTGTTTTCGCCTCTTTTTCTTTCCGTTCCCCCTAGGTGCTCAGGGTGGAAACATAGGAGCTTGATTCATATCCTCTCTGCTTGAAGTATTGCTTGGCTTTGACTCTACCTTCTTATGGCAGTTTATGTTGGGGATTATGGTTTTAGAATTATGCATTCTGAAAGATTTTTGGTATAAGACCGATACTTGTGTACTTGGGTTTTGGTATTGTGATTTTGAAGGATGTAACCAAACTTATTTCTATTTCTTCTATAATTAAGTTATAAAATTTTCAAGTACTACTTTACGTATCTGTCTTGTAATATTCTATTCTGTTTACTTATAATGCTTCATGGAAGTTAATGCATTCCCTTTGTGAGTGACATTAACGGACATGGGGTGTTACACTTGGTATCAGAGCTGAAGGTTACCAGATTAGATAAAAGTTTTTGAAAACTATTTTCAAAAAGGTTTTAAAAGGAAAGTTTATTTTGGAAAACATAATCCCCAAAATCCATATATCTTTCTTTCGATTCTTTGTTTCGAGTTCCTTCCTCTTTCCCTTTTGAATCTCTTCCTCCGCGTATAGATGCTTTTTCTAAGATGTGTAAGGACTTTCATGCGGAAAACCACTTCATGGGACTGAGACGTTTGTCGAGGCTAGAAGTTGGCTCAACGAAGTGGAGGACTTGTTGATACCTTTGAGATAGACGATGGGAGGAAGGTTCAACCAGCTTCTTGGTTAAAAAAGGATGAAAAGTCCGAAGATAAGAAGGAGAAAAAGTGCTTTACTTGTGGAAGCTTGAGTCATCTGAACAAGGATTGCAAAAAGAGGAAGGGCACTTGCTTTAACTGTGGTGAGATGGGACACTTCACTAGGGACTGCCCGAAGAAACAAGGGCAAGGGCAGAGGACAGGACCTACTTCTGAAGGGCAGGTGAATGCTCTCGTGGCTGGTGGATAAGATAGAGATAGGAAAAATTTCTGTAGAAGGTTTAAATTTCCTTATCTGATTATTGAGTTAAAACTCTTTTTGATTCTAGCATTTTGATTTTGTAATTGAGACTCTACACTTTAATACTGGTCTTGTTTCTGATCCCGCTATGGTCTCAAACCCCATAAGGGTTACGACTCATCTATTTGTGATAGATTGGGGTTTAAGGTATCTGTGTTGGGCATTAAATTGACTATGATGCATACATTCTGGGTTTTGTGGGATATGGTGGGGTTTTATCATGCTTAATTTCCTAAGAATTATTTGATAATCTGATCTATACCAGTAGTCTGTAAGTATCTGAATATTTCTGAAAAGGATAGGGTTTTACTCGGAGCGTGAAGTAGATTTCCAGTTTTGACATTGTTTAATGAGAGTAATTCTCTGAGTGTCAATCTGTTGTTGATTTCGGTCTTTGGGGTTGATACTTAGAGATTTATTCTCTTAACCGATATCTAATGGAAACAGAACTTTTGTTTTAATTGTACTTGCTTCTATCACTCGGCTGTATCCTATCGATCGAGTCTTCGACCTTTAGGTAGAAACTAATGGGTGTAAACATGTGTTTGAGACATGTTATGTTTGATGGTTGCAAGTAAATGCAAGTGATTGCTAGTGGTTACTCGTGGAGGCATATATACATACTAGGCACTAGATCGGCTCAAAAGCACTCTCATACTGCATATGGATGTGTGCGAATTTTTTTCAATTTTTGTGAATGCAAAATTATTGACTCATCACATGTATATTGCATTTGGATGAATGGTTATGCACTCATATAGAAATGATGTGTATCAAATAGGATTTCTTGCATACATAATTGGACTCATGGCACTAACATAATTCGCATTGAGGAGGTCAACTAAATCAGTAGACCGCCTAATCTTTGCTTTAGATAAGGGACATATACACACACTTTTGCATATGTTCATACAACATTAGAAGTTTTCTAAGGACAATGGATGCTTGTGGATGATGGTTGAGTAAATGGGGTGATTGGATGGTAGGACACATTCTTCTTAACTTGAAGATTTCGGGGATGAAATCCTTTAAGGAGGGGAGAATGTAACACCCCGTCTTTTCTATAAATATAAAAGTAACAAAACAAAGTATACTTAATTTTTAAAAGAAGAATTAAGGGAAACAGGTTACGTCATTGCGTTCATCTTGGAATTCTGCTTGAGATAGAATCCGAGTTTGCATAAATCGGACTCCGTACGAAGAAGTTATGGCCCTCATAAGTTTCAGGAATTTAAATAAATTAAAATAGCTCAGATTTAAGTTTGAAATTCAAATCACACATCTGGGCTGGGCGGGAAATTTCCCGCCTAGGACCCAGGTCGACCTGAGTCACATAGGTCGACCAGGGGATCGACCTGGGGGTTGACCTCCCCCCATTTCCAGATCCGAGGACTGGTTCGTTTTTCTGTATTTGGACGCCCGTTCTGACCAGATTCATTGATCCCTATGTTATTTAAACACCCCCAAACCCCACTTTCTCTCCACACCAAACCATTGTAACGCTATGCTGCCTCAATTCTAATTAAAATAAATCAATGGCGTCTGTACTCTGCTGAAACCTAAGCTAGAACTAGTGCTTCTTCTTCTTCCAATCTGAAGAGGATTAAAAGTGAACAACTACAACCCTTTTTCTTTTAGAATCCAACCAAGGTGAGTACAGTTATTTTTAGATAAGAAATTTAATTATTATCTTGACATGGTTATAAATCTGAATTTGAGATTATGCATATTCTTGTTTATCAGATCTGTTTTTTTGTGTAGATCTATCTTATTAATATTATAGTAATTATTCTGTATCTCTTTATTCCTTCTATTCTATAGCTAGGCTACCACAAGCCTGAGCCAAATCTCATAAGAGATTGACGCACGAACGCTAAATTTGGAAAAATAGTGAATGATGCATAATTAGACATGACTGATTTGAGAAAAGAACATATGTTGTGATTTAAGATCTGGATCTTGGCATACTATATATGATAGTCTATGATTTGGAAGAAGGAGAATTATTGTGCATATGACTTAGGCGCAAAAATCTATATTGTAATAGGATAACTATTAAATATGAATACGCCTAAATGGGGATTTTGAATATTAGGCATACGCTGAAATCAAAGGCTATAATTTGGCATAATTCGTATTATATATCATGATTTGGGGTTTTTGGAGGATATTCTGTACTGTGTAAATTTAACTAAAATTAGGGGCATATGTTATGTTATGAATTATGACCATAATTTGGGCATGTAAAATGAGGCTTAATTTTATGGTTAAATCTGTTAAACTGCCTAATCTGCTAAATCTGTTGAAACTGAATACGGTAAATTTGGGGTATGAGAATCTGTAGGCTCGATCTAAAATTGAGCAAAACAAGTTAATAGAACTTTGAATAATCTGCTGTAACTTGTAAAGAAGTATAATTTGTTGAATTGGCATAATTAGTCTGATATTAGCATAATCTGTGAATGAATACTTTTGCTAAAAATAGGAATGTTGAGACACGAGGTTAGACTTGTTTACGGTAGAAGCCTGCCCGGACCCAACCGGCTTTACCAGCAAACGCAAACTGTCAGTCTAACGTGAGATGTCGTTGGCATAACTAAAAGATGCTTGGACACGAGGTTAGGTCTGGATTGCGGCAGAAGTCTGCCCAGAACTGCCTGGCACATCCAGCGGCCACAAGCTACCGACCTAATGTGAGAGGCATGTGCATTAGTAATTAATTAATGCAAATCTAAGATAAATATTATGCCTAAGACGTGTTGGGTGGATAATGTTAAATCAACTGGGCGGATGAATCTAATAAACCCGTTTCGTAAATCTGTAGGCCCAATACAAGTTTAGATGAAACAATCTGTAAGTCTGTTAATCTATATATATGATCCGTTAGTCTGAAAACTTGTTAATCTGTATGTCTGATCTGAGAACTACTTAATCTGAACTTTGTACATCTGAAATCTGTAAGCAAGTTAATCTGAAATCTGTTAGTCTGGGGACACAAGGTTAGGAGGGAAATTACTTGTGTCATCTGTTGTGTGGGACCCATATTAGTCAGTAGCCCTTTTCTGGTATCAAAAGTATGACCCAACACTAGGAGGGGTCCGGGGCACGCTTACTGAAATAATTGTAAGAGGTTCACTCTGATAATAGCGAGGGGTGTTGATGGCGCATTCCAACCGGGTCATGTGCGTACATGAATCCGGTCTGCTCTTAGGATGTAAGACACCTTGACATCTGTAAATAGGTATGTGTCTATAGGTTGCCACTTTAGGGAATGATACACCCTTCTTTGGGGCCGGCACATGGTATTTATGTATTAGGGAGCCGATCGCTTGGGGTAGAATTTAGGGTATACCTAGTTCTGTCTGTTTCTGTTGGTATACCTTCTGTCTCTGTTGGGGTGGTAAAGGGCCATTATTAGCATTCTGATTCTGTACCTTCTGTCTCTGTTGGGGTTGTAAAGGCCCATTAATTGGGGTGGTATAGGCCCATTATTAATATTCTGTTTCTGTACCTTCTGTCTCTATTGGGGTGGTTAAGGCCCATTTACTAACATTCTGTTTCTGTAGAGATTATTCTGTTTCCGTTTCAGTTTCTGTTTAGACGTTAGGGTAACACCTAATCCTGTTATACTAAGTATTAGTGCAGAGAAGTAAGATATAGGTAAGGAGCATATCTTGGTATATATCATTCTGTTTCTTCTGTTTAACTTAAGCATACCTGCTACTCCTGTTGCTGAAATCTCTCATCCAGTTTTATTTACATATCATGATACTACTATCTGTTTATATGATGAATGTTACTGGACTCGCCAGACTTTATGTCTGATCTCGTTTGTTTTCGCATCTTTTTCTTTCTGTTCCCCCCAGGTGCTCAGGATGGAAACATAGGAGCTTGATTCATATCCTCTCTGCTTGAAGTATTACTTGGCTTTGACTCTACCTTCTTATGGCAGTTTATGTTGGGGATTATGGTTTTAAAATTATGCATTCTGAAGGATTTCGGTATAAGACTGATATTTGTGTGCTTGGGTTTTGTTATTGTGATTTTGAAGGATGTAACCAAACTTATTTCTGTTTTTGCTGTAATAAAGTTATAAATTTTTCAAATACTACTTTACGTATCTATCTTGTAATATTCTGTTCTGTTTACTTATAATGCTTCATGTAAGTTAATGCATTCCCTTTATGGGTGACATTAATGGACATGGGGTGTTACAACAACTCTTTTTAGCAATTGTGAAAAGGCGTTTTGTTGTAGTGGATGCGTTGGGATTTGTATTTGAGTGGTATCGAATCAGAAAACTCCACAACATTTGGTGTCGGAGCGGTAGGTGTTGGTAGATAATCGTAGAAATTCTGGAATCAGGTTCAATTATCCCCTCGATGGTTAGTTCAAATGGAATAGACTTGTATATACGTAGATCTTATGCGTCTTCGGGATCACAATTGGTTATTGACAAGTGGAATGATGGTAATGATTTTGAAAGCAATAAAAGATGAAAGTTGTTCTTAGGCGGAATCCGGTACATCGGGTAATGCTTGATACACATTTGTTGCCGGAGGATATCTCGGATGTCGAGGAAGAGGAAATGAAAGAGTGAACATTTATTATACTTTAACTTGTTATGAGAGATAATGTTATCTTCAAAATTAGTGGTGTGACGACAGCTAAGGGAATTTGGGAGAAATCTAGGGAGTTATATATAAAGAAGTCACTTACTAATCTTTTGATCTTGTTAACATTTTTCACTTATAAGATGAAAGAAGGAACTTCGTTGAAGGCACACTAGAATGTTCCTGGTGATTTGTTAATGAAGATGAAGGCAGTAGATTTGAAAATTGAGGAAGAGCAAAAGACGATGATATTATGTTCATTGCCAGACCATTATAGAGGTTTCTCAAATAATTTGATCTATAGCCGGGATACGTTGACGTTGGATGATGTCATAACGTGTCTTTTTAGTGAGGAGTTGCTGGATCAAACGAAGGAGTTAAGTGTTGGAAGTAGTACCGATAATGGTCAAGGTTTATTTGCAAAGAAGGAGAGGTTTATGAAGAAGGAGAACTGGAGGCGTTCCAAATCTAGGAATCCCAGTTAGAGAGAAAAGTCGAAGGAAAGAAAAGGAAAGGCAAGTGCTATATTTGTAAGAAGACTGGCCATTGAAAGAATGAGTGTCCGGACAAGGAGAAGGGAAAGAATAAAGTAGCATTGGTTGTAATGGAGAAAGGTGTTGGTGAGGGAGAAGTTGATGTTTTGATGGAGGTAGCATCGGATGTCTCGGATAGCGATTGGGTGCTTGATTCGGGGGCTTCTTGTCATATAACGCCAAACATGAATTGTTTTTCTTCTTATGTCAACAAGGAAAAAATGCAATTGTTATGGGAAATGGCGCTGCTCGTAAGTCGAAAGGCATTGGTTTCGTGCAAATTAGGATGTTTAATGGACTGGTTCGTACTCTCACTAGTGTGTGTTATGTTCCAGGACATAGGAAGTATAACGAACTGGGAAATTCGACCGTGCCTAAACTCAAGTATCGAAAACCCAAAAAGAAAAAAAGAAAAAAGTTAGAGGTTGAGAAAGAAGAAAGAAATAAAAGTTAGAATAGAAGAAGAAGAACACTGTCACGTCAGAATAAAAAAAGATTGAAATCTCACAGCGGAACGAATAACATATAATGTACCAATACTCTTTACTCAAGAGGCAAACTATATATATATATACACACTAATCATCAGAGCACACAATAAATCAGCCTATATAGTCATAACAATCTGTCTGTACAATGGCTGATGAATACAACACACATAGTGGAAATAAATTAATACAAGAATTACAAGAATACGTCTCGACTCCAGCTCCCCCCTTGTAGCTCCAAACAAATCCAAAGACAACCTGGAAAATATACGTGGTCTGACCCAAGCACATTTTAAGGGAAAGCAATAACACCCGGATCAGTCTGGAATACTTAATAGTGAGAAAACTCCCATCACAAACAACTTGCTAATTTTAGAAATCTTTTGAAAGAATGGAAATGTTATAAGGCATGACAACACATAAACATGACACGTGTTTTTCCCTTACGATAACCAAAATACCTTTATTATAAATTTAATGATATTATAATAATGTCTAAAATCCATAAATAAAACAGGAATATAGCTGAAATTCTTGTATCTTACATTTAAACATATTCGGGTACAACTAAGTCCATACAGGCTCATATTGGAGTTTAAATTCCATACAATGACTGACATTAGAGTACCACCCGATAAATACCTACCGAGTGTCAACCTATGGCTGTTGTCCAACGCAGAACCGACCTACCACTAACTTGATAGTAACGAATATGTCCTCACCATGGTTGTGATCAGCAACCACACCAAAGCATAAAATAATCAAAGGGTCAACTGTTCTAGATTGGTGGTCAACATAACCTAATGGGTGCGACCCACATATCCCTGCTGCATCTTCCATGATTTTAGTCATTATTGGCTGATGAGGCTAGAAGCTACATTTATGTATCACACATGGAACATTTCATCTTTGAATGCTCATCGGCCTTCAATAGCAATATACTGATAACATTCATCCATGTAGTCGTTCAGGAACAGAACGAACCAAAAGCATTACCTCTACTACACCCATATATTAGTAGTTAGTAACTCTTGCATTCTTAATACTTTTGTAACAAACGGAAATTCGATGTTCGAATTTCGACATTAATACATCTTCCGTATTCACATGCTTAAACCCAAGTACTGAAAAACCAGAAAGTTAAAAGAAATAAGTTGGAGGATGAGAAAGAGGAAAGGAAAAAAAAGTTAGAATAAAAAAAGAAGAACCCATGCATGTTAGAATCAGAAAAGGTCGGAATTTCACATCGAAATGAATAAAATATAATATACCGATACTCTTTACATAAGAGAAAACTGTATATATACATACATTAATCATCAGAGTACACAATAAATCATCATATACAACCATAACAACTTGTTTGTACAACATATGATAAATACAACACACACAACGAAAATAAATTAATATAACAAGTACGAGAATACATCTCTACTCTAACCCCTCTCCTGCAGCTCCAAGTAAATCCAATGCAACCTGGAAAATTGTACTCTGTTTGACCGATCCCATTTTACGAAAAGCAAAATCGCACAGATTATCGGTCTGGGATACTTAACAGTGAGAAAACTCACATTACTATCAACTTGCATAATTTTATAAATTCTTTAAAGAATGGAACTCTCGTAAGACACAGCCATACATAAACATGGAACATGTTTTCCCTTTACAATAACCCAAAATACTTTCATTATAAATCCAATGATAATATAATAATGTCTATTAAATCATCTTAATATAAATTAGAAATATAGATGAAATGTTTGCATCTCACGTTTTGACATAATTGGTATATATCTAAAACCGTACATGTAATGTCCCGTATTTTTGGTAGTCAGATATTTAATTTATCAAAATATTTTAAATGTTGATTTAAAATTATAAATGGGTTTATAATATAGAATTCATTTATATAACAAAATTTAAGCATATAATTTATATTTAATTGTAAATCGAGCTCGTTACATCGTGGTAGTTCGTAATATTACGTTTTGAACTTCAATTGAATATACAGAATCCGATATAAGTCAGAATTCTATGAAACAATTTTTTTTTGAATCTATTTGATTATAATTTTATAGCGAAAGAGAAAAATAGAGATTTCAACTTATAGATTGTTAGTTATGTCAGAATCAAATTTTCAGAAAGTCGCTATGAAATCGTGTAAACCATAGCGATTAATTTAATAAATTTAAGTTTATTAGAAAAGGAATTTGTGTATAATTTGATATATCAATCAAATTAAAATGCAAAGAAAATTCTGTTGACTTCGTATTGACATATAGAGTCGGGATAAGTATACAGTTCGTTATTATTTGAGATCAGTTATTTTGGTATCCAAAATAGCATCGTTTTACGCATAAAATATCATTTCGGGAAAGCAAGCTCGGAATGTGACGAAACTTGTGTCATTGGATCCATATTAATAAGTTATTATAGGATTTCAATTTTCGTATCGACCGGACTTACTGTTTGATCGTACGAATAGTAAATGCCTAAATTTTTATTTAATTGTATATTCGATTTAACATGGAATTTAAGAATAATCGATTTTCAAACAACTTCGGTTTTCAGCGAAACTAATTTCATTAAATCCGTTGTGATTAATTATTGTAGTATTTAAAGTTTACAGTTAATTGGATTTATTTTTGTGATCGTGTGCAATTTAAACGCGTATCGATTCATGTTATGAAATATAAAGGAACTCGGAATTCGACGAAACCTTTTCCATCATGTCCCAAATATTATTTTATGCTAGGATTACGAGTTTCATCTCTATCGGATATCATACATGGGTTTTTTGAATGTTACTTCACTGCGAAGTTTTATATAATAATATTGTATTAATTTGTGCCCCTATATAAACACCTACATTCGTCAAACCCTAATTCCTCTCTTCTGTGTGGTCAAAAGTTTTTTCATGCTGTCAGTTAACGTAATGAATGGCCAGCGACTCCTATCCTTGTTCCCGTTTAATCTCTGAATCGACTGACTTAAATCGAAGAAACTAAACTTCAAATTTCACGAGATCGACGAGATCTCTATTTTGGTCGGCGTTGATCGTCATCTGAGCATGGTAGCGGCCAGAATCTCGGTTAGAAGTGTCAGTGTTCGAAGAGGATATGGAGGCGGAGGGCTTGTACGACTTACATGATACTTTGGGCGAAGGAGGAGCTGTGAGAGGCGCACCAAGTCAACAAGTTCAGATCGTGCTCCGATCAACTGTGGAGGTCGCGACGATGGAGAATAGGTCGGGAGAGTGTGGTTCTGGAGCAAGAGCAGTGAACGGGGGAGAACAAGTGATCGGCTGTAAACATATAAACGTAATTAGAGTAAATTTAGTAATTAAGGAATTTAATTTTTAATTTAAAATGAGTAACGTTTAAACGTTATTAACTTATTCATATTTTATCAGAATCCAACCAAACATGCTGCGTCACGATCGTGGTAACAAGCATAACATTATGGAACTGATCTGGACAGATTTGGAAGCAGTAGAAATTTTCAATTAAATTAAATGCTCATTTAATTTAACTAAAATCAAACTGTCTCAATGACAAATGAAATCAAAGTAAGTATAACTCACTCAATTTTAACCCACTTATATTTTATATAAGTCATGATTTATTTTGTGTGCTATGGTTGATAATTATTTATTGTATGTTGAATGTTTATATATATATATTGAATGATTTGATTGAATTACACGTTAGTTTAATTTAAATGAAATTTAATCGTTATATTAACAATTATTTCCAAACGAGGTAACTTACCTTATTGGTCACGTTTATAATAATATAAACGTGTTAAATTAATAGTTGGATGCTTGATTTGCTATTATTGGTTGATGATTGAAATTATTAGATGAACAGCTTATTTTGTTTATCGAGATGATAACTATATTATCGTATTGAATGGATGATTTATTTTGAGGTAACCTATTCGGATGCAGGGCAAACAGGTTGGAGGGATCCAACTGGATTCCTTAGATTTGTTGTTTATTTTCATATTACAATTATACGAACTACATAACCAATATGATTGAATGATTGATTTGTTGCAGATTGTTGAATCGTAATTCAACGATTGTTTTGTTATTAACCAATGGGAAGTATTGGTTGGATAATTGGCAGCAGATGGCTTTAAGATCATTCGTTTTTTATATATTGATTTACCGTTAGGTGAATCGATAAAACTGAAGTTACAAAAATAATTTTATAACTAAAGATAGATTAACCTATTATTTTAAACAAAAGTTTATTAAAAGAAATAAATATTTCTTATTTAAGTTTATAGGTAATTATTAAATGAATTTATAAAGTAAAATCTTATGTTAATAAGATTTATAAGTAAATAAGTAGAAATTAACCTAAGGGTTAAAAATTGGATTGATTGTTACCAAGAGATAATTAAATAAAATTAATTATGTTATTGATTAGTTTAAAGGAAGGACTAATTGAAATTAATTAATGAGATAATCATGGGTTGAGTTGACTAAATCAAATATTTTAATTGGAATTGGTTATTTGATCAATTTACTTTTAATTAATCTAATGAAATAGTCTAACGAATAATTATTTTAATTGTAATGTGATTTTAAAAAGAAAATTACCATTTATTTTAGTTTATAAAAAAGTTTAACTACTTCTACAGTAGTTAATGGTGAATTAAATAATCATTTTAATTAATAATAATTTAAGTGATTACTATTTAAATGAAATTCATTATATAAGTAATCGAGTTTGGAATGAAATCTAGTTAAATTGTGAAAGGAGATTATGAACGGATATTGTCGTAAAACCTTAGAGTTAAACAAAGTTACGAAAATAGATTTTAAGCGAATACGATAGCTTAAATTAAATGTTTACTTAAAATTTGAATTAAGTGAAAAAGAAATCGAGATAAAAAGGGAGTTTATATTAAAATTGAGTTTTGTAAATAAGGTTTACAAAAGAGGTGTGAAGTTAAAATGTTGATTTTAAATTAGCATTACTTAATAGTGAAATTAAGTGGAATGAATGGAATTGAAACGAGATTTTTCAAAGTGGAAATTGGTGGAATGGATTAGAAGTGGAGTAACATGGGTTGATATGGAGTTAAGATAAGAAATTAAAGAATTGGAACCTAACTAGAGATTGGCTGAGTTGAGTGTTTTCTGAGTATTAATCTGATGTTGATTTCGGTCTTCCGGGTTGCTACTTCGCAAGTTATTCGCTTACCAATTTACGGTCAAGAACTAATCAATGTTGAAGTATATACATGCATGAATAAGAAATAGGAATGTTTCCAATAATAAAAGAATTTGGGAATATAAAATGATATTTCCAGAGTAACGGAAATAAAAGAAGATTTTCTGGAAATATAATGATATTTTCGAGGAAAAAGGAAATAAAGAGATGAGTGTTAAAGTAGTTTTATTTTAAAAGTATTAGTGTCGATTATTATTTTCTAGTAATAAAACAAAAGAGATTTTCGTAATGATTGTTTTACGAATAATAAGTTAAACTAATTTCCCAGTTTTAGATAATGAATAATGTTTTGCAAATGGTAGTCAAATGGAATATTGGATATTGTTATAATATATATTTCTAATTTTAAAATGAAATGGTTTTGCAAATATTAGTATGTTAAAGTAAGAAGTGAAATGTCGTTTTTCAAAATATTGGAATATTCAGATTAACCATTCATTAATTACTTTTAATTAAAGAAGCCAAGTGATGCGGAGTACTGAACCAGTAAATTCATTTTATTTTTATGATTGAATGGTTGTTTTTGATAGTTAAATAACCGACTATAAAATCTGGCTTATACGATTGTTGGTACGGAATGACCAGGGTAGAAGTTATATTCGAAAACCATTCCGACCAGCAAATACGAAAACAGAGAAGATATCATATGATGATCGAGACGGAGCAATCGAAGACCGTACTTCATAAAATAGAAGAACCACTTAAAATCTTTGAGTCGATGCAAAAATATACTTGTGTTTCGTCGTGGTTGAAATCTTCGGATTGCAGGTACTACTCGCTGCAGATCTATAAGGTGATTCCTGTGATTGGTAGGAGGTAGCTTAGGTTCATCCTGTTCCTGGATGACTTGTATGGACAAATGTCTTATAGAGTATTTCTAAAGAATCATTTACGTTGATTTCTACAAACGTATTTCTGTGGTGGCGGAGAAGACACATTCTCTTAGCTTAACACCCAGAATATTTTTGTTGACGTCAATTAGTGATTTGGCAGATCTGACAATGTGGCATTCAAAGTGAATGGTGATATGTTGTTCTAAAGGTAATGTTAACTCAAGCCTCTTCAACCAGGAATGGACAAAAATCGGGCAGGAAGTATGGCTATGTGGGTCACTCCCATTAGTGGGTATTATCACATATCTAAAGAAAATCCATTTTCTTCTTTATTCAATCGATGTTGTCCCTTTTGGGAAACGGTTGCCGATCCCAACCATTGGTGATATACATTCGATACACCCAAGCGAAATGAGTGGTCAGTCATATGTGGTCGGGTTGCAATATGTTCTTTTTGAACCCAGTGTATTCCTCTCTAGAGATACACTATCGGAAGGTGGTTCCATACCTTTTCATAGCCGAAATCCAATCTCCAATAAGATCCCATGGTTTTTGATTATATACTATGTATGTAGAGCATGAGATGTAAGCGTTATGCTAGATGATTATTTATTTGATTTAGACACTATTGTAATATCAGAATAGATATGATTTCAAAATGTTTTGGGTAATCGTAATGCAAAAACCGTTCTTGTTTATGTGTGGACTGGTCTTACGATTATCCTTTTCTGTCGAAAAGAAATGTTTTGACTTTAAAATCAAGTTGGATGATACCTATAAAATTAGTAAGTTTTCTCACTTTGGTTCACCAAACCGATCCTGGCGTTTGCAATGCTCAGGTCAGACTGAGTTTTACAGGTTCAGGTTAGGATGCTACGGACTTCAGAAGATAAATGGGGGTAGTTCAGATGTATTAGTATTTATTTCCGCTGTATGCTGTATATAAGGATAGATTTTTATAACTGTTGGTTCTTTTTCTTATTCTTTTATTCTAATATTTCTTTCTTTCTTTCCCCACCCTCTAATTTCTTCCTACTAACTGTCTAGTGTTTTCGATACTTGGATTTTGACAAATAACACGGGTTATGTATTATTGTCGAAATTCAGGCGTCAAATTTCCCTCGGTCGTCACAGTGATATCAAAGTATAAGATTTAGTAATAACCTTGGCTCTGTGGCTTAACTCAATAGATATGGGGTTAATAATACTTTAGGTTGAGTTTAAGTGTGTATATATGAGAGCGCGTATTTGTTGATTTTATATACAAATGTTTTGTATTGTGACGCTTGATCGGTTCAATTTTGAATTGGTAATGGACACAATATTTTTTTCTAAAAAGGGTAAATGAAATAATTTTGCCCAAATTATATTTTTGTATTGAAAAAGAAATAATTTTCTCAAATTATTAAGATATTGGTGTATTTGGTTGATTTGAATGGAATTCAAATTGGATTAAAAATTTGAAATGGTTTTATATAGCAAAAGGCGACTTCATTGTGAAATTAGTAAGTGAGACTGAATGAATCAAAATTTGGATTTTGAAATGAAACTGCATTAATATTGAAAAATAAATTAGTTAATTGAATATGGATTTGGAATTTAACTTGGTAAAATGGAATTAAGAATGGATATTGAAATTAAATATGATAAATTTGGAATTTGGAAAATAAAATGAATAATAATTAAATGGAAATCAATTGGATATTAATCGATTGATAACCCAAGCGAAAATAAACAAGTAATTATTAATGTTTAATAAAATTCAATTGATTGATTTGATCAAGGGGTTGTGCATTGGTTGTTGATTGTGTGTTAGATTGTTTGAATATAATTCATCAATGGTTTAATAAAGGAGATAAATGGATTGGTTTTCGATTTATAGCAAATTGGATTTTTGAAAGATAATGGGTTTATAACGTTTTTCATACCTTAGTAATTTCGGGGACGAAATTCTTTTAAAGGGAAGGAATGTAACGTCCTGTATTATAGGTACTCATACATTTAATTTATCTTATTACTTTAAATATTGATTTGGAATAATAAAATGGGTTTATAATATAAAATTCATTTATATAACGAAGTTTAAACGTATAATTTATATTTAATTATAAATCGAGCTCGTAACGTCGCGGTAGTTCGTAATATTACGTTTTCGAACTTCAGTTGAATATACAGAATCCGATATAAGTCGGAATTATATGAAACAAAAAACGTTTGAATCTATTTGATTATAATTTTCTAATGAAAGAGAAAAATAGAGATTTCAACCTATAGATTGTTAGTTATGTCAAAATCAAATTTTCAGAAAGTCATTATGGAATCATTTATAAACCATAGTGATTAATTTAATAAATTTAAATTGATTTGAAAATGAATTTATGTATAATTTGAGATAAAAATCGGTTTAAAATGCGAAGCGAATTCCATTGAATTCGTATTGACGTTTAGAGTCAGGATAGATATATGGTTCATTATTTTTGAAGATCAGTTATTTTGGTGTCCAAAATAGCGTTGTTTTATGTATAAAATATCATTACGGGAAAACAATCTCAGAATGTGACAAAAATTGTGTCTTGGATCCGTATTAATAAGTTATTATAGGATTTCGATTTTCGTATCAATCGAACTTGCCGTTTGATCGTACGAATAGTAAACGCCTAAATTTTTATTTAATCGTATATTTTATTTAACATGGAATTTAAGAATAATCGATTTTCAAACGACTTCGGTTTTCAATGAAACTAATTTTATTAAAACCTTAGTAATTAATTATTGTAGTATTTCAGGTTTCAAGTTAATTGGGTTTATTTTTGTGATCGTACGCAATTTAAATGCGTGTCGATTCATGTTATGAATTATAAAGGAAATTTTACCAATGATCTCGGAATTCGATGAAACCTTTTCCATCGTATCTGAAATATTATTTTATGCTTGGATTACGATTTTCAACTCGATCGGAGATCGTATGTGGGTGTTTTGGAACATTACTTCACGGCAAAATTTTATATAATAATATTATATTAATTTGCTCCCCTATATAAACACCTACATTGGTCAAACATTAATTCCACTCTTCTGCGTGGTCAATTTTTTTTCATGCCGCCAGTTAACGTTATGAACGGCCGACGAATACTATCCTTTTTCCTTTTTAATATCTGAATCCACTGACTTAAATCGAATATACCAAACTACAAAGTTCTCGAGGTCAACGAGATCTCTGTTCTGGTCGGTGGTAATCGTCATCTCAGCATGGTGGTGGCCAGAATCTCGGTTATAAGCATCAGGTTTTGAAGAGGAACTGGAGGCGGAGGGCTTGTTTGAATTACAAGATACTTTGGGAGAAAGAGGAGCTGGGAGAGGCGTACCTGCCAGTAGGTTTAGATCCTTCGATCAACCGTGGAGGTCGCGACGATGGAGAATAAGTCGGGCAAGCATGGTTCTGGAGCAAGAGCAGTGAACAGGAGAGAACGATTGATCGGTCGTAAATATATAAATGTAATTAGAGTAAATTTAGAAATTAAGAAATTTGAATTTTTAATTTAAAATGAGTTAACCTTTAAACATCAATAACCTATTCATATCTTATCAGAATGGAAAAATAAGATGAATTACGATCGTGGTGACGAGCACAACATTATGCCACTGATCTGGACAGATTTGGAAGCAGCAGGAATTTTCAGTTAAATTAAATGTTCGTTTTATTTAACTAAAATCAAACCGATTCAACGACAAATGAAATCAAAGTGAGTATAACTCACTTATATTTTATATAAATCAGGATTTATTTTGTGTGCTATGGTTGACAATTGTTTGCTGTATGTTGAACGTGTATATACATACACACACATATATACTGAATGAATTGATTGAATTACACGTTAGTTTAATTTAAATGAAATCTAATCGTTATTTTGACGATTACTTCCAAACGAGATAACTTACCTTATTGGTCACGTTTATGATAATATAGTTAAATTAATAGATGGATGCTTGATTTGCCGTTATTGGTTGATGATTGAAATTATTAGTTGAACTGTTTATTTTGTTTATCGAGATGATAAATATATTATCGTAGTGAATGGGTCATTTATTTTGAGGTAACCTATTTGGATGTAGGGAAAATAGGTTGGAGGGATCCAACTGGATTCCTCAGATTTATTATTTATTTTCATATTACAATTATCTGAACTACTTAACCAATATGATTGAATGATTGATTTGTTGTTGATTGTTTAATCGTAATTCAATGATTGTTTTGTTATCAAGCAAGGGGCAGTATTGGTTAGGTAATTGACAGTAGATGGCTTTAAAATCAATCATTTTATAAATATTGAATTACCATTGAATGAAGCGATAGAACTGAAGTTATAAAATTTATTTTATAATTGAAGATAGATTTTGAAATCTATTATTTTAAATGAAAGTTTATTAAAAGAAATAAATATTTATTATTTAAGTTTATAGGTAATTATTAAATGAATTTATAAAGTAAAAACTTATGTTAATAAGATTTGTAAGTAAATAAGTAGAAATTAACCTAAGGGTTAAGAACTGGATTGATTGTTCCCAAGAGACAATTAAATAGGATTAATCAAATTAATTATATTATTAATTAATTTAAAGGAAGGACTAATTGGAATTGATTAATGAGATAATCATGATTTGAGTTGACTAAGTCAACTATTTTAATTGGAATGGGTTATTTGATTAATTTACTTTTAATTAATCTAATGAAATAGTTTAACGAATAATTATTTTAATTGTAGTAAGATTTTAAAAAGAATTTTACTGTTTATTTTAGTTAATAAAAAAGTTAACGACTTCTACGGTAGTTAATGGTGAAGTAAATTATTATTTTAATTAATAATAATTTAAGTGATTACTATTTAAATGAAATTCATTATATAAGTAATAGAGTTTGGAACAAAATCTTGTTAAATTGTAAAAGAAGATTATGAATGGATACTATCGTAAAACCCAAGAGTTAAACAAAGTTATGACTTCTGCAACTACACAGGTCTTCAACAATTACAAGTGTTTTGACTTCTGCTTTGTGTTCTTTGATCAACACGGATAGTCAAAAGTTTAAGTACACCCTTTCTATTATCTTACCCTCGAGTATTTAAAATGCTTGCAAAGATTTTAAGGAAGCTAGTTACTTGTTGAATCAATATATGAAAAGTGTTAACAAGGATTCAATAAGTAACTTGAATTTGGAGAGCTTTTGTTTGCAAAGTATATAGAAGTTCATTTCAGAAAATAGAGAAAATATAATTAGAATTGATGATTTGAAAAAAAAAATGTTTGAAGTGTTTATATAATATTAGAATAAAAGAATTCCTTTATGAAGAGTTTCTATAAAAAGTTGTGTCCATTTCCATTGATTATTGAAGAGAAATCTCTTCATGAAAGATGGTGACTCTTCATAAAATAATTTCTGGGTCGAATCAGTCGATTGGTTAAAAATCGTCAATTGACTGGTTGAATTAAACTTTAAATCCTACAAATAAAAACATGTTTCAAAACTAGCCATTGTGTACAAAATTTCTCTGACCAGTCGACTAGTCAATTCCCAACCAGTCGACTGGTAGAGCTTATTTTGTACACTTTTGGATTTTTAAAGCCATATGAATATATATGTATATACTTTTTGTGTTATACTTGAGAATAGATTTTAACATGATTCTTACACGACTTAGTTTATATATATTTATATTTATATATATATATATATAAACCTTGTCTCTATAACATGATTTCCATTTCAACTTCTTTTGTTGGCATTAATCAAATCTTGATATCAACATTCTCCCCCTTATTGATTGATGACAACATATCTGATTTTCTCTCCTTGAGTATTTGCTCTCCCTGAATTTCTGCAACGTTTTGTTAGTTCAATAAAATTATAAACTCACCGTTTTGAATTCTGCAGCAAAATGTTAGCGCATATATATTCAATGACATAAATGGGTAAATCCATTATTATGAGCATATATAATATATTCATCTCTTATGTCATTTTCTCCCCCTTTGTCATCGATTAAAAAGTATTAAATAATATGATAAACAATAATAATTGATTTTATAAATAATTAAAGCATCTTTAAGGGATACTGGATCATATGCATTTCGATAAGCTGAATTTTGTTTTCACAAATATTTAGAGATACAAAAAATAGCCTTCTTTTTGTTGTGGTGTACCTGCAAAAGATATGATATATATACTTTGGTACTCACTTGCTTCGTTTGGGTCCAGAGGTTAGATGGAAGGTAACCATACCCAAGAGGGTTTAATGGAACCTTTTAAGATGAACTTTTCATTATTAACTACTACATCAAAATAATCATCAATATATTCTTCTCTGTTTCTCCTATTTACAGGAACCCAAATACTTAAATAACTTCTACTGGTATTTCTTTTCGTATTTCTAGATCAATTATACAGATCTCTAGTAATATAAGCATTTGAATTTCTATAATACTTGTGTTTTGGATGTGCATTAGTACTAGCATGATATTCTTATTATACATAAAAGCATATATAGTACTACTTCTATGATTATATCCTAAACCACTTTTGTCATGTAAAGGTCGAGATCTAGATAAAATCATATTTAAATCATTTTGACCTTTATTAAATGTTGCAAATTTATTTGTACGTTTATCAAATTTAATTCCGAAGTTGCGATTGACATTTTCAAAATAAATTTTTATTTAACTCGGAGTGTTTCCTTTTTAAAGTACCATTCTTAGTTTTGAAAGCAAAAATTTGAGATTCTGAATTATCTAAAGAAGATTGAAATATTTCAAAATTTTCTTTTAAGTTAGAAATTTCATTTTGTAGAAAATTATTATTAACTTTTAAAATCTTGTATTCTTTAGATAATTCTAAATTCTTTCCAGTTAAAGCTCCATTCTCTTTTTCAAGAGACAAATTTAAAGAACTAGAATTATTTAAAGAATCTTCTAATAATTTATTTCTACTTTGAAAATCATCGATTTCCTTAAAAAAGATCATTGCTTTATCTATTAATCGCTCATTTTTTTTGAAGGAAATCTTTTTGGGAAACAAAGTCTTCTAAGGTATTTTCAAAAAAAAAAAAAAAAATTAACTAAAAAATTGTTATCTTCTTTTATTTTGAAATTTTCTTGCTCACAATTTTTTAACTTAGCTAAAATGACTGTATTGAGTTTACCCAAAGTTTTAAAATCTTTCAATAATTTTTCATGGTCTAACAGAAGATCTTCATATAATGAATCTATACATACCGATTGTGATCTGACTTTAGCCATAAAACATTTGCTCTCTTGCTCCGTCAATTCTGCTTTGTTTTTCTTCCACTTTCTAATTCCTTGACAAGACTTCCTTATTGCCATTTGTTCCAGGATGGTGTTATGATCTCTAGAATGTCATGCTCTGATACCAATTGAAAAGCCGATGTATATGACTTAAGCAGGATCTATATGGATATAGCGGAAATGTATATGATATACTAACTAGCTAATATACAATAGTTATGTAAATGAATGAGAATTGATATGATATATCACTAATAAAGAATGTGGTAAGTAAAGTAAAGTAAAGTGACACCAGGAATTTTATACTGGTCCGGACTTCCCGCCCTACGTCCAGTCCCGAAGCTCCTCTTCGAAAATCACTATCACGTCCTCTCTTAACCCGGAGGAATAGGTCAGTATACCCGATCCCCAACAAGGATGCCTCTCGCCTAAGCATCTACACAGGTCTTCAATAATTACAAGTGTTTTGGCTTCTGCTTTTCATTCTTTGATCAACACGGATAGTCAACAGTTTAAGTCCCTTCCTATAATCTTATCCTAGAGTATTTGAAATGCTTGCAAAGATTTTAAAGAAGCTAGTTACTTGTTGAATCAAGATATGAAAAGTATTATCAAGGATTCAATAGGTAACTTGAATTTTGAGAGCTTTTGTTTGCAAAGTATATAGAAGTTAATTTCAGAAAATAGAGATAATATAATTAGAATTGGTGATTTGAAAAACATGTTTGAAGTGTTTATATAATAGTAGAATAGTAGCATTCCTTCATAAAGAGTTTCTATAAAAAAATTGTGTCCATTTCCATTGATTATATGTAACACCCCGTAATTTTATAACATTAAAATTCACAAATTAAAGTATACTTAATTTTTAGAAAAGAATTAAGTGAAATGGGTTGCGCAGGGAAATATATATATTGATATATATATATATATAAATTAAAAATTAAATAAATAAATATGCGAAAAAGTTCAAAACAGCGAATTGGGAGGGGAAATAATCGAACCGGCCATTTTTGAGGTCGACCCAAGCCCCGCTGGGTCGACTAGGGGTTAATCCAGGGTGTTTGGCTGTCAACCCGTGGGCCGATTCGCTCAAATGCAGATTTTGCATTTGATTGGTTCTCATGGTTCAGGGTTAATCTAATGGTCCTAAATAACTTCCTACACCTATAAATACATCCTAATGCTAACCCTAAACCTAATTAAAATAGAATAGTTACCGTCATACCATGGCCATGGAAATCAATGGAGCCGCCGCCAACTAAGAAAGAAGAAAAGCAAATTCAATTCTAATTCTCTCAACCTTAAAGCAAAGCAAAACTCGCTCTTTTCTTCTCTAAATTGTGAGTATGATGATCTTAACAAGATTATTATCATTTTAATTAGCTTGAGTTATGAATGGATTATGAGTAGATGATGTGAATTATCATATATGTTGTTGTAAACCCCTTTTGCTATCATACATATTGTAAATCCAATGTTATGTGATGATGATATCTTATGTGTTGTAAATCATGCTATGATGATATTATGTATGTTGAAAGTTTCTATGCTAAGTTGTGATGAATCATACATGTTAAAAAGGCCATGATGTTACCATCTATGCTAGTTAGTTCATATTAATTAAATCATCATGTTTGGGTTATGTTGATCTATATGACAAGTCACATATGCAAGTTAGATTGATTAGAAAAGTTATGAACATATACCAAGACATCTATTATGACATCTAGAATTATGCTATGACATATGTGATATCCTATGCTAGTTCACACCATCATTATGTTGCCTAAAAACCCCATATGAAAGTTTATGTATAGATTTGGGCTATGATCATATCATATAAATTGAGACATTTAACAAGTTGACACCTTTTGATCCTTAACATGTGTAGTTTATGCAAGTTTCACCCCTATTATGATTAGATTTATTTTAATTGTCTATATGTTGTGAGAATTTATCTTTGTGCTAGGTGTTAGACTATACAAGTCTAGCCTATATTATGCGTTGAATAAGCGAACGTATAAACGTGGGGTAGGGGTAATATTAAGGATTTAATATTAAAAAGTTGGGGTGCAATTGATATGATTTTGCATGCCATAAGTGGATGGCCATAATTGATTCAATTATGGACATCATTAAAAGTTGACTTAATTAATAATTTGAATAGGGAATTATTAAAACTGGTGTAAAAGATTTTAAGTGTTAATCAATGCTTAGGACACGAGGTTGGACTCGTTTGTGACGTAAACCTGCCCGGACCCGCCCGACAAATCCAATGGTCACAAATGTCAGCCCAATGTGAGAGGTCCTAGGCCTAAACTAAAGCATAACGGTTGTAAAGACACGAGGTTAGACTCTTTTATGGTGTAAGACTGCCCGGACCCGCCCGGCAAATCCAGCTGCCATAAATGTCAGTCTAATGTGAGAGGTCTTTATGAGGTTATGGCCTGAATGAATTAAGAAATACTTAACCAGATAAACATGTAAAGTGGGACATGGGGGTTAAGTAGGTGCCTTGGGTGGCACGAGGAATCTAGGGGTGGCATGTGAAATACAATTAGTAAGACTTAACCAAGCACACATGTAAATGAACATGACTAAGAGGGTTAAGTGGGATATACTAGTGACAAGCTTAGGTGGGTAGCTTGTGGGGGCCCATTTCGACCAGTATCCCAAACGTATCTTTGTGGGCTCGACCCAAGTCGAGGACGGGACAAGCATGTTGGGTTCGACTGTAAGAGGCCAAAACGGGGAGCGGTGGCAACGCAAGTCCAACGGGTTTCGTATGCGTGTGTGGACCCGGGCTGGTAGGTAAGACGTTGTTGCATCGTGTAGGTATAAGCCGTGCATTCTCAAGTTGTATCGGGTTGCCACTTTAGGGGAGTGATACACCCCACTGTGGGGCCAGCACTGGTATCTACAAGTAGGGAGCCGATCGAAAGTGGGTAGTGGGGTACACCTAGTGGAGATAGGGGCAGACGGCACCTATGTAGTCAGCTAGGGGTACGTAAGGATATTTATAAAGTTTCTGTGTGAAGCAAGTGGGATCAAACAATAGGGTGACTGGTGTGGTGCAGTGTAGTAATGTGCGGTGCAGTGTAGTAATCATTCGTTAGTAATTAGGTGTGCCTTTACCGTTATCTTTAACGTTATCTTAAACGCTATCTTTATCTTCCTAAGAGTTCATAGACATTTACTTGTCTTCCAGCTTATGCCTTAGTCTAGTTATTTTGATAATAGTATTGTTAGAATTATCATACTCGCCATACTTTATGTCTGACCCCCTCTATTTCTATCCTTTTTCCCCTTCCAGGTCCTCAGGTTGGGCCCAGCTCTAGTGGAGTTTGATTGAATTGCTTCATCTCTCTTTGGAAAGCTTGGACCGTTGAAGTAAAGTCCAGCTTGTTATCTTTTTAATGGCTATTTATGTAATGGGATTATGTATTTTGTTTTTATGAAGATGGATATTGTACTTGGTTATGATCTATGGTTTTATGATGTAACAAACATGTTTAATTTCCACTGCAATAAAATGAAGTTTTAGATTTCCAAGTACTATTTATTATCTGTCTTGTTGTAATTTTTCTGTTCTATATTCACTTATAACCTCCATGGAAGTTAATGCATTCCCTTTGTGAGTGACATTAATGGACGTGGGGTGTTACATTATCGAAGAGAAACCTCTTCATGAAAGATGGTGACTCTTCATAAAATAGTTTCTTGGTCGAATCAGTTGACTGGTTAAAAATCGTCAGTGTACAAAATTTCTCTGATCAGTCGACTGGTCAATTCTCTACCAGTCGACTGGTCAATTCTCTACCAGTCGACTGGTAGAGCTTATTTTGTACACTTCTGGCTTTTTAAGCCATATGAATATGTATATATATATATACACTTTTCGTATTATACTTGAGGATAGATTTTAACATGATTCCAACACGACTTAATGTATATATATAACCTTATCTCTATAACATGATTTCCATTTCAGCTTCTTTTGTTAGCATTAATCAAAATATTGATATCAACAGATTTTGTATCTTGAAATTGTGCTAAGGTATCGATTCCGGCCTTATGCCAAACCGTTTTCGTATCCCGATGCAGACACGGAATTCTTGGTGATCCGCATGTAATTTTGCATCCCAATCATGGGTCAAAATCTCGAGGATGTGAATTTACCTTGTTGCCAAGCCAGAAATCCAAAGATGATCGGCTCGATGCACACACACACACGAAAATCATCGATTTTCACGTGTTGATCACGCATATTCAACGTGCCAAATCCATTGATCAGCCAATTTTCCAGAAGTGACAAGCAAAGCACAAAAACATGATTTTTAGCGATTTAAAAGCATAAAAATCCATTTTGACAAGAGAGAATCATGGCGGCCTTGCTCCCAACCCTTTCTTCTCCTCACTTGCCTCCACCTCCAATCTCCTTCGTCCTCAATCACTATTGTACCCTCTTGCCAGGTCGTCCCAAGCCAAAACCAGTTCCTCCTTCACCTGCACCGAAACCAGTGTTTTCTTCTCTTGCACCGAAATCTTCATCATCATTGCCTTCTCTGTCTGCTCCTAAACGTTCCTATACTCAAGTAACTGCCACATCATCACCCCCCACCTCAGTCGTTGAAACCAAAAGTGTACCGAAGTGTCCTTCCAAAATTTGAATCGCACAAAATTACGATAGAGTACGTGAAGAGGAATCGACGTTGTTTGACATGCGCAGAAAGGGGACACGTGGCAAGAAAGTGCAGGAATTTAAAATTTTGATGTTATTGTTATCTCTCAGGTCACGTAAGTACACATTGGCCTAAGAAGAAATTCTATAGTTCGCTGCGAAAACGAAGTGCCTATACACATTCTTCAGCTCGAAACTGGGTCCCAAAATCTCTCAACCAAATCAATACCAAGTACGGATAATCTATATCTCCTGAAGAAAGCATTATTACACTTTCTCCTCATTGTTCTCCTAAACCCAGACCTAATCTAAAACCTCTCCCTTCCAAAGAAACCAAATTGGCAGATAGATCTTTATATTTCATGGTAAAAATTGTCTTAGGTTTGTGGACTCTCAACCAAGTTCGTACCTCTCTCGCCCGTTACATTGGAAGAGATGACTAGGATGGGTGGATTATGAATAAAAAGGGATTTCTGTTTTGTGCTCCCACTCACGCAATATTTGTTTAAGCTATGCAATTGGGTTCGATGTCAAAATCAGTAAGATGCTTTGGTAGTAAGATAGTTCTACGTCCTTGGGAAGACTATGAGGATGATCTAAGACCAAACTTTGACCCAATTTTCTAGGCTAGGGTTGAAGACTTCCCAGAATTTCTACAAGGAAATTTTGATATGGTAAGTGAAGCTTTAAAAACAGTGGGTAGAGTTACGAAGCTTGATAATTGTGAGCACTCCTTTATTGATCATCATCATTTATTTCTTAAAATGCATTTTTATATGGGAGTGGAGAATGAAACTGCTTTTGTTGCACTCATTAACAGTTCTGAATATTTCTTAAAAGTAAAGCATTGGGATCATTCACATCATACCAGGAAACTGGAAGAAATCCTTTTAGGTTTTGAGGAAAATGAATTAAACGTTCTTGATCAAAGGTTGTATAGTGAGGATTTGCAGGATCTACATTCTAGTGATAGATTTGATGTCATGAGGTATAAACCAAAGTCGCATTCATCGCAATGGAGAGAGATCCTTCGAGATAAATCTATTGAAGTCATAGGTCCAGAAGCAGGATGGAGAGAATAGCCGGAATCTCCATAGTAACTCATGCAAAATTTTGATTTTCAAGAGGAGTTTGTACCACCACCGCAGTTTGACTCTCCAGCAACTCCAGTCAACAAGTCAGCCAAGCCCAAGCTTACAAAGACATTGGTCAGACGAAGCTTAAGGAACAACAAGGCTAACTCATTTCCAGGTGCATCAGGTACTTTCTATGAACCAACAGTCTTTTCTTCTGCTAATAAAAGCATGAGTAAGAAAATAATGTGTTGCATGGTGTGATGACCCGCCCCGCACCAGCCGACATTTCAATGAAAGTGCGTTGTGCCATTGTCTAACCAGCACGGGACGGTCGCCAATGAAAGGAAGGAAATGTATTTGAACTAACAAGAAACCTATAGAATGTCTCACAGCGCAAGGAATAAAATATAATAATAATATACTTGACATAAAACAGGTGAGATAGTGCAAAAGCTGAAAACTAAACATCATAGCAGCAGAAAATCCAAATACGGCTTATGTTCCATATCATTATTATTACAACTTTTGAAAACTGTCTCTAAAGCAAATAAGGAAGGTACACTACTAATGCCCAAAATAGTGACCAGCAGCGACACAGGGAGAATATATAGCAAATAGCACGTGTAAGCCTCCTGCTCGGCTTCGGACATCTACTCGTGCACAACCAGCTAACCTGTCTCTAGTTTGCCCGTTTAAGAGCACCCAGAGTAATAAGAAGAGACATAAAACTCTGGGTCAGACAAAAATCTGGTATGAGCGATAAGCAACAAAACAGAACAATAACAGGTATACTAAACCATACCTGAACCTGGACCTGCAACCAAAGAGTTAGCACAACATACCGTACAATACTCTAAGGTGCCACTAACATATGGTGTAAAGAATACGGGGGTGGGGGTGTGCATGACATAGTGATGGCAAACAATCAACCATAGCAACCATCCTCACATCTCTCACTCAGTGCGTAAAGCATACGATATCCACCACTTTGATCACTAGACCCATCGAGGTAGTGACGGAGTCCGACTTGTATAACTATTGCTACCACCAAGCTTGCCCCATGGAGTCGTGATTCAATCCTTACAAATGACCCACCTCATTGGTCCATAGCCAGTAGTTCTACCTAGGCCACTGTGGCCCTGAATCCGTCCACATATCCCATACTCCATAGTGATCCAAAGTTATAGACATCGATAACCCCTTAGCACACGTCCCACAACAAATCCCAATTCATGAAGTTAACTCATTGGTTCCCATTTGGATCCTTAGTAATAACCTCCCATCTGGACGTCCTTTACATCTCCGGTTTTTGTCGAATTGGAGTTGGTCTTCAGAAAAGTCGTCGCATAATAGTAATAACACACGTCCGGTTCGGTTCGAATATGCATAGTGCTCCAGTCATCATCGGTTCGGTTCGGTCCAATGCTTCCCAGTATATTCCTAGGTGCGGTTCGGTTCGGTGCTCCCCTTGTAACGGTAAGGAATTTTGCTCGATCTGAATCGATCGTTAAACCGACCAAGACCGTTCGAAACCCCTGATCGTTTTGAAAACAGGACAAATCAAAATGCAAACAGAAGAACATTTCATTGTTATTACAACAATTCCATCAGAATACAAGAATATACAGAGTATAAATGAATAAATTACATTCGATAATTATCAGAGATTACAATAAATTACATAACAGCGAAAAAATAATATAAAACACAATTGAAAGTGATACACGGATACAGGGCTTTCCGAGCATCGTTCCAGCTGTAAATCAGGATCCTGTGAATATAAATCTACAAAACCAAAACTACTAGCTGCCCGTGTAGAAAATAAGGGCACCCAGAGTTTAGGTTAAAACAATAAACTCCAGGTCAGTCATGTGACTGGTGTGAGAACTAAAACAGTTATTTAAATCTTTACTTAAAAAGAGAGTAATTCAAGGGACCACGCCATATAACACAGAACGGGTTTCCTCCCAAGAATACTAGTGCATATGAATAAACAACGCAATGCTTTTTCGAAAAATGAAGCTATTATAAGACCCGGGTTCCATCACACAATGCAACGCAAGCCGGAGGATAGGGTTTTCCCTTATAATATCCAAATAATGCTTGATAGGTTTAAAAACAAATCATTTGATACTATAATAAGTGTATAGTGTCAAAACAATTTCAATTATAAATATCAATCATAGACGGCATGGGTACCATATATCATGTCGCCATACTAGTTCTACAATTAAAACCGCAATATCACGTATTGGAAATTGGATTTCCGTCATGAGTCGAGGTAAGGGGCAAGCTCCTCTCCGATTCGAGACACTCTAGCAAATGTCCCAGGACCCCACTATGATCCTTGGATCTTCAGGGCCGATCCTCACCTAACTTTGGAGGATTAGTTATTCCTGAACACACATTTCCCGGTCCTAACAGACCTATATCCGAGGCGCCTCGCATTCCAACAACCACACAGGTGAAAAGTATATAAATGTCAACCAGTTTAAGCACTAACACCACCACTAGCTAGAAAGAAACGTCGTGCTCTCCCTGCAGTCACTATCCCGTTTTTGACTCATACCGAGGTGTGAGGCTCGCGAATTCACGCTATACACAAAGCTGCGCCACACAGGCCGTGCTTTGATCATCAACCACAAGACTTTGCTCTTCAACAGAAGCCTTGATCCATTGCCACTTAGGCGTGCCACACAGGCAATTCATGCCATGCGACTGAAGTTCATCGATATACAACTCTGAGCTCGTATGTCTCAGAGAAGGGCGTTAAGCAAGAGAATAAATTCTCCGCCGCCAAACAGATGTATATTTAATAGAGATCAATCAGCACAGGATAAAATCCAATGTCAGACACACAGTCCATTTTCAAGTTCGTTCTGGGTCTGAACGAAACCGGAGACACTTTCCTCGCATATCCATCGATCTCCAAGTACGTCTGGACGACCACCAACTGATTCTCTCATCTTGGGTGTACAGCCCATTCAAGATCATCAGTAATCACCCAAACGATGTGAAGACTTTCGGTCTTCAACAACCGTCTTCATCTTCGACATACCGTCGAATCGGTTATTCAGAATGGGTATAAACTCGACCTTTCTAAATAACCTGCGTATATAATAAACACGTGTTACACAAACACAACATATGCCTCATTCCAATTCAGAATATTCTTTTATTCAAATTTTCACATCATTAGGGAATAGGTTCCCATTAATTTTATCAAAGATAAATTCTTCTAAATCTATTCTTTAATCTTCCTTTGGATATCATTTCAAACCATATTATGGTTTTTCAAACTAGTAGAGATTAGCGAACCACACCGAAGTAATTATTTATTTTATTTCCCAATTCCAACCTATTCATCCCCTGGAGAAAAATTGGTAATACTCCATATCTAACACCACGGTGTTATCGGTAAAATTAATTACCATTTCACATTCAAATCTAATTAAAAATTTAACTATCGCTTTGGAGCAAAACTGGTGATACTCCATTCTCGATCACTTTTCCGATTTGATAATTTAAATTATCAATTCACTTTCAATCTAATTAAAGATTCGTTAAACATCCACTTAGTTTTAATCTTCTCAGAAATCAATATTCTGTCTTTAACTGGGTTAAAGAACCAATGTCATCTAAAACACGATTCACGACAAACCCAAATCACATTTGATATTAAATACAAGGCTCTGAATAGAAAATATACCGGCTTATATTCAATATCAAATTCTGAAACCAACAAATATCGTATTGGAAATAACGATATAAATATATCTTTCAAATTCCCACAACCATATCTGTATAATCACGAAATTGTAACAACCCGAAAATCTGGGCCAGTTTAAATTTTTTATTTTGGCGATTTTAGCGAATTTCGATTATTTAAAATGAATTATTTTAAATAATATAGACGAGAAATTTATTTTGAATATAATTCGAACGTATATATTATATACGCCGTCGTTAGAATATAAATATTTATATATAATTATAAATGGAATTGAAAATGGCGCGGTAGTTCGATAATTCGATTTCAAACTTCAATTGAATGTACCGGGTGCAAAACAATCCGGATTTTAGTGAAACCAAAAACATTAGGATCTAATTGGTAATATCTTTCCAACGAATCCAAAAAATCAAGATTTCATAGAGGGAATCAAAAGATATGTCCAGTTGAAAATTCTGAATAGTCGCTATGGAATTCAGGCCCTTAAAAATAGACATTTTGCAAACAGCTTCGGATTTCGGCGAAACCACTTTTGTTGGGTCCGTGATGTAAAGTTATTGCTAGGTTTCAAATTTCATAATTTTTCGAATCAATATGTGAGCGTGGCAAAAGAAAAACGCGTTTGACCAGTTTCAGTTGATTTTAATCGACTGGAAAATGGCCATTTTTCCAACGGTCTCAGAATTCGACGAAACTAGTTTTGTTAGGACCGTATCGTCAATACGAAGCTAGAAAATATTTTTCTGGAATTTTTCGAGTTAGGATGTGACCCCGGTAATTTGAAACGTACGTTTAAAATCCAATATAACGATTTAAATGTAAATTCAGCAGAAACTGATTGTAACGATCGAATCAGCTTGCAGTACATATCCCATTGGGTTCGGAATGGGGGTAAAACGCTATAGATGACAAGCGGTGGGCCTCGTTTCGAGGTCGTATGTAAAAGTCAACTTTTTAAACTAAATAATATAAATTTTATAAACCCCCCCTCTCCATTCGATTTTTCTAAATTCAGAAGATAAAAAAAAAAGCGACTGCGAAAACCCGACTCCTCCCATCGCCCTCCACCGCGACAGAGCCACCGCTCCGCCTCGTCGCCGACCGCCCCCTGCTCCCTTCCAACGATTCCCGCACCTCCCCTCTCTCTCCTCCCCCTTTTCCGCTGAAGCCCCAAACCCACGGAATCCCGTAGCTCTGACTACCCACATCCACGCCACCGCTGGGGAAGGAGAAGGCCACTCCCGCGCTTCAATCGCCGGTGGAGGATCGACCTCCGGTTTGACGAGGCAGCGTCCGCAAGAGGCAACGAGGATGGGTTTTTTTTTCGAGTTTTCCTGGAATGATTTGCGGAGGAAGAAGCCCTTTTAACAGTGAGCTTCTTTTCTATCATTATCTAATTATTTTTGTAATTAGTTTAATTATAAATAAAATCAGTTTAATTATATAAAAGATTAGATGATGAAATGGGACTTTTATGATATGATATCAATTAAAAAAAAAAATATTGCGGATTTTATAGGGTGTCGATATGAGTAAAGATTTGGTTTTATTCATTAAAGAGGAGTTGAAAATAGAATTTTTTTACAAGGTATGAATATAAAAATATAATCTTTATATATAATATAGATAATAAAAATTCGATCTTTATTATGTAGAAGTAATAAAAATATGATTTTTATATATTGAACATCGAAGTAAAAATGTGATTTTTATATATTGAACATCGAAGTAAAAATGTGATTTTTATATATTGAACATCGAAGTAAAAATGTGATTTTTATATATTGAACATCGAAGTAAAAATGTGATTTTTATATATTGAACATCGAAGTAAAAATGTGATTTTTATATATTGAACATCGAAGTAAAAATGTGATTTTTATATATTGAACATCGAAGTAAAAATGTGATTTTTATATATTGAACATCGAAGTAAAAATGTGATTTTTATATATTGAATAGAAAAGTAAAAATTCGATTTTTATATATTGAATAGCAAAGTAAAAATTCGATTTTTATATATTGAATAGCGAAGTAAAAATTCGATTTTTACGTATGTAGAGAATACGGGCAGAGAGCGTGACAAAGATGCAAGAACGATGAAGACTTCTATAAAAGAAGAGTCAAGATGATTGGATAGCTATTAGTGAGAATTTCTCACCTTTCAAATTCTTTTTCTAGTTATATATATATACTAGGATGCAGACGGTGCTTAGTAGCACCCGACACAATCGTCCACAGACCATGGACTTGTTTGTTTGATTGCAAAAATTAGTTAGAGTATTTGACTGAAATTTGAATTGTTTGGTGAAATGGAATGGATTTGATTGACGTGTGAATGGCGTGGGCCTTCACTAGACCGGGGATAAGGCTAGGCCTCGTCCTGTTTCTAGTATCGTGCCGTTATGCTGCCGAAATTTTCTAAAATAAGTTAGAAAAATAAAAATATCATTTTATTTAAAGAATGAACTGAATAGAAATTCATATGTTGGAATAAAATGTTTTATCGTTAGAAATATAATTTTTAACGTGAATGTGAATAAATAAATATCCATTTACAAACCAGACGGTTTGTTTATGTACACCTATTTGAAGGACATTGATTGGGTCGATAAATTTTACACATCGCCCAACTGCACAAATAAAATATGCGTTTGATTGTTTGAAACCCCACACGGGTGTTGGGATGAAATTTGAAGTTCACTCATCCTGATTGATTAAATATGTCGATCGATTGATTGACAGGCTGTTATAAGCGTTGAATATCTATATTTGATGCTTATACAGTGTAGTGCACTTTGGTTGATGGTTGATTATTTTTCAATGCTATTATATACATGTGTTGTATGGTAATCCATATAGTTAATTTTATATGGTAATTGATTGGGCCTCATTCCAATTTAGAAAATAAAGAATATTATAAAATAAAGGTTCATGTGTTGACTGTACTCATCCGTTGAGATTAGTCATGTGTTGAACGAAATATTTTGATAATAAAATTTACATCTTTATCAATATAAAATAAAGGTTCATGTGTTGACAGTACTCATCCATTGAGATTGGTCATGTGTTGAACGAAATATTTTGATAATAACAACTATTTTGAAAAAGAAATATTTGAAATAGAATATTTGAAAATAGAAATTTATGAAGCCGTGTTGATTAGATTGACGCCATTTTGACGTGAACGATAATTATATCGATTTTATTCGATTTCGAAATGAATTGAATTGAAAACGATTTCGAAATGAATTGAATTGAAAACGATTTCGGAATGAATTGAATTGAAAACAATTTCGAAATGAATTGAATTGAAAACGGTTTCGAAATGAATCGAATTGAAATGAATTCAAATTGAATTGAAATTTGAATTGAATAGAAATGAATTTTAAAACGAATTTATAAAGAAGAATTCAATTTTGATTTGAATTGAAAAGGAAGTTGAAATTGCTTTTGAAACGAATTTAAAGCTATTTATATAATTCGTTTTAAATAGAAATCGACGAAATGTATTATATATATATATATATTATATATATAATATAACGGCCAGAATAGAACGCGCCGCGCCGCGGCAGTTCGTGAGTTTCGACCATTTATTTCAAACGGACATTGCGGGAGATCCGACCGTCGGATTCTCCTAAAACCGGAACTGTTGGGTTCGTATCGAAAAGAGCTTTCTAACGAATATTAGAAATTCGAAATCTAACGGTTGGATTTGGAATTATGTCCAAATCAAATTTGAAAAAGGTCGTTGTAAGTGCAGTTCGATGGCCATTGATGGAAATCGACTGTACGGGCCTTGATAAAATTATTAAAAATAGTAATAATATGTGTAAAATCATAAGAAATGATTTAGAAAGGATTGGGATGAAAAACTCCATATTTGAAAAGATAAAAATAGATTTTTATCGAAATGAACTAGTTTTGAACTAGAAATATAATTCTATTTATTTTTAAATAAATAAATTGAATTTGAAAAGGGTTTTAAAAATAACCAGAATTTCCAATGATTGCATTGGAGTGGAATTGAATCGAAATTGTCTTCGGAATATTTCGATGTTGGAATTCGTGATTATACAGACGTTGTTATGGAAATTTGAAAGATATATATTTATATCGTTATTTCCAATACGACATTTGTTAATCGTAGAATTCGATATTGAATATAAGCCGATATATTTTCTATTCAGAGCCTTATATTGAATATCAAATGCGATTTGGGTTTGTCGTGAATGGTGTCTTCACTAACACTGTTCTTGAACCCAGTTGAGAAAAGATTAAATCTTTTTATTTAGATTTAATGAAGTGTACCAATTAAAAAATATTTAATTGGAATTGAATTGATATTGATTTTTGGGTTTATCGTGGACAGTGTTTTAAATAACACTCGTTCTTTAACCCGATAATTAATGAATGTGATTTTGGGTTTATCGTGAACTGTGTTTTAAATGACACTGATTCTTTAACCCAGTTAAAGATTAAAACTAAGTGGAGTTTTAATGAATCTTTAATTAGATTGAAATAATCGAAGATGGAGTACCACCAGTTTTGCTCCAGGCGATAGTTAAATCTTTAATTAGATTTGAACGTGAAATGGTAATTGAATTTACCGATAACACCGTGGTGTTAGATATGAAGTATAACCAGTTTTACTTCATGGGATGAATAGGTTGGGATTGGGAAATTAAAACAAATGATTACCTCGGTAAAGTTCGTTAATCCCGACTAGTTTGAATTGATATTCAAAAATGGATTAAAGAATAAATATAAAGAATTTATCTTTGATAAAATTAATGGGAACCTTTCCCTATGAAGGTGAAATTTAGAAACTAACTGTCGGTTAGCCAAGCAGAATGGTTTTCTGGATATTGATCTGATGTTGGTTTCGGCCTTCGGGGTTAATATTTGGGGAATTATTCTCTTGATTAACTTACGGTTAGTGACTAATGAATTGGAATGAGGCGTATGTTGTGTTTGTGGAACACTTATTTAAAATATACGCGAGTTATTCGGAAAGACCGGGTTTATCCCATTCTGAATAACTGATACGACGATAAGTCGAAGATGAAGACGGTGGTCGAAGACCGGAAGTCTTCACGTCATTTGGGGTGATTACTGATGATCTTGATTGGGCTGTACACCCAAGAAGATGGAAACAGTTGGTGATCGTCCAGACGTACTTGGAGATCGATGGATATGCGGGGTACTAGGTGCCTCCGGTTTCGTTCAGCCCCAGAACGGACTTGTAAATGGACTGTGTGTCTGACATTGGATTTTAGTCCGTGTGATTGATCTCTATTAAATATATATCTGTTTGGCGGCGGAGAATTTATTCTCTGGTTAACGCCCTTCTCTGAGACGTACGAGCTCAGGGGTTATATATTGATGGATATCAAACGCATGGAGTGAATTGCCTGTGTGGCATGCCTAAGTGGCAATTGATCGAGGCTTCTGTTGAAAAGCAAAGTCTTGTGGTGATGATCAAAGCACGGCCTTTGTGGCGTAGCTTTGTGTACGTTTACTTCGCGAGTTTCACACCCGGTATGAACCAAAAACGGGAGACGGACCTTAGGGAGGGCATGCGTTTCCTTCTAGCTAAAAAGTGGCGTCAGTGGTTTTACACGCCCTGACGAGTTTGACTTATGTGGTTGTTGCTGTTGCGAGGCGCCTCGGATTGATCGGTCGTTCTCGAACCGATGGAGTCATTTAGTTGGCTCACTTACGCCCCAAAGGGCGGCGAAACGCATGTTCAGGGTTTAAGTTTAATCCACATCGGTGGACCGGCCCTGACGATCCAAGGTCACTCGAGCTCTGACCTGAGACTCGGGCTAGACAGTCTCGAATCGGTTGAGGACTATCTTTTGCCTCGGTTCATAGATGGAAATCCAATATCCAAATACGTGACATTTGCGGTTTTAATTGTAGAACTAGTATGGCGACATGATATATGGTACCCATGCCGCCTATGATTGATATTTATGATTTGAAATTGTTTTGACACCATACACTTATAGTAGTATCAAATGATTTGTTTTAAACGTAATAAGCATGTTTGGCTATTATAAGGGAAAACCCTATCCTCGGCTGCGTTGCATTGTGTGATGGGACCTGGGTCTTATAATAGCTTCATTTTTAGAAAAGCATTGCGTTGTTTACTTATATGCAATGGTGTTCTTGGGAGGAAACCCGTTCCGTGTTATACGGCGTGGTCCCTTGATTTACCTATCTTTAAAATAAAGATTAATAACTGTTTTTGTTCTCACACCAGTCCCATGACTGACCTGGATTTTATTGTTTTAACCTAAACTCTGGGTGCCCCTATTTTCCGCACGGGCAGCTTGTAGTTTTGGTTTTGCAGATTTATATTCACAGGATCCTGGTTTACAGCTGGAACGATATCCGAAAAGCTTTGTATCCGTATATCTCTTCTAGTTGTGTATTGTATTATTTTCCGCTGCTATGTAATTTATTGTAATCTCTGATATTTCTGTGTAATATTTATTCATTTATACTCTGTATATTCTTGTAATCTGATGCATTGTTGTAAGATACAATGAAATGTTCTTCCGTCTGCGTTCTTTTTTGTCGTGTTCTCAAACGATAGGGCGTTTCGAGCGGCCTGGATCGGTTTAGCGACTGGTTCGGACCGAGCGAAATTCCATCTCGTCACAGAAATCCAACATCGAAATATTCCAAAGATAATTTTGATTCAAATCCATTCCAATTCATGTATTGGAAATTCTGATTATTTTTAAAACCACTTCAAATTCAATTTATTTATTTCAAAAATAAATTGGTTTTAATTCTAGTTCAAAACTAGTTTATTTCGATAAAAATATATTTTTATCCTTTCAAATGTGGAATTTTTCATCCCAGTTCTTTCCAATTCACATATTATGATTTTACACAAATTACTAATATTTTTAATAATTTTATCAAGGCCCGTACAGTCGATTTCCATCAACGGTCATCGAACTGCACTTACAGCGACCCTTTCCAAATTTGATTTGGACATAATTCCAAATCCAACTGTTAGATTTCAAATTTCTAATTTTCATTGGAAAGCTCTTTTCGATACGAACCCAACGGTTCCGGTTTTAGGAGAATCCGACGACCGGATCTCCCATAATGTCAATTCGAAGTCAATGGTCAAAATTCACAAACTGCCATGGCGCGGCGCATTCTATTCAAGCCATTATATAAATAATATATATATAATATATATATATTATATTTCGTCGATTTACTTTTAAAACGTATTTTATAAATCGTTTTACATTCGTTTTCAAAACCATTTCAACTCTATATTCAATTTCAAATCAAAATTGAATATTTCATATCATTACTATATAAATGATAATATTTTCAAAACATTATATTTTGAAATCACTACCTTTTCTATATTCACTATAAAAACGAATATAATCGATATAAATATCGTTTACGTCAAAATAGCGCGACTTTAATCAACACGGCTTTATATATTTCAATAAATTCGTTATTCTATTTAACAAATGAATATTTATTCTATTCAACACATGAATATATATTTCTTTCAACACCTGATTAATCTCAACACATGAGTACTGTCAACACATGACTATTTTTGTTATGTAATATATTTGATAAAATTATGGTATCTATCATTTGATTTTTAATTAGACTCCAACCGTAGAGTAGATCCTAATCTTAAATATGATGAAGATGTAAATTTTATTGTTAAAATATTTTACTCAACACATGAACACTCTCAACACATGAGCATCGTCAACACATGACTATTTTTATATTCAACTCATGAATCTTTATTTTATTATATTCTTTATTTTTCCAATTGGAATGAGGCCCAATCAATTACCATATAATGTTAATTATATGGATTCCATACAACACATGTATATAATAGCAACGATAAACAATCAACCATCATCCAAAGCGCACCACACAACTGCATAAGCATCAAATATAAATAATTAATGCTTACATAGCCTGTCGACCAATCGATCGACATACAATTAAATAATTGGGATTAGTGTACGCCAAATGTCATCTCAACACCCTTGTGGGGTTTCAAATCAATAAACACTGAATATTATTTGTGTAGTTGGGCGATGTGTAAAATTTATCATCCCAATCAATATCAGTCAAATCAGTGTATATAAACAAATCGGCCGATTTGTTTATAAATATTTATTTATTCACATTCACGTTAAAAATTATATTTTTAACGATAATTTATTTATTTCAACACATGAATATTTATTTTTTGATCATTCCACAACACAATCAATTTTCACAACACATCAATCAAACAAACAAGCCGTCCATGGTCTGTGGACGATGGGTGTCGGGTGCTACTAAGCACCGTCTGCATCCTAGTATATAATTTAAACTAGAAAAGAAAATTTAAAGTGAGAACTTCTCACATAGGGTTCCACTCCACCGTGCTTTGCTTTTGAACTGCTGAACCGTCTGAATTTGATTGAAATTCCAATGCAGTTCTTATCCCGCTGTTTATAATGAAAATTATATTTTTATCACTTCATTTCAATAAATAAAAATCATATTTTTGTTTTCTACTAATATAAAGATCAAATTTTTACTATCTATATAATATAAAAATCGTATTTTTATATTCTCTATCCTATAAAAATCATATTTTTATAATCTCTGCTTTATAAAAATTATATTTTTGTTCTCTACACTATATAAAAATCATATTTTTAACTTCTACATTATATAAAAATCATATTTTTATATTCAACATCGCTAAAATCCACATCTTCTTCTAACAAAATTTTTACCTTTCTTTATATAAAAATCAAATCTTTCCATATAAAAAAAGTCAAATCTTAACTAATTAAAAATCCCGTCTTAACTATATTAAAAATTTCGTCTTTCGTCTATAAAAAAATTTGGTCTTTAATTCAAATCATATACTAAAAGATCCAATTTTTTCTATCATGGTAATTTATATAAAAACTGATTTATAATTCAATGCATTGCATAACAAAACTGAAAAAAAACAATGCTTTTTACCTTAGATTAAACTATTTTTTCAAAATGAATTAAAATAAAAACTTACAGGGTTTTCGGTTTTCTGAGGGGTTGAGGAGGGTTGAAGGTGTCGCGCCGGGGGGTGGGGGGGTCTAAGGTGGGGTCAAGGCGGCTGCGCGGTCAGGCGGAGCGGGGGGGGGGGGGGTGCAGTGGCGTTGGCTGGGATGCGGTGGATTGGGGTTTTGGGGATCTCGCGTTCGTGAGTGGAAGGTGAAGCTGGGCTCGAAGGTGGCGGCGGTGGCCTGGAGGGGAGGGCAGCGGCTCTGGCAAGGTGGTGGAGGCTTGCCTCCAGTGGCGCGAGCTGAGGAGAATCACGTCGATCGATTTAGTTTTTTTTTCTAAATCGATTCTAAAAAGTCAAGGGGGGGGGGGCTGAGGGTATAAAGAGAGAGTGAGAGTTTTTATTTTAATTATTTAATTTCGAAAAGGTACTTTTATTTCGACCTCGAAACGGGACCCACCGCCTGTCGTCTATAGCTAATTACCCTCATTCCGAACACAATGGGATATGTATCGTAGGCTGATTCGATCGTGTCGATCAGTTTTCGTCAAAATCAACATATAACTCTATATATTGAATTTGAACACGCGTTTCAATTTACCTAGGTCACATACTAAATCGAAAAATTCCAAAAAAAAAATTTCTAGCTTCGTATTGACGATACAGTCCTAACAAAACTTGTTTCGTCGAATTCTGAGACCGTTTGAAAAATGACCATTTTCCAGTCGATTAAAATCAACAAGAACTGGTCAAACGCGTTTTCCTTTGCCACGCTCATATATTGATTCGAAAAATTACGAAATTTGAAACCTAGCAATAACTGGACATTACGGATCCAACAAAAGTGGTTTCGTCGAAATCCAAGGTCGTTTGCAAAATTTCCATTTTTAAGGGCTTGAATTCCATAGCGATTATTCTGAATTTTCAACTGGGCATAACTTTTTATCCCCGCTACGAAATTTCAATTTTTCGGATTCATTGGAAAGATATTCTCAAATAGATTCTAATATTTTTGGTTTCACTAAAATCCGGTTTATTTTGCACTCGGTATGTTCAATTGAATTTTGAAATCGAATTATCAAACTACCGCGCCATTTTCAATTCCTTTTATAATTAAAATAAAATATTTATACTCTAACGACGATCTATATAAATATATACGTCCGAATTCTATTCAAAATAAATTTTCTCGTCGATATTATTTAAAATAATTCATTTTAGATATAAAAAATTTGCTAAAATTGCCAAAATAAATTTTTTAAATTGGCTCGCATTTCCGGGTTGTTACACCCCTTCTGGCTCGGTTCGGTTCGGATATCTTCTGCCTGGGTTCGATTCGTATCTCTTGGTTCGGCTCTTGTACTTCACCTCATTCCAGTCCAACGTCCCCTGTTCGGTTCGGTGCTCATGGATCTCCTTGGTCCCCAGATCCGATCCCGATCCCTTGCCCTAGTCCGATCCGATCCCCACGCCAAGCTTTGGTCCGATCCCGACCCCAACTCAACGCAAATGGCCTTCCTTCATGCCTGGGCTCCAGTTCGGTTCGGATTCCTTGTCTCTGGTGTCGGTTTGGTTTGACCAATCCTATCCGATCCGAAGCCCTTCCCCCTATCCGATCCGATCCTGATCCCTGCAGTTTTTCTTGCAACTTTTCCAGTGACTGTTTTACGCCATACGACGGCGTTTTCGACCACTCTAACTCTTCTAATCAATCACAAAGCATACCTTACAGCCATAGCATCATGTATAATCAACCATAAACACCAAAACAAAAATTTGACAGGCTTAAACGAATCAAACATAGCCAAAATCCCAAATTTTTCCTTAAGCGTGTTTAAGCAAAACTAATGATATGATTAGCAAACTTAACCAAATTTTCTAGCAGAGGCCTAAAACAATATTTCAAAATTTATAAATATTTTTCCAGATTTTTAACATGCATAATTTCGTTAATTAACACTAATCACCCTAATTAACTGTAATTAGTGTAAAAACAATGCTAATCACTCACCTTAGACACAAACAAAATACCAAATCTGAAATTATCCTCTGTTTGGCGCTGTTCTCAAGGCTATGCAGTAGTTCTAACCTTGCTTTGGTGTTATTCCTCCTTAATTTGATGTAATTTAGCCAAATCTTCAATTAGAAAGTAGTTTAGAAGTGTTTTAGATGTTAGAGGCCATTACTAAGTTGAGAGAGATGATAAGTGGCAGTCGAAAAATGAGAAAAGGATGTTCTCTAAACCCTAACAGCCCTTAAATACTCCAAATCCCGAAATCCCCCTCTGGGCCTAGCTGTTACTTACCCAATTAAGCCTGATTAAGCTGTTTTTCACCTTCTAAACCTTAATTCAGCCATATCTCCCAAACGGTAAGTCTGTTTTTCATGTATGACCACTCTACGGAAAGATAAACCATCATCCGGACCTAATGGAAGTGGTTTCAGGTCAAAACTCCTTGCCAATCAAAAGTTATGGCCGAAACAAGATTAGCTAGGGGCAAAACGGTCATTTAAAAATCTGCACAAATCATGAACATGGGAAATGACCCCAATGGTCGTCTCCCAAAGTTACATGACTATACGACTTCATACGAGAAAGAAATAAATATTCTACGACCCTCTAATGCGTAGAATGCGGGTCGTTACATTCTCCCCCCTTAAGAAATTTCGTCCCCGAAAATCCTTAACCCAAAACATACAAAGGATCCCGCAAGCCTACCAATCATTAACAAACCAATAAAGCATACAAAACAACACAACAAGCTTATCCTAGCATGCAGTTTACTAACAAGGTAGTACTATACAGATATAAAAACCTTACCAGGTAAAGAGTTCTGGATACTTCCTCCTTATGTCCTCCTCTGTTTCCCAAGTACAGTCTTCCTCATCACCACCCCACTGAACTTTGACTAATTTCACCGCCTTCCTTCGAAGCTGCTTTGTATCGTTCCTAGCAATACGCATAGGCCTGCGGTTCCCAACCGCCTCGGGTTCAACCTCGATATCATCCAACTGATCCGATGTAATAGTCACATTAGGGTCGTGCACAAACTTCCTTAACTGGGAAACATGAAATACATTGTGAACTCCTGCCATCTTGTCTGGTAATTCAGCTTTATATGCCAAATTCACAACTTGCTCGAGAACTGGGAATGGACCAACAAATCTCGGCGTTAACTTGCCTCTCTTGCCAAATCGAATCACGCTCTTTAACAGAGAAATATTGACAAACACTAAGTCACCAATGGAGAACTTTAAATCTCTTCTCCTCTTATCAGCATAACTCTTCTGCCTATCTTGGGCAGCCTTCGTTCGTTGTTGAATAATATTGATCTTGTCTGAGGTTTCTCTTATCACATCTGGTCCAAGCACAAACTTCTCACCAGTTTCTAACCAACATGACGGTGAGTTGCACGATCTTCCATACAAAGCTTCAAATGGAGCCATACCAATACTGGATTGATAATTATTATTATATGCAAACTCTACTAGATGCAAATGGTCATCCCATGATCCACTAAAATCCAATACACAGGCTCTCAAGAGGTCTTCTAATATACGATTCACCCTCTTTGTTTGACCGTCGGTTTGAGGATGATACGCGGTACTGAGATGTAATTCTGATCCTAACGCCTCTTATAAGCTCTTCCAAAACCCACTAGTGAACAGGGTCTTGGTCACTCACAATGCCTTTAGGTACTCCATGAAATATCACTACCTATTAAATATATATAGCTCAGCTATCTTAGCTGCCATTCTATTCGACTTGACAAGTATAAATCTTGCATTCCTGGTCAATCGGTCCACAATCACCCAAATGCTATCATGGCCCAATCTAGTCCTTGGTAACCCATCAATGAAATCCATTGAGACTTTTTCCCATTTCCATTCTGGAATTTCTAATGGTTGCAACAAGCCACTAGGCTTCTTTTGCTCAGCTTTAACTGGCTGGCAATTCATACATTTGGATATAAACTTCCCAATGTCTCTTTTCATCCCTTCCCAGTAGTAGGTCTGCTTCATGTCCCGATACATCTTATTACCACCTGGGTGTATAGTCTGTTTTGAGTGATGACATTCTTTAAGCACTTCATCTCTCAATCCATTGACATTGGGTGCAACTAGTCTTCCATTCTTTCTAAGCCATCCATCTCGATCAAGCCCATGCTCGTTCATCTCCTCATCGATGCCCATCTCTAATTTGGAGATGATTTTCAATAAGTTAGGATCGTCCCTCTGACTGGAACCAATCTGCTCAATCAAAGTGGGTCTGACCGTCAAACTTGCTAATAATTCTGGATCCAGTTCACACTATGGTCTGAAATCATACCCAGCGATGTACTCCAGTTGCTTCCACTCAAGAAACATAGCCCCTAAACTGGCATATCTTATACTCAATGCATCAAATACCGCCTTTTCCTTTCCTGGTGTGTATGTGATATCGAAATCGCAGGAAGCCAATAATTCTAACCATCTTTGTTGTCGGAGATTTAAATCCTTCAGTGAGAAAAGATACTTTAACGATTTATGATCAGTAAACAACTCGAATCATTCTCCCAAGAGATAATGTCTCCACATCTTCAATGTAAACACGATCGCTGCCAATTCCAAATCATGGGTAGGATATCTTTTCTCATGCGGTTTCAGTTGCCGACTAGCATAGGCTACAATCCTACCACCTTGCATCAGTACAACACCTAGTCCGGTACTACATGCATCTATATATACTGTCATCTCTTCATTCCCCTTAGGAATGACTGATATTGGTGCACATGTCAACTTTTCCTTTAGACTCTTGAATGCATTCTCGCACTTTTCGTCCCAGACGAAAGCTTGATCCTTCTTGGTCAACTGAGTCAACGGTGCTGCTATCTTGGAGAAGTCTTGGATAAACTTACGATAATATCCATCTAATCCCAAGAAACTTCTTACATCTGTTGCATTCTTGGGCGTAGACCAATCTTGTACCATAGCCACCTTCGCAGGATCCACGGCAGTACCATTCATTGAAACAACATGGCATAAGAATCTCACCTCCCTTTTCCAGAAATGACACTTAGAAAACTTTGCTTTCAATTGGTGTTTTCTCAACACCTCCATCACTATTCTCAAGTGTTCCTTGTGTTCTTCCTCTGTCCTCGAATAAACAAGTATATCGTCCACGAACACAAGAACAAACTTATTCAACTGATCTCTGAATACCTTATTCATAAGATCCACAAAATATGCTGGTGCATTGGTCAACCTGAATGGCATGACCAACCATTGATAAAATCCAGACGACGTCCAAAATGTTGTTTTAGCTATACTTTCAGCTTCCACTCTAAGTTGATGATAACCTGTCGCAAGATCCAACTGGGAGAACACTCTTGCGCCTCTTAACTAATCAAACAAATCATCTATCTACGGTAGAGGATACTTATTCTTCCTCGTCACCTTATTCAACTCGCGGTAGTGCACACACAAACGAAGGGAACCATCTGCCTTGGTAGCAAACACAACTAGTGCTCCCCACTCAGAAACACTTCTTCTGATAAATCCCTTCTTCAAAAGATCGCTTACTTGCACCCCGAGCTCTCGCTGCTCCCTTGGGGCCATAAGACGAAGTGGCATCACTATAGGTCTGGCATCTTTCACTAAATCAATACGGAACTCAATCTCTCGGTGTAGTGGAAGTCCGGTCACTTCCTCGAAGACGTCCGGATACAGGCCAGCCATGGGCATATCTGACAACTCATCATGCGGGATGTCGAGGGAATTTAGAAAACTAGCCATTACCCCATCACTAGGTAGACCACCAAACACTACCCTCCGCCCATCATCCGCTCTAACTGTCACCAAAAAGCCCTCACAGCCTACCACCACCCCATATCTTTGGAGCCAATCGACTCCCAAAATAATGTCAAACCCAGTAAAGCCCAAAACAAAGCAATCACAAACAAACATGCATCCATGACTCGATAAAACCAAATTTTGACAAATCATACAAAGGCTAGTCGAACCACCAATCGGGTTCGTCACTGCTAAAGGTCTATCGACTATCTCGGGTTCCAATCCCAACCTATCTACCAGGTCACTAGATATGAAGGAACGGGAAGCTCCGGTATCAAATAATATTCGAACAGGAACATCATAAATAGAAAGCATACCTTGAATGACGACATTCTTTCCTTTCTCTGTCGCAGTTGGGGCATTCACGAAGAAGGAACATCACTGATAGCATATGCTTTCACAATCTGCTTTTCTTTAGGGGGTTGCGGACACTTATCCTTGTGATGTCCCACTTGGCCATAGTTGAAGCACTTCCTATCCACTGGCTTGGCCTGACATTCTTTGGCATAGTGGCCCTTCTTACCACAGCTGAAGCACTCAACATCTTTCTTTTTCTTTTTCTTTTGGCCATCCTTGGTCTGATTCTGCTTTCTCTTATTCTGAGAACCATTCTTGCCTCCACCGCTTGCCTGCGGCTTTGGTTCCTCTGCAGATGCAACCTTAGTCTTCGACTTTGGGTAAAGACTCTCTGACATCAATGCTTTCCCCACAATCGATTCAAACGTCTCATCAATGTGGTTAATAAGCCTTTCCCCCAAGTACTGATCTAAGCTTGTTATAAACTTCTCGTTCTTCTTCTCGAGAGTGTTGACAAGAGATAATCCATACTTCGATAAAGTATCGAACTCTGCAATGTACTCCGAGACTGCCCTACATTCTGCTTAAGCTCCAAGAACTTCCTAAATAACTCTGACTTCTGAGAAGCTGGGATAAATTTTTCACCGAACCAGGCCTAAAACTGATCCCATGTAACTTGGTCCTTTGGAGTAGCTGCCTTAATAGCGTTCCACCAATTCATTGCCCTTCCTTGCAGCTGACGGGATGCTAGCTTTCTCTTCATCGCATCCTCGATACCTAAGTCATCGAAGATACGCTCGCAGCTATCCAAACAATCCTGAACTTCTGTAGCCGATTTCGTTCCGTAGAACGGCTTTCCACCAAGACTAGTGTAATCCTTGCAAAGCTTGGCGAAATCGGCTCTGGGCGCCTGCACCGCTGCACCACCACCATTAGCAACATTAGGAACTGCCCACTGAACGTCCCTAAGCATCTCTCTCATGAAGTCAGTGAACATAGTCCTCATGTTAGGAGCATTCCCATTATTGGCTCCTCTACCAGCACCCCTCGTATATCGGCTCATCGTTCAATATGTAAAGAGAAAGGATTAACCATCCTCTTTGTGGTGTCAGTACAGTGCGACTTCATCCTTAGCTATACTAATAGTACATATATATAGCTATTGAAAACCAAAATAATCACAAATACGTGCCCTCATATACGTATTATCTCTCCCTGGTGTCTTTCCCTAGGTTAATTACGCAACCTACAGCTCTGATACCAAATGTGACGATTCGCCTCGCACTAGCCGACATTTCAATGAAAGTGCGCTATGCCAATGTCTAATCAGCACAGGACGTTCTTCAAAGAAAGAAAAGGAAGGGTATTTGAACTAACAAGGAACCGGTAGAATGTCTCACAGCGCAAGGAATACAATATAATAAAAATATACTTGACATAAAACAGGTGAGACAGTGCATAAGATGAAAACTAAACATCATAGCAGCGGAAAATCCAAATACAACTTATGTTCCACATCATTATTATTACAACTTTTGAAAACTGTCTCTAAAGCAAATAAGGAAGGTACACTACTAATGCCCAAAGTAGTGACCAGCAGCGACACAGAGAGAATATATAGCAAATAGTACGTGTAAGCCTCCTGGTCGTCTCCGGACAGCTACTCGTGCACAACCAGCTAACCTATCTCTAGTCTGCCCATTTAAGAGCACCCAGAGTAATAAGAAGGGTCATAAAACTCTAGGTCAGAAAAAAGTCTGGTATGAGCGATAAGCAGCAAAACAGAACAATAACAGGTATACTAGACCATACCTGAACCTGGACCTGCAACCAAAGAGTTAGCACAACATACCGTACAATACTCTAAGGTGCCACTAACATATGGTGTAAAGAATACGGGGGTGGGGGTGTGCATGACATAGTGATGGCAAACAATCAACCATAGCAACCATCCACACATCTCTCACTCAGTGCGTAAAGCATACGATATCCACCACTTTGATCACTAGACCCATCGAGGTAGTGACGGAGTCCGACTTGTATAACTATTTCTACCACCAAGCTTGCCCCATGGAGTCATGACTCAATCCTTACAAATGACCCCACCTCATTGTTCCATAGCCAGTAGTCCTACCTGGGCCACTGTGGCCCTGAATCCGTCCACATACCCCATACTCCATAGTGATCCAAAGTTATAGACATCGATAACCCCTTAGCACACGTCCCGCTACAAATCCCAACTCATGAAGTTAACTCATTGGTTCCCATTTGGATCCTGAGCAATAACCTCCCATCTGGACTTCCTTTACATCTCGGGTTTTTGTCGAATTGGAGTTGGTCTTCAGAAAAGTCATCGCGTAGTAGTAATAACACATGTCTGGTTCTGTTCGAATATGCGTAGTGCTCCAGTCATCATCGGTTCGGTTCGGTCCAATGCTTCCTAGTATACTCCTGGGTGCGGTTCGGTGCTCCCCTTCTGGCTCGGTCCAGTTCGGATGTCTTCTGCTGGGTTCGGTTCGTATCTCTTGGTTCAGCTCTAGTACTTCACCTCATTCCAGTCCAATGTCCCCTGTTCGGTTCGGTGCTCATGGATCTCCTTGGTCCCCCGATCCGATCCCGCTCCCTTGCCCTAGTCCGATCCGATCCCCATGCCAAGCTTTGGTCCGATCCCAACCCCAACTCAATGCAAATGGCCTTCCTTCTTGCCAAGTCTTTCTTCTACTTGGGCTCCGGTTCGGTTCGGATTCCTTGTCTCTGGTGTCGGTTCGGTTCGACAAATCGTATCCGATCCGAACCCCTTCCCCCTATCCGATCCGATCCCGATCCCTGCAGTTTTTCCTGCAACTTTTCCAGCGACTGTTTTACGCCACATGATGGCGTTTTCGATCATTCTAACTCTTCTACTCAATCAAAAGCATACCTTACGGCCATAACATCATGTATAATCAACCATAAACACCAAAAGAAAATTTTGATAGGTTAAAACGAATCAAACATAGCCAAAATCCCAAATTTTCCCTTAAGCATGTTTAAGCAAAACTAATGATATGATTAGAAAACTTAACCAAATAAACCAAATTTTCTAACAGAGGCCTAAAACAATATTTCGAAATTTATAAATATTTTTCTAGATTTTTAGCATGCATAATTTCGTTAATTAACACTAATCACCCTAATTAACTGTAATTAGTGTAAAAACAATGCTAATCACTCACCTTAGCCACAAACAAAATACCAAATCTGAAATTATCCTCTATTTGGCGCTGTTCCCAAGGCTATACAGCAGTTCTAACCTTGCTTTGGTGCTATTTCTCCTTAATTTGATGTAATTTAGCCAAATCTTCAATTAGAAAGTGGTTTAGAGGTGTTTTAGATGTTGGAGACATTATTAAGTTGAGAGGGATGATATGTAGCGGCTGAAAAATGAGAAAAGGATGTTCTGTAAACCCTAATAACCCTTAAATACTCCAAATCCCGAAATCCCCCTTTGGGCCTAGCTGTTAATTACCCAATTAAGCCTGGTTAAGCTGTTTTTCACCTTTTAAACCTTAATTCAGCCATATCTCCCAAACGGTAAGTCCTTTTTTCACATATGACCACTCTACGAAAAGATAAACCATCATCCAGACCTAATGGAAGAGGTTTTAGGTCAAAACTCCTTTCCAATCAAAAGTTATGGCCAAAACAAGTCAGCTGGGGGCAAAATGATCATTTAAAAATCAGCAAAAATCATGGACATCGGAAATGACCCCAATAGTTGTTTCCCAAAGTTACATGGCTATACGACTTCGTATGAGAAATAAATAAATATTCTACGACCTCTGATGCGTAGAATGCGGGTCATTGCACATGGGGTTTACTTTAAGTGATGAGCATTATGAGGTCGTGCAAACCCTTGAATTTGAGCTATCAACCCCCCTCCCCCCCCCCCCAAATGAAGATGGTTACGTGGAATGTACGTGGGCTGGGTGTCCCATCTAAAAATCACTTAATCAACCTCGTCCTATCTCCTCACAGAATAGATATTCTTCTTCTTCAAAAAACTAAAATCAGTAATCCGAAAGCTAGACTAATTAAATAGCTAGGTGGGCCATTTCTTTCGGGTGGGCACACATTAATGTAAATGGATCTAAAGGTGGCATTATCACTGCATGGAATGAATCTTTATGGATGCATCAATAGTCCTTTATCACACCATCTGCCCTTCATGTCTCTCTCAAGCATATCCCTTCTAACACCATTTATTTTATTAGTAATATATATTGCCCGCAAGATATTGATGAAAGAACAACATTATGGCAAAACTGCAGCGATTTTGCAGCCCATGTTTATGGTTCATGGATTATTGGAGTTGACATTAATACTACAAGAAACACCTTAGAAAGAAACCATGGTCGCCTTTCCCAAGATAACCTTTCTTTCAACTCCTTTATTAGCTCTTGCTTCCTTATTGATCCTCCAATTTGCAACAGACTCTTCACACGGTCTAGCAGAAAACCCACCCCTTCTCTGGTGAAATTGGACCGCTTTCTCTTTAACTCAGTCTGGGAGGATCTCCACCCGCTCTCTTTGGTTAATGGTCTAGCCATGATTATCTCAGATCACTACCCCTTTCTTCTTGACTCTGGTTCCATATCAAACCCTAAGAGTCCCTTCAGATTTGAACGATTATGGTTGCTTGAACCTAATTTCAAGGAGTTCATTAAGCAAGCCTGGGCCTAACAAATAGGTTGTAGATCAATTACTAAAAGAGTGGTTCTTAATCTTAGATCGTTAAGAAAATTAATCAGGCCATGGGCAAAGAATATATGGGGTTCCCTTAAAACAAGAATGGAAGCAATCCAAGATGATATTTTGAGAATCAATATTTTGGAGGAAACCCATTCATTATCAGAGGCGGAGTTAAGAGAACTCAAGGATCTTAAAGGTGAATTAGACGACTTATGAAACATGAGGAGATTGGATGGAAGCAGAGATCAAAAGCTAAATGGATCGAGGAAGGAGATAAGAACACTGCATATTTTCACCGGCTTGCTAATGGCAGAAGATGTTCCTTGTTTATCTATGAGATTACCTATAAAGATGTCGTGTATTCTAACAACTCTGACATCCTCAGCTGTTCTCCAATTATTTTCATAGCCTCCTTGGTAAGCGGTCTCCCTCTCTTTCAGACATCGATTGGCATCTTCTTTACCCAGAAACTCCCCAACTTCTCATCGACCAACCCTTTACCAAAGAAGAAACTTGGGATGCTTTGAAATATATGGTGGATGATAAGGCACCAGTCCCAGATGGCTTTGGCCCATTCTTTTTCAAGAAATTTTGGTCTGTTGTTAAGCAAGATATTATTGAGATGTGCAATGAATTCCATGATAACCCAATGAGCATCTCTCATCTGAATTATGCTAACATTGTTATTCTCCCCAAATCTATTAGTTCCACTTCCTTATCCTCTTTCCGTCCCATTAGCCGCTTAAATACTACCTAAAAAATTATCACTGAAATCCTTGCTATCAGACTTCAATCAATTATCACTTCTCTTGTTGTTCCGGAACAATCAGCCTCTATAATGGGCTGTAACATTATGGGCTGCGTGGCGACTGCCCAGAAAGTTATTTCTTATTGTCATTTTTCGTCTACCCCGCGAGTGCTTCTAAAGCTGGACTTCTCAAAATCTTTTGATTCATTACATTTGATCTTTATACTACAACTTATGGCTAATACGAGTTTCCTGCCAAAATGGTGTGAATGGATTAGGTGCACTCTTCAGACCAGCTGCTCATCAGTTTGTGTTAATGGTGAAAGGGGAAATCTTTTTAAGTCTGCTCGAGGTCTTAAACAAGGAGATCCCCTCTCTCACCTTCTGTTTGTTCTTATTGCGGACGTGTTAAATAGAATGATCAAATTGGCGGTTCATAACCAACATTTTGAAGGCATTAAGCACCAAATTTCAAATCAGATGATCTCCAACTTGCAGTTTGAGGACGACACTATTCTTTTCGCCTCTCCAGACCCTTCCTACCTTCATTTCTTGAAACTCCTCCTTTATTCCTTTGAGCTTGTATCTGGTTTATCTATTAATTTCCATAAGAGTTCCATCATCATGCTTAGAGGTGTTGATCATCTTGGTACCTCGATTTCCAAGTTCCTTAACTGCAACCTATCCCTTTTCCCCATCACCTACCTTGGTTTACCTCTCCGCCCAACCAAACTTAGAAAACCGGACTGGCTCCCTCTTATTGATAAAATTGAAACCAGACTCTCCTCTTGGAAAGTAAATTCCCTCTCCTCTGTTGGCCGCTTGATTCTTGTCAAGTCTGTCTTATTCGCCATCCCAACTTACTAGTTTTCCTTTCATAAAATGCCTGGCTAGGTCATCAATAGAATTAATTCCATTAGAAGCTCATTTCTTTGGAATGGCAAAAACTTAAGCGTCTTCTGAATTGGCACACAGTCTGTCTTCATAAGGATCAAGAAGGCTTAGGCGTAACGGATCTGAGCTCCTTTAACCTATCACTTCTCTCTAAATGGCTTTGGAAGGCTCTAACCCTAGGAGATTTTATTAGGAAACGCTAGATCCTTTCCCTGCATTACCACTTTAACCCTAACCTGATCCTACATTTCACTCTTTTCTCCAATCCATCTCCTTTCTGGCAAGCTATACTATCTACCCTTCCTCGTGTTAAAAACCTCTTTCAGGTTAAGCTAGGAAATGGCGGGAATTGTCTTTCTGGCTTGACATATGGAATGATGCCCTCCCCCTTTTTCTCTCCCTCCCTTTCCTCTCCAATCTTTTGAACTCCCATGATTCTTCTGTCTTCCAAGCTTTCTCCCTTGGCCCCTAATATTTCTTCCCTTATTCTCTTCTCAGCCAGCACTCTCTCTGACTTCCCTAAGTTATGTGGTATTATCTCCTCTATTCACCTCAATGAAGACTCGAATTCTTACTTCTGGGGACTATCTCCTAAAGGTTTCTCTGTCTCCTCCTGCTATCATTTTCTTAATCATCATGGTTGTCTCTTCTCCTTCTCAAGACCCTGGAAGTGTAAGCTACCACCTCGCATTCTCTTCTTTCAATGGTGTCTAGTTAGAACTCGTATCAATAATAGGGATATGTTGTATCATTTTAAAGTTCCTACCTCTCCTTATTGTGCCCTTTGTTTACTGGAAAATGAATCGGTTCATCACTTGTTCTTGGAGTGTGATTTTTCCTATCTCATTTTCGCTGCCACGAGCTCTCACCTTCTCGAATTTATCCCTGTGATCTCGTCTTTCTTTGATTATTGGCAGTACAGCCATTCCAATTTGCTCTTGGATAATTTTATTGCAATTTATTATTGGTGTATATGGAAAGAAAGAAATGCAGCTATATTTGGCAAACCTAGAAGTTTCTTTGATGGTCTTTGCAGGCGCATTACATACTTATTTTGCTCATGTTCAGGTGCTGCTCCTTCTGCTCCATTTAGGTTGACTATACTCAATGATGACCAGCTCGTTGAAGATCAAGGAAGCTCAAATAATGGATGGCTTGCTGGCAGATTATTTTAAAGTGCATGTGCTGTAGGTTTGCATGGGGTTGTTTTTCTATTTATGTACATAATTATGTTTATTTTTTGCTGTTCTAAACTAATGGGATGGTTTTTTAATCATAAACTCTTATTTTGGCTACCAATCAAGCTTGTTGATCGGATATATTTAACTACTTTTGCTATCTAATCGGCTATGCAGTCTCGGGCTGCATACTCGTCATCTCTAAAAAAGTGATTTATAGTGATTTTCACATGGCGATTACCTATTTTTGAACGTGCCAGGCGAACACCTATTTTTGAACGTGCCAGGCCAGAAGTTTGCCAAGTGCCAAATTTCGAAGCAGTAAGTTGTTGTATATAACGGTGTTGTATACACAATTATATGATTTTTGTTTGATGATAACAACCAAATATATATTATTTTAATGTGTTTGTTACTGTGTTGTTCTATATTTAAATCACAGACATGAATATAATATTTATATTTAAACAGAATACTACTGTACACAAATTTTCACACAGTATTTTATTTAAATATAATATTTTATTTCAATATCAAACAGTACAGAATCACAACTCCACTATTTGTACACTTCACTAATATTTTTCATTCATACACAGCTCTTCACTACAACCCTGTCAATATACATTCACATTGATTCATATACAGACACTCAACTCTTTATACAGTTTTTTTATTGACACATTCATACAGATTTTTATACATTCACTATTTTTTATTCTTTTGTCTTCCGTCTTCTGTCCTCTGTCTTCACAGCATCTTCACTGTCAGTCCAGTCATCTACACCTGTCATACAAAAGAAACACACACAGTATCTGATACAGAAATAATATTTTAAATTCTAACATATATAATTTTTATATATATATAAAAAATGTTTGCCTCAGATTTCTGGTGTGTTTCTCATCATTTTTCATGACTTGATCTGATCTGTGTCTAGTCAGTATATGTATGTATAGTAACAGGGACAAAAAATAATACTGAATGGCTGCATATACACACGTGTATAAATATACACGTGTGCACTGCCTCGCCAATCAATGAGCAGCCGAGGAGTAGCCATGAGGACCTTCTCGACTCAGTGCAATTGAATACACATATACATAACCAAGTGTCGAAGCAGAACATCAAAAAAGAGCAAGCAAGAAAATATATCAGCAGTATACATGCATTGTCAAGGTCAAGACAATCAGGGAAATCACATGAAGGATGGAATTAGCATGGTCTAATACAAGTGAGTAAGTCAACAACAAGTACATGGAATCAGTGAACAACAAAGCAGATCAGTTTTTGAAAACAAGAGCAAGTGTCAAGCCAGATCAAGTGGCAAGTGTGCAGCATAGTGGTGGTGAAGCTCAGTTGAGCTCAAGGTACTTTCAGTGAACAAAGTAGCTAAGCAACAATACATGTAGTGTGTACAACAACAGTCATGATTAAGGCAAATCAGCAACGGTGGTAGTGGCACAAGTGACAAGTCAACATATTCAAGCTCAAGTTAAATTAAAGTCAATGTATCATGTAAGCAGCTACAAAAGGTCGAGCCAGTACAAAGCTACTGCATGCATGAACCAGATTCAAGAACACAACATGGGCACACAGTGAGCACAGCAATTGACAGTTCAAAATAGTCCAAATATAAATGGTGCAACAGTAATATGTCATGGGTTTAATACAAGTATGGTGATACAAATACAGCTAGCAGATTGATAGTGTCACACATTGCTGGTAAATGGGGTCAACAAATAAATTGTCAACAGCAAGTTCAAGGTTCAGCAGCAAGTATATAAGTGCATGGCAGATCAACTAAATGATCAAGGCAGTGATCATACACCAAAAGTAAAGCACAATAAAATAGCATGTATACAAGCATGGTCGATTCTGTTCAAAGATACAATGGAGTATACATGCAGCAGTTCAAGGAAAAGCCTTATTTTAAAATTTCTTGTAAATGAGCAATCAAGGCTCATTTTAACAGCAAAAAGTTTTGGAAAATATTCATTTCAGGTTTCAAAATATATAATGCTTTCAAGGCAACTTCAAATTCAACAGTGGGGGGCCAAGAATTGTTTTAATTCCTAAAACCATGCATGGAATTTGAAACAAAGGATGAAAAACATGCAAGGATAAATACAGCAGATATTTTTCCTATTTTTCCATAATCATTCAAGCCGATCTTATCAAGAGAATTAAAAAGAGGAATCTTGCAAATCAGGGACAAATTAGTGAGCAACATTGGTGACAAGAGTTTAAGGAAGAAAAATCTTTTTCAATCTGTTTCCAGTTTTTAGATAGAAACTGTTTGTTTTATTTCAGGAAGTCACGACAAATTTAACAATCAATAATTCATCAATCATTCTGGAATTATATTTAAGGCAAGGGTATAATCGATTTCAACTTTTCAGAGAAACGTGTTCTTTGATGCAAAATCCATGCAAGGAGATTATATGAAAACAAATCAAACCATTTTATCAAGAATCAGCAAAATGGGAAACTCGAGAAATCAACATAATTCAGGGACAATCCATTTCCAGATTTATTTCAATAAAATCAGCAATTCTAGCCGAGCAAATTTAATTGTAAATTAATGGCAACAAAGAGGGGACAGCAAAGTATACTTCCAGAATTACTTCATTGCATTCAAATCAATACAGACCAAATCGAAAGGGGAAAGCAACGCAGAAATTCATCAAGTCATTTGTACACGCAAGAAACAATTTTTATCAGAATTTCAAAAAGGGAAAACCGCAATCTCAGACCAAGCCACATACACGAAATCAGAGCTCAATTAAAGGATTTCTAAATCCTATTTAACACCAATATCATCATAAGCAGTTGTGCATCGAAAATCAAAACAATCAATTTCAAGCAAACATTTTCAAATCAGAGAACTCACATAGGTTTCGATCGAGAAGAAGAACAACCCCAAATCAGAGTATCAGGGTCATCCATAGTCTTCGAAGCATCAGAGAATTGATTCCATAAGCAAACGATCGAGATTCTATTTGGGATTTGAAGGAAACCCTAATTCCTTTTTGACGGCCGCCATTTCTGATTCCAAAAGCAAAAGAGATCGGGCAAATAAAAGTGAATGGGCCGGCCAAGTATTCGTGGACTAAGTCAAAAGAAAAAAGGGGATGACCCCTCTTATTTAATATCCTTTAGTTTATTCTAAAATAAGGGGTTTTCCATTTGTTTTTGTTTTTAATTTTGTATTGTATTTTGTTTTAGTTTTGTAAATCGAATTCAAACAGTTTCTAGATCTGTAAAAACTAGGGTGAATCAGTCAGGGTGTTGACTGTCAGTTTCAGAGTCTGTAAAATCTGGATTACAGATTACGGGGTTGTAATTCAGGAAAATCTGATCGAGTGGATATCGGTCAGTCTAGGGTATTGAGCGTAGGGTTAGAATAGGAGCAGGGTTTGCGAGTGTACATGGTCTTGTATGCGGGAACTGTTCTATCGCCTAGTAGAAACCTTATAAATGCAGCAGTAGGCAGGGTTTTGCCGAAGCTGAGTATATCTGTGTGTGATTTATTTTCTGCATTTCTGTTTCTGCTATATTCTGTGATCTGTTTATTATTTTAATATCCTGTTAGATTTTTAATTCAGTTAAAAACTGTGATAAACCCTATTCACCCCCCTCTAGGGTTAATCTAGATCCAACATAAGTCGCACAAGCTAAATATTTTTGACTGCGTGAAACCAAATTACACCAAAATCCATAGATTTTTCCACGATGAGTTTTGCCACGTGATCAGATCGACGCCCTCAGGGATTTTGAGCTGATTGGATTGAGTCAATCACGTATTTTAACCATGCTGGTTTTTCCAAGCTTATTAACAAGGATTTTACGAATCGACGAAATTTGCAAACCTTTTCCGTATATTTCGTGACTTCGACCAAATCACTCTATGTTTTCTGACAGTGTACTCGAGGATAGAGTGTTTTGTTAACCATAATATCAACATGTGACAGCTTTGACCAAAATCATGTTAATACTTTGCCCCCCAAATCATACCTTTATTTATTGAAGAAAGATGTGCTTGCGAGAAATCTAGAAACGAATTCCTGGATAAGTCTGAAGTGAACTTCTATAACAAAAACCGAAGAGCCACGATCGTATTAACCAGAAAACCAAAGCCAACCAGAAATCCACGATCGCACCGAATCGTATTAACCAAAAGGATCAGAAAACCTGAAATCCAATGAAAGCCGGCGATCGCTCCGGAGCATTTTGTGAGGGGCAATCAAAATAGCCGAATAACCAGAATAACTGAAATAGTCAGGATATTCGAAGGACTGTAGGAGTTTAAGAACCTGAATAACCAAAATATCCATAACCAGGAAATCGAAAAGACCCAAAATCCTTAAATCCAGAGTAACCAGCTAGCCAGATATCCAGATGGGTTCAGGGCGGCCATGCAAGGTAGGACGACCAAGAACAAGTTAGAGATGTTGTAATGACCTAGATTTTATGAAGAAATACTTAATGAATATTAAATATTTAAAATGGTTTATTTTAAGAATTAACGACATGAAATTTATTTAATTTATGGTATGAATGTGTAACTTATAATATAATTTAAAACGAGCTCATAGTGGCGCTGTAGTTCGTACTATTATGTTTTGAACTTTAAATGAATGTATATGATCAAATATAAGCCAGAATTCGTTGAAATAAGAAACGTTCGAATCTATTTAACTATAGTTTTCTAATAAAAGTGAAAAACCAAGATTTCTATTGTAAATTGTGTCCAAATCAAGTTTTCAGAAAGCCATTATGGAATCGTTTATAAACCATGATGATTTATTTAATAAAATAAAAGGATTTCAATATAAATTGAATATCGATTTAGATTGAATATGGAAGTACCAAGTTTGAAATCTAGTATAGTTTATTTTGAAGCTATATGAAGCTTTATTTGGCTATATACGATAATTATAATTTGGTTTCAAAGAATTGAAATATTTTGAATTCAAATTATATTTTATCGATTTAATTAAATATGAAAAAATTACCATTTTACAAACATCTCAGATTTCAACGAAACTAATTTTATTGGATCCGTAATGAAAAATTATTCTAAGATTCCAAATTTCGGGCAAATCAGAGTTAGCATGTGGTCGTGCGAGCTATAAACGTTCAATGAAAATATGTATATTAATGATTTAAGCTTGAACTAGCGCTATTTGAGCAACATGCTCGGATTTTGATGAAACAATTTTCATTAGGACCGTAGTGACAAACCCTAGCTGCATATTAATTTTTACTACGAACGGAGTTCGTATGTTCCCGTGCGAATTTTTAATTGACGAACGGGGGTAGCGATTGAATAAAAATTAATAAGATAATATATGAAGCTTCACCTATAAGACAAATCCTACCCTATTAGTAGAACCCGTCCTCCACCCTAAACCGAAATCCATTTTTCAACCGGCTTACTTGCAAATAAGTTCCGCTCTAAATTTTTATCTCACAAACTGTCATGAATTGGAGGAAGTCATCAACATGAAAGTTGGATTACTCAATGAGGGCTACCTACTGGTAAATTATGGGAGCGAATGGGTGCTGAAGTGGTCGGAATCTAGCTCGAAATGGGGAGTCATGACTTTTGAATTTTGTTGTTTCGCATGTAAATGATGGGGTGTTAGTCAGAGGTGTCAACTACGAAGTTGGAGAGGGGAGGGAGGGCAACAACTTTGTAGTTGGAGGTTTGGCCTAAAATGCCCTGTGGTGGCGGAAATTTGACATGATCAGAGATGAACGATCGTGGGATATTGCGAACAGGAATTTGGAGTTTGCCGACGATAGGGGGCGATTTAGATGAAATGTCCAACTGGAAAATGGAAAAGGAGAGGGAGGTCGACCTGTTGGTCAAATATGTTGGGGTGTGGTGGCTCGAGGCGGCAGGTGAGGTGGTTCAAAGATCCTTCGGTCGAGATGATTTTTCAGGCGAACAGGGAAGCAATAGGGTCGGCATCTCTGAGTGGTTGTGCGCCTTGCAACGACACATCAGGTGGTAGTGGTCGGCGACATCCAAATGGGTTGAGGAAGGTGGCGCGAGGAGAGAGGAAGGAGGTGCTCTAAATGGTGAAAGGAGGAATAAAGGTTTAAAGTTTAATTTATTAATTAATTTGACGACTGTGATTAATTTTGTAACGACCCGTATTCAACGTATCGGAGGGTCGTAGAATATTTATTTCATTTTCATACAAAGTCGTTTGGTCGTGTAACTTTGAGGAACGATTAATGGGGTCATTTCCAATGTCCACAATTTTTAAATGACCATTTTGCCCCTAGCGAATCTTGTTTTGCCTATATCTTTTGATTGGTAAGGAGTTTTGACCAAAAACCACTTCCATTTGATCCAGATGATGGTTTACCTTTCCGTAGAGTGGTCACAATAGCCAAACGGACTTACCGTTTGGGCGGTATGGCTGAAATAGGGTTTGGAAGGTGAAAAACAGCTTAACCGACCCTAATTAAGGTGATTAGCAGCTATGCCCATAACCCATTTCGGTAATAGGGTTATGGGAGGGCTGATAGTGTTAGGAAAAACAGTTCATTTTAGTTTTTACAGCCGCCACTTCCATCTTTTGAACCCCAGCAATGGCCTCCACCTTCTAAATCACTCCCAAATCGCCTTCTAATCACTAATTAAGAAGATCTACATCAAATCAAGGCAAATCAACACCAAATCAGAGTTTGAGCTACTGTGTTGCATAGGAAAACATCCTAAATAGTAGAGTTTCAGATCTAAAGTTTTATTTGTGTCTAAGGTGAGTGATTTGCATTGTTTTTCACTAATTACGACTAATTAGGGTGATTAGTGTTAATTAGCGAAATTATGCATGTTAAAATTCTAGAAAAATATGTAAAAATTCTTAAATATTATTTTAGAGATATAATAGAAATTTGGGTTAATTTGAATATGTTTTGCTAATCCTATCATTAGTTATGGTTAAACATGATTAAGGGGAAAATCATGCTTTTTGGGTATGTTTGATTTAGAATGACCTATATGCTTGATGTTTTGATCTTTTTAATTGAACCCATATGTTGTTACTGTTGTTTGTGATGTATTATGATTGATTAGAAAAATTAGAATGGTTGAAAATGCCGTCGTATGGTGAATATGGACGATATATGCTCGCTAGAAGGTGTGCAGGGTTTCGGATCGGATCGAAATATGGGGCTCGGGTCGGATCTGAGAACTGAACAGAGAAACTGAACCGGATCGGAATCCAGTAGAAGAGGAACTTGGTAAGAAGGAAGGCCATTCGCATAGAGTGGGATTTGGTTCGGATCAGAAGCGAGGGCGTGGGGATCGGATCGGAAATGGTGAGCACGAACCGAACCGGGGCTGAGGCAATCGAATTGAGACGAGTTGAAGGATGGCACCCGAACCTAACCAAATGAGAGACCCGAACCGAACCGATGAGGATTGGAGTACTATGCATATTAACCAAGGCGTAGGCTATGAGCACCGAACCGAACCGGGTATGGAGTACCGAACCGAACCAGATGTATACTTTTACTTCTACGCGATGACTCTTTTAAAGACCAACTCCAATTCGACCAAAACCTGAGATGCAAAGCAAGTCCAAATGGGAGGTTATTACTCGGGATCCAAATGGGAATCAACAAGTTATCTTCACGAGTTGGACTTTGCTGCGAGACATGTGCAAAGGGGTTATCGATGTCTATAGCTTTGACTTACCACTGAGAGACGGATATTGACTATGGATCAGTGCAGTGGAGTTGTCATAACTCCATGGGGGCAAAGTGATCGTAGCAAGGCTATGAGCCAGCGCGGTGGAGTTGTTATAACTCCATGAGGCAGAGTAGACATAGCAAAGGATTAGTGGTTATGGATCAATGCAATGAAGTCACTGTGACTCCATGGGGCAGAGTGATCGTAGCAATGGATTGGGTGATCAAAGTGGTAGATATCGTATGCTTTACGCATTGAGTGAGAGGTGTGAGGATGATTGTTATGTTTGATGTTTGTTATCACCATGACATGCATACCCCTTCCCCATTATTGCCACACCATGTGTAAGTGTCACCTTAGAGTATTGTATATCCTGTTGTGCTAACTCTTTGGTTGCACGTCCAGGTTCAGGTATGGTTATGTATTCCTGTTATTGTTCTGTTTTGCTGCCTATCGCTCATACTAGACTTTTGTCTGACCCAGGGTTTTATGTCTCTTCTTATTACTCTGGTTTCTCTTAAATGAGTAGCCTAGGGACAGGTCAGGTGATTACGCACGAGTAGTTGTACCGGAGACGAGTAGGAGGCTTCCACGTGTGATATATATATTATCCCTATGTCGTTGCTGATCACTACTTTGGGCATTAGTAGTGTACCTATTTCTTTTGCTTTAGAGACAGTATTTCAAAGTTGTCATAATGTTGATTTGAATGATAAGTTGTATTTTGGATTTCCGCTGCTATGATGGTTTAGTTTTTAGCTTATGCATTGTCTCACCTATTTTATGTCAAAGTTATGTTATTATTATATTTTATCCCATGCACTGTGAGACATTCCACAGGTTCCTTGTTAGTTCAAATTCCTTTCTTTTCCTTTCTTTTGATGACTGTCCCGTGCTGGTCGGACGTCGGCACAGTGCACTTTCATTGGAAATGTCGGCTGGTGCGGGGCGGGTCGTCACACTTGGTATCAGAGCTCTAGGTTGCGTAGTTAACCTAGGGAAAGACACCAGGGTGAGATAGTATGTATATGAGAGCGCTTATTTGTGATATTTTGGTTTTCAAAAGATATATATATACTATTATTATATCTAAGGATGGAGTCACACTGCACTGGCACCACTGAAGAGATGGTTAATCGTTTTCTCCTTATAGATTGAATGATGAGCCGATATACGAGGAATACTGGTTCAGGAGCCAATAATATGAATTCTCCTGATATGAGGACGATGTTCACTGACTTCATGAGAGAAATGCTTAAGGATGTTCAGAGGGCAGCTCCTTATGCCGCAAATGGTGGTGGCGCAGTGGTGCAGGCGCGTAGGGCCGATTTCGCTAAGCTCTGTAAGGACTACACTAGTCTTGGTGGGAAGCCATTCCACGGAATGGAGTCAGCTACAAAAGTTCAGGATTGGCTTGATAGTTGTGAGCGCATCTTTGAGGATTTAGGAATCGAAGATGCAATGAAGAGGAATCTAGCATCCCGTTAGCTTCAAGGACGAGCTATGAATTGGTGGAATGCTATTAAGTCAGCTACCCCTGAGGATCAAGTTACTTGGGATCAGTTCAAGGCCCGATTCAGTGATAAGTTTATCCCAGCTGCTCAGAAATCAGAATTGTTTAGGAAGTTCTTGGAGCTTAAGCAAAATGGTAGGGTAGTCTCAGAATAAATTACTGAGTTCGATACTTTATCGAAGTATGGATTATCCCTTATTGACAATTCCAAGAAGAAGAATGAGAAGTTCATAACATGCTTAGATTAGTACTTAGGGGAAATGCTTATAAACCATATTGATGAGACTTTTGAATCAATTGTTGGGAAAGTATTGAGATCAGAGAGCCTTCATCCTAAGCCCAAGGCTGAAGTCACTGTTGCATCTGCAGAGGGGCCAAAGCCGTAGACAAGCGATGGAGGAAAGAATAATTCTCAGAATAAAAGGAAGCAGAGTCAGACCAATGATGGTTAGAAAAAGAAAGATAAGAAAGATGTTGAGTGCTTTAGTTGTGGCAAGAAGGGCCACTATGCCAAAGAATGTCGAGCAAAGCCGGCGGACAGGAAGCGACCAAGTGGGACATCACAAGGATAAATGTCCACAACCCCCCAAAGAGAAGCATATTGTGAAAGCATATGCTATTATTGCCATTCCTTCTTTGTCGAATGCCCCAACTGCGGCGGAGAAAGGAAAGAATGTCGTCATTCAAAGTATGCTTTCTGTTTGTGATGTTCCTGTTCGAGTATTGTTTGATACTGGGGCTTCCCATTCCTTCATATCCAGTGACCTAGTAGATAGGTTGGGATTGGATCCGAGATAGTCAATAGACTTTTAGTTGTGACGAATCCGATTGGTGGTTCGATTAGCCTTAGCATGATTTGTCGAAATTTGGTCTTATCGAGTCATGGATGTATGTTTGCTTGTGAATGCTTTTTTTAGCATTGCTGGGTTTAGCATTATTTTGATAGTCGATTGGCTCTAAAGATATGGGGTGGTGGTAGACTGTGAGGAATTTTCGGTGACTATTAGGGCAGATGATGGGCGGAGGGTAGTGTTTGGTGGCCTATCTAGTGGTGAGGTGATGGCTAGTTTTTTAAATTTCCTCGACATCCCGCAAGACGAGTTATCAAGGGTTTCCATTGCTGGCCAGTATCCGGATATCTTCGAGGAAGTGACCGGACTTCTACCACACCAAGAGATTGAGTCCCGTATTGACTTAGTGAAAGATGCCAAACCTATAGTGATGCCACTTCGTCGTATGGCACCAAGGGAGCAGCGAGAGCTCGGGGTGCAAGTAAGCGATCTTTTAAAGAAGGGATTTATCAGAAGAAGTGTTTCCAAGTGGGGAGCACCAGTTGTATTTTCCACTAAGGCAGATGGTTCCCTTCGTTTGTGTGTGGACTATCGCGAGTTGAATAAGGTGACTAGAAAGAATAAGTATCCTCTTCCACGGATAGATGATTTGTTTGATCAACTGGAAGGAGCAAGAGTGTTCTCCCAATTGGACCTTGCGATAGGATTTCATTAGCTCCGAGTAGCAGCTGAGAGTATACCTAAAATGACCTTTCGGACGCCGTCTGGATTCTGTGAGTGGTTTGTCATGCCATTCGGTTTGACCAATGCACCAACATATTTTGTTGATCTTATGAATAGAGTATTCCGAGATCAATTGAATAAGTTTGTTCTTGTGTTGTTAGACGATATACTTATTTATTCGAGGACAGAGGAAGAACACAAGGAATATTTGAGAGTAGTGATGGAGGTGTTAAGAAAACACCAATTGAAAGAAAAGTTTTCTAAGTGTCACTTCTGGAGGAGGGAAGTGAGATTCTTGGGCCATGTTGTTTCAGAGAATGGTATTGCCGTGGACCCTGTGAAGGTGGCTATGGTACAAGATTGGTCTACGCCCAAGAATGCAACAGATGTAAGAAGTTTCTTGGGATTAGCTGGATATTATTGTAAGTTTATCCAAGACTTCTCCAAGATAGCGACACTGTTAACTAAGTTGACCAAGAAGAATCAAGATTTCATCTGGGACGAAAGGTGTGAGAATGCATTTAAGAGTCTAAAGGAAAAGTTGATGTGTGCACCAGTGTTAGTTATTCCCAAAGGGAATGAAAAGATGATGGTATGCACGGATGCCTGTGGTACCTGACTAGGTGTTGTACTGATGCAAGGAGGTTGGGTTGTAGCTTATGATAGTCGGCAACTGAAACCGCATGAGAAAAGATATCCTACCCATGATTTGGAATTGGCAGCGATTGTGTTCGGGTTGAAGATGTGGAGACATTATCTCTTAGGAGAAAGATTTGAGTTGTTTACTGATCATAAATCATTAAAGTATATTTTCTCTCAGAAGGATTTAAATCTCCGTCAACGGAGATGGTTAGAATTCTTGGCTTCCTATGGTTTCGATATCGCATATACACTAGAAAAGGGCAATGCAGTAGCTGATGCATTGAGTAAGAGACATGTCAGTTTAGGGGCTATGTTTCTTGAATGGAAGCAACTGGAATATATCGTGGGGTATGATTTAAGACCAAAGTGCGAATTGGATCCAGTAACGTTGGCAAGTTTGATAATCAGACCCACTCTGATTGAGCGGATTGGTTCCAGTCAGAAGGACGATCCTAACTTATTGGAAGTCATCTCAAGTTAGAGATGGGTATCGATAGTAAGGAGATGAACAAGTATGGGCTTGATCGAGAAGGATGGCTTAGAAAGAATGGGGGACTAGTTGTACCTAATGTCAATGGATTGAGAGATGAAGTGCTTGGAGAATGTCATCACTCAAAGCCGACTATACATCCCGGTGGTTACAAAATGTATCGAGACATGAAGTAGACCTGCTACTGGGAAGGAATGAAAAGAGATGTTGGGAAGTTTATATCCAAAAGCACGAATTGCCAGCTAGTTAAGACCGAGCAAAAGAAGCCTAGTGGTTTGTTACAACCATTGGAAGTTCCGGAATGGAAATGGGAACAAGTCTCAATGGATTTCATTGATGGGTTGCCGAGGACTAGATCGGGTCATGATAGTATTTGGGCGATTGTAGATCGATTGAACAAGAGTCCAAGGTTTATACTGGTTAAGTCGACCAGAACGGCAGCTAAGTTAGTAGAACTTTATATGAAGTGGGTAGTAAGATTTCATGGAATACCCAAAAGCATTGTGAGTGATCGAGATCCGTTGTTTACTAGTGGGTTTTCGAAGAGCTTACAAGAGGCTTTAGGATCAGAATTACATCTTAGTACCATGTACCATCCTCAAACTGACGGCCAAATAGAGAGGGTGAATCGTATATTGGAGGATCTCATGAGAGCTTGTTTGTTGGATTTTGGAGGGTCATGGGATGACCATTTGCATCTGGTTGAATTCGCATATAATAATAGTTATCAGTCTAGTATTGGTATGGCTCCATTTGAAGCTTTATACGGAAGACCGTGCAACTCACCATCATGTTGGTTAGAAACCAGTGAGAAATTCGTGCTTGGGCCAGATATAATAAGTGAAACTTCAAGAAAGATCAAGGTTATCCAATAGCGAATGAAGGCTTTTCAAGATAGGCAGAAGAGTTATGTTGATAAGAGGCGAAGAGATTTAAAATTCTCTATTGGCGACTTGGTGTTTGTCAAGATTTCTCCGTTAAAGAGCCTGATTCGATTTGGCAGGAGAGGCAAGTTAGCACCAAGATTTGTTAGTCCATTCCCAGTTCTCGAACAAGTTGGGAATTTGTCATATAAAGTTGAATTACCTGACAAGATAGCGGGAGTTCACAATGTATTTCATGTTTCCAAGTTAAAGGAGTTCGTGCATGACCCCGATATGACTATTTCACCGGATCAGTTGGATAACATCGAAGTAGAACCCGAGGCGGTTGGGAACCGCAAGCCTATTCGTATTGTCGAGCATGATACGAAGCAACTTCGAAGGAAGGAGGTGAAACTGGTCAAGGTTCAGTGGGGCGAGAATGAAAATGACTGTGCTTGGAAACAGAGGAGAGCATAAGGAAGTCGTATCCAGAACTCTTTGCCTGATAAGATTTAAAATTGCGATTTAGTTATTTCGTATGCTAGGATAGAGTTGATGTGTTTGTAATGTATGTTTGATTGTTTATAAATGTCTGTTAGGCATGCAGGACCCGTTGCATGCTTTAATTAGGGAATTTCGAGGGCAAAATTTCTTAAGAGGGGAAAATATAGCGACCCGTATTCTACATATCAGAGGGTCATAGAATATTTATTTCATTTTCATAAAAAGTCGTATGGTCGTGTAACTTTGGGGAACGACTATTGGGGTCATTTCCAATGTTCATGATTTTTGCCGATTTTTAAATGACCATTTTGCCCCTAGCGAATGTTGTTTCGCCTATAACTTTTGATTGGCAAGGAGTTTTAATATGAAACCTCTTCCATTGGATTCAGATAATGGTTTACCTTTCCATAGAGTGGTCACATTAGTCAAACGTACTTGCCATTTGGGAGATACAACTGAAATAAGGTTTGGAAGGTGAAAAACAGCTTAATTAGACCTAATTAAGGTGATTAGCAGCTGGGCCCATAACCCATTTCGGGAATAGGGTTACCTGGGGACTGATAGGGTTAGGAAAAACATTTCATTTTACTCTTTACAGCCGCAACTTTCATGCTTTTAACCCTAGCAATGGCCTCCACCTCCTAAATCACTCCCAAATCGCCTTCTAATCACTAATTAAGAAGATCTACATCAAATCAAGGCAAATCAACACTAAATCAGAATTGGAGCTACTGTGTTGCATAGGAAAACGCCCCAAAACAGTAGAGTTTCAGATCTAAAGTTTTATTTGTGGCTAAAATGAGTGATTTCCATTGTTTTTCACTAATTATGGCTAATTAGGGGTGATTAGTGTTAATTAGCGAAATTATGCATGTTAAAATTCTGGAAAAATATGTAAAAATTCTTAAATATTGTTTTAGGGCTCTAATAGAAATTTGGGTTAATTTGGATATGTTTTGCTAATCCTATCATTAGTTATGGTTAAACACGATTAAGGGGAAAATCATGCTTTTTGGGTATGTTTGATTAAAATGACCTGTATGCTTGATGTTTTGATCTTTTTAATTGAACCTATATGTTGTTACTGTTGTTTGTGATGTTTTATGATTGATTAGAAAAGTTAGAATAGTTGAAAACGCCGTCGTATGGCGAATATGGACGATATATGCTCGTTGGAAAGTGTGCAGGGTTTCAGATCGGATCGGGTTATGGGGCTCGGGTCGGATCGGAGAACTGAGCAGAGAAACCGAACCGGACCAGAACCTAGCACAAGAGGAAGCTTGGCAAGAAGTAAGGCCATTCGCATAGTGGGAGTTGGTTTGGATCAGAAGCGAGGGCGTAGGGATCGGATCGGAAATGGTGAGCACGAACCGAATTAGGGCTGAAGCAATCGAACTGAGATGAGTTAGAGGACGTAACCCGAACCGAAACGAATGGAGGATGGCACCTGAACCGAATCAAATGAGAGACCTGAACCGAACTGATAATGATTGGAGTACTATGCATATTAACCAAGGCGTGGGCTCTGCGCACCGAACAGAACCGGGTATGGAGTACCGAATCGAACCAGATGTATACTTTTACTTCTACACGACGACTCTTTTGAAGGCCAAATCCAACTCGACCAAAACCCGAGATGCAAAGGAAGTCCAAATGGAAGGTTATTACTGAGGATCCAAACGGGGATCAACGAGTTAACTTCACGAGTTGGACTTTGCTGCGGGACGTGTGTAAAGGGGTTATCGATGTCTATAGCTTTGACTCACCACTGAGACACAGATACTGGCTATGGATCAGTGCAGTGGAGTTGTCATAACTACATGGGCAAAGTGATCGTAGCAAGGCTATGAGCCAGTGCAGTGGAGTTGTTATAGCTCCATGGGAAGAGTGTACATGGCAAAGGATTAGTGACCATGGATCAGTGCAGTGGAGTCACTGTGACTCCATGCGGGCAGAGTAATCGTAGCAAAGGATTGGGTGATCAAAGTGGTAGATATCGTATGATTTACGCACTGAGTGAGAGGTGTGAGGATGATTGCTATGTTTGATGTTTGCTATCACCATGACATGCACACCCCCTTCCCATTATTTTCACACCATGTGCAAATGTCACCTTAGAGTATTGTACATCCAATTGTGTTAACTCTTTGGTTGCAGGTCCGGTATAGTTATATATACCTATTATTGTTTTGTTTTGCTGTATATTGCTCATAACAGACTTTTATCTGACTCAGGGTTTTATGTCTCTTCTTATTACTCTGGGTTCTCTTAAACGAGCAGACTAGAGACAGGTCAGGTGATTATGCACAAGTAGCTATACAAGAGACGAGCAGGAGGCTTCCACGTATGATATATATATATATATATATTTCTCCTTGTGTTGTTGCTGGTCACTATTTTGGGTATTAGTAGTGTACCTCTTTCTTTTGCTTTAGAGACATTATTTCAAAGTTGTAATAATGTTGGTTTGGATGATAAGCTATATTTTGGATTTCCGCTGCTATGATGGTTTAGTTTTCAGCTTATGCACTGTCTCGCCTATTTTATGTCAAAGTTATGTTATTATTATATTTTATCCCATGCACTATGAGACATTCTACAGGTTCCTTCTTAGTTCAAATTTCTTTCTTTTCCTTTCTTTTGATGACCGTCCCGTGCTGGTCGGACGTCGGCACAACACACTTTTACTGGAAATGTCGGCTGGTGCGGGGCAGGCCGTCACAAATTTGTTGATGTTTAAACATGTATACTCGTTCATATGAACTCAGAATTGGACAAAACAGGATCCTTTGGGATCGCGTGGATGCAGACTATGCATACAAACTGATTTGGATGAGATCGGTGCTAGTTGAAATTTTGGGTTAAATTAAACCCACGTTTAATTTAATTCAAAACCGATCTTTATTATAACGACAAAAAATCAATATGAGAACTTCTTAACTATTTTTGAAAAGTTATTATAATTTTATCTTATTATATAGTGATTGCTTGTGGTTGCTATTAGTGCTTCTTGGATGATGGATGTTTATTATAGTTATTTATTTACTGTTTATGTACATTTAAGCGTTAACAATTATAACACTTATCTTATGATTGGTGATTGGTGATTGATGAATGATAATTGTTACGCTTGTTATCATTATCGTTTACACAAATTGACACCATGAATATGAAATAATTTGGGAATTGATTGAGTCGAGTTCCATTGGAATATTAAATGAACAATATATTCATTTAATTGAAATAAGGCGTAAAAATGGAAATTGGATTTTTATATCTGAAGCAATTTGGAAATAAAATTGAGATGATTTCAAACAACTATTGAAAAGGCTAAAATGAATTTGAAAGGATTTTGAATTGAAATTGACTAGTTTAAATTCAAATTAGAATTTGAATAGTAAATTCCAAAGTGAGTTCAAGTTAGTTATATATACGAGCTTTATAACTCGAATCGATTGTTCCAATGATCTTATTTACTTTTATAATGGATTTCAGGAAATTTTGGATTTCAAAATATTATATTTTGAAAAATATTTTTATTTTAATATTATAATAATGTAGAATATTCAATTTTGATTTATAATTGAATTTGAAGTTGTTATCATTATCAAACGATTTTATCAACATTTTATAAAATATATTCCAACTAAATCGGGTGAGTTTTATTTTAAATAATAGTATGGTTTGAATAGGACTTGTAGCGCCGTGACAGTTCTCAAATTTTAACCATGAACTTCAAACGAGCATAACTAATGCGATTTAAATCGGATTTCCCTGAAACTAGAAACATTTGTTTTCTATCAATGATAGCTTTCAAATGAAAGAAGAAATTTTGAATTTTAACTTTTAGATTTCGAGTTTTATTTAAATCTATTTTTGAAAAGGTCGTCGTGAAGGCAGTTCACTGGCCGTAATTGGAAATCATTCAAAATGGCCCTATAAAAATTAATAAAAGCATGGAAAATTATGATAAATCATAATAAGCGATTTTAAAATGATTTGGAAAATAAATATGAAGTTTTGAGCTATATTTCGATTTTTGTGTCTTTAGCCTAACTTGGTGAATACAATAAAATGTCGTTTTGGGAATTTAAGTTATATGAACTTAAGTATTTGGTTTATCAAATATGAATATGATTTCAAATGATATGTTTTGGTAAATCTTTTGATTTGGAAAAGTTTTCTAAATTTAATAAACCAGATTTTGGTAGAAATGATCTTCGGGTATTTGGTATTGCTTACCATTTTGTAGATGTTTACTATTTGAGGAATTTGGAAGATGTTTATATCATTATTCCACTTATAACATTCGCTGTTTACAAGAATTAGAGTTGAATATAAGTGGATGTAAATTCTATTTAAATATTATATTTAATATCAATTGAGTTTAGGTTTGTCGCAAATGATGCCTTCAACAACATCGTTCTTTAACCTAGTTTAAGATGAAGTTTATGGAATTAATCTTTTAATCAAGATTAATGAAATTTTCCAAATTTGAGTTTTCCAATTAATAAATTTAATTGGAAATGATTGGAAATTGATTTAGTGATAATCGAGATAGGTCTCCATGGATGAAGACTTTTACTATTTAAGGAATTTAAAAGGCTTTGCCATTGTTTCGCTTGTAGTATTAATCTAAAATAGGAATTTATACCAATTCTAAACTGATATGATTTCCGTGAAGATTTTATTTAGAATGAAAGTATGATTTTGGGTTTATCGTGGACGATGTTTTAAATAACATCTGTTCTTTAACCCATTTAAAGGAGAAGATGATTTGTCAAGTTAAGTTGAAATGTAATCTTTATTCAAATGGATACAAAGATTTAATGAAAGGGTTTTCCCTAATAAATGGTAATGGGAACAGTTTAAGAATCACTTAGAAGAAGATAAGCATGTTTTTCGCGTAAGCTATGAGATTAAGAAATCGTAAGTATGATTTTGGGATAGAGATGTGATCAAGCAAAGATAAAGTAATCTGCTCTAATCAATGATCAATTAATGAGTTGGGTTTGGAAAAAATGTGTTTTCCTGTAAAGATAATTGGAATCTTTAGTCAGATTTGAAATAAAAGACGAAGGGTATTAGATACGAAGTACCATCAGTTTTTTCCATGGGATGAATAGGATGGAAATGAGATAATGATTTGAGAAATTACCCTTTTAATGAGATTCAATAATCTCAATAAAGCATAGAAAACTTGATTTGAGTTATGTTTGCGGAATGAGATTTTATATCTTTTGGAATGATTTCCAAGGAAAGATTTAAACAATGGTTTAAAGAATGTAAATATTTGATAAGATTTAAGGGGATAATTCCTAATGTAAAGAATGATTTGAGTAAAATAATATTCCGAAATGGAGTGAGACTCATGATATCCTTTTATATCAATAATGGTTTTAAAGATGCGCTAGCTATTCGAAAAGACTGAGTTTCAACCCATTCCGAATAACTATACGACAAGTATTGAAGATACTAAAGACGACGGTTGTAGACCGGGGGTCTTCACATTGTTTGGATTATTGCTAGTGTCTCGATTGGGAGGTACAGACAAGATGAGGTTATAAGTGGCAGTAGTCATGATGTACTTTTTAGTTGTCCGAATTTGTAAGGGTCTCTCTTCCTTTGTTAGACAAGGAATAAGGTGCCTTCGGTTTCATTCATAACCCGGAACAAACTTGTAAGTCGATGTGTCTCTGACTTTATATTTACAACATAACTAATTGGTTCCTACTGATGTTTTTTTAGTTGGTGGTGGAGAATATATTCTCTTAGGTTAACACCCTCCTTTGAGATTTATGCACTCAGAGGGTTATATTATTAAACACCGATTATATGTTATGAATTGACAATGTGGCATGCTAAGTGCTGAGCCGATCAAAGATTTTTGTTGAAAAGTAGAGCTTTGTGGGTAATGATCGAACCATGGCTGATATAGCGCTGCTTTGTGTTGAAACACGACTTTAGAGCCTCACAACCTGTGAATGGCCAAAAATTGGATGGTGGACCATTGAGATAAGGATATAAGTTTCCTTCTAGTTAAAAAGTGACGCTATGATATGCAGCCCTGACAAGTTTACTTACGTGGATGATAGATTGAGGTACCTTGAATAATGGTCGGTCACGACCGAGGGACATTATGTTCAGGTAAGATTCCAACAAACCTGCTAGTGTTGGCTGACTCTTCCGCTCCGTTTTGGGTCATTTGTTGATTCATGTTACATTCCGCTAGAGGTGTTCCAAACAGTTAAGGAAAATCCTTTTCCTTGGTCATTGTTGGAATCCAACTTCCATTACGAGCTTTGCGTTTTTAGATGTTACCAAATAGCCAACATAATGGGATAGAGCATTATGCGAGCCAAGATTTTACATTTACTTTCAAAAGTGATTTCAACACTATGCACTAGTAATAATAAAAGAGAATTTAGCATCTAAGCTTGTTTGGTTATTATAAGGTAAAACTCTCTCCTTCGGTATGCGTTGCATTATATGAGGGGACTTGAGTCATAATAGCTTCATTTTCAATAAGCATTGCGAGTAGTTTATGACTGGTATTCATGTAGAGAAAACTCTTTTTGTGTTATATGGCGTGGTCCTATAATTTATTCAACTTTAAAATAAAGCAAATAACTGTTTTGGTTTTCACATCAGTCCCATGAATGATCTGGAGTTTATTATTTTTCCACCTGAACTTTGGGTGCCCATATTTTCCACACAGGCAACCTAGTAGTTTGGGTTAGCAGATATTTTACAAAGCAGATGCTAGAACGAAGCGAAAGTTGTGTCTAGAACATTTTATTTCTTCCGCTGAGAGTTTATGTTTTCCACTGTGTACATGACACATTCTGATATAGTTATTTCCGTTGCACATGTATTTATTATTGTACGCTGATGCAAAAGTTATTACAATGATAATGAAAAAGTTGTTTTGTTCAGTTCTTATTAGTCGTATTCCCTTAGTTAAAATTCTAGGATTTTTGCTGTTTGGATCAAACTTGTGCGATTTATAGTCGAGTCGAAAGATAGGAATTTTCGGGCCTTTACATTTGGTATCAGATCTTTGGTTTATACAACGCTTTGGGGTATGACCCATTTGAACAGAAGGAGAGGACTCATCAGAGATAGGATTAGTAATATCCTAGAAGAGTGACTCATTAGTGATAAAGTTAGTAGTGCCCTAGGATGAGTTTGAAGAGTATTATATATAAAAGAAAACGAATTTGCGTATATATAAAAATGAATTTGATTTTGAAAATATATGGATAACCGACCTGATTATCTGATAATAAAAGTTTGTGTATTTTATTTGAGGTTGAGTTTGGGCTATTGAGTATAAGAAGATTTTGCATATACGCCTAATTAACATATATACGAAGTCTTAAATATATCTGATGGACATATAATCACATTTTAGTCGTTGGAGGATAATTCTGTTGATAGTTCGAACATCATCAATGTTTATTTTCGAGTTTCAAAAGTGGGATGACTAAATGACTCCAATTGAAACATCAAGATATTCTTAAACTCATTTAGATAAGTGTTTGAAAATGATTTGAAAAGCCAAGATAAAAGAAAGAAAAGCCTCAAACTAAGAACTTGGCTAAAATTTAATGATTGTAATTTAAGAAATGATTATGATGATTTGAGCTTTAAATTTAAGTAGTACAGGTTAAATAGATTGAAAGGGTAAAAATGAATCAAACGAATTAAATTTTAACTTAAATTAAGTTAAATAGAATTAGAATGATAAAACCAATATAAGAATGGAAAATACGTTGAGATAAGCCAAATTTAACGTTATGTTGAATCGAATTGGAAATTAATTGGACGGATATATATTGGACATGTTATTGTATTCTAACAACTCGAATTTCTAAACCAATTTAAAATTTTTATTTTCGTCATTTTAATGGATTTTAAGAAGTTAAAATGATTTATTTTGAGAATTAACGATTTAAAATTTATTTAAATTGAAGTTAGAACATATATATTTATTTTAATTATAAAACGAAGTCGAAATGGCGTAGTAGTTTGAAAATTCAATTTTAAATTTCAATCGAATGTATATGATTCAAAATGAATCGAATTTGAGTAAAACCAAAAACATTGGAATTTGTTTAATTTTATCTTTCTAATGAATGTGAAAAATTCAGATTTCATAATATAAATTGAAAGTTATGGCCAATTTAAAATTCAAAATAGTCGATATGGAATGCAATTATATATTTATATATAGCCCATCAAAAATAGTCATTCTGCAAACGAACTCCGTTTTCGATGAAAACACTTTTGTTGGATTCAGAATGACAAATTATTATTAGGTTTCTAAGTTCATAATTTTTGGAATTAATATGTGAGTGTAGTAAATTTAAATGTTTTTGTCAATTTAGTTTAAACTTAATCAACTAGACAAAGGCCTTTTTCAAACGGCCTCCAAATTCGACGAAATTAGTTTTGTTAGGACCGTATCGTCAAAACATAACTAGATTTATTTTTCTGTAATTTTTGGAGTTAGTATGTGGCCCTAGTAAATTAAAATGTACATTTAAAATTCAATATATTGATTTATGTATAATTTAAAGAAAAAAATGATCGAAACAGTTGAATTGGCTTACGAAACAAATTCCATTGTGTCCGGAATGAGGGTATTTGGCTAGGGCGACAGTCATTGGGTTTGATTTGGAGTTTGAATGAAAAAACTAACATTTTGGAAATTAAAAGAATTAAATAATATAAATATATATTAATGGGACAATAGAATTTTAAATCAACCCTAATCCATTTTTCCCTGAAGCCGTCTCGTTCAAATCCGATTACGGCGGAAATGGATTCAAACAAAAACCCATCCGATCTCGAAATCCACAAACCCATTCACGAAAATTCTGAAGGGAATATTGTAGAGCATCAAGTGATCTTCCTATCCAACGGTGGGAATCAGATTTGGTGGCCTTGTTTTCTCGAATCTTGCGCTCAAAGCGGCACCGTGTCGTGGCGATCTGCGGCATCCTCAGGCGTTCGAGTTCGTCAAGGTAGGTACCAGCTGGAAGCTCTCTCGAAGGTGCATCATGTGGAAGCATCTGATCGTGGTGCATCATCTCGTTTTGCATGCGAAAATCAACCCTAGTTTTCGAGTAGTTGGGTTTGAACGTGGTAGATTGTTTAAGGAGGAAGAAAGGTATAAATTTAATTAATTATTATATTAATTATTTTTAAAAGTGTAACTAACGTATAAAAGCTAATATCTTTCTCATACGGAGTCGGAATCCAGTGAAACATGAATCATTGGAAACGTGACAGCATGTACTACATTCTGAAGCTGACTGGAACGCAGTTGGAGCTAGTTGATATTTTTGGTCAAATTAAACATCCTGTTTAATTTGATTAAAATAATCATTTTATCGATTTCTGAAACCGATAAAAGTGAGAACTCCTTCTCACTCAGTATTTTATCATTTAGATATGTTATTTATTTTTGGAGTTCAACGCGCGAATATCCACGAATCATTGAAATTGGAAGCATGTATGGATATTAGCGACATACGCATTTCACACTCCATCAATGGATATTTGTGGCGCCGTAAATGGCATTTGGTTGTTGAGTATTTATTTATATGGATGATTTGGTGATTTGTGTTGTGATTGTAATGTTTAACATATAAAAAATAATGTTAATATTAATGTGCTAGTGAAATTAAATTACAAATATCTATTTATAATTTAAACAGTAAAATTGGTTAAGTAGAGAAATAATTCAAACCAAATTTGAATTGGTTAAATTTATTAACCAATGATTTATTTAAATCAGCTGTTGTTGTTTGAAACCCCCACGCGGTTATTGGGATGATTTTTGACATACACTAATCCTAATATTTAGTTGCATGTCAATTGATGGGTTGACATGCTATGATAAGCGTTATTTTTTTAATGCTTATACAGTTGTAGAATGCACTCTGGATGATGTTTGAATGTGTAATGATTATTTATCATTATTGTTGAACACATGCGAGGTATGAAATGAATATAACTGAAATTATATGGTAATTGATTGAGTCGCATTCCAATTCAGAAATATTCATTATTTTAAAATAATGAATATTTTAGAATAACGAATATTTTAAAATAATATTCAGTGAAGAATTAAAATATGATTTTGATGTCCGATTTTGGATGGACACGAAAATATTGGAATATATAAAGCTGAGTAAGTAGATATTCGCCATTTTAACCAAACGGGTTTATTTATCTATTTTATTTATTTTATAATGAATATTGAAAAGAATTGATTTCAAAATCTGATATTTTGAAAATATTATCATTTTAATATCATAATGATATGGAATATTCAATTTTGATTTAAAATTGAAAATGAAGTTGAAATCATTTTAAAATGAATTTATAAACAATTTATAAAGTACGTATTATATAGAAATCGACTATATATATATAATGGTTAAAATAGAATGCGCCGTGCAGCGCCCGTTTGCCAATTTCAACCATTAGCTTGATGTAACGAGAGATCCGACCGTCGGATTCTCCTTAAACTAGAACCGTTGGGTTCGTATCGAAAAGAGGTTTGGAATGGTAATAAGAGACTTGAAATCTAACAGTTAGATTTTGAAATATATCTAAATCAATTTCAGAAAAGGTTGCTATGAATGAAGTTCGGTGGCCGTTATTGGAAACCGAACGTAAGGGCCTTAATAAAATGATTAAAAATATGGAAAATTTGTGTAAAATCATAATAAATGATTTGGAAAGAGTTTGGATGAAAATTTCCAAGTTTAAAAAGATAAATTATATTTTTATCTAAATGAACTAGTTAAGAACTAGATTTGAAATCCAAATGATTTTTAAACAAATAAATTGGATTAGTAAATGGTTTTTGAAATAACCAGAATTTTCCAGAGTATGAATTGGAATGGATTTGAATGGAAATAATCTTTTGAATTATTTGATATTGGATTCCGTGATTATATGGATATTGCAGAGGAATTTGGAAGATACAGATATCGTTATTCCCAAAAAAATATCTAATAGTCTCAGAGTTTGATATTGAATATTAGCCGATATTATTTCCTATTTAGAGCCTTGTATTTAATATCAAATTAGATTTTGGGTTTGTCATGAATGGTGTTTTTATTAACACTGTTCTTAAACCGAGTTGAGAAAAGAATAAATCTTTTAATTATGATTTAGAGAAGTTTACCAATTAATTTATATTTAATTGGAATTGAATTAAAATAGCATTTTTGGGTTTATCATGAACGGTGTTTTAAATAACATTTGTTCTTTAACCCAATTAACAGCGAATATATGATTTGGAATTTATAATATTTTAATTAAGATTAATGAAATTTTCCATACTAAATTTTCCAATTTAAAAATATTAAATTGGAATTTAATGGAATTGGTTTGGTAATAATCGAGATGAGTTGCTGAAAAGGAAGTCGTTACTATTTATGGAATTTAAAAGGCTAGGCCGTTATTCTGTTTATTATATTAGTTAGGTACGAAAATCTATATCGATTATATACTATTATGATTTCCGCGTAAATTCCATTTTGATGGAAGAAGACTTTGGGTTTATCGTGAACGACGTTTTAAATGACATTCGTTCTTTAACCCAGTTAAAGACAAGATTGATTTCTTAAAGTTGAATAATCGTAAAGTAATGATTTTTGAGATTAAAGCTAAGTGGACTTTTAATAAATCTTTTATTAGATTGGAATTTAAGTGTTATAATTAAATTTGCCGAATTAGAGAAGTGTTCGAAAATGGAGTACCATCATTTTGACTTCATGCGATAGTTAAATCTTTAATTAGATTTGAACGTTGAATGGTAATTGAATTTACCAATAACATAGTGGGTGTTAGATATGGAGTACTACCAGTTTTGCTCTATGGGATGAATAGGTTGGGATTGGAAAAAATAAAATAAATGATTACTTCGGTAAGGTTCGCTAATCCCGACTAGTTGGTAAACCTTAATTGGGTTTAAGTTGAGAAAAGAAATTAAAAATCTTTTGAAATGATTTCCAAGAATATTTGAAACGGAGAATATTGTTGATTGGAATGAGGCATATGATGTGTTTTCATAGCGCTTGATTATAAGATACGCGAGTTATTTGGAAACACCGGGTTTAACCCATTTTGGATAACTGATACGACGACTAAAAGTCAAAGACATTAAAGACGATGGTTGAAGACCGGTGATCTTCACATTGAATGGATTACTACAGATGCCCTAGAATTGGGTAGCTCCCATGATGGGGTTATAGTGGTAGTGGTTCGGACGTACTTGTTGAATGTCTGGATATGCAAGCGCCTGTATTGGACATATGGGATGAGAAATAAGGTGCCTCCGGTTCGTTCAGACCCAGAACGGACTTGCAAATGGATGGTATGTCTGACGTTGTATTCCTTTATGCTGTATTTGTTGATCTCTGCTAAATATATATCTGTTTGGTGGCAGAGAATTTATTCTCTTGCTTAACACCCTTCTCTGAGACGTACGAGCTTAGAGGTTATATATTGGCAAAAATCAATGGTATGGATTGACAATGTGACATGTTGAGATGCATGGATCAAGGCTTTTGTTGAAAAGAAGAGCCTTGCGGTTGATGATCAAAGCATAGATTTGTGTAGCGTTAATTCATGTGCCCCACAAACCGGTATGATGGTGAACTGATGGTCAGGTCAGTATGCTTTTGAGATGAGGATAGATGATCGAAGGATTGTCATGGATTCGGTCGACCGAGATAAGCTAAGTGTGGTCGCTCTACGCTCACAGGGACAGGGCATACCCCCCGATTCTCAAAGGGATAGAGTAAGCGGTGTTTTCTCTAGCTGGGACGTAAGCCGCGGTGATACTTGATTTCCCAAAAGGCGGATGTGCATTACGATGTTTTCTCTAGCTAGGACATAAGCCATGGAGTATTGCACTATGCGATAGATCTTTCGAATCAACAACCATCATGATGGAAATCCGAACTTCCAATACGAGTTTTTCGGTTCCAGTTGTAAACCTATGTGTAGAGACATAATATATGGCACCTATTCCGCCTAGGTTGACATTTAATTTCGAAATTGATTTCTACACTATACACTTATAGTAATAATAAAAGACAAATTTTGCGTACCAAGCATATTTGGCTATTATAAGGTAAAACTCTATCCTTCGGCTTGCGTTGCATTGTGTGATAGGACCTGAGTCTTATAATAGCTTCATTTTTCTTTTATTTAGCATGGCGAGTTTTGTTTTATGGTATTCGTGGGAGGAAGCCCGTTCCGTTACATATGACGTAGTCCCGTGAATTACCTAATTTTAAAATAAAGATTGATAACTATTTTAGTTCTCACACCAGTCCCATGACTGACTTGGAGTTTATTGTTTTCACCTAAAGTCTAGGTGCCCATAATTTCCACATGGGTACTAGTAGTTTCGGTTTTCGCAGGAATTTATTTCACAGGATCCTGGATTACAGTTGGAGCTATATTCGGAATGTTTTGTATCTGTGTATTTATTTCAGTTGTGGTTGTAGATGATTTTTCCGGTGTACATTATACTTATGTATTATTTCCCACTGCCATGTATTATTAATCTCTGATATTATTTTTCTGTTGTATAATATTTATTCATACTCTAATATATTCTTGTACTTTGATGTAATCGTGTAACAGCAATGAAATGTTCTATTGTTTGTGTTCTGATGAGTCGTGTTCTGAAAGCAATCCGGGCTCCTCTGTCTCTTTGGGGATCATGGAAGTCTAGGCCGTCTCAGTTGGTATCAGAGCTTTAGTTAACAAAGCTAGAGAACAAGGCACATTAAAACCGAACAAAAGAATTCATCAGAGATAGGATTTGTAACATCCTATAAGAATGACTCGTTAGAGTAGGGTTAATAATACCCTAGAATGAGTTAGAAGAGTGCTATTTATTAAAAACGAATTTAGTTTTGAAAAAAATATATCTTATTATACGTATTTGAGTATTTTATTTTATATTGATTTTGGACTATCGAGTATAAGAAGATTTTGCATATACATGTCATGAACACATATTCGAACTCTCAAATATACTGTATGGATATAGAATCATGCTCTAGTCGCCCGAGCATGATTATGATGATTTCATGTCATCATTAATATTTATTTTTGAGTTTCGAAAGTGGGATATCTATATATTTGCAATTGACTGGTGTGAGAACCAAACGTAGTTAGAATTAATGTTTGTGATTTAACACTGAAAATATGTTTTTTAGTATATACAAAATTAAATTTGAAAAGCTAATTAATTAATTGATTGCTAGTTGTGATGTGTGATTATTCGTTTGATTAACTAAAATACTGGAACAATAAAATCAATACGAGAACGAAAGGTGAAATAAGCCAAGTCAAAAATGTTAGCTCTCTTGATAAAACCCTGAAATATTTTATAGGATATAGAGGACTATGGCTTATCTGGAACTGAATTCTGGATGACTCCAAAACAAGTAAGAAGGGATCACCAACAAGCAGAAAAGGAAAGGGAGTTGGAGTTAGGAACATACGTGGGTGTTTATTGTCGTAAATGCAGAAAAGAAGGGCACTGTGCAATTCAATGTCCTGAGAAAAAGAAGAACATAGAGAAAGAGATAAGAATGGACATAGTTTGTTTCAAGTGCAAACAGACTGGACACTTTTGTAGATATGTGTTCAAAAGTAAGTAAAAAAATCCAAAAAACTAGGAAAAGAGAAGAAGTGCTTCCGATGTAAAGAAGTAGGGCATGTAGCCCGAAAATGCCCGTTAAAGGAGGTAGATAAGAAGTCCAAAGGAATGGAGCTATCTACTTTGGAAGTGGGCACGATTTCCTAGGAATTTAAGTTCTAATATAAAGAACTTAGATTTTGGATAAATGTATGAACGTATGGTTGTTTATGATATGACGCTTTTTGTTTTAAAATATACCAGTATTGTATAACAAAACCAATGTAAGAACGAGTAACTGAATTGGGTTAAGTTAATTTTCACGATAGTGTTAAATTGAAATTTATTAGAATTGCATATATGTACATGTATATATAATGAACAGGTCATAACATGAAAGCTAAGAAGAGAAATAAATATGTATGTCCAACAAATAGGTACATGTTTACTATATTCATGGGGTTTGATGATTTTATGTTCCGATTGGCAAGCCGCTTGGCTTTTTCTTTTTCTTTTCGATTGATGAGGGCCCTGTGTGGCAAGTTGTGGTTTTACCGATTAACCCGTACAAAGGAGGTTATGGCGAATTTTTTCAAAATTTTTGAGAAATTAGAAAATTCTTAGAAAATGAAAAGTTGAAGAATGAAAGCCAGAATGAAAGTTGAGTTAGTTAAACAACTTTCATCTCCATTCATTTTCGAGGACGAAAAGATTTTAAGTAGGGGAGATTGTAACAACCCGGAATTTCTAAATCAATTTAAAAATTTTATTTTCACTATTTTAATCGATTTTAAGAATTTAAAATGATTTATTTTGAGAATTAATGATATAAAATTAATTTAAATCGAAGTTAGAACGTATTAATTTATTTTAATTATAAACCGAAGTCAAAATGGCGCGGTAGTTTGAAAATTGAGTTTTTAAATTTCAATTGAATGTATAGGATTCAAAATAAATAAGATTTTAGTAAAGCCAGAAACATTAGAATATGTTTAATTATATCTTTCTAATGAATGTGAAAATTTTAGACTTCATAATACAAATTGAAAGTTATGGCTAGTTTAAAATTCAAAATAGTCGTTATGGAATTTAATTATATATTTTAATATATAGCCCTTAAAAATAGCCCTTTTGCAAATGACCTCTGTTTTCGACGAAACCACTTTTATTGGATCCGAAATGTCAAATTATTATTAGGTTTCAAATTTCATAATTTTTGGAATTAATATGCGAGCATAGTAAATTTAAACGTGTTTTGTCAATTAGTTTAAATTTAATCGACTGAAAAAAACCCATTTTTCAAACGGCCTCCAAATTCGATGAAATTTTTTGGAGTCAGTATGTGGCCTCAGTAAATTTAAATGCATGTTTACAATTCAATATATTGATTTATATTTTAATTTTAAGAAAAAATGATCGAAACAGTCGAGTTGGCTTACAAAACATATTCCATTGTGTCTGGAATAGGGGTATTTAACTGGGGGCGACAGTCGTTGGGTTTGATTTGGAGTTCGAATGAAAAATCTAACAATTTTGGAAATTAAAAGAATTAAATAATATAAATATATCTTAATGGGCCAATAGGATTTTAAATAAACCCTAATCCATTTTTTTCTTGAAGCCGTCTCGTTCAAAACAAATTAGGCCGGAAATCGATTCAAACAAAAACCCATCCGATCTCAAAATCCACAAACCCATTCATGAAAATTCTTAAGGGAATATTGTAAAGCATTAAGTGATCTTCCTATCCAACGATGGGAATCGAATCCGGTGGCCTCGTTTTCTCGAATTGCGCGCTCAAAGCGCCGCCATGTTGTGGCGATCTGCGACATCCTCAAGCGTTCGAGTTCTTCAAGGCAGGTACCGGCTGGAAGCACTCTCGAAGGCGCATCACGTGGAAGCATCGGATCGTGGTCCATCGTCTCGGTTTGTGTGCGAAAATCAATCCTAATTTTCAAGTAGTTGGGTTTGAACACGATAGAGCGTTTAAGGATGAAGAAAGATATAAATTTAATTAACTATTTTAAAAATGTAATTAACATATAAAAGCTAATATCTTTCTCATACAGTGTTGGAATCCAGTGAAACAGGAATCATTGGAACAATGACAGCTTGTACTACATTCTGAAGCTGACTGGAATGTAACTGGAGCTAGTTAATATTTTTGGTCAAATTAAACGTCCTGTTTAATTTGATTAAAATAATCATTTTATCGATTTTTGAAACCGATCAAAGGGAGAACTCCTTCTCACTCAATATTTTATCATTTTGATATGTTATTTATTTTTGGAGTTCAACACACGAACTCCCACGAATCATTGAAATTGGAAGCGATGTATGGATATTAGCGATACACGCATTTCATACTTCACGAATGGACATTTGTGGCGCTGTAAATGGCATTTGGTTGTTGGTTATTTATTTATATAGATGATTTGGTGATTTGTGTTGTGATTGTAATGTTTAATATATTAAAAAATAATGTTAATATTAATGTGGTAGTGAAATTAAATTACAAATAGATTTAAAAATATCTATTTGTAATTTAAACAGTAAAATTGGTTAATTAGAGAAATGATTCAAACCGAATTTGAATTGGTTAAATTTATTAAGCAATAATTTATTTAAATCGACTATTGTTGTTTGAAAACCCCACATGGGTATTGGGATGATATTTGACATACACTAATCACAATATTTAGTTGTATGTCAATCGATGGGTTGACAGGCTGTGATGAGCATTATTTATTTATTTTAATGCTTATACTGTTGTAGAATGCTCTCTGGATGATGTTTGAATGTGTAATGATTATTTATCATTATTGTTGAATACATGCGAGGTGTGAAATCTATATAACTGAAATTATATGGTAATTGATTGAGTCGCATTCCGATTCAGAAATAAAGAATATTTTAAAATAATGAATATTATAAAATAATATTCAGTGAAGAATTAAAATATGATTTTGATGTCCGATTTTGGATAGACACGAAAATATTGGAATATATGAAGCCGAGTAAGTAGATATTTGCCATTTTAACCCGAACGGGTTTATTGATCGATTTTATTCATTTTATAATGAATATGAAAAGAATTGATTTTAAAATCTGATATTTTGAAAATATTATCATTTTAATATTGTAATGATATGGAATATTCAACTTTGATTTAAAATTAAAAATGAAGTTGAAATCGTTTTAAAATGAATTTATAAACGATTTATAAAATATGTTTTAAATAGAAATCGAAGATACATTATATATATATACACATATATCTGTATATATACTGGTTAGAATAGAGCACGCCGCATAGCGACCGTTCGTTAATTTAAACCATTAATTTCAAATTGATGTAACGGGAGATCCGACTGTCGGATTCTTCTAAAACTGGAACCGTTGGGTTTGTATCGAAAAGAGCTTTGAATGGTAATATGAGACTTGAATTTTAACGGTCAGATCTTGAAATATGTCCAAATCAATTTTAGAAAAGGTTGCTATAAATGCAGTTCGGTTGTCGTTATTTGAAACTGACGTAAGGGCCTTAATAAAATTATTAAAAATATGGAAAAATTGTGTAAAATCATAATAAATGATTTGGAAAGATTTTGGATGAAAAACTCCAAGTTTAAAAAGATAAAATTATATTTTTATCTAAATGAACTAGTTTAGAATTAGATTTGAAATCCAAATGATTTTTAAATACATAAATTGGATTAGTAAATGGTTTTTGAAAAAACCAGAAGTTTTCCAGAGTATAAACTGTAATGGATTTGAATGAAAATAATCTTCGGAATATTTCGATATTGGATTCCGTGATTATAGGGATATTGTAGATACAGATATAACTATTGCAAATACGATATCGGTTTGTTTCAGAATTTGATATTGAATGTCAGCCGATATTATTTTCTATTCAGAGCCTTGTATTTAATATCAAATTAAATTTTGGGTTTGTCGTGAATGGTGTCTTTATTAACACCATTCTTAAACCGAGTTGAGAAAAGAATAAATATTTTAATTGAGATTTAGAGAAGTTTACCAATTAATTAATATTTAATTGGAATTGAATTAAAATTGGATTTTTGGGTTTATTGTGAACGGTGTTTTAAATAACATTTGTTCTTTAACCCAATTAACAGTGAAGATATGATTTGGAATTTATATTCTTTTAATTAAGATTAATGAAATTTTCCATAGTAAAGTTTTCCAATTTAAAAATATTCAATTGGAATTGAACGTAGTTCGTTTTGGTAATAACCGAGATGAGTTGCTGAAAAGGAAGATCGTTACTATTTATGGAATTTAAAAGGCTTGGTCGTTATTCTGTTTATAGTATTAGTCGGATATGGGAATTTATATCAATTATATATTGTTATGACTTCCGTGTAAATTCCATTTTGATGGAAGATGATTTTAGGTTTATCGTGAATGATTTTTTAAATGACATTCATTCTTTAACCCAGTTAAAGACAACATTGATTTCTTAAAGTTGAATAATCGTAAAGTAATGATTTTTGAGATTAAAACTAAGTGGAGTTTTAATAAATCTTTTAATTAGATTGGAATGTTAGTGTGGTAATTAAATTTGTCGAATTAGAGAAGTGTTCGAAAATGGAGTACCACCAGTATTACTTCATGCGGTAGTTAAATCTTTAATCATATTTGAAAATTGAATGGTAATGGAATTTACCAATAACTCAGTGGGTGTCAGATATGGAGTACTACAGTTTTGCTCCGTGGGATGAATAGGTTGGGATTGAAAAAAATAAAATAAATGATTACTTCGGTAACGTTAGCTAATCCCTACTAGTTGGTAAACCTTAATTGGGTTTAAGTTGAGAAAAGATATTAAAAATCTTTTGAAATGATTTCCAAGAATATTTGAATAAAAGAATATTCTGGATTTGAATGAGGCGTATGATGTGTTTTTATAGCACTTGAATATAAGATACGCGGGTTATTCGAAAAGACCGGGTTTAACCCATTTTGAATAATTGATAAGATGACTAAAAATCGAAGATATTAAAGATGGTTGAAGACCAGCTATCTTCACATTGAATGGATTAGTACGGATGCCCTAGATTTGGCTAGCTCCCATGATGGGGTTATAGTGGTAGTGGTTTGGACGTACTTGTTGATTATCCGGACATGCGAGGGCCTCCCTCCTGTATTGGATGTATGGGACGAGGAATAAGGTGCCTCCGGAATCGGTGAGGACCTAGAGAGGCGAGTTGTAATTATACCGATCAAGCCATACAAAGGAGGTTATGGCGAAATTTTCCGAAAATTTAACGCGTTTGCAAAATTTTGAGAATTGGAAAATTTCTTAGAGACTGAAAAGTTGAAAAACTTGAGTTAGTTAGTTTCAAGACTTTGTTGGTTAAATAATCGACCTTCAGTCCTGTCTTCGATTTCGAGGACAAAATCTTTTTAAACAGGGAGGTTGTAATGACCCAGTTTTCGTTAAGAAATATTTAATGAATATCAAATATTTAAAATGATTTATTTTAAGAATTAACGATTTGAAATTTATTTAATTTAAGCTTTGAATGTATAATTTATAATATAATTGAAAACGAGCTCGCAGTGGGGTAGTAGTTCGTAATATTACGTTTTGAACTTTAAATGAATGTATCCGATCCAATATAAGTCAGAATTCGTTAATACGAGAAACGTTCGAATCTATTTAACTATAGCTTTCTAATGAAAATGAAAAATCAAGATTTCATTTTGTAAATTGTAAGTTATGTCCAAATAAATTTTTTAGAAAGTCGCTATAGAATCATTTCTAAACCATAACGATTTATTTAATAAAATAATAGGATTTCAATATAAACTGAATATCGATTTAGCCTGAAAATAGAAGTACCAAGTTTAAAACCCAATATAGTTTATTCTGAAGATATATAAATATTCATTTGGGTATATACGATAATTATAATTTGTTTGTCAAAGAATTGGAATATTTTGAATTTAAATTATATTTTATTGATTTAATTGAATATGGAAAAACAGTCATTTTGCAAATGATTTCAGATTTCGACAAAACCAATTTTATAGCATTCGTAATGATAAATTATTGTAATATTCCAAAATTTGGGCCAATCGGAGTTAGTATGTGGTTGTGCGAGCTACTAACGTTCAATATAAATACGCATATCAATAATTTAAGCTAGAACTAGCGCTATTTGAGCAAACAGACTCGGATATTGGCGAAATAAGTTTTATTAGGACCGTATTGACAAACCGTAGCTGCACATTAACTTTCACCACGACTAGAGTTCATATGTTCCTATTGGAATTTTTAAACAACGAACGGAGGTAGCAATTGAATACAAATTACAAAGATAATACACGAAGCTTCACTTATAAGCTAAACCTTACCCTATAAGTACACTTCCTCCTTCATCCTAAACCCAAACCCATTTATCAACTAGCCTATTTGCAAATAAGTCTCTCTCCTCCTTTAATTTTTGTCTCACAAACCTCACGAATTGGAGGAAGTTACCAACGTGGAAGTTGGAGTACTCGGTGAGGGATACCTGTTTATAAAATGTAGCGGCGAATAGGTGCCGAAGTTGGTCGGAATCAGGATCAAAAGGGAGACGCATGACTTTCGGATTTTTCTATTTTTCATGCAAATGGTGCAGAGTTAGTCAGAGGTGTTAGCTAGAAATTTGAAGAGGGAAGAGAGGGACACAAGTTCATAGTTGGAGGTTTGGCCTGAAATGGCCGGTGGTGGCGGCAATGTTGACATGATCAGAATTGAACGACTGTGGGATGTTGCGAATGGAAATTTGGAGTTTATGTAACAACCCGTACTTTTGGAACTAATTTAAACAATATTTTTAATTCATTTTCATAGAAATTCAATATTTTGGATGAATTATTATGAGAAGTAACGATTTAAATTTTATTTAAATCGAAGTTTGAACGTATAAATTTAATTTTTAATTAAAATGAGCTTGAAATGGTGCGGTAGTTTGAAAATTCGATTTTAAACTTTGAATGAATGTATATAATTCAATATAAAATAGAATTTGATAAAACAAGAAACATTGGAATATTTTGAATTGTGATTTTCTAGCGAATGCAAGAAATTGAGATTTCACTTTATAAATTGTAAGTTATGTGTAAATTAAAGTTTAGAAGAGACTCTATGGAATATATATATATATATATTTAATATATATAGCCCTTAAAATAGCCATTTTGCAAACGGCTTCCAATTTTGACGAAACCACTTCCATTGGGTTCAGAATACCGTTTGTGACTTTTAAAACTATAAACATCGATACCTTTGGAGTCGTAGAAATTTTGTATCTTTCACTGAAATGTATGACCAAAATATCACTTTTTAGATATGGACGAATTTGGACTCGAAACCGCTTCCATTAATTTCAAAACGTCATTTACATGCTCGAAAAGTATAAGTTTCGATATATTCTGGGCTTCGGAGTTTTGGCACCTTGGTTAGCTAACTTAGCCACTTCCCTTTAGTGCTCCATTAGCCCTATTCTCCCTCATTCACTTCCTCTCTTCAAAACAAAAATAGAAATGGTGAAAGGAAATAGAAATTCCTAAGCAAGGTTTTTCAATTAGAAGCTCAAATTAAGAGAAAATCAAGTGTAGAAACTTGGGTAAGCTTCTCCATCTTCCTCTCCATCTTCTCCAACTCCATCCCTCTTCAATTTCTCATGATTTCCTAAAACTAATTCTTAGAAAATGTGTTCAAAATGATTATAGGTTTTTGATTCTAGTGTTTTTATCGAAGAGAGATTGTTCTGGCTTGTCATTGGATCGATTTCTTACTTCTAGCCATCCAAGGTGAGTTCTTTGTGAGTTATTAATGAACCCACATATATGCCATAAGTTTTCTTAGCTTGTAAAAGTGTAGTTTAGTGTTCATTTGGGTTTACATATGCATATGAACTAGTTAGATAAGTATACACTTTCTGATTCATTAATTTATGTTCCATTGAATTGAAATTTATGATTAAATTGTCCACACAATCTAATTCATAAGCTACTAGTTGATTTGGCGATATTGTGAAGCTCCATTGTCGCCCCGACAAAGTTCAAAGTCTTCACAATTTGCTTATATCTCATTTGACTGCTTTGATTAGAAAATTTTCCTATTTTGGAATTTATAATCAAGGATCATCGCAAATCTATTGTATGAATGTTTGTGCATGTGAGTTTGGTATTATGAGTTGCTTTGGTGAGTTATAGAAGCCTCATTTGCATGTATATAACATCATAGGCCTTCGGGCATTGGATGATATCATTTCGAACATGTTTTCTAGGCAAAAATGTAAAAAAAAATAGGGGTTTAACAGCCGTTCGGCCATTAATGGCCGAGCAGAAGGCCTTCCCTCGGTCATTAATGGCCGAACAGAGAAAAAATTTTTAAATTTTAAAACGATTATAACTTTTTCATACGAACTTGAAATTCAGCGAAACAAGATGCGTTGGAATCGTATCAAAGAGAGCTTTACAACTCATGACAATTTTTGGTGGAGGAAAATATCCAATGTAAATAACTTAACAGAAAAAACAAAGGGTGGAATAATTAATTTACTTTAAACAATCATAACTTTTTCATACGTTATCAGAATTCAACGAAACTGAATCCGTTGGAACTGTATCAATGAGAGCTTTGCAATGAAACTAATTTGTAGTAATTTGGAGCTGATGGAAATTTTTGGTGGAGAAAAACGTCTGATGTAAACAATCGAAAGTTCATTGTTATTTAACCACACTAGAACCATCAATTAAAGATTGACGAAGTGGAAACCAAGGCGAGTACTCTCTCACTCAAACTATTTGTACAATTATTTATTTTTATAACTGAGTATATATTTATTGCCTATGATTGCAATATTTGTTTGATGATTGATGGACGTTAACAGTTCTAATGTTTATATTACTATACTGTAGATAAATTCACGTGGTTTATGATTTAAACCCCACACGGGTATTGGTACGATAATTTTACACATTGCCTAAGTATGCAAATAATGATCATTGGATGTTGATTAAAAACCCCACATGGTCTGGGAATGTAATAACTTCACATCCCTTTTGTTTTATTGTGTCAACCGATTGATTGACAGACTTTTATAGGCATTATTTAACTGTTTAGTGCTTATGAAGTTGCAAAATTGCACTCTAGATGTGAATTTAGTGTTAAATAGTTGTGAATCACTATTTTTGATTACATGCGATGTATAACATCCATATAAATAAATTATATGGTAATTGATTAAGTCTGATTCCAATTCAGAAATAACGAATATTTTAAACTAATATTCAGTAAAGAATTAATATGATTTTGATGTCCAGTTTCGGATGGATACGAATACATTATGTAAAATCATAATAAATGACTTGAAAAGAATTTGGATGAAATATTCCCCGTTTGTAAAGATAAAAGATATTTTTATCGAAATGAACTAGCTAACAACTAGAATAGAAAAATGAATGGAATTGAAATGGTTTTAATCTAACCAGAGTTTTCCGACGTATGAATTGGAATGGGTTTGAATGGAAATAATATTTGGAATATTTTTATATTGGATTCCGTGATTATACGGATATTGTTGAGGAATTTAAAAGATATAGATATCGTTATTCCCAATACGATATCCATTTGTTTCAGAATTTGATATTGAATATAAGTCGATATGATTTCTATTCAGAGCCTTGTATTTATTGTCAAATTGGATTTTGGGTTTGTCGTGAATGGTATCTTTAATAATATTGTTCTTAAACCCAGCTGAGAATAGAGTAAATCTTTTCATTAAAATTTAAGGAATTTTTCCAATTAATAAATATAGTTGGAATTAAACGGAAGCTGATTTTGGGTTGATTGTGAACAATGTTTTAAACAACATTAGTTCTTGAACCCAATTAACAGTGAAGTTAAGATTTGGAATTTATAAATCTTTATAGTAAGACTTAATAGAAACTTTCCAAAGTAAAATTTTCCCATTTAATAAAAGAAATTGGAATTGAGTGGAATTAGATTTATTGATAAACGAAATGAGCTTCTGTGAAGGAAGGAGTTTACTATTTAGGGAATTCAAAAGGCTTTGCCATTATTCCACCTCTAGTATTAGTCTGATATGGAAATTTATATTGATTATATACTGTAATGATTTCCGTGAAGGTTCCATTTTAATGGAAGATGAATTTGGGTTTATTATGACTTGTGTTTTACATGACATTGGCTCTTTAACCCAAGTAAAGACATGATTTAATTCCTAAATTTGAATAATCATTAAGTAGTGATTTTTGAAATTAAAACTAATTGGAGTTTTAATGAATCTTTAATTAGATTGAAATGTAAATGATGTAATTAAATTTACCAAATTCGAGAAATGATCGAGATATGGGGTACCACCAGTTTTACTCCATGTGATAGTTAAATCTTTAATTAGATTTAACGTAAAATGGTAATTAAATTACCGATAACACTATGGGTGTTAGATATAGAGTACTACCAGTTTTGCTTCGTAGGATGAATAGGTTGGGATTGGCATTAATAAAATGAATGGTTACTTCGCCAAGGCTAGATAATCCCGATTAGTTCTTAAACCTTAATTTGGTTTAAGTTATCGGAAGACAAAATAAAATCTTTTGAAAATGTATCAAAAGGAAGAATAAAGAATAAGTTTAGAAGAACTTATCTTTGATAAAATTAATGGGAACCTTACCCTAAAAATGTGTGGAATCAGATGTGTGTTATCTTTGTGTATTTATCACATGATGGTAAAGATATGTTAGTTACTCGGAAAGACTGGGTTTAACCCGTTCTGAATAACTGTTACGACGATTGGGCTGTACACCCAAGATGAGGTAATAAGTGGTGATCCTCCAGATGTACTTTGAGATCGATCAGATATGTGAGGACCTCTCTCATGTATTGGACATATGGGACGAGGAATAAGGTGCCTCCGGTTTTGTTCAGACCTAGAACGAACTTGTAAATGGATTATGTCTGACATTGTATTTCATTATGTATTGATTAATTTCTATTAAATATGTATTTGTTTTGTGGCGGAGAATTTATTCTCTTGCTTAACACCCTTCTCTGAGACGTATGAGCTTAAAGGTTGTATATTGATAGAAATCAGTTGTATAGGACGAATTGACAATGTGGCATGTTAAGATGCAAATGATCAAGCCTTTTGTTGAAAAGCAGGGCCTTGTGGATGATGATCAAAGCACGGCTTTAAGTAGCATAGCTTTGTGTATAGTGTTAATTTGCGAGCCTCACACCCCAGTTTGAGTCTAAAACGAGAAAGTGACTATAGGGAGTGCATATGTTTCTTTCTAGCTAGAAGTGGTGTCGTGGTATAGAGCCCAGACATTTTTACTTATGTGGATGATGGATTGTGAGGCGCCTCAGATATAGAGCCGACGAAAAGGCTCGTGATAGGTCTGATAGGACCGGGAAATGTATTGCTCAGGAATAACAAATCCTCAAAAGTAAGAGAGGACCGGCCCTGAAGATCCAAGGGTCACGTGCGTTGATCCTGGGCATTGCGCTAGGGATGGCCCGAAATCGGTGAGGAGACATCCCTTGCCTCAACTCATAAATGGAATCCAATTTCCAATAGCGACTTTTTGGTTTTAGCTGTATACCTATATGGAGACATAGTAAGATGGGGTATTATGCCGTCTATGATTGATACATTTATATTTGAAGTGGATTCTTCACTTATAGTAATAATAAAAGATAAATTTCGTGTACCAAGCGTATTTTGCTATTATAAGGTACAACTCTATTCTCTTGCTTGCGTTGCATTATGTGATGGGACCTGAGTCTTATAATAGCTTCATTTTTCAAAAGCATTGCATTGTTTTTAAATTGTCTTATTTTAGAGTACTCATGGGAGTAAACCTGTTCCATGACATACGGCATGGTCCCATGATATACCCTATTTAATGTAAAAGTTTAATAACTGTTTTGAGTTCTCACACCAGTCCCATGACTGACCTGGAGTTTATTATTTCTACCTAAACTCTGGTTGCCCATATTTTCCGCACGAGCTGCTAGTAGTTTTGGTTTTGCTGATTTCAATTTAGTAGGATCGTGGTTTACTGTTGATGCTATGTTCGGAAAGCTTTGTATCCGTGTATTTCTTTCAGTTGTGGTAGTTGAAGTTTTCAACTGCATATTATGTTTATGTTTTAAATGTAATTTAAATCCCTGATATATTTCCACTGTGTAATATTTATTTCATACTCTGATATCTTGTACTCTTATGTAAATTGTTGTAATGGCAATGAAATATTCTCATGTTTGTGTTCTGATGAGACATGTTCTCATTACAATCCGCGTGTTCTTGTCTCTTTGGAGGCTGGGCGAATTCGGGGCATAACAGTTTAATGACGATAGGAGGCAATTCAGATAAAATGGCCAACTGAGAATGGAAGAGGAGAGGGAGGTCGAGCTGTTGGTCAATATCGTGGGGTTATGGTGGCTCGAGGCGGCAGGGGCTACGATTTGAAGATCAACTGTCGAGGTGATTTTTCAGGCGAATGGGGGAGCAATATGATCGGCTTGTCTGGTGGTGGTGCACTTTGCAACGGTGCATCAGGTAGTGGTAGCCGTCGACATCCAGGTGGGCTGAGGAGGATAGTACGAGGAGAGAGGGAGGAGGTGCTGTAAACGGTGAAAGGGGGAAGAAAGGTTTAAAGTTTAATTAAATAATTAAGTACTTGAATGACTACGATTAATTTCTTGATGTTTAAACATGTATAACTCATTTGTATGAACTCAGAATTGGACAAAACAAGATCCATTGGGTTCGTACGGATGTAGGCTATGCATACAAACTGATTTTGACGAGATTGGAGCAAGTTGGAATTTTGGGTTAAATTAAACCTACGTTTAATTTAATTCAAATGTGATCGTTACTATAATGATCAAAAATCAATGTGGGAACTTCTTAACAATTTTTGAAAAGTTATTATAATCTTATCTGATTACGTATTGATTGTTTGTAGTTGCTATGATTGCTTTGTGGATGATGGATGTTTATTACAGTTATTTATTTACTATTTATGTACGTTTTAGCATTAACATTATAATGCTTATTTTATGACTATTAATTGAAGGATGATAACTATTGTGGTTGTTATTATTATTGTTCACAGAAATTGACACCACAAATATGAAATAATTTGGGAATTGATTGAGTCAAGTTCCTTTGGAATATTAAATGAACAATATATTCATTTAGTTGAAATAAGGCATAAAAATAGAAACCAGACTTTTATATCCGAAATGATTTGGAAATGAAATCGAGATGATTTCAAGCAACTACTGAAAAGGTTGAAATGAATTTGAAAGAGTTTTGAACTAGAAATGGCTTGTTCTAATTCAAATTAGAATTTGAATAGTAAATTCAAAAGTGAATTCGAGTTAGATATATAAACGACGTTTATAGCTCAAATCGATCATTCCAATGATTTTATTTATTTTTATAGTGAATTTCAAGAAAGTTTGAATTTTAAAATATTATATTTTGAAAAAAATATGATTTTAATATTATAATAATATAGAATATTAATATTGATTTACAATTTAATCTGAAGTTGAAATCGTTTTCATATGATTTTATAAACATTTTATGAAATATATTCCAACTAAATTGGACGAGTTTTATTTTAAATAATAATATGGTTTGAATTAAACGTTTTGCGCAGCAATAGTTCGTGAATTTCAACCATGAACTTCAAACGAACATAAATAATGCAATTTAAATCGGATTTCCAAAAACTAGAAAAGTATGTTTTCTATGAACGGCTGTTTTAGATGAAAGAAGAAAATTTGAGTTTCAACTTATTGATTTCATGTTATGCTTAAATCAATTTTTGAATAGGTTGTTGTGAACGTAGTTCAATGACCGTAATTGGAAATCGCTCGAAATAGCCCTATAAAAATTAACAAAAATAAGGAAAAATTATGATAAATCATGATAAGTGATTTTAAAGTGATTTGGGAAATAAATATGAAGTTTGAGCTATATTTTGATTTTTGTGTCCTCAGCCTAACTTGTTGAATACAGTAAAATGACGTTTTGGGAATTTAAGTTATATGAACTTAAGTATTTGGTTTATCAAATATAAATATCATTTCAAAAGATATGTTTTGGTAAATCTTTTGATTTAGAAAATTTTTCCGAATTTAATTAATCAGATGTGGATTGAAATGATCTTCGGATATTTGGTATTGATTACCGTTGTGAAGGTTCTTATATCATTGTTCCATGTATAGTATCCAATGATTACAAGAATTGGTGCTGAATATAAGTGGATGTGAATTCTGCTTAAATCTTATATTTGGTATCAATTGAGTTTGTGTTTGCCGTGAGTGATGTCATCAACAGTATCATTCTTTAACCCAATTAAAGATGAAGTTTATGGAATTAATATTTTAATTAAGATTAATGATGTTTTCCAAAGTTGTATTTTACAATTAATAAATTAAATTGGAATTGGGTGGAAATCGATTCAGTGACAATCGAGACGGGTCTCTATGGATTAAGACCTTTACTATTTAAGGAATTTAAAAGGCTTTGTCATTATTCCGCTTATAGTATTAGTCCGATATGGGAATTTATATCGATTGTGAACTGATATGATTTCCGTGAAGACTTCATTTAGAATGAAAGTATGATTTTGGGTTTTTCGCTGACGATGTTTTAAATAAAATTTATTCTTTAAACCATTTAAAGGAGAAGGTGATTTCTCAAGTTAAGTTGAAGAGTAATCTTTATTAATTTTGAATACAAATATTTAATGAAAGAGTTTCCCTAACAAATGTTAATGGGAATGAGTTTGAGAATCGCTTAAAAGAAGATACGTACTTTTTTTTGCGTAAGCGATGAGATTAAGAAATCATAAGTACGATTTTGGAATAGAGATGTGATCAAGAAAAGATATAGTAATATACCCTAATCAATGATCAATCAATGGGTAGGGTATTGGGAAAATGTGTTTTCCTTAAAGATAATTGAAATCTTTAGTCAGATTTGAAATGAAGGACGATAATTGAACTAACTAAAATACGAGGAGTATTAGATATATAGTACTACCAGTTTTTCTCGATGGGATGAATAGGATGGGAATGAGATAATGATTTGAGACATTACCCTACTTTAAAATAAAGCATATAACTGTTTTGGTTCCTGCACCAGTCCCATGATTGATTTGGAGTTTACTGTTCTTTCACCTGAACTCTGGGTGCCTATATCTTCTATACAGATAGCCTATACTTTTGGTTTGTAGATATTTTGTAGAGTAGGTGCTGGACTGAAGCTAAAGCTGTGTCCAGAGCATTTTATTTCTTCCGTGAGAGCTTATGTTATCCCCTGTGTACATGACACACTTTCATATAGTTATTTCCGTAGCATGTGTTTATTATTGTACTTTGATGTAATTTGTACTCTGATGTAAAAGTTATTGCAATGATAATCAAAAAGTTGTTTTTTTTAGTTCTTATTAGTTGTAACCCCAAGCGATACGTCTTTTTGATCGATTTAAGTCGGTTTAACGATTGGTTCCAAACGGCCAGCAGGACTGGTCGTCACAGAAGTCCAAGTCAGCCTCGCCGGAGCAAGACGACAAGGACAAGCAAGAGAGGTCCAAGATGGCCTTGTCGGAGCAAGTCGACCAAGGACATGCCAGAGAGGTCCCAAACGACCATATTGGGGTAAGACAACTAATGACAAGCCATGGACCGGAGTCCTTATAGTTTGCAATCTAGTTTTTGTTTTCGTACTTCAGAAGCAAACATCCTTACTTTACAAAGTAATCTTATTAAAGTTATGAAAATTTAGAGTTTTTAGCAAAACCAAAAAGAAAACCTAACAGATTATCATCCATAAAGAGCAGGCCTAGGGGCTTGCCTGTTTCCCAACATAGGTATGCACCCTTAGCCATTTTCGATTTCAAATTTATTTGTGAAGGAGACTAAATGGTTTATCGTTTGTCAAGAACATGCCTAGGGACTCACCTGTTCCCATACATAGGTAAGCAAACCTAGCCACCCGAGTTCCAAAACCAGAGTTTTCTCAAGACAGCCTTGCCGAAGCAAGATGACCAAGAGTAGCCAGAGAAGTTCAAGGCGGCCTTACCGGAGTAAGATGATCAAGAAAAGATAAAGTGTCCAAGGCGCCCTTACCGGGGTAAGACGATCAAGAAAAGATAAAGTATCCAAGGTGGCCTTACCGGAGTAAGACGACTAAGAAACGCCAGAATAATTCAGGGCGGCCTTACTGAAGTAAGACGACTAGGAAAAGATAAAGTGTCCAAGGCGGCCTTACCAGGGTAAGACGACCAAGGTATGCTTGAATGATTCAAGGCGGCCTTACCGGAGTATGACGGCCAAGAAAAGACAAAGCCAATCCATTGTATTAGTAATCATAGGGTGACGACCTATGGATTATAACAACTCCCGTACCTGGGTAGGTCGACTCAACCATCTACATCCAAAAAGACCATAGAAATAAATCTAGAGGACTGGAGACTACAAAGCCAAATTCATGGGCAGGAGCACGAATATCCAAATCCAGAAAAAGCCAAGGGAACCAAACCATAATCCCGAGACACTAAGAAATCCAAAATTGGAAAAAACTAAAAGTAAGAAAGCCATGAGTGAGACGATCATCATCCAAAATCCAAATAACCAAATCCAAGGAACCAAAGAAGACCAAAACGAAGAATCCAAAGAAAGACCAGAAAGCCAAAACGAAGATACCAAAAAGCCGAGACCAGAATCCAGAAAGCCAAGCAAAACCAAGAATAAGTAACCAAAATATCTACAATGCCAAAAGACCAGAAAACACAAGCCAAAAGTTACTAATGCTCGGGAGGCTTGCAAATCCAAGACATTAAAGCCAGAGAGGGATTTAGTTTATAACAATGCCACTGGGACGAGTGCTGGTACCAGGCCTATCCTGAGTAGCATGACAGGGTTGTGCCTGTCCCGACACCACAACCCGAGTACGAACTAACCATGCTAGCTCTCCACGTCTGACATGTTTCTCGATCATATCCTTGATATGACGATAATCGTTTGTGTTCTGACCATCAAGATTGTGAAACAAGCAATGCCGATCGGTATCCTTTTCACTTTAAGTTGGCTCCCTTGCGGGAGGCTTTCTGAAATGAGCAGTGGGGTAAACCTCCAAGAAAATATTTTTAGGGGTGTGATTAATATCTAAATAAGATGAGAACTTAGGTTGCCTCCAAGAGATGCTACAATCATTCTTGAAGAAGATTTACTCGTTTATCCTTAGATTTACCAGAGTCAGACGGTTTCCCGCCCTTAATCACATTAGCCACGAGAACCTTTTTATTAGTCCTTGCATCCTCCTCCCAAAAACCATGGACAGATCAGGTTTGTCAATCGACGCCATCGCCGCATTAAACCATTTCAAGAATTTACGCATAGTCTCACTGGATTTCTGCTTGATAGCCATTAGAGTCATAACGCTTTTAGAAAGAGCGATGTGAACACTAAACTGCTCAACAAACTTCCCAATTAGAGAATTCCAAGAATGAATAGAATCTATTTCCAACTGCCAGAACCACATGAAAGCAATATCTATCACATAAAGCAAAAACCACTTTTCCTTTACATTTTCTGATGCAAAGAGAATTTCCCTGTAACAAATGTACTGCATTAATTGAGCATTCGGATCCTTTCTACCATCATAAAATTCCAACACCAGCAATTTGAAGTTCGATGGGCATATCCAAAGAGAATGGACTGCGAGTAACACAATCCAAATCCGATGAAGAGGCACCGCCTTTAGTGAACCGACGAATAACATCCTTTGTAACGACCCGGATTTTCACGATCCTGGTTATCGACATAAACTCAGTGTCGACTATCTAAGCAACGGAAATACCGGATAGTTAATGAAAGAAGTTAGAGGGTGAGGATAGATAAGATAGAAAATTAGAATAGAAGAAGAAGAACATACAATAGAATCAGAGTAACACGAATCTCACAGCGGAACGAGTAAAATATAACATAATTTTGAAATACAACCAGTATATGTATACAATAACATTTATCAAAGTACAACACTTACAACACAATGGAAATAAACAATTGCTGTAAAATCCTGAAGCCTCCTGCTCCAAGCTCTCAGTATCTATAAAATCCTGACTACTTGACTGCCCATACAAATTTAGGCACCCAAGATTTTAGGGAAAACAAAAAAATAAACTTTGGGTCAGTCATGGGACATGTGCGAGTAAACAGTTTGAAACAGTTTTAGAAAGTAAACGATATCTCGTAAGACCACGCCGTATAACACGGAACGGTTTTTTCCCTTATGAGAATCCAGAACACTTGATTCAACATTCAAAAATCCTTTTGGAAGAACAAAAATCTTTATATCAAAATACTTTTGCTATTATAATAGTGTTTATCAACCACAATATAATAATCATCTAGCAGAACGCTTTCATCTTACGCTCCACATACATAATATATAATCAAAAACTGCGGGCGCTTATTGGTTAATGAATTCCAACTGGTAAGGTATGGGACCACCTTCTGACAGTGTATCTCTAGAGAGGAATACACCGCGTTCAACAAGGACATCTTGCAACCCAGGCTAAACATGACCGGTCACTCATTTCGCTTGAGTGTACCGAATGTATTATCACCAACGGTTGGGATCAGCAACCGTTTCCCGAAAGGGACAACATCGGAATAGATTATAGAAGTAAATGGAATTTCTCTAGATCAGGTGACAATACACCCTAATTGGCAGCTAACCACTTAGCCATGCGACCTACCCGATTTTATACCATTTCCAGTTGTGAGGCTAGAGGCCATAACATATTTTTAACAGATCATGTTTCATTTACTTTGAATGTCACATCGTCATACCGGTCAAATCACAAATTGATTTTCCCAAAACAACATAGGTATAAGCTAAGAGAAACGAATTTCCCCGCCGCCAACGTAAATACGTTTGAAACGATCAACTTACCCGATCCACTAGATATACTCTGTCAGACACTCTTCCACTCAAGTTGTCCTCGGACTAGGCAACCCGAAGGCACTATTCTGTAAATCCATCTTAGGTAGTTTCTACCTAGGATTTACTGAATAACACTTGCATAACTCCATCTTCAATTATCTTCATCATATCTGATTCAGAATGCTAATGCAATAAGGAGTGGTTTTCAGATAATATATCTGATCCCGGTCTCCTCATATTGACAACATAAATGGTCAAAATCTTTGATAGTCGGTGATTTAACTATCAAAGGAAAACATGTGTACAAACAACGGCCGTATATCCAAATGGAAATCTTACCGATCAATCATCATTTTATTTCCCAATTTCCTATTTATCATTTCCCTATATTCATAAATTCCTTATTATCTAAAATTAGAAGATATACGTTATTAACTTTGGAAAATGTTTCTATTTGTGATTCATGTATCAATATCTTCCCATATCTATCAGTCTCTAACTGTAAACTGGTAAGAGAACAACTTCCCAAGTATAAACCCCGAAGGCCGAAACCAGTATTAGATCAATACCTAGAAAGCCTTTCAACTCACTAATTTCCAGTCAGTTTCTAATTTCAGTAATTCCATTTAAATTCCTAATTCAAACCCCAAATTCTTTTATTATATTTTATTTGCAAAATATTTACTTTAAATCAATATCATGTTACACCCGTGTGCGAAGCACATGTCTAAACCTTCCTAATGTGAAATTCTATTCATTTTCCAAATAATTCCTTTTATAATTCTATTTACTTTCCAAATAAATATTCCTTTTATAATTACATTTATTTTCCCAATAAATATTCTTTGTATAATTATATTTATTTTCCATATAAATATTCCTTTTATAATTATATTTATATTCCATAAAATTTCATACTCAAAATACACTTTGAAAATTCCCGTTTTACATTCTAGTATCTCTTATGGTATTTAAAATACCAATTAAACAGACCAGTGTCATCATAATCAATCACAGGTTTTATATCACATCATATATCACAATATATGAAAACAAACAGTACTATAAATATTGAGGAATCCAGTTGGATCACTCCAACCTATTTCCTTGCATCCACAGATGTTAAACAATATAAATAACATCGATTTCATTTCAATATGAAATATTCTGATAAACAGATTCAATATTTGATTAACGATTTATATATATCATTATCTATAATTTCAAGCAATACATCAGCAATTCAACCAAACAATCAACACACAACAATCAATCATCAATTATCAATACTAGATTATATTTATAAAAATATAAACTGCACAGAGTTAGTGAGATTTAATCACATTGATCAGTTATTGTTAAATAACGATAACTTTCGGTTAATTCAGACAAACAATTTATTTCGCTATAAATTGTAACGAGTTCCAATTCACTCCCAACCAGTACCATTGCGTAGCCGCCGTCCATACGATCCCAATGCGAAAAACAACATTCAATTTTGTTTACGAGTGCAATAGTTATAGATGTTACAAGTTTATATAGTATTTTTAAATTAAAACTTACTTAATAAAATTTTCACTTCGGCTTCACTATTTTATAATCGGCCCATCAGACATTAAACCCGCGGCCCTCCCCTTTTAGTAGTAATCGTCTTCTTCAAATGATATTTCTGTACCCTGCTAAAACTCATGCCGTTTCCTTCATCTGTTGACCTTCCGATTTTCCATTAATACCCCATGCAAATTTAAATTAACTCCACCAAAATCCCTCCCTTCGGAATCTCCTCAACGTCCACCCAGAGCGGTCTCTTCTTCTCGTGTTTGCTTCTCAATCAAACGTCAGTGGCCATACTACTTCACTTCCTTCCGGGTATAAAAAAACCATGCTCGTTTTATTTTAAAATCCTCTGCCTTCATTAACTAGACAACATTGTCATATTACCATGAGTTGTATGTAGTCCTAGAACTGAATTATTAAATTCCTTCTATGATTACATTATTGCGGTTTCAAACACTTCCTAGTACAAGGACGGTCTCATGCAATTAACTGGTATGTTTGAACTGCTCATTGGTTCTACTATCACCGATCCTGTCCTCATCCCCTCCAAGAGTGCCACCTCGTCATCCTCTCTTCCCGTACCCAGAAGATCAAGCTCGAGCCCTCTTTGCCGATCTCGTTCCAGTTATTTCTATGCTACCGAGTACCGTTACTTAACCCATTGATCTCCACTGGTTCACGGAAACCTGCACAAACATCACCATGCTTTAACACACTCGTTAACTTCACCTTCCTATGACTTTTATCCCAAACTCACGCACATGGGTCTGTGCAACTTTCACTCACCGAATAACCCCATGTTTTGGAACTACACTGCTCTCAATACTCTAAGCTCCACAGTGCCTTCGACAAGGCTCCACCTTCATCGATCTAATGCCAACCGCATGCCCTAGGCGACTCCGTCACTTTCCAGCGAACCCAAAAAAAAGAAACTGTGAACCAACAAGAAAACTATACTAGTTGTAGAGAACCTCCATACGAGACCATATATACATATAATGATCTACGGGATTTTATTTTAATTATTTAGAGATTTTAGATCTTCCTCTAAAACGTCTGTAGAGCCCTTTGGCTATGTTGCCTAAAAGGGAGAATAGGAGTTCTGCTTATGTTATTTATAGTTGGAAGACTTAACCATTAAGTATTACTGTTCATGTACGTTACTTGAGTAGGCTTGCAAATATATGTGCACTGAAGGGAGGGGACGTAAAGACTTAACTGCGAAGGAAACCAAAAATATACATTTTTGTAACGCTTTTAATATGCCATCTATATGGTTCAGGAAATTATTTTGGAAAGCAAACCGTACTAGTGAAATAATGTACGTCAAATGAAGGCGTATGTGATATTGTCTCAGGTACGTACATGTCAGCCACCAAGCATGAACATGGTTTTAATGATCAAGTGGCAAGGGATGCTCACGCTTGATTAGAGGGAGGTACAAATTATATAATTTTCTGACTCCTTTATATCACATCAAGGGTGGGTACGTACTCTGCTATTTTATAAAAGGTTTTAGAATGGTTAAAATCATATTCAATTTGTTTAGGTTATAAAGTTTTAACGTACCCCGCTACAACATCATTCCGTTTACTTACTAAGTGTTACAGACAAAAATAAAAATACCGTTGTGTTCATCAATGTAACGACCCGTATTTTTGGTCGATTTATTTAGTATGGTTTTAAATATTGAATTTATAATGTAAATATTTAATAATCGAAATATGAATTATTTTGATTTTACATATATAGAAATTGAAGTTAAAACTGAATCGGGATGATTCAGATGATCAACGTCAGTTCTGATTGAATATAAAAGCGATAATAATAATTTATTATCGAAGGATTTATTTGTTTTTGAATTTAAATTATATTGTATTAATTTATTTTGGTTATTTATATTTACGTTCAAATTAAATATAAAATATACTTAGTTAGTTCAGAATAGTGTTACACTGTTGAAACAACAGTGGTTAAGTTAAAATAGCGGTTCGTGATTTAAATTATTGAACCCCGAATTTTTATTATTTTAAATATAAGTGGATAAGCACTACATCAAATCAAGTAAACTAACCTACCTCAGATAAATCCTACCCAATAAAACACCTACCTTTGTTTCCTTAACACTGAAGTATTCTTCTATAAAATCGCGACCTCCCCTACTTTTCTATCCACTTTTCCATTCTCAGCTAATTGAAACAAAAATTGAAATGGCCACTCCTCTTTACCACAATCAGAAAAACAATCATGGCCTTCTCTCCTTTTCTAAATATCGCACTTACCTTTTCTTTAATTTCTTTCTTCTACAAATGGAAATCAAATCCGTATTCTCCTTCCATTTTTCCTCAGTAGAAATCCAAAGCTTCAATGGACTGAAGTCGTCCGCAACACCATACGTGTTCCCCTTTTTGAAAACACTTTATTTCCTTTTCAGAAGAATCTAAAGCTTTCAAAATAAAATGGCCTCTCCACCCTGTTCTTCGAAATCAAAATACTTAAATCAAAGCTGTTTCTTTCCATCTTCCGCAATACCAAAATCGCGGATTCAATTCACGATAGGAAGCAATGGGCATTCGCGATGAATTGGGGAGCGGTGATTTGAATCTCGCGATGATGTTAGGGTTCGAACTCAAGTGCAACGCAACTATTTTTGGTGAATTCGAGCTTGTCGATGGAGCGATGAAAGGGGTTTAGGTCAACAATATGGAAGTCGCGATGCCAAAAGTGGAGGTGATGGGGACTGCGATTCCAGGATGACGGAGCAGCTTTTGTAAGCAGCGTGGAGTTCAAGTGTTGATGATAGAGGTGTCGCTCTGATCAAGGGCTCGCGTATGGTTCGAAGCTGCTGAGAGGTTCACCGAGGGTTTTTGACAGTAGCAGGCTTGGGATCCACCTGTAATGACGTGAAGGGTAATTGGAAGTAGTAGGGGTTCAACAGTACTGGTTCTTTTTGAATTCGATCCTTGCTTTAAGGTTCGACGGTGAGATTTGAGACAGGTTCAACTTTCGAAAGGTATGATGTTTGAATTCTTTTTAGTAATGAACTAATTGGATTGGCAATGGGAAGTTTTGAGGAATACAAGTTTGGGTATTTAGGAAGTTCGGTAGTGGATAAATGTGGAGTTAAAACTATGGATTGGGTTGTTATTTTTGGGAAGGGTGTTGTCCATTCGGCAGTGCATATTGATGAAGCAAATGTGTTTTGAGGTGATAAGGATATAGAAATAAGGAGCTGTATTATCTTGGGGGAAGGGCGCATACTTTAGGCCACTGGAGTAGTGTTTGGGTGGAGTTACTGTTTGTTGGCAGAGGTCAGTTTGTGTAGTTTGGGGAAGATGGATGCACAACAGTATTTAAACCGTGGATTGTTGATAGGTGGAGGATATTTGTCAGTAATTTATGAAGGGTTTTGGGACTTTGTAGAAAATGCAGATCAATGGAGCATTGATGAAATGTTGATGGAATGCCCCAGTAGGATGGAGTGTAATTTTGGGCAGACTGAAGTTGATGATTTAAATTGGATTCATACTGATCGAAGGAGACGAGGTATACTTTTTTTTTAAAAATTATATAGGATAATTAATTTAATTAGTTAGTTAATTTGAAAATTTATAATCGGTTAATCACTAATCAAAAATAAATAATCATAGGCGAATAATTCATTCAAGACTATTCGGAGATGCAGATATGGAATTAAAATGGAATATTCAGCAAAGGAAAAAAATCGAAGTGAGTAAATCTCACTCACTTTATTTAAAATTATTTTTATCCATTAAAAATAATTGTTGTTGCTTGTTTGGATTTTTCTAGTTGCTTTAAATATATTAGTTATTTAGGGTTGACTATTATATATATTGGGTTAATGATTGGTTGGATTACCACAGTCTCATTAGCGGATGCCCGCAGTTTCATAGCAGATGATTTCCTTAGGCGCCCCACAAATATATTAGTGGATGACCTTCATACCGCGATATCCTGCCTCGAAGCAGGATGGGTATTACTATGTTGACTAACGTCTGTGGATGCAGGAAAACAGGTTGGAGGAATCCAACTGGATTCCTCAAAAATATATTATCTGTTTATCTATTTGTTTGCATACATACTGTCATATAGGATGTTTTAGAAAACCTGAAATAAATAATTGGTTGTTGTGTGTTTAAATATCACTTGGCCTAAATGTTGATATTAAAAAATATCATAAAAAGGAAATTTTCAGGTTTAAAAGGGAGATTCTATTTTTCTAGAATAGAATTTGAAATTTTCAAATAGAATAGCAATATGAACTTGTTTTTAAATAATAAAACAAGTAGTTCATTTATAAACGAAGTTTATAAAGGAAGTGAAAGGAATTATCATTGGATAAATTCAGGAAATATCTACATAGGTGTGAATAAATAAAAAGGGAAATGTATTCTTCCAAAGTAGAAATTTTATTTCAAATGAATTGAATTGGACTTGTTTAAAAATATAAACGAGTAAAAGAAATGATGCTTGTAAATGAAAATGTATCATTTGGATAATTCGTACATTTAAATTCAAAATGTGAATTTAAAAATAGCAATGGGAAAATCGTTTAAAGAAATAAAGGATGGTGTTAGCCTACTTTGTGAACTAGGCAACACAAAGTCAAGAAACCAACCATTGAAGAATATTTCAAGATATAAGACTTCGGTTCGGATCGGGTAGGATTCTCTGTTCGGATCGGATGGCTCTTACTGGGTAAATTGGCAAAGCATATCTGATCGGATCGGAAGGCCAATAAATCTCAAATGGATCGGAAAGCCTTTTGCTTGCCACGACGCTGCAGCGGAACGGAGTATGATTAGTGAAGGAGAGACGTCCAAGCCACTCCGGTTCGGATCGGGTATTCCGATCCGACCCCCAACCTGCACGTCTCCGACCCGCATCTATGATCCAGGAAAATCTCCTATAAAGTCGCCTGGAGAACCGGACCGGATGTGACTAATTCCTACCCCTAACGTCCATCTCATTGATGCGTTGTCAGCTTGATAGCCCATCCGAACCCGAAGAGAATGCGATGGATGACACGTGTTCCGACCCGGATTGAATCTCAGGCAAATTCACACCTATAAATACCCCATCTAGAGACAAAGAGAAGGATCTTTTTTCAGCACTTTTGAGAATCCAAGTACCTTTATCATTCGAATTCCTTTACTCCCGGAAAATCCAAACCATCTTTCATTTCTTGTTTTAATCATTTGAGTGAACAAAAGTGAGTTGTGAGTGAATCTTACATTGCCTTTGTAACTGAATTACTGAATATAGTGAAAACTAAGTGGACGTAGGCAATTCTTCGCCGAACCACTATAAATCTTGTGTGTTCTTTTTTATTTCTGCTTTACTTTATCTTGTTTCTAATCAATTTGGGTGTTAGAACCACATTTGGGTCTAACATTTTGGTGCTTTCACCGAGAATCCTCATCTAAATTCTTTATTTTCCGGGATCTCTTTCTACTTTTTGGACCGTTGAGTTCAAAGAAGTGAATCCTTAAGTTTCTCCACTTTCTTACATTCGTTGAAGTAATTGTCAAAGACTCATGGCCAGAGGAAAAGGCAAGGAAGTCCAGTCTGTTCAAGGAAATGGAGCTGGTGAAGATCAGCAACATGCTGTTGTAACAAGGTCTAGGGGGCAGAGTTCAGCAGCAGGGAGAATTAATGCAGGAAATCCGAACCGACAGCAAGGGGAAAGTTCCGATCCGATCCGGGTTGGAGACTCTGAAGCAGTGCACTCCCCCAGTCTGAACCGACCCGACTTGCTCGCTGCACACCGATCCGACCAGGCACCCCAGCTCCGATCCGACCCGACTTCCTACCTCCGATCCGACCCGATGCTTGGTGAAGCTGGAACATCTACTCGAGTCCCCGCGAATGCTCCAATTCCAGCTGCCAGGGTTGGAGACCAGGCCAATCCATCTGCTCCCATCACTCAAGGAGATTTCTCGCGCTTGCTTGATATGCTTGAGAGCACGAGGGAAGCTATGAGAGTTCATGAGCGCACCAATCTCATGATGCAGGAAAATATGAGGCTCATGAGTCGGGAAATCAATGAGCTCCGCCGGCAAAGAACTCCGTCACCGGTTCGTCATACACCCGTAGATCAATCTTCATCTTCCGAGGAAGAGAGGCCCCGTGAACGAAGGCCACTCGAACGACCTCAGAACGTGGAGCAGCTAACGTTTGGATCTTTGGGATCTCGCGAGGATATCGCACGAGCATTAGGAAACGATAGCCCCTCTCGGGGGCAAAGACTCCAGTCCCCTCTTCCCGAGATCGACCGGGAACGCAGGGAAAGGAATCGAGCAGAGGCAGCTCGAAGAAGAAGGGCGTCTCCTGAGCAAGAGCCCCGGAGGAACTCGGACACTAGGGCCAGGGAACCTGAGCAGCCCCTAACTAGTGCCGATGTGCAGGCGATGGTTCGTCGAATTATGTCCGAAAGCCGGAATTATACAAATGAAGACTATGGCATTGAGCGAAGCCATACTCCGTTCACTGACGACATCCTAGACTTCCAGTTCCCCCGACGCTTTAATTTGCCACAGATGGATAAATATAACGGAAGGACTGATCCAGGACAGCACTTGATGCGGTATTCGTGGCTTATGAATGCCGCTGCTGCCCCCGATGAAGTAAAGTGCAAAGCGTTCCCAATCTACCTAGAAGATGTGGCTTTATTTTGGTTTACCCGACTTCCTCCTCGTTCAATTTCTAATTACAAAGAACTAAGCGAGCGTTTCATGAACCAGTTCCGACTACATGCTCGAAAGTCCAAGAGTGTTATTGAATTGTCGAGGATCAAACAGGCACCAGGAGAATCGTTAAGGGCATATTTAGATCGTTTTAACCAAGCTGTAACTGAGGTCAGTGACCCGCATGAGCCCACTATTCTGATGGCATTGAAGGAAGGAGTCGATCCCGAATCTGAGTTTGGAGACTACCTTTCTGGGAAGACACCCCCCACAAGGGCGATATTCTACGAAAAAGCCGATATTTATCTAAGACGAGAGGAGGCCCGGGCAAACCGGAAGAGAAAGTCTGAGACAGCTTCAAAGGAGAATGTGCAGAGTAATATTGCCGTGAAGCAGTCTGGGGAAAGTTCTGGCAAGGTTGAAGTAAATGTAGGAAACAAGGGTGGAAACAGCAATACTGGAAGCGGGGGAAACAACAACAACCGTAATTCGAACGATAACAGGAGAAACAGAAATAGGGGAAGCGACCCAAACAAAAGGCCCCGATTCCAGAACTACGAGAACTACACACCATTGAATGACACATTGGAAAATATTTACCTGGACACGTATAATGTGTTGCAGTACAAAAGACCGCCACCTCGTGATTCGACCGAGAAAGAAATGGCGACAGGGAAATTTTGCTTGTTTCACGGAACACATGGACATTCGACCAATGAGTGTCGACATTTGAGGGATGTAATTGAAAAGCTGCTGCGTGAAGGAAAGTTGGATGAGTACAAGGTTGTCCCGAGGGACAGGGGGCAAGGAGAGCAGGCTCCAAAGCAAATCCTACCTGCTCCTAAGCCTACCGCGCAGCAGAAAGGTAAAGGGATCGTCATCAACTCCATAGTAGGCGGACCTCACCCGGTAATCCGAAGCTTTAGGTCAATGGACCAATATGTGAATGCTGCCAAGCATCTAGATGTGAATGAAGGTGACGAGTTGGAAGATGTCACCCCCATCAAACAACAAAAAACCATGTTCGATGACGTGGTGTTTCGCAGCCGAGACAACACGGGAATACAATCTCCCACCAATGATCCGTTGGTTATTACTACCACTATTGGGCCGGCTTTGGTCCATAAGGTATTAGTAGACAACGGAAGTTCCGTTAATATTTTGTTCAAGAAGTCATTTGATCAGATGAAGCTTGAGCCCGAAGATCTGAAACCTTGTGAAGGATGGATTAGAGGTTTCAACGGAGCGACGACAGCTCCTATGGGATATATAGAGTTGCCTGTGACCCTAGGGCAAGGAGAACGTAGAAGAGTGCGAATGCTTCAGTTTGTAGTACTGGACGTAGATTCGCCATATAACGCATTTTTAGGGAGGCCTGCCCTCGCTGAGTTTAGAATTTGTATCGCCCCTTGGTGCTTGTTACTAAAGTTCCCAACCGAAGCCGGGACTGGAGTAATAAGAGGGGATCAGGTTTCTGGACGGGCCTGCTATGTGGCCGAACTGAAGATGTTGATGAAAGGAGTTAATGCTGAGAGTAAGGATGCCTCATCTCCCTCAAAGGGGGGCTCGGCATAGCAATTAGAGAGATTGAACCCAAGGGAGTTGCCCAAAGGAACGCCTGAAGACCTGGATCCAAGAAAAGACGAGGAACCAGAGGCTAGGAATGCAACTCCTAATGAAGCGACAGTGGAAATTCCTGTTGATAAAGCTGATCCGACGAAAGTTTTGAAGGTTGGTTCCCAATTGGATCCACGTCGTGCTGAAGAGCTGACAGACTTCTTGAAGGCAAACTTAGATGTGTTCGCCTGGACCCATGCTGACATGTGTGGGATATCGCCTTCCGTTATCAGTCACAAATTGAATGTAAATCCGAAGCATCCGCCTGTGAAGCAAAAGAGACGCATGCTGGGCCCAGAGAGGTCGGCTGCTCTCAAAGAAGAAGTAGAGAAATTGAAGCAAAATGGATTTGTTCGAGATTCGACTTATCCCGACTGGATATCGAATCCTGTCTTGGTAAAGAAGCCAAACGGAAAGTGGCGAACTTGTATTGACTTTTCAGATTTAAATAAGGCTTGCCCAAAGGATAGTTTCCCACTTCCCAGAATTGACCAGCTTGTAGACTCGACAGCAGGTCATGAACTTCTCTCTTTCATGGATGCGTATTCTGGATACAATCAAATTCCTATGCATGTGCCAGACCAAGAGCATACGAGTTTCATTACGAATTTGGGAGTATATTGTTATGTTGTAATGCCGTTCGGATTAAAAAACGCTGGAGCTACTTATCAGCGATTGGTAAATAGAATGTTTTACGATCAGATAGGAAAAACTATGGAAGTTTATGTGGATGATATGCTGGTTAAATCAAAGCAGTCCTCCAGTCATACGCAAGACTTAGCAGAAATGTTTGGTATCTTGCGAAAATACCGTATGAAATTGAATCCTTTAAAATGTTCATTTGGAGTGGCGTCGGGAAAGTTCCTTGGCTTCATTGTGAGTTCCCGAGGAATTGAGATCAACCCTAGCCAGATAGCGGCGATTAGAAATATCAAAGAACCAAGGAAAATTAAAGACGTCCAAAGTCTGGCAGGGAAGGTAGCGGCGCTAAGTAGATTCATCTCCAAAGCCACCGATAAATGTGTTCCATTTTTTGATTTGATAAAAAGGGGAAAGAAGAACTTCCAGTGGACTCCCGATTGTGTCGAGGCTTTTCAAAATCTGTTAGAACTGTTAGAAAAACCGCCAATCTTATCAAAGCCCGTAGACCACGAAGAACTATTTGTTTATCTAGCAGTCTCGGCTCATGCTGTCAGCACAGTTCTGGTTCGAGAAGAAGACAAAGTACAAAGGCCAGTATACTATGTGAGTAAGAAATTAGCAGCGGCAGAGCGCAACTACCCAAAGATCGAGAAGCTTGCTTACAGCCTCCTGATTGCATCCCGAAAGCTTCGTCACTACTTCCAAGCCCATCCAATAACCATATACACCGATCAGCCGTTAAGACAAGTGTTGCAGAGACCCGAAGCGTCGGGAAGGTTGATTAAATGGAACATAGAACTAAGCCAGTTTGATTTGAATTTTCAACCACGAAAGTCAATCAGGGGGCAAGCTCTAGCAGACTTTATTGCGGAGTTCACCATTCCAGAGGAAGAAATAATCGATGACCGAGTGGTTAAATCCGAGGATAAGCTAAAGATGAATCCGTGGGAATTATATACAGATGGAGCTAAAAATGACCGAAGATCCGGAGCTGGAATTGTCTTAGTCACTCCGGAGGGACGATCGTTATATTACGCCCTGCGATTAGAATTTTCGGCAACAAACAACGACTCTGAGTATGAAGCCCTGATTGCCGGGCTGAAACTCGCTAAAGACCTCGGAGTAAAAGTGATGGATATATTTTGTGACTCTAAGATTGTTGTTTGTCAAGTGCGAGAGGAGTTCGCGGCTCGAGGACCTCGACTTGTCGCTTACCTCAAGAAAGTGAAAGAGCTATTAAGTAGCTTAGAGCGGTACAACATAACACATATTCCCAGAGAAGAAAACCAGAAAGCGGATAGACTAGCAAAATTAGCTAGTTCTGACAATCCAGAAGGGACTGAGGTAATTCCAATTGAAACGTTGGAGTCGCCAAGCTTTGAGTCAATGGAAATGGAATTCGTTCTTGAAGCGGAACCAGAGAAGGAATCATGGATGACTCCAATCAAGAATTTTCTTAAGAATGGGACACTCCCATTAAAGAAGAGTGAAAAGAGAGCTGTAGTGCGCAAAGCTACCAGATATGTTATACAAGACGATACCCTCTATAGACAGGGATTTTCTATGCCCCTGTTACGATGTATCGCACACGACGACATCAAGCGTGTACTGAGAGAAGTGCACGAAGGTGAGTGTGGAGATCATACAGGAGGTCAAACTTTAGCAAAGAAAATATTGCGGTATGGATACTTCTGGCCTACGATTAACAAAGATGCAGCTGATTATTCACGACGCTGCGATAAGTGCCAGAGATTCGCAAAAATCCCCAGGGCACCGTCAACTCAGCTTAAATCGATGGTGAGTCCTTGGCCATTTGCCACATGGGGAATCGATATCATTGGAGTTTTACCGATTGCTAAAGGGGGAGCTAAGTATGCCATAGTAGCCGTGGATTATTTCACAAAGTGGGTGGAAGCTGAACCCTTGACTAAGATCACCACAAGAAAGGTGATAAGTTTTGTGGTCCGAAATATTATATGCCGATTCGGAATCCCAAGGACGATTATTACCGACAACGGGACCCAATTTGATAGCACTGAATTCAGAAACTTTTGCCAGAAATATAAGATAGACAAATGTTATACTGCAGTTGCCTATCCACAATCTAATGGGCAAGTAGAGGCAATAAACAAGGTAATAAAATCCATCCTCAAGAAGCGATTAGAGCGTGCAAAGGCAAAATGGGTTGATGAATTGCCCCTGGCTTTGTGGGCATATCGAACAACGTTTAAAACGGCTACCGGTCATACCCCTTTCTCTCTCTCCTTTGGCTCAGAAGCAGTAATTCCAGTTGAACTGGAAGTTCCTTCCCACAGGGTTACGTATTATGACCCGATGACGAATCGAGCACTTTTACTTGAGTCTCTTGATGAAGTCGAAGAGAAGAGGGACGAAGCAGACTTGCGTGCAGCAAGACATCGGCGTCAGATGGCGCGCTATTATGACAAAAAAGTTCGCCTCAGAACTTTTGAACCCGGAGATTTGGTGCTAAAGAGAGTTTTTCCACCTCTTCCTCACCTTGGCCCAAAATGGGAAGGACCCTTTGTCATCCAACGGAAACTTGATAAAGGAACATTCAAGTTAACGACCGTAGATGGCGAAGAAGTCCCTCGAGCATGGAATGCCCAACACTTAATGCGATATTTGGATTAGAAATGCTATACTTTTTGCTGTTCTTCATGTAAACTCTGTAATAAGGCACGACTTGCCTTGGGAAAATCTGATGATATGAATAAAGGACTATAAAGTGGATGTAGGCTACGACTTAGCTGAACCACTATAAAAATATTGTGTGTTATTTACTTTTATGCATTTACATTCATTAGTTGTTCTGTTGTGATTATAAAATACAGGACAACTGAGAGCCTAAAGAGGGTTGAAAACAGTCTAGACATAAAAAGAAGCACAATGATTATTTGTGCAATAAGACATGAAAGAATGAGAAAACGACATTCTGACTCTAGCTCTCCAGAGAAAGAGAGAGAGTATAAAAGCGTCTCCGACTGAGCGCTGAAAAAGAAATTCTACTCCGAACTCTAACTCTCCAGAGAAAGAGAGAGAGTATAAAAACGTCTCCGACTGAGCGCTGAGAAAGGTTCAACTCCGAACTCTAACTTTCCAGAGAGAAAGAGAGTATAAAGGCGTCTCCGACCGAGCGCCGAGAAAGACATCTTTTCCCGTTGAACGACCGGGGAATAGACGACTGACTGAACTCGAACTCTAACTCTCAAGAGAATGAGAGAGAGTATAAAAGAAATGCCAGGAAAAACAACAGGCATTGATGACATAGGAAATGCCATTCCGTTAGAGAATCGGAAGTATTCAGATTGCATGGTTAAGCACTGAATAACTTATGGAGATTGACTGGGGATACCTGTACATACACATATCTCCCCTCTCCACAACTTTGTTTCATAACTATAGATATGCATTTTTACATAAGTGCAGAACTGCTAACAAATAAACATTGCAAAAAGTGAATTATCTTTATTTACAAATGAATGAATTTGTACAGGGAAATAACTAAAAAAGAAAGTGCAGGAGCTGCTGTGGTGGCAGCACTTATTGATTCACAAAGATGCTAAAAGGACACGGAGAACCCACTATTTGGGTTTGGGATGAGCCTTCGATTTCTTGGCAGTTTTTTCCGCATCTTTTGCTTCCTTCTCGGCTTCAGTCAAGATCCGCTTTGATTTCTTTTTCCCCGAGGATGTAGTACTGGAGCCAGCAGACTTTTTACCGGAGGGCGGGGCACTGGAATCAAGAGAAGATTTTTTAGCAAGTTCTTCGGTAATAGATCTAGTGGAGAGCTTAACAACTAACCTTGAACCTGCATCCACAACTGCGAGGGGCTTGAGGACCTCAGGGTCTAATTCTTCAGCCTTTAATTGCAAGCGCTTGTCTTGATCAGCCTTCATGGCAGCTAAGGTAACATCATCAGCGCTTTTCGATTCCCCGGTTATTACAATCTCCGGTTCCTCATCATGCCCCTCGTCTCCTCCGTCGTCTTTTAAAGCTGCAATCATTTCTTCATCATGGGGAGTAGTGACCTTAGTTGGTTCACTTCTTTCCCCCAGGTCTGTGGAAGCAGCCTTGTCTTCCCCTTCTTTGACCCTATCAGCGGGCTTTGTCCCAGTGGTAGCTCCTTGAACTACATCTGTTTTCGCGGAGGATTCAACGCCTACAAAATAAGAAACATCGGTTATCAACTCAGGCGAGAGCAAAGGATTTCTCATCGAACATTCAGTCATGTAGCCAAAGGTAGTAGTAGCCTTGACAAATTGAGGAGAAAAAATAGGAATACCTTCTGAAGACTTTTCAGCGGGGGTGACTACTACCTCTGGAGTTATTTCAGGAATGGGAGATAGCAAAGTTGTTCGGGAAATTCCCGGGTTTTCGAGATCATACCCTTCTACTTCAGGAGTTATAGGAGCAGAAGAAGAGGAACCAGCTTCAGGAATGGTTTTCTGTTTAGACTTCCGCCTCTCTTCTTCCATGGCCTCAGCAATTAGACGGCGACCTTCAGCTAGGCGCTCCGGTTCGTCGTCTCTCAAGTACTTCTCCATCAACTTATCTTCATCAAGGGAATCGACTTTAAGCTCTTCTTTTTCCCACTCGACGATTTGATTCCACACATGAACCAAAGTGGATGGATAGTCCTCGATCCAGGAAATGTTTCGACGACGAATAATGTGCGCGAAGAATTCGATCATTAGCTCGCCGAAGCCCTGAATATCGGCCTCCGCCTCTGATAGCTGTTTGCGGGTTTCCTCCGCAGATTTAATAGCGCATTCAACGTTGCCCTCAGCCAGAGCAGCCCTGTTTTCCGCCTCTAACAATTTTGAAGCCAAATCAGCGTTTTTCTTTTCTAACTCGGCATTCCTTTTCGCTAACTCGGCGTTTTTCTGCTCAAGTTCAGCATAAGCAAGGCGTGTCTTAGCAGCCTCTGATTTGGCCTCGTCAGCTTGTTTCTTCAACTCAGAACGCTCCTGGGTATGGGATTCAAGCAAATCATGATAGCGCTTTTGCATGTCTTCAAACTGTTGTTTGAAGTTAGAAGCGTTCTTCTGAGCGATAGCTAGTTGAGCTTGAGTATCTTCTAAATTTTTTCCTAAGGTTTTTAGGGCCTTAGCATCTTCCTCCGCAGTTTTGTGCATTGAGTCAGCATTTGTCATTAGCGTGCGGATGATTCTAGAAAGAGTGCGGGAATACTTGAACATCTCGGTATATTGTTTTTCCACCAAATCAATCTTTGCTCTGGCCTCCTCTGCCCAATTAGAAGAAATAGGTTCAAGGGAAGGTAGAAAGGTCAGAGTCTCGAAGTAGTGCTCGGGAAATTGCTCCTTTAAATATGCCAGCCTTACTGCGGTTCCCGCATCTGGTGGAGGAGGGGCGAGGACTGTTAGTTCAGTGTCCCTTCCTGAAGAAGATTCTGTAGAACCCTTGTCTGTCCGAGGTCGCTTAGTAGCAGGGACTTTTTGCTTGCTTCTAGACCCAGTTTCCTTTGGAGGAGTCTTCTCTCTACTCCGCTTTTCATGGGAGGAAGTGGAATCCCTGGATTGTGGTCTATCCTCCTCCCTACGACCTTGATAGCTTTTGTATTTTTCTTGTTCCGGTCGGACTGGTGAGCGGGAGCGTGAGGATCGAGATCGATAAGGATCATAGGGTCTTCTTTCCTCCCTGCCGCGGTCATCCCGGCGGTTATATTCGGCATCCTGGGGAGGATTGAACATGCTACGGCGAAGCTTTCGTATATCATAAGAAGATCGAGACATTGTACCTGCACGATAAGTTAAACGAAGTTTAGAATCGACGGATCCATGGAAAAAGAAGTGCAATGAATGCTAGTGCTACGGTGCAAAGTGCATCCTATGTGGTGTGTGTGTGTCCCCCCAACCAACCCGAGTCTGAAGCTAGACTGGTGCGGGCAGGTTCTTTGGCCTTAGCAGGAGTAGTCTCTTCAGAAGAAGTGAAGACTAAAGGGTCTTTTCTGAAATCTTCCGAAGTATATATAGTCTCGGGTAAGGGGAGATCCCCCAAACCCTGAAATATGTGCTCGTCGGTGCTAGGAACATCCCCTTCGGAAGCGTGGGGTGGCGACCCTTGGGGAGATTTTGATTTGTCTACCGAGGTAGTTTCCTCGGGGGCAATATACCCTTCACGATGTTTTTTGGCCAGATTAGCCAGTTCATCATCTTGAGTGGAAGAGGGAGAGGGTGAAGTTTGAAGAGAAGCTGCAGGAATTCCCGAGCCCTCTCCTATTTCTGGAACTGTTTCCACTGGAGGAATATATGCATAAGGGACTGTCCCATGACCGATGCTACGGAAGACGGATAGCAGCCCGTGAAAATGAAGGTACTCATCTTTAAGAACCTCGTCAATAGTAAGGAATTTTTGGTCGCCATTGAGGAGACGGTGCATTCGATCAAAGAACACTTGGTCTGATACCTGTTTGGGATTATCGACTGCAAATAAAAAGGAAAACAGGTCAGGGTGATGATTCAAGTGTATAGAGTCCAGGGTCAGAAAATCAGTGCTTTACTTGATTTTGTCCATCTTCTGGCGCATCCAGACTGTTGCTTTATATAGAACCACTCCAGTCTGGAATCTCCAGCCTTGCTGCTAAACGGCGTAGAGATTATCTTCCTCTTTGGGACCGACTCAAAGTAACAGAAAGAAGGGGTTTCCCTAGTCCGATGTTTGAAATTATAGAAGAAATGAACATCGTCAAACGTAAGCTCCACGCCTAGAATTTCACGATATGCTATGAATAAGGTATGCAGATAGGCATATGAATTGGGATGCAGCTGCATGGGGGCAATCCGCATTTGTCTTAAGAAGTCGACGATGAAAGGCGAGAAAGGAGGAATGGCGCCAACCATGCACATCAGACGAGTGACCGTCATATATCCTTCTGGAGGGTTATGTGGACGGTCAGAACGTGAGGGCACTAGAGTGTCTCTCTTCATTATTCCGTACTTCAAGCAAATTCTCACGAGTCGGTCATTGTCAATTGTTGATTCTACGGAATCTGGAGGTGATTCCAATATAATGGCTGAGTCAAATTCATCGGGTGCTCGGTTGTCACCAATCCCTCCTTCCTCCTCAAAGCCTAGGGAAACTTCATTTTCTGAAGACATTTCATCGCTTTCCCGATGACCAACTCCGTAATCCGGACCCTCGCTGTCCCATTCTGGGTCAGATGAAGAAGATATATCCTCGAGAGTGGTTTTGTGGGAAGTTTCTGGAGCTTCTTTCCTCTCAGCTAGACGAGAAGAGCGTCTGGGCCTCATTGTCATGGAACTATTGAAGAAGCAATAGCACGGATTAGAGTGAATTATCCCGTGTTCCCTTTTTGTGTATGTGTGTGAACTAAAGTGTGTGCAGCAAATGTGGGAAATACAAAATAGAAGTACAGCAATGTAAGGCGAAGCTTTAAAGAGAAAGTAATGGTCAGATTTGTCCTTGATTCTCGTTTATGTTCGCAAGGCACTATCCTAACTGTTCGCGAAGTATATTCATCTAGAGTAAGCGTTAGTTGAATTAATTGGGTAGTCTTTATGTGCCAAGTTTGATATGTTCGGATCGGTTCGGATATGTGTATGATGGCTGGCTCAATACAAACACAGATAGTAATCGGTTCGGATGCGTCATTAGAGCAGGGCCAGTTCGAGACAAGGGAAGCAATGGGTTCGGAGGCAGGACTGATCTGATCGGATGGCCCGATCCGAACCGAACTAGCACCACTCAACCGATCCATTTACTTCGACCTTCACTTCCCCGACCCGAACCGACGTTTTCTGTCCTCCCTGTCTTTCTAAAGTGTGAAACCCGGACCGATCCCTTATCCTACTCCTTCCTTTCCGCTCCTTCGTCTTCTACCCGAGCCGACTCCAGTTGGTCACCACGCTCCTTGTCTTCTTCCTCTTCTCCCCCTTTCCCACGAACGAGTCCGTTTCATCGCCAAAGCTATTGTTAAGGGCAGAAATTTGCCCTCTCCAGCCTCGCGACGCCTCGAAGTGACGGCGCATCCACCAGTGACGACGTGGAATTCAAGCGAAGCTCTGTGTCTAAACCGTTCCAATCGACCGTAAAGTGAAATCAAGAACGTTTATTACGATGTTATTAGAGATTAAAAAGCTACCTATGTGCTTGATTTGAGGAATCTACAAGAAAGGAGTTCGGAGTTTTAGAGTTTTTAAGGTTTTCGATGCTTGGGTCCGAGCGGCAATAGAAACGAAGAAGAAAGAAATGAAGACGGTGATGGGTTTATATAAAGAATGGAGTTGACTCCTCGTCTGCCTATCTTGTCTCGCCCGATCGGACCGGAGTGGAGGCCCAGTAGCACAACTCTCTCTGAAGGCCCAGTGTCTAAGAACCTAACCCACGAAAACGCTTCGGATCGGAATCCGAACCGAGTGGAAATTTCACACGTTGATTTAGCATCCGACTCGAATTGAAGAGAAGGAGAGTAAAGGAAGAGCATACCTGCAAGAAGCATTACATGGCGAGAAGAGTTCCCAAATTTGCTCAGAAATGAAGAAAAGGTACTCGGATCGGATACCGAACCGAACAGAAATCTGTGCATTACCCCTGACAATTCTGGTTAAACGACATCAAAGCACGCTTTGTACAACGAAAGCATCCTTTGAGGGGGCAAAATGTTAGCCTACTTTGTGAACTAGGCAACACAAAGTCAAGAAACCAACCATTGAAGAATATTTCAAGATATAAGACTTCGGTTCGGATCGGGTAGGATTCTCTGTTCGGATCGGATGGCTCTTACTGGGTAAATTGGCAAAGCATATCTGATCGGATCGGAAGGCCAATAAATCTCAAATGGATCGGAAAGCCTTTTGCTTGCCACGACGCTGCAGCGGAACGGAGTATGATTAGTGAAGGAGAGACGTCCAAGCCACTCCGGTTCGGATCGGGTATTCCGATCCGACCCCCAACCTGCACGTCTCCGACCCGCATCTATGATCCAGGAAAATCTCCTATAAAGTCGCCTGGAGAACCGGACCGGATGTGACAAATTCCTACCCCTAACGTCCATCTCATTGATGCGTTGCCAGCTTGATAGCCCATCCGAACCCGAAGAGAATGCGATGGATGACACGTGTTCCGACCCGGATTGAATCTCAGGCAAATTCACACCTATAAATAGCCCATCTAGAGACAAAGAGAAGGATCTTTTTTCAGCACTTTTGAGAATCCAAGTACCTTTATCATTCGAATTCCTTTACTCCCGGAAAATCCAAACCATATTTCATTTCTTGTTTTAATCATTTGAGTGAACAAAAGTGAGTTGTGAGTGAATCTTACATTGCCTTTGTAACTGAATTACTGAATATAGTGAAAACTAAGTGGACGTAGGCAATTCTTCGCCGAACCACTATAAATCTTGTGTGTTCTTTTTTATTTCTGCTTTACTTTATCTTGTTTCTAATCAATTTGGGTGTTAGAACCACATTTGGGTCTAACAGATGGAATTTATTCTGATGTTCAGAATATAAATTGAACGAAAATAAATTGATAAGGATTTATGATTTGAATTTGATTAATTCGAATTTATTTAAGTAGAAGTTAAAATGAATATGAAAATAAATTGGGTATTATACTTATAAGTTATTATAAATAGAATTTCCAAAATGAGATTTTGGTTTTAAAAAGAAATTTGAAAAGGGAACTTGTTTAAATATTAAACAAGGAAATTTGTAAAATGGTGTTTGTAAATAAAATGAATAAATTATCAAGAGATAATTTGAATATTAAAATTTAAAGAGAATTGGAAAGGAGTTCGAATAAAGAAAATTCAAATATAGAATTTGAATATAGAAATTCAAGTGAGATTTAAATATAGAATTTGAATATAGGATTTAGATAGAGTTAAAATGGAATTTGAATAAAAAAATTCAAATAAAATTGAAATAGATTTGAATATAGAAATTCAAATGAAGTTTGAAAATAAATTTGAATATTGAATTTAAAATGGAGATTGAAAATGGAATTTGAATTAGGAAATTCAATTTGAAATAGAATTTGAATATAGAAGATCGTAGTATAAATAAATTTATTTCCGAGTTAGGGAAAATAGACAAATTTTAGAAGATTGGAAATATTATGTTGAATTGGAAAATTGATTTGATATCTATTAAAAATATATCAGAATGAAGTTGAATTTATTATAGACGAAGTTTAAACATTTATATTTATAGATATAATTAAAACGAACTCACCGCAGCGCTGTAGTTCGTAAATTAGTGATTCGAACTTCAATTGAGTATACAGAACTCAATTGAAGTCGGAATTCTTTGAAACAAGAAATGTCAGGACCGATTTGATAATAGTTTTCTAATGGAGGAGAAAAATCTAGATTTCGTCGTATAGATTTTGAGTTATGTCAAAAATCAAATTTTCAGAAAAACAGTGCCATAACCATTTAAAAACCATAACGGTTTATTTAATTTTATAAAAGGATTTTAAGCGAATAAAATCCGAATTTCTATATAGAAAATTTTAGATTTTGAGTTGTAAATTATATGTCAACTCAAGTGGAGTAATGAATTGATTTTTGGAACAGAAATCAGATTTTTGACTATCGAATAGAATTAACTAATTCGAATAGTAATTAGTTAATGAGATTTTGAATTGATATTAGGCTTTGAATAAGTGAATTCGATTTGAAAATTTATATTCGAAATCAAAAAGGAAACTAGAATTGAAATTGAAATTCAATTTGATTATGAGCAAGTTTAATATTTTGTTTGAACATGTTATGTCTAAACAAAGAAGTGAAATAGGCAAAATAGCTAATTAAAGAATAAATGAGCGAAACTGAATTCAAACGATTGAATTGAGTTGAATTGAATTGGAAACAGGTGAGCATGTGTTAGATAGGTATGGGATGAAGGATATGAAGATTTTAATTTATGTGCCCGGCAAAAAGGTACATATTTAAATTCATATATGAGATTTTATGCACTGTACCGGCAAGCCGCTTGGCTTTTTCTTTTTCTTTTGGATTGGTGAGGGCCATGGGAGGCTATTTGAAATATCCCGATGCTCTCGGTACAAAAATATTTTTAAGAAATTTTGATAGTTAGAAATCAATGTACCAATATATATAGAATTCGATAATGAAACGAAATTAAAATAGAATGTTATAAACAAAAAGGAAATCAATAGGCTGGTAATAGAAAGAGAAACATATATACGTTTAAATGAATAATTTGTTTGTATGGTGTTGATTATTCGAGGTAAGTGGTTTTGTCTGTTTTGAAGTTAATGATGTTTTCAGTCAAGGTCTGAGAGGTAATTTTACCCCAACTTGATTGATTTCATTTTTAATTGATAAATAGCAAGATCCGGTCTCGAAGAGAAGTGTTTGAAAAAGAGTTAGTTGAATAAAATATTTTGGGTTGTTGTAACAATGTTTTACACAACATTCGTTTTAACCCAAATGATGGAATTTTGGAAATATGAAAGTAAATGTTTCTTGAGTATAATTAAAGTAGACGGGAAAGAGATAAGTGATTGAAATTTGTTTCAATTTCAAATAGAATATATTTGCTAAGTGTAGAAAATAAAAGAAGGCGATATAGGGAAATGGTTTTCCCAAATGACGTAAAAGTCCAACAAGATCATTGAAAATATTTAGTTAATGAATATTGGTAAAGGAAGTGGAGAAGTGTTTTAATTAATGAAATATAAATTAAATAGCCCAGTGATTGTCTGATGTTTTGAATGGATGTTTTTTTCTTCGATAGTTAAAATACCGACTATCGAAGTGTTTGCCAATATCGTTGTCAATATGAAGAGATCGGTTGGATTATTATCCGTGAACCACTCTATATTGGCAGTAACGTTGCAAATCAGATTATTCAAAGATAATCAAAGACGGAGTAAAATGCAAGGGCTTTTACTAATAATAGAAATTGTGCCTTCGGTTTCATTCAATGCCAGGACGAATGTATATGGACGAATGTCTGACAAAGTATTTCCAATGATCGAATATGTTTATCTGTACAAACAGATATGGTTGCAACGGATTTATTCCCTTAGCATAACATCCAGAATATTTGTGCAAATCAATTAGTGATTAACAGATCTGACAATGTGGCATTCAAAGTGATTGTGCTATCAATGAATAGAAAGTAATCGTAGCCTCAGGCCTCTACTACTGGGAAATGACAAAAATCGGGCAAGCGGCACGGCTATGTGGGTTGCTCACATTAGGGTGTATAATCACCTGCCTAGAGATTCATTTAATTCCTTATTCTGTTCGATGCTATCCCATTCGGGAAACGGTTGCTGATCCCAACCGTTGGTGATATACATTCGATACACTCAAGCGAAATGAGTGGTCGGTCATGTGTGGGCCGGGTTGCAAGATGTTCTTATTGAACCCAGTGTATTCCTCTCTAGAGATACACTAGTGGAAGGTAGTTCCATACCTTGTCATGTTGGAAATATCTCCAATAAGCGCCCTGCAGTTTTTGTTTTTTTATTATATATGGAGCGTGAGATGCAAGCGTTCCACTAGATTCTATTAATTTGATGTAGACATTCTTATAATATCACTGGATTTGATATCAAAAATATTTTGGGTTATCGTAAGGTAAAAACCATCCGTGTTTATGTGTGGATCGGTCTTACGATTATCTTTTCTTTCGAAAAGATTTTGAAAGTTAAACAAATGGTTGGAGTTTACTCACACCAATTCCCATGACTGACCCAGAGTTTATTTTGTTTGTTTTCTCTAAACTTTTGGGTGCCCAAATTTGTACGGGCAGTCAAGTAGTCAGGATTTTTCAGATTCACTTGGAAGAGTTGGAAGCATGAGGCTTCACCAGTTAGCCATATACTATCATATATTTCGCTGTGAACCATGTTTGTATCTGGAAACAGGTGTTTATAACTATTTCAGGAATAACTGTTGTGCTCTGATGATGGTATGTATATAAAGTTACTGATTTGTATTTCAAAAGTTATGTTATATAATATATTTTATTCGTTTCGCTGTGAGTTTGTGATCTTCATTTTCTTTTATTCTAATATTTCTTTCTATTTCTCATCCTCCAACATCTTTCTAATGATGATTCGTATTTCTGTGCAATTTGGGTTAGATGTGTGGTGTTATTAGTCAACTCAAATGGTACGGATTTGCGGGTCGCTACAGTTGGTATCAGAGCTTAGGTTGAGCGAATACCTAGGCTGTGGTGTTGTGCTCATTAGAGATAGGGTCAGTAGTGCCCTAGAATGAGTTGAGTGCATATATACGAGAGAGCGTATTTGTTAATTTATATAAAAGTTGTTCTATATTGTGTTGGTTAGTCTATTGAGTGCTTTATGAATTCTGATCGAATAGTGGGACGCCAGAAAGACTATAGGAATTTCTAAACACTTGAACAGAAGATTGAACACGATATTGTTTTAAAGTGGGTAAATGAAATAATTTTACCCAAAATTCTATTTTGATGTATAAAGAATAATTTTCTTAAATTATTATAATATATGGATATGTTGGATGTTAAAATTATAATCAAATAGGATTATAAATTGGAATGGGTATCGATAACCAAATATAACTTGTATATGAATAAGATATATAATTGAAATGAATTAAAATTAAATTCAACTTAGAACTTGAAATTTAGGTCCTGGGTGTTTGGAAAAATATTTTCTGAAGTATAATAAATTAATATAGCTTTGTTTTGCAAGGGTTTTGAATCAAAATCATATTTGAGTGGATTTTGAAAGTGCTAAATCACTGAACTCACTTCAGTGGCTGGGAAATAATTCTGATGATGATTGCATCATCAGTGTTCATTTTCGAGTTTATAAGTGATGGATTGATACCTTAGAAAAGTTTTGATGGAAATTTGTTTTGAAAGAAAACAAGTGGTTTGAAAATTCAAATGTTTTGAATTTGAAATGAAAATAAATATATATGTATATATTTATGTGATTTCAAAAGGATTTGAAAGGAAAACCCAGGAACTTGAATTTTGAAGTTTAAATTTAACTTAAGCAAGTTAAATGGATCGAGGTAAATAAATTAATGAAATTCAAATTGAATGGAATTTGAATTGGGTGTAAATCATTTAGATTAAATGTGTGAAAACCAAAAAATTTAGTGGAATTAAATTCGTTGAAATATGAGGAGTTTGAGTTTCAACATAAGTGAGATTTTGAAAAGTAATGGATTAGCACCATTTTTCCTACCTTAGCAATTTTGAGGACGAAATTATTTTAAGGGGGAAAGAATGTAACGACCCGTATTTTTGGTCGATTTATTTAGTATGGTTTTAAATATTGAATTTATAATATAAATGGTATTTTATATTGGACTTATCGATTTAATAATCGAAATATGATTTATTTTGATTTTATATATATAGAAATTGAAGTTAAAACTGAATAGAGATGATTCAGATGATCAGTGTTACTTCTGATTGAATATAAAAGCGATAATAATAATTTATTATCGAAGGATTTATTTGTTTTTGAATTTAAATTATATTGTATTAATTTGTTTTTGTTATTTATATTTACGTTCAAATTAAATATAAAATATATTCAGTTAGTTCAGAATAGTGTTACACTGTTGAAACAACAGTGGTTAAGTTAAAATAGCGGTTCGTGATTTAAATTATTGAACCCCGAATTTTTATTATTTTAAATATAAGTGGATAAGCACTACATCAAATCAAGTAAACTAACCTACCTCAGATAAATCCTACCCAATAAATCACCTACCTTCGTTTCCTTAACGCTGAAGTATTCTCCTTCTATATAATCGTGACCTCCCTTGCTTTTCTATTCACTTTTCCATTCCCAGCTAATTGAAACAAAAATCGAAATGGCCACTCCTCTCTACCACAATCAGAAAAATAATTGTGGCCTTCTCTCCTCTTTTAAATATTGCACCTACCTCTTCTTTAATTTCTTTCCTCTACAAATGGAAATCAAAGCCGTATTCTCCTTCCATTTTTCCTCAATAGAAATCCAAAGCTTCAATGGACTGAAATCATTTGCATTACCATACACGTTCCCTTTTTTATAGATACTCTATTTCCTTTTGAGAAGAATCGAAAGCTTTCAAAATAAAATGGCCTCTCCACCCTGTTCTTCGAAATCAAAATACTTAAATCAAAGCCGTTTCTTTCCATCTTCCGCAATACCAAAATCACAAATTCAATTCACGATAGGAAGCAGTGGGCATTCACGATGAATTGGGGAGCGATGAGTTGAATCTCACGATGATGTTAAGTTTCGAACTCAAGGGAAACGCAACTGTTTTTAGTGAATTCGAGCTTGTCGATGGAGTGATGAAAAGGGTTTAGGTCAACAATATGGAAGTCGGGATGCCAAAAGTGGAGGTGACGGGGACTGTGATTCCAGGATGACGGAGCAGCTTTTGTACGCAGTGTAGAGTTCAAGTGTCGATGACAGAGGTGGCGATCTAATCAAGGGCTCGCGTATGGTTCGAAGCTGCTGAGAGGTTCAGCGATGGATTTCGACAATAGCAGGCTTGGGATGCACCTGTAGAGACGTGAAGGCTAACTGGAAGTAGTAGGGGTTCAACAGTACTAGTTCTTTTTGAATTCGATCCTTGCTTTAAGGTTCGACGGTGAGATTTGAGACATGGTTCAACTTCCGAAAGGTACGATGTTTGAATTCTTTTTAGTAATGAATTAATTGGATTAGCAATGGGATGTTTTGAGGAATACAAGTCTTGGTAATTAGGAAGTTCGGTAGTGGAAAAATGTGGAGTTAAAATTATGGATTCGGTTGTTATTTTGGGAAGGGTGTTATCCATTCGGCAGTGCATATTGATGAAGCAAATGTGTTTTGAGGTGATAAGGATATAGAAATAAGGAGCTGTATTATCTTGGGGGAGGGGCGCATAATTTAGCGACTGGATTAGTGTTTGGGTGGAGTTACTGTTTGTTGGCAGAGGCCAATTTGTGTAGTTTGGGGAAGATGGATGCACAACAGTATTTAAACCGTGGATTGTTGATAGGTGGAGGATGTTTGTCAGTAATTTATGAATGGTTTTGGGACTTTGTAGAAAATGCAGATCAATGGATCATTGATGAAATGTTGATGGAATGCCCGAGTAGGATGGAGTGTAATTTTGGGTGGATTGAAGTTGATGATTGAAATTGGATTCATACTTGATCGAAGGAGACGAGGTATACATTTCTTTTTAAATTATATACGGTAAATAATTTAATTGGTTAGTTAATTTAAAAATTTATAATCGGTTAATCACTAATCAAAAATAAATAATCATAGGCGAATAATTCATTCAAGACTATTCGGAGACGCAAATATGGAATTAAAATGGAATATTCAGCAAAGGAGAAAAATCAAAGTGAGTAAATCTCGCTCACTTTTATTTATAATTATTTTTATCTGTTAAAAATAATTGTTGTTGCTTGTTTGGATTTTTATGGTTGCTTTAAATATATTAGTTATTTAGGGTTGACTATTATATACATATTGGGTTGATGATTGGTTGGATTCCCGCAGTCTCATTAGCGGATGCCCGCAGTTTCATAGCGGATGATTTCCCTATGCGCCCCGCAGATATATTAGTGGATGACCTTCATACCGTAATATCCTGCCTCGAAGAAGGATGGGTATTACTATGTTGACTAATGCCTGTGGATGTAGGAAAATAGGTTGGAGGAATCCGACTGGATTCCTCAAAAATATCTAATCTGTTTGTCTATTTGTTTGCATATATACTGTCATATAAGATGTGTTAGAAAACCTGAAATAAATAATTGGTTGTTGTGTGTTTAAATTTCACTGGGCCTAAATGTTGATATTTAAAAATATCATAAAAAGGAATTTTTTAGGTTTAAAAGGGAGATTCTATTTTTCTAAAATAGAATCTGAAATTTTCGAATAGAATAGCAATATGAACTTGTTTTTAAATATTAAAACAAGTAGTTCATTTATAAACGAAGTTTATAAAGGAAATGAAAGGAATTATCATTGGATAAATTCAGGAAATATCTACATAGGTGTGAATAAATAAAAAGGGAAATTTATGCTTCCAAAGTAGAAATTTTATTTCAAATGAATTGAATTGGACTTGTTTAAATATATAAATTAGTAAAAGAAATGATGCTTGTAAATGAAAAATTATCATTTGGATAATTCGTATATTTAAATTCAAAATGTGAATTTAAAAGTAGCAATGGGAAAATCGTTTTAAAGAAATAAACGATGGAATTTATTCTGATGTTCAGAATATAAATTGAACGAAAATAAATCGATAAGGATTTATGATTTGAATTCGATTAATTCGAATTTATTTAAGTAGAAGTTAAATTGAATATGAAAATAAATTGGGTATTATACTTATAAGTTATTATAAATAGAATTTCCAAAATGAGATTTTGGTTTTAAAAAGAAATTTGAAAAGGGAACTTGTTTAAATATTAAACATGGAAATTTGTAAAATGGTGTTTGTAAATAAAATGAATAAATTATCAAGAGATAATTTGAATATTAAAATTTAAAGAGAATTAGAATGGAATTCGAATAAAGAAAATTCAAGTATAGAATTTGAATATAGAAATTCAAATGATATTTAAATATAGAATTTGAATATAGGATTCAAATAGAGTTAAAATGGAATTTGAATAAAAAATTCAGATAGAATTGAAATAGATTTGAATATAGAAATTCATATGAAGTTTGAAAATAGATTTAAATATTGAAATTCAAATGGAGATTGAAAATGGAATTTGAATATAGGAAATTCAATTCGAAATAGAATTTGAATATAGAAGATCGTAGTAGAAATAAATTTATTTCCAAGTTAGGGAAAATCGACAAATTTTAGAAGATTGGAAATATTATGTTGAATTGGAAAATTGTTTTGATATCTATTAAAAATATATCAGAATGAAGTTGAATTTATTATAGACGAAGTTTAAATGTTTATATTTATAAATATAATTAAAACGAACTCGCCGCAGCACTGAAGTTCGTAAATTGGTGATTTGAACTTCAATTGAGTATACAAAACTCAATTGAAGTCGGAATTCTTTGAAACAAGAAAAGTCGGGACCGATTTGATAATAGTTTTCTAATGGAGGAGAAAAATCTAGATTTCGTCGTATAGATTTTGAGTTATGTAAAAATCAAATTTTCAAAAAAATAGTGCCATAACCATTTAAAAACCATAACGGTTTATTTAATTTTATAAAAGGATTTTAAGCGAATGAAATCCGAATTTCTATTTAGAAAATTTTAAATTTTGAGTTGTAAATTGTACGTGAATTCAAGTGGAGTAATGAATTGATTTTTGAAACAGAAATCAGATTTATGATTATTGAATAGAATTAACTAATTCGAATAGTAATTAGTTAATGAGATTTTGAATTGATATTGGGCTTTGAATAAGTGAATTTGATTTGAAAATTTATATTTGAAATCAAAAAGGAAACTAGAATTGAAATTGAAAATCAATTTGATTATGAGCAAGTTAAATATTTTTTTTGAACAAGTTATGTTCAAACAAAGAACTGAAATAGGCAAAATAGCTAATTAAAGAATAAATGAGCGAAACTGAATTCAAACGACTGGATTGAGTTGAATTGAATTCGAAACAAGTGAGCATGTGTTAGATAAGTATGGGATGAAGGATATGAAGATTTTAATTTATGTGCCCGACAAAAAGGTACATATGTAAATTCATATATGAGATTCTAAGCGCTATATCGGCATGCCGCTTGGCTTTTTCTTTTTCTTTTGGATTGGTGAGGGCCATGGGAGGCTATTTGAAATATCCCGATTCTCCCGGTACAAAGGAGGTTATGGCGAAATTTTTCGAGAATTTAAGGAGTTAGAATTTTTTTAAGAAATTTTGATAGTTAGAAATCAATGTATCAATATGTATAGAATTCGATATTGAAACGAAATTAAAACAGAATGTTATAAACAAAAAGGAAATCGATATGCTGGTAATAGAAAGAGAAACATATATACGTTTAAACGAATAATTTGTTTGTATGGTGTTGATTATTCGAGGTAAGCGGTTTTGCCTGTTTTGAAGTTAATGATGTTTTCAATCAAGGTCTGAGAGGTAATTTTACCCCAACTTGATTGATTTCATTTTTACTTGATAAATAGCAGGATCCAGTCTCGAATAGAAGTGTTTGAAAAAGAGTTAGTTGAATAAAATATTTTGGGTTGTTGTAACGATGTTTTATACAGCATTCGTTTTAACCCAAGTGATGGAATTTTGGAAATATAAAAGTAAATATTTCCTAAGTATAATTAAAGTAGTTGGGAAAGAGATAAGTGATTGAAATTTGTTTCAATTTCAAATAGAATATATTTGCTAAGTGTAGAAAATAAAAGAAGGTGATATAGGGAAATGGTTTTCCCAAATGGCGTAAAAGTCCAACAAGATCATTGAAAATATTTAGTTAATGAATATTGGTAAAGGAAGTGGAGAAGTGTTTTAATTAATGAAATATAAATTAAATGGCCCAGTGATTGTTTGATGTTTTGAATGGATGTTTGTTTTCTTCGATAGTTAAATAACCGACTATCGAAGTGTTTGCCAATATCGTTGTCAAAATGGAGAGATCGGTTGGATTATTATCCGTGAACCACTCTATATTGGCAGTAACGTTGCGAATCAGATTATTCAAAGATAATCAAAGACGGAGTAAAATGCAAGGGCTTTATCTATTAATAGAAATTGTGCTTCGATTTCTTTCAATCCCAGGACGAACGTATAAAGACAAATGTCTAACAAAGTATTTCCAATGATCGAATATGTTGATCTGTACAAATAGAAATGGTTGCAATGGATTTATTCCCCTAGCATAACATCCAGAATATTTGTGCAAATCAATTAGTGATTAATGGATCTGACAATGTGGCATTCAAAGTGATTGTGCTATCAATGAATAGAAAGTAATCGTAGCCTCAGGCCTCAACAACCGGGAAATGACAAAAATCGGGCAGGCAGCATGGCTGTGGGTCGCTCCATTAGGGTGTATAATCACCTATCTAGAGATTTATTTAATTCCTTATTCTGTTTGATGCTGTCCCATTCGGTAAATGGTTGTTGATCCCAACCTTGGTGATATACATTCGATGCACTTAAGTGAAATGAGTGGTCGGTCATGTGTGGGCCGGGTTGCAAGATGTTCTTGTTGAACCTAGTGTATTCCTCTCTAGAGATACACTAGCGGAAGGTGGTTCCATACTTTGTCATGTTGGAAATCAAATCTCCAATATGCGCCCTGCGGTTTTTGATTTTTTATTATATATGGAGCGTGAGATGCAAGCGTTCCACTAGATTCTATTTATTTGATGTAGACATTGTTATAATATCACTGGATTTGATATCAAAAATATTTTGGGTTATCATAAGGTAAAAACCATCCATGTTTATGTGTGGATCGGTCTTACGATTATCTTTTCTTTCGAAAGGATTTTGAAAGTTAAACAAATAGTTGGAGTTTGCTCACACCAAGTCCCATGACTAACCCAGAGTTTATTTTGTTTTTTTCCCCAAACTTTTGGGTGCCCAAATTTGTACGAGCAGTCAAGTAGTCGGGATTTTTCAGATTCACTTGGAAGAGCTAGAAGCAGGAGGCTTCACCAGTTAGCCATAGACTATCATATGTTCCGCTGTGAACCATGTTTGTATCTGGAAACAGGTGTTTATAATTGTTCGAGGAATAACTGTTGTGCTCTGATGATGGTATGTATATAAAGTTACTGATTTGTATTTCAAAAGTTATGTTATATAATATATTTTATTCGTTCCGCTGTGAGTTCGTGATCTTCGTTTTCTTCTATTCTAATATTTCTTTCTTTCTATTTCTCATCCTCTAATATCTTTCTAATAATGATTCGTATTTCTATGCAATTTGGGTTGGATGTGTGGTGTTATTAGTCAACTCAAATGGTGCGGATTTGCGGGTCGCTATAATCAATGTGTCACGATTCCAAAACTATACTAATTTAGACAAGACAACTTGTTCTGTGGAACCCCAAAATGCTGGTTTAGGGTGTAAAATACTCCAAATAAAAAGTGCTTATTTTCCAAAATAAAATTTAAATAAAAATTCTATAAATTAAATTATACCTACGCCTCAAAGATCTTGTCTAAATTCAAAGCCAATATTTAATTGAAATTAGATATACCGTTATGGTTTATTAACGATTCCATAGTGACTATTTGAAATTTTGATTTGGACATATCTTACAAGCTATGATGCGAAATCTCCATTTTTCTCTTCCATTAGAAAAATATACTTTACTAGCTCCGAACTTTTCTTATTTCATAGAAATCTAACTTAAAACAGATTATTTTACTCATTTAAAGTTAGAATCGCCAAATTACGAACTACCACGCCATTTTGAGCTCATTATAATTATAATATAGATTATACGTTCGACTAACATTTATAAATAAATTCGTTAATATAATTCAATTCTAAAATGAATTATGTAATGACCCGCATTTTCTGCGATGTATAATCAATTTATTTAATTATATAATTGGTGATTTAGAGAAGTTAATGATCGTTTAATTAAATAATGTTGAATATTTAATAAATAATTATAATATAATAATATATTATAATACCAAAATAGTCGGAAATAGTGAAATTCACAATATCGTGTGAATTGAATAGAGATTTGGTGGAGCTTCGATTCGAAATATAATAACGATTATATTGAATCGACGACAGTTGAACGCATAGTTTATAATATATTTATAAACGAGCTCGAAATGGCGCTGCAGTTCGCTATTTGGCGATTTGAACATCAACTGAATATACAGGATTCGTTTTAAGCCGGATTTCTGTGAAACAAGAAACGTGTGGAGCTGGTGGAGTATATCTTTCTAGTGGAAGAGAAAAATCGGGATTTCGTCGTGTAGATTTTGATGTACGTCCAAATCAAATTTCAAAAAAGTCGTTGTAGAATTCCTTTATAATTTGCGACGCTTTATATACATTATAAAAGGATTTTCGATATAAACTGAATACCGAGATAATCTGAAATCTGAAATATCAAACTGTATATTTTGATATGATATTCTGGAACTGTACGATATCATATGTGAAGATATACGATAATATAAATTTATTTATATTTAATTTAATAATATTTAAATATATTTATATATTTAAATGGGTCATCCAGAGCTTTAAAAATAACCACTTTTGCAAACGAAGTCGGAATTCGACGAAACTAATTTTGTTGGATCCGCAATGTCAAATAGTTGTTAGATTTCCAGTTTCGTGATTTTTAGAGGCACTGTGTGGCCGTACGGATTTTTAGAGTGAGAAACAGTCAGTATTTTGACAGTTAAAAATACGCTGTGTGAGCATACGGAGTCGGAATTCGACGAAACCAGTTTCGTTGGGACCGTAATGTCGAACTCTAGCTACATGTCCAGTTTCGTGATTTTGGGGCATCGTGTGTGATCACACGGATTTTTAGAAGTCAGAAACGAATATAAAAGATTAAATAAAATATTAAAATATTAATATAAAAATATCTAGATATTTGTGGGCCTTATAAATACACCACACCAACCTTTAAAACCTAATTCCTCTGGTCAAAGGAAATTTCCGCCGTATACTTTCCAACAGCAAACAAAAATCTAAAAAGAAAATCAAAGTAAAACTCAATAAATTACTTAAATCTCATATCTATGTTCATTGAAATCCTTGTGAAGAGAGCTTTCAGCCCATACTCGTTCTACCAAGTGCGACGCATTCTGTTCAGCTCGACATTGTTGAGCGCGACTCCTAGGGTTCCCATCGATTAATTTTTGGGGCACCAATTCGAGTGGTGGAGTTTGGATTTGGGTTTGTGGTGCTAAGGAGGGGCGGTTGTGTGATTTTGGGTGGATTTGGCAGTAAAAACTGTCGATGATTTGTGCTGAGGACGTCGAAAATGCCCCTCGACGCATTTTGATTTCCAAGACCGATTTCAAGGGGAAGCGTATGGGAAGGAAGAGGGTTGAAAGGGGAGTTTGTTGGTGGTATTCTTGTTGAGGTCGGTGGAGAGAAGGAGGAGCCGTGGAGGGGTAAGCGTGGGCCGTGGGTGAAATCTGCTGTGAACCATGGGAGCCGCGACCTGGTATGGTTGTGAGAGGTGAACGAAAGGCTGTTGAGGTTGAAGAGTTTGAGGCGGGTAGTTCAATGGTGGTTTGAGCTTTGGTTTTAGTGGAGGAAACTAGGAAGAAGGATGGGATCAAAAGGGGCAGATTTGGTTTACAGGAGCATCATCCTGTTAATGCTTCAGGGAAGAAAGAAAGCAAGAGGGGCGGGCCTGATTTGTTTAGTGGGCCGATGTTGGAGAGGTAAAGGCCCAATGGATTGAAACAAAATATATATTGGTTTGATTTAAGTTTAATAGCATATGAACTTGTAATTTCAATATTTAACTCATACAGAATCGGTTTTTCGAACGGTCGGATCCGATGGGATCGTATGGACGGACACTACACGATGAAGCTGACTGGAAGTCCATCCGAGCTCGTTACAATTTATTGCAAAATAAATTGTCCGTCTAAATCAAAGACAGTTAATCGTTTTTAACGATAACAGTCCAATGTGAGTAAATCTCACCAACTCTAAACAGTTTATAATTTCATGTTGTATCTTTAGAACTGTTAGAAATTTGTCTGATTTACTGTGTGTTGGTTGATTGATTGAACTGCTAGTCAGTTAGTTGAATTTCTATATTGATTCTGTTTATCAGAATATATCATATGGAACTGCAAGTGATGTTAATTTTATTGTGTAACATTTGTGGATGCAGGAGAACAGGTTGGAGGAATCCGACTGGATTCCTCAACAATTATTTTATTGTTTTTCATATATTGTGTTATACGATGTGATATATAATCTGTTGTCGATTATATGTGTTTGGACGATGTTGATCATCGTGATTTGATATGTAGAATATCATAACATACCGGGATGTTGATAAGGAGATTTTCAAAGTGATATTGAAAACAGAATATTTATAAACTGGAATATTTATAAATAAGAGATATTTATAAATTTAAATATTTATAAATAAGGAATATTTATAAATTGGGATATTTATAAATAGGAGATATTTTAAAAAGGAAAATAAATTCAAAACATTTCTTTTTGAATGGAAAGGCCTGTGTGGCGAGTTTGGGGATTTTCCCGATGCTCCCGATACAAAGGAGGTTATGGCGAATTTTCCCGGGAATTTAAGGAGTTAGAATATTTTTAAGAATAAATATGAAAAGGGAATATTTGCAAACCATTTGCAAATAGAATAAAATAGAGAAAGAAATATTTGTAAACCATTTACAAACAGAATTGAAAGGGGAATATTTAGAAAATAAATAGAGTTAAATAAAAGGGAAATTGGTTTATAAAGGAAATCGTTATAAAAAGGAAAACGTTATTAAAAGGACATTTATAAAGTGAAGAACCGTTACTAATAGTAAATCTTTATAAATGAATAAATGTGTTAAAAAGGAGATCTTTTTAAAATGGATAGACGTTATAAAAAGGAGAAATCGAATATGGTATTCGAAGTTAGTTAATCGAATATAGACATTCGAAAGGAGAAATCGAATATGGTATTCGAAGTTAGTTAATCGAATATAGACATTCGAAAGGAGTTAATCGAATATAGACATTCGAAAGGAGTTAATCGAATATGGTATTCGAAGTTAGTTAATCGAATATAGACATTCGAAAAGGAGAAATCGAATATGGTATTCGAAGTTAGTTAATCGAATATGGTATTCGAAAGGAGAAATCGAATATGGTATTCGAAGTTAGTTAATCGAATATGGTATTCGAAAGGAGAAATCGAATATGGTATTCGAAGTTAGTTAATCGAATATAGACATTCGAAAGGAGTAAATCGAATATAGACATTCGAAAGGAGTTAATCGAATATGGTATTCGAAGTTAGTTAATCGAATATAGACATTCGAAAAGGAGAAATCGAATATGGTATTCGAAGTTAGTTAATCGAATATGGTATTCGAAGTTAGTTAATCGAATATGGTATTCGAAAGTTAGTTAATCGAATATGTTATTCGAAAGGGGTTAGTCAAGTCGAGTTAGTCAAATAGAGTTAACCAGTTAGAGTTAATCAGTTAGAGTTAACCAGTTAGAGTTAATCAGTTAGAGTTAACTAGTTAGAGTTAACTAGTTAGAGTTAATCAGTTAGAGTTAACCAGTTAGAGTTAATCAGTTAGAGTTAACCAGTTAGAGCTAATCAGTTAGAGTTAACCAGTTAGAGTTAATCAAATATAGTTATTTGAGATAGAGTTAGTCAAACATAGTATTCAGGGTAAGTTGCCATCTTGTACGACTGCTAGCGTAATTCGCAGGGCTGTAAATAGCCTATGGCGGTCGGATGTTTCCTGAGGGAGTCAGGCGTAACCATTGTGATCGCTGCGATCTAGAGTCAAGCGAATGGAGTTTAATCGAATATTAGTTATTCGATAGGAGTTAATCGAGTTGATCGAGTTGAGAAATAAGTTAAATAAGTTGAGTTGATCGGGTGGTTCGACCAAGTTAGTCGAGCTTAGTTAATCGAATCGAATTGGTCGAACCAAGTAAGTCGAGTTAAGTTAGTCAAGTTAGTCGAGCCTAGTTAATCGAATCGAATTGGTCGAACCAAGTAAGTCGAGTTAGTCGAGTCAAGTTAAGTTAGTCGAGTTAAGTTCGTCGAGTTAAATAAATCGATGTTAGTTTCATCGAAAGGAGTTATCGATGTTAGTTTCATCGAAAGGAGTTATCGATGTTAGTTTCATCGAAAGGAGTTATCGATGTTAGTTTCATCGAAAAGAGTTATCGATGTTAGTTTCATCGAAGGGAGTTATCGATTATAGTTTAATCGAAGTGAGATTTTCAAATATGAGATATTTGAAAAGGAAGAGTTATCGAATATTAGTTATTCGAAGAGAGATTATCGAATATCGTTTATTCGAGAAGGAGTTAATCGAATATAGGTTATTCGAAGAAGAGTTAATCAAATAGAGATTTCTCGAAGAGAGTTAATCGGCGAATTCGTTTATATCGAATTCAGGAAAGTACTTATACTTTCCAGTGTTTAAATAGAGATTTATTTATTTATAAATAAATGAGTGTTAGGTTAATTTTTCACTAATAAGAATAGAAGTTATAATTAAAGTTAGATAATTCGAAAGTAGGGATTATAACGTTATCGTTATAACCAATGTTTTAAATATAGAAGTGGATTAGTAAAATTGAATCCAAGAAGGGCGTAAAGAAGTTGTTAAAGATTAAAAGATAAACTTTGACCATTTCGAAGTTATAACGTTGTTCAGTTAAGGTCTGAGAGGTAATTATACCCCAACTTGAGTGACTTCCTTCTTGACTAAGAAATGGTAAGGTTTGATCGTAAAGGAGTTTTGGAAATGTTTTCCAAACGAGAATCAGAAATGTTTTCTGATAAAAGAAAATAGCAAATGTTGAATATAGGGAAACAAGAGATAAGTAAATAAATGAACTAAAGAGATTAATGTTAAATGATGTTTGTTCGATATAATTTCCATTTGGAAATAATATCGTTGTTTGCACACTTGTTCTTCTTTGATAGTTAACTCACAGACTATCGAAGTTTTGACCATTTTAACGTTGTTAATATGGAGAGACCGGTTGGATTATTATCCATAGAACCACTCTGTATTGGCATAAGCGTCGCGAATCATATATGCCAAAGATAATTGAAGACGGAGTAAAATGCAAGGGCTGTTGTATAAGTCTTAGATAACAGTGACTAAGATGGATATACGGAATAGTGCCTTCGGTTTGTCCAGTCCCAGGACAATTTGTATGGATGAAGGTCTGACAGAGTATATCCAATGGATCGCGTAAGTTGATCTGTTCAAACGTATTCACGTTTGGTGGCGGGGGAATTCATTTCTCTTAGCTGTATACCCGTGTTATTTTTGGATAAGTCAATTTGTGATTTGGCGGGTATGACGATGTGACATTTCTAAGTGAATGAAGATGGATGTCTGACATAGTATTTCCAAGACGGTCACGTACATTGATTTCTTCAACTATACCAAGAGTGGAAGCGGAGAAGGAAACTTCTTTTAGCTGACACGTAATGTATGGTTGTAGACGTCAATTAGTGATTCTGATGGATCTGACAATGTGGCATTCGAAGTGAATCTGATGTGATGATAAAGCGTAGCTTCTAGCCTCATCATCCGGTAATGACAGAAATCGGGCAGGCAGCATGGCTAAGTCGGTCGCACCGAAGTAGGGTGTATAATCACCTATCTAGTGAATATTCATTTGTTTTCTTAAATCTATCAATGCTGTCCCATATATATACGGGAACGGTTGCTGATCCCAACCGTTGGTGATGTACATTCGATACACTCAAGCGAAATGAGTGGTCGGTCATGTGTGGCTGAGTTGCAGGATGTTCTTGTTGAACTCCAGTGTATCGTTCCTAGAGTACACTGATCAGAAGGTGGTTCCATACCTTGTCATAGTTGGAAATCCATTATCCAATACGTGCTTGCGATTTTGATTGTATACTATATATGTAGAACGTGAGATGAAAGCGTTTCTGCTAGTTGATATCTATTTGTACATAGACATTATTATAATATCAAAAGGTTTTTGATATAAAGATATTTTGGATTCTCATAAGGGAAAAACCCGTTCCGTTCTGCGGTGTGGTCTTATGAGATATCGTTTACTTGTTCATATACCTGTTTAAACTGTTTTACTCACACCAGTCCCATGACTGACCCTGAGTTTACTTTGTTGTTTTCCCTAAACTCTTAGGTGCCTAAATTTGTACGGGCAGTCAAGTAGTCGGGATTTACAGATATACTTGAAGAGCTGGAGCAGGAGGCTTCTGGATCATATAGCTATAGTTTATTTCCGCTGTGTTGTAAGTGTTGTACTCTGATAAGTGCTATTGTATACATAACTGTTATATTTCAAAGTTATGATATCTATTATATGTTATTCGTTCCGCTGTGAGGTTCGTGTTACTCTGATGTTGTGTTCTTCTTCTTCTTCTTCTTCTTCTATTCTAAGTTTCTATCTTATCTATTCTCACCTTCTAATTTCTTTCATTAATTACCGGGATTTTTCGATGTTTTGGTTATCGACGTCGAGCATACGTCGATAACCAAAGTCGCCAAAAATCCGGGTCGTTACAAATTATATATTTTAAATTTTCCAATTCACACAATGTTTTCAATTTAACTTAATTCCGATTATTTTGAAATTAAATATATTATTCTACTATTTATGATCAAATATTCAATATTATTTAATTAAATGACCTTTTAATTCTCTAAATCACTATTTAAATAAATTAATTATTATATCGATAAAATACAGGACGTTACATCCACAATTTGAGATCGATTACCAAAAGCAAGCAACTGGTTCAAGTTATCTAAAGCAACACTTGTGGCCCCAATGTTTAAGTCCAAATTAGGAATTAGTTGATTAGCAAGAATAACATCCAAATGGATTCCTACGTGAGGAGACGTACTGGACAAAATCCTTATTCCCGGAACCATGGAGCACTACCATCATAGTTGCACGAATCGATGCTTAAAACACACTACTAATGGTGGAGCCCTCAAGTTGACCAACCAAAGCATCATGGGCTGGAGCGATGTCAGGACTAGGGGTGTGATGACCCATTCCCTCGGTCCTTAAAATTCAACACTAATAAATCTGTATCGACATTCCAAGTGCCAGAAGAACAAATGACCTTTAGGATGTATCACATTATATAACAACAGAAGATAATCATACATAAAACACCAAAATGTAAGTCATATTACATCAGTGATTTCATCAAAGTTAATACATCCCATCGGGATCCGAATATCATATAGAACAACGAGAATAGGTAAATAGATACATAGCGGAAATGATGATATATTGACATGACAGAGTCTTGGAGAGAGTCCAAAAGAGCATCATAATCCTTCTCCTGCTCCAAATCTAAAAACCAGCTTTCCTAAATAGCTTCCACATATATATATATATATATATATACATACATATACACACACACACATACATAACTTCCAAAAATAGTCCTGAATAATAACCTATTTACTAGCCTACCCATGTGGAAATAAGGGCATGCGAGTTTGCAAGGGAAAAATAAACTACGGGTTAGTCATGGGACTGGTAGTAGAAACTCAAAATAGTTATTCTTAACCTTTATTTTAAAATAAGTCATATCACGGGACCACACCATATAATATGGAATGGGCTTCCTCCACATGAACACTAGTACACAAATCTTTGTAATGCATTTTTGTAAAAATGAAACTATTATAAGACTCATGTCCCATCACGTAATGCAACACATACTGGACGAAAGAGTTTTACCTTATAATAGCCAAACATGCTTGATACATAAAAACATTTTTATACTGATATTATTATTAATGTCTAAGTGTGGAAATCTCTTTTCGAAAATAAATGTATAAATCTTAGCTCGCATAATGCCCCAATCCATTATGTTGGCTATAAAGTTTACACTTGAAAACGCAAAGGCAATTATTTGAAATTGCATTCCGTCAATGAACCAAGGCAGAGGATCTTCTTTAACCGTTCATAACACCTCTAATGGATGTTCCAGGACTTAGGTATAATCCTTTGGAGCGATAGAGCCGGTCAGCACGAATAAGCTAATAGGAATCTTTCCTGAACATAATGTTCTCTGGTCATGACCGACTATCATCTGAGGCGTCTTGATCTATCATCCATATAAGTAAACCTTCCAGGCTTCCATACTGTAGAATCACTTTTTAACTAGAAGGAAACGTATGCCCTTATCTCTACCGTCCATCCACTACAAGAAAAATGATTTTTTTTTGCAAAAATCAATGGCGTTTATTTCTAAATGCTAGAAAAAGTGTTTTCACTCCTATTATTAACACGGGAAATTTTTTTATCTCCCCGCCTAACAAAAATTAGTCCTCGTGGTAAAAAAACATGACCAACAATTTTCTAATCCTGTCCCGCTCATAGTTCGAAAATTTTAACGCTCATTCCCTTTCCCCCCAAATCCCTCTACCAAAAAATTCCCATTCCCCCAAATTACTCTCTGCCGAAGAAATCGCACCGATTAACGTTCCTCGTGTCATTGTCAACTCCATCGTACTCCTCTCAACAACATCGCGGAAGCCGACGAAAATATCCGCTCACGGTATACGTAAATTTAGTTATGAATTCTTTAACTCGGTTTTGTGATTCTATTCGGATTGTGTATGAAATATTTGAATGCATATTATTTTCTCATCTCCTGTCTTGCTAGGGTTTGAATTTATATCTGATTAACCCTAACTGCAATCGCTCATTGATCTGTAATTCTGTATTCTGTCATTTTCCCATCTCCTATCTTACTAGGGCTCGGTTATGTTATAACTGCTTGATTTTCATGTTCTATTTGGATGCTTTTCCGATAGGTTATTTTCATGTTGTACGCTTTTGATGTAATGGAATTCTCTTTAGTTATGGGGCGTAATGAGACATGAAAACCATTCAGGAGTTTTGAATAGACAAACTTTCCTCTCTTACATGTGAATCTAGGATCTGTGAGATCTGGTTAATGTACAATAATACGCTAATGACATCATGTATGGTGTACATGGGTATAAGTAGTGGCGTACGCAGTCACACTAATCAATAACATGTCTTATATGTGAATTTAGGATTTGTCTAGATTTCATATTTTGAATAGTGTGGCTAACTTCCATGACTTTTAGATACATCTCGTTTAATAAAATTAATTAACCAGACACCACTCTCTAAACTTTTGCAGAGCTAAGCCTTAACAATTTTCCTACTTTTACCTCGTCCCAGGAATTGATGATCCAAGCCTGTACTTCTTACTAGCTCTTATAATTGTAAATGAGATATTATGGAGTTTGCCTTTTTCTAATTTTTTTGGTTCACTGGCCGTATTTAAATCACGCAAAGCCTTTGGTAGATAAGATACTCATGTCTCAAACCTTTGTTTGCTCTTTATGACTTTATCCTATACGGTTCTAAGAAATATGTAATTGTATAATTCTCTTCATTTGTCTTGGCTTTGTTCAATTCTCCAGTAACATTTTGCAGTTAAGATATTACTATATGGTTCTGTAACATTCTTCTTGATTGTTGTCATCTTTAAATGGGTACACTTATTTAGTATCTGAATGGAGATTTGTACTATTATAGCTAATAATAGTATTGGTACCCAATGTTATTAAATGCGAAAAGACCACCGAAGCACCATGCTTGGAGCATAAGCGCAATGCGCAAACGCGAAGCGTGTGCTTCCATAAAGTGAAGCGCATAATGTATAAAATTTTAGATAATAATAGTGTTGGAACTTCTTTTCCTTCTCTCTTATAATTGTTCCTAGCGGATTTGTATTTGAACATAAAATCAGATTCGCTGAAGTAGAATTAGGTGGTAGAGCATCATTTATAAGATGCTTGGATGTCTTTTTGGGTAATAACTTCAACACGTAGATATTTTTTTCTAACAACAGATAACCAATTTATATGTCAAAGATTGGAAACTTATTTGCCTTCACAAGTCGATGATGAAAAAAGATTGGGTTTTTTAAAACAAGTCATAAAACAATGCTTAACTTAATACATATTTTGAGATTTAGAACATATAATCTAATATTGAAACTAATTTTTTATGTTTTTTACTTTCATCATAGAACAAGTATAGAGTACCGACAAGGGGCAGTGAATTTTGTGCAGATGTAAAGAGGAACGTAAGAAATGTAGAAAAACTGTTATGCCCTTATAGAGACTGTCAGAATCTTAGTCACCATGATGACCAAACTATTGTTGACCATTTAATTATAAAAGTGATGGATCCTAGATACATTAGTGGTGAATGATTTAATCATGGTGAAGAGATAAATATAGAGAAGAAAACAAATACGTTTGACGTATATGATCTATTCAAGATGATTCACAATGAAGATGAAGATTTTATGAATAATGATTTTTTTGATGATGATAAAGATAATGCTGATTTTTGAAGAAAATAGGATGAGTTACTCAAGAACTTGGAATATGCAGAAACTCCATTATACCCTGGTTGCATAGATCACAAAAAATTATTTGCTATCATCGTCTTGTATAATCTTAATTGCGAGACTGGCTTGTCTGATAGTAGGTTTGATAAGCTTTTAGCTGTGCAACATCTATTTCTGCCGAAGGAATGTTGGATCTATATTAACCCTAGAGGGGGTGATTAGGGTTTATTCAAATTTTACTAGATATTAAAATTTATCACAGATCACATAATATATCAGAAATAAAAATGTAGAAACTAAATAGCACATAGAGATACCCAGCTTCGGCAAAACTCTGGCTACTGCTGCATTCCTAAGGTTTCTACTAGGTAATAGAACAGATCCCACTTACAAGACCATGTAAACTCGCGAACCCCTAGCTCCTATTCAAATCCTATGATCAAAATCCTAGGCTGATCTAATCCCCTAGATCAGATTTTCCCCTAGTTTTACAGATTCTAGTAAACTGCCTAGTTTTGCAGACGAAACTAGGAAACCACCTAGATTTTATAGACTCTAACAACTGTCAGTTAACCCCTAACTGAATGACCTAGATTTTACAGACTCTAGAAACTGTTTGGACGGTTTACAGAACAAATTAAAACAACACAAAAATAAAATCAATTAACACCCTAGCCCCTTTAAAACAAATTCTAGTCCAAATTAAAAAAGACAATAAAAAATAAAGGCTAGGTCCAAATAAGAGTGCGACGGCCCATTTGTTTGTGTGCATCGTCATTTCCTTTGCCCGATCTCTTTAATCTGTGTAAATCTAAATGGTGGCGGCTCCTAGAGTTTTTAATTTTTCCCAAAGAAAATCGGATTCACGTTTGATCTGAGATAATTTCTGAAGCTTTGAATCTATGGATGCTCTTGAGTGTTCTCTCGTGACCGATTTAGGATGAGGATGATTGAAACTCTTAGTGGAATTGTGAGTTTTTCTGATTTAATTCTTTTCTCGAAATTTTGGTGCTTGGTTTTGATTTCTATATAATTTGCCTGCGATGAAAACCAGTGTTTAAATAGGATTTTAAATCCCTAAGCTACTCTGATTTCTCTGTATGATTTAGATCTGATTTGTATTATTTTTTCTCTTTTGGTTACCTTGACTTACTCGACATTGATTGAAATGATTCTGGCCTTGAATTTCAATAGTGAACTTCTATTTAATTTTCTGGTCTTTAAAAATGACAATTGCATTTCTGGAAACTTTTGAAAGCAGGAAGATTTGTTTCCAGAATCACACCATTGAATTTTTAGAAAATAAAAACTTGTGTGAAAGCTTTGATTGAATGATATATGAGTAAATTTGGAAAAGATTAATTGAAAATGTGGCCCCTTTCATTCCCTTTGTGCACCAAAACAAATTGTTAAACTTGAATGTCAGATTGAATCACTGAAAACAAAATAATAGTTTCCATAGCTCCTTGCGAGATTGATAAACATTGCCGAGAATGATTTGGTCAAGTCACTATTCCATAATTGATCAAATCCAAGCATTAACTATGTTTTTCACTAGTCCCATGCATGATTAAAATGTGTTCCTAACATTTTCTCTTTGTTTTACTATTGACATAAAATTTCCATGAAATCATTTCTGGAAACATTTGCATGCTTGAAATTTTAGAACTTGCCTTATTCTTGCAATGTTTATGTCTATGTACTTGCTGAACATACCCGCTGTGCAATGTTGTATTCACTATTTTTGCATGTATGATGCACATGTACATGTAACTTGCCTTCACCATTTGCTTGACCACTTGCTTTAACACTGTGGCCATTTAAAACATGGCTTGAACTGATTTGACTTATACTTGTATATTCTTCACAAAAACATTTGTGTCTCTCATACTTGGGCTTGTTCATATTACGTGAAATTTGTGCATTATCATGAAGCCACCTGCACCAATTTTTAAGTTGTTTTGTCATTCAGACCATGCTGCATTTGAAACTGAATGTTGCATCTTCATCCACGCTGTTGTATCATGTTTGTCTTATAACCTGCTTGTGGCATGTACTTGTATACCAACCAATTTTGATATGCTTGAACCATTGTTTTCCCCTTGACTTGTTTGTGGCCTGAGTTGACTGGTGATCATGGTATCATGTGCGCTGAACTGATCACCTCCATACTTGCTGCCACAAGTTCTCTTGCATTATCTTGTACACTTGCACACTTTCTAGTTATCACCCAAGATATTGTTGTACTGCTGTATACTGGTCTCTTGTAAATTCTGATGTCCACTTGTCTTGAAAGATGCACCCCTGTTTGAACACCCTGATGCACTGCTACACACCATATATGCTTTGAGATGCTGAGTGGCTCGTGACTTTGTTTACATGAACATTCTTGGTCCATGCATGCGCAAAACAGAGCAGCACATGAAAGTCTTGTTCACCCTGTCTTGTTGTTGCATGCTCTTTCACCATGCTATTTCTTCCTGCTTTGGTTACATTTGTGTTGACTTGAAATTGTTTGCACTCTGGAACTGTTGCACCACTATGATATCGCTCCATTGACCATTCATGTTGTGTGTGCACTCCTGTTCACTTGCTCTGCTGATTTGATGATCCACCATGCAGATTCATTGTGACAATTGTACCCTTTAGCTTGTGAAGTTACTTTGCATGTTATCCCTTGTGCTAGACCATGATTATGCTGCTTGACTTTGATTCTTGTGCATTCCATGAGTATTTGAGACTATCTTGTATCCATGTATACATATGCATATATACACATATGTGTGTGTATATATATATATGTGCATATGGGTGGCTATACAAATAAATATTTATCAGCAAACTGCTGTGCTGTGTTGAGGCTGTTCAGAATCAGCTAATTTTAACACTGTTTTTTATCAGCAAACCAATGTAGTGTGTTAAGGCTGATCACAGACTGTCTAAACCCAGACGGATATATATAAATCAGATCAAGTCATGAAAAATGATGAGAAACATACCGAAATTCAAAGGAAAATAAATTTTAAAAATAAATTTATATTTGCATGTATTCAGTTTTATTTCTATTGCAGTGTATTGTGTGTGCGTGTTTCATGTGGTGGGTAAGCCGATAGTGACTGGACTGACTGTAAGCTGTGAAGACAGAACACAAAAGATGAAGCTATGTCAGAGAAATGTAGAGTGTTTGTATATTTGAGTTTGAATTGTATATGAGTGACAGAGTGCTGGAGTGTTTGTACAATTGAGTGACAGAGGTTTTTGTTGTGGGAGCACTATATGAATGAAAATGATTGTGCTGTATTGTATATCAGTTAAATGTACAAATAGTGGAGTATAAAATTTGTACTGTTTAAAATATAGAAATAAAAAATTATATTTAATAAAATACTATTTGAATATTTAAATTCTTGTCCAGTAGTATTTTATTTAAATATAAATATTATATTTCTGTCTGTGATGTGGAATAACAGTATAACAACAAAAGCATTTATAATAATATATATTTGATTGTTATTATCAAACAAAAATCATATAATTCTGTATTCAACAACGTTATATACAACAAGGAAAACGTGCTTCCCATGTTGAGAATGAATGTTGCCTTTTTAGAAAAGAATATAAAGATTTAGAAAATTGTCCAAAATGTGGTTCTTCGAGATGGAAGAAAATCAAGATACTGAAGAGGTTATACAAGGTGTTCTAGTTAAAGTATTGAGATATTTTCCAATCATTCCGAGATTTAGAAGAAAGTATGGATCTCAAAAGATGGCAGAAGATTTAAGATAGCATTTTACTAATAAAAGTAACGATGGAAAAATGCATCATCCCATGGATTCTATGACATGGAAAATGGTGGATGAAAAGTATAAATCTTTTTCATCAGATCCACACAATCTTAGGCTTGGTCTTGCTACAGATGGATTGAATCCATTTTCTATGTTGAGTTCGAAATATAGTTGCTGGCCGGTAATGCTTGTGACATACAATCTCTCACCTATGTTGTGTATGAAGAAGGAAAATATTACGTTGACTTTACTTATTCCAGGCCCGAAGCAATCCGGGAATGTTATTGATGTATATTTGGCGCCTTTGGTGGAAGATCTACATCACTTGTGGTCTTACCGAGTTAATGATTATGACGCGTTTAGCAAAACTTTATTTAAATTGAACGCACTTTTGCTATGGGCGATTAATAATTTTCCTGCTTATGTAAATCTTGTTGGGTGTCGTGTGAAAGGAGAAAATGCTTGCCCATTATGTGGTGTCAATACCCATTCTCATTGGTTGAATCATAGTCGACAGATCGCCTACATGGGACATAGAAGATTTCTATTTCCTTCAGATTCACGTAGGAAACAAAAGGCGTTGTTTGATAACACCATAGAGACAGATAGTGCTCCTAGATTGCTTACTGGGAGAAGCAGCTATGCATTGTTGAAGGATTACCCAAATGCTTTTGGAAAAAGAAAGGAAGACAAAATTAATAAGAGAAAATTTGTTTATGATGAAGAAGATGAAATTGATGATACTAACATTTCCACGAAAATGGAGATATAAAGAAGGAAAAAAAGATCAATTTTCTTCGATTTGCCTTATTGGGAGGTTAGTGGTTAATATGTTTAATTTTTACTGTTTTAGTATAAGAAAAACCCAATAATGTGTTATAGTTATGGTTTTCGCAGGAACTTCCGTTACTTCACAATATAGATGCGATGCATGTGGAGAAGAATATTGGTGAAAACTTATTGGGCACGATGTTGCAGAGTTATAAATCCAAAGATGGAACCAACTGTAGGAAGGATTTAGAGGATTGGGGAATTCGACATGAACTTCATACACAACCTCATGGGCAAAAAACATATCTTCCACCGGCTCATATTTGTTGTTAAAATCTAAGAGAGAAATATTTAGCAAAAGATTGTACGATTTCAAAGGACTGGATGGCTACTGTTCAAATTTAAAAAAATCGGATTTTGTTGTCAGATTATAAAATTAGTGGATTTAAGTCACATGATAATCATGTATTAATGCAACATTTATTGCCAGTAGCATCGAGAGGATTACTGGCAAAGAAGGCAAGAAAAGCAATAATTTGCTTATGTTTTTTTTAACAAATTATGCCAATGTGTTCTTGATAGAGAGAAGGTAGAACAAATCAATGTTGAGATTATTGAAATTTTATGTGAGCTTAACAAATTTTTCGTACCATCTTTCTTTGATATAATGGTACATTTATCCATTAATCATGGAAAAGAAGCACTAATGTGTGGACCGGTTCATTTTCGTAGGATGTACCTGTTCGAAAGATATATGACGACACTCAAAGATTACGTCAGAAACTATGCACGACCAGAGGGATGCATTGCAGAATCATATCTAGAAGCAGAATGCATGTTGTTCTTCAATGAATTTTTGAAAAATTAGGACATACAGGGGAGAAAGGATCCCAAAATGAAGAGTATGAAAGTAGTGTAATACTGAGGGACATCCAATTTTAACATCGAAGACGATTACATTATCGGCTAATGAGAAAGAAATGGCTCATTTAGCCATGCTAATGAATATGGCTGCGGTGGAATCATTTATGGAGTAAGTTCATGTTATATATTGTTTTAATTATTTTTATGTATTCGTAATTATATATGTAACTTATAATCAAATGTTCAATACTAGTTTGCATTTGGAGGAAATAGAATATTCATACCAGCGCATGAAAAAAATGCGACCTTACTTTGGGAAACACATACCAAAATTTTTACCGATTGAATTAAAAGGAAGGTTAGTTAGATTTCAAATATATTCTCATATGACTATTAATATTCTATAAAATTTACATGCTAAATGAAATTCTATGTAGATACCTATTACCTCCAAGAATTATAAAGACATGTTGAAATGGATTGCTTAAGGTCCATAGGATGATGTTGCGTCTTACAAAGGATATATCATCAATGAGCAACGTTTCCATGTAAAAGATTTAGGAAGACAAACTCAGAATTGTGGGGTGTCTTTTTATGCGACTACTATGTGTAGAGCAAGTGCGAAAGATATATCTTAGGTGGTTGATGTAATCTCTTATTATGGAATATTGACAGATATAATTTTATTAGATTATCATTTGTTTTATATTCCAATTTTTAAGTGTCGTTGTGTGTATAAAGGAAATGGAGTAAAAGTTGATGATGATGGGTTCACTCTTGTTAATTTACATGAAGCATCATTTTCACGAGACCCATACATACTCGCATCTCAAACTAAACAAGTATTTTATTCAAGAGAGGATGATGATTCTAATTGGTATGTTGTAATGAAAGCACCATCAAGAAGTTTTACTGGTTTAGAGGATCTCGATTGCATCGAGGAAGATATCCAAGTGATGGAAGATGAAACAACCGAAGTGGATGATGAAGATGTTAGCTAAGTTAGAGCGGATTACGAGGGCATACTTGAGTAGATTATATGTCCTACTTGAACATCGTTGTTCATTGTACTCGTATTGATTATTATAGTGTTGGTTTTTCATTTTCTTTAGTGTTGGTTGTTCGTTGTAATCATATTGATTTTCTATACATTTGGTTGTTCATTGGTGTTGCACCTGAAACTATGTTATATACATTTATGTTGTACCAAAAATTCTGGTATTTCATGGCCATGCGGTCTGACCTATTTTTCATATTACACGCACATGCACTAGTGCATTGTGTTTCCTTGTCTTCCCATTAAACCTGAGATTTGTCTGGTTTGGTCTACTTTTGTATATGCACATATTACACGCAGATGCACTAGTACATGCACATGTGTGTACTTTATATACATACATCCATATATATATATATATATATATATATATATATACACATTGTACTGCCTTGTCTGGTCTTGCATTTGTTTACATCAAACCACACATTTTAAATTATATATGTATATTTATGATTGTATATATAATTGAAGTTATGTATTTTGTTTCAATTGCAAAAAAATGATATCGACCAGCAATGTACGTACTCACAACCAGATAAAGGCTTCAAAGGAATCCCAAAAGAATAAGCCAGATCGGAAGCGTAAGTCAAAGCTAAAGCGTAACATTCATTGCGAAGAATAACCAATCAGTTCTAATAAGAAGCAAGCCATTGTTCACAATGAAGGCGAAGAACAAACTATCCTGAATGACCAAAATGAAGGTCTATGCTCAGTAAATCAAACCTGTCTTAAACAAACTGATGATGCCGAGCTGGAAATTGGGAAACAAAGTGTACCTGACGTCGGAAGTACTTCTCAGAAAAGAGGAGGTAGAGGTCCAGCAAAAGAAAAAAGGCTCCCGTTATGCAGTCAGGATCGAATTGAAGTTGAGTTCAATGATCTAAGAATACCGATACGGCAAGGTTCTATATACTTATCCTCTTTTCTTGGACCGCTTGTGCGGGAGCAGGTTCCATACACTATTGATGATTGGCGAAATATAAATGATAATTTAAAAGAAGTTTTGTGGCAGTCGATTCAGGTATGAATTAAGACTTAATTTTGGTAAATTAATTACATGATAGAAATCTCAGAATTCATGCAACAAATTTTAGTAGTCTAAAGCTATGTACTCCAGTTCGGACAGTAAGCACAGGTGAATTATTTGATTTTAATATCATGTTTTCATGAACTGATTCAGGTTAGATTTAAACTGGAAGAGGAACGGCAAAGAAAAGCCATATTTCAACAAATGAGAGTACTGTGGAGATCGTCAAAAAGCAAATTGGTTTGAACTTTGCACAAAACGGTGAGTGAAGAGGAAAGACTTAAACTGAAACCAACCAACATCAAAAACATGAACGAATGGAGAAAGTTTGTGAAGAAGGAAACAAGTGTGGGGTTTAAGGTAAATCTAAGATAAAATTCAATACTTCAACAACAAATCATTCCTATGCTCATCTCTATTAGTATGGTAATTTTAACATCTTTCTATATTTCCAGCAAAAAAGTGAGAAATATTCATCCCTTATGTACACACAACTTCCACATACAACCGGTCGTAAGGGAATGGCTAGAATGACCGAAGACCTAGTCAGATTAATAACTACAACTTTATTTAATATTATTTTATACATGTTATTTTACTTATTTAATGTTATCCTAAATTTAGAAAAACGAAAGTATAGATCCATCGTCCATAACTAGAGCTGATGTGTGGATCAAATCTCACATAAAAAAAGGTCAACCGGTGTCTATGGAAGCTGCAAATACTATTGTATAATTGTTTTTATTTTACCGGTATTTTTTTTTGAAACTGTGGTATTTTTACCATTATACATCATCTATGTTTTTTTATTTATGTAGGAGGAGATTAAAAAGTTTGGTAGCATAACCCAGTCTAGCTCGATACAAAATGTCAGTGGAGATGCTCTTGCACATGTATTGATAGAAGTTAGACCGGGAAGGTTAAGGGCATTGGGAAAGGGTTGCACTTTAACAAAGCTTGTTGTGGCTCAGTCCAAAGATAAACAAGTCTCACGGTGTCGAGAGGAAATAACAGAATTGAAGGAAATGATACAGACTCTGATAGACCAAAAGGTAAACTTCTAAAATTAATTTTTATCTGTTAAATACAATATTTAGCACACTCTACAATTTAAAATACTAAAAAAATAGATTTTGGTGCTTTACTATAGGGTAAAGAATGTTTGCAAGGGGGCACACATGAAATGGTAAAAATAATAAATATATTACCCAATAAATATTTTGATCTAGTAATGTTTTATTTTAAGTATTGTGGCATCCACTTGAGTGCTCCTTAGATTAAAATATCGTGATATTTGTGCTTTGCTAGAGGGTAAGGAAAGTTCAGGATAGATCTCACCTCAATCGGTAAAAATAATAATTATATTTCTCAAAAAATAAAATTTATGTTTTATTTTTTTAATACAGTATTTGATACTACTTTCGGTTGAATAATTCTAGAGTGATGACGAAGTATGTTCTTTGCTGAATTTGGATGGAACCTCTGGAGTTGTTGCCTATGGGAGGCTATTGTCCATGAACCCAAATGATGTTGTCAATGACATTCGTCTTGGACCAAATGCTTCGAGCATTGTTATAGATTTAGTGGATAAGCCAGATACTTATTTATGGAGGCCTACACATAAAATGGTTGTATTAGTAGATGCTATGAATAAGGTAATAGCCTGGCCATCATTTTGCGTCAAGATACCGTTGCGAACACACTTGAACTTTGATGAAGCCAGTATGGTAAAATTTACACTTCTCATATTATATTTATAGCTATTTTGTGTGTGTATAGAATCAAGGTACCACAAATATTTATTTACAGTTACGCGTGAAGCTATTAGCAGCAGCTACATAGAAATAATACAATATTCTCTTTTTATGAAGCTGTCATGACTAATATTAGCAGTTACATGTGTGTATAGTTGCTAATATTGAAGTACATTCTCATTTTTAGAGTATCGACAGCATCTGCAATAACTGCAAAATTTATGTTGGAATGAGGGTGAAGGTGTAGTTACCAAAGAAAGAATCCATGCTGATGATCCAAAATACACTATTAATGGTATTCCACTCGGTCTGTCTATTGTTGTCACTTGGGTGGACAACGTAATAAATAAAGATGCTTATTTGTGGCGACCCACATCTGATATGTTGTGCATTGGAGATGCAATTGGTAGGAAAGTAGCATGGCCAACGTCAAAAGTAGAAGCAGACAAAGAAAATCCAACAAAGAGTCATGATGATAGTGAAAATCATGCGACTTCTCCCTCAAAATCCTCATATGTGTTCACGAATAAATTGAAACATGTAAGTATTTATTTTTCAACATTGATCACTGTGTAAGTATATACATTCGGCATAATAATCTTTTTTTCTTTTAGCCGATTGCAAACATGAAAAAAGATGCCAAATGCAAGTTTATAGATGTGGTTGGAACAGACGTAGTGGCTGAAGGATCTATTGCATCAACTGATCCAATAGCGATGGTCCATTGTCGTCCATTGGGAAAGGATGTTGTAAAGGTTTGGGTTGAACATGTGACAGTTCCAACTGCAGAGCTATAAAGACCAACATCAGCTCTAACGTGCATGGAAGATGCCTTCGACGTTCCCATAGCTTGGGCAGTGGGAAAAATCATTATTGACACAAAATGGAAGGTATTTTAATATTTTTTAATATACATTTAGAAGTTACTTCCCTCGGGACCACATGATCGGCTAAAAATAATTGAGTTAGGTTATTTTGGATAATAAGTGTGTTGTCTCACTCTCCTAATAAATCAAACTTGGTAGTAGTAGCAGACAAAACTCCCACTTAATGTGTATTAATGCTTATGAAGCCAATTCGGTGAGATATTTTAGATGATTTGCATTATAGATCCAACTTTTATGTACATGGTTAAAATATTATCAAAATAATGTGTATTAATGCAAAGATACCAATAAGCATTCAACTTAATTGGAGAGAAATCATATATGAAATATACTCCAGAAGACGACATATGTCATCTCAGAATTACATGTCATCTCAGAATTACATGGTCATCTCAAAAATCATATATGAAATCATACATTCACCTTAATGGGTAGGCACTGTCATCTCTGATTTACTCGGTCGTAGAATTACATGGTCACAGAATTGCATCTATTATATATTGCATTACATGGTTCAGAGTTTTGAGTTCTGGAACATTTTCTATATTTTAGAAATTGAGGTTGTTTCTTTCAGTAAAAATTATTTTGTTGTCATTATTGTATGCAATGGACATTGATTAGGCAAAAATTGAGGTTTAGAAAAAAATAGGTGTTTATGTTATGTAGTGTCCATAGTGTGTAGGAAATGAGCGTGTGTGAAAGGTTTACGTTATGTAGTGTTACGTTCAGAGCTTGTGTCTAAAAGGTTTATGTTATGTAGTGTCTAAAAGGTTTATGCTATTTCTATTCTTAAGTTATGTTTTGTTATTTGTTTTACAGGTAAGATCAACAATATTTCATGTGTTTTGATGACAACAACACTACAATATTTTCTCGGTAACTTGGTTATTTCAGGTGCTTATTCCAGTGTTTATTGTACTTGGTTATGATAGTATTACTAGTAGTCTAGTTATGTATGTTGTGGTTATGACAGTGTTACTCGTAGTTTGGTTGTGGACGATTGAACTTGTGGATGTTTGTATGATTATCTTGTGGATGTTTGAAGGTGTATGTTATGGTTCTATAATATGTTATGTTCAAAAACGTATGTGTTTGTGGATTATGTTATTTAATTGGCGGCAAAATTATAGGTAGGTACGAAATATTATAATACAAATTTGGTAACAAATGGTGGCTGGGAAAAAGCAGCGGAATATTAAATTCATTCGTAGTGTTTAAAAAACACTACAAATAAATTGTCATAGAACACAAAAACATTTATGTTGGCGTGTTTTAAACACTAAAAAAAAAACTAAAAGAATGCAACAAAAAAAAAACAACCGTAATGTAGAAACCCTTTCGGTGGCGTTTAATTAATGCCGGAAAAAATATTTGTAACATTAAAAAAGCACTATGAAAAAGATTTTATTAGTGGCATGTCTATAAATTGCAAAAAAAAATACTGGCATGTTTTCTCGTAACAATTATCGAAACGCCACCAAAAATACTTAGTGGCGGTTTTTGGGCACTACAAAAAATCATTTTTCTTATAGTGATCATCCTGTTTTCGGCTCATTCCGGGGTATGAGGCCCTAGAGTCAACGTTCCATAAATCTATGCTTTTCAACAAAATCTTTGATCTATCTGCCAGCAGCACTTGGCATGGCATATTTTCAATTCACAACATGTAATCAGTGTTTATTAATATATAAACCTCTGAGTACATAAGTCTCAAAGGAGGGTGTTAAGATAAGAGAATAAATTCTCCGCCACCAACTGATATAACATTAATAGAAACCAATTGGTTATGCTGTAAAATACAACGTCAGATACACATCCGTTTACAAGTTCGTTCTTGGTTTGAAAAAAACCGAAGGCACCTTATTCCTCGTCCAATAAAGGAGAGAGCCCTTGCTACCGGACAATCAACAAGTATGCCCGGACTACTGCACATTTAAACTTATAATGGGAGCTACCCAAGGCATCAACAAGCAGTCCATTCGATGTAAAGATTTCTGATCTTCCACTTTCTTTAATATCTTTGACATTTAACTCATATAATTATTCGAGATGGGTTGAACCTGATCTTTTAGAAATAGTTAGCATTAAAAGAAAAACCTTTCTAGATTATTAACTCTCCAATTAAGTCTCCATTAATTAGAAATCATTTCATAATATTAAATCTTATTCTTAGATTTAGTTAAGCCGTTGGTATGCCAAAGTTATCTTTATAATTCCTTTTAACGCTACAAAAAGTATTACTAAAGCATTAGATTTGATTTGGGAATTTAAAACCCTTATCTCTAATGTTCCTTAAAAACCTATTTCTAATCAATAGGTTTTTATCATTCAAAACCATATATATTGGGCCAAAAACTCTTTCAAATCATTTATAATAATTCATAATGATTTCTCTTTATTTTTAATAATTTAAAAATAGCTCATTTCTTTAAATTCCAATTTCAGATCACTTACAACACTAGCGTTGTTTTTATTTAAATTGGTTTGAAGCTATTTCAAAAATCTGATCATTGGATCTTAAAACTTTTATTTTCATTAAAAATCCTTTTTCATTTTGAACCAAACGTTTTTCATTTCGGGAAAATCTATAGGTCGAATCTCCCAGCACGTTAGTTTGACGTCAATGGTCGAAATTCGCAAACTACCGCTGTGTGACTAGTTCTATTCGGACCAAACTTTGATTTATTTGATAAATTTCGTTGAATTGCTTCAAAAACAATTAATTATATAAAAAATATATAATAATTTTCGGAAACTATGTTTCAAATATTTAACTTCAAATTCAAATATTATATTATTTAATTATTATAATATTATTTAAATTGGTAAAATAATATTATTTTTAAAATTCATTATTTTAAATTCAAACTTTTCTGACGTCCATTATAAAAATAAATAAATAGTTTTGAAAAGGAAATCTTGTAAAAACATTTCCCTGATACCCTAACCAAACTTCACTTTTCCTGGTTACAATTCATGTTTGAATAAAAACTTCGACAGGCTATAATCTGCTTTTAATTTCTCCATAACCATTTCTTTCTTTTGCAAAAGTTATCGAAATGATTTTAACTTCACGTCTATTAAAAATCAAATATCAAATTTGGACTTTTATTTTTCACCCATTATTTATATTAATAAAATATTCATTAAAATCGTTTTAATGAATGGAGACTTAACCAATGAGCTAATAATCACACTCCTTGAACACAATTAACATGTGTAACGCATACCACATTATCAACGTCCAATATAACATATAATCATATAATATAGGGTGTCATACTTTTAATGGGTTATTAACACAACAACCAATCATTATTTAGACATAGTATTTACCAATCAATGAGGTATATTTCAACCATCAATATCCAACCAACTATCATTCAGTCACCCAATAGGGTTCGTACATATCCAATAACCAATACAAAGTTAATCATTCAATGACCATTTAAGGTTCAAACCTATTCCCATGTCAACATTTCAATTCTAAGTGTCATATACTTAAGTGACTATATAAATCCCACTTAAAAATCATAACTTTTCTACACCAAACATTTCCAAACCATACCATGAACTCATAATAACCATCATAGGTCATTATATAGCTCAATCGAGTTCACAAATAACAACCAATATTCAACTAGCCCTTTTTCGATTCAAGTTTCTCACCTAATATTCCACTCCTCCTAACTTTAATCGTAGGATGTCTAAGCTATTTCGAATAATTCTGACACCCCACCGGCGCCACTGGAGTTTTCTAAAAATCAAACGGACAGGGGTTCGACGATATAGAGTTCTATAAATAACGGACGAATAAATGGATATAGTTTTTAGTTCAAGGAGCAAACGGGTCAGGGTTTTGGGCTATTGGGTTTGGGTTTTGAAGGGTAGGGCCCATGGGTTAGGGTGCTTGGTTGGTGGCCGGTCTGGTGGGGCCGGGCGCGATAATGGTGGGCTAAGGACATGCCGGTGTGGTGGTTTAAAAAGGAGGTGTGTCATTTTTAGGGTAGGGAGGGGGTTTTTGAGGAGGAGGGATCCCATGGGTTTAGGATGGCTGGTCGGAGGAGGGCATCGACGTGGGGGAGGGTGGCCTGGCAACATTGGCTGTGGAAGAGGCTCACGGTGGAGCTAAAGAGCGAGGGGAAGAGGAGAGAAAATAAAAGAGAGGGGAGGAAAAAGTGAATTATGGAAGGAGAAAGGCTTCTTCTTATAGGAAAAAGAAGGGGGTCTTTGCAATTGTGTGCGTCAGTTGTCGAGTGTACAGGAGTTGGTGTCAAGCTAAGGGGGTTGGGATAATTATCATATGAAGGGTTTAAATCAACTTTGTTTATGTGCAACATTTAATTTCCTAATTAGAGTATATATGTACAACATTTCATACAACTTGTTGACACAACAACTCACACAATATTAAATATATTTTCCAGTTATGTTCACTAGTTTTTCGTGCTCTTCAATAATATGTAAACAAAATTTAAAATAACTTTGTTTATTATTTTTAATTCACTAAATGAGCTCTAGTTATCTATAGATCCTTATATAAATTATTTAAACTTGATTTTTTTAATTGGTTTCAATTTTAGGTCGTTACAAGGGATTCCCCCAAGTCTAGCGAGAATGACACAGCTCGATGATTGGGGTCGCCCTCGCTGATTAGTTTGGGAGTTTTCCCCAAGTCCCGACTCACATCTTGCAAAACACTTGTACCTTTCCCAATAATGTCTGTCTGGCCTGTCGACCTTCCAGTACTTTCAATCATAGCCTCGATTCCAGCGAGAAAAGTAGTAATCGCTTCTTCCTACCACCTGAGTCGAGCATTCAAATCCATAGCCAAATTTTTAATCATTTTGTCGACATCATCATGAGTGACGACGTTCAAAGGCACACCTGTCAAAATAGTTGGGACTTCCTTCACCTCTTGTACCTTGAGCTTCAGCAATAGCATCGAGCTTCTTGCGCTTAACCATAGTGAAAAGCAAGCAACAAAGTCAAAGCAGAAAACTGAAACCAAAGTTGAAAACCAAAATAAAATCTGAAGATGGAATATGAGAATCGAATTCAAAGCAGAAAGTCAAAGTTGTGCACCCCTTACCTGGCGCGCCAAGGTGTTAACTTGGGGAATTGGCTATTCGTGCACGCCAACACCCGAGTGTATGTTTTATAGCAAAACAAAAATCCAAATCCAAAGCATAGTGAAATGTAAAGGGAGAACACAACTTTTATACTGGTTCGGCACTAATGCCTATGTCCACCGCATAGTAATCATTCATCATATAATTGTCGATTACAAAGTTTTTACAAGTTCGGACAATTTCTACGCACAAAGTTATATAATAGAACAACAAATAGTTTGTTAATTCTAAACTTTGACCAAATGCCCTTCTTCTTCCTCGTTGAGTGAAAATATGAGTTAATGTCCAAAAAGTAGCTTTAATGTCCAAGAGATTCCAAAGATATCCAAGAGAAGTCCAAAAGTCCAATAGAATGTCCAAATTTGTAGGAAAATGTTTGTGTAATGTTTAGAAGTCCAAAAGAAGTCCAAAATCCATGAAGATGATGAAGGCAGTCATTAATGGTGCTTGAGAGCTTCAATCCTATGTTCCAAAGTATGGAAATGCCTAAAGGGAACCAACCCCCTTGAATGCCAAGCTTGAGGATACTTATAGGTGAGTTTTGGGACCATCAGCCCGAATTTCATATCCCTAGGGGATGTGACATTCGCATCCGGGAAATAAAGCCAAAAAACCAAGCCAAAGTTGAAAATTCACATCCAAAAAAGTGTGAGGACATGTGCGGATCAAGGAAAAATAAGTGATCCACACAGTAAAATCATTTTCTAAAAATCCTTGCCAAATTCGAAAATTCGAATCCTAACCCAAGAGTCGAAATCGCATCACAGAATCATATAATCAAAGAAATCTAGTAACCAAAGCCAGGAGAAGTCTGAAGTGAACTTCTATAACCAGAAGACCAAAGAGCCATGAATGCGTCTAATCGTATTAACCAGAAAATTAAAGCCAATAGGAAATCCACGATCGCACCGGATTGTACTAATCAAAGAGACCAGAAAACCTGAAATCCAATGAAAGCCGACAATCGCTCTAGACTGTTTCGTGAGGGATAATTAGAATAGCCGAATAACCGAAATAGTCAGAATATTGAAGGAATGCAGAAGTCCAATAACCTGAATAACTAGAATATCCACAACAAGGAAATCAGGAAGACCCAAAATCCATAAATCCATAATAACCAATAACTAGATAGTCATATATCCAGATGGATTTAAGGCGGCCTTGCAAGGCAAGATGACCAAGAACAAGCCAGAGAAGTCCAAGATAGCCTTGCCATAGCAAGACGACTAAGGGCAAACCAGAGAGGTCCAAGATGGACTTGCTGGAACAATATGACCAAGGACAAGCCAAAGAGGTCCAATACGACCTTACCGGAGCAAGACGACCAAGGACAAGCTAGAGCGGTCTAAAATGATCTTACCGGAGGAAGACGACCAATGAAAAGCCAGAGAGGTCCATGACGGTCTAACCGGAGTAAGACAACCAAGGACAAACGACAGAGGTCCAAGACGGCTTTATCAGGGTAAGATGATCAAGGACAACCCATAAACCAGAGTCCTTAGAGTTTGCAATCCAGTGTTAGATTTTGTACTCCGCAAGAAAGAGTTTTACATTGCAAACTAATCTTATTAAAGTTATGAAACTTTGGAGTTTTTAGCAAAACTGAAAAAGAAAACTTAATGGTTTATCGTCCACAAATGGCACGGCTAGGGACTTGCCTGTTCCCGTACATTTGTATGCGGACTTAGCCATTTATTATCTTATTCAAAACAATTCCTAAAATCCTCTTTTATACTTCATAAAACACAATTATAAAACTACGCTAATGTTTCAATAATTGAGAACTCCAATTATAAAATTTATCTATAAAAAAGAAAATTTTCCACACATAACCTTTGATAATTTCAGTATAAAAATCCAACAATAAACATTGAATTATTTAACAATACCATTATTTTTTATATTTTATATAAAATAAAATTAAAACCTTGCTTTTGTTATAAAAATAATCTATATAGCTTCAAACTTAGTCGATTCGCCTAACGACGAATCAACGTCTTAAAAATATGGATTTTAGGCCATCTGCTGTTAATCACTTAACTAATACTGCATGTTGATTAATAACACATCAACGTTGAATTTAATTCAAAAATCAGCATGCACTTCAGACTTTAATGTTACTTATGTTAGACAGTTCATATGTTGTGAATTATGAAAGCAAGTAACATCCAAAACATTGAGGAATCCATTTACACCCCCCAACCTGTCCTCCTGCATCACAGTTTATATATCAGTTTATATATGCATATACATTAGATAATCTAATCAAATTCATTTAAGGTGAATCATCCGCTAAAAAGTAGGTAGTATCAAAGGTTATCCATTCACAAATGGGAATATATATCAAAAACCACCAACAAAGCAATAAATCATCTAAGCACACAATTAATAAACTAACAACAATTAATATTATTATATAAATTAACAATATTTGCAGTATTAGAGAAAGTGTGTGCAACGACCGGTATTTTTGGCCAATTGATCTTAAATATTCAATATTGTTTTAAATATTGAGTTGGTAATATAAATCAATTTTTATTTATTGAGTTATCGATTTAATAATCGAAATATGATTTATTACAAATCTATATAATTATCGTAATACGAAAATCTGAAATAATTCCATTCGAAATTGAAACGGAGTCAAAATGATTCAAATAATTAATAGAAATTCTATTTGAATAGGAAAGATAATAATAATAATTTATTATCGAGGAATTATTTGTTTTGAATTTAAATTATATTATATCGATTAAAACGGTTATTTTATATATAAGTTCGAATAAAATTTTATAATATATTCTGTTGAGTTCAGAATAGTGTTATAACATTGAAACGTCAGTTGTTACGTTAAAATAGCGGTTCATGAGTTCAAATATAAACCCAAAATGTTTTAATGGATAAGTATTAAATCAACTCAAATACTGAATCAAATTAAATTACATGTACCTTAAGTCATCCTAGTCTACTACTTCTGCGTACCTACCTGTAACCGAGCATTTTCTATTCCTTATACTCTAAGCTTAATTTTCTGCTATTAATACACGATGACTTCCCCCATTTCTAAAATCACCTTGCCATTCTTCCTTTTTTCCCTCGAATCGAAATTTAATTCAGTTCTTTTATTCTTCAAAGATCAAAGCTGACCCCCATTTCTACTTCTATAAAACACATTCTTTCTTCATTTAAGAAAAAGAGAATAAGAATCAAATCATGAATCGCAATGCTTTGGTGTTACTCTCACGAAGGGAGGGTGGTCTTTGTAGCTATCGAAGGGAGTTCGTACACTGCCGTGTTGGTGTTTAATCTGTATTGATATGTGAAAGGTGGAGTTTTGATTATTACTTTTTGTGAAGAAGTAGAGTGCGACAATGGGAAATACTGAGGAGTTGGGGGAGTTGATATTTAAGGTCAATGTTGTAAACTGCGTGGAGTTCGATCAAAGTTTGTGTTGATGTCATAAATATTGCATGCAAACTGGTTTGTTGTAAGGGTGCGAATTGTGTTTTTTGGGAGATATAAGAAATAGCAGTGGATTGAAATGGATGGTGGTGGGTTTGCCTGAACCTTGAAGACATGATTCTTGTTTGGGATTACAGTGATATAGCGATGGAATTTGGAGGCACGATTGTGGTTGTGGTTTGCAATATGCTCGTGATGGAGTTTGCAGGGTGAGGGATGGACATTTGTTGGAAATCACATAGATAAGATGATTTAAAAATTAATCACTGAAGTTGTTAATTTTATTATATGTTTAAAAATATATATTAGTATACTAGTTAAAACTAAATTAGTATACTGTTAAGAGGAAAGAAAATGGTATTAACCTTTATCTAGAATTTGGAATCTGGAAAGGGAGTTTTATTTAGTAAATCTTATATAAATTGTAAATTAGATAAGTGGAAATTTTGAACTGAAATTGTTAGCCTTTAAAAACCAGGAAGTTTAGAAAATTTAATTTTAGTATAAAGCCTTCTTAAGGAAATTTAGTAGCTAATTTTAAAAAAAACAAATTTTCTTAGGGGAGGATAAATCAAATTAAATCATTCGTGTGGGGTTCGAAGACTCGAAAATCAATGAAAGGAAATTGAAGTTGGTACAAGTGCAGATTAAAAATCATGGTGAGTAAGCTAACTCTTTGGATTTTATTTAAATAAATTTTGTACACTATTTGTTGGTTGTTTTGATGCATTTCAATATTTTTGTGGCTATTATAAATACATCAGTTATTTAGGCTTGGTGGTTGTGGCTACTATATATATATATATATATATGTGTATATATATATATATATATATATATATAACTGATTGGATATTTCCTATAGTACCATTAGCGGATGCCGGCAGTATCATTAGCGGATGACCCTATGCACCGCACAATATGATAATGAATGACCTTCTATATCGCGATATCCTGCCTTAAAGCAGGATGGATATTATTTATGTTGGCTAACATTTGTGGATGCAGGAAAACAGTCCCTCCAACTGGATTCCTAAAAAATATTATGATTTGTTTGCTTTCATATATATATTATCATATGTGAGGTGTAAGAAAACACGTGATTGATAATTGAGTGTTTTGGGTGTTTAAATATCACTGGGCCATTACAGTTGGCATCAAAGCTTAGGTTGAGCGAACAACTAGGCTTTGTGGGGAATTACTCATTAGAGATAGGGTCAGCTGTACCCTAGAATGAGTTGAGTGTATATACACGAGAAAGCGTATTTGTTAATTGATATAAAAATTGTTTTATATTGTGTTGCCTTGTTTGTTGAGTGGTTTATGAATTTTGTTCGAATCATGGGACGCTACAAGGTCATTTGGAATTCAAAACACTTGAACAGAAAATTTGATATAATATCATTTTAAGGTGAGTAAAAGAATTAATTTTACCAAAAACTGTATTTTGATATAGAAAGGTATAATTTTCTGAAATTATTATATTATATGGATTTGTTGGTTGATATTATAACCCGCTGAGATTATAAGAAATGAAATGGTTATATATAACCAAATATAATTTATATATGAATGGAATGTATACAAATGAGATGAATCAAAATTTAATTCAAATCAGAATCTGAAATGTAATCCCGGGAAGTTGGAAAAATATTTTCCAAAGTATATTAAAATAATATAGCTTTGTTTTGGAAGGGTTTTTGAAAAAAAAATCATTTTTGAATGGATTTTTGATGTAGTAAAGCACTGAACTCACTTTCAATGGCTAGAAAATAATTCTGATGATGACTGCAGCTTCATTAGTGTTCATTTTCGAGTTTATAAGTGATGGATTACTATCTTAGAAGAGATTTTGATCGAAATTTGTTTGAAGAAAACATGTTGGTTTGAAAATTCAAATGTTTTGAATTGGAAATAGTTCTAAATATACGTGTATACTTATGTGATTCTAACGGATTTGAAATGAAAACCTAGGGATTTAAATTTAACTCAAGAAAGTTAAATGGATTGAAGTGAATAAATTGATAGAATCAATTTGAATAGATTTAAATGGAATATGAATTGGATGTGAATGTATTGATTGAAGATCATTCAAATTAATTGAATGAAAGCATATATGGTGTGCAATGTAAATGGAAATCAAGAGTTTTGGTAGAGCTAAATTTGTTGAAATATGAAGAGTTAAGTTTTAACATAAGTGAATTTTTGGAAAAGTAAATGGGTTGGTAGCATTTTTCTACCTTAGTAACTTCGGAGACGAAATTCTTTTAAGGGGGAAGAATGTAACGACCCGGATTTTTGGCCAATTGATTTTAAATATTTAATATTGTTTTAAATATTGAGTCGGTAATATAAATCGATTTTTATTTATTGAATTATCGATTTAATAATCGAAATACGATTTATTTCGAATATATATAATTATTATATTAAGAGAATCTAAAATAATTCCACTCGAAATTATAACGGAGTCAAAATGATTAGAATGATTAAAGAAATTCTATTTGAATAGGAATGATAACAATAATAATTTATTACTGAGGAATTATTTGTTTTGAATTTAAGTTATATTATACCGATTTAATATGGTTATTTTATATATACGTTTGAATAAAATTTTATAATATATTCTATTGAGTCCAGAATATTGTTATAACAGTGAAACATCGATTGTTACGTTAAAATAGCGGCTCAGGAGTTCAAGTTATAAACCCTGAAATGTTTTAATGGACAAGTATTAAATCACCTCAAATATCGAATCAAATTAAATTACATGTACCTTAAGACATCCTAGTCTACTACTTTTGCATACCTTACCTGTACCCACGCGTTTTCTATTCCTCTACCCTAAGCTTATTTTTTTTTATAAATACACAATGACTTCCCCTTTTCTAAAATCATCGTGCCATTCTTCCTCTTTTTTTCCCCTCAAATCGAAATTGAATTCATTTCTTTTATTCTTCAAAGATCGAAGTCGACCCCCCTTTTCTACTTCTGTAAACTGCATTCTTTCTTCATTTAAAAAAAGAGAATTAGAATCAAATCGTTAATCGTGATGCTCTGGTGGAACTCCGTGAAGGGAGAGTGGTCATTCTAGCTATCGAAGGGAGTTCGGCCTAGTCTAGGAGTTCGTACGCTGCCATGTTAGCATTCGAACTGTACTGCTATGTGAAAATTAGAGTTTGATTATTAGTTTTGTGAACAAGTGGAGTGCGATAGTGGGTAGTACTAAGGAGTTTGGGGGAGTTGATATTTGACGACGACATTATTGACTGGGTGGAGTTCGATTGAAGTTTGTGTTGATGTCAGAAATATTGCATGCGAACTGGGTTTGTTGTGACGGAGCGAATTTTGAAAGAAATTGCAATGCATTGAAATGGATGGTGGTGGTTTGCCTGAATCTGGAAGACATGATTCTTGTTTGGGATTACAGTGATATGGCGATGGAATTCGAAGGCATGATTGTGGTTGTGGTTTGCGGTATGCTCGTGATGGAGTTTGCAGGGTTTCAGATGGACATTTTTTTGAAATCACATGGATAAGGTGATTTAAAATTTAATTACTGAAGTTATTAATTTTATAATGTGTTTAAAAATATATATTAGTGTACTAGTTAAAACTAAATTTGTATACTGTTAAGAGGAAAGAAAATGGTATTAACCATTATCTAGAATTTGGAATATGGAAATGGACTTTTATTTAGTAAATCTTATATAAATTGTAAATTAGATAAGTGGAAATTTTAAACTTGAAATCGTTAGCTTTTCAAAAATAGGAAGTTCAGAAAATTTAATTTTAGTATAAAGCCTTGTTTAGGAAATTCAGTAGCTAATTTAAAAAAAATCGGATTTTCATAGGAGAGGATAAATAAAATAAAATAATTCATGTGGATTTCGAAGACTCAAAAATCAATGAAAGGAAATTGAAATTGGTAAAGTGCAGATTAAAAATCACGGTGAGTAAACTAACTTTCTGAATTTTATTTAAATAATTTTTATATTATGTTTGTTGGTTATTTGGATGCATTTCAATATTTTTGTAGCTATTATAAATATATCAGTTATTTAGGCTTGGTGGTTGTTGCTATTATATACATATATATATATATATATATATATATATATATATATATATATATATATTGATGATTGGATATTTCCTGCAGTACCATTAGCGGATGCCTGCAGTATCCTTAGCGGATGACTATATGTGTCCCATAATATGATGATGGATGACCATCTTTACCGCGATATCCTGCCTTGAAGCGGGATGGGTATTATTTATGTTGGCTAACATTTGTGGATGCAGGAAAACTGGTTGGAGGGATCCAACTGGATTCCTAAAAAATATTATGATTTGTTTGTTTTCATATATATTATCATATATAAGGTGTTAGAAAACATGTGTAACGACAAGGATTTTTCCCGAACTCAATCGATCGCAAAATCGACTAAGACCGTTCAAAACCCGAATACGTTAACTCTGGGAATATAACACATTAGAACAATAACAACAGACTTTTATAAACATCATAATAATGTTACATCAGAGTACATCAAATAAAATTACAGCGGAAGATGAATTACAGTAAATTAATAAAATACACAGCGGAAATAAAATAACTAAGGTAGCAGAAGACAACTATGCTCTGGACACATCTTTAGGCTTCGATCCAGGATCTTGCTAAAGATAAATATCTGCAAAAAACTACTCGACTGCCCGTGTGAAAAAGATGGGCACCCGAGTTTGCAAAGTGAAACAAACTACGAGTCAGTCATGGGACTGGTATGAGAAATCTAACTTAACTAATCTAATAATAAGGCTAATCAAAGGACCACGCCGCTAACGCGGAACGGGTTTACTCCATTGGATTGCCAGTGCATAATTAAAAGTAAATCGTTAAACAACGCAATGCTTTTTGGAAAAATGAAACCATTACAAGATCAAGTCCCATCACACAATGCAACGCAAACCGGAGGATAGAGTTTTACCTTATAATGGCCAAAAATGCTTGATACGATAAAAACGGGTTTGATATTATTATTAGTGTATATATGTTTCAAAAACATTTCAAAGTAAATGTATCAATCCTAGGAAGCATAGTTGCCATACACTAAGCTACCATACTAGTAACACAATCAAATCCGTAGGGTCGTATTGGGAATTGGGTTTCCATCATGAGTCAAGGCTATGAACGATCTCCTTACCGATTCGAGACACTCTAGCTAATGTCTCAGGATCAGAGCTCGAGTGACCCTTGGATAGCTGCAGGGCCGGTCTACACTTGCGGTTTTTGAATTAGTTATTCCTGAACACACGTTTTCCGGTCCTATAGGACCTAACATCTGAGGCGTCTCATTCCATCATCCACATAAGTAAAATGTCGGGTCGCGTAAAACCCAAACACCACTTCTAGTTAGAAAGAAACATGCTGCTCTCCCTGCGTTCCCTTGCTCTGTTTTAGACTCAACCGGGTTGTGAGGCTCGGGAAGCTACGTTATACCAAAAGCTACGCCTAAACAGGCCGTGCTTTGATCATCAACCACAAGGCCTGCTTTTTAACAAAAGCCTTGATCACTTGCATCTTGGCATGCCACATTGACAATTCACACCATGCAATCGACAACCATCAATATATAAGAGGGTGTTAAGTAAGAGAATAAATTCTCCACCACCAAACAATTATATATCAAATAGAAATCAATTTAAATACATGAAGTGAATTTCAACGTCGGACACACATCCATTTACAAGTTCGTTCTGGGTCTGAACGAAACCGAAGACACCATATTCCTCGTATATCCGAATAATCAACAAGTACGTCTGGACGGCCACCGTTGTAGCCCCTTCAAGGTAACTACTCCAATCATGGGCGTCAATGGTAACTCATCCATTCGACGTGAAGATCGTCGGTCTTGTACCGTCTTCAACTCTTCGACTTAGATCGACGTATAATCATTTGAAATGAGATTGAAATCGGGCTTTTCAAATGATTCTCGCATATATATATATATGTATATGTATATGTATATGTATATGTATATTTTGAAATCATTTATTACCTTTATTAGTATTTAATAACGATCTATCGCTATTTTTTTATAACAATAGCCCAAATTTATTTAACGACGCTTCGGATCAATGTTTTCACCCAAATTTGTTTTACAAATTTATTTAAATCTAACCGTTGGATTTTAACACAATTCATATCGTTGGAAAGATCTTCCCAAGGCGAACCTAAGGTTTCAGTTTTGGGAAAATCCGACGGTCGGATCTTTCGGTATAATCGTTTAAAGGCATGATTCCAAAATGCTAACTACCACGCTCGATTCGTTTAATTTTGATTTTTATATATATATAATTGTATAAATATAATTCCTTCGTCCATTTCATTATTGTGATTATCATAACAAGCAAAGAACACTTGGTTTCATAACATTTTGATATATAACATAACACACAATAATGTTTATCTTATTTTAATTCATATACACATCCTAAATATAACAATGTATATTTTCTTTTACCCTTCAATTCACACAAAAATGTATTTTTCGTGTATCATTTCAATTTTACAAAAATAAAGATTTTGTGTCATTTAAATTTTCTAACAAAAATGCAATATATTTTGGTGTCAACCTCAATTCTACAAAAATGAATATATTTTGTTTGTTTAATTTAAATGTAACAAAAATAATGACTTTGTTATTCTTTCAATGCCAAGCAAAAATAATAATTTTGTTTATATCTTTCAATGCAAAACTAAAATTATAATTTTGTGTCAGTCTTTTCTTTACAAGCAAAATGATAATCTTGTGTTTTAATCTTTTCACATGAAAATGTAAATTTCATATCATTAATCTTTTTAATGAAAATCCAATTATATAAAAATGTAATTTTCTTCTTAATTCTTTTATTGAAAATCTATTTACATAAAAATGTAATTTCACATCTTAATTCATTTACATGAAAAATGTAAATTTTCTTCCTTAAATTCTATTTACATGAAAATGTAAGTTTTCTTTTTATCTATTTACATTAAAAATGTAAACTTTTCTTTTTAATCTAATTACATCAAAAATGTAAATTTTCTTTTATTAAGTTACATGAAAAATGTAACTTCACTTTAAATCTGATTCTCATTACGGTGTAAATAATGTCATTTTCTATGTATTCTAATATCAAATAAAAGAACATTTCATTTGTTAACATTTTTCTATGTTTTCTAATATCATATAAAAGCATATTTTATATGTACATATTTTTAACCATTCATATTAACGTAAAAAGAATATTTTTATGTTAAATCAATTCTAACATTTTAACAAAAACAAATAAAAAGATAACTTTGTTTGTCATCAATTCTGACACAACAAAATATATAAAGGTGATATATTTGTCTACTTAACATTTTATAACTAAATTGTTATTTTAACCATTTAAAAAGATTTTTTTTTGTAGTTTTGTTTATACGAGTAAACGTGGAAAGTTAGAATTCAATATTGGTATATTTAATAAAATTTAATGGTGCATTTATTTAATTAACCTTTGAAATCATTTCCTAAAACTCTTGCTTACATCAACCCTTCATCTATTCACTTTCTTTGCCAAAATAATCTATCAATTTATTAGTTTTTTCCCCTAACTCATTGACTTAATTAAGTCAAACCAAATTCAGTGGAATTATATATATATATATATATATATATATATATATATATACTTGATAAAATTTAATTACAATTGAAACCAAACACTGAAAATCGTTGTAATAATTAACTTGAATTTTTATATGTGAATTTGTTTTTAAAAATATAGTAAATGCTTGGCAATTATTTAAGTAATCAAAGCATATATATATAGAGAGAGGGTAGCATACTAAAATAATGAAACATAAAATACTATAACATAAATACCCCATTCTCTCTCTTCCTTTCATATGCAAATATTCCATAATAGAACGTACTCAAAGGGGATTTGACCGAAAAAAAAGATTTTTTTTTTTTTATATTTGAGAACTACAAATGCCTTCCCAAATATTTCTCAGTTAAATCAAATATCCATGAATGACGTTTTATGTTATATCTTAAAGATTGTACAAATATGTAAAAAGTTGACAAAACTTTTCAGTCTTCATTAATAATAAATTACATACTTATTACAACCGACCTCACCTAGACCTTAAGGGTATGACAATTTTTTTTTCTTTAATGACATTTAAAGCTCAAATAAATTGTTAACATTTAAACCATAAGAGTACACATTTAGTCAGTACTTATATATGCACAATTTTCAAGATGGAATTACATATTTCATATGGTTAAGAGTGCTAATCTTATATGCTAAACTTATGAAAATTTAAAACCGTTATGAACGCGGTTTCCAACTTCATAAACCTATATTCCATGGCATTCATTAGCATTTTATTTCAGGTTTAACAAAAAATGGTCCATCCCAATTTCTCCATTATTATGTTTCCTTATTATATTCACACGTTACATAATTCCAATTTCAAAACGTATATATCTTAAACCACTCAATTTATTAATTAAGTTCATTCATTTCGTAATCAATTTTCTTAATTGATTGCTTACTCAATTTAACTATTATCTCCATTAATTCTTCTCCATTGCAACGTTAATTTGTAAATTGTTTCATTCTCCTTCCTTGATGCTTCCATTATAAATTTACTATTTACGCATGTTTGATGAATCCAAGCTAATTTAAAATTTTTATTTTGGCAATTTTAGTGAATTTTGATTATTTAAAATGAATTATTTTAAATAATATCGACGAGAAATTTATTTTGAATAGAATTCGAACGTATATATTATATAGATCGTCGTTAGAATATAAATATTTATTTATATATATAAAAGGAATTGAAAATGGCACGGTACTTCGATAATTCGATTTCAAATTTCAAATGGATGTACAAGATTCAAAATAAACCGGATTTTAGTGAAACTAAAAATATTTGAATCAAATTGAGAATATCTTTCCAACAATCTAAAATATTAAAATTTCATAGCGGGAATCAAAAGGTATGTCCCGTTGAAAATTTAGAATAGTCGCTATGGAATTTCGACCCTTAAAAATGGCTAATTTGCAAACAACCTCGGTTTTCGACGAAACAACTTTTGTTGGATCCGTGATGTCAAGTTATTTCTAGGTTTCAAATTTCATAATTTTTCGAATCAATATGTGAGTGTGGCAAAGGAAAACGCGTTTGACCAGTTTCAGTTAAATTTAATCGACTGGAAAATGACCATTTTTCAAACGGTCTCAGAATTTGACGAAATTAGTTTTGTTAGGACCGCATCATCAATACGAAGCTAGAAAATATTTTTCTGGAATTTATAAAGTTAGTATGTGGCTCCGGTAAATTGAAATGTGCGTTCAAATTCAATTATAGAGTTATATTTTTATTTTGACGGAAAAACTGATCGAAACGATCGAATCAGCTTACGATACATATCCCATTATGTTCGGAATGGGGGTAATTAGCTATGGACGACAGGCGGTGGGTTCGATTTCGAGGTCGAAATTTAAAGTTGCTTTTTAGAATTAAATTAAATAAAAAAAAGTCAACTACCCCCTTTCTCTTCCACCCCCCCATTTCATTCATTCAGAAAGATAAAAAAAGGGAGACGAGAACGCAGCCCCCCCATCGCTCAACCACCACCGCCGCCGTCCAGGGCATCGGCGCCCTTTGCGCCACCTTCACCTCGACCTCCTCCCATTCTCTCCCTCCTCGCCCAAATCTCCCCACCACTCCACAACCAGGCCACCGCCCTAACCACCGAGCTGCCACCGCCCTAACCACTGAGCCGCCACCGCCCTAATCACCCTCCTCCGCAGCTCGAGCCCCCCTTCTGATGCGCGCGAGACCTCGCCCAAGCCCTCCTCTTTAATCAATTGTAAGTTTTTAATGTTATTTATATAGTTTTTTTATTTTATTTAATTACATTAGTTAGTTTTAAAATAAAAATTTAGTTTTTTTATGAAAGGGGGGGTTTAAATCAGTTTTATAGAAGAGGAACATTGTTTTAAATTGAAAAGATAAGATCTTTGTTTAAGAAAGATTTGATTTTGAAATGAATAAAGATTTGATTTTTAATATATATAAAGAGGAGATCTTTCTAGATGTAGCAATATAAAGACATGATTTTTATATATGTATGATAATAAAAATACGATTTTTATATTATATAGATAGTAAAAATTTGATCTTTATATGTGTAGCGAAGTAAAAACCTGATTTTTATTATATATATGTTGAAATAAAAATGGGATTTTTATAGCAATGATATAAGAATTCGGTCTTTATATTAGAAGTAGATATAAAAATATAATTTTTATATAGGAAGGAGCGTTATAAAAATATATTCTTTATTGGAAGAAGAGCGATATAAAAATATAATTTTTATATATTGAATAGTGTGATAAAAATATAATCTTTATTATATGAACACCATTGTAAAAATAGAACTTTTATCTATATAGTAGCGGTGTAAAAATAGAATTTTTATCTATATAGTAGCGGTGTAAAAAATAGAATTTTTATCTATATAGTAGCAATATGAAAATGTAATTTTTATATGCATAACAAAATATAAAAATGCGATTTTTATATATGTAGTGGCTACGGGCAACGAAATTGACAAAAGGCGAGCACGACGAAGATTTCTACATAAGAAGAGTCGTGGCGTTTGGATTAGCTAGTCGGTGAGAATTTCTCACTTTTAATTTAATTTTCTAGTTAAAATATATACTAGGATGCAGACGGTGTTTAGTGGCACCCGACACCCGTCGTCCACAGACCATGGACGGCTTGTATGCTTGTCTGTTTGATTTTGATGTGTAGTTGATTGTGTGATGTGATGTGAAATGAAATAAAATATTTATATAGTTAAAATATTTTATAGTTGAAAATAGAATTTTTAATGTGTATTTAAAATGAAATAAATATAAACAAATCGGACGATTTGTTTATATACACACATTTGACTAATATTGATTGGGACGATAAATTTTACACATCGCCCAACTGCACAAATAATATCTGTGTTTGATTGTTTGAAACCCCACACGAGTATTGGGATGATATATGACATATACTAATCCCAATAATTAGTTGTATGTCAATCGATTGATTGACAGACCGTTATGAGCGTTAAATATTTATACTTGATGCTTATACAGTGTAGAAAGCACTTTGGATGATGGTTGATTATTTGTCCTTGTTGATATATACATGCGTTGTATGGAAATCCATAGAAATAAAATCTATGGTAATTGATTGGGCCTCATTCTAGTTTTGGAAATAGAATATTTGAAGAGAAATGTTTGAATAAAATATTTGAGAAGAAATATTTGAAACGAAATATTTGAATAGAATATTTGAAATAGAAATATATAAAGCCGTGTTGATTAGATATGCGCTATTTTGACGCGAATGATATTTATATCGATTATATTTGTTTTTATAATGAATATTGAAAAGTGATTTCAAAATCGAATATTTTGAAATGAAATTCGAATTAAATTGAATTGAAACGAATTAGAATTCGAATTGAATTGAAACGAATTAGAATTCGAATTGAATTGAAACGAATTAGAATTCGAATTGAATTGAAAATAAAATGAATTCGAATCGAATTGAATTTGAATTGAAACCAATTTGAAATGAATTCAAATTGAAATTGAATTGAATCGACAATGAACTGAAATTGAATTAAAAATCGATTTGAATTGAAATCAATTTAAAATGAATTATAAGGAAAAAATTCAATTTAGATTTGAATTTGAAATGAAGTTGAAATCATTTTGAAAACGAATTTAAAACGATTTATAAAATACATTCTAAAAGGGAATCGACGAAATATATAATATATATTATATATATAATGGCCTGAATAGAACGCGCCGCGCTGCGGTAGTTCGTGAATTTCGACCATTGAATTTGAATGGATATTGCGGGGGATCCGACCGTTGGATTCTCCTAAAATCGGAACTGTTGGGTTTGTATCGAAAAGAGCTTTCTAAGAATATTAGAAATTAGAAATCTAACGGTTGGATTTGGAATTATGTCCAAATCAAATTGGGAAAAGGTCGCTGTAAGTGCAGTTCGATGGCCGTTAATGGAAATCGACTGTACGGGCCTTGATAAAATTATTAAAAATATTAATAATTAGTGTAAAATCATAAGAAATGATTTGGGAAGAATTGGGATGAAAAACTCCATATTTGAAAAGATAAAAATAGATTTTTATCGGAATGAACTAGTTTTGAACTAGAATAATAATTTATTTATTTTTAAAATAAATAAATTGGATTTAAAATGGTTTTGAAAATAACCAGAATTTCCAATAATTGAATTGGAATGGATTTGAATCAAAATTGTCTTCAGAATATTTCGATGTTGGATTTCGTGATGATACAGATATTGTTATGGGAATTTGAAAGATATATAGATATCGTTATTTCCAATACGGTATTTGTTGGTCATAGAATTTGATATTGAATATAAGCCGATATATTTTCTATTCAGAGCCTTGTACTCAAATATCAAATGGGATTTGGGTTTGTCGTGAATGATGTCTTCATTAACACTGTTCTTAACCCAGTTGAAAAAAAAGATTAAATCTTTTTGTTTAGATTTAATGAATGTACCAATTAAATAATATTTAATTGGAATTGAATTTGAATTGATTTTTGGGTTTATCGTGAACGATGTTTTAAATAACACTTGTTCTTTAACCCGATAATTAATGGAATGTGATTTTGGGTTTATCGTGAACCGTGTTCTAAATGACACTGATTCTTTAACCCAGTTAAAGATTAAAACTAAGTGGAGTTTTAATGAATCTTTAATTAGATTGAAAAGATCGAGAATGGAGTATCACCAGTTTTACTCCAGGCGATAGTTAAATCTTTAATTAGATTTGAACGTGAAATGGTAATTGAATTTACTGACAACACCGTGGTGTTAGATATGAAGTATGGCCGATTTTACTTCATAGAATGAATAGGTTGGGATTGGGAAATAAAAATAAATGATTACTTCGGTGTGGTTCGCTAATCCCGACTAGTTTGAATTGATATTCAAAAGAAGATTAATGAATAAATTTAAAGAATTTATCTTTGATAAAATTAATGGGAACCTTTCCCAAAGTATAAGAATATTTGAATAAAAGAATATTCTGAATTGGAATGAGGCGTATGTTGGGTTTATGTAACACTTATTTATTATATACGCGAGTTATTCAGAAAGACCGGGTTTATCCCATTTTTGAATAACTGATTCGACGTGGTGTCGAGGATGAAGACGGCGGTCGAAGACTGGAAGTCTTCACGTCGTTTGGGTGATTACGGATGATCTTGATTGGGCCGTACACCCAAGAGGAGGGAATCAGTTAGTGGTCGTCCAGACGTACTTGGAGATCGATGGATATGCGAGGTACAAGGTGCCTCCGGTTTCGTTCAGACCCAGAACGGACTTGTGAATGGACTGTGTTTCTGACATTGGATTTCATTCTGTGTGACTGATATCGGTTGCATAGAGTGGTTTGCCTGTGTGGCATGCTAAGATGCAAATGATCAAGGCTTCTGTTGAAAAGCAGAGTCTTGTGGTTGATGATCAAAGCACGGCCTGTGTGGCATAGCTTTGTGCGACGTGAATTCGCGAGCCTCACACCCCGATGGTAAACAAAAAACGGGAGAGGACCTCAGGGGGGACATGCGTTTCTTTCTAGTTAGAAGTGGCGTCAGTGGTTTTACGTGCCTTGACGAGTTTGACTTATGTGGTTATTGTTGTTGCGAGGCACCTCGGATATATCGGTGACTGTGTGAAGCCTATGGAGTCATTCGTTGGCTCATTTACGCCCCAAAGGGCGGAGAAATGTAGTGTTCAGGCATTATAATCCACATCGATGAACCGACCCTGACGATCCAAGGGGCAGTTGCGGCTGTTCCTGAGGCTCGGGCTAGACAATCTCGAATCGGTAGAGGACTATCTTTTGCCTCGGTTCCCAGATGGAAATCCAATTTCCAAATACGTGACTTTGTGGTTTTATTTGTAGAGCCTAGTATTGATGACATGATATATGGTACCCATGCCGCCTATGATTGATACTTATAATATGAAGTTGTTTTATATATTATGCACTTATAGTAGTATCAAATGATTTGTTTTAAACGTACTAAGCATGTTTGGCTATTATAAGGGAAAACCCTATCCCCCGGCTTGCGTTGCATTATGTGATAGGACCTGGGTCTTATAATAGCTTCATTTTTCCAAAAATCATTGCGTTGTTTTGTTATATGCACTAGTATTCTTGGGAGGAAACCTGTTCCGTGTTATACGGCGTGGTCCCTTGATATATTTGATTTAAAGTAAATTCTTAAATAAATGTTTTAGTTCGCACATTAGTCTAATGACTAACCTGGAGTTTGTTGTTTTAACCTAAACTCTAGGTGCCCTTATTTTGACACAGGAAACTAGTAGTTTTGGTTTTGAATATTTATATTCACAGGATCCTGATTTACAGCTGGAACGATACTCGGAAAGCTCTGTATCCTTGTATTACTTCTAGTTGTGTATTGTATTATTTTTCCGCTGCGATGTATTTAAATGTAATTTAAATCTCTGATATTTTCTGTGTAATATTTATTCATACTCTTTATATTCTTGTATTCTGATGGGATTGTTGTAATATACAATGAAATGTTCTTCCGTCTGAGTTCTATTTTGTCGTGTTCTCAAAATAATCTGGCGTTTCAAACGGTCTTGATCGGTTTAGCGACTGGTTCGGATCGAGCGGAATCCCGGTTGTTACATTTGAATAATTCCAAACTCCAAATATACACCACTAGTTAGACATTATATTGTTATAAATATATTAATTTTCTTTCTTATGTTTGTAACATACATTAATTTCATGCTTTTGTTTCCAATAAACTTTATTTTCAAGTTTTAAAATTCAAACGTTCATGTATGCACCTATACACATAAGCTATTAATTTAACTTAATTCCAACTCTTATATATCAACATACAGTTATTTTTGTGAAAATAAATTAATTAAAATAAAGAATACAGTATATATATCCGGGCAAAATCCGTGTCGTTACAACATGTGATTGATAATCGAGTGTTTTGGGTGTTTAAATATCACTGGGCCATTACAGTTGGTATCGGAGCTTAGGTTGAGCGAGCACTTAGGCTTTGGTAGGGAATTACTCATTAGAGATAGGGTCAGCAATACCCTATAATGAGTTGAGTGTATATAAACAAGAGAGCGCATTTGTTAATTGATATAAAAATTGTTTTATATTATGTTGCCTTGTTTGTTGAGTGTTTTATGAATTCTGTTCGAATCGTGGGACACCACGAGGTCATTTGGAGTTCCTAAACACTTGAATTGAAATTTTGACATAATATCATTTTAAAGTGAGTAAATGAAATAATTTTACCAAAAACTATATTTTGATATAGAAAGGTATAATTTTCTTAAATAATTATATTATATGGATGTGTTAGTTGATATTATAACCCGATGAGATTATAAGAAATAAAATGGTTATAAATAACCAAATATAATTTGTATATGAATGGAATGTATACAAATGAGATGAATTAAAATTTAATTCAAATCAGAATTTGAAACGTAATCCTGGGAAGTTGGAAAAATATTTTCTAAAGTATATTAAAATAATATAGCTTTGTTTTGGAAGGGTTTTTGAATAAAAATCATTTTTGAAGTAGTAAATCACTGAACCCACTTTTGTGGTTGGAAAATAATTCTGGTGATGACTGCAGCATCATCAGTGTTCATTTTCGAGTTTATGTGATGGATTGCTACCTTAGAAGAGATTTTGATGGAAATTTGTTTGAAGAAAATAGGTTAGTTTGAAAATTCAAATGTTTTGAATTTGAAGTGGTTATAAATATATGTGTATATTTCGGTGACTCTAAAGGATTTGAAATAAAAACCTGGGAATTTAAATTTAACTCAAGAAAGTTAAATGGGTTGAAGTGAATAAATTTACTAGAATCAATTTGAATAGATTTAAATGGAATATGAATTGGATGTGAATGTATTGTTTGAAAATCATTCGAACTAACTGAATGTAAGCATATATGGTATGCAGTGTAAATGAAAACTTGGAGTTTTGATAGAACTAAATTTGTTGAAATATGAAGAGTTAAGTTTCAATATAAGTGATTTTTTTTAAAGTAAATGGGTTGGTAGCAGTTTTTCTACCTTAGCAATTTTGGGGACGAAGTTCTTTTAAGGGGGAAGAATGTAACGACCCGAATTTTTGGCTAATTAATTTTAAATATTTAATATTGTTTTAAATACTGAGTTGGTAATATAAATCGATTTTTATTTATTCAGTTATCGATTAATAATTGAAATACGATTTATTTCGAATATATATAATTATCGTAATACAAGAATCTAAAATAATTCTAGTTGAAATTAAAACGTAGTCAGAATGATTGAAATGATTAACAGAAATTCTATTTGAATAGGAACGGTAACAATAATAATTTATTATCGAGGAATTATTTGTATGAATTTAAATTTCATTACATCGATTTAATATGGTTATTTTATATGTAGGTTCAAATAAAATTTTATAATCTATTCTGTTGAGTTCAGAATAGTGTTATAACATTGAAACGTCAGTTGTTAAGTTAAAATAGCGGCTCATGAGTTCAAATTATAAACCTCGAAATGTTTTAATGGATAAGTATTAAATCATCTCAAATATCGAATCAAATTAAATTACATGTACCTGAAGTCGTCCTAGTCTACTACTTCTGCATACCTACCTGAATCCGCGAGTTTTCTATTCCTTGTACTCTAAGCTTAATTTTCTGCTATTAATACACGATGACTTCCCCCTTTTCTAAAATCACCGTGCCATTCTTCCTTTTTTCCCCCTCAAATCGAAATTTAATTCATTTCTTTTATTCTTCAAAGATCAAAGCCAAACCCCTTTTCTACTTCTGTAAACCGCATTCTTTCTTCATTTAAGAAAAAGAGAATAATAATCAAATCATGAATCACGATGCTCTGGTGTTACTCACGTGAAGGGAGGGTGGTCTTTGTAGCTATCGAAGGGAGTTCGGCCTAGTCTGGGAGTGCGTACGCTGCCATGTTGGTGTTTGATCTATATTGATATGTGAAAGGTGGAGTTTGATTATTATTTTTGTGAAGAAGTAGAGAGCGACAATGGGAAATACTGAGGAGTTTGGGGGAGTTGATATTTGAGGACGATGTAACGACCTGGCATTTTGCTCGTCTCAAGTCGGTAATTAAACCAACACAAAACGATCAAAAATGTCTAATTGTTATTGACTTACACGGTTTAAAAAGAATCAGTACAGAATCACAGAGTACAATAATTTGCAATGGAATAAAATTACTCATAAATCTCAGAGTTTTACAATATTTGCACAGCGGAAAAATGTATATAATGTATACATAAATTTTTGGCTAAATAAAATTTTACACTTTGTTGTCGGGCTTAGTATGCGTGCGAGCGTCTTCAAGTCTCCACGTTTCTCTCCTCTTTATGAGCTGATATCTATAACCTGGAACACTTACGGCCTGACCCGAGTGCCCCATGCAAATACACAAAACACCTGAGTCAGGATTAAACTTATTTCAAGTAAGCGAACTTTGACAAACACATAAATATAATTTGTTTAATCCTATCCATATTTATATAAATTTGAGTATCTACATCAAAGGACTGCCAAATGCTTACCAAACGGAACAAACATGTAAAATAAAATGGTATAGTGAAAGGCGATGCAAGGCATGGAAATTAACATGTTCGAAATTTGCAGACCGGACAACATGCATGAAGCAGTGTGTAGCCACATGGATTTAGGTGTGCATGACAACATATATACTGATAAGATTATAAGGTAAGACTCGTATGCATGCACTAAATAACAAGGTAAGTCTGTACTACAGAGACAACGAAGGGCACCACACAAGTGAGCAATTTATATTATATGCAACTTCCTAGACTAAGGGCTCAAGTGACAATTAAAATTCCATGTAGTGAAAAAAGTCAATTTAGATATGATTCTTAGAATTTAAATAAGGTATGTATGCAACATAAATTCCACTACTGGTTCACATGCAAGATACTCAAATGGGATGTGTTTCATTTTCCAGTTAACATTTTCCCACATAGGCCATATGTAGTAACTATTCACAAATTAAGGGTTCTTATAATCCCAAATTTTCACCCTAAAATTTATCTACAGAATAACAAGTCTGTGGTGTGGACATTCACCTAGTGCAGATGAGGATTTAATGCCAAAGACAAACAAACAGTCCACGTTCCTTAGCTTACAACAGAAGTGTACAATATTAATATTAGACAGCAATGTACCAATACATTATTCAAGTAATTCAAGTGTAGATGAGCCATACAAACTTAACCAGGTAGCCAACTAAATGAATGAACTTTTATATATACCCATTGTAATTGGTATAATGACTGATCAACCACGCATAGTTTAAATAATGGAGCGAATAGCTTGTAGTGCATGAGTAGAGAGTCGCGTCTATTTATGAGCGTAATTTAACAAGTGGTCAGCTAGTCATACACAGATAGGCGTGGCATGCAGCAAGGTACAAGTAAGAAAATGGTTTAATCTTAATAGAAAAAATAGGATGGTCTCACTGCAAAAGTGTTTAACACAAGTTTGTCACTTATTAGAATGAGAGTAGAATTAAAATATACATCAAAAAAATGACATGCACAGTGGAATCCAACTGCAGACAACTTATTGCAGGCCCTAGCAGTTAGTGTTAAAATCTGATTTAGAAAATTCTCGAAGTCCCGGGTGGTGAATAAATCAACATGTGTTAAGGGACGCTGACTAGGGCATGAAGTATGCAGTAGTGTACAAAGTTTTGAGAGCAACAATGGTATCAACATCAAGTTCCACGTCCGTCAAAGAGTAAAACTTATATCTAGACACATGTAATTAGTTCATAAGACTGTCTGGTCATGCATGTAGTGAAATATAAGTGTATGAATCGAATACAAAAAGGGTGTCAACAAAGAATGCCATTCGGCAGGTCCAACATAAGTTCGGCTCAAAATGCAGCAAAGAGTCCACACAAATTATATTTAGTGAAAAACATGAAATTAGCAAACAGTCCACACAACTTACCTTTGGTCGCGGTGACAATAGAGAAGCCGGACTGGAACAGTGTAGTTCAAAGGTGAAGTCTTAGTTGAGCGTGGCGCAACAAGGTGAAGTCATCATGACCACCACAAACGAATCCTGGTGCATATGGACAAAGGAGGATAGTGCGTCGTGTAGATGTCAGAGCTGGTAGTGGACCGACATCGCGGTGACTGCAATTGGGCTAAGCTAGCATCAGTTTAGGAAGGTTCAGGTGCTACGCAACCTCATGGTGGTGGCAGACCGGTAAATGCGACGACGACGCTCGATGCCTTCGGCAAGAGCGGAATTTAGTTTAGTGTTGGCAAAAAAATGCGGAGCATTTGGCGTCAAACTAAGCTTAGTGGCTTCATCAATGGTTGAAGGAGGCAGCGGTTCAGCGATGCGAAGGCCAGTGAGGAAGGATTGTGTATGGTGGGAAAAATCAATTTACTGATTTTGATTTGAGAAATGAATTTGGGGAAATTTTTGTTTGAGGAAGACAACTATTGGAATTTTATCAGAGGGAGAAAGCGTTGTTTTGTGTGAACGGACCAAAGAGGGTACCTTATTTTATAACCTAACGAAGGAGACCAGCTTCAGACGAGAAGAAACACGTGTCGAACAGAACATCAGGCCAGAACATGGTTGAATGTTAGTGGAAAATGGTTGGAATGGACAACGTTGTGTACGTATTTTATCACAGTATAATTTCCATTACTTGAACAATTAAATCATTTTATATTAAAATAAACCGTTTCTTCATTGAACTACAAAATTTATTTTTCAAAGTTTTATTTAGTTAAATTCTAACTTTTGAATATTTTAACAACCCAAAATTTATTAATAACGGTTGCTTTAACTAACGTTCTTATCGAAATTAATTTTCATTACCTTACAAATAGCACTGCTTAAAATAAATTAAAACTTAGCGTTATATTCCACAAAATAAATCAACTTTTTAAATTAAAACTTCAACTTATATCTTGAAAACAAATTTGTCGATGGGAATTATATCATATTTAAATTACAACTTATAGTTTAAATTAATAAATCCCAAAACTAAATATAAATAATATAGTACAAGATGAAGGGTTAAGTAAAAAGTTCAAATACCATATTTGCGGTAAGATAGTTAGGTACAAACAATCAAGACAAAGTAAACTATATAACTAAATACAAAATTAAAAGCTAAAATATTATATAAATTGGTTAATAATGTTTCTTTAACATCGTTCATATAAGAAATAACAAAGGAACTTACGTTAAGTATCCAAATCAGTAGATATAAACATAAACTCAAATATTATTCAAGTAGATCAAATTCTAAATTCTATGTTGAAGCCAAATGTTAATATTTATCTCAACCTTAAATCTCAATTTAATTTATAATTTAAATACTCCTGTGAATTCAAGTTATCTAACAAAACATCCATATTGAAAATTAAATGTACAAAAGAAATATAAGTTTATCCAACTATGTTCAACAATAAAATTTCAAATTTTATATCAAACCCAACTATAAATATTTATATGAATGATAAATTCTGAATTATTTTATATTTCAAATGTCGAAAATTCTGGTTCGTTACAACCTCCCTCACTTAAAACTTCTCGTCCTCGAAAAGGATAGTTATAGAATTTATACTTAAGTAAAACAAATCTTACTTATATGATTTATTAAAACCAAATATAAGTAAAAGTTATCAAATCAGAATATTTATAATTCTAATAATCTTGAAATTTATAGAAAGGTTCTTAATGCATTAACAAAATTTTGTTATACACTAAATTGGAAAACTTTTTATATCACTTATTCTTTAATCAAACTTAAACCGTTGTATAAACTAAATAAGGAAATTTTCCATATAATGTGGAAGAAGACTATGTTCGAAGTACAAGATAATGTCAAGTAAAGTAGTTTAAAATGATAAAGTTATAAAAATAGATTTAATAAAACCCAAAAAGTTTACGGTAAGATAATTTTAAAAGCTATAGTAAAATGATTAAGCATAAGTAATTTTTAGAAAACTTGGTAGAAAATAGATAATGTTACAAAGTAGTAAAATAATGTGAGAAAAAAACTTGAAATGAATATATCATAGGTACAAATGAAAAATAGTTTAAATGACATGATAAGTTATTTTAGGTAAGTTAAATTAAAATACTATATAAATTCTTATATTCATGAATTTCAAATATTTGAAAGCTTCAAATGATTTCTCCGATTTTCATTTCAAATCATTTGGAGTATTATACATTTCTTTCATATAGAATCGTACTTTACTTCGGGATTTCAAAACCAAAATTGCTTTCAAAACATTAAATATATATGATGACTCGAAGCCTAACAAGTCCATCACCGTCCTTGCAAACTTTAGACATGCGTTGATCAGAAGCTTGACTAAAATATACAAGTACTAAATATACTTGTTTCAACCTCTCGTCAAAATTTTGTTCATTTCCTCAGGTTTCCCATGACAAGGCCTAAGGGCAGCTTATCGTACGTAATAATATAGATAATAAAGGTTGCTCCGGACACCTAAAGCAGACCATCTTCGAGGGTTCTCAAGCGAAGTGTACATCATGGTTTTCTTCTAGACACGGACCCCCAAGCACAAAATCGCGGAGCACATATATCTCGGTTTTTCATCCAGACACGGATACCGTACATGCCTAGGTTGCTCTTCCCAAGTACCATAATCGAGGGAACCCAAGCGAAGTGTATCTCATGGCTTTCATCCAGACACGGACCTCAAAGTAGAAAATCACGGAGAACATATAACTCGGTTTTTGTCCAGATACGGACCTCCGTATATGCCTAGGTTGCTCACCCAAAATCACACATGTCCTTCTTTTAGCCACGGGTCCCTCGAATCCATGAAAAATATCAAATCATTTCATATCCCAAAGTCGTAAATTATTTCACAACAATAATTCGCAAATACTTTCAATCATAGTATTGTTGTCTTTCAACATTTCAAATATCGGGATTCCAGTCATCGAAAATTTCTTAGTTCATAAATCAATTTGTAAACTATTCATCATATCCAAAATAATTTGGAAAACAATTCCAGACAATTGAAATACAATTTTCATTTTACAAACATACAACTTATGCTTTATATTTCGAAATTAATGATCTTATTCGAACATTTCAAGTCTTTCAAATTCTTCAGATTAAATACTTTAAGGATCATTATATCAAGCTTTATATATTCCAGTTTATTTTGAAATAATTCTTTGATAATTATACATAAGTTGATATCTTCTAAGAGATAAAAAATTTCCTTTCAACAATTGGAAATCAAATTTGATCAATACGGTTTTCTTATCGTTCTTCCAAATCAAGTAAGCTTTTCAAATTTTGAAAGCTTTATAAAATCGTTTATAATGTATACATAAATCGTATCAATCTTTCCTTAGATCAAATTTCATCTGACTAGCTTTGAATATTTTCAGATTTCCAAATAGATTTCATATTCTTATAATATAAGATGTTCAAGAGTTTCAAATCAATATCTTAGAAATGATTTACAATTTAGATAGTCAAATAACCCTTTTTCTTTCAAATTTAAATGTCAAATCTTGTTGAAAAGTTTGCACTATTTAGTTTAGTTGAAAAAACCTCTTGAACATTTTCTATTCAAAATACTGTCATACTTCCGCTACGCACTCTGATTAGGCATATACATATTCAAACTAGTATTGGTAAAACATTCCAAAACGTCGATCTCAAAAATTTTCGGAACCAAATTCTTAATATTTTCCAAAATCCAACTGTCTTACATAAGTTGGATTCTATATTTTAAAACTTTTTAATTACTATGGAAAGCTCATTAAAGTTCCATTACATAGCGTCTTGAATAAATCAAAGTTATCTAGTTTGTTTCGATCTTAGTTTCATTTGACACACAGTCTAGAAGGGGTATACATGAATCAAATCAAATTCCATGTGCTCAAAATAGGAGTTTAATTTCAAACGAGTATCAAGCGGTATGATGGCTCAGATCAAAATGCTTGGCCGAGTTCATAAGACAAAAAAGTATGGAAGTCATTACTCCCGAACAATGGTTCAAATCCAAATGGTAAACGAATCAAGGCCTAGATAGTAAGGTCAAAGGCACACAAGGATGCAAGTATTAGCAGTTCGATCATGTGATACTCGAATTTTTCTAACTGATTCTATTTCAAAATTTCATCTTTTCATTATAACAGACCACTCGTTAAATAACTTCCATTCAATTCAATCATACAGTTTCAACAGTATTCTTATATAAGTTTTGAAAACTTCCATCTACTATCTTGAGATGTTATTTCAATCCCAAAAGTCATTGTGTTTTCTAAATCGATTCGATTTTCAACCTCATTTCAAAAATACAGATTCATGTTTTCAAACAAATCTTGTTATTCAAACATTATCTTTGATTTGCATTTACGTCGCGCATATCACTTCTTCAATCGAATCATCATATTCAATTACCCGGACCAAATTTGCTCGGATCGACGGGAACACTTTACCAAAATAGCTTGTGTAAAATAGTAAGGTTTTAAAATCATAAGTTGTAATAGCAAGCTAAGTAAAAGATAAGGTAAATGTTCACAAATTATAAACCAGGCAAAATAGTTAGTCATATTTTAAGCAAAACAGGAAAAAGAAAATAGATATTTTGGTATAACATAAGTGAATATGATAGTTTATAAGGAAATTAATTTAAGTTGAGATAAATAAATAAGATCAAAAGTATAAATTGTTAAATACACTAATTTAGTCAAAATAAAAGGTTAAATATAAATACAAAAAGGTTTAAGCAAAACAAAGAATATATTATATAAAAGTTAAATACAAGCAGTTTGGTAAGTTAATAAGTTCAAATAACTTGATTAAATATAAATAATTTAGAAAAGTAGAAAGCTAAGTATACATACAAAATGAGTAGTTTAAGTAAAACAATGAATTGACGGCTGAGGGTAAATAGTATTAGCTTAAAACAGTTGAAAAAATAAGATTACTCTCAAACAAATAGAGATAGAAAATATTAAGTAATTAGCTACTGAATTTCAGTCCGATCCGAGTTAATTTCAGTATCGCTTCAACTCACATTCCAACCGTCGTTCCTCAAATCAATATCGATCGGATTCCACTTTGTCTAACCTTACCGAGCTCCTAATTGCAAATTTTCGAACTCATTCTTGCCAAAAATCTTTTCTTTCTTCGGTAAAACAGTTCTCAAATAACCGTTGTTCTTATACATATAGATTTCCAACTTTTATTCTTGAAATTTTCATTTTAAACTTGGAATCTTTTTCAAGGCACTTGGTATCGTCTGGCTTTACCCTTTAACTTGATAGATCTCGGACTATACGTCGTTCAAATATAAGCTTTGAAACTCTTGTACGAAATTTTCATTTTAGTCCGGAAATCTCTTTTCTTTTCTTTCTCTTCTTTTCAAAATAATGTATTATAAGATTTCAAAACACTTGGAAAATCGGTTCATCTTTTACTTTTATTTTCTTTGAATATTTCGAACATTCGACGATTAATTTCGAAAACCTTCACCACAAAAAACCTTTATTTTCAAAAATAACCTTTCCAAAATTTAATTTCAAAAAAATATCTTCCAAAATAATTTATTTTCTTCCGAATTCCGCTGATTCTAGCATCAATTCTGCTCAATCTAAGGTATTTCTACCTTATCTCTAAATTAAACCGAATAAGCTAAGCTTTGTATGAACCAAAGCTCTGATACCAGCTGTAACGACCTGGCATTTTGCCCGTCTCAAGTCGGTAATTAAACTAACTCAAAACGATCAAAAATGTTAGATTGTTATTGACTTACATGGTTTAAACAGAATCAGTACAGAATCACAGAGTACAATAATTTGCAGCGGAATAAAATTTCTCATAAATCTTAGAGTTTTACAATATTTGCACAGCGGAAAAATGTATTTAATGTACACATAAATTTTTGGTTAAATAAATTTTTACACTTTGTTGTCGTGCTTAGTATGTGTGCAAGCGTCTTCACGTCTCCACGTTTCTCTCCTCCTTATGAGCTGATATCTATAGCTGGAACACTTAGGACCTAACCCGAGTGCCCCATGCAAATACAAAAAACACCCGAGTTAGGATTAAACTTATTTTAAATAAGCGAACTTCGATAAAAACATAAATATAATTTTTTTAATCCTATCCATATTTATATATATTTGAGTATCTACATCAAAGGGCTGCCAAATGCTTACCAACTAGATCAAACATGTAAAATAAGATGGTATAGTGAAAGGCGATGCAAGGCATGGAAATTAACATGTTCGAAATTTGTAGACCGGACAACATGCATGAAGCGGTGTATAGCAACAAGGATTTAGGTGTGCATCACATCATATATACTGATAAGATTATAAGGTAAGACCCGTATGCATGCATTAAATAACAAGGTAAGTGAGTACAACAGAGACTGCGAAGGGCACTGCATAAGTGAGCGATTTATATTGTATGCAACTTCCTAGACTAAGGGCTCAAGTGATATTTACAATTCCATGTAGTGAAAAAAGTCAATTAAGATATGATTCTTAGAATATAAATAAGGTATGTATGCAACATACATTCCACTACTGGCTCACATGCAAGATACTCAAATGGGATGTGTTTCATTTTCCAGTTAACATTTTCCCACATAGGCCATATGCAGTAACCATTCACAAATTAAGGGTGCTTCTAATCCCAAATTTTAATCCCAAAATTTATCTATGGAACAATAAGTCCATGGTGTGGACATTCACCTAGTGCAAATAAGGATTTAACGCCAAAGACAAACAAACAGTCCGCGTTCCTTAGCTTACAACAGAAGTGTACAATATTAATACTAGACAGCAAGCAACCAATACATTATTCAAGTAATTCAAGTGTAGATGAGCCATACAAACTTAACCAGGTGGCCAACTAAATGAATGAACTGTTATATATACCCATTGTAATTGGTATAATGACTGATCAACCATGCATAGTTTAAATAATGGAGCGAATAGATTGTAGTGCATGAGTAGAGAGTCGTGTCTATTTATGAGCGTAATCTAACAAGTGGTCAGCTAATCATACACAGATAAGCGTGGCATGAAGCAAGGTACAAGTAAGAAAATGGTTCAATCTTAATAGAAAAAAATAGGATGGTCTCACTGCAAAAGTGTTTAACACAAGTTTGTCACTTATTAGAATGAGAGTAGAATTAAAACATACATCAAAAAAATGACATGGCCAGTGTAATACAACTCCAGACAACTTATTGCAGGCCCTAGCGGTTAGTGTTAAAATCTGATTTAGAAAATTTTCAAAGTCCCGGGTGGTGAATAAATCAACATGTGTTAAGGGATGCTGACCAGGGCATGAAGTATGCAGTAGTGTACAAAGTTTTGAGAGCAACAATGGTATCAAAATCTAGTTCCACGTCTGTCAGAGAGTAAAACTTATATCTAGACACATGTAATTAGTTCATAAGACTGCCTGATCATACATGTAGTGAAATATATGTGTATGAATCGAATACAGAAATGGTGTCAATAAAGAATGCCATTCGTCAGGTCCAACATAAGTTCGGCTCAAAATGCAGCAAACGGTCCACTTATATTTAGTGAAAAACACGGAGTTAGAAAATGTGAAATAAGTCGAATCGTAAGCATAAACTTACCTTTTGGTCACGGTGACAACAGAGAAGCTGGACCAGAACAGTGAAGTATGAAGGTGAAGTCTTGGTTGAGTGTGGCGCAACAAGGTAAAGCCATCATGGCCACCACAAACGAATCTTGGTACATATGGACAAAGGAGGACAATGCGTCGTGTAGTTATCAGAGTTGGCAGTGGACCGACACCGCGGTGACTGCAATTGGGCTTACGAAGGAAGCTAGCATCGATTTAGGGAGGTTCAGGTGTTGCGCAACCTCATGGTAGTGGCAGACTGGTAGATGCGACGACGCTCAATGCCTTCGTTGAAGGGAAGAATTCAGTTTAGTGTTGGCAAAAACATGTGAAGCATTTGGCGTCAAACTGAGGTTAGTGGCTTCATCAATGGTTGAAGGAGGCGGCGGTTCAGCGACGTGAACACCGGTGAGGAAGGATTGTGAATGGTGGGACAAATCAATTTACTGATTTTGATTTGAGAAATAAATTTGGGGAAATTTTTGTTCGAGGAAGACAGCTATTGGAATTTTAACAGAGGGAGAGAGCATTGTTTCGTGCGAACGAACCAAAGAGGGTACCTTATTTTAGAACCCAACAAAGGAGACCAGCTTCAGACGAGAAGAAACACGTGTCGAACAGAACAGAACGGTGATGACAAATGGTAAAACTTTCCATGGCCCAAATCTCAGCAAATATTTGGTCAGATAAGGGTAGATTCTGATGTTGGGCTGAACAAGGAATTTCAAGTGAACGGTGCACAAAATTGAACGAATGTCGGGCCAGAACACGGTTGAATGTTAGTGGAAAATGGTTGAACTGGACAATGTTGTGTACGTATTTTATCACGGTATAATTTCCATTACTTGAACAATTAAATCATTTTATATTAAAATAAACCGTTTCTTCATTGAACTACAAAATTTATGTTTCAAAGTTTTATTTAGTTAGATGCTAACTTTTGAATATTTTAACAACCCAAATTTTTTTTATAACGGTTACTTTAACTAACATTCTTATCGAAATTAATTTTCATTACCTTACAAATAGCGTTGCTTAAAATAAATTAAAACTTAGCATTATATTCCACAAAATAAATCAACTTTTTAAATTAAAACTTCAACTTATATCTTGAAAACAAATTTGCCGATGGTAATTTATATCATATTTAAATTACAACTTATAGTTTAAATTAATAAATCCCATAACTAAATATAAATAATTTAGTACAATATGAAGGGTTAAGTAAAAAGTTCAAATACCATATTTGCGGTAAGATAGTTAGGTACAAATAGTCAAGACAAAGTAAACTGTATAACTAAATTCAAAATTAAAAGCTAAAATATTATATAAATTAGTTAATAATGTTTCTTTAACATTGTTTATATTAGAAATAACAAAGGAACTTACGTTAAGTATCCAAATCAGTAGATAACATAAATTTGGAAAAATGTTAATGTCAAAGGAAATATACAAAAGAATTCTGATTTAAACATAAACTCAAATATTATTCAAGTAGATCAAATTCTAAATTCTATGTTGAAGCCAAATATAAATATTTATCTTAACCTTAAATCTCAATTTAATTTATAATTTAAATATTCCCATGAATTCAAGTTATCTAACACAACATTCATATTGAAAATTAGATCTACAAAAGAAATATAAATTTATCCAACTATGTTCAACAATAAAATTTCAAATTCTATATCAAACCCAACTATGAATATTTATATGAACAATAAATTCTGAATTATTTTATATTTCAAATATCAAAAATTCTGGTTCGTTACAGACGATGTTATTGACTGCGTGGAGTTCGATCAAAGTTTGTGTTGATGTCAAAAATATTGCATGTGAACTGGGTTTGTTGTGAGGGTGCGAATTGTGTTTTTAGGGAGATAAAAGAAATAGCAGTGGACTGAAATGGATGGTGGTAGGTTTGCCTGAATTTGGAGGACATGATTCTTGTTTGGGATTACAGTGATACGGCGATGGAATTCGGAGGCACGATTGTGGTTGTGGTTTGCAATATGCTCATGATGGCGTTTGCAGGTTTTCAGATGGGCATTTGTTGGAAATCAATTGGATAATGTTATTTAAAATTTAATTACTGAAGTTGTTAATTTTTTAATGTGTTTAAAAATATATATTAGTATACTAGTTAAAACTAAATTAGTATACTGTTAAGAGGAAGGAAAATGGTATTAACCATTATCTGGAATTTGGAATATGGAAAGGGAATTTCATTTAGTAAATTTTATATAAATTTTAAATTAGATAACTGGAAATTTTAAACTTGAAATCGTTAGCTTTTCAAAGCCAGGAAGTTTAGAAAATTTAATTTTAGTATAAAGCCTTCTTAAGGAAATTCAGTAGCTAATTTTAAAAAAAAAAATCAGATTTTCTTAGGAAAGGTTAAATCAAATAAAATCATTCATGTGGATATTCAACGATGAATATTCTATGAATTAGAATATCGTCGCGAAGTATAATAAACCGCAAGCGCCCGGCGTACACTTGTAGTACGTTAGTCGATCCACAAGGAAACAATAATTTTAAATTCTATTCAATCAAATTAAACCAAACTTTAAAATATGTTAACTAAAATTTAACAAAATTAATGACTAAGTTGAGAATACAACTATTGGTTAAGAGCAATTTAGAGGTGTTTTCACATCACACAAATCAACATGTTGAAGTTATGATCTCTATTTGTTTTGTCATAATGAGGTTAGATGTTGTGTTTATCATAAGTATGACATATTTATGCTATTAATTAGCATAACTTAGGTCATCAAACTATAGCACAAATCTAATTCACTATTCAATTCTCATGAAAAATACAACAAGTTGAAAGCGATATCAATTTTAAGAATACTCTATTTACTATTAGTTAGTAATATAGAATATCAAATGTTGATTAACACTTCCTATTTTTACCAAAATCATGTATAAACGAAAAGGCAAATTTTTTTGTGTCATTTAATCAAGCATGATCTATCCTCTATTAATTAGAAGCATAGATCATCAAAACCAAGCATGATTAACAAAATACACTAAACATCCATTCTTCAATAAGCATAAATAGAGAGCATGAAAAATAAACTATGTTGAATCTACGTGATTAGAGAGCTTCATCACCCCTAAATTAAAGGGGTTTAGCTCCTCATTTGTGTGGTTATTTCAGCACCAATAGATTTCAACATTGACGAACAACAAAAATAGAGAACTAAATAAAGGAAAATCTATTCTAATTGCATAAATTAAAATTGCACTATTTGCAGAAAAGAAAATCTAAACTACTAACATAAAGTAGAGCACAGAGATTAAAAGAGATATGAGAGAGACATAAAAGAAATTAGCTTGGAATCCATTCTTGTTTATTTGATCAATTACACTTTTATTTGCTAAAAAGGAGATCCCGAAATACATGAAACAAAGGGGTATATACATATATGATCAAAAAACCCTAAAACCCCAATCACTTTCCTTGGAAATCCACAAAATGCCCATTCATGTAGCTTCTAATTGCCATTAGCCACTAATGAGTCATGTAGAATGCAAGAGGCTTTTTGTCTTAATCTTTAATATGAAGCTTAAGAGAAAATGAGCTAATTGAAAGGTGTGGGCCTCCATTATCCATAAAATGAATTAATTCATTGCCTCTTTTTGTGAAAATGCATGCTTTCCCTCATCTCTTCATGTGTATATATCCTTTTAGCTCCAAAATTCCTATAAGAGATGAACACAAGGAATAAGTAAAAGATTTCACGAATTAAAACATGCACAAGTGACCACTTTTTCCCAAAATAAGTGATGATTTTGAAAATATTTAAAACATGGTTTGATCATATAAAATACCTAAAAATGTTAATTTATTCAACTAAACAAGAATAAATATGTGAGTATAAATGTGCATTTTTACGTGCACATCAAATACCCCCACAATTATCTTTTTATTCGTCCTCGAATAAAGTAAAAAACTAAGCTAAATCCATTTTCGTAGGGAGCACGATTGCATTGAGCGTATGCAACAACCCGTTAAACCTCCGGGTGTCCCCGGTAGGATGAGTGTTTTCTCGTGAGGGTTTTCAGCGAATACTACACACAAAATCCAAAAGTTGAGTGCAAAAAATATTTACAATATGCAAGACTAAAAAATATTTACAAGACGAGTGCAAGCTTTTAAAGGTATATTTACAAATGGATAATTTACTTTTAAATATTACACGAATGAGTTAACATAAATTTGGGTCGTCACTATGAAATTTGAGTCCGTTACTAATAAAACTTCAAACAAAAGTCATGTTATCATCACAAACTCCTCCAACTTAGCCAGTTGTTTTGGTAGAAACATAGTGCAAATATGAAATGAATTCTATAATCGATATCAACAATCGTAAAACGGCGTCTCAACTTCCTTCTTCTTAACAAGTTAGGTCGATTAAGTGAAGAGTGTGCTTGGATTTCAAGCGCTTACTCTCTCTTTGTTACAAAATATTTACATTATTAGTATTTACAAACACCTAACCAAAAGACCAAGGTTACCTCCCGTGAGAGTTTGGGACAGAGCTTGGCGGATTATGAAGACCGACGCTGACTTTATCAACAAAATGTCTGTAATCCTTAGGTGTCCAACTCATAAAATGAGACCAAGATATACCGATGTTGACATTTTCAACAGTGTGTAGGAAAGAGCTTGGCGGGTTTGCACACCAACGCGAGATGTACTAGCAATGTTGGATACCCTTGGATTATTATTATACATAAACATTCTTTTTTTTTTCTCTTTTTTTCCTTTTTTTCTTTTTTACATAAGAGAGAGGGTTAAGCGAGAATATCTTAGCACAACTTCACTTAAAAAAACTAAAATGTTATCGCAAGTAGTCTAAATCAACCATTCATTTAATCAGATTACAATTCAAAAACATTTCATACTCATCACCTATGGATTTCCCAATATACCAGTTACACCAAATTTGCTCATAATTCAAACTTTCCTTTCGTTATCCACTAAGAGAAGTAAATCCCCAAACATTTAAATCAAACGACCAGAATTGTATGCTAACTCCGTCATGTCTTATTTAAAAGTAAATAGAAATGCGAAATTCTTTTTTTTAAAAGACAAAAAAGAAAGGAAAATTCTATGCAAAACCAAAATAAATATGAAACTCCCCCCCTCCATACTTTATTTGGACTGTGTCCCTACAGTCAATGCATGACACAATGAGTGAATGAAAGAGAAATATTTACATATGTACAAAAGAGGGTTAGTATGACTTACTGAATGTGCGTGCAGAAAATATGCAGTCAAATAGATGAATCAGTCCACAATGGACCAATGGATCAGCCTCATAAGGATTATGAGATATAGTTGAAGCACAGAAAACCAAATCATAAAGGATGTTATATTACGTGTCAGATTTGGAAGAACATTTTTTTTTTCAAAAGTTTAAGTTGCTAATTTAAAATGTTGAGCTAACAATTGATCCCAAAATCGAATTGAATTTCTGTAGCAACTAAAGAGAGGTGATCAAGCCGGGGTTCAGTAAAAGTTTCAAAAACTAAGATTGATTTGTTTAGAAGATGTATAAATTGAGAATCATTCTCAACCCCACACTTATTTTGAGAAATATTATTCAGTTTTTATTTGATATTTTGTTGACTAAAGGTTCATTCGTAAACCTAAAGTCAAAACCAAACAAATGAATTTTCAGTAAATTTAAAAATCATGTTTTCTCAAAAACAGTGCTATTCCAGAAAGAGTTCATATACCGCAGAAATTTATCATAAAAAAACAAGTGATCACAGTGAGGTTTAGTTGAAACGGTGAAGTTGCAAGGAGTTTCAACAGTTTCAGAAAAAACATTATTGTGTTCAAGATCACATTCAGTAGTTTCGTTATTTTCAACCTCAAGAATTTCAAAGTTTTCAAATTTTTCATTTTCAATTTCAGACACAACAACATTATCGTCAATCATTTTAAGAAGTTTTCGCTCATCAAAGTCGTCCTCACTTAAATAGTTGTCAACAACTTCATCATTTTTGTCAGGCTGACAATCTAAAGTTACTAAATTTTCAAAATTTTCAGAATCTAGGAGAGGAAGATCAAATTGAAGATTAACGTCTTCGTTTTCAAGAGAATTTAATTTCAAATCAAGCATAGAGCTTTCAGCAACTTCGTTAAGATTTTCGTCAACTTCAAAAGTTGTTAGTTAAAGATCGTCGATTGTGGTAAAAGGTGGATTATCATTTGACTCATCACATGTTGAAATTTGATTAGTTTGTTTTGCACGAAAATTCAAGTAGTTTTAAAACGACAAATTCGTGTGATTATTGTGAATTCCATTCATTTTCTCAACAAAATCAAATTTATAATTATTTACAAGAGAATTTTCAATTTGAAATTATTGAGAACAAAAAATTTAAGTTGCACCACAATTGAAATTATTCTCATTGCCAAAATCATGTGTAAAGTGATCCACATTTCCATTCTGAAATTGAAATTCATTTTGGAGTTCGAAATTGAATTGACAAGGTTTATAATCAAAATCATTTGAACTAGGAAGTGAATTCGAATTTTGATTTTTTTGAAAATTTTGACTTGAATTGTTGCACATTACTTCAATTAATCTTTGTCAAGATTCATTAAATTTTTGACTTTCTTCAAGTAGAGATTGAATACATATTTCAATACTTGAGGGTTGATGTAACGACCCGGATTTTCAACGACTTTGGTTATCGACATAAGCTCGATGTCGATAACCAAAACATCGAAAAATCCTGGTAATTAGTGAAAGAAATTAGAGGGTGAGGAAAGATAAGATAGAAAATTAGAATAGAAGAAGAAGAAGAACACAACATCAGAGTAACACGAATCTCACAGCGGAACGAATAAATATATTTCATAACATAACTTTAAAATACAAATTTGTACTTGAATATACATGTCATTATCAAAGTACAGCACTTACAACACAGCGGAAATAACTATAGCTATATGATCCTGAAGCTTCCTGCTCCAGCTCTCCCAGTATATCTGTAAATCCTGACTACTTGACTGCCCATACAAATTTAGGCACCCAAGAGTTTAGGGAAAACAACAAAGTAAACTCCGGGTCAGTCATGGGACTGGTATGAGTAAAACAGTTTAAAACAGTTCGAACAAGTAAACGATATCTCATAAGACCACGCCGCATAACGGAACGGGTTTTTCCCTTATGAGAATCCAAAATATCTTTATATCAAAAACCTTTTGATATTATAATAATGTCTATCAACCCCAGTATATATATAATCATCTAGTAGAAACGCTTTCATCTCACGTTCTACATATATAGTATACAATCAAAACCGCAAGCACGTATTGGGTAATGGATTTCCAACTATGACAAGGTATGGAACCACCTTTCGCTAATGTACCTCTAGAGAGGAATACACTGGGTTCAACAAGAACATCTTGCAACCCGGCCACACATGACCGACCACTCATTTCGCTTGAGTGTATCGAATGTATATCACCAACAGTTGGGATCAGCAACCGTTTCTCGAATGGGACAGCATCAACAATAGATTTTTAGAAGTAAATGAAACTCTAGATCAGGTGATTATACACCCTACTTCAGTGCGACCGACTTAGCCATGCTGCCTGCCCGATTTCTGTCATTTACCGGATGATGAGGCTAGAAGCTACGCTTTATCATCATACCAGATTCACTTTGAATGCCACATCGTCAAATCCATCGAATCACCGATTGACGTCTACAACAATACATTATGTGTTAGCTAAAAGAAGTTTCCTTCTCCGCCTCCACTCTTGGTACGGTTGGAGAAATCAATATACGTGAACGTCTGGAAATACTCTGTCAGACATTCATCCATACAAGTCACCCAGGAATAGGATGAACTGAAGGCACTATTTCTATTAATTGAAAAAGTCCTTGCACTCTACTCCGTCTTCGATTATCTTTATATAATATGATTCGCACGCTACTGCCGATATGGAGTGGTTCTTCGGATAATAATCCAACCGGTCTCTCCATATTGACAACGATGGTCAAAACTTCGATAGTCTGTGATTTAACTACCGAATAAAAACAAGTGTTTCGATAGTCGATGATTTTACTATCGAATAAAACAAGTGTTTATCCAAACATCCAACAATCAGTGAGCCTTTAATTAATATTCCATTAATTAAATCTCTTCTCTATTTCTTTATCAATATTTGTTAACCAAATATTTTCAATAACCATATTGGCCTTATACGTTCTTTGGAAAACATTTCCATATATCGCCTTCCTTTATTTTCTATACTAGGAAATATTCGTTATTCTATTTCCAAGCTTTGCACATATTTGGGTTAAAACAGATGTTGTGTAAAACATCGTTACGACAACCCAAATACAATATTTAACTAATTCTTATTCCACATTGATCTTCGAGCCTGAATCTTGCTACTTATCGGTATATCATGAAATCAACCAAGTTGGGGTATAATTACCTCTCATACCTTGACTGAATAACATTTAACGTCAAAACAGACAAGACTACTTACTCAAATAATCAATACCATACAACTGATTATTCACCTTTAAAAACATATACACTTTCTCTTTTATTCTTCCGAGATTTTATTCCTAGTCTTCCTTTTTGATTATACTATTCTATTTCTAAGTTCATTTCCTTATCGACTTCTATATATATCGATACGTTGATTCCTAACTATCAAATTATCTTAAAAATATTTTTAGTTTCCTTAAATTCCCGGAAAAATTCGCCATAACCTCCTTTGTGCCGGGAGCATCGGGAAATTTCAAATAGCTTTCCCGGTCCTTCTCATCTCAAAAAGAAAAAGAAAAAGCCAAGCGGCTTGCCGACACGGCGCATAAAATCTCATATATGAATTAAATACGTACCTTTTTGTCGGGCATTCTATTTATTTCACTTCTATACTTTATTCCATACATGTCTCCTATATATTTATACCAGCCCAGTCTAAATTAACTATACCAATCGTTTTAACTCAATTTGTTAATTAAATCTGTTACTTAACTTTTCAGTCTATTTCACCTTCATATTTGAACATGACATGTTCAAATATATTTTAACTGCATATTAACAAATTCTAATCATACTCATACTCTCGTTTCCTTATCGACTTCTTATTCAAATTCCAATTCAATTCTATTTGAATTCTCTTTATTTAAACTTCATTTGAATTCTATTATCAAATTTTATAGTTTAAAGTCCATTTGAAATTCTATTTTCAAATTCTATATTTTAAAGTCCATTTGAAATTCTATTTTCAAATTCTATATTCAAAGTCTATTTTAATTCTCTGCATTATTTATAAACAACGTTTATAACTTCAATTCAAATCCCACCTTTCCATTTATAAACAACGTTTATAAATTCAATTCAAATCCCACTTTTCCATTTATAAACAACGTTTATAAATTCGATTCAAATCCCATCTTTCCATTTATAAACAAATTTTATAAATTTGATTCCCATCCCATATTTTCATTTATAAACAACGTTTATAAATTTGATTCCCATCCCATATTTTCATTTATAAACAAAGTTTATAAATTCGATTCTCATCCCATATTTTCATTTATAAACAACGTTTATAAATTCGATTCCAATCCCATCTTTTCATTTATAAACAAAGTTTATAAATTCAATTACTTGTTTTATATACCTTCAAACAAGTTAATATTTTCTATAGTCTTATTTAAATTTCAAATTCTATTTATAAAAATAGAATTTCCTTTTTAAAAATCTCAAATACCCTTTTCGATATTTTTATAGATCAATATTCAAGCCCCATTGATATTTTAAACAATCGAATCAACCAATTTTCAATCATTTGATTTTTAATACATCATATATGAATATATATGAAATCAAACAAACAACAGATAATATATATTTTTGAGGAATCCAGTTGGATTCCTCCAACCTGTTTTTCCTGCATCCACAGACGTTAGTCAACATAGTAATACCCATCCTGCTTCGAGGCAGGATATCGTGGTATAGAAGGTCATCCACTAATCATAGCGTGGGGCGTATAGGGTAATCATCCGCTATGGTACCGCGGGCATCCGCTAATGAGACTGCGGGAATCCAACCAATCATCAACCCAATATATATATAATAGTTAAGCCTAAATAACTATATATATTTTAAAACAATCAAACAGCATTCAAACAAGCACAGACAATTATTTTTAACTATATAAAAATAATACTAAATAAAAGGTGAGATTTACTCACCGTGATTTTTATTTGCTAATCCAATACGATTCTAACTTAAATCGAACGATGTTCGATTTAAATAAAAATCCCAAAGCTGATTCCAATTGACTTCAAAAACTCCAAAACCAATTCCATTGCGAGGATAATTTTGTCATGGTTGTATTCCAATTGTTTTCGTTTCAATCTGAATCAGTATGAATGAATATAGTCGTTACAAATTTAATATAAATTAAACTGATTTAATTTAATTAAAAGTGTTTAACTAACAACTAATTTTTTTTTCTAGAAAGATTGTCAAACAAAAAAAACATTTCCAAGGACCATGTATGGAATTTAATTCCAAGACAGATGGACATATTATTGTGCTTCTTATTATCATTATTATCCCAGGTTGTATATTTATAAAGTAACCATTATTAATTAACTAAATAAATTAAATAGTTTACCTTAATTCTTGTTTCACATTTTCTGCTTAAATACTGGAAAATCCATGCCTAATCACCCTTACTTCGCGAGCACCTCCTGACACTACCACGAGACTCTAACCCTTTCCATCCTTGTCACCCAGAAGCCATCATCACGCCTCCTTCTAATGACGAGCAAAACTCTCTGACTTCATTCATACGTTCGCAACAGTATTCGCTCCTCTAATCCCAATCAAAATCAACACTGTTCCAATCGCTAATACCATCCTCAGCTTTCATGAAATCGATTCCCTACTTTGTTGCCTCAATCTAAACCTAGCCTTCTGGTTCGCGAGTTGATTCCTTCCCCCAAACCAAGTCGCGGCAGCGATCGAACCAACCCAACTCCGCCTCACTCTCGATTACAGACAGAACTCGAGCTCGAACCACCCAGATCCCATCGCACGCTTCAGTCTTCCTAATTACCCAGTCCCCTAACACAGTGTTGCGAACTCCCAAACACCAGTGGAGTTGAACTCGCGAACCCCAATCAGCATCGCAACCAGAGCATCCGTACTATAGTGAGGAGCAGCTTGATTCAAGCTCAAGAATGATGTTTTCGATTTGCCCTTGGATGGAAAAGGGGCGATTGTGATAAATGAAGGGAGCGGCCCTTCTTATATAGCTGAAGCTCGATTTTTTTTTTGCAAATGAAATAAGGGAGGATCGGCCCATTTTATTTGAGGTGTTTGGTTTAGTTTGTGGAGACAGAGAGGCCATGGGACTGTTTTAGTTTGAGGATGTAAAAGAGCCATGGGTTTTGCTTTAATTTCTCATTGTTGTTTTGTTTCCGACCATAAGTCTATTGATATTTTTGTTTTAATTTAATTTGTTTTAGGACCCATGTCCTTAAATTAAAGAACCAACCTGATCCAGAACTCCTTTTTGAACTCAACCATTGACACTGACCATCTGAACTATTCTGATTCAAACTATAATTCGAATTCAATTATTTCAGCTTCTCGATAATTATATAAATTCGTAATAAATCATATTTCGATTTTTAAATCGATAACTAAATATAAAAATTCCTTTTACATTTATCCACCCAATATTTAAATTAAATATTAAATATTCAAAAATTAACCCATAAGAATCCGGGTCATTACAATCTTCCCCACTTAAAATAATTTCGTCCTCGAAATTGCTAAGGTAGAAAAAGTGCTACAAACCCATTAACTTTTCAAAACTTATTTATGTTGATACTCAACATTTCCAACTTCCTTACGTCTCTCTTTCGAATAAATCTTTATTCGATAACTCCTCCCTTCGAATAACTATATTCGATAATCTCTTTATCAAATAACTAGATTCGAAAACATTTCTTCGAATAAACTATATTTGATTTACTCTATTCAATTTACTCTTTATCAATTAACTCTATTGGATTTAACTCTTTTCGATTAACTCCATCGAATAACTAAATTCGATAACTCGTTCGAATAACCAATATTCTATAACTCACTTCGATTAAACTAACAGGTAACTCTTTTCGATTAAACTATAATCGATAACTCATTTCGATTAACAAATAATCGATAACTCCTTCTGAATAACCAAATTCGATAATTCCTTTCGAATAAACTATATTTGATAACTCCTTTAATTTTATCTGAATAACCAATATTCGATTAACTCCTATTAACTTTATTCGAATAACTCCTATTCGATTAACTCCTTTTATTCTATTTGAATAAACTAATATTCGATTTAACTCCATTCGCTTGACTCTAGATCGCAGCGATCACAATTGTTACGCCTGATTCCCCCAGGAAACATCCGACCGCCCTAGGCTATCTGCAGCCCTGCAAATTACGCTAGCAGTCGTATGAAATGGCAACTTATCCTGAGTAACTATGTTAGACTAATTCTATCTCAATACTATATTCGATCAACTTTAATTGAATAACTAACATACAATTAAATTCTAATTTGATTAATTATGTTCAATTAACTTTATCTGGTTAACTCTTTATTTGAATAACAATTATTCGATAAATTCTGATTGAATAACTAATATTCAATTAACTCTACGGATTAACCCTAACTGATTAACTCTAACTGGTTAATTCTTACTCTAATCGATTATTTCTAACTCTAATCGACTTCTCCTATTCGAATAACTCCTATTGGATAACATTTATTCATTTATAAAGATTTACGTTTAGTAACGGTTCTTCACTTTATAAATGTTCTCTTTAATAACGTTACTTCACTTATACAAGTGTTGTGTACCCTCTTCTATTTAAAACTATCGGTGTTAAAAACCAATATCTCTTTCCTATATAAGCTCAGACTTATATATTCCATTTATCGAATGATAAATATTCAATTTAATTTATAACTGTCATTTATAAATTAATCTTTTTTATTTATCCGTTAAAAACAGATTTCCATTTTCTATTCAGCTTCTGAATATTCCTTTGATTAAATTCTATTTATTTAACAAATAAATATCTCATTTATAACATTCTATTTATTTTCTATAAATAACTATTTCCATTTAATCTATTTGTAAATGTTTTACACATATTTCCTTTTTAAATTCTATTTGTAAATGTTTTTACAAATATTTCTCCTTCTATTTGTTTGCACATAACTTCCTTTGTATTTGTGTTACAAATATATTTCCTTTTTAACTCTTTTGGTTTTTCCTTTATTCAAACCCAATTCATTTTTCATTCACATGATTTTACTCAATTTATTCGTTTCGATCCATTTAACTTACTTAAGTTAAATTTAATTTCAATCATTCAAATTCCCATTAACTAGTTGCTAATTAATCATTTTGCCTATTTCACCTTTTTTATTTGAATATAACTTATTCAAATATATGTCAACTTAATTACAACTAATCTAATTATATTTTCAACTCGAGTTATATATTCGATTTCGAATATAAATTCTCAATCTCTTTCACTTATCCAAAAACCCAATTTCGATTCAAATTTCCTTCAACTAATTATTCTCCAGTTTAGTTAATTCTATTTAACCATTTAAAATATGATTTTTGTCTTAAAAATCATTTCACTTACTTCACTGGAGTTCATATTTACTTTATATCTCCAGCCTGGATTTTCTAATGCCAATTCGGATTTTATTTCCTAAAAATCCTTTTATTTATTTAATTTAAACCGTTATGGTTTTATAATGGTTCTGGCGCTGCTTTTCTAAAAAATTTGATTTTGACATAACTCAAAATCTATACGACGAAATCCAGATTTTTCTCTTTCATTAGAAAACTATTGTTCAACCGGTCCCGACGATTCTTGTTTCAAAGAATTCCGACTTCAATTGAGTTCTGTATGCTAAATTGAAGTTTGAATCGCCAATTTACGAACTGCCGCGCTATGGCGAGCTCGTTTTAATTATATTTATAAATATAAACGTTTTAACTTTGTTTATAATAAATTCAACTCCATTCTGATATATATATATATCAAATCCATTTTTTCCATTTTAACATAATATTCCCGATCTATTTCACTTCTTTATTCAAATCCTATATTTACAATATTCAAATTCCATTGAATTTCTTTATTCAAACTCTATATTTGATTTTCCTTCTATTCAATTTCTATTTGAATTTCCTTCTATTTAAATTATATTTCAATTCCTTATCTTTAAATTCCATTTGAATTTCTTTATTCAATTTCTATTTGAATTCCTTATTCAAAAACCCATTTCAAATCCCTTATTCAAATTCCATTTGAAATCCTTTATTCAATTTCTATTTGAATTCCTTATTCAAAAACCCATTTCAAATCCCTTATTCAAATTCCATTTGAAATCCTTTATTCAATTTCTATTTGAATTCCTTTGTTCAATTTCTATTTGAAATTCTCTGAATTTAAATTCTATTTCAAACTCTATATTTTCTTGAATTCTAATATTCAACCTCCACTTTATATTCTCTTTGAAATTCTATTTAACCATTTTCCATTTGAATTCTAATATTCAAATCTCTATTTTACTTTTCTTTATTCAAATCCATTTGAATTCCTTTGAATTCAAATTCCATTTCAATTTTTCTTATACAATTTCTATTTGAATTTTCTTTATTCAAACTCATTTGAATTCCTTTGAATTCAAATTCTATTTCACTTCTATTTGAATTATATATATATTCAAATTCCTTTATTTTACTTCTATTTGAAATCTATATTCCAATTCCCATTTCAAAATTCCTTTGAAGTTATATAAATATATACATATATTTATATCTATCCCAAATTCAAAACATTTGAATTTTCAAACAACTTGTTTCTTTTCAAACAAATTTCCATCGAAAACTTTTCTAAGGCAGCAATTCATCACTTAGAAACTCGAAAATGAACACTGATGATGTTGCGACCATCATCAGAATTATTTCCCAACTACTGAATGAGTTCAGTGCTATATTTCTTTCAAAATCCATTCAAATGATTTTTATTCAAAAATCCTTCCAAAATAAAGCTATATTATTTTAATATATTTTTTTCCAACTTCCCAGGATTTTATATTCTGAATTCTGGTTGAAATTCAATTTCAATTTATCACATTTGTATATTTGATTTCATATACAAATTCTATTGGTTATATATATAACTATTTCTGTTTTATAATCTAATTCGATTATAATCCTAACAATCAACTTAACTATTTAAAACAATATCGTGTCCAATCTCCTATTCAAGTGTTTATAAACTCCTATCGACATCGTGACGTCCCACGATTCGACCAAAATTCGTAAGCCACTTAACAGACTAGTCAACACAATATAAAACAGTTTTTATATCAAATAACAAATACGCGCTCTCGTATATATATACACTCAACTCATTCTAGGATACTACTGATCCTATCTCTAATGAGCACATTCCAACAAGCCTAGGTATTCGCTCAACCTCGCTCTGATACCAACTGTAACGACCCGGATTTTCAGCGACTTTGGTTATCGACATAAGCTCGATGTCGATAACCAAAACATCGAAAAATCCTGGTAATTAGTGAAAGAAATTAGAGGGTGAGGAAAGATAAGATAGAAAATTAGAATAGAAGAAGAAGAAGAACACAACATCAGAGTAACACGAATCTCACAGCGGAACGAATAAATATATTTCATAACATAACTTTAAAATACAAATTTGTACTTGAATATACATGTCATTATCAAAGTACAGCACTTACAACATAGCGGAAATAACTATAGCTATATGATCCTGAAGCCTCCCGCTCCAGCTCTCCCAGTATATCTGTAAATCCTGACTACTTGACTGCCCATACAAATTTAGGCACCCAAGAGTTTAAGGAAAACAACAAAGTAAACTCCGGGTCAGTCATGGGACTGGTATGAGTAAAACAGTTTAAAACAGTTCGAACAAGTAAACGATATCTCATAAGACCACGCCGCATAACGGAACGGGTTTTTCCCTTATGAGAATCCAAAATATCTTTATATCAAAAACCTTTTGATATTATAATAATGTCTATCAACCCCAGTATATATATAATCATCTAGTAGAAACGCTTTCATCTCACGTTCTACATATATAGTATACAATCAAAACCGCAAGCACGCATTGGGTAATGGATTTCCAACTATGACAAGGTATGGAACCACCTTTCGCTAATGTACCTCTAGAGAGGAATACACTGGGTTCAACAAGAACATCTTGCAACCCGGCCACACTTGACCGACCACTCATTTCGCTTGAGTGTATCGAATGTATATCACCAACAGTTGGGATCAGCAACCGTTTCCCGAATGGGACAGCATCAACAATAGATTTTTAGAAGTAAATGAAACTCTAGATCAGGTGATTATACACCCTACTTCGGTGCGACCGACTTAGCCATGCTGCCTGCCCGATTTCTGTCATTTACCGGATGATGAGGCTAGAAGCTACGTTTTATCATCATACCAGATTCACTTTGAATGCCACATCGTCAAATCCAACAAATCACCGATTGACGTCTACAACAATACATTATGTGTTAGCTAAAAGAAGTTTCCTTCTCCGCCTCCACTCTTGGTACGGTTGGAGAAATCAATATACGTGAACGTCTGGAAATACTCTGTCAGACATTCATCCATACAAGTCACCCAGGAACAGGATGAACTGAAGGCACTATTTCTATTAATTGAAAAAGTCCTTGCACTCTACTCCGTCTTCGATTATCTTTATATAATCTGATTCGCACGCTACTGCCGATATGGAGTGGTTCTTCGGATAATAATCCAACCGGTCTCTCCATATTAACAACGATGGTCAAAACTTCGATAGTCTGTGATTTAACTACCGAATAAAAACAAGTGTTTCAATAGTCGATGATTTAACTATCGAATAAAACAAGTGTTTATCCAAACATCCAACAATCAGTGAGCCTTTAATTAATATTCCATTAATTAAATCTCTTCTCTATTTCTTTATCAATATTTGTTAACCAAATATTTTCAATAACCATATTGGCCTTATACGTTCTTTGGAAAACATTTCCATATATCGCCTTCCTTTATTTTCTATACTAGGAAATATTCGTTATTCTATTTCCAAGCTTTGCACATATTTGGGTTAAAACAGATGTTGTGTAAAACATCGTTACGACAACCCAAATACAGTATTTAACTAATTCTTATTCCACATTGATCTTCGAGCCTGAATCTTGCTACTTATCGGTATATCATGAAATCAACCAAGTTGGGGTATAATTACCTCTCAGACCTTGACTGAATAACATTTAACGTCAAAACAGACAAGACTACTTACTCGAATAATCAATACCATACAACTGATTGTTCACCTTTAAACACATATACACTTTCTCTTTTATTCTTCCGAGATTTTATTCCTAGTCTTCCTTTTTGATTATACTATTCTATTTCTAAGTTCATTTCCTTATCGACTTCTATATATATCGATACGTTGATTTCTAACTATCAAATTATCTTAAAAATATTCTATCTCCTTAAATTCCCAGAAAAATTCGCCATAACCTCCTTTGTACCGGGAGCATCGGGAAATTTCAAATAGCTTTCCCGGTCCTTCTCATCTCAAAAAGAAAAAGAAAAAGCCAAGCGGCTTGCCGATACGGCGCATAAAATCTCATATATGAATTAAATACGTACCTTTTTGTCGGGCATTCTATTTATTTCACTTCTATACTTTATTCCATACCTGTCTCCTGTATATTTATACCTGCCCAGTCTAAATTAACTATACCAATCGTTTTAACTCAATTTGTTAATTAAATCTGTTACTTAACTTTTCAGTCTATTTCACCTTCATATTTGAACATGACATGTTCAAATATATTTTACTGCATATTAACAAATTCTAATCATACTCATACTCTCGTTTCCTTATCGACTTCTTATTCAAATTCCAATTCAATTCTATTTGAATTCTCTTTATTTAAACTTCATTTGAATTCTATTATCAAATTTTATAGTTTAAAGTCCATTTGAAATTCTATTTTCAAATTCTATATTTTAAAGTCCATTTGAAATTCTATTTTCAAATTCTATATTCAAAGTCTATTTGAATTCTCTGCATTATTTATAAACAACGTTTATAACTTCAATTCAAATCCCACCTTTCCATTTATAAACAACGTTTATAAATTCAATTCAAATCCCACTTTTCCATTTATAAACAACGTTTATAAATTCGATCCAAATCCCATCTTTCCATTTATAAACAAAGTTTATAAATTTGATTCCCATCCCATATTTTCATTTATAAACAACGTTTATAAATTTGATTCCCATCCCATATTTTCATTTATAAACAAAGTTTATAAATTTGATTCCCATCCCATATTTTCATTTATAAACAACGTTTATAAATTCGATTCCAATCCCATCTTTTCATTTATAAACAAAGTTTATAAATTCAATTACTTGTTTTATATACCTTCAAACAAGTTAATATTTTCTATAGTCTTATTTAAAATTCAAATTCTATTTATAAAAATAGAATTTCCTTTTTAAAAATCTCAAATACCCTTTTCGATATTTTTATAGATCAATATTCAAGCCCCATTGATATTTTAAACAATCGAATCAACCAATTTTCAATCATTTGATTTTTAACACATCATATATGAATATATATGAAATCAAACAAACAACAGATAATATATATTTTTGAGGAATCCAGTTGGATTCCTCCAACCTGTTTTTCCTGCATCCACAGACGTTAGTCAACATAGTAATACCCATCCTGCTTCGAGGCAGGATATCGCGGTATAGAAGGTCATCCACTAATCATAGCGTGGGGCGTATAGGGTAATCATCTGCTATGGTACCGCGGGCATCCGCTAATGAGACTGTGGGAATCCAACCAATCATCAACCCAATATATATATAATAGTTAAGCCTAAATAACTATATATATTTTAAAACAATCAAATAGCATTCAAACAAGCACAGACAATTATTTTTAACTATATAAAAATAATACTAAATAAAAGGTGAGATTTACTCAACGTGATTTTTATTTGCTAATCCAATACGATTCTAACTTAAATCGAACAATGTTCAATTTAAATAAAAATCCCAAAGCTGATTCCAATTGACTTCAAAAACTCCAAAACCAATTCCATTGCGAGGATAATTTTGTCATGGTTGTATCCCAATTGTTTTCGTTTGAATCTGAATCAGTATGAATGAATATAGTCGTTACAAATTTAATATAAATTAAACTAATTTAATTTAATTAAAAGTGTTTAACTAACAACTAATATTTTTTTTCTAGAAAGATTGTCAAACAAAAAAAAACCATTTCCAAGGACCATGTATGGAATTTAATTCCAAGACAGATGGACATATTATTGTGCTTCTTATTATCATTATTATCCCAGGTTGTATATTTATAAAGTAACCATTATTAATTAACTAAATAAATTAAATAGTTTACCTTAATTCTTGTTTCACGTTTTCTGCTTAAATACTGGAAAATCCATGCCTAATCACCCTTACTTCGCGAGCACCTCCTGACACTACCACGAGACTCTAACCCTTTCCATCCTTGTCACCTAGAAGCCATCATCACGCCTCCTTCTAATGACGAGCAAAACTCTCTGACTTCATTCATACGTTCGCAACAGTATTCGCTCCTCTAATCCCAATCAAAATCAACACTGTTCCAATCGCTAATACCATCCTCAGCTTTCATGAAATCGATTCCCTACTTTGTTGCCTCAATCTAAACCTAGCCTTCTGGTTCGCGAGTTGATTCCTTCCCCCAAACCAAGTCGCGGCAGCGATCGAACCAACCCAACTCCGCCTCACTCTCGATTACAGGCAGAATTCGAGCTCGAACCACCCAGATCCCATCGCACGCTTCAGTCTTCCTAATTACCCAGTCCCCTAACACAGTGTTGCGAACTCCCAAACACCAGTGGAGTTGAACTCGCGAACCCCAATCAGCATCGCAACCAGAGCATCCGTACTATAGTGAGGAGCAGCTTGATTCAAGCTCAAGAATGATGTTTTCGATTTGCCCTTGGATGGAAAAGGGGCGATTGTGATAAATGAAGGGAGCGGCCCTTCTTATATAGCTGAAGCTCGATTTTTTTTTTTTTTTTTTTGCAAATGAAATAAGGGAGGATCAGCCCCTTTTATTTGAGGTGTTTGGTTTAGTTTGTGGAGACAGAGAGGCCATGGGACTGTTTTAGTTTGAGGATGTAAAAGAGCCATGGGTTTTGCTTTAGTTTCTCATTGTTGTTTTGTTTCCGACCATAAGTCTATTGATATTTTTGTTTTAATTTAATTTGTTTTAGGACCCATGTCCTTAAATTAAAGAACCAACCTGATCCAGAACTCCTTTTTGAACTCAACCATTGACACTGACCATCTGAACTATTCTGATTCAAACTATAATTCGAATTCAATTATTTCAGCTTCTCGATAATTATATAAATTCGAAATAAATCATATTTCGATTTTTAAATCGATAACTAAATATAAAAATTCCTTTTACATTTATCCACCCAATATTTAAATTAAATATTCAAAAATTAACCCATAAGAATCCGGGTCATTACAGTTGATCGTCATTTTGAAAATTTAGTGGTGTAAAATCAGGATTATTCTGAAAATTTTGAAAAGTTAGTGGTGTAAAATCCAAATTGTTCGTACAATAGTTGTTATTAAAATATCCACATGAATTTGGTGTAAAATTATATGGATTATACTTATTATCACAACTATCGTAAAATTAATGAGAATAAGGAAATTGGGACATTTTCAAGAAAATGGAATTTTTTTTTTGAATTTTTGTTTAAGAGAAAAGGGAATATTCACAAAAGTATTTTTTTTAGATTTTGGATTTTTTTTTGTTTTTTATTTATATATGCATGAACCTAATGCAAATATATGAATGCAAGCTAAATATTTACAAATTTTCTAAAATTATATAATGACGGTTAGCTTAATTTCAACAAAAGATTTCTCAGCCAATTAACGAACAAGAGTTACCAATGCACCGGGAATCACCCTAGCAATGCAGCTGAAGGTTTAAGTACCTTCAGAGGAACAACCGATATAATATTTACGAATCACCGTAATATTTGTAAACGGTTATTACTCTGCGTACTCTAGACACCGAGAAATAATTCGTTGGAAAGAACCAATTTGTCATTATATAATGATGTCCTTAAAAAATAAAAAAAATAAGATGAATGCAGAACAGAAATTAAACATGAATTACAAATGCAACGACAAATGAATTTTTATTTTGTTTTTGAATTTTTGATGTAAACGCTGGCTAACAACAATGCAATTAAATAAAAACAAGAGAGAAGAGAACAATATCAGAACATCTGAATTTATTAATAATTTTTTTAAATGGCAATTTTTTTAGCAAGCGTGACAAATTAGTGCAATTCCTCTCCTTTTGCAACCTGAAAAGTAAAAATGATATATATACAAGGATGAAATGAAAATGAAAGCGATTTTTTTCTTTTTTTAAAAAAAAATGTAGACTTAGGTGGAGTGAAATAAGAAACAAACAAATGAATGAACCAAGCAACCACCAACAAAAACACAAGTAGTAATGAAACCAAAACAAAATCGAACTACCTTTCAACACAGCAAAACAATTTAAAGATATCCTGGCCCTATAATATTTAACAAAACCCTTCAAGGGCCAAACAAAGACACGGTTATACCAACTAAAATTATCGAAAACCCACGCAATCACTTCTTTCCAGAGCTTCACTTGAAATCGAAATTAGAAAATCCGAAGTTGATTGGAAGATTGTATTGAAGATTAGGTGATAGAGTTCGGATTTGCGGTCTTTGCATATGGTAGAAGGGTTAAAGCGCGAAGATTGGTGGTTTCAGGGCGGGTCGGAATTCTTGAACAAAGGAGGAGGGCATAAGCGAGAATTGGGGGTACTCGATGGGTATTGAAGCGGGGTTTTTCGGTTGGCGTTTTCAAATGGACGGTTGCTTTAGTCTGGAAGTTGAAAGAGGAGTTAGCAACAGGTTTGTTTTGGATTTATGCTGAAGGTGGTTTTTGTGTGAGGAGCTTGGTTGACTGCATGATGATTTGAAGGTTTTGGAATTGATTTTCAGTTGGCTTACTGCAGTTGTAGATGTTCCTGGTGGTTTGAGGTTGTTGAGGTGATTTTGTGAAGGCGAGTTGTTTTTCTTTTCTTTGTTCCGGTGCATTTTCTAGTGGGTGTTGTTGATTGTTTTGAGTGTAGCCGTGGAGTGGCGTATGTACTTGATTGTAGTGGTGATAAAGGATGGTGAAAAGAGGAGTGTTCTGTAGTGGGGAGTTTGCCGAGGGAAGAGTTGTTTAAGTGTTTGGGAGGAAGTTGGAATTGGTGATGAAATGCGAGGGAGAGGAAGGATGGAGGTGCGGCAAAAACTTAAGGAAGAAGATTATTTGTGGGTGGACTGTGGAGGAAAGGTGTGGTTGGAATTTGCTGGCAATGGTTCAATGGGGGTATTTGCTTGCGGTTTGTTACTGTTGAAGCGGGAGCTTGTTGTTCGAGGGGTGAAAGAAGATTGTGGTGTTTATTGTTGCTGAAAGGTGAAGACCGCCCATAACCCCCGCACTATACAAAAGAAATAATGCGTTGAAAGATGTGCAAGGCAGTCATGGACGATCATCAGAGTAGGTAAACACAAGCGGAACTTGTCGTAAACTCACAGCTCAAGGATAAAATATAATAGAACATATACAACAGGTAGTAATAGTGAAGCACAAACACAAGACTTTCATACAACCAGAAAGTAATATCCACAAACTTGGAAATAGTGTTTATACAAAGTTGCCTCACTACATTATTCAGAAAAGCAAACAGCGGAAACCCAATTATTAGATAGTAGTAAAACTAGTATGTGAGCCTCCTACTCGCAACCGATCAGCACCATAGTCCTCACTAAAGCATCACCTGTCACCTGCTACTTAGTCTGCCCATCCACAATTGGATGAACAGCCCAAGGTAATAAGAGGAAACATAAAACCTTGAGTCAGACAACAGTCTTAATGAGTGATAAAACAGCAAACAAACTACAACAATTAAGTGTATGAGAAAGGATAGGTAAACATACTAATCTACCCACAACACCAGAGAAGAACTCAACCTTATCTTCCCCACATCGGACAGTGATAGCCTTTACTATAAACAATTCAACCATTCATCCATGGAAATTAGAACACCTATTCAATCATGGAAAATACTCTTAACATCCAGATTATATAAGTCTCACACAGACAACCCTAATCGAGTTTAACATTCCCCACGTACTCTCCCCAGAGGCCTAAACCAATATCAGTTAAGCACCCAAAGAATCGACTTTGGATAATCTATCTGAGATAGTACAAACAGAACAACCAATCATCCATGACTGACTCTGGATATCACCGCCAATCCCGCTTTGAAACCATCATAATCGTATGACGACCAACCTTTCCATATGTGTAACAACCCAAATTTTATAACATGTTAAAACAAGAAATCAGGGCAGAATTAAATTATAAATTAAGAATTAAGTGAAACGGGTTGAGCCGTTGCGTTCGTCTCGGAATTTTAGTTGGAAACAAGTCCGAAATTTCGTAAATCGGAGTCCGTATGACCGAGATATGGCCTCTAGAAGTTTCACGAAAAATCAGAAAACGAAAACAGTTCAAATTCGAATTTCAAATTTAGCCCAAAATAGACTGGGCGGGAAAATTTCCCGTCCAGGACCCAAGTCGACTAGGGAGTCGACTGGGTAGTCAACCTCCCCAGGACCAGGTCGACTGCCCAGTCGACCTGGGGATCGACCTCCCTGGTCGGGCCAGGATAGCCTGGTGCACCTGCTTGCTTGTGTGGTCTGGTGGGTTGGCCTGTGACAATTTTCAGTGGTTCAGATCTAAACTAGGGTTAATCCTATGGCCTAAACTAGCTCCTACTTCTATAAAAACACCCTAATACCTAACCTAAATCACTAAAAACCATCCTAACAACAAAGTGCTGCCCAAATATCTCTTGATCATGGCCTCCATCTTCATCTTCAAAGCCCTAAGCATGCAAACCTGATTCAAGTCAAAGGAGCAAGCTTTCTACATCAAATCAAAGGAGCTACTTATATTCTCAAGGCCTCTAGTGTTGCTACATCATTCCTAGAGCTTCTACATCAAATCAAGGGAGTAGAGCATCATTCCTACACCATCCTACGGCAAATGCTTGCTCATAATTCTCTAGCCACGCTTTGTAAGTTCTAGATGCTTTTAGATTGAAACGATAACTTGAATATGACATGTGATAAAGTTGGAATTGGATTTATGCATCATATTCAATCCATGCTCATTCTTGTTCATTTTGGATCTTGACCTTTGGGGATGTCGCTATGACATAAATTTGAACCTATGAATGTTGCAAATCACTTTTTCATGTTCTTATCATGCAAGTAATGATGATTTTCTCTCGGATCTTGTTTTATGCAAAGTTTCTACCTTCCCCTATTTATTTTCTTTTGATGAACCTTGGTCTATTTCGGACCTAGGCCTAAACTACGATTTACGTGCGATTTGTATACGGGAGAATATTGGGATTTCACCTATTTGGATATAGGTGTGGGTGGTCGAATTTGTGCATGACATGAACAAGGAAAATTTGGGGTATTGCCAATGAAATTTGCAAGTTTGGGCATACATGAATTGGCATATGAATTAAATCACGAGTTTTGGGGACTATGTAAGTTAAATCAAGGGATTGGGCTTATGTAAATTAGGCATAAGTGGAATTGGGAACATGAACCATGATGTGGGTTTATTTGGGCATGAACTTGACAACATGTAACTTTGGCTAGAACTTGATAGGGTTGGGATGTCATAAACTTGGCATACATGCAAATAGGCTAGAATTGGACATATGTAAAGTGGCTAGAATTGGGTATACATTTTCATGGGCATGTAAGGTGGAACTTGGGCATATGTTTAGTAATATGTAAAGTGGGGATTTTGACTTAGATGAAACATATGTAATTAACAATCTAACGGATGCCTTCAACACGAGGTTTGTAATGACCCGCATTTGCAGAGGTATAATAATTAATTTATTTAATTATTTAAATGGTGATCAAGAGAATTTAATGGTCGTGGAATTAAATAATGGTGAATATTTAATTAAAATAATAAATTAAATAATATATTTAATTCTGAAATAATCAAAATTGGCTGAAATGGCGATATGGTGTGAACCGGATCATCTGTGATATTTAATTCAGCTTGGAATTGAATTTGAATAACGAATATATTATATAAACGACAGTTTGAACGTATAATTATATTACAATTAAAATCGAGCTTGAAATGGCGCTGCAGTTCGTGATTTGAACTTCGACTGAATGTACAGGATTCGTTTTAAGTCGGATTTCTGTGAAACAAGAAACGTGTGGAACTGGTGGAGTATATCTTTCTAGTGGAAGAGAAAATTCGGGATTTCGTCGGATAGATTTTTATTTACATCCAAATCAAATTTCAGAAAAGTCGCTGTAGAATTCCTTTATAATTTGTGATGCTTTATATACGTTATAAAAGGATTTTCGATATAAACTGAATATCGATAGATCTAAAATCTGAAATATCAACCTGAAAATTCTGATATGATATTCTGGAGCTGGACAATATCATATGTGAAGATACACGATAATATAAATTTATTTATATTTAATTTAATTATATTTCAAATATATTTATATATTTAAATGGGTCATCCAAAGCTTTAAAAATAGCCACTTTTGCAAACGAAGTCAGAATTCGACGAAACTAATTTTGTTGGATCCGCAACATCAAATTATTGTTAGATGTCGAGTTTCATGATTTTTAGAGTCACTGTGTGGCCGTACGGATTTTTAGAGTGAAAAACAGTAAGTATTTTGACAGTTAAAAATACGCTGTGTGAGCATACGAAGTCCGAATTCAATGAAACCAGTTTCGTTGGGACCGTAATGTCGAACTCTAGCTACATGTCCAGTTTCGTGATTTTTGAATATCATGTGTGATCACACGAATTTTTAGAAGTCAAAAACGAGTTAGCAATGGAGAATATACCGGGAATATTCCCTTTACAAAAATATCTAGATATTTTATTTGTTTATAAATACCACCCCTTAACTCTTAAACCTAATTCCAACTTTAGAAAATCCACCATCTTCATATTTTTTTCATTCTCAGTAAAGTTTGATCAAATGAAAAATCAAAATAAATCCCTCAAAAATCTTATAAATGGTATAACACATATGGATGGATTCCTTGAGAGGTCCTCTTCGATTTAGTACCCTCTTCGGGCCATGCGATTCAAGTTCTCGGGGATCGAATTTTACAGTGGCGGTCTGGTTGAACCTAGGGCTAAGATATGTGGGAAGTAGAAGCATCAATGGTGAAATCGAGTGTCGTATTCATCTTCAGTGAGGAGTGTAGCATCTGGTGGTGAAGTTTAGGGTGATTCCATGATTTTTGATATCGATCTTGAATCAAGGTAGCGCGTATTAGTGACGGCGACGGGATTTGATTCCCTGGTTCGAGTATAGCATGAGTTATACGGTGATGGAGAGGAGGAGCTAAGAAGTGTCTTGGTGATTTTTATGGGGATTTCGATTGAAGAAATGAAGGAGATAATGAGATTGGATGATTTCAGCGTTGGGTTTCTTTGTAGCAGCAGGTCACGGCATTGAGGGATTTGGGGAAGGAGCCTACTGTTCATACGGGTGGGTTAGTATATGAAGTAATGGGCCGATCTTTAAAGGTAAAAGCCCATTATAACATTTCAACTAGTTTTATTTAAATTAAAATAGTACACTAACTTGTAAATGTGATATCTCACCCATACGAGGTCAGAATCGAAAACCGTAAATTACGCCAGGATCGTATGGACGAGCACTCCACAATGAGACTGACCGAGAGTGAATCGGGACTCGTTACAATTTATGGTGAAATAAATTGTCCGACTGAATCAAATAACACAAACCGTTATTTAACGGCTAACGCGCAAAAGTGAGTAAATCTCACTAACTCTAAACAGTTTATAATTTCATGTTGTATTTTTAGAACTGTTAGAAATTGTCTGTTTGATTGTGTGTTAACTGTTTGATTGAACTCTAGTCAGTTAATGAAATATTATATATATATATATATATATATATATATATAATATATAAACAGATAGATAGTTATATATTGATTCTGTTTATCAGAATAATTCATATTGAACTGAAAGTGATGACAATCATGTTGTGGAACATCTGTGGATGCAGGGAAACAGGTTGGAGGAATCCGACTGGAATCCTCAACAGTTATTTTATTGTTTTTCATATATTGTTATATGATGTGATAAAAAATCTGTGGGCGATTATATGTACTTGGACGATATTGAACATCGTGATTTGGTATGATTGAATACCATAACATACCGAAATGTTGATAAGGGGATTTTCAAAGTGATATTGTAAATAAGAGATATTTATAAAGTGGAATATTTATAAATAAGAAATGTTTATAAATTGGAACATTTATAAATAGGAGATATTCAAAAAGGAAATAATTACAAACCATTTTCTTTTTGAATTGAAAGGCCTGTGTGGTGGGTTTGGGGATTTTCCCGATGCTCCCGTTACAAAGGAGGTTATGGCGAATTTTTCAGAGAATTTAAGGAGTTAGAATATTTCAAGAATAAATTTGAAAAGGAAATATTTGTAAACCAATTACAAATAGAATTGAAAAGGAAACGTTATAAAAAGGAAATCGTTTTTAAGGTGTAGAACCGTTATTTAAAAGTAAATCTTTTCAATGAATAAAACGTTGTTAAAAAGGAAATCTTTATAAAGTGAATAAAGTAAATCGAATATGGTATTCGAAAGGAGTTAAATCGAATATGGTATTCGAAGGGAGTAAATCGAATATGGTATTCGAAAGTTAGTAAAACGAATATGCTATTCGAAAGGGGTTAGTCGAGTCGAGTTAGTTGAATAGAGTTAACCAGTTCAGTAGAGTTAACCAGTTCAGTAGAGTTAACCAGTTCAATAGAGTTAACCAGTGAGTTAAGTAAGTCAAGTTAACCAGTGAGTTAAGTAAGTCAAGTTAATCAGTTGGAGTTAATCGATTCGAGTTAAGATTTTCGAGTTGATAATCGAGTTAAGTTATCAAATACCACTTATTCGAAGTAGAAGTTATCAAATATAGTTATTTGAGACAGAGTTAGTCAAACAGAGTTATTCAGGATAAGTTGCCATCTCGTACGACTGCTAGCGTAATTCGCAGGGCTGTAAATAGCCTACGACGGTCGGATGTTTCCTGAGGGAGTCAGGCATAACCATTGTGATCGCTGCGATCTAGAGTCAAGCGAATGAAGTTAAATCGAATATTTGTTATTCGATAGGAGTTAAGTTCTTGAGTTAGATTATCGAGATAAGTGAGTCGAGTTAAGTTCGTCGAGTTAAATTAATCGATGTTAGTTTCATCGAAAGGGGTATCGATGTTAGTTTCATCGAAGGGAGTTATCGATTATAGTTTAATCGAAAGGAGTTATCGATTAGTTAAATCGAAAGGATTTAATCGAATATAGTTTATTCGAATAGAGTAAAGGAGTTAATCGAATATAGTTTATTCGAATAGACTAAATGAGTTAATCGAATTAGTTATTCGAATAGAGTTAAACACAAAGGAGTTATCGAATTAGTTATTCGAATAGAGTTAAACACAAAGGAGTTAATCGAATATAGTTTATTCGAATAGAGTAAAGGAGTTAATCGAATATAGTTTATTCGAATAGAGTAAAGGAGTTAATCGAATATAGTTTATTCGAATAGAGTAAATGAGTTAATCGAATTAGTTATTCGAATAGAGTTAAACACAAAGGAGTTAATCGAATATAGTTTATTCGAATAGAGTAAATGAGTTAATCGAATTAGTTATTCGAATAGAGTTAAACACAAAGGAGTTATCGAATTAGTTATTCGAATAGAGTTAAACGCAAAGGAGTTATCGAATTAGTTATTCGAATAGAGTTAAACACAAAGGAGTTATTGAATTAGTTATTCGAATAGAGTTAAACACAAAGGAGTTATCGAATTAGTTATTCGAATAAAGTTAAACACAAAGGAGTTATCGATTATAGTTTATTCGAAAGGATTTATCGAATTAGTTATTCGAAGGAGTTATCGATTATAGTTTAATCGAAGGAATTATCGAGTTAGTTATTCGAAAGGAGTTAAGTAAAAGAGTTAATCGATATTAGTTAAATCAAATGAGTAAATCGTATATAGTTTATTCGAATAGAATTAAAGGGAGTTATCGAATATTAGTTATTCGAATCGAGTTAAAATGGGTAAATCGAATTTAGTTTATCCAAATAGAATCAGAAACGTAATCTAGTATTGAAATTGGAAATATGGATTAGAAATGGAAATGTTTTCCAGTGTTAACGTATATTTTCTAAACATAGAAAATAAGAAAATATGAATATATATATATATATGACTGATGATTGATTGATAGAATTTCCATTTGGGAATATATCGTTGTTTGCACACGTGTTTTTCTTTGATAGTTAAATCACAGACTATCAAAGTTTTGACCATTTTAACGTTGTTAATATGGAGAGACCGGTTGGATTATTATCCAAAGAACCACTCTGTATCGGCATAAGCGTTGCGAATCACATATGCCAAAGATAATTGAAGACGGAGTAAAGTGCAAGGGCTATTGTATAAGTCTTAGATAACAGTGCCTAAGATGGATGTACTGAATAGTGCCTTCGGTTCATCCTGTTCCTGGATGACTTGTATGGAGGGATGTCTGACAGAGTATTTCCAGACGATCATGTACATTGATTTCTCCAACCGTACCAAGAGTGGGAGCGAAGAAGGAAACTTCTTTTCGCTAACACATAATGTATTGTTGAGGACGTCAATCGGTGATTGGATGGATTTAATGATGTGTCATTCAAAGTGAATCTGATGTGATGATAAAGCATAGCTTCTAGCCTCATCATCCGGTAAATGACAGAAATCGGGCAGGCAACATGGCTAAGTCGGTCGCACCGAAGTAGGGTGTATAATCACCTATCTAGAGAATATTCATTTGCTTCTTAAATCTATCAATGCTGTCTTATATATATATATATATACGGGAAACGGTTGCTGATCCCAACCGTTGGTGATATACATTTGATACACTCAAGCAAAATGAGTGGTCGGTCATGTGTGGCTGAGTTGCAAGATGTTCTTGTTGAACTCCAGTGTATCGTTCCTAGAGTACACTGATCGGAAGGTGGTTCCATACCTTGTCATAGTTGGAAACCCATTACCCAATAGGTGCTTGCGGTTTTGATTGTATAATATATGTAGAACGTGAGATGAAAGCATTTCTGCTAGATGGTTATTATATTGTGGTTGATAGACATTATTATAATATCAAAAGGTTTTGATATAAAGATATTTTGGATTCTCATAAGGTAAAAACCCATTCCGTTATACGGCGTGGTCTTATGAGATATCGTTTACTTGTTCCAACCGTTTTAAACTATGTTAATCATACCAGTCCCATGACTGACCCGGAGTTTATTTTGTTTTGTTCTACCTAAACTCTTGGGTGCCTAAATTTGTACGGGCAGTCAAGTGGTTCAGGATTTTTCGGATCTATCTAAAGGAGCTTGGAGCAGAAGCCTTCAGCGTTAGTTATATAGAGTTTTGTTCCGCTGTGTTGTAAGTGCTGTACTCTGATAAGTGTTATTGTATACATAACTGTTATATTTCAAAGTTATGTTATCTATTATATGTTATTCGTTCCGCTGTGAGGTTCGTGTTACTCTGATGTTGTGTTCTTCTTCTTCTTCTATTCTAAGTTTCTATCTTATCTATTCTCACCCTCTAATTTCTTTCAATAATTACCAGGATTTTTCGATGTTTTGGTTATCGACATCGAGCTTATGTCGATAACCAATGTCGCCGAAAATCCGGGTCATTACAGTTGGTATCAGAGCTTAAGTTAAGTATTACCTTGGCTCTGTGGCGTGGCTCGGTAGAGATAGGGTTAGTAATACCCTAGATTGAGTTTGAGTGTATATATACGAGTGAACATATTTTTATTTGATATAAAAATTTGTTTTATATTGAGGAGATTCATTGGTTGAGTTGTTTATGAGTTCTGGTCGATCAGTTTGATCCACTGTATCGGTAGGAGTTACTAAACACTCGAATACGATGGGTCGTCACGATATGTTTTGAAAAGAGGGTAAATAAAAATAAGTTTACCCAAGGTATATCTTGATATAGAGAAGATATATATATCAAAATTATAATATGGTGGATATACTGATTGTTATTAAAATCGAATAAGATTATAAATTAAATGGTTATGTAAATAACCAATCGGAATTCATATAAGTGAAATACGTGAAATCAGATGTGTTAAATCTGAAATTTAAACCAGAAATTGAATTAAAATTCTGGAAAATTGGATAAGTGTTTGTACATGGATTTGGATTAAAAATAAGGAAAATTTAAGATCCTGGGAGATTTTAAATTATTTTACAAGCAGTGTGAATTATATATTTTGAAATGAATTTCAAAGTGAAAATGTTTAGAAATGGTTTTATTGTATTGAACTCACTCCAATCGCTGGAAAATAGATTCTAATGATGAATCTAGACATCATCAGTGTTCATTTTCGAGTTCTAAGTGACGGATTACCACCAAAGATTTTGTTTTTGAATTGTTTAGAAAAACAAGTTGTTTTGAACTTCGAGGGGGAGTTTGATTTTTTGAGAAAAACAAAGATGTTTAAAAACTCCCAGAAATAGATGGTTTAATTTAAAACAAATTAAATGGGAACTTGTGAAAGAAAATTGGGATTTAAGTCAAGTCAGTTAAGTGGTAACTGAAATTGAATTGAAATCGAATAGGATTGAATTTGTGAAATTTGAATTTGAAATATGATTGGATAATCGAGTTAGGGATTCGGGATAAAGAACGAAACTTGAGTTTGAAATGAAAATTTGGCTTGGTAAAAAGCGAATGGTTATGTTGGAGATAAAAGTGATATCAGTTTGATCAGGATGACCTTGGAATATGCTGAAGTAGCAGCAGATGTAAATGGTATAATGATTTGCCGACAAAAGGTACAAGTTTATATTTCTATTGGATATAAGATTTATGAGCCGAATTGGCAAGCCGCTTGGCTGTTTGATTTTCTTTCGGGAAGGAGATGGCCTAGAGAGGCGAGTTGTGGTTTGACCGATTGACCAGTACAAAGGAGGTGTTGGCGAAATTTTTCGAAGAGTTAAGGCGTTAGAAAATTTTTCAGGATTTTTGAAAATTTTCGTTGATAAGAATTAATTAATATTTAATTGAAATTAAATTGGTTCAGTTGAAACTGAAGTTAAGAAGTGAACTAATATGTTCTAACCAGTCGATAGGGTCATTCTCTACCTTAGCAATTTCGAGAACGAAATTATTTTAAGTGGGGAAGAATGTAATGACCCGCATTTGCAGAGGTATAATAATTTATTTAATTATTTAAATGGTGATCAAGAGAATTTAATGGTCGTGGAATTAAATAATGGTGAATATTTAATTAAAATAATAAATTAAATAATATATTTAATTCTAAAATAATCAAAATTGGCTGAAATGGCGATATGGTGTGAACCGGATCATCTTTGATATTTAATTTAGCTTGGAATTGAATTTGAGTAACGAATATATTACATAAACGACAGTTTGAACGTATAATTATATTATAATTAAAATCGAGCTTGAAATGGCGCTGTAGTTCGCGATTTGGCGATTTGAACTTCGACTGAATGTACAGGATTCGTTTTAAGTCGGATTTCTATGAAACAAGAAACGTGTGGAACTGGTGGAGTATATCTTTCTAGTGGAAGAGAAAAATCGGGATTTCGTCGGATAGATTTTTATTTATGTCCAAATCAAATTTCAGAAAAGTCGCTGTAGAATTCCTTTATAATTTGCGATGCTTTATATACGTTATAAAAGGATTTTCGATATAAACTGAATATCGATATATCTAAAATCTGAAATATCAAGCTGAAAATTCTGATATGATATTCTGGAGCTGGACGATATCATATGTGAAGATACACGATAATATAAATTTATTTATATTTAATTTAATTATATTTAAAATATATTTATATATTTAAATGGGTCATCCAAAGCTTTAAAAATAGCCACCTTTGCAAACGAAGTCAGAATTCGACGAAACTAATTTTGTTGGATCCGCAACATCAAATTATTTTTAGATGTCGAGTTTCGTGATTTTTAGAGTCACTTTGTGGCTGTACGGATTTTTAGAGTGAAAAACAGTCAGTATTTTGATAATTAAAAATACGCTGTGTGAGCATACAAAGTCGGAATTCAACGAAACCAGTTTCGTTGGGACCGTAATGTCGAACTCTAGCTACATGTCCAGTTTCGTGATTTTTGAATATCATGTGTGATCACACGAATTTTTAGAAGTCAAAAACGAGTTAGCAATGGAGAATATACTGGGAATATTCCCTTTACAAAAATATCTAGATATTTTGTTTGTTTATAAATACCACCCCTTAACCCTTAAACATAATTCCAACTTTAGAAAATCCGCCTTCTTCATATTTTTTTCATTCTCAGTAAAGTTTGATTAAATGAAAAATCAAAATAAATCCCTCAAAAATCCTATAAATGGTATAACACATATGGATGGATTCCTTGAGAGGTTCTCTTTGATTCAGTACCCTCTTTGGGTCATGCGATTCAAGTTCTCGGCGATCGAATTTTACAGCGGCGGTCTGATTGAAACTAGGGCTAAGATATGTGGGAAACAGAAGCATCAATGGTGAAATCGAGTGTCGTATTCATCATCAGTGAGGAGTGTAGCATCTGGTGGTGAAGTTTAGGGTGATTCCATGATTTTTGATGTCGATCTTGAACCGGGGTAGCGCGTATCAGTGACGGCGACGGGATTTGATTCCTTGGTTCGAGTATAGCATGAGTTATACGGTGATGGAGAGGAGGAACTAAGAAGTGCCTTGGTGATTTTTATGGGGTTTTCGATTGAAGAAATGAAGGAGATAATGAGATTGGATGATTTCAGCGTTGGGTTTCTTTGTGGCAGCAGGTCACGGCATTGAGGGATTTGGGGGAGGAGCCTACTGTTCATACGGGTGGGTCAGTATATGAAGTAATGGGCCGATCTTTAAAGGTAAAAGCCCATGATAACATTTCAACCAGTTTTATTTAAATTAAAATAGTACACTAACTTGTAAATGTGATATCTCACCCATACGAGGTCAGAATCGAAAACCGTAAGTTGCGCCAGGATCGTATGGACGAGCACTCCACAATGAGACTGACCGGGAGTGAATCGGGACTCGTTACAATTTATGGTGAAATAAATTGTCCGGCTGAATCAAATAACGCAAACCGTTATTTAACGGCTAACGCGTAAAAGTGAGTAAATCTCACTAACTCTGAACAGTTTATAATTTCATGTTGTATTTTTAGAACTATTAGAAATTGTCTGTTTGATTGTGTGTTAACTGTTTGATTGAACTGCTAGTCAGTTAATGAAATATTATATATATATATAGTATATAAACAGTTAGATAGTTATATATTGATTCTGTTTATTAGAATAATTCATATTGAACTGAAAGTGATGACAATCATGTTGTGTAACATCTGTGGATGCAGGGAAACAGGTTGGAGGAATCCGACTGGATTCATCAATAGTTATTTTATTGTTTTTCATATATTGTTATATGATGTGATAAAAAATCTGTGGGCGATTATATGTACTTGGACGATATTGAACATTGTGATTTGATATGATTGAATACCATAACATACCGAAATGTTGATAAGGGGATTTTCAAAGTGATATTGTAAATAAGAGATATTTATAAAGTGGAATATTTATAAATAAGAAATGTTTATAAATTGGAATATTTATAAATAGGAGATATTCAAAAAGGAAATAATTACAAACCATTTTCTTTTTGAATGGAAAGGCCTATGTGGCGGGTTTGGGGATTTTCCCGACGCTCCTGTTACAAAGGAGGTTATGGCGAATTTTTCAGAGAATTTACGGAGTTATAATATTTCAAGAATAAATTTGAAAAGGAAATATTTGTAAACCATTTACAAATAGAATTGAAAAGGATACGTTATAAAAAGGAAATCATTTTTAAAGTGTAGAACCGTTATTTAAAAGTAAATCTTTTCAAATGAATAAAACGTTGTTAAAAAGGAAATCTTTATAAAGTGAATAAAGTAAATTGAATATGGTATTCGAAAGGAGTTAAATCGAATATGGTATTCGAAGGGAGTAAATCGAATATGGTATTCAAAAGTTAGTAAAACGAATATGCTATTCGAAAGGGGTTAGCCGAGTCGAGTTAGTTGAATAGAGTTAACCAGTTCAGTAGAGTTAACTAGTTCGGTAGAGTTAACCAGTTCAATAGAGTTAACCAAGAAGTTAAGTAAGTCAAGTTAACCAGTGAGTTAAGTAAGTCAAGTTAATCAGTTGGAGTTAATCGATTCGAGTTAAGATTTTCGAGTTGATAATCGAGTTAAGTTATCGAATACCACTTTTCGAAGTAGAAGTTATCAAATATAGTTATTTGAGATAGAGTTAGTCAAACAGAGTTATTCAGGATAAGTTGCCATCTCGTACGACTGCTAGCGTAATTCGCAGGGCTGTAAATAGATTACGGCGGTCGTATGTTTCCTGAGGGAGTCAGGCGTAACCATTGTGATCGCTGCGATCTAGAGTCAAGCGAATGAAGTTAAATCGAATATTTGTTATTCGATAGGAGTTAAGTTCTTGAGTTAGATTGTCGAGATAAGTGAGTCGAGTTAAGTTCGTCGAGTTAAATTAATCGATGTTAGTTTCATTGAAAGGGTTATCAATGTTAGTTTCATCGAAGGGAGTTATCGATTATAGTTTAATCGAAAGGAGTTATCGATTAGTTAAATCAAAAGGAGTTAATCGAATATAGTTTATTCGAATAGAGTAAAGGAGTTAATCGAATATAGTTTATTCGAATAGAGTAAATGAGTTTGTAACACCCCGAATTTTAGTTAATACTAAAATTCACTAATTACAGGATAAATAATCTCAGACGTGGGAATTGGGGGTAACGGGCTGCGTTATTGCGTTCGTCTCGGAAAAATACGCGAAATAGAGTCCGAGTCTTTGAGAATCGGAGTCCGTATGGCCCGGTTATGGCCCAAAGAAGTTTGCAGAAAATTTAAAGCTAAAAACGGATTTAGAATTTTAAATTCAGGTTTCAAATTAGAACCAGCGGGGCCAGGCGGGAAGATTCCCGCCCTGACCATGTCGACAGGGCTGTCGACAGGGGTGTCGACTTGCCTGTCGACACGGCGTGTCGAACCAGGGTGCTTGGGTGCACCAGATCTGGTTTTCTGGCTAGGGCTGGGCTGGGTTCTCGAGATTTCCTAAATCTAACGGACCTAATCTAATCTAGGGTTAATCTAAGGGCCTAAAACACTCTCCTAATCTATAAATACACCCTAAACCTACCCTAATCCATACTAAAAATAGAAATGATGGCCTCATGCCGCCAAATTAAATCCTAGAAGGAGCCTCCACCAATTTAAGAAGGAAGTTGCAAGCTAATCCCTCTCTAATCAATCTCAAATCATCACCATCTTCATATTTAGCAACTAATTCCACTTCATAAGTTTGCTAATCTTAGGTTTGGTGAGTTTCTATCACTTTAACATCAATTGTTAAAGTAAGTAGATTGGGTGTAATGAGACTTATGGTCTTAAATGCGGATTAGTGAGTTTAAATCATTTGTAATGATATGCTACTCTATGCTTTACTATGATTATGCATAATTAATAAGTGGGTTTATGCATGTTTGATAAGTTGGTTTATGCATGCTTAATAAGTTGGTTTATGCATGTTTAACAAGAGGGTTTATGCATGTTTAACAAGTGGGTTTATGCATATTTAATAAGTGGGTTTATGCATGTTTAACAAAGTGAGATATGCAAGTTCATATGCAAGTTATGTATATGTTTAAATGCAAGTTTAACATGATATGCAAGTTATGCATGCTTATGCAAGTATGTGAATGCTTATGCAAGTATATGAATGCTTATGCAAGATATGTATATACTTAAATGACATGATATGCAAGTTATGCATGCTTATGCAAGTATGTGAATGCTTATGCAAGTATGTGGATGCTTATGCAAGTTATGTGTATGCTTAAATGCATGTTTAACATGTTATGCAAGTTATGAGAATGCTTATATGCAAGTTCAACATGTTATGCAAGATATGTGTATGATAATATGCAAGTTTGGGTTAAATGTAGTTGGGTTAATATATGCTCATATATGCAAGTTGACATCCTCTTAACCCATGACAAAGTTATATGCTAAACCCATGATATTTGTGATGGATCTTCCCCTTTATTATGTCATGAAATGAGAACGATTTACGTGGGGAGCGATGGGGTGGTAAATATGTTAATAAATGTATGATTGGGTATGATTAAGCATACCATAAAAATAAATTACCATAAGTGGGAATTTACCTATTGAGTTAGGTCTACCCCATGGGAATTTACCTATTGAGTTAGGTCTACCCATGTTATGGAAAACTTGATATTAATTAGGGATAATTAATATGGGGGTGATTAATTAGGTGTAATTAATCGACTAAGACACGAGGTTGGACTCATTTGTAGTGTAAAACTGCCCGGACCCGACAGGCTTAACCAGTTGCTACAAATGTCAGCCCAATGTGAGAGGTCTTAGCCATAAATTAAATACGTGATTAAAGTAAAGACACGAGGTTAGGCTCTGTTATGACGTAAGACTGCCCGGACTCTACCGGCTTAACCAGGCGGTCATAACAGCCAGTCTAATGTGGGAGGTCTTTATGGGAGATCACGGTCTTAATTAATTAAGAAACACTTAACCATATTAGCATGTAGTGGGACATGAGGGGTTAAGTGGGTGCCTTGGGTGGCATGTGGAAATTTATTGGTTGCGTTGGGTGGCATGTGGAATCTAGTGGGTTGCCTTGGGTGGCAATATAAAATACGATTAGAATACTTAACCAAGTGGAAACATGTAATTAAACATGATTAAAGGGTTAAGTGGGATACACTAGATATGTGACAAGCTTAGGTGGGTAGCTTGTGGGGGCCCATTTCAACCAATATCCCAAACGTATCTTTGTGGGCTCGACCCATGTCGAGTGACGGGACACGCATATTGGGCTTGATTATAAGAGGCCAAAACGGGTTAGCGGTGGCAACGCAAGTCCAACGGGTTTCATATGCGTGTGTGGGCCCGGGCTGGTAGATAAGCCGTTGTTGCATCGTGTAGATATAAAGTCGTGCACCGTTGATAGTATTGGGTTGCCACTTTAGGGGAGTGATACACCCCACTGTGGGACCAGCACGGGTATCTACGGTAGGGAGCCGATCGCTGGGGGGGTAGTGGGTACACCTAATGAAGATAGGGGCAGACGGTACCTATGTAGGAGTACACGAAACTACTGGGTAAGAATTACTGAGTACACCTAGTGGAGATAGGGGCAGACGGCACCTATGTAGTGGGCTAGGAGTACATGGAACTACTGGGGAAATTTTCTAAGTCCTTGGAAGGGATCAACCTTCAAGTAGGAATGACTGGTGTGGTGCAGTTAGTAATTATCCTTGGGTGGGTAGATGCGTCCTTACGGTTATCTTAGTTTATCCTAAGTCTACCAAGCTGCTTAGTGTAGCCATTCATCCTCAGATATTACCGTAGGTCAAGTTTATGTCTTCTCTGGTTACTTTAATGATTGTATTGTTAAAGTTATAGGACTCACTCAGACTTATGTCTGACCCCGTTGCTTTTATCTTTTTCCCAACCCTCAGGTCCTACGGCGGATCCTAGCGGTAGTGGAGCTTGATCGGATTGCTGTTCCAGTCTTTAGGAGCTTGGGTAGATGTAAAGCTCCAATTAATGTAAAGCTCCAATTATCCAGTTATCTTTTCTTTTGTTTTGTCTATTGTATGAGAGAGTGGGATTATGTACTTCTTTATTTTGATGGATATTGTACTTGACTTTTATCGTGGTTTTATGATGTAACCAGACATGTTTATTTCCGCTGTTATGAGATGATGTTTTAAATTTCAAGTACTATTTATATCTGTCTTGTTGTAATTTTTCTGTTCTATATTCACTAAAATACTCCACCGATGCTATGGCATTCCCATAGTGAGTGACCATAGCGGGCGTGGGGTGTTACACGTGGTATCAGAGCAAAGGTTACCGGAACAGATAAAATTTTTAGAAAACTATTTTTCTAAAACATTTTTGGAAGAGATATTTTCAAAAACATGTCTTTTAAGAGAAAAGTTTTTGAAAGAAAAGCATAATCCCCAATAGCCATATCTATATCCTTCGAATTCTCCATTTTGAATCTTTCCTCTTTCGTTTCAGCATGGCCGAGAATTTTAATTTTCCGGAGGGTGTGACGGTACCAGTATGGTATAGGAGATTGATGGAGGCTAGGGCCACCACGGCGGGTCCAGCAAATGTTCCTCCACCAACCGTAGCACCCGATCTTCCTCCTCCTCCTCCTCGCACGGATACTTTTGCTAAGACTTGCAAGGAATTTAAAGCTATGGGAGGGAAACCTTTTGAAGGATCTGAAACTTTTGTGGAAGCTAGAGATTGGCTTAAGGAGGTGGAAGAGTTGATAGATATCTTTGAGATGGAAGAAGGAAAGAAAGTCAAGTTGGCTGCTTGGTTAATGAAGGGAGAGGCCTCATTCTGGTGGGAGGTCACTAATGGAGAACGCCCCGTTGACTCTTGGGCGGATTTTAGGCAAAGATTTGTGGCAAAGTTTCTCTCAAAGGCGGAGGAAAACTTGTATATGGAAAGATTCTTGACTCTAAAGCAAGGGAATCTCTCGGTGAAGGAATATGTCAACAAGTTTAATCAATTGGCAAGGTTTGGCCTAGATATGGTGAATACACCGGAGAAGAAGGCTTTGAGGTTCGTGAAAGGCTTGAATGAACCAATGCATGGGTTGGCTATGACTCATATCCCTATGGGGGCCACCTTTGAGAAGTTAGTTGACATGGCACTCATGCATGAAGAAGAGAAGGGTCCCAATGCTAATAAGGCACCCGAGAAGAAGGGGGATCAAAAGAGACCTCAGCAACAACAACAAAGCAAAGGTGGGAAAGGCAACGGTGGCAAGGGCAAGAAGAAGAAGTGTTTCAATTGTGGGACACCTGGCCACCTAAGCAAGGATTGTCGCAAGAAGAAGAAGACTGGCTGCTTCCACTGTGGCGAAGCAGGGCATTTAGTGAAGGATTGCCCTAAGAAAGGGCAAAGGACAGGGTCTACCTCAGGAGGACAGGTGCAAGCTCTTATGGCACCGAGTCAGGTTAGGGGGCAAGTACAGGCTCTCGCGGTTCCACCAATTCAGGAGAGAGGTAGAACTATTTCCGTTGAAAGTCTGGTTTTTCTATTTGATCATCCTGTCCGTACATTGTTTGATTCAGGCGCATCGCATTCGTTTATCTCATCATCATTAGTTGAGTTACTGCACTTAGACACCAGTCTGGTAGATGATCCCTTAGTTGTTTCAAACCCAATTGGGGGCTCCACTTATTTGTCCATGATATGTTTGGGTTTGAAGATTTCTATACTTAGCATTGAGTTTAGATGTGATGCTTTTGTGTTGGGCTTCACGGGCTATGGGTTGATTTTGGGCATGGACTGGTTATCCAGTAATGGTGCCGTTCTTGATTGCGAAAGGAGAGTTGTTAGGCTCATGACCCGCTTGGGTAACACTCTCGAGATTTCTTGTAATCCCATGGACTCTGTTATGCTAAGTTATCTTGAATCGCTTGACGCTTCGGTCGAGAGTTTGCAATCTGTTAGAGTGGTCCGGGAATATCCGGATGTGTTTGAGGAGGTGAAGGGCTTACCTCCGAAGCGGGAGATTGACTTCCGAATATATCTGGTGGATAATGCTAAACCGGTATCTTTACCAGTGCGCCACATGGCTCCTCGTGAGAGGAGGGAACTCCATAAGCAAGTAGGGGAGTTGCTTGAGAAGGGGTTCATAAGACGGAGTATATCGGAGTGGGGTGCTCCGGTAGTATTTGCTACAAAGGCGGATGCGTCCCTCAGACTTTGTGTAGACTATAGAGAACTCAACAAGCTCACAAACAAGAATAGACACCCATTGCCGAGGATTGATGATCTTTTCGATCAGTTGGTTGGCGCTTCAGTATTTTCTCAGTTGGACTTATCCACGGGGTTTCATCAGTTGAGGGTGGCTGAGGATAGCATAGACAAGACTGCCTTTAGAACTCCGGATGGTTTCTATGAGTGGCTGGTGATGCCATTTGGGTTGACGAACGCCCATGCATACTTTGTTGATTTGATGAGTAGGGTGTTCAGGGAGTTCCTTAATAAATTTGTGGTGGTCTTTGTGGATGATATCTTAGTATTTTCTAAGAGTGAAGAAGAGCATGTCCTACATCTTGGTGAGGTGTTGAAGACTCTTCGAGCACATAGCCTTAAGGCTAAATTCTCTAAATGTCACTTCTGGAGGAAGGAAGTACGATTCTTGGGGCACGTGGTCTCCAAGGAAGGGATAGCTATAGATCCCGCGAAGGTAGTATCAATTCAGGATTGGAAGGTTCCAAAGAATGCTACCGAAGTAAGAAGTTTCTTGGGGTTGGCGGGTTATTATAGGAAGTTTATCAAAGACTTCGCGAAAATATCAGCCCCATTAACCCGCTTGACGAAGAAGAATCTTGTTTTCACATGGGACGTAGATTGCGATGATGCGTTCCGACGGTTAAAGAGAGCTTTAACCACCGCTCCAGTTTTGGTGTTGCCAGATGGGAGCAAGCCATTTGTTGTCTATACCGATGCCTGTGGGACAGGACTTGGTGCAGTCTTAATGCAAGAGGGAAGGGTAATAGCCTATGGTGGAAGGCAGTTGAGGGCACATGAGAAAAATTACCCTACCCATGATCTAGAGCTGGCCGCTATTGTTTTTGCGCTTAAGATTTGGCGCCATTATCTTCTTGGTGAAAGATTCGAGTTGTTCACTGACCATAAATCATTGAAGTACTTATTCTCTCAGAAGGATTTAAACTTAAGACAGCAAAGGTGGATGGAGTTCTTAGCATCCTATGATTTCGAGATAGCGTATACCCCTGGCAAGGGTAACGTGGTGGCGGACGCCTTGAGCAGGAAGAGGTTGTCCTTGAGTCCATTGTTCGTGGAACGACGAAGCTTGGAATTTATCTCGATGTTTGATTTCAGACCTTCCGTTGATTATGTACCCGGTTTGCTAGCATCCTTAGAGGTCAGACCTACTCTTCTGGGGCGGATTGGAGAAGCACAGAGGGACGACCCACAGTTGGTTGAGTTGGTAGAGAAGCTCATAAGGGGGGAGTCGTCCAGCCATTTGAGTAGGTACACCCTAGACGATAGGGGGTGCTTGCGTAGAGACGGTAGACTTTGTGTACCGCAAGACGAGGGTTTGAGGAAGGCTATTCTTGATGACGCACACCGTTCTAGGATGACCATTCATCCCGGTGGGGACAAGATGTACCAAGACATGAAGAGGGTTTTCTTCTGGGCCGGTATGAAGAAAGATGTGGCCGAGTATGTCGCTCGATGTTTGGTGTGCCAGCAAGTGAAGGCGGAGCAAAGGAAACCAGGTGGGTTGCTTCACCCATTGGAGGTTCCGCAATGGAAGTGGGATAGCGTCTCGATGGATTTTATTGACGGGTTACCCAGGTCGAGGAAGGGTAATACAGGAATTTGGGTGGTGGTAGACAGACTTACTAAGAGCGCCCATTTCATACCTGTGAAGAGCAAGAGGACTGCTCCATGGCTAGCTTCAGTATATCTTCGAGAGATAGTTCGATTGCATGGGGTACCCTCTAGCATAGTGAGTGATCGAGATCCTATCTTCACTAGCGAGTTTTGGAGAAGTTTGCAAGAAGCAGTGGAGACTCAATTGTGTCTTAGCACCGCATATCATCCTCAGACGAACGGCCAGACTGAGAGGGTGAATCGTGTTCTAGAAGACCTTTTGAGGCTTTGTATCTTAGATTTTGGAGGTACATGGGAAGAGCATCTTCCATTGGTGGAGTTCGCATATAATAACAGCTTTTAGTCCAGTATTGGTATGGCTCCTTTCGAAGCTCTCTATGGAAGGCCTTGTCGATCACCTACGTGTTGGTGGGAATCTACGGATAAGATCTTGCTTGGGCCTGATATGATTAGGGAGACTTCTGAGAAGATTGACTTGATTCGAAGAAGGATGAAAGCAGCGCAGGATAGACAAAAATCTTATGCGGACAAGAGAAGGATGGATCTTGAGTTTGAGGTTGGGGATATGGTTTTTGTCAAGGTATCTCCGTTGAGAAATGTTGTTCGCTTTGGATCCGTTGGGAAGTTAGCACCGAGGTTTGTTGGGCCGTTTCCTATTAAGGAAAGGATTGGACGGATGGCATACAGAGTAGAGTTGCCCGACAGACTTAGTGGTGTACATGATGTATTCCATGTGTCCCATTTGAGGAAGTGCTTACATGAGACCGCAGAGGTAGTAGAGCCGAGCTTGCTTAGAGATGTAGAGGTAGAGCGTGATGCGACTATTCGACGAGCTCCTACTCGCATCCTTGGGTCAGAGACTAGGAAGTTGAGAAACAGAGAGGTTCAACTAGTCAAAGTGCAATGGGGAGAAGATGAGAGCAACGCAACTTGGGAGACGGAAGCGAAGATGCGTTCATTGTACCCATTTCTTTTTGAGGGTATGTCTTTACTTTCTCCTTTATCGCTTGTCTAGTACTTATCTTATCTTTGGTATGTCCTCTCGTTAGTACCTTTGACCTTTAGATAAGGTAAACCTATGGTTGAAACATGTGTTTGAGACATGTTATGGTTGATGGATGCAAGTGGATGCAAGTGTTTGCTAGTGGTTGCTCGTGGATGCATATACACACACTTTAGGCACTAGATCGGCTCAATCACTTCATATTGCATATTGCATAAAATTGTGTGTAGGAAACTATATTTATGGATGTATAATGATTGTGTTATCATATGGATGATGCATTTTGGTGAATGATTATGCACTCATGTAGATATTGTATGTGTCGATAGGGTTCTCTCGCATACATAATGGATGCATGGCACTATCATGGTTTGCATATGTTCATACATTAGATAGGGAACATATACACACACTTTTTGCATATGCTCATACATCATTAGAAACTGTTTAAGGACAATGGATGCCCGTGGTTGATGATTTGAGTAGATGGTTGTTTGGATGGTAGGATATGCATTCTCCTTAGCTTAGAGATTTCGGGGACGAAATCCTTTAAGGAGGGGAGAATGTAACACCCCGGATTTTAGTTAATACTAAAATTCACTAATTACAGGATAAATAATCTCAGACGTGGGAATTGGGGGTAACGGGCTGCGTTATTGCGTTCGTCTCGGAAAAATACGCGAAATAGAGTCCGAGTTTTCGAGAATCGGAGTCCGTATGGCCCGGTTATGGCCCAAAGAAGTTTGCAGAAAATTTAAAGCTAAAAACAGATTTAGAAATTTAAATTCAGGTTTCAAATTAGAACCAGCGGGGCCAGGCGGGAAGATTCCCGCCCTGACCATGTCGACAGGGCTGTCGACAGGGGTGTCGACTTTCCTGTCGACACGGCGTGTCGAACCAGGGTGCTTGGGTGCACCAGATCTGGTTTTCTGGCTAGGGCTGGGCTGGGTTCTAGAGATTTCCTAAATCTAACGGACCTAATCTAATCTAGGGTTAATCTAAGGGCCTAAAACACTCTCCTAATCTATAAATACACCCTAAACCTACCCTAATCCATACTAAAAATAGAAATGATGGCCTCATGCCGCCAAATTAAATCCTAGAAGGAGCCTCCACCAATTTAAGAAGGAAGTTGCAAGCTAATCCCTCTCTAATCAATCTCAAATCATCACCATCTTCATATTTAGCAACTAATTCCACTTCATAAGTTTGCTAATCTTGGGTTTGGTGAGTTTCTATCACTTTAACATCAATTGTTAAAGTAAGTAGATTGGGTGTAATGAGACTTATGGTCTTAAATGCGGATTAGTGAGTTTAAATCATTTGTAATGATATGCTACTCTATGCTTTACTATGATTATGCATAATTAATAAATGGGTTTATGCATGTTTGATAAGTTGGTTTATGCATGCTTAATAAGTTGGTTTATGCATGTTTAACAAGAGGGTTTATGCATGTTTAACAAGTGGGTTTATGCATATTTAATAAGTGGGTTTATGCATGTTTAACAAAGTGAGATATGCAAGTTCATATGCAAGTTATGTATATGTTTAAATGCAAGTTTAACATGATATGCAAGTTATGCATGCTTATGCAAGTATGTGAATGCTTATGCAAGTATATGAATGCTTATGCAAGATATGTATATACTTAAATGACATGATATGCAAGTTATGCATGCTTATGCAAGTATGTGAATGCTTATGCAAGTATGTGAATGCTTATGCAAGTATGTGGATGCTTATGCAAGTTATGTGTATGCTTAAATGCATGTTTAACATGTTATGCAAGTTATGAGAATGCTTATATGCAAGTTCAACATGTTATGCAAGATATGTGTATGATAATATGCAAGTTTGGGTTAAATGTAGTTGGGTTAATATATGCTCATATATGCAAGTTGACATCCTCTTAACCCATGACAAAGTTATATGCTAAACCCATGATATTTGTGATGGATCTTCCCCTTTATTATGTCATGAAATGAGAACGATTTACGTGGGGAGCGATGGGGTGGTAAATATGTTAATAAATGTATGATTGGGTATGATTAAGCATACCATAAAAATAAATTACCATAAGTGGGAATTTACCTATTGAGTTAGGTCTACCCCATGGGAATTTACCTATTGAGTTAGGTCTACCCATGTTATGGAAAACTTGATATTAATTAGGGATAATTAATATGGGGGTGATTAATTAGGTGTAATTAATCGACTAAGACACGAGGTTGGACTCATTTGTAGTGTAAAACTGCCCGGACCCGACCGGCTTAACCAGTTGCTACAAATGTCAGCCCAATGTGAGAGGTCTTAGCCATAAATTAAATACGTGATTAAAGTAAAGACACGAGGTTAGGCTCTGTTATGACGTAAGACTGCCCGGACTCTACCGGCTTAACCAGGCGGTCATAACAGCCAGTCTAATGTGGGAGGTCTTTATGGGAGATCACGGTCTTAATTAATTAAGAAACACTTAACCATATTAGCATGTAGTGTGACATGAGGGGTTAAGTGGGTGCCTTGGGTGGCATGTGGAAATTTAGTGGTTGCGTTGGGTGGCATGTGGAATCTAGTGGGTTGCCTTGGGTGGCAATATAAAATACGATTAGAATACTTAACCAAGTGGAAACATGTAATTAAACATGATTAAAGGGTTAAGTGGGATACACTAGATATGTGACAAGCTTAGGTGGGTAGCTTGTGGGGGCCCATTTCAACCAATATCCCAAACGTATCTTTGTGGGCTCGACCCATGTCGAGTGACGGGACACGCATATTGGGCTTGATTATAAGAGGCCAAAACGGGTTAGCGGTGGCAACGCAAGTCCAACGGGTTTCATATGCGTGTGTGGGCCCAGGCTGGTAGATAAGCCGTTGTTGCATCGTGTAGATATAAAGTCGTGCACCGTTGATAGTATTGGGTTGCCACTTTAGGGGAGTGATACACCCCACTGTGGGACCAGCACGGGTATCTACGGTAGGGAGCCGATCGCTGGGGGGGTAGTGGGTACACCAAATGAAGATAGGGGCAGACGGCACCTATGTAGGGGTACACGAAACTACTGGGTAAGAATTACTGAGTACACCTAGTGGAGATAGGGGCAGACGGCACCTATGTAGTGGGCTAGGAGTACATGGAACTACTGGGGAAATTTTCTAAGTCCTTGGAAGGGATCAACCTTTAAGTAGGAATGACTGGTGTGGTGCAGTTAGTAATTATCCTTGGGTGGGTAGATGCGTCCTTACGGTTATCTTAGTTTATCCTAAGTCTACCAAGCTGCTTAGTGTAGCCATTCATCCCCAGATATTACCGTAGGTCAAGTTTATGTCTTCTCTGGTTACTTTAATGATTGTATTGTTAAAGTTATAGGACTCACTCAGACTTATGTCTGACCCCGTTGCTTTTATCTTTTTCCCAACCCTCAGGTCCTACGGCGGATCCTAGCGGTAGTGGAGCTTGATCGGATTGCTGTTCCAGTCTTTAGGAGCTTGGGTAGATGTAAAGCTCCAATTATCCAGTTATCTTTTCTTTTGTTCTGGCTATTGTATGAGAGAGTGGGATTATGTACTTCTTTATTTTGATGGATATTGTACTTGACTTTTATCGTGGTTTTATGATGTAACCAGACATGTTTATTTCCGCTGTTATGAGATGATGTTTTAAATTTCAAGTACTATTTATATTTGTCTTGTTGTAATTTTTCTGTTCTATATTCACTAAAATACTCCACCGATGCTATGGCATTCCCATAGTGAGTGACCATAGCGGGCGTGGGGTGTTACAGAGTTAATCGAATTAGTTATTCGAATAGAGTTAAACACAAAGGAGTTATCGAATTAGTTATTCAAATAGAGTTAAACACAAAGGAGTTAATCGAATATAGTTTATTCAAATAGAGTAAAGGAGTTAATCGAATATAGTTTATTCGAATAGAGTAAAGGAGTTAATCGAATATAGTTTATTCGAATAGAGTAAATGAGTTAATCGAATTAGTTATTTGAATAGAGTTAAACACAAAGGAGTTAATCGAATACAGTTTATTCGAATAGAGTAAATGAGTTAATCGAATTAGTTATTCGAATAGAGTTAAACACGAAGGAGTTATCGAATTAGTTATTCGAATAGAGTTAAACACAAAGGAGTTATCGAATTAGTTATTCGAATAGAGTTAAACACAAAGGAGTTATCGAATTAGTTATTCGAATAGAGTTAAACACAAAGGAGTTATCGAATTAGTTATTCGAATAGAGTTAAACACAAAGGAGTTATCAAATTAGTTATTCGAATAGAGTTAAACACAAAGGAGTTATCGATTATAGTTTATTCGAAAGGAGTTATCGAATTAGTTATTCGAAGGAGTTATCGATTATAGTTTAATCGAAGGAATTATCGAGTTAGTTATTCGAAAGGAGTTAAGTAAAAGAGTTAATCGATATTGGTTAAATCAAATGAGTAAATCGAATATAGTTTATTCGAATAGAATTAAAGGGAGTTATCGAATATTATTTATTCTAATCGAGTTAAAATGGGTAAATCGAATTTAGTTTATCCAAATAGAATCAGAAATGTAATCTAATATTGAAATTGGAAATATGGATTAGAAATGGAAATGTTTTCTTGTGTTAACGTATATTTTCTAAACATAGAAAATAAGAAAATATGAATATATATATAACTGTTGATTGATTGATAGAATTTCCATTTGGGAATAATATCGTTGTTTGCACATGTGATTTTCTTTGATAGTTAAATCACAGACTATCAAAGTTTTGACCATTTTAACGTTGTTAATATGGAGAGACCGGTTGGATTATTATCCAAAGAACCACTCTGTATTGGCATAAGCGTTGCGAATCACATATGCCAAAGATAATTGAAGACGGAGTAAAGTGCAAGAGCTATTGTATAAGTCTTAGATAACAGTGCCTAAGATGGATGTACCGAATAGTGCCTTTGGTTCATCCTGTTCCTGGATGACTTGTATGGAGGGATGTCTGACAGAGTATTTCCAGACGATCATGTACATTGATTTCTCCAACCGTACCAAGAGTGGGAGCGAAGAAGGAAACTTCTTTTAGCTAACACACAATGTATTGTTGAGGACGTCAATCAGTGATTGGACGGATTTGATGATGTGGCATTCAAAGTGAATCTGATGTGATGATAAAGCGTAGCTTCTAGCCTTATCATCCGGTAATTGACAGAAATCGGGCAGGCAACATGGCTAAGTCGGTCGCACCGAAGTAGGGTGTATAATCACCTATCTAGAGAATACTCATTGCTTCTTAAATCTATCAATGTTGTCTCATATATATATATATATATATATATATATATATATATATATATATATATATACGGGAAACGGTTGCTGATCCCAACCGTTGGTGATATACATTCGATACACTCAAGCAAAATGAGTGGTCAGTCATGTGTGGCTGAGTTGCAAGATGTTCTTATTGAACTCCAGTGTATCGTTCCCAGAGTACACTGATCGGAAGGTGGTTCCATACCTTGTCATAGTTGGAAACCCATTACCCAATATGTGCTTGCGGTTTTGATTGTATAATATATATAGAACGTGAGATGAAAGCGTTTCTGCTAGATGGTTATTATATTGTGGTTGATAGACATTATTATAATATCAAAAGGTTTTGATATAAAGATATTTTGGATTCTCATAAGGGAAAAACCCGTTCCGTTATACGGCGTGGTCTTATGAGATATCGTTTACTTGTTCCAGCCGTTTTAAACTGTTTTACTCATACCAGTCCCATGACTGACCCGGAGTTTATTTTGTTTTGTTCTACCTAAACTCTTGTGTGCCTAAATTTGTACGGGCAGTCAAGTAGTTCAGGATTTTTTAGATCTATCTAAAGGAGCTTGGAGCAGAAGGCTTCAGTGTTACTTATATAGAGTTTTGTTCCGCTATGTTGTAAGTGCTTTACTCTGATCAGTGCTATTGTATACATAACTGTTATATTTCAAAGTTACGTTATCTATTATATGTTATTCGTTCCGCTGTGAGGTTCGTTTTACTATGATGTTGTGTTCTTCTTCTTCTTCTATTCTAAGTTTCTATCTTATCTATTCTCACCCTCTAATTTCTTTCAATAATTACCAGGATTTTTCGATGTTTTGGTTATTGACATCGAGCTTATGTCGATAACTAAAGTCGCCGAAAATCCGGGTCGTTACAAGGTTAGACTTGAGTTGTGGTGTAATTCTTCCCGGAACCACCCGGCATATCCAGTGACCACAACAACGGTAGTCTAATGTGAGAGGTCGTAGGCAAAGATTAGATTGTGGTAATGCATAAACCCGAGGTTGGAATGGATTTGCGGTGTAATTCTGCCCGGAACCGCCCGTCATATCCAGTGACCGCAAATAAGTCCAATGTGAGAGGTTGATGCATTAATAAATAATAAATGAATATGACATGGACGGGTGGGTTAAGTAACTTGATTAGACTAATGACACTTAACCAATATGACATGGACGGGTGGGTTAAGTAACTTGATTAGACTAATGACACTTAACCAATATGACATAGACGGGCGGGTTAAGTAACTTGATTAGACTAATGACAATTAACCAATATGACATGGACGGGCGGGTTAAGTAACTTGATTAGACTAATGACACTTAACCAATATGACGTGGATGGGTGGGTTAAGAAAAACCGAACTTGATTTCTTGATGACACTTAACCATATAACACGATTAGAGGATGGGTTAGTTTAACCTGAATGGGTCGATAACACCCGACCAGTATAACGCGATGCATGGTAAGGTTAAGTAAACTTACAAGGGTAACACTTAACCGTTATAATTTGACTAGTGGATGAGGTTAGGTTAACATATACTTAACCAACCTAACATGATAACTTGATGGGGTTAAGTCATGAATCGCTTGAATATACTTAACCAATCTAACACGGTAACTTGATGGGGTTAAGTCATGAATCACTTGAATACACTTAACCAATCTAACACGGTAACTTGATGGGGTTAAGTCATGAATCACTTGAATATACTTAACCAATTTAATACGGTAACTTGATGGGGTTAAGTCATGAATCGCTTGAATATACTTAACCAATCTAACACGGTAACTTGATGGGGTTAAATCATGAATCGCTTGAATATACTTAACCAATCTAACATGATAACTTGATGGGGTTAATTCATGAATCACTTGAATATACTTAACCAATCTGACACGGTAATTTGATGGGGTTAAGCTTAAATATACTTAACCAATTTAACACGATGATTTGGATAGGGTTAAGTCATGAACCGCTGGAATACGCTTAACCAACTTGACACGTGATTCATAGGGCTAAGTCATGAACTTGAATGACAACACTTAGCCAACTTGACATGACATGTAGACGGGTTAAGTCACGAACTTGAATGACCACACTTAACCAACTCGACATGCTAGACTGATAGGGGTTAAGTCTTGAATTTAGATGACAACACTTAACCTGCTGGACGGAAACCCTAGTTACGCGGTCCTTTTCAGCAGTAACCCTCTTGGATGTATCACGATACCTTAGGGACTAGGCTAGGGTGGGGCACGATTACTGGGCTGATTGTAAGCGACCAAAACGACGACTGAGTTTGGTTCGCCATTGTAGGTTCAGGCGGACTATGGTCGTGCACGTAGTCCAGAGTTGAAAAAGCAGGCGTGGGCACCAGTAGTTACACTTTGTGTGCTTGGAATGGTGTCAGTGGTTGACACCCTAGAGCTTGATACACCCTTGGGTGGACCTAGCACAGAGTAGCTACATTCGTGATTGGGACGTATGACACCGACACACGATGAGCTAGGACTTGTAGGGAGCCGATCGATTAGATCGTTACGTGGAAAAAGGGCGTTGTTCGATAGGTAGCATAATCCCTAGTGGTCCTAGGTGGCGTACACCCTGGTCGAATCTAGAAAACGTCCAATAGGTAGCATAATCCCTAGTGGTCCTAGGTAGCGTAAATCCTAGATAAACACGCGATAATTCATGATAAGAAAATCTGGCCAGAACAAGGATGGCAGTCCGAGCGATTTCAAGGATGGTGACACTACGTTGTAGTGGTATAGAATAACGTGATGGTACCCGTACGATATACGGCAAGGGACTATACATATACATGGAAGGGATGATACGAGTTAGGATGCTAGTATGGTTGGTGTAGAGGACGTTAGACATGCGATGCTATTCTGAGCTTATCTTGTTACCTTGGTTATCCTGTTACCTTGGTTATTTTGTTACTTGAGTTTATCTTGTTACCTTAGTTTGATCTGTTTATCTTGTCATCATGTTTATGTTCACTTTCAGTTTATACATGTCATGTTACCTTTACATGTTTTTAGGCTGAAAGTAGCTAGGACTTACCAGTCTTTATGACTGACCCCGTTTTGTTTCGCCTCTTTTTCTTCCGTCCCCCCCCCCCCCCAGGTTTACAGGGAGGAAATGTTGCTACTTAGTGTGGATTTTTCTGCTTCAAGATCATCATCTACGGCTTGGTCTTTTCTTGGCTATGGCTATTTTACTGTTTTACTTGGGGAATAATTTATGACTATGGTTTTATGCTTCTTTATTATTGCAAGACAGGTTTCGATATAAGTAATTTAATGGTACTATGATGTAAAAGGTTTTAGACCTTACTACTTTTGTAAAGTAATGAAATCATGTTTTTCTTCCGCTGTTTTATATGTTCTGTCTTGCAATATTTCTGTGCATGTTTACCTAGATAATACTCCACCAAAGCTAGTGCATTCCCTTTGTGAGTGACCCTAACGGAGGTGGGGTGTTACATTTGGTATCAGAGCAGAAGGTTACCAGACTGGGCAAAAGTTTTTAAAACCTTCTGAAACTATTTTCAAAGCCATTTTTCAAAGAAGCATTTTCCAAGAAAAGTTTTAAAGAAAAAGGCTATTCCCCAAAAAGCCATTAGCACTATCCTGTGATCGAATCTCTTTTCCTTTCTTTCCTCCACCTGTATTCATAGTAGTTTTAACTGTGACTAATCCTTTTCTAGCTATGTAAATGTTTTCCGTGCGATGGAGGAAATTCTCAAAATACCTGTTACCGCGTTATACAAGAAAGGATAGGAGTGGTTAAGGCGAATGAGGCTCAGAACAAGAAGGTAGTTAAGTACTATAGGACAAGGACATGGGAAAAGAACAAGATCGTCGAGAGGGCAATTGTATGCTCTCACTACTAGCATGCCTAAGAGGGGTGGTAACGTTTCTGGTAAAAGTTTAGCTTTTCCTTTCTATCATCCCATTAGGACTTTGTTTTGTACATTGCATCCTTTTTAAATCCTGCTTCGATAGTTGGGTCCCTGTACCTTAGTACTAGCACAATAGAGGGTCCCGTTTTTGTCTCAAATCCTATTGGGGGGTCGTCCCATTTATTCATGACTTGTTTGGATTTGAGGACATCTATGACTTTTGGGAATAATGCTTATGTTTTTGAGCTATGGGTTGATTCTAGGAATGGAGTGGTTATCCAGTAAGGGTGCCATTCTCGGTTCTGAAAGGAGGGTAGTTAGACTCTTGACTTGCCTCGGTAATACCCTCGAAGTCTCGTGTAACCTTTAGGGTTCTGTCATGATTGGTTACCTAGAATCTCTTGATGCATTTGTCGGTAATCCGTTCGAGTAGAGTTCGCCACTAAGGCGGATGGTTCATTTCGCTTGTGCATGAGATATGGAAATCACTCTAGTAAGTACACTTGGTAACATGGTTGGCATCTGTTTGTTTCCAAGAGATAGTTCTTCTGCATGGAATGCCGCATAGTGAGTTAACGAGATCCAGAGTTCACTAGTGAATTTTGGAGAGCTTGCATGAAAACCAAGAGTACACGAATATGGTTTAGCCAAGTATACTAGAGGGAGAATAAGTAAAAGTGGAACGAGAGGCGACAATGAAGTGAGTTCTAACTCATATTTGGAAATAGGAGTTAAGAGGCCACGAAATCATGAGGTTAAAGATGGTCAAAGCACAATGGAATTAAGCTCAAGGAAATGCGACTTAGAAGATTGAAGACAAGATACGCGCATCATATCTCTTTTTAAGAATATATTCTTGATCCCTGTTTTCCTGTAGAGCTTACCCGCATGTTATCCTTTATGCATATCCTCTCGGTCCTATTCTCGATCTTATTTCTGTTGCAAACTCCATAGGGGGTATGATTCATCGGTTAATAATACCTGTCAGGGTTTGAAGGTGTTCGTTAGGTTAACTAAACCTTTTTGGGCTTTATAGGATAGGGGTTGGCCTGTGAAAGGGATTTCTTGTAATCCAAAAAGGAGTTTATCTTGCTTATCTTCTCGATCCTATCTTGAGAACCTTAGGTAGAACCCTATGGATGCAAACATGTAATTGAAACATGTTATGATTGATGTTTACGAAATGGTTGCAAGTGCTCGCAAGTGGTTGCTCGTGGATGCATGAATACACAATAGGCACTAAACCGGCTCAGACACATTTTCATGTTGCATATGCATAAGTGTTTATACTTGTTTATGGATGAAATTGAATGTGTTATCATGTGGATATTGCATATGGATGAATGTTTGTGCACACATATAGTGTTTATGTGACTAGGACTATTTGCATACATGTAGATTCATGGCACTAAACATATTTTGCATTTAGAAGATCAATCAGGCCTGATCATTTGCAATAGATAAGGAACATATACACACAATTTCTGCATATGTTCATATGGCATTAGAAATCTTTTAAGGACAATGGTTGCTTGTGGATGATGTTTTGAGTAGATGGATAATTAATGGTAGGATACGTTCTCCCTAACTTAGAGATTTCGGGGACGAAATCCTTTAAGGTGGGGAGAATGTAACAACCCGAATTTTATAACATGTTAAAACAAGAAATCAGGGCAGAATTAAATTATAAATTAAGAATCAAGTGAAACGGGTTGCGCCGTTGCGTTCGTCACGGAATTCGGGTTGGAAACGAGTCCAAAATTTCGTAAATCGGAGTCCGTATGACCGAGATATGGCCTCTAGAAGTTTCACGAAAAATTAGAAAACGAAAACAGTTCAAATTCGAATTCGAATTTCGAATTTAGCCCAAAACAGACTGGGCGGGAAAATTTCCCGCCCAGGACCCAGGTTGACTAGGGAGTCGACTGGGTAGTCGACCTCCCCAGGACCAGGTCGACTACCCAGTTGACCTGGGTGTCGACCTCCTTGGTCGGGCCAGGTTAGCCTGGTGCACCTGCTTGCTTGTGTGGCCTGGTGGGTTGGCCTGTGATGATTTTCAGTGGTTCAGATCTAAACTAGGGTTAATCCTATGGCCTGAACTAGCTCCTACTTCTATAAAAACAACCTAAGACCTAACCTAAATCACTAAAAACCATCCTAACAACAAAGTGCTGCCCAAATGTCTGTTGATCATGGCCTCCATCTTCATCTTCAAAGGCCTAAGCATGAAAACTTGATTCAAGTCAAAGGAGCAAGCTTTCTACATCAAATCAAAGGAGCTACTTATATTCTCAAGGCCTCTATTGTTGCTACATCATTCCTAGAGCTTCTACATCAAATCAAGGGAGTAGATCATCATTCCTACACCATCCTATGACAAATGCTTGCTCATAATTCTCTAGCTACGCTTTGTAAGTTCTAGATGCTTTTAGATTGAAACGATAACTTGAATATAACACGTGATAAAGTTGGAATTGGATTTATGCATGATAATCAATCCATGCTCATTCTTGTTCATTTGGATCTTGACCTTTGGGGATGTCGCTATGACATAAATTTGAACCTATGCATGTTGCAAATCACTTTTTCATGTTCTTATCATGCATGTAATGACGATTTTCTCTCGGATCTTGTTTTATACAAAGTTTCTACCTTCCCCTATTTATTTTCTTTTGATGAAACTTGGTCGATTTCGGACCTAGGCCTAAACTACGATTTACGTGCGATTTGTATACGGGAGAATATTGGGATTTCACCTATTTGGATATAGGTGTGGGTGGTCGAATTTGTGCATAACATGAACAAGGAAAATTTGGGGTATTGCCAATGAAATTTGCAAGTTTGGGCATACTTGAATTGGCATATGAATTAAATCACGAGTTTTGGGGACTATGTAAGTTAAATCAAGGGATTGGGCTTATGTAAATTAGGCATAAGTGGAATTGGGAACATGAACCATGATGTGGGTTTATTTGGGCATGAACTTGACAACAAGTAACTTTGGCTAGAACTTGATAGGTTTGGGATGTCATAAACTTGGCATACATGCAAATAGGCGAGAATTTGACATATGTAAAGTGGCTAGAATTGGGTACACATTTTCATGTGCATGTAAGGTGGAACTTGGGCATATGTTTAGTAATATGTAAAGTGGGGATTTTGACTTAGATGAAACATATGTAATTAACAATCTAACGGATGCCTTCGACACGAGGTTAGACTTGAGTTGTGGTGTAATTCTACCCGGAACCGCCCGACATATCCAGTGACCACAACAACAATAGTCTAATGTGAGAGGTCGTAGGCAAAGATTAGATTGTGGTAATGCATGAACCCGAGGTTGGAATAGATTTGCAGTGTAATTCTGCCCGGAACCGCCCGGCATATCCAGTGACCGCAAATAAGTCCAATGTGAGAGGTTGATGCATTAATAAATAATAAATGAATATGACATGGACGGGTGGGTTAAGTAACTTGATTAGACTAATGACACTTAACCAATATGACATGGACAGGTGGGTTAAGTAACTTGATTAGACTATGACACTTAACCAATATGACATGGACGGGCGGGTTAAGTAACTTGATTAGACTAATGACACTTAACCAATATGACATGGACGGGCGAGTTAAGTAACTTGATTAGACTAATGACACTTAACCATTATGACGTGGATGAGTGGGTTAACTAAAACCGAACTTGATTTCTTGATGACACTTAACCATATAACACGATTAGAGGATGGGTTAGTTTAACCTGAATGGGTCGATAACACCCGACCAGTATAACGCGATGCATGGTAAGGTTAAGTAAACTTACAAGGGTAACACTTAACCATTATAATTTGACTAGTGGATGAGGTTAGGTTAACATATACTTAACCAACCTAACATGATAACTTGATGGGGTTAAGTCATGAATCGCTTGAATATACTTAACCAGTCTAACATGGTAACTTGAGGGGGTTAATTCATGAATCACTTGAATATATTTAACCAATCTAACACGATAACTTGATGGGGTTAAGTCATGAATCACTTGAATATACTTAACTAATCTAACACGGTAACTTGATGGGGTTAAGTCATGATCGCTTGAATATACTTAACCAATCTAACACGGTAACTTGATGGGGTTAAGTCATGAATCGCTTGAATATACTTAACCAATCTAACATGATAACTTGATGGGGTTAAGTCATGAATCACTTGAATATACTTAGCCAATCTGACACGGTAATTTGATGGGGTTAAGCTTAAATATACTTAACCAATTTGACACGATGATTTGGATAGGGTTAAGTCATGAACCGCTGGAATACGCTTAACCAACTTGACCCGTGATTCGTAGGGTTAAGTCATGAACTTGAATGACAACACTTAGCCAACTTGACATGACATGTAGACGGGTTAAGTCACGAACTTGAATGACCCCACTTAACCAACTCGACATGCTAGACTGATAGGGGTTATGTCTTGAATTTAGATGACAACACTTAACTTGCTGGACGGAAACCCTAGTTACGCGGTCCTTTTCAGCAATAACCCTCTTGGATGTATCACGATACCCTAGGGACTAGCTAGGGTAGGGCACAATTACTGGGCTGATTGTAAGCGACCAAAACGACGGCTGAGTTTGGTGCGCCATTGTAGGTTCAGGTGGATTATGGTCGTGCACGTAGTCCGGAGTTGAAAAAGCAGGCGTGGGCACCAGTAGTGTACACTGTGCGTGCTTGGAATGGTGTCAGTAGTTGATACCCTAGGGCTTGATACACCCTAGGGTGGACCTAGCACAGAGTAGCTACATTCGTGATTGGGCCGTATGACACCGACACACGACGAGCTAGGACTTGTACGGAGCCGATCGATTAGATCGTTACATGGAAAAAGGGCGTTGTTCGATAGGTAGCATAATCCCTAGTTGTCCTAGGTGGCGTAAACCCTGGTCGAATCTAGAAAACGTCCAATAGGTCGCATAATCCCTAGTGGTCCTAGGTGGCGTAAATCCTAGATAAACACGCGATAATTCATGATAAGAAAATCTGGCTAGAACAAGGATGGCAGTCCGAGCGATTTCAAGGATGGTGACACTACGTTGTCGTGGTACAGAATAACGTGATGGAACCCATACGATATACGGCAAGGGACTATACATATACATGGAAGGGATGATACGAGTTAGGATGCTAGTATGGTTGGTGCAGAGGACGTTAGACATGCGATGCTATTCCGAGTTTATCTTGTTACCTTGGTTATCTTGTTACCTTGGTTATCTTGTTACTTGAGTTTATTTTGTTACCTTAGTTTGATCTGTTTATCTTGTCATCATGTTTATGTTCACTTTCAGTTTATACATGTCATGTTACCTTTACCTGTTTTTAGGCTGAAAGTAGCTAGGACTTACCAGTCTTTATGACTGACCTCGTTTTGTTTTGCCTCTTTTTCTTCCGTTCCCCCCCCCCGGTTTACAGGGAGGAAATGTTGCTATTTAGTGTGGATTTTTCTGCTTCAAGATCATCATCTACGGCTTGGTCTTTTCTCGGCTATGGCTATTTTACTGTTTTACTTGGAGAATAATTTATGACTATGGTTTTATGCTTCTTTATTATTGTAAGATAGGTTTTGATGTAAGTAATTTAATGGTACTTTGATGTAAAAGGTTTTAGACTTTACTACTTTTGTAAAGTAATGAAATCATGTTTTTCTTCCGTTGTTTTATATGTTCTGTCTTGTAATATTTCTGTGCATGTTTACCTAGATAATACTCCACCAAAGCTAGTGCATTCCCTTTGTGAGTGACCCTAGCGGAGGTGGGGTGTTACAATATGTCAAGGGATAATGGTAACCCCAGTTCTAGCACAAACTCCATATGTCCAACCTTGACAACTAGGTCGTTCAACGATACCCAGGGTACTCGACCAGCAACCTTCCGATCTATTGGGTGCCCCCATCGTACCTCTGCTTTGAGCCTGCTAGAACTTACGACAATGATGACTTCTCGGCCTTCGCATCTCTGGTCATCCAACCTTGACGACATTTCATAGATCAAGCAACCATCTCGGGCAACCATTATTGTAACAGCCAGCATTTTACGTATCGAAAGATCGTAAAATATTTTTATTTCATTCTCTGAGGGTTGGATCATTCTCATCTTTTAATATGTTGATTAAGGGGATGTGAGACATGTCCATAATTTTTACCGATTTTGTTTGTGACCATTTTGCCCCTGTCATCCTTGTATAGGGCATAACTTTTGACTCAAGTCGAGTCAGAGGGTGAGACCTGTGCCATTGGAAAGGAACCGATGATTGCATTTCCATAGAGTGGTTACATTAAAGATTTGGCTTAGCGGTTTGGGAGAAATCGCGGTTTTAACGTTTTCTGTTGGCTATTCAGGTTTTAGAGCCTTGGTGGAATCCTATAAATATAAGGTGAGAGTGGAGGGAAAAAATTTACTTTCCCATTCTCTCATTTGGAGGCATTGTTCTCCTTCTTCCTCTAACACCTTTCCACCATTAAAAATCCAAATCTAAGGAGGGAAATCATAGATCTACACCATTGGAGGCTAGGTCTACATCATTTCAACTGAGGATTCATCAAATCAAAGGGCTAGGAGCTATCTCCTCGCTGTCCGGAATTCTATTTCTTCAATTTTGCTTTGTTTTGGCTAATTGGTGAGTGATTTACATCTCTCACATGAATGCAATGAAGTATATGAGTGTTTGTGCATGTTTCTCATCAAATTTGAATGTTTTACCATATATTTACACTATTACATGTTCATTTTCATATGCATCACCCTATGATATAATCTAACAAGTTCTAATCGTTAATTTCATGTCATTTTTATATGTTTATGTTAGTTAGATCTCTCATTTTGATCATATGTTCATTTTAATGGTTTTTGGTGAGATTTACATCATTTTTAGTAATCGTTATATTCATGTGGTTAGTAGTGTGATGATATGTTTATGATTGTGTTTGATGATTTTGGTTGAGTTGGTTTCGTCGGATTCGTCGCTTGGCGAAGTTTTGGTCGAAATCGGAGTTGAATTGCAATATGCAGGGTCTGGATCGGACAAAAGTGGATCGGACCGGACTAAAGTGGATTCGAACCGGACCAAAGTGGATCAGATCTGACCAAAGTGGATCGGATCGGACCTAAGTGGATCGGACCAGGCTGTAGTGGATCGATCAGACCAAAGTGGATCGGATCGGACCAAAGTGGATCGAACCGGACCAAAGTGGATCGAATCGAACCAAAGTGGATCGGATCGGACCAAAGTGGGTCAGACTGGACCAAAGTGGATCGGACCGGACCAAAGTTGGATCAGACCATTCTGGACAGCCATTTCTAGTCAGTCATTTTGCCATTTCTGGGCAAGTTTTTCTGGTCGGACATTTCTGGTGATGATGTGACTTCAAAGTAAATTTTATTGGGAAGTTAGGAAGTGCTGAAATAATGCTATGGATTTCTTTGAACCTTATAAATATGTTGGTTGGTTCAACAATGATGGCGGCTTCGACGAGAGTCCAGAAGGGGATGTTCGAAGTGTTGGAGTGTTCGTTGGTCGAGGAGATGCAACGAATGCAGTTTCAACTCAAAGGTCGTGAGTTAGGGGATAATGGTTGCTCGAGAAGGTTGCTTGAGCTATGAAATGTCGTCAAGCCTGGATGACTAGAGATGTGAAGGCCGAGAAGTCATCGTTATCGTAAGTTTTAGCATGCTCAAAGCAGGGGTACGATTGGGGCACCCATTAGACCGGAAGGTTGCTGGTCGAGTACCTTGAGTATCGTTGAAAGGCCTAGTTGTCAAGGTTGGACATATGGAGTTTATGCTAGAACTGGGGTTACCATTAACCCTTGACATATTGCAAGGTTGGCTATCATACGATTAACGATGGTTTCAAAGCAAGATTGGCGGTGATATCCAGAGTCAGTCATGGATGATTGGTTGTTCTGTTTGTACTATCTCACATAGATTATCCAAAGTCGAGGGAGATTTTCTTTGAGTGCTTAATTGATATTGGTTTAGGCCTCTGAAGAAAGTACTTGGGGAATGTTAAACTCGATTAGGGTTGTCGGTGTGAGACTTATGTAATCCGGATGTTATGAGTGTTTTCCATGATTGAATGGGTGTTCTAATTTCCATGGATGAATGGTTGAATTGTTTAAAGTAAAGGCTATCACTATCCGATGTGGGGAAGATAAGGTTGAGTTCTTCTCTAGTGTCGTGGTTAGATTAGTATGTTTATCTATCCTTTCTCATACACTTTATTGTTGAAGTTTGTTAGCTGTTTTATCGCTCACTAAGACTGTTGTCTTACTCAAGGTTTTATGTCTCCTCTTATTACCTTGGGTTGTTCATCTGGTTGCAGACGGGCAAACTAAGTAGCAGGTGACAAGTGATGCTTTAGTCAGGACGATGGTGCTGATCGGTGGCGAGCAGGAGGCTCATGTACCAGTTTTACTACTATCTAATAATTGGGTTTCCGCTATTTGCTTTTCTGAATAATGTAGTGAGGCAACTTTGTATAAACATTATTTCCAAGTTTGTGGATATTACTTTCTAGTTGTATGAAAGTCTTGTGTTTCTGCTTCACTATTACTACCTGTTGTATATGTTCTATTATATTTTATCCTTGCGCTGTGAGTTTACGACAGGTTCCACTTGTGTTTACCTACCCTGATGATCGTCCATGACTGCCTTGCACATCTTTCAGCGCATTATTTCTTTTGTATAGTGCAGGGGTTATGGGCGGTCGTCACATTTGGTATCATAGCTCTGGTCAATGATTTTTAGCCAAAGTTCAAGGACATAACCACGTATGAGAGACGTACTTGTAGATTTTAGTTGGATGCTTACTATATATATTAGCATATATAGTAGTAGCGATTGTATCTCTTTAGCAGTTTTTCTTGTAAGTGGCTAATTATTCTAAATTGCAGATTAGAATGAATAGGCGACCATCAAGCTAGGGGAGCTAATACTGGAGGGGGAAATGGAGTTGAACCTAATTACCTGGCCATGTTTGAAGCCATGGCAGAAGCAATTATGCGAAGGGTACCCGCTCCAGTGGTGGCAATGGTAGATGTTGGTGTGTGAGTTCCTAGATTAGTAGATTTTGCAAAGCTGTGTAAGGACTTTACATCTCTAGGGGGAAACCATTCAAGGGAACTGAACCAGCTGAAGAGGTTCAGAGGTGGATGGATTCATGTGTTTGAATCTTTAGAGACTTAGGTATTGAGGATGCAATAAAGAGAAAACTTTCATCAAGGCAACTGCAGAATAGGGCCATGGAATGGTGGAATTCTGTTACACTCGAGACTCCAGAGAAAAAAATTCATGGAAGCTATTCCAAGCTAAGTTTGAAGCAAAGTTTATCTCCACAGCTCAGAAATCTGCTCTATTCAAGAAGTTCGTAGAGCTGAAACAGAATAATCGTTCTGTACTTGACTATATTTCTGATTTTGAAGCCTTGTCTAGATACGCTCGTTCGTACAATGATAAACCATATCAGAAGAACGAGAAGTTTGTCTTGGGTTTGGATGCTTATATCAAAAAATTGTTAGTGGACCATCTTGATGATTCATTTAAGAAGATTGTGGAAAAAGTTATTCGTTATGAGAGCTTGTTTCCTAAGGAAGCAAATGTTGTCGCTGCCACCAAAGAGGCTCAAAAACCACAGCAGGGTGCTAATAGTAAGAAGAGGAAGCAACAATAGCAAAAGGGAAAAGATGGCCAAAAGAAACCCAAGAGTGAGGTGGTTTGCTTTAACTGCCAGCAGAAAGGTTATTTTTCTAATGAGTGCAAGAATCCCAAAGCTGAGAAGAAGTGCTTCAGTTGTGGGAAGCCTGGGTATGAGAAGAAAGATTGTCCAGAATCAGCTAAGGGCAAGCAGGTTGTGAGGGAATATGCTTTGGATGCTGTGCTAACTTCTTCAAGGGCTCCAACTGCAGAGGAGAAGGGAAAGGGTGTCGTGGTGCAAGGTACTCATTCAGTTAATGGTGTTTCAGTTCGTGTGCTTTTCGATATTGGAACATCGCATTCCTTCATTTGCAATGAGTTTGTGTGTCTCTTGGGTTTGGAACCTGAGATTTGTGATAGACCCTTCATAGTGACTAATCCAACTGGGGGTTCGTCAAATCTTTGCATGATATGTCGTGATCTAGTGTTGTCGAGTCATGGTTGCTCATTTGTGTGTGATTGCTTTGTTCTTGACTTCGTTGGGTTTGGGATCATCTTGGGTATGGATTGGCTCAAGAGGTATGCGGCAAGGGTGAATTGCGAGAAGCTAGAGGTGAGGGTCGGGATGTGGAAGGGAGGAAGGTGTTGATTAGATATAAGCGCGGAGACGGGGTCTTCGTAAGTTATATATATTCGCTTGGGATTCCACAAGAAGACCTGTCATCAGTGCTGATCGCAAATGTGTATGTAGATGTCTTTGACGAGGTCAAAGGGTTGCCGCTGCACCGCGAGATTGAGTTTAGGATCGATTTGGTTGAAGGTGCTAGACCAATTGTTATGCCACTTAGGCGGATGGTGCCCAAGGAACAACGAGAGTTAGAGGTGCAAGTTCGTGACCTTTTTGAAAAAGGGTTCATTCGGAGGAGTGTTTCCGAGTGGGGTGCACCAGTCATATTTGCAACCAAGGCGAATGGCTCGTTAAGATTGTGTGTGGACTATCGTGAGCTGAACAAGGTGACAAAGAAAAACAAGTATCCGTTGCCAAGGTTAGATGACTTGTTCAATCGACTTCACGAAGCCAAAGTGTTTTCTCAGATGGATTTGGCAATGGGATTTGACCAGTTGAGGGTGGCTAAGGATAGCGTGCCAAAGACTGCTTTTAGGACACCATCTGGTTTCTTCGAATGATAGGTGATGCCATTCGGGTTGACTAACGCGCCAGCGTATTTCGTGGATCTTATGAATAGAGTGTTCAGAGATCAGTTGAACAAGTTCGTGCTTGTGTCCGTGGATGATATTCTGGTTTACTCCAGAAATGAGGAAGAACATAAGACGCACTTTAGAGTTGTGTTAGAGATCTTGCGGAAGAATCAGCTTAAGGCTAAGTTCTCAAAGTGTCACTTCTAGAAGGATGGAGTGAGGTTCTTTGGTCATGTAGTTTCTGGAAAAGGGATAGCGGTTGACCCTGCTAGCGTTGCAGTAATCCAGGACGGGGATTGACCTAAGAATGTGACGGATGTTCGGAGTTTCCTTGGGTTAGCAGGATATTACCGACGGTTTATCAAGGATTTCTCCAACGTAGCTGCACCGTTGACAGGATTGACGAAGAAGAACCAAGTATTCACATGGGATGCAAAGTGTGAACAATCATTTGGAACCCTGAAGGAGAGATTGATGAGTGCACCTGTGTTGACCATTCCAAGTGGGAATAAACAGATGGTGGTATATACCGATGCGTGTGGTACTGGACTTGGAGTAGTACTAATGCAGAAGGATAAGGTTGTGGCCTGCGCGAGTCGACAGCTAAAGCTGCATAAGAAGAATTACCCAATTCATGATTTGGACTTGGCGGCGATTGTATTTGCTCTGAAGATGTAGAGACATTATCTATTGGGAGTTCAATTCGAGTTATTTACGGATCACAAGTCGTTGAAGTATCTTTTCTCCAAAAAGGATTTGAATCTTCAGCAGCAAAGATGGTTAGAGTTTCTGGCGTCATATGATTTTGACATAGCCTATACTTCGGGCAAGGGTAACGCAGTTGCAGATGCGTTAAGTCGAAGACACGCAAGTTTGGGAGCGATGTTTTTGGAATAGAAGAGCCTCGAGTACTTGGCAAGATACGATTTCAGGCCAAGGTATGAGTTGGAAACTAAAATGTTAGCAATTTTGTCGATAAGATCTACTCTTAACGAAAGGACTGGCGAGCGCCAAAAGAAAGATGCGAAGCTTGTCGAGTTCCTTTAGAAACTGGAGATTAGTTGATATTTTGGCTTGAGATGATTAGAGAAACCTCAGATTGTATTGAGATTGTTCGGCAACGAATGAAGGCAGCCCAAGATCGTCAGAAGAGTTATGCAGATAAACGTCGGAAAGATTCAGAATTCGACGTAGGTGATATGGTTTTAGCAAAGGTTTCACCGTTGAAGCATATGGTGAGATTTGGAAGTAGAGGAAAGTTAGCTCCAAGATTTTTTGGACCATTTCCGATAGTCGAGCGAATTGGAAAGCACGCATATAGATTGGAGCTACCCGAGAAGATGTCGAGTGTGCATAATGTGTTCCATGTGTCGTCTCTACGGAAATTCGTGCATGATTCGAATGTGGTGGTATCTCCAGAATAGTATGAAGACTTAGAAGTAGAGATCGTAGTTTCAAGACCTCTTAAGCCACTTCGTGTTATGGGAAATGACACGAAACAGCTTAGGAGGAAGACGGTTAAGCTAGTCAAGGTACAATGGAGTAAGGATGGAGACGATTGTACATGGGAGACGGAAGAGAGCATGAGAGCGACTCATCCAGAATTCTTCGTCGGTAGGACCCTTTGATATTGTAGAATTGGCTTTTCATGGATGATAGGCATGCGGAATCATAGTGATTACCTGAGTTTGTTTGGAATTTCGGGGATGAAATTCTTAAAGGGGGAGAATGTAACAGCCCGCATTTTACGTATCGAAAGATCGTAAAATATTTTTATTTCATTCTCTGAGGGTTGGATCATTCTCATCATTTAATATGTTTCTTATGGGGATGTGAGACATGTACATAATTTTTACCAATTTTGTTTGTGACCATTTTGACCCTATCAGCACTGTATAAAGCGTAACTTTTGACTCGGGTCGAACCACAGGGTGAGACCTGTGCCATTGGAAAGGAATTGACGATTGACTTTCCGTAGAGTGGTTACATTAAAGATTTGGCTCAACGGTTTGGGAGAAATCACTATTTTAAGGTTTTTCAGTTGGCTATTCATGTTTTGGAACCTTGGTGGAATCGTATAAATAGGGAGTGAGGGTGGAGGGAAAAGGTTTACTTTCCCATTCTCTCATTTAGTGGCATTGATCTCGTTCTTCGTCTAACACCATTCCACCATTAAAAATCCAAATCTAAGGAGGGAAATCATAGATCTACACCATTGGAGGCTAGGACTACATCATTTCAAGTAAGGATTCATCAAATCGAAGGGCTAGGAGCTATCACCTTACTGTCCGGAATTCTATTTCTTAGGTTTTGCTTTGTTTTGGCTAATTGGTGAGTGATTTACATCTTTCACATGAATGCAATGAAGTATATGAGTGTTTTTGTTTGTTTCTCATCGAATTTGAACGTTTTAGCATAGATTTACACCATTACATGTTCATTTTCATATCCATCACCCTATGATCTAATCTAACAAGTTCTACTCGTTAATTTCATGTCAGTTTTACATGTTTATGTTAGTTAGATCTTTCATTTTGATCATATGTTCATTTTAATGGTTTTTGGTGAGATTTACATCATTTTTGTAGTAATCATTATATTCATGTGGTTAGTAGTGTGATGATATATTTATGATTGTGTTTGATGATTTTGGTTGAGTTGGTTTCGTCGGATTTGTCATTTGGTGAAGTTTTGGTCGAAATTGGAGTTGAATTGCAATATGTAGGGTTTGGATCGGACAAAAGTGGATCGGATCGAACTAAAGTTAATCAGACCGGACCAAAGTGGATCAGATCGGACCAAAGTGGATCCGATCGGACCAAAGTGGATGGGATCGGACCAAAGTGGATCGGACCGGACTATAGTGGATCGGATCAGACCAAAGTGGATCAGACCGGACCAAAGTGGATCGGATCGGATCAAAGTGGATCGGACCGGACCAAAGTTGGATCGGGCCATTCTGGACAGCCATTTCTAATTAGCCATTTTTGCCATTTCTGGGCAAGTTTTTCTGGTCGGACATTTCCGATGATGATGTGACTTCAAGGTAAATTCGATGGGAAGTTAGGAAGTGCTGAAATAATGTTATGGATTGCTTTGAACCTTATAAAGATGTTGGTTGGTTCAAGAATGATGGCGGCTTCGTCAAGAGTCCAGAAGGGGATGTTCGAAGTGTTGGAGTGTTCGTTGGTCGAGGAGATGCAATGAATGCAGTTTCAACTCAAAGGACGTGAGTTGTTGGATAATGGTTGCTCGAGAAGGTTGCTTGAACTATGAAATGTCGTCAAGGTCTGATGACTAGAGATGCAAAGGCCGAGAAGTCATCATTGTCGTAAGTTCTAGCAGGCTCAAAGCAGGGGTACGATGGAGGCACCCAATAGACCGGAAGGTTGCTGGTCGAGTACCTTGGGTATCGTTGAAAGGCCTAGTTGTCAAGGTTGGACATATGGAGTTTATGCTAGAACTGGGGTTACCATTAGCCCTTGACAAATGGCAACGTTGGCCATCATACGATTAACGATGGTTTCAAAGCAGGATTGGCGGTGATAGCCAGAGTCGGTCATGGATGATTGGTTGTTCTGTTTGTACTATCTCACATAGATTATCCAAAGTCGAGGGAGTTGTCCTTTGAGTGCTTAACTGATATTGGTTTAGGCCTCTGGGGAGATTACTTGGGGAATGTTAAACTCGATTAGGGTTGTCTTTGTGAGACTTATATAATCTGGATGTTATGAGTGTTTTCCATGATTGAATGGGTGTTCTGATTTCCATGGATGAATGATTGAATTGTTTGTAGTAAAGGCTATCACTGTCCGATGTGGGGAAGATAAGGTTGAGTTATTCTCTGGTGTCATGGGTATATTAGTATGTTTATCTATCCTTTCTCATACACTTTATTGTTGAAGTTTGTTAGCTGTTTTATCGCTTATTAAGACTGTTGTCTGACTCAAGGTTTTATGTTTCCTCTTATTACCTTGGGCTGTTCATCCAGTTGTGGATGGGCAGACTAAGTAGCAGGTGACAGGTGATGCTTTAGTGAGGACGATGGTGCTGATCGGTGGCGAGCAGGAGGCTCACATACCAATTTTACTACTATCTAATAATTGTGTTTTCGCTGTTTGCTTTTCTGAATAATGTAGTGAGGCAACTTTGTATAAACACTATTACCAAGTTTGTAGATATTAATTTCTGGTTGTAAGAAAATCTTGTGTTTCTGCTTCACTATTACTAACTGTTGTATATGTTCTATTATATTTTATCCTTGCGTCGTGAGTTTACAACAGGTTCCACTTGTGTTTACCTACCCTGATGATCATCCATGACTTCCTTGCACATCTTTCAGCGCATTATTTCTTTTGTATAGTGCGGGAGTTATGGGTGGTCATCACATGTTTGTTGTTGCTGAAAGTTGGTGGTGAAGGACTGGTTTGGAGTCGTGGCAGTTGGTTGAATTGGATGTGCTGGAGTTCGGCTTGACAGCGGTGGTTTTGAAAATGGATGGTGAAACTGGCTTATGGATCAGTGTGTGTATGGTAGCGAACTGAATATGTGTTTGTATGGTTTGATTTGGAAAGGAAGTAAAGAAGAGTTTGAGTTGTGGAGATTTGAGAAATTATTTGAAGAAGATGGTACTTGATTAGATCTAAAATGGAGGAATACTGATTTGGTTTGTGGAGAAGGTGATTTTCTGGTGCGAGGATGGAGAAATGTAGGGGATTAGGTAACGGTATCAGGAAATATAAGGTAGAGAAGGAAATAAAGTTATAGAGGGAGGACAAGAAAAAGGGAAGCAATAAATTGGTGGTTTTTTTACTTATTTGTAAGAATTGTAAAAAGGAAAGGAATAAATAAGAGAGATAAAGGGAAAAGAAATAAAGGAAATTGAAAACACGAAAAATGGGAAAAAGACTGAACAAAAGGCAAGTGTTTATTTTTTTAAGTGAGACTAAAAACAAAAACAAAATGAAAATAAACAACTAAGCACAACAAAACATACACAAATGCACTAGAAGCAAGATCAAACAAAACAAGCAATTTTTTTTAATAAATAAAAACACAAAATAAAAACACTCACAAAACAAACACTAACAACAATTGCAATTCACACAACTAACTATGAATTGAAACAACAATTTTTTTTAGGAAAGAAAACTAAGAAGACTAAAACAAGGCAGAATGACACACACAAACAAACAAATAAAAGTGAAATAAAAAAAACAAACATACAATCTTTTTCTTTCTTCTTTTTTCAGTAGAACACAAATAAGAAAATTAATTCAAAGAATAAAATTAAAACTAATTTCTCTCCCTGGCAACGGCGCCAAAAACTTGTTCGACGACAAATATTCTATGAATTAGAATATCATCACGAAGTGTAATAAACCGCAAGCGCACGACGTATACTTGTAGTACGTTAGCAAATACGAGTCGATCCACAGGGTAAGAATAATTTTAAATTCTATTCAATCAAATTAAACCAAACTTTAAGATATGTTAATTAAATTTAACAAAAATAATGACTAAGTTGAGAATACAACTATTGGTTAAGAGCAATTTAGAGGTGTTTTCACTCTCTAGATCACACAAATCAACATGATGAAGTTATGATCTCCATTTATTTGGTCATAAGTGAGGTTAGATATTCTGTTTATCATAAGTATGACATATTTATGCTATTAGTTAGCATAACCTAAGTCATTAAACTATAACACAAATCTAATTCACTATTCAGTTCTCATGAAAAAGACAGCAAGTTGAAAGCAATATCAATTTTAAGAATACTCTATTTACTATTAGTTAGTAATATAGAATATCAAATGTTGATAAACACTTCCTCTTTTTGCCAAAATCATATAAAGATGAAAAGGCAAATTTTGTTGTGTCATTTAATCAAGCATGATCTATCCTCTATTAATTAGAAGCATAGATAATCAAAACCAAGCATGATTAACAAAATACACTAAACATCCATTCTTTAATAAGCACAAATAGAGAGCATGAAAAATAAACTATGCTGAATCTATGTGATTAGATAGCTTCATCACCCCTAAATTAAAGAGGTTTAGCTCCTCATTTGTGTGATTATTTCAGCACCAATAGATTTCAACATTAACGAACAACAAAAATAGAGAACTAAATAAAGGAAAATCTATTCTAATTGCATAAAAGAAAATTACACTACTTGCAGAAAAGAAAATCTAAACTACTAACATAAAGTAGAGCATAGAAATTAAAAGAGATATGAGAGAGACATAAAAGAAATTGGCTTGGAATCCATTTTTTTTATTTGATCAATTACACTTTTATTTGCTAAAAAGGAGATCCTGAAATACATGAAACAAAGGGGTATATATATATATATGATCAAAAAACCCTAAATCCCCAATCACTTTCCTTGGGAAATCCCCAAAATGCCCATTCATGTAGCTTCTAATTGCGATTAGCCACTAATGAGTCGTGTAGGATGCATGAAGCTTTTTTGTCTCAGTCTTTATGTGATGACCCCAAACTTCCACAGTACGAAAGCAAGAATAATCATTGGAATATAACACATAACAATAACAGCAGAACAGAAATAGAGAAGCAGATAATGTTCATCAAATTACATTGGAAATAATACATCATCAGAGTTACACAACATAATCAGATCATACTTAGCATAGAATACAGTTTTCAGCTTAATATAAAATGTCTGCAGCGGAATATAAACATAATATACTAAGTGAAATCTAAATAGCAAAAGAGGAATGATAATATCCATCTTCAGCTCCATAGCTATCCAGAATGAATCTGCTAAACCTGTATACAAGGCTGCCCGTGTAAAAGAGGGCACCTGAGTTTACAAAGTAAAACAAACTACGAGTCAGTCATGGGACTGGTATGAGAAATCTTATTCAACCTATTCAATGATAAGGCTAATCACAACACCACGCCGCTAATGCAGAACGGGTTTACTCCATTGGATTGCCAGTGCATAATAAAGTAAGTCATTAAACAACACAATGCTTTTTATAAAAATGAAACCATTATAAAACTTAAGTCCCATCACACAATGCAACGCAAAACGGAGGATAGAGTTTTACCTTATAATGGTCAAAATATGCTTGATATGTTAAAACGGATTTGGTATTATTAGTGTATATATGTTTCAAAAACATTTCAATCATAATATCAATTATAGGCGGCATAGCTACCATATACTATGTCGCCGTACTAGTAATGCAATCAAAACCGCATGGGTCGTATTTGAAGTTGGATTTCCATCATGAACCAAGGCAAAAGATAGTCCTTATCGAATTCGAGACACTCTAGCCCGTGCCTCAGGATACAGCCGCAACCGCACCTAGATCTTCAGGGCCGATCCACAAATATGTTAGTGGATTAATAAGGCCTGAACAATACATTTCCCCACCCTTTGGGGCGTAAATAGAGCCACTAGGGACTCAAATAACCGAGGCGCCTCATTCCATCATCCACCTAAGTAAAAATGTCAGGCCTTGTAAAAACCATGACACCACTTCTAGCTAGAAAGAAAAGTATGTCCTCCCTACAGTCCTTACTCCCGTTTCTGGTTTATACCGGGGTGTGAGGCTCGCGAAGTAATGCTACACACAAAGCTATACTATTTAAAGTTGTGCTTTGATCATCAACCACAAGACTCTGCTTTTCAACAATAAGCCCTGATCATTTGCATCTTGGCATGCCACACTGACAATTCACGCCATGTGACTGATATCTATTAATATATACCTTCTAAGGGTGTTAAGCAAGAGAATAAATTCTCCGCCACCAACAGATAAATATTGAATAGAAATCAATCGGCACAGAATAAAATCCAATGTTAGACATACATCCATTTACAAGTCCGTTCTGGGTCTGAACGAAACAGGAGACACCGTGTATATCTGGACAATCAACAAATATAGCTAGTCATAGATATCCACTCTGCAATGGGGATAAGCATGTTTGATGCTATCCTCTGTCTCCCATGTACAGTCTTTGGGATCTCCGCTCCACTGCACTTTGACTAGATGAATTATTTTATTCCTCAGAACTTGGGTTTCTTTGCCAATGATCTTTATCGGCTCCCTTCTTACTGCTAAGTTCGGAGTAATCTCCAAAACTTGTTGTGCAGCTTCTTCCATAATCAAGTCTGGATCATGTACATGCTTCTGAAGTTGAGACACATGGAATACATCATGTACCCCTGGCAACCAATCAGGCAACTTAACCCTGTATGCGAGAGTTCCAATTCTTTCTAGAATAGGAAATGGACCAATGAACCTTGGTGCCAACTTCCCAGTCTTTCTGGAAGTGAACTACTCCCCTTAATGGAGAAACTCTCAAGTACACATAATCGCCAACAGCAATTTCTAGATCCCTTCTTCTTGCATCTGCATAACTTTTCTGTCGGTTCTGAGCTGTTAGTAATCGCTTCTTAATAAAATCAACTTTGTCTAAAGCTTCTCTAATCATGTCGGGACCCAACACTAATCTATTGCGTGGTTCCACCCAACATGCGGGAGTCTGCAAGGCCTGCCATATAATGCTTCGAATGGCGACATTTCCAAGCTTGCTTGGTAACTATTATTAAAAGAGAACTCGACCAAATGCAAGTGGTCTTCCATGATCCGCCAAAGTCAAGAATACAAGCCTGCAACAAATCTTCCAGTATACGGTTCACCCTCTCAGTCTGGCCATCTGTTTGAGGATGATAAGCGGTGCTCAGATTTAATGTTGTCCCCAGCTCCACTTGGAATGCTTCCCAAAATTTACTAGCAAATATAGGGTCACGGTCACTAACAATACTACTGTGGACTCCATGTAATCGGACAATTTCTTTGAAATAAATCTTTGCCAAACTTTATGTTGTTCTGGTCGATTTAACAGGAATAAAATGGGAAGTTTTTGTGAGACGATCAACAATCACCCATATATTGTCATTGCCTTTTCTAGTTCGGGGCAAGCCATCGATAAAATCCATGGAGATTTGATCCCATTTCCAACTTGGAACAGGTAGTGGTTGTAACAGGCCGGCAGGTTCTTGCTGATCACTTTTGACTTGTTGGCAAGTAGAACACATGTTGACATAAATGGAGATGTCTCTTTTCAAAGATTTCCCCCAAAATGTACGCTTGAGATTAGATACGTCTTGCTCACCCCCCCCCCCCCACCCCAGATGAATGCAAAGTTTGGACTCATGACATTCATCCATTACCTCTCTTCTGAGCTCAGGAATATTTGGAACACAAATTCGACCTTTCAACCTCATAACTCCCTTGTTATCAATTTGGAAACTCGAGGGTTCGCCTTCTCGAACTCTTTTACTGATTCTCTATATAAATTCATCATCCTTCTAAAGAGCAGAGATTATATCGATCAATGTAGGTGTAATAATGAGATTGGCGACGCCCGCATTCTTCCTTCTAAGTGCATCTGCCACAACGTTGGCCTTCCTTGGAGTATACAAGATGTCCAAATCATAAGCCGTAAGAAATTCTACCCAACATTGTTGCCTTAAATTCAAATCTTTTTGGGTGAACAGATACTTCAAGGATTTATGATCTGTATATAGTTCAAACTTCCCACCCAAAAGACAGTGCCTCCATATTTTCAAAGCGAATACGATGGCCATCAACTCAAGATCATGAGTAAGGTATTTCTTCTCATGTGGTTTCAATTGACGGCTAGCATAAGCAACCACTTTGTCTCTTTGCATTATCACCGCACCAATACCTTCTCTAGAAGCATTAGTCCAAACTTTCAAATCTTGATTGCCATCAATAATGGTCAACACTGGAGCAATAGTCAACCATAGTTTCAGGTCTTGGAAAGTTGCCTTAGATTCCAGAGTCCAAATGAACTTTGTATGCTTCCTTGTAAGCTTTGTTAATGGACAAGCTATCCTCGAAAAATCCTTAATGAATTTCCGATAATAGCCAGCCAATCCTAGAAAACTTATGATTTCAGTAGGAGTGGTAGGCTGCTTCCAATCTTTAATGGCTGTGATTTTGCTAGTATCCACTGAAATTCCTTCCTTCGATACTGCATGACCGAGGAACTTCACTTCTTCTTGCCAGAATACGAATTTAGAAAATTTGGCTTTTATTTCTCAGAATTTCCAAAACTTGTTCTAAATGTTTCTCATGCTCGGCAATTGACTTAGAAAAGATTAAGATGTCATCAATGAAGACTAGAACAAATTTGTTCAAAACATCCCGGAATACTCGATTCATCAGATCGACAAAATAGGCTGGAGCATTGAATAAGCCGAGCGGCATTACTAACCATTCGTATAATATGTCTAGACCTCTAAAAGCTGTCAAAGAAAAACACTCTTTAGCAATACGCAATTGATGGAAACCTGTAGCTAGGTCCATCTTTGAAAACACTTTTGCTCCATTTAAACGATCCAACAAATCATCTATACGAGGCAATGGATACTTATTTTTGAGCGTCTGTTTGTTGAGGTCTCGGTAATCCACACATAGTCTGAGAGTACCGTCAGACTTAGGAACAAACACTACTGCTGCATCCCACTCTGAAAAGCTAGGCCTAATCAGACCTTTCCATAAAAGCTATTTAGTTTGGTTACTCAATTCTTCCTTCTCTTTCCATGTCATTCTTCGAATAGAATGCACAACTGGCCTTGCATTTGGAACCAAATCAATCCTGAAGTCGATTTCTCTTCGCGGAGGTAAGCTATCAGCTTCTTCGAACACATCCGCACAATTTTTGACGATAGAGATGTTTTCAAGAGCAGTAGGGGTGACCTCAAGAGCAGCCCAAAATTCTTTTTTGTCGGAATCTAAGCCTACGCAGAGTATAACAATATCCCCAAACTTCGTTTTAACTTTAACAAACCTTTCAGCACATTTTACCTCGGCTTCATGTCTTGTTAACCAATCCAGCCCAAGGATAACATCAAACTCAGAAAAATCCATGATGATCAAATTAATAGGGAACCAGTTACAAGAAAATGAGAATGACACTCATCAATATACACCAAGAACAAGGGAACCACTGACTGGACTATGAACACTAATCGATTCTTTAAGATCCCTCCTTTTTAGATTGAGCTTCTTAACTGTATTACTCGAAATGAAACTTCATGATGCACCTGTATCAAATAATACCTTGATAGGGATATTTTTAATATTAAGAGTGGCTTTTAAAACATCTGGCCTTTCTTGGCTTGCTGAGGGTGTTGGAGCTTCTGCCACCTCATTGACTTGAGCCACCTTGGTCGCTTTCAAAAGTCGGCAATCTCTACTTATATGACCCGGCTTATGGCAAATATTGCATTCCCTGGTCTCTTGAGACTTCTTATTGGATCTAGGCCAATCCATTCTCTGATACTTTAGAGATCTGCAATTTATCGCCAAATGTCCTTGATTATTGCAGTTAGAGCATGTGGCAGTCATTAATGGTTCTTTCTGAGATCTTGGCCTTTTCTTATTGGTTTTGGGCTTATTGCTGACCTCAGATTTTGAACTTGCCTCAAGGCTCTCAGTTTCAAATTTCCTTTTGCTTCTAGAACTGCCTTCTTTATCTTTTAAACCATATTGCTTATCATTGTACTCGTAGCGACAAGCCATATCTATCATTTTAGAAAAAGGGAGGTGAATATGTGTAGTTACTCTATTTAGGTATTTTCTTTGAAGTCCTTTGATAAATCTCCGATTCTTCCTCAAAGGATCTTTGATTAATTTTGGGGCAAAGCAAGAAAGTTCCTCGAATTTCTTCTGATACTCCCGAATGGTCATATCACTTGTTTCAGATTGTAGAACTCATCATATAACTGATCAATTTCTCCTGGAGGAATGAATTTTTCTGTGAATGTTTCTTTGAATTTGTTCCAGGTAATATTACCTTCTGGATTCTCCTTTGTAACAGTTTCCCACCAGAATAAAGCTTCGCCTTTAAGTATCCAAGATGCTATTAGCCTTTTCTGATCATCTTTCAACTTTAAGCCTTCAAAAATTCTCTCAGCAGAACGCATCCATGCTTGTGTTTCAATAATGGACTCCTTGCCTGAGAATGGTTCTCTACCCAGATTTCGATATCTCTTTACTAGAGCTTCTAGATCTAGTTCTGATTATGGGAGCACGACTGGTTCATTAGATTGTTGAACCAAAGATTTCTTCTGTTTCTACCACTCATTTCTACTATGTCTGCAAATAGCAGACAAAGAGTCAGGCCAACAGAATAGATATTGTAAAACACAGAGACATATATTTAAATGTAAATGAATCTATGGGGGTGTAAATTTTTTTCTTTCTCATTCTAGGACATTACTAGTCCTATCTATAATGAGTTATTTGTTTTGGAATTCTGCTGATTCTATCTCTGATGAGTTTGTTAAAATGTTATATTCCGAGCTAAGTTTAACCAAAGTTCTGATACCAACTGTGATGACCCCAAACTTCCATAGTATGAAAGAAAGGATAATCATTGGAATATAACACATAACAATAACAGCAGAACATAAATAAAGAATTACAACAGTAGTGTTCATCAAATTACACTGGAAATAATACATCATCAGAGTCACACAACATAATTTGATCATACTTAGCATAGAATACAGTTTTCAGCTTAATATAAAATGTCTACAGCAGAATAAAAACATAATATACTAAGTGAAATCTGAACAACAAAATAAGAATGATAATATCCATCTTCAGCTCCATAACTATCCAGAATGAATCTGTTAAACCTATATACAAGGATGCCCATGTAAAAGAGGGCACCAGAGTTTGCAAAGTGAAACAAACTATGAGTCAATCATGGGACTGGTATGAGAAATCTTATTCAATGATAAGGCTAATCGCAGCACCACGCCACTAACGCGGAACGGGTTTACTCCATTGGATTGCCAGTGCATAAATAAAGTAAGTCATCAAACAACGCAATGCTTTTTATAAAAATGAAACCATTATAAGACTCAAGCCCCATCACACAATGCAACGCAAAACGGAGGATAGAGTTTTACCTTATAATGGTCAAAATATGCTTGATACGTTAAAACGGATTTGATATTATTATTAGTGTATATATGTTTCAAAAACATTTCAATCATAATATCAATCATAGGCGGCATAACTACCATATACTATGTCGTCGTACTAGTAATGCAATCAAAACCGCATGGGTCGTATTTGAAGTTGGAATTCCATCATGAACCAAGGCAAAAGATAGTCCTTACCGAATTCGAGACACTCTAGCCCGTGCCTCAGGATACAGTCGCAACCGCACCTAGATCTTCAGGGCCGGTCCACAAATATGTTAGTGGATTAATAAGGCCTGAACAATACATTTCCCCACCCTTTGGGGCGTAAATAGAGCCACTAGGGACTCAAATAACCGAGGCTCCTCATTCCATCATCCACGTAAGTAAAAATGTCAGGCCTTGTAAAAACCATGACACCACTTCTAGCTAGAAAGAAATGTATGTCCTCCCTGCAGTTCTTACTCCCGTTTCTGGTTCATACAGGGGTGTGAGGCTCACGAAGTAACACTTTACACAAAGCTATGCTATTTAAAGCTGTGCTTTGATCATCAACCATAAGGCTCTGCTTTTCAACAATAAGCCTTGATCATTTGCATCTTGGCATGCCACACTGACAATTCACGCCATGCAGTTGATTTCTATTAATATATACCCTCTAAGGGTGTTAAGCAAGAGAATAAATTCTCCACCACCAATGGATAAATATTGAATAGAAATCAATTAGAATATAATAAAATCCAATGTCAGACATACATCCATTTACAAGTCTGTTCTGGGTCTGAACGAACTGGAGACACCGTGTATATCCGGACAATCAACAAATACGTCCGGACAACTACCACTGTAACCCTCTTGGGAGCTAACTGATCCAGGGAATCAGTAGTCATCCATTCGATGTGAAGATCGCCGGTCTTCAATCACCGTCTTCAATTCTTCGACTTCCAATCGTCGTATAATTATTTGAAATAAGATTTAACTCGGACTTTGCAAATAATTGTCGAATATATATATATATATATATATATATATGTTTTATATCAATCTTCCCATTCCATATTGTTTATAATATTTTATAATGATTTATTGCTATTTTATTTATTTAAAAATAGCTATTTATAATTTGGGTCATTACATGGCCCTAGCGCTGTTTTTATCAAAATTTGATTTAATCATTTCTCCAAATATAACTATTGGATCTTAACAAATTTTATATCGTTGGAATGATTTTTTTCAAAACGAACTCAACAGTTCCAGTTTTGGAAAAATCCGACGGTTGGATCTCTCGGTATAATCGTTAGAAGTTACGATTTCAAACCGCGAACTACAGCAGCGCGATTCGTTTTTATTTATTATTTATATATATAATTCGCTCAACGATTTCAAACCATTACCATTTCAACGCTGATTTCTTTTATATATGAAATCATATATTACATTAAGAAAAAAATGTAATTTTCCTTATCTTTCTTTTATTCTTTTATTACATTGAAAAATGTAATTTCTTTATTCATTTCTTATATTACATTAAAAAAATGTAATTTCTTTGCATTGTATAAAAATGTAATCTTTTAATCACATTGAAAAGGTGAGTTTCTATGTAATCTTTTGTTCACATTCTTTGATTACATATAAAAATGTTATCTTTTTATTTGCAAAGAAAATATAATCTCTTTTCATTGTAAAGAAAAGGGTAATCTTTTTATTTGCAAAGCAAATATAATCTTTTTCCTTAGGAAAGGGTAATCTTTTTTTTATTTGAATCATTTACATAAAAATGTAATTTTCATGTTAACAAGTTCTAACCAAAGTTATATTCTTTTTATTACATTATAGAAAATGTAACTTTTACATTCTTTTTATTACATTTATGAAAAATGTAATCTTTTTCTTATATTAAATTATGAAAAATGTAATCCTTTTCTTATACTACATTATGAAAATGTAATCCTTTTCCTATATTACATCTTTTATTACATTGTATACAATGTAACCTTTTATATTCATCTCATATATGACATTAAAGATATGATTTTTAATGTTAACTTATTTTTAAAACATGTACATTTCTTTAGTTGTCTACATTACATTAAAAATGGAACTTTAAATGTTAATATGTTTCATATAAAAAAAACATAAACAATTTCCTCATATTCTACAGTTACATTAAAAATGAAAATTTAATGTTGAACATGTTTTATTTCAAAACATGAACACTTTTCACATATGCTGCATTTACATTAGAAATAATATTTTTAATATAAACATGTTTTACAATTTCAAAACATGAACCATTTTTATTCATTACATTAAAGTATATTTTTAATGCAAACATGTCTTTCTCATTTTTAAACATGAACAATCTTTCTATTTCCTTTTATTACATTAAAATGTAATTCTTAATATAAACATGTTTTATCTTAAAACAATGAACAATTTTCCTATATTTTATCTTAACGTTAAAATGGGATTTTTAATGCTAGCATGTTCACTCTTATATTTTCTTTCTTAACATTAAAAATGAGATATTATATCTAAACATGTTCTATTATATATTTTATTTTATTTTAAAACATGAACAATTTTTCTACATTCTTCTATTACTTTAAAAGATAGATTTTTAATGTGGACATGTTTATTTTAAAAACATGATCAATTTTCATATACAATAAAATGTGGAAAAAAAATTATATTGGAAACAAATTTTCATTTCAGAACAATGAATATTTCTAATCTTTCTTATTAATGTCCCATTAACATTAAAAATGATATTTTAAATGTGAAACATTATTATATGACGATTCCCCTTTTCTTTTCTTTCTTTCTTTCTTTTTCTTACATTAAAATGACATTTGAATGTAAAACATAAGAATGATATTTAAATGTAAAACACATTTTTTTTTATTCAGTAAAAATCTAATTTCTTTTTTTTTTGTTCAAATAACTTCATATCATAACATAGATATTTCACAACACAAAATATTTTAGAAAATTTCGGCAGCATAATGGCAGGGTAATTAAAACCGGCACCTCCCCGATGTATAGCTCCTCGCTCTACCTTAAAGCCTCACAACTTTTGACAAGGTGAATTTCAATAATCTATTTTGTACGCAGACGATTTTTTTACAATATCAATCAATTTCAGTTTCTTTTTCTTTTTCAACTACAAACAAACACCAAAATTCAACCAATCACATATCACAAATCAATCAAGTCGTCCATGGTCTGTGGACGACGGGTGTCGGAAGTTTCTGAACTCCGTCTGCATCCTAATATAATTTTATTTATTTCATTTCTGAATTCAGATATCTCACCTTGATTTGACGATGCCAAAAATTGTAACAAGCTCTAATAATTCTCCAGTCAGTTTTCAAATGTAGATCTCGTCTTCACCAGTCCAACGCTTTCAGTTTCGCTGAATTCTGATAAGAAACGAACGAGTTATGACTTTATAAAGGTTGTAAACAATTTTAAAAGAAAACAAATTAATTAATTTATTCAGAAAAAAGCACCTTCTTCTTCAACACCTTTCGGCCGACGATTAAACCCAATAATTCAAATTTAGGTTTCCACTTCGTACGCACAACGGGGCATGGGAAAAAGATCAGACACCACCACCTCGATGGACTCCGAGAGCCGCACCTGCGCCACCCCGAGTTAGCCAACTCGCACGCCTATTAGTAGCTCGGCGGTGGTCAGTTCGACGCGGGTTTGGGCCATTGGATCTCACTCCACACTCTACAATAAGTTGCAAAACCGATATGAAATCGAAGCTCGTGGACTTCAAAATCCTCAAAAGGATGGAGTGATTTTGTTGAGCGGATTTTGTTTTATTCGAGGAGGAACGATGGAGCAGAAATGGCCATTAAAAATGATATACGGCGGCTTGGAAGATGACGATAGTATAGGATTCGTATATCATACAGTATATATACGGTATACATATTTCTTTTTATTTTATTTTTATTTAATCCTATTTAAATTTCTATATCGCTTCTAACTCCAAATAAAACCCAGCAAGTGACGCCCCTAGCTAAATACCCCCGTGTCGAACACGACGGGATATGTTTTGTAAACCAATTCGGCTATTACAATATGTTTTTCTTTAAATTAAATAATAAAACATTTAATTATTTAATTTGATCGAACATTTCAATTTACTAGGGCCACATACTGATTCTAAAATTCCCCAAAAATAAATCTGGCTATGTTTTTACGATACGGTCCCAACAAAACTAATTTCATCGAATCTGGAGACCACTGGAAAAATGGCCATTTTCAAGTCGATCGAAATCGACTGAAATTGTCAAAACACATTTTCTTTTGCCACGCTCACATATTGATTCCAAAACTTATGAAAATTGGAATACTGCAATAATTTGACATTCCGGATCCAACAAAAGTGGTTTCGTTGAAAACGGAGGTCGTTTGAAAAATGGCTATTTATACGGGCCATGTATTATATTAAATTCCATAGCGACTATTCTGAAAATCCAACTAACCATAACATTTTATCCCCGCTATGAAATTTCAATTTTTAGGATTCGTTGGAAAGATATTTTTAAACAGATTTAAATATTTTTGGTTTCACGAAAATCCGATCTATTTTGCATCCTGTACGGTCAGTCAAAATTTGAATTTAAATTTTCAAACTACCGCTCCATTTCTAACTCCTTTTAGAAAAAATTAGAATTAAATATATTAGTCAAAACTTCGATTTGAACAAATTTTAATCATTATTATTTAAAATAAATTATTCCAACTACTCAAAATTCAACAAAATAGTTAAAATAAAAATTTTAAATTGGTCCTGAATTTCCGGGTTGTTACACTTTAATACGAAGCTTAAGAGAAAATGGGCTAATTGAAAGGTGTGGGTCTCCGTTATCCATAAAATTAATTAATCCATTGCCTCCTTTTGTGAAAATGCATGCTTTCCTTCATCTCTTCATGTGTATATATATCCTTTTAGCTCCAAAATTCCTACAAGAGATAAACACAAGGAACAAGTAAAAGATTTCACAAATTAAAACATGCATAAGTGACCACTTTTTCCCAAATTAGTGATGATTTTAAAAATATTTAAAACATGGTTTGATCATATAAAATACCCGAAAATGTTAATTTATTCAACTAAACAAGAATAAATATGTGAATAATGGAGTTCGAAGACTCGGAAATCAATGAAAGGAAACTGAAATTGGTACAAGTGCAGATTAAAAATCACAGTGAGTAAACTCACTCTCTGGATTTTATTTAAATAATTTTTATATGTTTTTTGTTGGTTGTTTGGATGCGTTTTAATATTTTTGTGGTTATTATAAATATATCAGTTATTTAGGCTTGGTGGTTATGGCTAATATATATATATATATATATATATATATATATATTGGTGATTCGATATTTCCCGCGGTACCATTAACAGATGTCTGCAGTATCATTAGCGGATGACCTTATGCGCTCCACAATATGATATTGGATGACCTTCTATACCATGATATCCTGCCTTGAAGTAGGATGGGTATTATTTATGTTGGCTAACATCTGCGGATACAGGAAAATAGGTTGGAGGGATCCTACTGGATTCCTTAAAAATATTATTATTTGTTTGTTTTCATATATATTATCATATATAAGGTGTTAGAAAACATGTGATTGATATTTGACTGTTTTGGGTGTTTAAATATGACTGGGCCTGAATTTTGATTTTTAAAAATATCATGAAAAAGGATGCTGAGATTTAAAAGGGGAAATCTATTTTTAAAAATAGAATTAAAATTTCAAATGGGCTACAGAAATATTAACTTGTTTTGAATATATAAAATAAGTATTGAAATTTATAAATGATGTTTATAAATTAAATAATGTGGGAAATTTAAGTGAAATTATAAACGACGTTTATAAATGAAATAATGTAGGTAACTGAAGTGAATTTATTAATGGGGTTTATAAATGAAATAGGAAAAATTATCATTTGGATAATTTGGGAAATCTAAATTCAAAATGTGAATTTAAAAAGGGAATTGAAATTAGTTTCAAAAAGAAATGATGAGATCTATTCTAATGTTCAGAATGTAAATTGAGTATATAGAACTCAATTTAAGTTGGAATTCTTTGAAACAAGAATCATCTGGACTGTTTGAATAATAGTTTTCTAATGGAAGAGAAAAATATGGATTTCGTCTTATAGATTTTGAGTTATGCCAAAATCAAATTTCCAAAAAAACAGCGCCATAATCGTTTAAAAACCGTAATGGTTTATTTAAAATTAATATAAGGATTTTAAGTAAAAAAAATTGAATTTCCTTTAGAAAAATCCAGATTTGAGTTATAAAATAAATATAAATTAAAGTGAAGTAAATGAATTGATTTTTGAAACAAAAATCAGATTTTTATTAATTGAATGGAGTTAACTAGATTGAAAAGAAATTAACTAATGAGATTTTGGATTGAACTTTACCATGGTTAAGTGAATTAAATTTGTGAATTGAGATTTTAAATTGAATTTGAAACTCAAGTTAGAAATGAAGTTTGACGTGTTTATAGGAGAATTTAAATATATTTGAACATGATATGATCAAACAAAAGGGATTCGGCAAAAGAGCTAATTAAAGAATAAATAAGCGAATTGAGTTAGAAATGACTAGATTTATTTGGGATAAATTGGAAATAGGTGAACAAATGTTAAATAGATATGGAATGAAGTATATGAATATTATAATTCGAGTGCCCGACATAAAGGTACACGTTTATTCCATATGAGATTTTATGCGTCGAATCGGCAAGCCGCTTGGCTTTTTGATTTTCTTTTTGAATGGAAAGGGCCTACAGAGGTGAGTTAGGGTTTGAGCTATTGACCGGTACAAAGGAAGTGCTGGCGAAATTTGCTGGAAACTGGAGGAGTTAGAATATTTTTAAGAAAATTCATAACTAGAAACTAATATATCAATAGATATAGAAATCGAGAAGGAAACGGACTTAAAGTAGAACATTATAAACAAAAAGGAAATTTATGACTTAAATCTGATAAAAATAGAAAGAGAAACACATACACATTGAAAAAAATGAATAATTGGTTTTTATAGTGTCGGTTATTCGAGGTAAGCGGTCTTGTCTGTTTTGAAGTTAAGATGTTTTCAGTCAAGGTCCGAGAGGTAATTATACCCCAACTTGATTGATTTCATTATTAATCGATAAATAGGAAGATTCAGTCTCGAAGATCATTGTTTAAATAGATTTAGTTGAATGCAATATTTTGGGTTGTTGTAACGATGTTTTACATAACGTTCGTTTTAACCCAAGTAAGTGGAATTTTGGAAATATAATAACAAAAGTTTCCTAATTAAGTACATTAATGAATGGTCGTGAAAGGAAGAAGTAATTGGACTGTTTTCCAATTATAAATTGAAGATATTTTCTAAGTATAGAAAATAAAAGAAGGTGATAAAGGAAAACGTTTTCCAAATAATGTAAGAGGCTAAGATGAATATTGAAATATTAGGTTGACAAATATTGATAAGGAAATGGAGAAGTGATTTAATTAATGAAATATTAATTAAGAGGCCCAGTGATTGTTTGATGCTTTGGATGAATGTTTGTTTTTCTTCGATAGTTAAATAACCGACTATCAAAGTATTGACCAATATCGTTGTCAATATGGAGAGACCTGTTAGATTATTATCCGAGAACCACTCCATATTGGCAGTAGCGTTGCGAATCCGATTTTATAAAGACAATCGAAGAAAGAGTAAAATGCAAGGGCTTTTTCTGTTAATCCTAGGTAGAAATTGCCTAAGAGGGATTAATATAAATTTTGCCTTTGGTTTCATTCAGTCCCAAAACAAATGTACATGGACGTATGTATGACAGAGTATTTCCAATGATCGCATATGTTGATCTGTATAAATATACATCTGGTGGCAGAGAATTTATTCTCTTAGCATAATATCCAGAATATCTTTGTGCAAATCAATTAGTGATTAACAGATCTGACAATGTGGCATTCAAAGTGATTATGCTATTAATGAAACGTAAGTAATCGTAACCTCAAGCCTCACAACCGGGAAATGGTATTAAATCGAGTAAGTCGCATGGCTAAGTAGGTCACACCTAAGTAGGGTGTATTGTTGCTTGATCTAGAGAAATTACATTTGCTTCTTAAATCTTTCAATGTTATCCCTTTCGGGAAACGGTTGCTGATCCCAACCATTGGTGACTATACATTCGGTACTCTCAAGTGAAATGAGGGGCCAGTCATGTTTAGCCTGGGTTGCAAGATGTTCTTGTTGAACCCGGTGCATTCCTCTCTAAAGATAAACTATCAGAAGATGGTCTTATACCTTGCTAGTTGGAATCCGTTCTTCAATAAGAGCCTGCGGTTTTCACTGTATATTATATTTGTAAAGCATGAGATGCAAGCATTCTGCTATATTTTATTTACTTGTTTTAGAAACTATTATAATATCAAAAAAGTATTGATTTTAAAGAATGTTTTGGGTTATTGTAAGGTAAAAACCATCTGTGTTTATGTGTGGACTGGTCTTACGATTATCCTTGCTTTTAAAAAGATTTTTTTAAAATAGTTAAACTAAGTGGTTGGAGTTTACTCACACCAGTCCCAAGACTGACCCAGAGTTTATTTTGTTTTGTTTTACCCTAAACTCTTGGGTGCCCAAATTTGTATGGGAAGTCAAGTAGTTTAGGTGTTTATATATACTTGGAGGAGCTTAGAGAAGGAGGCTTCGGCGTTATATATTTATTGTTTATTGTCCGCTGTGTTGTATTATACTCTGATAATGGTATGTATTTGTATATACAGTAAAAAAAATTATATCCCAAAAGTTGTTAAATATATTGCATTTTTTTCTGCTGCGATGTGAGATTCTGTGTTGTTATTTCTGTTCTTCTTCTATCTTTTTATTCTTTATTCATAATGATTCGTATTTCTATGCAATTTGGTTGGACATGTGGTGTATTTAGTTGACTCAGAAAGTATAGAAATCGGGGACATTACAATGTGAGAGTTATCTCACCTCTATTCCAATTCAATGATTTATATGTCTATTTATCTAATCTCAAACATGCATTTGAAATTAGATAAAATTCCAAGCTATTCGAAATTTTTCCAATCCACTTCATATCCGTAGTGTTCGTTAATACGAACCCAACACAATTTGTTTCGTCAAAATCTGATTACGTATAAAAGAGATACGCCTGTTACAATTTTAACTAGAACTAAAATAAAATTTATATCATTAATTAATTTAATTTAATTAACCTTAATCTCATCAATAGGTCGTTAATTCGATAACTAATGTAAAAGAAGATCGTGACTCTATCTTACCATGTTCGAATGGCATCATCGACTGCCTTTTCTGGTCAACTACCGCCGCTACTGCCCATCAGACGCCAAGCTAAAGTCACCCTCACCTTTGCCTCTCCAATAAGTACCAATGCCAAGAGGCATGACCTCCATAGACCCCCTCTGGCTTCATGAAAACCCAAAAGATCTGTTCAACAAAGGGAATGCCGCCCCTTCAGGCCATCGTACGCCGTGCCACCACCACCATGAGGTGACTCTCCCCAATGCCAACAATTCCCCTTCATAACTCAATCCCTAAAGATGAATGATGGAAGCACAATAAACCAAAGAACGAAACTCCCCATATTTCGATTTCCCAGGTGACCATTGGCCACCAAACTCCGACTGAGCCTCCTCCTTTCCCTCCTCTACAACTTTCCTTTAGAGCTTAACCCTAAACGACGACCAATGATGTCATTAATAATCTAAAAACCATAACCAAACCTTCTCCATTCAACTCAACAAATGAGCCACCTTGCTTCACCGGTCATCGATTAGATCATGTTGATGAACTCCCCTTGGCCATGCCTACAACTTTTATGTTGGGTGATTTCTCAGATAAGGTTAGGATTTATAGGTGAAATTTTGGCCATTGATTTTGGTAAAAGGAAGTGGCGGCTACCTATTTTGACTAGGGTTAGTGAAAGAAAAGGAAAAGTTGAGGTCTTTATATTGGTGATTCCCAAAACACTATTCATTAAGGTAAAAAATTCCCGAACTCGAAATGAAGCGTTCTTACTATTATATATAGCTAATAACCTATATTCCAAACACAATGGAATTTAAGCTGATTTGATAATATTTAATAATTATTATTAAATTTTCAAATTGATTAGCGATACACATTAACATAACGGACGCTCGCATAACAACTCCGATTGTTACATAAACTGAAATTTTACAATACAATTTTCTTGTTCAGATAGATATTTGGTTTGCGTAAAGCATACTTAAAACGAAGTTATGGCAAAAAAAGTTTGAAATTCAAATTAAAAATTTAATATTAACAAAGATACATACATACATACATATATATATATATATATTAATAACGTTTTCATTGGGATGACCCAGTCCCTAGCCAGGTCGACCCCTGTGTCAACCCACCTAGGTGATGGGTTGACCCAGATGAACTGGCAGGCATGATTTCATGCCAAGCAAGAAAAAGTAGAACGATCGGATTTTTATTTGTGGGTTCGCAGGCAACGTGTACGGTTGATAATTGTTGATATGACCAATCCGGATTGACCCAAGGACAGAGCGGTTCAGATTGAAAACCTAATATCTAATGTTTGAGTATTTTCTACTCTAACTATAAATAAACCTCTATCCCCTCCCCTATTCCTCATAACTCTTCTCTTCTCCCCTATGCTTTGAAAATATTATTTCTAAAATAAATGGAGTTTTGAAATAAAGCACTTTATACATATAATTCTGGAGGACTGTTTATACACATATTTCGGAGGTTGGTTTACATATATTATGGAGTTCTACCTGGGCCATATAGGAAGTAACTGTTTGTGACATTACTATGATTATTTAGATTTCTAAAAAGTTAAACTAAAGTTTGTACAATAGTAGTTGTAGATGTTTTCAAATTTGAATTATTCACAGTTTATTTATAGATTTAGAATATTTATATATTCAGTTTGTTCCTGTTACTTTTCTGTAAATCTTTCGGTCTATTTCTGCAGTTTTTGTTTAGTTAATATTCATATTTCTGTAAATTGTTATGTTCATATTTCTTTTCCCTTTTGTATTTTCTAGTTTTGATGTTTGTTTTGGTTATGCCCAAATATGCCTAAAAGGAATACGAATATTTAATTGGGCATAGATCTGTATGCCTAATAACCTATGACTGATTATTATTCTTTTTTTCCTGCGCTTGGCTGGGGTAAATCTAATTTATTTTGAATAATTGAATTAGGGCTAAATTGTACATATTGAAAACTATAACTAAAAAGGGAATAATTGGATTTAGTTTGGCTGTATAAATGCCTATGAAACAAATTATGACAAAAATTGGACTATAATCAGTATTTGCATAAATATGATAATTGGAAAATCATAATAAACATGTATGGTTTAATTGCAAATTATAATATGATAGGAAATGATTCAAAGGACAGTTAGGCTTTAATGTGAACATATTGACTTAAAAGGGTTAAGTTATGAGGATATGGCTTTTATATTAACACATTGACAAAAATGGATAAGTGACAAGCCTAAGGTTTTATTATGGACATATTGACTTATGTTATGAGCAAGTAGTCTTTAATGTGAATATGTTGACTTAAGTTACGAGCAGTAGGCTTTAATATGAATATATTGATTTACAATGGGGTAAATTACGAGCCTAAAATTCTATGGTTTATGGGTGGTCAAATCAAGTAGGGTTTGGGTCGAACGTTGTTTATTATTTGGGATTCATTCCATGAAGCATATCCTTTTTATTATTTATGTTCTCAAGTAGGAGGCAAGGGCATGCACCATGTTGTGTTGTGGTTGTAAGTTGGTCCAAATAGAGGTGGGTACAGTGCATTCCGGTGGGTAATTGTGCATGCATTGGTCTGATGAGGGAAAATAAGACACTGAGACACCTGTAATAATTGTTATATGTCTTTTGTTGATAGCCTGGGCCTAATAAGCCCAAGTCCATAATAGACATAGGTCATCACTCTCTGGTTAGCAGCCAATCGATGGGTGGTATTAGGAAATTTCTTTCTAATTATTTATTATGTTATGAATTTGTAGAAAGACAAAATAGTCATCATCATCAAATCCTAGGAATGAGAACAGACGATCTTTTATGCCATTCCTATTTGTTCACTTTTAGGTGTACACAAACACTTACTCTCTTATGACATTAAAACTACTATTTACCTATTTTCCTTCGCTTATCAATCGTACTAGTAATCATAACAACTCACCAGACTTTATGTCTGACCCATTTCCTCTTCCTCCTTTTCTTTTTCTTCCCCTCAGGCTCTTAGGGCGAAGCGCGTAGATTGGATTACCTAGCTGAGTCTATCTTGCGGGATTATTGCTGAAGTTGTATTGCTTTTTGTTTCATTTCCATGGTTTAGTTGTTTCTTTTGACTATTTGAGGAATATTATTAATTGTATACTTAATGTTTTTTTTGAAAGAGATTTGAGACATGATATTCTAAGACAATTTGGTTTTGCTGAAATAAATGGTTTTATCATTTTAATTTGAATTGTTTTTTCTTCTGCTATAAATTTATTTGTTTATGTCTTGTGGAATCTTAGTCTCTGTGATGTTTTATATCTTTATACCTACAATGCTCTATATTCTTTAACGAGATTCTGTATTAGGATAACGTTAAGGGTGTGGCATGTCGCATTATTAGTTACTCAAAATCGGAGTTCTGATTAGGAATTTAATTTCAACAATAATTTATATGTCGATTCAATTAACAGTCAACTGAAATTCAATCATTTGAATTCAAGTCCAACGCACACTTAGATTTCCAAACTATAATTAAATTAATACGTTATGCCAATATCAGTTATCATGTATTTGATGTCAATTAGTAATTATATCCAATTTTGATGTCAATTTAAAATACAATTTTACAGTAAAATAAAACATATTATATCATAAATTTAATTTAACATACAATGAAAATCCTAGTACTTTGCGACAAGTGCTCACATTTGATTTAAAGCACGTTTAAATCCAAAAGAACCAAAAATTTAAAACAGTCTTCATTTTCAACCAAATCAATTCTACATTGTCTGAAATTTTGATACGAGTCCAATAGAAGAAACTTCGCGTCAATCGGACCTTGTATGTAAAATTTATCCACATTAGAATGTATGAATTTAAATTGAAAATAAAATAATCATAAAACACACGAATCATTTCCATGTTAGCACGTCATCACGTTCCCTCGCTCATCGTAACACACACGAACAAAAACCACCATTGACACAATTAATTTTGACTGAAACGTTCTCCATCCATGATGTGAGCCATGACCTCTGATCGCCACCAATTACTAGAGTTCGCCACCCTCTACCACGTCGTACATCTGATTATCGTCTACATGTTATATGAGCAGCATCATCACCTCCAAAATTAGGGTTTCTAAACCCTAGTTCCAGGCACATCGACCACTTTTAAACCAAACGACTACCACCAACCGACTCCGCCTGACGACCTCTAAAAAACCCATATTTCCATTTCAGCAATTGTCGCTCGAATCAGAATTCCCAAAAGTTTGTGTCTAGGGTCTCGAAAATCGGTGCATTGTCGGGCCTCAAATCGAAAAACCACATGCAATGCTGACTCCATTCATCAATAGCTTTCCGTTAATATCCGATAATAAATAATTTGACATACTTTGAAAGCGTTGAAATTTCGTTGATGTTTTAATATGTTCATTAATCATTGTTATTTGTTAACTATGGATTTCAGGATTAAACCATCACCTGAGAAGGGATGAAGGCTGCTAGAGTTTCAAAAAAGCTAAACATATATGAAATATAGTTTTGCACTACACATCTTTCCTACTCAAATATATATATATATATATATATATATATATATGAAATAAAGGTAATTTATTACAGCAGAAAAAATTACAGAAGTTTCGAAGCGGGAAAGATTAGTACAATTGACTGAACAAATTAAAACATACCCTCCTCGATATCAAACACTAAAAGTCAAAAGATTATATATATATATATATACACACACGATGCAAAGACTGTTGGACCAAAGGGGTTACAACTTCCCAAAAGCCCGTTTTAGACCCCAAACAGAAACTTCATTTCATATATCGAAGTATACATTTTCGATATTTTTGAATCCAATGGAACTGCAAAAAATACAGTTATGTATAAATATTAATTTAGTCGTTAAGCAGATTTTAATCTAATTCCCAATTTTGAAATTTAACAATCACATATTTTATTTTAAAATTCAGATTTATTCTTTTATTAAATTATATTTACATTAAAAATAAAATGTTCAATTTTGTTTTAGTCAAAATATTATTTTAATTTCATTAAAACATTCAATTTATTTAATATAAAGCGTCTGGTTTCTGATGTTAACTTGATACTTATAAATTACAGCTTTATTAATTCAAATTTAATATTCCACATCAACTAAGTTATAATCAAATTTAATATTTGAAATTGTCATAGATTCAAACTTCATTCTTTTTATTTAGCACATATCATATATTACTTGTTTAATAATTGCTTCATATTATTGCAGTCAAATTAATCCAAGTATAATTTAAATCGATAAAATTTCAATTTCTAGCAATTTTACTAAACTTTATATTTTTAGAAGGTCAAATTTTAGGTTATTGCAATGTCCATCGCCAACAACTTGAGTAAGAGATGCCTTATCATACTTGACATTAAGGTATTTGACCATTGTTTGGGTTAGTAGCAAATTTTTTACAAATGCTACCATAAAATTAAGAACTCGAACTTGACTCGTAAAATCATGTCATTATTATTAATCTACAAAAGAACATTCATATTAATAAATCATAAAATGCTTAACTACAAGATATCGTAATACGAATAAATTATAACTTATAAGTGATCAAGATCCACTGTTAGGCATAAAACATGAAGAATATCCAAAACATCAAACAATAACACAAAAGTAAAATATGAAACACATACATATGTAAATAACATGCATGTAAAAAAATCAAAAATATAGCATTCATGGAAAGTGAAGGCACACTTCACATATTTTTCTGATGTAGTATAATGTTCAGTCGTTAGCAGCAATCATGCATAAACTTGGGAGGCTAGACATGACCAGTAGCAGTGCATCTGAATGGACACAAATTTAACATGTCATGCGAGGATATAATCCCTGCTCACTCACGTTTCTTTTACTATTGAATAAAATTCATTTAAGTGATTTGGGATTGAGAGAAACGCTACTGTGTCTGATGGAAAATGATATACAGAGCTATAATTATGTTGCCTTCTGCTTCATGAATTAAATCTGAAATGCAATGAACCAGGCTTGTATTTGAACCGGGAATCATGCAGTTGTTTTGTCGAATCTTCCTTTTCGTGTTGTTTTTTTCCTTTTTTTTTTGGTTAGTTTCTCTTTATGTATGTTGAAATTTGTGATACGCAAATCACAATTGTGGGCAACAAATTATCTATGCAGATTTTATGGAGAGATTTGTTGCTATATTTGTGGGATATTTATGGCAAAGATTATTTGGTGCTTATCCAAATAAATTTATGACATATATGAAAATAATTTGGACATCAAGTTTATTTGGGTGCCAAGAAAACCGGAGTATAAAGCAATTCACTATATAAAAGGCCAAGGTAACATCTTCATTAGGTGTGGAAAAATTTCCATTATTCTTCATTGTCTTTCTCCTCATATTTTAGCCATTAGATATTATCTACCTATTTTCTCAGTAAGGTTATTGGTTCAAATTGTAATTGTTTGTAATAATAGTTGAGACTGATTGTAATTTATTTATTTTGGAATTAATAAAGAGGGTGGTTGGGAGGAATATCATGTGTTTATATTTTCGATATTGTTTGTGTTGTTTTTTGTTTCTCAATCTCATTCATCTCCAAGTGATTGGGTGAAAAAGATTCTGTTTTTATGGGTTTTTTGTCAAACTTCCGCTGCGCACAAAACCCTAACAGTTGGTATCAGAGCTCAGATCATTGCATATCTTGGAGTGTTTGTTAGGTTGAAGATTGTAGGTATCGGAGATGATGACGTTTTCGAAGATGACTATTTTGAATGGGAAGAATTAGGGTATATGAAAGTCGAATATGGAGGATATTCTATATCTCAATGATTTGCATGATCCCATTGATAGAGATGGGAAGAAGCCCTCGAATATGGATGAGTGAAAGTGGAAGAAAATAGACAAAAAGGTGATTGCGTTGATACACCAATATTTGGATGATTCGGTGTTCCACCATGTGGTTAGTTGTGAACCACGAAGGCGTTTTGGGGGAAAATTAGTATCTTTGTACGAGTCAAGGAGTGCTACAAGTAAGGCTTTTCTGGTTTGTAAGTTGGTGCAACTTCAATTGGATGATGAGAAGTCTGTTGCAGAGCATTTGAACAAATTTCAAGATGTGATCAATCAATTGACAAATTTGAAGGTCAATTTTGATGATGAGTTGCAGGCTCTTTTGTTGATGAGTTCTCTTTCGAAAAGCTGAGAGACTTATGTTGTTTCATTGAGTAATTCCAATGCTAATGGAACTATCTCTTTGGATACAGTTCGAAGCATTCTTTTGAATGAGTAGTTAAGGAGAAAAGAGTCGAAGTTCAAATCGGATCAAATTGAGGCGACGGTAGCAAGGGACTCGAAGGATACGGTTTGGAAGAAAAAGGGAGCTAAGGGTAAAGGTGTAATCACTTGTATTCATTGCAAGAAGGAAGGTCACAAGCGCAATTATTGTTATTCATATATACGAGATATAAAGAAGAAGGTGCAAGGTGGTAATAATAGTGATGAGGCACAGGCAAGCTTTGCTGAAGGTACCGAAAGAGATTCTTCATGTGATGTCATGTTTAGTGTTGTGGAGCCTTAGAAGATGGATTCAGGAGCCTGTTTTCACATATCTCGAGATGTGAAATGTTTTTCTTCGTATGAGAAGAGCGTTGGCATGATAAAGACAACCAATGGAGTAGTGCTAACAATTTGTGGAGTTGGAGCTATTAGGTTTCAGATGCATGATGGAGTGGTGAGAGAAGTGGTCGGTGTGAGGCACATACCCACTTGTTCGCATAACCTCATATCTCTCGGTCAGTTAGATCGCTACGGTCGCACTTATGAGACTTGAGATGGAGTTTTGAGAGTGAAGAAGGGTGGTCATGTGATGATGTGAGGAATTTTGGAGGAGGGAAACCTATATAGTTTGGTCGGTTCGGTGGTCGACAGTGGAAGTCGGGTGACGGTTGAAGAACCTAGTCCACGGCAAGGTGGAGAGGTTAATATGGTCACTGCTGATAGTCTTAAGGTGGAGGATCATGGTATCGACAAGGGTCTAGATGTTGATGATGCTCGAAGGATCCCGGATATGAAGAGATCATGTCAAATGGAAGATGGATGTCGAGTTGTGAAATCAACAAAGACGAGATAGAGGTCTTTATGGTATTACAAACGCTTTTAAAGATCGCTATTGGCGTGGTGCACGGATGAAGGGGGTGCACCATTAGTGGGCGATGGTAGTGGTTTGTAATGATGTTAATTGAGAAAAGAAAGTTGAAAGTGAGAGCTAAGCTAGCTTGTTCTGAGTGGAGGAGATGTTGTGATTTGGTATCAAGGTGGAGTGTTGAAATTTGTGGTACACAAAACACAATTGTGAGCAACAAATTATCTTTGCAGACTTTATAGAGAGATTTGTTGCTATATTTGTGATATATTTAAGGCAAAGAATATTTGGTGCTTATCCAAATAAATTTATGACATATATAAAGATAATTTTTTGCATCAAGTTTATTTAGGTGTCAAGAAAACTTGGGTATGAAATAATTTAGTCTACAGACGGCCTAGGTAACATCTTCATTAGGTGTGAAAAAATTGTCATTATTCATCAGTGTCTTTCTCCTCAAATTTTTAGCCATTAGATATTCTCTACCTATTTCTTAATAAGGTTATTGGTTCAAGTTGTAAATGTTTGTAACGATAATTGAGATCGATTGTAAACGATTTTTTATTGGTGAATTAATAAAAAGGGTGGTTTGGTGGAATATCGTGTGTTCATATTTCCAATACTGTTTGTGTTGTTTTTTGTTTTTCAATCACATTCATCTCCAAGTAATTGGGTGAAGAAGATCCTGTTTTTCGGGTGCTTTGTCAAACTTCTGTTGCGCACAAAACCTCAACTGCGTATTCATAGTGCCTTGTTCCTGTGTTTGCTTTGTGTTTTTTGTCCAATCAACGCTTATACTGTTTTGGACATGTTTTATATTTATTTTCTCTTCGACAATTCAATAAACTGAAAGGGACCCAGCTAAATTTTACAGCCTTGCCTATATATAAGTGGAAAATAGAACATATTCAAATATAAGAGATAGTCATATATCACGCAAAATGTACATGAAACATTAAAGATTAAATATATATTTTTTTAAGAGTTTTTTATCTTGCATACAAAATAAACAAAAAACGCATAATGATAAACCAAAATAAAACCGGGCTTTCACCGTTATAAGGTAACAAAAATAGTTATTAATATATCTTAAAAGGCTATTGTTCAAGAGACTCGGAAAGTGACGTAGATGTCTTGCATGGGGTTGTTTAATCGAGAGATTTTTTATCTGTTAATTTTCACATTTAGAAGGGGATAACTTTTGAAATAGTAGGAGCCCATGGTAGTCAAAATTCAAAAAATATACATATTTTTTTGGGTCGGGTACGAGTTTAAATTAAAAAAAAATTCGATCAATATTTTAATATCTTAACTGAACTAATATATCGGTCGATACTTCCTGAAATTTGCAGTTTCATTTTTGAGGGAGATCAAACTAAGATTTCAATCGAGATATTGATTGATATTTTCAAGATCCAAAATGTGATATGAACTGAATCTTAACAACTTATAATTTGTCAGTTTATTTATTTTTGCAAATTATTAATACATATAATTTGTAAAAAAATAAATTAATAATCAAATTGACCGTCATAGAGGTTTGCTTACCGTCATGGTCCCAACCAAGTTTTTCAAAATCAAAATAATATTCTTCTTTTCTCGGAATTGTTTTCTTCGAATTTTTAGAAACTCAAATTTTGATGCATAAAGTTTCCCCAAAATATCCATTATTTCTAGTACAACATCATTCGAAAAATCTAAATAGATTAATTTAAAAATGCAACAAATTTCATAATTGTAGTAAATTCTTATATTAGTCATGTTATTATAGATTAAATTAAAAAAATTCTTTTAAATCATGTAATCAAACGGTCGATTTTCTACGATTATACTAGTAAATAAAATATAAATTAATCAAGTTGACTGTTAGGGAGGTTTGCTTATTGTCATTTGGCCAAAAACATTTTTTCTGAAGCCAAAAAAACATGGAACATGTCCATAATATGTCCCCTTAAATCTCTTCAATTTAATTTACTTAATTGTCATTGGTCTAATTCACTTAATTCTCTCTACTTTTGTCTTTTCGGATCTATCAAATTATAAATATTCTTTATCACATTATTTTTTGATATTCAACTAAGATTAATTTAAAAAAAAACTATTTTTTTTTTAAATTATTCAAACCGTTAGGGAGGTTTGCTTAATGTCACTTGACCAAAATAAACTTTTGGTGTAACGACCTAGAAATTTTGACATTTGAAATATACATTAAATTTAGATTAAACGAAAATTAAATGTTAATATTTGAAATTTTGTCTATGTTGGATGATATTTAAGAAACCACAAACGTGATTTACACCACTAACCATTTTGGATATTGTGCGTTAAAAACTCCTTGTTGTTTGAAAATGAACATTATGGGAAGAATTGCACCATTAATAATTCATTTTGCAATTTAAGAAAAGAATTTAATGTTTATCATGAAATGTGATAAAGAAGAATATGCATGCTTATATTTTAAATCTAGATTTGAAACTTTGTCTTGAACGCAACATTCACCTTTAAAATATATTGGTGTTCGTAATTGTAAGTTTAGAACGTTTTGTCAAGTTTGAACCACAATAATGGAAACAAAATTAACTTGAAATTTTATTTTGTTAAGAAGTTATTTTGGTCTTGTAATTTGGTAAGGAAAAATATAGGCTGGAGATTCAACTTAGAATTTGCACTGTCATTTAATGTAGTGTTCACACTAAAAATAAATGTGCATTATGAATAAGATGCCAATATAAACATTGTCAAAATTTATGATATTAATAAATAATGAGCCATTTGGAACAACTAAGACCTGACATTTGAACCCAAGTCAAATTTGAAATAAATTCCATTTGAGAAATGATTTATTTTGGGAAAAGGAATTTATTTGGAAACAGGCAATTAACTTTGAGACAATTTTCAATTGAGTAGAGAACTTTGTCGCCAAATAAAATACCAGACAATTAATGCAATGAAAACATTCAAACTTTATATGCATACATTAAGAAAGAGAAATCCCGAAATTAAGTAATCACTAGGATTGAGTTTATTAATTATGATATGGTTACTACCAAAAATAAATAAATAAATAAACTTTGAAAGATCACGTGTAATCAAACCGGAAAGCTTAACCATATTTGTATAAGAATGCGCATTGAATGGATAGGGGTAAAATGTGAAATAAATGCAAATTTAATTAAAGAAACGAATTATTTTGAGTAAAGAATTTTGTGTAAAATAGAATAACATTAAAATAAATTCATTTCAAATCAAAGCATTGAGTAAATAGTGTAGAGAAAAAATGATTAAATTAATTTTAACTTATAAAGTTGAAAATTTTAAGAGTGATAAAAAAAATTTAACCGTTAAGTTTAAATTTATTACTGTATGGATTGTAATACAGTTAATGTGATGAAGGCAAGCAGTGAATTTTGAAATATAAACGGTGTAATTAAACTAAAAATATATTAATATAATCAATACATAATAAAGGAAACGAATAAATTAGCGACCAATTGAATTTAAATTTCGGTCGGTAACGGTTGAGTCTATAACGCTCAGTCAATAACAAAAATAATATTCATGCATCAGCCTAATACAACATTCATAGGAAACAAATTAAAATATCCTCCTTTTAAGGAGATATGGTAGACAACAAATATCTGATTAAATCTGTCCAAATCTTACCATATCTACATAAAGATTTTATAAATAGTGGCCAAAGATTTAGCACTGTTCATGTAGAGAGGAAGCTACATTGTACACAAATTAAATAATTTTGAATGGCAGAAATAAAAGGAACTCTTCATCCTCACGGAGTACCACACTCCTCCCCTTATCTCATTTCTTCCTCACACGCACCCAGTTCTTCTCCTACCTTTTCTCTTCATCTGATATTTCCATCCATTCAATTCTCTTTCCTCTTCCAGAACAAGTATTGCCACCCTGTTTTCACGTTAACCTGCCACCTAAACCTGCTGCCTCTCCATGCAGTTCAACTGACCGCAGGCACCCATCATATACCTCGCTCTTCCTCTCCGCAAACTTGCTATTTTTCCCTTTGGAAGACAAGACGCCACAAATCTCCACCACCTTTTCTATAACCACACAAGGCCACACTACCTTTCCTCTCTCAAAACAGTCGCCTTCAGCCAAATCCCGCACCAAAATCCCCTCATCACCCTTTTCTCGTTCAGTTTGCCACCTTCCTTGTGGGGAGAGAATTAACACAAATAGAAGTATTAAAAAGAACACATATATATATGCGCTAGTTGACAAGAACCGGTGTACGACGTCCGTGGAAGAAGTATGAGACCAAATCAAGGCTTGTCGCAGTAAGGAGTGTTGACGGTGAAGGGTTGGAAAGCGATAAATTGGTGAGAACATTTATTTAAAAATTTATTTCGAAATAGTTAATCATGTCAAGTGCTTAGTTATAATTAGTTATAATTATAATTATTTGATATTGGAATGGCTAATATTGTTTGTAGTGGATGTTTGTAGCTAGATCACACCAAACACAAAGCGTTATTCAATGAGACGCTTGCGCACAATTTGATGGTTGTTGAATTTTGATGAATGGACTAGTACTCATATGAATTGATGTTGTTGTATCACACACCGTAGTGTGGAGTATATGAGTATTCGATTTCAATCTCCTTCTCATGTGCATAGAAATTTTATTAAATAAATAAATAAACAAAAGTTAACTCTTGAATTTAATAAAAACAAAATCATGAAGAATTAAACTACCTTCCATAAGCATGAAATGATTTTGGCAATATCCTAAAATTTTTTGATTTTGAGTTGTATGTAAATGCTTAGTTCATAACCATCTTTAAGCTATAAAAAAAAGTTGAGTTATAGTTGTTTATGTGAAGGATTAGCTATTCAAAAATTATTTATTTAAAGAAAACTTAATTTAAGCATGTAGTAAACATGTTTATTAATACATTGGTTCCATAAATTTTATTTAATACATAGGTTTCAATAATTTTAAAGTAAACAAGTTTAGTACATGGATTTCACTAACTGTTAAGTAAACAAGTTTCATACACTGGTTGCTTTAATTTTAAAGAAAACAAGTTAATACCTTGGTTCCATTATTTTAAGACCATTTGCAAGTTTAGACGATTTAACAAGTTGGGTAGCATTACATTTAGCTTCCAAGGACATTGGATTAATTGTTTAATGAAACTATGTGAACTTTAATATGATTTTAAAGAAGATTTAACAATTTATGTTTAAACCATTATCGAATATATCCATACAAATGACATTTCTTCCAATAATAATATTTATACCTGAACGTTCTAGGGTGACAGAGAGGATAGTGTCTAAGGCTTGGGTTAGGAAAATATAGTTTCCTTCTCTCCCTAACTGATCCGGCGAACGGCATGGTCAATTTAAAATCGGATTTGAAATATAATTCAACCCAATTGAATTTTGGAATTTTTATGAATCATATTTCAATGATCTGAACTTTGGAAAGAATTTGAACCTATGTGGGATAAATGTCTATGCTATAACACTTTTGCATTTCCTTAATATAATTTAGTTGAAATTTATGAACCCAAGAATTCAAACTAAAAGGATTTGAAATATTTTGAAAGATTTTGGTGAGTTAAATAAATCCAAATTTAGAATTGGAAATGAAAAAAATGAGTAAAAAAATCTTGGGTATGGGATGTATAAAGGGGCAATTAAGATGGTAATGAGATTTAAAGAATTTGAGATAATCCAACTTTATCATAAGCAACTTGATAAACATTAGGAAGGAGATTTGGATTGATACCGGTATAGTTCATAGCTTGTTTTAAAATACGCTTATTACTTGGAAAGACAGGGATCAGACTCAAGTCTGAAAACCATTCCAAGTGGCAATACGACATTATTGAAGACTTGGAAGTGAAAAATGAAGACCGGGAATCTTTGGATTATTCGGATAGATTGACATTTATGTCTCGAATCAGGCCGTACACCTGAAACGAGGTTATAAGTGGCATGAGATCTGAATATATACAAGGATTTTCGGATTTTGTTCCGTTCAGACCCAGAATGGACTTATATGGATTGTGTGTCTGACAGTGTAATTTGTCCACGTAGCACTGATTCCTGTGAATATATATCGGATTTGTGGCAATTGATTATTCTCGTCTCTAAGTTACGGTCTTAGAGGTTATGTGTTAATAGAAATCAATGACATGTTGTAAATTGACAATGTAGCATACTCAAGTTATGAAATGAGCTAGTGATGATGGCATTATGTATATCGTGACTTCGACGAACCACACACCCCGGATTGATGGTAAACTGGCGGTTAGGTTGTATACATTTTATTGAAACTTGGAAGCTTCGGCGGTAGATCTACTTTGAAACTTGCGGGAAAAAAGGGTATGTTCGGTGTCCGTGTCTGGATGTTAACCGGTGATTTACCTGGTGTTTGGTGTCCGAGCCTGGATGAAAACCGTGAGGTTGCACCTAGTTCCGGATTGATCTTTCGTGTCAGGAACCATTATATTGGAACCCAACAACCAATACAAGCCTTTCGTTTTGTTTGTAAACTATGTAAGTGGGCATAGCCACTATGCTTGCTAAGATTAATATATTTATTTGTAAAACGGTTTTCAACATTATGCACTAATAGTATAAAGAGGATTTTCACGTATGAAAGCATGTTTGGTTATCATAAGGCAAAACTCGCCCATTTGGTGTGCGCTTGCATTGTGTGATGTGGAACGAGTTTATGATAGCTTCATTTTCCAAAGGACATTACGAATTTATATGCACGAGCATTCACATGGAGTAAACCCGTTCTGCATTAGCGGCGTAGTCCGGTGAATCTCCCAACTTTAAATTAAATCCTTAAAATAACTGTTTTATGTTCTCACACCAGTCCCATGACTGACCTGGAGTTTATTGTTCTTTCCTAAACTCTAGGTGCCCACTAATTTTCCACACGGGCAGCTAGAGGTTTAGTTTTACAGTTATAGACCCCTTAGAGCAAGAGTTGGAGCGTTTTCTGGATTGGAGATTCGAGCTAAAGTTAGAGTTTCCGCTATATCACATCGCTTCTTCCGCTGAGAGTATATTTATGTTTCCGCTGCTATATGTATGTAACTCTGATATTCTATGTAACTCTGATGAAATATTGTATCATGATATAAAAAGTTCTGTTGTTTTGTTCAATATATGTTAGTACCCATAACAATCCTCCTTTGTAAACGGTTTAAGTTGGTTTAATTACTGACGAAAACCGGGAAGAAAGACGGTATGTTACATTTGGAAAGTCAAAAAAATACTTCAACTTTCTTGTAATTGTTCCTTCTAATGTTTTTACAGTTCAAATTCTAATGTTTAAAATTCTCTAAAATACATCTATTATATTTCAAATCTACTTCAAAACCACCGTTAATATTATATTTCTACTACAATATCATTTGATAGAACCAAATGCTTTATTTAGAAAATACAACAAATTTTAAAATACAACAAATTCATAAATGAATAATGTTTTTGTTGATTAATTTAAAAATACAACAAAGTCTTTTTCTTTTAAAATAAATAATCGTACGGTCAATCCGACTTAAATGCCCAGTTACGGCGACATACACCTTCAGCCTCCGCTAAAATATGTTGTTGCCATCCGTCACAACCTCAGCTACCATGGTTTATTAAAGCAATGTCCACGGCGCCGAAAACGCTTTTCCTTCTCCCACTCGCTCTCTTCCTTCGCCATTTCCCTACTAGACCTACTGTCCCAACCGCTTGAAGACTCAAAAACATATACAGTCATTGCCGCCCCCACGCTGTAGACAAAGCAAGACTTGCTTTAATCGAGTACCTCCATTTAACCCGTTCCATCCCCTTTCCCTTCTCCAACCAAATCGTTGCAACTCTCCGATCTCTCTCTCCTCCTTCCTCTCCCTTGTCCCCTTCTCCTCTCCGGCCGAACCTTCCTCCTTCCGCTCCATCATCCGCAAGTTCCTCTCTTACCACTCTATCGATGAGTTCGACTTCTTTTCTGAATCCATCGGCCTCCCCCCTTCCATCATCTTGAACGACTCCATCTTCCTTTTCGACGATCCACTTCTCATCGAAGCTGTGTCCGTTCTGGTTAAGTTTGGGTTTCCATTTCAAAATTTGGGATTGATACAAGAAGTATTACACGAGAAGGGGGATAAGTTGAGGACGAGGTTGGAAGTGTTGGATGAGTTAGGGAATTGAAAGGGCATGTGTGATTGGTGCATGTCTTGCCTTTCCATGGATTTTGAAAGGTGATATAGAGGGCAAGACAAGGCTTTTGTTCGAGGATTTGAAAGCGCTATTCAGGGTCGGCCCTAGCCTAGTGCGAGCCATGCGACCGTACAGGGCTCATTAGGTCGGGGGACCAAAAAAAAGTGTATTACCTTTACTAGAATTGATTTTATGCTTTGTTGACATCAGTCAATATATTAAAATGGAGATGTGGCTTGTGTGGACTTCTAGTTGACAGATTGAAAATATAGGTAAAAACTTTATGAATTTGCTGAAGCATGCAATTTTCTTAATGGATTTGCATAGTAGAAAAAACACATTTTCACTTAACTTCAATTTCATAAAAAAAATTAAAGATCCAAAATTTTGGGTCCGCACTAGGCCCACAAATACTCAGGGCTGGCCCTGGCGCTATTCCTTGAGTGTGATTTGATATCCAGTGACATAGGCATATTCAATATATGTTGGAAGGTGAGGGTTTTGTGTGAGAACGGAGCAAGAATTAGGAGGATGCGAGAGACAGTGATAAGGAGGAAGAGAGTATTTTTTTTATGTTAGTGAGCATGTTTTGAGGCAGAAGTTGGACTTTTTCTTGAATTTGGGGGTGGAAAAGGAAATGGTAGGGACATCTGTTCTGAATCATATTGATGATTTCGGTTCAGTGTTTGAAAGTTTGGATGTCTGTGTGTCAGATGTTTTGGTAGAAGTTTTAGGTTTAAGTGAAGCTGAAATTGAAAGGGTTGGTAAGATATATCCTCATCCGCTAGGGAAGAATATTGCAGGAAATTTTCCACTGATTTTGAAAGCTTTGGATTTGATTAAAAGGTTTACTGATCAAATGTTGAATAAGAATCTTCATTGTTTGAAGGTTTTGAGTAGTAAAGTTATGAAGAAGTTTTATTTCGATAGTGATATGATGGAGGAAGAATTCTTAAAGGGCATAAAGGTTATGAAGCATCAAAAGAATTTAAAAAGTTTAGACGGTAAGATCAATTTTTTGTCTAGCATAGGATTTGGGAAAAACAAAACTACATCAAACATTGTATCAGCAATACGAGGTACAAGAGAACAACCGCAAGAGAGATTTGATTGCATCATTGGATTTGGAATTAAAAAATAGTGATGTCTGTAGAATGATAAGTGCTTATCCTATACTTATAAATACAAGCAAAGAACAGATTCATAAGAAACTGAGTTATCTTTGTCACGACTTGGGCTATTCAATAGACTATATAAGTAAATATCCAGACTATTTATGTTTTGATTTGGAGAACAGGATAAAGCCGAGATATGAGATTGTAAATTGGCTTAAAGGAAGATGGTTGGTGAAGAAATTTTCCCTAGCAACTCTGTTGAATAAACTAAACTCTTGAGTTTTAGTAATATTCTAGAAGTTACATTTAATATGTGAGAATAAATTCATGGAACTAAAAAAGATGTATCTATTCATGTATGATGGTTTGTATTCTCCTATTATAAAAGGAGAAGTTTGTAATGGTATTTAGAGATGAGGAAAAAATAAAGGCAAAAAAAATCAGAAATAGAAAAAATGCTCTGTTCCTTGTTCTGCCAGTATTCTGTATACTGGAATCTTTATACAAAAACACACACACACCCCCAACAAAGTGGTATCAGAGCCAATACCTATCAAGAATGAATAACTCTCTTTCTGTTCCAAAACTTACCAAAGAAAACTATGGGCACTGGTGTATTCGTATGAAAGCTTTGCTCGGCTCACAGGAGGCATGGGAAATTGTAGAGTAGGGTTACGATGAACCAGTGAATGAAGGAACATTGAATCAGGCTCAGAAAAATGCTCTAGTGAAGGCTCGAAAACAAGATCAACTAGCTTTGTCTATTATACACATGGGTTTAGATGAAGTCATGTTTGAAAAGGTTGCATCTACAGAAAGAGCAAAGGAAGCATGGGAGATTCTCCAGAATAATTTCAAAGGCGTTGACAAAGTAAAAAAGGTACGATTACAAACTTTACAAGGAAAATTGAATCATTACAAATGAAAGAAACGGAGTCAGTCCCAGATTATTTCACGAGGGTTTCCTCTATTGTAAATCAAATGAAGAATGATGGAGAAACAATTGAAGATGCTCGTGTTAATGAAAAAAATATTAAGGTCATTGAATACGAAATTACAACTTGTTGGCATCTCCATTGAGGAATCAAATGATACGGAGACCATGACCGTGGATCAACTTATGGGATCACTGCAAGCATATTCAGAAAGATTGTTAAAGAAGGAAGAGACGGAGTCTCAAGTGCTGAAAACCAATGTTTCTGTTGAAGACAAAGATAAGGTGTTGTACACACAATACAGTAGAGGAAGAGGACGTGGACGTGCTAATCAAAGTTTCAGCTGAGGCAGAGGACGTGGTCATGTAAGCAACAGACCTGAAGATAAGATGCAGACAAATCAACAAAACTAGCGTGGACAAGGATGTAGTTGTGGCAGAGGTGGAAGATCAACTCCTGGTAGAGGTAATAGATCAAATGATTGTTATAATTGTGGAAAATTTGGACACTTTGCCAAAGATTGCTGGTTTAACAAGAATGTTGAGCAAAAGACAAATTTAGCCGAAATGGAGGAGAAACAGGATAATGGTGTTCTGCTGATGGCATACAAAGATGTGATTTCAGAAGATGATATTGTTTGGTATCTCGATAGTGGAGCCAGCAGCCATATGTCTGGGCTCAAACATCTCTTTACTGATTTGAAGGAAGTAGATTCTGGTTTTGTGTCTTTTGGAGATGCATCAAAGATTGAAGTCAAAGGCAAGGGTGAAATCTGTTTTTCTAGAAAGGATGGCAGACAAGAAAGAATTGAAGACGTTTATTATGTTTCGGACATGAAGAACAATATTCTTAGCCTGGGACAACTACTTGAAAAAGGGTGTTTAGTTTTCGTGGAAGGCAAAGTCATGATTTTGAAGGACAAAAATGGCAGGACAATAGCACACATAGAGATGTCTCAAAACCGGATGTTCAAACTAAACTTAAGAAATATACAGGAGACATGTTTGCAAGTAAAGTCAGAGCACAAAGCAACTTTATGGCACAAGCGATTTGGACATCTACACTATGGTGGTTTGAAGGAGATGGCAAATAAAGGAATGGTTCATGAAATGCCAAACATGGATTATACAGGATGCTTTTGTGAAGAATGTGTATTGGGAAAACAAACAAGGAACTCGTTCCAGAAGAAGGCGATGTATCGTGCTGCAAAGCCTCTTGAGTTGGTGCATACGGACATATATGGTCCTTTCACACCCAAGTCATATAGTTCCAAGAGGTACTTCATTACTCTCATTGATGATTATTCTCGAAGGACATGGGTCTATTTTTTGAATGAAAAATCTGAGGCGTTGAAAGTATTTAAGAAATTCAAAGTGTTGGTAGAAAAGAAGGCTGGAATGCATATTAAGGCATTGCGTTCAGATAGAGGCGGAGAATATACATCAAATGCTTTCGCAGAATATTGTGAAGAACATGGAATTAGAAGATTCTTAACAGCTCCATATTCACCACAGCTGAATGGCGTGGCTGAAAGAAAAAATGGGACTATTTTAGACATGGTTCGATCAATGTTAAAGAGCAAGGAACTACCAAAAGAACTCTGGGCAGAAGCAGTTCAGTGTGTTGTTTACATTCAGAACAATGTCCACATTCAAATTTGGGTGACAAAACACCTCAGGAGTTATGGAGTGGAAGAAAGCCTACTATATCGCACTTGAAAGTCTTTGGGAGTGTGGCATACTCACATGTACCAGATCAAAGAAGAACAAAGTTGGAGAATAAAAGCAGAAAGTATATTTTTATTGGATATGATGAAAAAACGAAAGCTTACAAACTTCTTGACCCTGTCATTATGAAGGTGGATGTAAGTCGAGATGTACAAGTACAGGAGGATCATACATGGAACTGGAGCAAAGAACTAGAAGATAAATCAAAGAAAAGTGTTTTTCCAATTTCTAAAATCTCACCAATAAACTCTGATGCACAAGAAGATAAAGATATAGATGAGGATGAGCCTCAAAATCCTAGAATGAGAAGTTTGCAAGACATATATCAAACAACAGGTGAGGTGCACCTGGTGTGTTTGGTGGCAGATGCAGAAAATGTTAATTTTGAAGAAGCAATAGAAGAACAGAAGTGGAAAGCTGCAATGGATGAGGAAATCAGGGCAATTGAAAAGAACAAAACTTGAGAACTAGTAGAACTTCCAGAAGGTTGTAAGCCCATCGATGTTAAATGGGTTTATAAATAGACGGTGAATGCTCAAGGAGAAATAGAAAGATATAAGGCGCGGTTAGTTGCAAAGGGCTACCGACAAAAGGCTGGAATAGACTATGATGAAGTTTTCGTGCCCGTGGCCAGAATGGAGACAATAAGGCTTCTAATTTCTCAAGCAGCTCAATATAAGTGGCCCATTTATCAGATGGACGTGAAATCCGCATTTTTGAATGGCATGCTCGAAGAGGAAGTGTACGTGAGTCAGCCTCCTAGATATGTAAAAGCAGGAAAAGAAAGAATGGTGTTATAGTTGTATAAGGCGTTGTACGGTTTGAAACAGGTGCCTCGAGCATGGAACACCCGGATAGACACCTATTTCAAGAAGAACGGATTCATACAATGTCCATATGAACCTGCTTTGTATATCAAAGAAAGGCAAGGTAATTTATTACTTGTTGCACTTTATGTTGATGATCTTATTTTTATGGGAAACAATGAAGATATGATTAAAGATTTTAAGAAGGAGATGACCTAAGAGTTCGAGATGACAGACTTGGGCTTAATGAAATATTTTCTTGGTATTGAAAGATAAGTCAGGCATTTTTATATTCCAAGAAGCATATGCCAATAGTATATTGAAGAAATTCAGAATGGAGCACTGTAATCCAGTAGCAACACCCATGGAACTAGGAACAAAACTTTCAAAATTTGAGGGAGGAGCTTCGGTGGATGCAAATTTATATCAAAGTCTGGTTGGAAGCTTGAGATACCTTACGTGCACAAGACCTGACATTGCATATAGTGTTGGAATAGTAAGCAGATATATGGAGAATCCAAAAGTGTCACATTGGAAAGCAATCAAAAGGATTCTAAGATATATTCAAGGAACAAAGTCACTGGGATTGTTTTATTCTAGAACAGCAGACTACAACTTGGTGGGATATTCTGATAGTGATTGGTGTGGAGACGTGGATGATCGTAAAAGCACGTCTGGATACTTGTTCTTTATGGGAGATACAACTTTTGCATGGTACTCCAAGAAACAGCCTATAGTTTCGTTATCAACTTGTGAGGCAGAATATGTGTCAGCCTCTTACTGTGTTTGTCATGCTATAAGGCTAAGAAGGTTACTTGGAGAATTGAGGATCCCACAGCAAAGATCAACTGAAATTAGAATTGACAACAAATCTGCAATTGAGCTTGCCAAGAATCCAGTACATCACGAAAGGAGCAAACACATTAATGTTCGATTCCATTTTATTCGAGAACATGAAAAAGAAAAGAATGTGCATTTACGTCATGTTGTTCGTCGTGACCAGATAGCTGATGTGCTCACTAAACTATTACCCAGAACTCTGTTTGATACTTACAAAAGGCTGATGGGAATGAAAGATCGAAAAGAGTTAGTTTAAGGGAGGAATATGTTGAATAAACTAAACTCTTGAGTTTTAGTAATATTCTAGAAGTTGCATTTAATATGTGAGAATAAATTCATGTAACTAAAAAAGATGTATTTATTCATGTATGATGGTTTGTATTCTCCTATTATAAAAGGAGAAGTTTGTAATGGTATTTAGAGATGAGAAAAAAATCAGAAATAGAAAAATTGCTATGTTCCTTGTTCTGCCAGTATTCTATATACTGAAATCTTTATACAAACACACACACACCCCCCAACAAACTCTACTTGCTAAGTCTGAAAAGATATTTATTCTTTATCTTTTTAGAATTCATCCTGCTGCTCCTAAACAATGGTTAGAGAAATATTCGTCAAGGTATGATTATCGTGGTTATCAAAAAAGCATATCTGCTCAATATCCAACAAAAGATACATCATAGATGAAGATCAATGGTGAGCATTGATTTCAAGTTCACATTAGTTCCAACAAATTCTTAGTTTGAATCTAGGAAGTCATCGTTGTTCATCAAAATCAAGAAAGTTATGGATAGTGGTCCTTCTTCAGCTGATGTAGAATATCACATTGTCAACAGTTGCAGCCTGTGTCCGCCAATCGGATATTTTTTTAAGTTAAGATTGTCGACATTGAACCCACCCTTGGCTTCTTAATCCATATGCGAAATGGATTATTCAGATTTTTATTTTGTTGATGGGCTTCTTTCTTAGACGGCACACTCATAAGGTTAACTTGTTCAGCTAAAACATGTAGGCCTTTTGATTGCTGATTTTGTTAGAAATAAGTTGCACTAATTTCATACTAGTGGAATTACTCACGCGCCCTTTTTTTCAAACTTAGAAGGCGACGGCCCCTACCCAAATACACACATGGAGATTTTTTCTTTTTTTGCAAATATTTGCAGTTAAAAATACAAATACTAGCCAAAAGAGAAGAAGAAAATTTCCGGAAGTTAGCTTAGATTCGTAGTGTTGCAGACATAGAAAAAAAAAGTTAAAGATGAAAACATAGGTGTTTGGTGGAATGCACTTTTGGAAGGTGGCCGCCGTGCATTTTGAACCCCAAGGAAGGCTGTTTTAATAATCGTCACTTCGTATAATCCTTTTCATCAAAAGCTAGTTTTTGTAGTTAAAAAAATGTTTTAACATTCCAAGTTTATTTCCAAAACTTAAAATGAATTTCTCTTGATCATTTTGATATATTTAAGTATGATTGTCTTATCAGTGTGCCTGTGCTTGACATCTGTTCAAAAGACACCATGCTATATATACTATTAATTACATACTACACACTGATATCAGTTACAACATAACTGTTTAGTTAATTTTGAAGGAAGTTTCAAGCATCCATTTTCTTTTTGAATTGCAGTCTGTTTGAATGCAGTACTTGAAGAACTTTCTGTGGATATCGGATATCTACATTCGCATATACGGAAGGATATCGAATAATTATCTTATCCACTAATGATTGGTAAATCAGAAAACATAAATTAGGATTTTTAGTTTAGCATATATTTTTTCAGTTTCATTGATTAATTGAAGATAAACCGATGTTATGATAACAAGCAGTTTTGAGCGGTTATTATGTATTTAATGCATATAAATAAAATTCTAATTTAATAATATGATAAATAAATATATTTTTTATATTAAAGTACAAATAGTTTAAGTTATAGTTAAAAAAAACAGATGGATGATATCCGTGAGTCGCTTGCTCATTTTCAGTGATCAACTACAGTACACAGTCATATCCAATTTATTTCTCAACTTAGTTGAGGGTACCCAAAATTATACGAAATGGAACAATTTTAGATTAGAAAACAATATAGTGTGAATAATCCATTTACCCAAAATTATACATATGTATAAACTCAACACATGAACACATATAATTCACATGAATTTTAGAATTCATACGTGTCTCTGTAAGAGTGATTATGAAACATGCCTATCACACCATGATCATACCATCATCATGCATGCATATGCACTAACACACTTTATTTAATCTATCAATAATGTAAGGGGATGCTGCTCTACAAAATATCAAAACAAAAGAACGTTCATAACATCCAATGCTTTTACTCATCCTCCTAGTGTGACTTATGAAACACAAATCTGATTTTGAAACCGTTTTCACTATTGCTAATGTTGATGGTGTTACCTAAAGTTTTCAAAATGTGATTCAATGGTGAAAATTAACTTTTAATTTTAAATCAAACTAGAATTTAGATCGTAGATATATAATAGATCTGAAAGTCCATTTTTCAAGGTTCATATGCACTTTGAAACTAATTTTGATGTTTGAACTCCTACTTTTAACCTAAAACTCAATTTTTCTTTATTCCAATTTTATTTTGTTTAGAAAAACTTAAAATTTAAGTTGTGGACTATTAAACATTTCATTATATATTGAATGAATTTTCTCCATTGCGGTCTTAACTAATTTGATTTAGAATGGAAATCAGATCGTAAGGGGGAGATTCTATTTTAAATAGGATTTAAACAGTAGGGTTTTAAGTTTTTGAAAATAATGATGTTACCATCAAAATAAGTGGTCTTGCGCCTGTACCATAAGATCATTTTGTTAATGTCACGCAATATTACTTTATCAAAATTCGGGAATTTTGATTATCATCAAAATTTAGGTTATTAGAAAACTCGGCAACAGTTTAGATTAAATCCCAATAAATTAATTTTAAATTGAACGAAAAAACTATGTTATCGTTGTAATGGAAACCCTAAATCTCCATTTATCATCTCCTATTTGACTTGGATGTGCTTTAATCTGAGCTCTTGATTTGTAGTTATTATTGTTGTAATCAACTTAAGTGTTTAAATTTATTGTTTGTCTTATAATACATTGGATATTGTTGCATATGAATTGATTATGATTATATTGCATTCATGATAATAATGACAATTATTATGATATAGTTTTGGTGCATAGTTGAGTAATTAATGACCATAAGACTTACCACTATACATATATCTATGCATGCATGCATGTGCAGTGGCGTAGCTAGGAAATTGACATTGGGGGGGGGGGGGCAAGATAATAAGGTGGGGTTCGGGGCGGTAGCCCCTGAAAAAGAAAAAGAAATTCCACGTTGACCATAGAGTGCTCAATGCCATTACAATAAACGATAGTTAATGAGTTGTTGTACAAATTTCGTAGATCAAATTACATTTCAAAACTTGATTTGCAAAGTGGATATTATCACTAGGCTGGAGCTGGAGACGCTATTCACTAGGGGTGCTAATCGGTGGAACTGGAGGCACTAATCGGTGGAACTGGAGGCGCGAATCGCTGAGAGCTTTAGGGTTTTTTCTCGTATCTTTTTCCCGAAAGCGATTTCCTAAATATTTTTACACGGTTATGCGATTTTCTGGGGGGGGGGGGCACGTGCCCACCTCAGCCCACACCAGCCTCCGCCCTTGTGCATGTGTATTTGCATGTATCTATATATGTAAGAGTATGTATGTAGACGGGGCCCCTATTTTGGAGAAACCATTTAGCGCTTTTGTCATATCTTGAGCTAAACCATTCTAAATGCTATAAAATTTTGTAGATGTTCAATCCAGTTATAGAGATCATCTTTACAAAATTTTGCAGCATTTGGAATGGTTAGCTCAAGATATGATAAGGGTGCTAAAATGTGCTCTAATGTGTCATCAAATCCAGTTATGAGTCATACAATGAAGCTTTGGGACAGAGTCTGCGAACAACATTTGAGGAGGTTGACAAGTGTCTCTAGGAATCAATTTGGTTTCATGCCTGAAAGGTCAACTACTGATGCGATTTTCATGATTAGGAAACGTATGGAGAGATGCTGGAAACAGAAGAAAGATCTTCACATGGTTTTTATCGATTTGGAGAAAGCTTACGACAGAGTATCGAGGAAGGTGATGTGGTGGGCGCTAGAAAGGAAGAGGGTTCCATCAAAGTACATTACCCTTGTTAAGGATATGTACGAGAGGGTTGTGACTACTGTCAGGGCATGCAATGGTGAGACCAGTGACTTTCCCATTAACATAGGGTTATGTAACGTCCCGCAAATCCGTACTATCTGAGTTGACTAAATACAACACACGTCCAACCCAAATTGTACAGAAATACGAATCATTATTGAAAGAAGTTAGAGGATGAGAAATAGAAAGAAAGAACTTAGAATAGAAGAAGAAAAATAGAAACACTACACAGAATCTCACAGCGTAGTGGAATAAAATATAATATATAACAGCTTTTGAAATACAAAATTTGACTGTATATACATAACATTATCACCAGAGTACAACACTTACAATACATCGGAAATAACACTAGATAACTAACGTTGAAGCCTCCTGCTCCAAGCTCCTTCAGATAAATCTGTAAGATCCTGAACTACTTGACTGCCCGTACAAATTTAGGCACCCAAGAGTTTAGGTAAAACAAAACAAAATAAACTCCGGGTCAGTCATGGGACTGGTATGAGTAAACAATTTAAAACAGTTTGAGAACTAAATGATATCTCATAAGACCACGCCGTATAACATGGAACGGGTTTTTCCCTTATGAGAATCCAAACACTTGATATAACTTTCAAATTCTTTTTGAAAGAAAACGATAATCTTTAAATCAAAACTCTTTGATATTATAATAGTGTCTAAATCAAATAAATAACAATCTAGTGGAATGTTTGCATCTCACGTTCCACATATATATAATGTGAAATCATAAACCGTAGGCGCTTATTGGAAATTGGATTCCAACTATGACAAGGTATGGAACCACCTGCCGCAGGTGTATCTCTGGAGGAGAATACACCGAGTTCAATAAGAAAATCTTGCAACTCATCCATACATGACTGACCACTCATTTCACTTGAGTGTATCGAATGTATACCACCAACAGTTGGGATCAACAACCGTTTCGCGAATGGGACAGCAACGAATAGAATAAGGAATTAAATGAATCTCTAGATAGGTGATAATACACCCTAATGGGAGCTAACCACATAGCCATGCTGCCTGCCCGATTTTTGTCATTTCCCGGTTGTTGAGGCCTGAGGTTATAATTCTTCTTTCCCAGATAGCACGCCACCATTCACTTTGAATGTCACATTGTCAAATCCGTTAATCACTAATTGATTTGCATAAATATTCTGGATATTATGATAAGGGAATAAATCCGTTGCCACCATATATATTTGTACAGTCCAACATATGCGATTATTGGAAATATTCTGTCAGACATTCGTCCATATACGTTCGTTCTGGGATTGAACGAGACCGAAGGCACTATTCCGTATATCCATCCTAGGCAATCTCTACCTAGGACTTATACAATAGCCCTTGCACTTTACTCCATCTTCAATATATTCAGCATACTTGGTTTGCAACGCTTATGCCAATACGGAGTGGTTCTTTGGATAAGAATCCAACCGGTCTCTCCATATTAACAACGCAAAAATGGTCAAACTTGATAGTCGGTTATTTAACTATCAAATGAAAACATGTCCGTGTACACACAACGATCTTATTTCCAAATGGAAATCCTATCGATCAATCATCATATATATATATATATATGTATGTATGTATGTATGTATGTATGTGTGTGTGTGTGTTCACAATTTCTTATTCTCTCTATTTAGAAAATATACATTATTAATACTGGAAAACATTTCCATCTCTTATTCACGCATCACTACCATTCCACAACTATTAGTCCTTAACTGTAAACGAGTAAGAGAACAATTCTCTAAGTATTAATCCCGAAGGCCGAAACCAACATTAGATCGATACTTAGAAAACTATTCAACTTAACTAATCTCTAGTCAGTTTCTAATTTGCTTAACTCTATTTTTTTAACTCTATTTGATTAACTCTATTTCTTTTAAATCATCGTTCACTTTAAAACGTATACCTCCCAGGATTTTATTTATAAAATTCCTTTTAGTTTGTATCATTATCGAATTCTATATATATCGATTTCTAGTTATCAGATTTTCTTAAAAATATTCTAACTCCTTAAATTCTTGGAAAAATTTGCCATAACCTCCTTTGTACGGGGAGCATCGGGAAAATCCCCAAACCGCCACATAGGCCTCTCTATTCAAAAAGAAAAAGGAAAAGCCAAGCGGCTAGCCGATACGGCGCATAAAATCTCATATTCAGATTAAATACATACCTTTGTGTCGAGCATTCTATTTATATCTCTTCTAACACTTTATTCCAAACCTGTCTCATGTATATTCATACATTTCTAATTCATTTCAAATTAATCCAATTGTTTTAACTTAATTCGTTAATTGATTTGCTAATCAACTGTTTTGCCTATTTCACTTTCATATTTGAATATAACATGCTAAAAAATATTTCAACTTACAAATAAACTAATTTAATTCTAACTTCAATTCAAGTTTCATATTCGATTTAACTTCTATTTAAATAAATTTGAATTAATCGAATTCAAATCATAAATGCTTACGGATTTATTTTAGTTCAATTTATATCCTGAACATCAGAATAAATCCCATTGTTTATTTCTTTAAAATGATTTCCCCGTTTCTATTTTTAAATTCACATTTGAATTTTGAATATTCAAACTATCCAATGATAATTTTTCCACTTTATTTATAAACATTGTTTATAATTTCATTTCAATTATCTGATTATCCATTGAATATCAATCTATTTTATTTATAAACACCATTTATAAATTCACTTTAATTTCTTGTATTATTTAATTTATAAACATCGTTTATAAAATCAATACTTGTTTTATTTATTTTCAAAACAAGTAAATATTTTTAGCCCATTCTAATTCAAATTCTATTTTAGAAAATAGAATTTTCCTTTTTAAATCTCAAAATCTCTTTCATGATATTTTTATAAATCAACATTCAGACCCAGTTTTATTTCTGTTGGCTAGCTTTTTGACCAAGCCACCCAGGTTCATTCACAAGAAGAAAGTATGAAACTACATTCCCTAAGTACATGAAGGAACGGATCGCACCATCGGATCGCCCCTCATTGGATCGCACCTCATCGGATCGCCCACATTGCATCAGCGAAACGGCCACCTCTATGCGACTCGATCCATATAAACATTGCTGCCCAGTATTGATCGATCCGATCCCCTGATGCACGGCGAAGCCCCTGACCCATTCAAGCACGAGTTAGTCTTCGGCGATCCGAGATGCATGAATCCAGCGACACGTGTCCCCAACCATCATTTTGACTGATTCTCCTCATTTGCTCGATCCGATTTTCAAGGGGATCGCGACACCTGTCCGTAGCGGCTAATTTGACTATTTCTTCATCGGCTGCGATGCGATCCTATGTTCTTGAGATTCGTGCCACGTGTGACCACGATCCGCCTGACAAGATCAACTATAAATAGCCCGGAGCTTGGCATTTTTTGGGATCCTTTTGGAAATATTGAGGACTGATTCCGCCATTATTGTCATACTACCATTTCTTATCAGTTTTATTACTAGATTACTGAGAGAAATCACGATTGTAAAAGTGAGCTAGAGAGAAATCATTGATTGTACCAGCATTCAAAGTATAATCAATAACATATAAAGTGGATGTAGGCTTGTTAACGCCGAACCACTATAAATTCTGTGTGTTTTCTTCTTTTTCTTCATTCTTCAGTTAAAACTCTATAAGAATCAGAACGATTTGGGTGTTAGGTCCAAATTTTGATCTAACATTTTGGTGCTTTCACTGAGAACACAGTCCTAAAGCTTCACTATTCAGTTCTTTGAAGATTCCAGCGACATCTGATATTATGGCTGGAAAGAGATCTAAGGAAGTACGCGCTTCACAAACCAATGAAACCGCGAATGAAGCATTTGAAGAGAGTGTGCACGAGCTAGGCAATGAGGGAACTTTGGATCGCGGAGCGCTGGAGGCGAACCGATCCGATGAAGATGCCACGCTCCGAGTCGACGAGAACGAGGCGATCCGGACTGCTGAAGGGGTTGTTACTCAATCCTGAGATAACGCCACGAATCCTCCGCATACCGTGACCACGAATCGATCCCAGGGGGGCCTGCGAGCCACCATCCTCGATCCACAGTGATCCGAATTGATGATCGGACTACAACTCGACCTGGAAAGGAGCCTATGGCTCGCTCCTACCGTCCTGGCCCCTCCGCTCGACCTGGCTCAAGCTCTTTGCGCATAAGAGAAAGTGATGATGACCAATATGACCCTGCTGCTCCCGTTACTGAAGGGGATCTCTCTCGCTTTTCCGAAATGTGGGAGAGACTGTTTGATGAATTGGCTGCCCAAAGGCAGGAAAGCTCCGTTCTGCAACAAAATTTGATCGCTATGGATAGAAGGCTTAATGATCTCGTAAGGCAAAGGACGCCGCCAGTTCGTCCGCTCACTCCAGGATATTCTTCTTCGTTAGAGGAATCGCCGAGACCTCCGCGGTGACCATATGAGAGACCCGAAAACATAGAGCAGCTTCGGTTCGGGACCCTTCCGTCACGAGAAGAAGAGGCACTGGGTGCAGGGCCCTCAAACCATAATTTGAACGATCACGCCGCAACTCCCAGAGCTTGAGGTGCGGACAGTCCTGTACAAAACAGACTACCTCAGGCCCGTCGCCGCGCAAATGCTCATGGTAATAGGGGGCAACGAAGCCCAATCCGAGCCCCGGATTTTGTGACTGCTCCCGGAAGAGAGATTAGAGAACCCCGTCGAGCAAGAAGCACTGACCCTGAACCTTCGCTGACCAGTGCAAATGTTGCAGCTATGATCCATCAAATTCTGGCGAATAGCCGTGGATAACGGAATGAAGATTGGGGAATTGACCGCAGTCACACCCCTTTCACTGATGATATTTTGGATGCGACTTTCCCGAGGCGTTTCAACATGCCACAGATCAACCAATACGTGGGTAGATCTGATCCCGTCCAGCATCTGATGAGATATTCTTGGTCAATGACCGCTGCCGCAGCTTCTGATGCTGTCAAGTGCAAAGCATTTCCCATATTCTTGGAGGATGTAGCATTGTTATGGTTTACTCGCTTACCAGCAAGATCAATTTCTAGCTTCAGGGAGTTGAGTGAAAAGTTCGTGGAACAATTCCGCATCTATGCACAAAAGACAAAGAGTGTGATTGACTTGTTCCTTGTCAAGCGGCGACCAGGCGAGAGTTTGAGGGTGTACCTAGACCGTTTCAACCTGGCCGCTACTGAAGTTAAAGATCCTCATGAGCCAACCGTTGTCGCAGCTCTGATTGATGGAGTAGATAAAGACACTGAATTAGGGAGATACCTGGCAGGCAAGCCACCCCATACTAGAGAGTTATTCTACGAAAAAGCTAACGTACATTTACGCCGAGAAGAAGTATATGCTAACCGAAAGGCAAAAACGGCCGATAAGGAGGAAATCCAGAGTAATGTCGCCATTAAGCAAACAGGAGACAGCTCGGGGAAGGTCGAAGTTAATGTCGGAAATCGGAATCAGGGTGGTCGTCGGTCAGGGAACAATGATAATAATAGTAATGGCAACAACCGGAAGAGGAACCGAGGGAACGACTCCCAGAGAAGGACTCGTCCCAGGGCCTTTGAGAGTTATACGCCAATAAATGATACTCTGGAAAATATCTTCATGGATTCGTACAACGTCCTCCAGAATAAGAGGCCACCTCCCAGAGAGTCGACGGAGAAAGAACGTGAAACGGGGAAGTTTTGTCTCTTTCATCAGATTCATGGCCATTCGACAAATGAATGTCGTCGCCTAAGAGATGTAGTCGAGAGGCTTCTTCATGAAGGAAAATTAGATGAATACAGAGTAACGCCCAGAGATAGGGGGCAAGCCGTACAGGCCCCAAATCAGAACCAGAATCAACTTGCTGCCAGGCCAACTGCCCAGCAAAAGGGAAAGGACATCGTTATCAATACCGTAATCGGAGGGCTTTATCTCGCCGGACACAGTTCCAAGGCATTGGATCAATATGCTAATGCAGCCAAGCAACACCTCGAGGTAGGGGAGTGCAGCAACCCCGAGGACAATATCCCGGTAAAGCAACAAAAGATGATGTCCGATGATGTTGTTTTCCGCGAACGAGAAAGCATTGGAGTCCATGCTCCAACTGAAGATCCATTGTAATCACAGTACCTATTGGACCATCCACTGTTCATAAGGTTTTAGTGGACAACGGGAGTTCCGTCAACATTCTTTTCAAAAGGACATTTGACCAGATGAATCTCGAAATAAAAGACTTGAAGCCCTGTCAGGGATGGATCCGTGGATTTAACGGAGCATCCGCCGCTCCAATGGGTTATGTAGAGTTACCAGTTACGCTTGGGGAAGGAGAACGCCAGAGAGTAAGAATCCTTCCCTTCGTGGTTTTGGATGTTGAATCACCCTACGATGCCTTCTTGGGCCGACCGGCCCTCACAAAGTTTAGAGCCTGTATAGCCCCCTGGTGCTTATTATTGAAATTCCCCACAGAAGCTGGCGTTGGTATTGTCAGAGGAGATCAGGTTGCCGCACAAGCATGTTATGTTGCCGAGCTAAAGTTACTTCGCAATGGAGGGGACATAGAAACCAAGGGTGCTTCTCCCCCTACAAGGGCGGAGACCTTATAGCAACTAAAGAGGATAACCGTAGGAGAGTCGCCCAGAGAGTTGCCCGAGGATATAGATCCAAGAGAGGACCAAGAACCTGGGGCAGAATGGCGACTCCCAATGAGACAACTGTGGATGTACCGATCGATGATAGTGACCCAGAAAGGTCCTTAAGATTGGATCCCAGTTAAATCCGAATCTCGCTAAAGAACTGACGGATTTCTTAAAAAATAACTTGGATGTATTTGCTTGGACCCACGTAGACATGTGCGGGATATCCCCATCAATCATGAGCCATTCATTAAGCATCGACCCTAAACATCCTCCGGTAAAGCAAAAAAGGCGAATGCTGGGCCCAGAGAGGTCCGCTGCCTTGAAAGAAGAAGTTGGAAAGCTAAAGAGTAATGGATTTATCAGAGACTCGATCTACCCAGACTGGATTTCAAATCCAGTCCTGGTAAAGAAGGCCAACGGGAAGTGGAGAACGTGTATCGACTTCTCGGATTCGAACAAAGCCTGCCCAAAAGACAGTTTTCCGTTACCCCGGATCGACCAGTTGGTGGACTCAACGGCGGGTCATGAACTTCTCTCATTTATGGATGCTTACTCAGGATATAACCAGATTCCAATGCATGTTCCAGATCAAGAACACACTAGTTTTATCACGGATCTGGGATTATATTGCTATGTAGTGATGCCCTTTGGCTTGAAGAACGCAGGCGCTACATATCAACGTTTAGTCACCAGAATGTTCTATAACCAGATCGGGAAAACAATGGAAGTATACGTCGACGACATGTTGGTTAAGTCCAAGCAATCCTCCCATCACACTACGGACTTGGCAGAGATGTTCGGCATTCTTCGAAAGTACGGAATGAAACTCAACCCAACAAAATGTTCATTCAGTGTCGCCTCCGAAAAATTCTTGGGGTTCATCGTCAATTCCCGTGGGATTGAGATTAATCCAGACCGGATCGCGGCAATCAGAGATATTCAGGAACCTAGGCAAATTAAGGATGTGCAAAACCTTGCAGGAAAAGTAGCCGCACAAAGCAGATTTATCTCCAGAGCTACGGACAAATGCATCCCATTCTCCGAATTAATAAAGCGGGGAAAACGCCACTTCAAATGGACGCCTGACTGCGTAGAAGCATTTCAGAACTTACTGAGGCACCTGGAGAAACCTCCGATATTATCTAAGCCGATGGATCACGAGGACTTATTCGTGTACTTGGCAGTGTCATCCCACGCGATCAGCTCAACGTTGGTAAGGGAAGAAGATAAGGTCCAAAGACCTGTGTATTACGTGAGCAAAAAATTGATGGCAGCAGAGCGTAATTATCCAAGGATAGAAAAGTTGGCGTATAGTTTACTGATCGCCTCTAGAAAGCTTCGACATTATTATCAGGCGCATCCCATTACCGTATACACCGATCATCCACTCAAGCAAGTTCTACAGAGACCAGAGGCGTCTGGAAGATTACTCAAATGGAACATTGAGTTAAGTCAATTTGATCTGAACTTTCAGCCCCGACGGTCAATTCGGGAGCAAGTGATAGCCGACTTCATAACAAAGTTTACCGTCCCGGAGGAGGATATAGCAAACGAAGAAGTTGATCCTTCAAAATTACTTTTCGATCCTAATGCCTGGAGATTGTATACTGATGACGCTAGGAACGACGAAAGATCCGGCGCTAGAATAGTGCTTGAAACTCCCGAGAAACGATTGATATCCTATGCTATCCGGATGGAGTTTCACGCCACTAACAACGACTCCGAATATGAAGCCCTGATAGCCGGACTAAGGATCGCAAAGGAGTTAGAAGTCACAAAGCTGAACATCTTTTGCGACTCCAAGTTAGTTGTGAACCAGGTTACTGGAAAATTCCAAGCCAAAAGTGCAAGATTGATTATATATTTGAAGAAAGTGAAGGAGTTGTTGAACAACTTTGATCACTACAACATATCTCACATTCCGCGGTTAGAGAATCAGCAGGCAGATAAGTTGGCAAAGATGGCTAGTTCCGACGATCCTGAAGAGACCGGGCTAGCCCCCGTTGAAGTGCTTCGGTCCCCTAGTATAGATCAAATGGAAATCGATCCAATACTAGAGACGGAACCAGAAAGGGAGTCGTGGATGACCCCTCTAAAGAATTTCTTGATGAATGGAGCGCTTCCAACCAAGAAAAGCGAGAGACGTAAGATAATTCGCAAAGCTGCCCGATACGTTCTGGAAGGCGGAGTTCTTTACAGACAAGGATTTTCGATGCCCCTTCTTCGGTGTATAGCTCACGATGACATCAAGCGTGTGCTGCAGGAGGTACACGAGGGTGAATGCGGCGATCACACCGGAGGGCAAACATTGGCGAAAAAGGTGTTGCGGCATGGTTATTTCTGGCCTACCATAAACAAGGATGCGGCGAAATACGCACGACGGTGTGATGCGTGCCAGAGATTTTCAAAGATACCTAGAGCACCTCTTAATCAGTTAAAAACAATGACGAGCCCATGGCCTTTCGCCATGTGGGGAATTGATATCATCGGAAGTCTCCCCATAGCTAGGGGCGGAGCAAGGTTCGCTATAGTAGCCATAGATTATTTCACTAAGTGGATCGAGGCTGAACCACTGACTACAATCACAACCAAGCGAGTGATCAATTTTATCGTCAGAAACATCATCTGTCGATTTGGGATTCCAAAGATTGTGATAACGGATAATGGAACTCAGTTCGATAGCACTGAATTCAGAAACTTCTGCCAGAAATACCATATTGAGAAACGGTACACCTCTGTGGCGCACCCGCAATCGAACGGACAAGTCGAAGCAGCGAATAAAGTGATTAAGTACATTCTGAAAAGAAGACTGAAGCGGGCCAGAGCCATGTGGGCTGATGAATTGCCCTTGGCACTATGGGCTTACAGGACAACGTATAAATCGGCAACATGACATACTCCCTTCTCCCTTGCTTTTGGAACGGAAGCAGTCATCCCGGTTGAGATAAAGGTACCTTCTCACCGAGTGACTTATTATGATCCGATGACTAATAACGAATTGCTCCTTGAGTCCCTAGATATGATCGAAGAAAAGAGGGATGAAGCAGACCTGCGTGCCTTGAGATGCAAACAACAGGTCGCTCGATACTACAACAAAAAGGTTCGAGCCCGAACCTGGGAACCCGGAGACTTGGTTCTGAAACGTGTCTTTCCACCCCCAACTCATATGGGAGCGAAGTGGGAAGGACCGTACTCCATTCTGAGCAAGCTTGATAATGGAACCTTCAAGCTGGCAACCGTAGATGGAAAGGAAATCCCCAAAGTGTGGAATGCCCAACATTTACGGCCATACTTAACATAAAAATTTCAAATCTGTTCTTTTGCTTTGTTAAGAACCATGTAAAAGGCACGACTTGCCTAGAATAGTCTGATTTCTTAAAGCAAAAAATTATAAAGTGGACGTAGGTCATGATTCGACCGAACCACTATAAAAATATTGTGTGTCATTTACCTTTATTGCACCTTTATTTATCTGCCTTTTTATTTTTATGGAAATTGCTGTGAATAATGCAACGATCCCAGAAGAATATAATCATAAATGCCTTCCATCAGAATGGAATGTAATCACAAGTCAAAATTCTGAGGATGCAATAAAGTAAATTATATCGTTGATAGCGCTCTAACTCTCCAGAGCCGAGAGAGAGCATAACGGACATGAAGCCGATGTCCATAAGTCATGGCGGTGTACCATGATCGGAACCGCCTTGACGGAACTCTAACTCTCCAGAGAGAGAGAGTATAAAAGCGTCTCCGATTGAGCGCTGAGAAAGAGCTCCTTCCCCGCTGAAGGATCGGGGAGCGATTGAATTGCTGAGCTCGAACTCTAACCCTCCAGGGAGAGGGAGAGCATAAAAGCGTCTCAGAGTAAGCGCTGAGAAAGAACTCCTTCCCTGCTGAAGGAACAAGGACCGACTGGACTATTGAATTTGAACTCTAACCTCGGCGACCGCCAGGAGATTATAAAGGAGTCTATGATTAAGCACTGAGAAAGGTGCCAGAAGTTCAGTACCACAAGAACAGTTATCTTATGAAATTTTCTAAGTCCCCCATATTTAGAAATAGGGGGCAACATGCGAATAATGCTAATCAATCTTTAATAAGCCCTAATTAAGCGCTACATTGACGATTGATTGGGGGCCATATGCATATACACATGGACTTTAATGCAGCAATGCAGCACGAAAATTTTTAAATTTTCTTTCTGTTGTTTGACTGATTTGTAATTATAATTAGATGGTCTATGACTAAACATGGAAAGTTTATTTGAATATAGGTACACAATGATGCAAAAAGAGATAAACTTTCCTTTATATACTGCAAGCCTACAAAGTGAAAAATAACATAGAAAACAAAAGTGAGGGCCAGTCTCATAATTACACTTCCTGGCCAGTGGGAAACTAAAGACAAAATATAAACCAGCAACAATATCCTATTTACGCTTTGACCTCTTCTCCTGCTTCTGTTTCTCCAGCTTCGCCTGGTCAGCGTCGGATTGATCTCCTTTCTTCCTCTTCCTTTTGTCTATGAGAGGAACATCCGACTCTTCAGAAGATTCCTCTTCCGCCTCCTTTCTCTTCCTTTTATCAGTAAGGGAAGCTGGGAAATCATCAGGATTCGCAAAATGAAGTTGTCTACTGATGGATTTGGGCTGGATTTTCAAAATCATCCCAGTTTTGGGATCAAGTTCCGCGATAGGGACTATGTTCAGAGGCTCTTGTCCCACCATCTTCAAAGCCATCTCCTTTTCCTGCCTAGCTTTTCTGCTGGCCAAAGTTTCGTCCTCGTTGTCTTCGGTCTCTTTGGCGCCAATGATATCCTCCTCATCCTCTACATGGCGCACATCCATGTCTTTCAAGGCCTCGATGGTTTCAGCATCCTTGGAAACATCAGCACTGGGTGCCAGGACGCTTTTCTCTGCTGTTATACCCTCAGCCTGCTTCGATATATCAACACCGGCACCTGGCGAGACGACCTCCATCTCCGCCTCTTTCCCTTTTTCAACACCCTTGTCGACGGGCTCGCTACCTGTATTATGAGGAACACATGTTACTAGTTCAATTGTTTGCTCTACCAGGCGGCGGCAATTCACAATTGCTTTGACAAATTGTGGGGAAAAAAGGGAGATACCTTCCGCAGATCCTCCTTCTTGGGTAGCTGCAGGAGCACCAACAACCACAGGAGTTAGGCCCAAAGGGATTAGTGGATCATCAGGATGGTATTCCTCAACTCCGGAGGTCTTGGGCTCCACGGCTGAACTCGAACCTTCGTCAGCTTTGCCTTTACCCTTAGCCAGGGCCCTCTTCTTTTCCATTTCTGCTTGAATCAGACGACGACCTTCTGCCAGGTCCTTGGGCTCGTTATCCCTCAAGATGCTCTTCATCAACTCATCTTCATCAATTTCTTCGACTCCCAATCTCTGCTTCTCACCCTCAACGATGGCATCCCATAAATTGGCTAAAGTAACGTCGTAATCCGGGATCCACGAGATGTTGCGGGTTTTGAGGACTTGGCCCAGGAAGTCAAAAATCATCTCTTCGAACCCCTCGATATCCTTCTCTCTCTCGAGGAGCTTGTTATTAGAAGCAGTATCCATTTCGATGGCACTCTAAACATTCTTTTCGGCAAGAGTCGCGCGCGCCTCTCCGCATCCGCGACTTGATCATTCAAAATCACCTTTTCCGCTTCAGCCAAAGCTAAACTTTCTTTCAAACTTGCTTTTTCTGCCTCCCAAGCAGCTCTCTCAGCTTCAAAATGGCCTTGTGCTGTCTTCAACTCAATGTTGGCCATTTTGAGATCTTCTACTTCCTTCTTTAAAGTCATCTTCTCTTGGCTATTAGAGTCAAGTTCCGAATGAAAGCGCTTCTTAGCATTCTCCAATTCGATCTTATAATTTTCAATATCTCTCCACGCTAAGGCGAGTTGGGATTGAGCATCTTCCAAGTCTTTCTCCATCTTGGTCCTGGCCCTTTCGTTGTTATCAAGTTTTTCTTTAGATCTATGTGCTTCCATTTCGAGCGTCCGGATGACTTCTGAAAGATTGACCGCATGTTTCTTCATCATCTCATACTGTCTGGCTACATGGCGAATGTGCCCGACGACTTCATTATCCCAGTTCTTAGGAACTGGCTCCAAAGCTGGAACAAACGTCATCCTTTCGAAGAAGATGTTGGGGAATTGTTCCCGCAACTTTTCCAGCCTCCCTTGAATCTCGGGACCATGGATATAATCCCGTGACCCGGGGGCAGCTAACTCTGGCTGGCTGGAAGGGACAATGTCATTTCTCTCCTTCTCAGAATCTTTGTTCGTCCTTGCTTTTATCCTTAGACTCGTGATGTCTTTTCGACGGCCTGCTGTGAGAGGGTGCACTCTTCGGAGGAGTTAGCGCTTTAGGAAGTTGTTTTCCCCTTGCAGGAACTGCCGGATAACTGGGAAGCTTGCCAGATGTCGATTTCGGTGGAGACCGGGGTTGCGAGGAAGTCGGCTTGTGAGAAGGGCCGCGAGAGCGCTCAGTACTCGGATGAAGACTGGGTGTGCCCTCACGAAGAGAACGATAAGAATAAGATCGCCTGCGGGACATCTTTCCTGCAAAAGAGAAAAGAGCATATTAAAACTTTGAATACTGACGATGTAAGAGTGCGGGGTCAGACAGTGTGTGTGATTTGTGCATCCCATATAATTCCCCCTAACAGACCCGGGCCTGAAGACAGGCTCATCTGAGTAGTTTCTTGTTCTCTAGTTGGAGCGATGGTCTCTTCAGAAGCAGGGAAGAATGGCTCCCCTTCAAAGTCCCTCTCTGTGTATACATCATCGGGCAGAGGAATTTTGCTCAGCTCGTTGAATAACTATTCTTCTGTCAAATCATCGGGAGCAGCGGGTTCGATCGGAGGAGAAACTGGGATTTTCTTGGGCTTGTCACCACGGGCCTCATCCCCTCTGTATATGTTCAGGTCCCCATCGTCTTGGATGACTATCGGGGAAGGACTCTTGCGAAATTTAGTTGTTTCTACTGTCTGCGATGTTCCCTCTCCCTCCGTTGGGGGCACGTATCTATAGGGTTTGCCGCCAGCGCCAAGTCCAAATCTTATATCCAGAAGATGATGCTTATGAAGATTCTCGTCAGTGATGCACTTTTTGATCCTTAGAAAGTCGGATCTGCTTTGTAGAAGAATAGACAATCGATTATTGTATAACGGGCCCTCCGTTTTCGGGAAGACGTGATCTGTTTAAAACAAAGAGAAAGGGGGGAGAATGTTAATGCTTCGGCTTCTTGAACAAGATATTCAGTCAAAAGATTAAAGTTTACTTGATTTAAGCCATCTTCTTGAGCACCCAGCCTGTTTCTTTATATAGAACCAATCAGACTTGGGATCCCCTATATTGCTGTATCCGTCATACAGAACCTTCCTATTCGCCACCGATTCAAAGAAAGAGAAATTTGGGGTTGCCGAGGAGCGATGCTTGAAAAGAAAGAAGAATGTTAAATCTCTAAATGTGAGTTCGGTATGTAGGATCTCCGCGTATGCAATATATAAGGTGTATAGAGATGCGTAGGCGTTAGGATGAATCTGCATCGGAGCGATACCCAGTCGTTTTAAGGTCTCGATGACAATTGGAGGAAACGGAGGAATAGCCCCTACCAAGCACATGGTTCGGCTGACTGCCATGTACCCTTCCGGAGCTAAGTGGGGTCTATCTTCGCTATCGGGTGTCCTCACATCATCCCAAGGAATCCCATGTCTCAGGCAGATTCTTTTAAGCTTTATGTCATCGAGTTTAGATGCTAAAGAATCAGAAAATTTCTCTATCCCGAGCGCGCCAGGAATCTCGTCGGGAGCTCGCCTGTCTATCTCAGACTCTTCACTAGATGAAGTACTTTCAAACGGATCCGATTCCGTTGCCTCGTATTCAGATCCAGAATCTTCACCTCCTGGGTTAATTGGAGGGACCTCGGGGTTGTATTGCTCAGGAACCTCGGACTCCGTATCTGTAACGGATCTTGAAGAAGATTGATTATCCGACATTACTGTTAGGCGAGAAAACATGAAAAATGAGATTAAAACTACCCGTCCCCCGTGTGTGTAGGTGCCAGTGTGTGTGCTTGTGCATGCATTAAAGAAAAGTACAAGGGTCAATAAAATCATCCAGACATTGGCCATCGTTCGATTGATAGATTATGCAGTTATTCGATCTGGAATGTTCGTGTCAAGGGCTCTAACCTAACTGTTCATCGATTTGATAAAGTCGCATCATATTATTCAGTCAGCAATCGGATCGCAAGACAGGTTCGGATCGCGAAGTGTGGACGGATCGTGGTGAAGGGCTCGGTACGCGGAGGGGTATTAGAACAGACAAAAGCTTCGAACCGTGAGGCGCACCAACTCATCCTGAATGGATCGCGATGGCTTCTTGGCGATCCGCATCGCCCCCATCCTCCACGATCCGAAGCTCTAGTATCTCCGCGAAACGACACTCATACGAATCGAAGCCTTGTCATTTCCGCGATCCGATCCGCTACCCAAATCAACTTTCCAGTTCAGTACCCTCTCCCCTCGTCTCGCCACCACTCCGACCTTGCCCACGAACCGACCTGGTCATCACTTCCTTCTCCTTCCTCAGCTTTCCTTTTCGCACCAGGCACGCTCACGTCCACTCTCACCAAATCTCATAAAATCCCGCTATCCATGCTCTCTAAACTAGTGCGAACACGGTAGAAATTCAAGAGAAATCTTCTAGTTACCTTTTTAAAGTTCGAAATCGAGCAAGAATTTGGAAATCGAAAATAAGGTTTTTCCTCAATGGAGCTGGTGATACGATACAAAAGCGAGAAGAAGGAAGAAAGTGGAGAGGAGGGTCGACTTATATAGGCAAAAGGGCGACCGTTTGTCTCCCCTTTTTTGTCTTATTCGAACCGCGAAAATAGACGGGCCGCGAACCAAAAGCCCACCACGTCTCGAAGAGAAGCCCATCTCGTTCCGTTCCGTGAAGAGGCCCAAGTGCTCACCAAAGAACAAGGCGAATGACTCGCTAACAGACCGCGACTCGCGCATGCGATCCGAATCGATAAATGACCGACAGATTCAGTGATGAAGACTCTGAAAGATCCCAGAAAAGGAATTGTTCACTGATTTGCGTCTCGTTGTGAAAAGACGGTTTTATAGCTTCGAAGCATGTTCCATCATCGATAAAACATACTTCGAGGGGGCAAAATGTTGGCTAGATTTTTGACCAAGCCACCCAGGTTCATTCACAAGAAGAAAGTATGAAACTACATTCCCTAAGTACATGAAGGAACAGATCGTACCATCGGATCGCCCCTCATTGGATCGCACCTCATCGGATCGCCCCCATTGCATCAGCGAAACGATAACCTCTATGCGACTCGATCCGTACAAACATTGCTGCCCAGTATAGACCGATCCGATCCCCTGATGCACGGCGAAGCCCCTGACCCGTTCAAGCACGAGCTAGTCTTCGGCGATCCGAGATGCACGGATCCAGCGACACGTGTCCCCAACCGTCATTTTGACTGATTCTCCCCATTTGCTCGATCCGATTTTCAAGGGGATCGCGACACCTGTCCGTAGCGGCTAATTTGACTATTTCTTCATCGGCTGCGATGCGATCCGATGTTCTCGGGATTCGTGCCACGTGTGACCACGATCCGCCTGACAAGATCAGCTATAAATAGCCCGGAGCTTGGCATTTTTTGGGATCCTTTTGGCAATATTGAGGAATGATTCCGCCATTATTGTCATACTACCATTTCTTATCAGTTTTATTACTAGATTACTGAGAGAAATCTTGATTGTAAAAGTGAGCTAGAGAGAAATCATTGATTGTACCAGTATTCAAAGTATAATCAATAACATATAAAGTGGACGTAGGCTTGCTAACGCTGAACCACTATAAATTCTGTGTGTTTTCTTCTTTTTCTTCATTCTTCAGTTAAAACTCTATAAGAATCAGAACGATTTGGGTGCTAGGTCCAAATTTTGATCTAACAATTTCAAACAATCAAAACACCCCATTACAAATCACAGGATTTCTAACACATCATATATGATAATATACGTGAAACAACAACAATAATATTTTTGAGGAATCCAGTTAGATCCCTTTAACCAGTTTTATTGCATCCACAGACGTTAGCCAACATGAATAATACCCATCCTGCTTCGAAGCAGGATATCGCGGTATGAAGGTCATCCACTAATATATATTTGTGTGGCGCATAGGGAAATCATCCGCTACTGATACCGCGGGCATCCGCTAATGAGACTGCGGGAACTATCCAATCATCAACCCAATATATATATAATAGTCAAGCCTAAATAACTAATATATTTAAAACATCCAGAAAGCATTCAAACAAGCAATAAACAATTATTTTTACCGAAAAATTAATTCTAAATAACAGGTGAGTGAGATTTACTCACCGTGGTTTTTAATTTCTGAATATCCAGTAAATTGTTGTATCGTCTCAGTCATGATTTTACCTGAATGAATTCATTTACCACCTTGCCATCTTGATCAACCCCGAAACAAGTCGGCAACCATTGTTCAGCCCCAAAACTGAAATTATATACCTCGGCAATTCATCAACCAATTCATATTCAAACTACCACCCTTTGCTGTCTTGGTCATTTCTTGCAGCATCCACCTTCCTCAATCAGACTGCTTACCCATCGTACACCCGTAAATCCCCATAACACCCGATACTTCACCATTACCGTCTACTGGAAATCGCAGTTCCAGATGACAGGCTGCACTTCCCAAGATCTGTTGTCGCTCCCCACTTATTCGCTTACAGTTCGAAATCTTGGTTGTTCGAACCACTCCTCCAATTTACCAAATTCGAACTCCAGTAACTCCCGAAACCGCGACTCCCAATGTCGCCCCCAACTCCATCGGCTTCTTCCATCGCACCCCCTTCTGTAGCCACGTCGATTCCAGAATGCCTCGAATCCAGTCCGCCTCCAATAGTCGAGCGCGAGTTTCCTTATTCGATCCCTTTTGTTACTGCGGTTTTCGATTTAATGAAGAGGGAATAGGAGCAATTATTGATTGAGGAAAAGGGAATTCATTTTTGCTGAAGAATGAAATGGGGTGCTTGTCATTTTATCCAGAAAGAGTGTGGTTTAAAAATGGATTGCGTGGCCAATGGAAGCCCTTTTGTTTTAGCTTTGGTGTTTTATTAGTGGCAATTCATTCCTTGCCTTGGTGTTTTGTCTCCGTCCACAAAAAGGGGAAAAAGGATCTACTTTAGGATATTTAATTTTATTTTAATTAGTTTTTGATTCGTTATCCTCTAATTAAAATATCCCATGATTCCGAACTCCTTTCAGAATCCAATAACTGCCCTTTTTAGGGTTTAACCACTATTCCGAACCTATTGGAACAAGTATCGAAGTCCAGTTCGATCATCCGGAACAGATATTAATTTAAATTGATATAAATTAAATTTCAAACCATTAAATTCTTCGATAATAATTTAATATTATTATTCTAATTTAAAAAGGGGTTTGTATTGATCATCTAAACAGTTTTCAATTCAGTGTTGACTTTGAATTCAAAGAAATTCAATTTCGTATTTTGATAATTTAATATTTTCGATATTAAATCGAAATTGATTATTAAATCGATAACTTAAATAAAAAATTCCATTTATATTATCAACTCAATATTTAAAATGATATTAAATATTTAAAATTAACCGACGAAATATCCGGGTCGTTACATTCTTCCCCTCTTAAAAGAATTTCGTCCCCGAAATTACTGAGGTAGGAAAAGTGCTACAAACGCATTAACTTTTCCAAAATCCACTTATGTTGAACTCAACTCTTCATATTCTACAACTTTTAGTTCCAACCAAACTTTTGGTATTCATTCATATTGAATATCAAATATGCTTATATTCATTTTATCTGAATGATTTACAATTAATTTATCTTCCATTCAAATTGATTCTGATCAATTTATTCACTTCGATTTATTTAACTTTCTTAAGTTAAATTTAAATTCCAGAATTAAAATTCCTGGGCTTTTATTTCAAATCCTTTTGAAATTCCATAAATACATTTATTACTATATTAAATTCAAAATATTTGAATTTCAAACCAGCTTGTTTTCTTTCAAACAAATTTTCACCAGAAAATTTTCTAAGGTAGAAATCCATCACTTAGAACCTCAAAAATGAACACTGATGATGTCGCGATTATCATCAGAATTATTTTCCAGCCACTGAAGTGAGTTCAGTGCATTATCACCTTCAAAATCCATTCAAAAAATGATTTTATTCAAATCCTTTTAAAGTAATGCTATATTACTTTAATATACTTCAGAAAATATTTTCCAACTTTCCAGGATTTAAATTCTAAATTATGGTTTGAATTAATTTTAATTCATCTCATTTGTATATTTAATTCATATGCAAATTCTATTATGTTATATGTACCAATTTCAATTTTATAATATTATCTGATTATAATATTAACAACCAACTCATCCACATATGATAATAATTTCAAAAAATTATTCCTTCTATATCAAAAATAGAATTTTGTGTAAAATTATTTCATATACCCATTTTAAAACAATATCGTATTCAATCTTCTGTTTAAGTGTATAGAAATTCCTGTCGACTTCGTAGCGTCCCACGATTCGACCAGAATTCATAAACCACCCAACAGACTAGTCAACACAACATAAAACATTTGTTTTAATCAATTAACAAATACACGCTCTCGTGTGTGTATATATATATATACACTCAACTCATTATAGGGTACTACTGACCCTATCTCTAATGAGCACAACTCCACCCAAGCCTAGATATTCGCTCAACCTAAGCTCTGATACCAACTGTAACGTCCCGCAAATCCGCACTATCTGAGTTGACTAAATACAACACACGTCCAACCCAAATTGCACGGAAATACGAATCATTAGTGAAAGAAGTTAGAGGATGAGAAATATAAAGAAAGAAACTTAGAATAGAAGAAGAAGAACAGAAACACAACACAGAATCTCACATCGCAGCGGAATAAAATATAATATATAATAGCATTTGAAATACAAAATTTGACTGTATATACATAACATTATCATCAGAGTACAACACTTACAATACATCGGAAATAACACTATATAAGTAACGTTGAAGCCTCCTGCTCCAAGCTCCTTCAGATAAATCTGTAAAATCCTGAACTACTTGACTGCCCGTACAAATTTAGGCACCCAAGAGTTTAGGTAAAACAAAACAAAATAAACTCTGGGTCAGTCATGGGACTGGTCTGAGTAAACAATTTAAAACAGTTTGAGAACTAAACGATATCTCACAAGACCACGCCGTATAACACAGAACGGGTCTTTCCCTTATGAGAATCGAAACACTTGATATAACTTTCAAATTCTTTTAGAAAGAAAACGATAATCTTTATATCAAAACTCTTTGATATTATAATAGTGTCTAAATAAAATAAATAACAATCTAGTGGAGCGTTTGCATCTCACGTTCCACATATATATAATGTAAAATCATAAACCGCAGGCGCTTATTGGAGATTGGATTCCAACTATGACAGGTATGGAACCACCTGCCGCTGGTGTATCTCTAGAGGAGAATACACCAAGTTCAACAAGAACATCTTGCAACTCAGCCACACATGACCGCCCACTCATTTCGCTTGAGTGTATCGAATGCATACCACCAACGGTTGGGATCAGCAACTGTTTCCCGAATAGGACAACATCGAATAGAATAAGGAATTAAATAAATCTCTAGATAGATGATAATACACCCTAATGGGAGCTAACCACATAGCCATGCCGCCTGCCCAATTTTTGTTATTTCCTGGTTGTTGAGGCCTGAGGTTATAATTCTTCTTTCCCAGATAGCACACCACCATTCACTTTAAATGTCACATTGTCAGATCCGTTAATCACTAATTGATTTGCACAAATATTCTGGATATTATGCTAAGGTAATAAATTTGTTGCCACCATATATATTTGTACAGTCCAACATATGCGATTATTGGAAATATTCTGTCAGACATTCGTCCATATACGTTCGTTATGGGATTGAACGAGACTGAAGGCACTATTCCGTACATCCATCCTAGGCAATCTCTACCTAGGACTTATACAACAGCCCTTGCACTTTACTCCGTCTTCAATATATTCAGCATACTTGGTTTGCAACGCTTATGCCAATACGGAGTGGTTCTTTGGATAAGAATCCAACCGGTCTCTCCATATTAACAATGTAGAAATGGTCCAACTTTGATAGTCAGTGATTTAACTATCAAATGAAAACATTTCCGTGTACACACAACGATCTTATTTCCAAATGGAAATCCTATCGATCAATCATATATATATATATATATATATATATATATATATATATGTTCACAATTTCTTATTCTCTCTATTTAGAAAATATATGTTATTAATATTGGAAAACATTTCCATCTCTTATTCATGCATCACTACCATTCCACAACTATTAGTCATTAACTGTAAACGAGTAAGAGAACAATTCTCTAAGTATTAATCCGGAAGGCTGAAACCAACATCAGATCGATACTCAGAAAATTATTTAACTTAACTAATCTCTAGTCAGTTTCTAATTTGCTTAACTCTATTTCTTTAAATCTATTTGATTAACTCTATTTCTTTTAAATCATCGTTCACTTTAAAACGTATACCTCCCAGGATTTTATTTATAAAATTCCTTTTCTTTTATAATATTTTATTTTAAGTTCGTTTCATTATCGAGTTCTATATATATCGATATATCGATTTCTAGTTATCAGATTTTCTTAAAAATATTCTAACTCCTTAAATTTTCGGAAAAATTTGTCATAACCTCCTTTGTACGGGGAGCATCGGGAAAATTCCCAAACCGCCACACAAGCCTCTCTATTCAAAAAGAAAAAGGAAAAGCCAAGCGGCTAGCCGATACGGTGCATAAAATCTCATATTCAAATTAAATACATACCTTTGTGTCAAGCATTCTATTTATATCTCTTCTAACACTTTATTCCAAACCTGTCTCATGTATATTCATACATTTCTAATTCATTTCAAATTAATCCAATCGTTCTAACTTAATTTGTTAATTGATTTGCTAATCAACTGTTTTGCCTATTTCACTTTCATATTTGAATATAACATGCTAAAAAATATTTCAACTTACTAATAAACTAATTTAATTCTAATTTCAATTCAAGTTTCATATTCAATTTAACTTCTATTTAAATAAATTCGAATTGATCGAATTCAAATCATAAATCCTTACGGATTTATTTTAGTTCAATTTATATCCTGAACATCAGTATAAATCCCATCGTTTATTTCTTTAAAATGATTTCCCCATTTCTATTTTTAAATTCACATTTGAATTTAAATATTCAAACTATCCAATGATAATTTATCCACTTTATTTATAAACATGTTTATAATTTCATTTCAATTATCTGATTATCCATTGAATATCAATCTATTTTATTTATAAACACCATTTATAAATTCACTTCAATTTCTTGTATTATTTAATTTATAAACATCGTTTATAAAATCAATACTAGTTTTATTTATTTTCAAAACAAGTAAATATTTTTAGCCCATTCTAATTCAAATTCTATTTTAGAAAATAGAATTTTCCTTTTTAAATCTCAAAATCACTTTCACGATATTTTATAAATCAACATTCAGACCCAGTTCTATTTCAAACAATCAAAACACCCCATTACAAATCACAGGATTTCTAACACATCATATATGATAATATATGTGAAACAACAACAATAATATTTTTGAGGAATCCAGTTGGATCCCTCCAACCTGTTTTCCTACATCCACAGACGTTAGCCAACATGAATAATACCCATCCTGCTTCGAGGCAGGATATCGCAGTATGAAGGTCGTCCACTAATATATATTTGTGGGGCGCATAGGGAAACCATCCGCTAATGATACCGTGGAAATCCGCTAATGAGACTGCGGGAACAATCCAATCATCAACCCAATATATATATATATATATATATATATATATATATATATATATATATATATATATATATATATATAATAGTCAAGCCTAAATAACTAATATATTTAAAACATCCAGAAAGCATTCAAACAAGCAATAAACAATTATTTTTACCGAAAATTTAAATCAAAATAACAGGTGAGTGAGATTTACTCACCGTGGTTTTTAATTTCCGAATATCCAGTAAATTGTTGTATCGTCTCAGTCATGATTTTACCCGAATGAATTCATTTACCACCTTGCCATCTTGATCAACCCCGTAACATGTCGGCAACCATTGTTCAACCCCAAAACTGAAATTATATACCTCGGCAATTCATCAAACAATTCATATTCAAACTACCACCCTTCGCTGTCTCGACCATTTCTTGCAGCATCCACCTTCCTCAATCAGACTGCTTACCCATCGTACACCCATAAATCCCCATAACACCCGATACTTCACCATTACCGTCTACAGGAAATCACAGTTCCAGATTCCAGGCCGCACTTCCCAAGATCTGTTGTCGCTCCCCACTTATTCGCTTCCAGTTTGAAATCTTGGCTTGTTCGAACCACTCCTCCAATTTACCAAATTCAAACTCCAGTAACTCTTGAAACCGCGACTCCCAACGTCGCCCCCAACTCCATTGGCTTCTTCCATCGCACCCCCTTCTGTAGCCACGTCGATTCCAGAACGCCTCGAATCCAGTCCGCCTCCAATAGTCGAGCGCGACTTTCCTTATTCGATCCCTTTTGTTACTGCGGTTTTCGATTTAATGAAGAGGGAATGGGAGCAATTTTTGATTGAGGAAAAGGGAATTCCTTTTTGCTGAAGAATGAAATGGGGTGCTTGCGATTTTATCCAGAAAGGGTGTGGTTTAAAAATGGATTGCATGGCCAATGGAAGCCCTTTTGTTTTAGCTTTGGTGTTTTATTAGTGGCTATTCATTCCTTGCCTTGGTGTTTTGTCTCCGTCCACGAAAAGGGAAAAAAGGATTTACTTTAGGATATTTTATTTTATTTTAATTAGCTTTTGATCCGTTATCCTCTAATTAAAATATCCCATGATTCCGAACTCCTTTCTAAATTCAACAATTGCCCTTTTTAGGGTTTAACCACTATTCCGAACCCATTGGAGCAAGTATCGAAGTCTAGTTCGATCATCCGGAACAGATATTAATTTAAATTGATATAAATTAAATTTCAAACCATTAAATTCTTCGATAATAATTTAATATTATTATTCTAATTTAAAAAGCAGTTTGTATTGATCATCTAAATTGTTTTCAATTCAGTGTTGACTTTGAATTCAAATAAATTCAATTTCGTATTTTGATAATTTAATATATTCGATATTAAATCGAAATTAATTATTAAATCGATAACTTAAATAAAAAAAATCATTTATATTATCAACTCAATATTTAAAATGATATTAAATATTTAAAATTAACCGACGAATATCCCGGTCGTTACAGGTTACATCAAGGTTTGGCTTTGAGCCCCTATATTTTTGCTTTAGTGATGGATGAAATCAAGAAAAGTATACAAGGGGAGATTCCTTAGTGTATGCTCTTTGCTGATGATGTTGTGCTGATTGATGAAAGTAGATTAGGGGTTAATAGACAATTGAAGTTGTGGAGGGAGACCTTGGAATCGAAGGGTTTCAGGATTAGCAGAACTAAAATGGAGTTTATGAAGTGTGAGTTCAGCGGTGTCAGGTCAGATGACGGAGATGTCACCCTGGCTGGTCAAGTAGTACCCAAGAAAGAATCCTTTCGATATTTAGGATCTATGTTGTAGTCTGATGGGGAGATTGATAGGGATGTTAATTTTAGAGTTCAAGCAGAATGGATGAAATGGCGACTTGCATCTGACATTCTCTATGATAGGAAGATCCCATCGGAAGCTTAAAGGAAAGTTCTATAGAACAACAATCAGGTCGGCGATGTTATATGGTGCAGGATGTTGGCCTACGGAAAGGCAACACGTCCAAAAATAAGTGTAGCAGAGATGCGTATGCAGCGTTGGAGCTGTGGGCATACCAGACGAGATCGGATTAGGAATGATGATATTCGGGACAAACTTGGAGCTGCACCTGTGGAAGAGAAGTTAGTCCAACACCATTTGAGATGGTTTGGACATCTTCAACGTAGATTGCACGATGCACCAGTGCGCGTTGGAATTATAGGTCGCGACGAAGGCCCAAGGAGAGGTAGGGGCCGACCTAAAATGACATGGGAGGAGATAATAAAAAGAGAATTAAGGAATTGGAACATATCTGAAGAGCTAGTTTCGGATAGGAGTGAATGGAAGTTAGCAATCCATGTACTAGAACATCAGGGTCTTTTTTTAGAAAAAAAACTTATATTTTTAATCTTCGTTTTTGTCATTTTCAAACCTTTATTTTACTTTTACGGAAGATTTTACTTTGGGGGGAGGGGGGGGGGGGAGGGTTCTTTGTCTAGCCAACCTCAACTTGTTTAGAATATATGGCTTAGTCGTTGTTGTTATATATATATATATATATATATATATATATATACACACACACACACACACACACACATACACACACACATGTGTGTGTGTTAATTAATAATTAAATAGATCTCATAATATTATAAAACATGTTGTAATTATGGAACATTAGCTCCCTCTGAACATAATTTCACTATATGATATAGCTATCATTATAACTATGTCATCAATTAGTCGTTTGTGCATCAATATTATATCGTAATAAGCTTTCCTATAATCGTACATAGTTGAAAATGACCTGGCAAAAGTTAATATACATGAGATGCATGTATTTACAAGTAAACATGTCACTAAAAGCGATCTATATTAAAATTGTAATAAAGTACTCATACAACTACAATTAAATGGTCCTCTACTTAAGTAATGCTAGGGAAATTTTCGTAATTTACCATGTTCGCCACTATTTATCACGTGCCTTCCAAACGCTTAGTATCTGCAATGAGAAGGTGGTAGTTGTATTGTTTAGTACTTTATAGGTTTATAATAGTGATTTTGATAAAGTGTACATTATATGGTACTTTTTACATATGCGATCTAAACGCCATAGCGAAATTCGATGGGGCGCGATGTCTTCAATACAGAGCTTTTGTTTATACAATGCTTAGCTCATGGGGTTAAAACTCAATAGAGATAGGGTAGCAATACCCTAGAATGAGTGGAATCATCACTTAAATCACTCTAGAGAGGGAGTATTTGTAAAATTAAGTATTTTGAAAACATAAATTATTGTGAAACGTAAAGTATTTTGATAGTTTAGTTGATCAATCCATAATCACATACTTTGATAGTTTCCTAGTGTTATAGATTGAAGTTCGTAAGATATCCATACTTATGCACAAATTTTCAAATATATATATGTGTGTGTGTGTGTGTATATATATATATATATATATATATATATATATATATATATATATATATATATATATATATATATATATATATATATATATTAATAATAAAATATTTATTCAAATTTAATGATGCATTGTTAGATAAGTTTTATCATTAATTTTATATTTTTATCCTTTAGTTTTGGGTTATATTTCGGTTTGAAAGCGAGGAGCAAAATTAGAGAAGAAGGTAGGTATTTTTAAAAGGACTGTTTTTTCGCCATAACACCTACTTTTTGAACTTTTTTGTTTAGGACATTTGTTCCCTCGGCCTGCATTGCTTTGATGCATGAATAGATCAGTCTATAGACCTTCAACTGTCCTCTTTTCTGCTATATGTTATTTTATTTCTTAAATATTGGATAGGTCAGGTATGTGGTACTAAAGATTACAAAATTCTTGTTACTACAGTATGTGAAGCATAGTTTAGGATTGACTTCGTTATATTGAAGTACCGATCGAGTATTTGGGCATCCTTTGGTATTAAGTAATTCAGTAATATTATTTATAAATGTACAACTCTAACATATGTCTAAGACCCTAATTAAGTTCATCCCGATTCATGATATTCTTTCGTGAACATATGTGTTGCTCTCAGTTTGAAAGTGATAGCGCAAATGAAGCCCAAATCTTGAGGAAATATGAATTCTATTATATGTAAAATTGATTCCACGAGAAGTTTCAGTTATGTTATATTGTTATTCATATAGTTCCTTTAGAAAAGGTTGTTGATTCTGTACACTTTAAATTGAGAAAAACTGAGTGAATAATAATACCACAACTTATTAATGGAACTGACGTGCATGTAAACGCTGCTGTCTATGGCTATACACAGGAGAAGCAATGTCAGTGAAATCTTAAAAAGAATTACTTCAAATTCACCTCGACTGTGCCAGTACATGGATCAATGAAAAGTACTTGTAGCCATAGTTACTCGTTTAGGTGCCAGAGCCTGGGGATCTTTTACCTTTCAAAGCGTCGACGATTTATTAGGCGCTAATAAAGCCTCAAAGGTTAAAGCGCTTGGGCTTTGAAGTGTTGACTGTTGAGACTGCACACCTCGTGCGGAGTTATTCAAAAGAAAAACAAATTCTAGTATTTGGCCCAACCTGAAGACTAGTTACATTTTGAATTCCAACAAACAACCAAAAGAACAAATATAACTGTTTATTCCGCTCCATTTCAATATAGAAGAGCAAAAACATCCTTCTTCCAATATCTACAAGTAAATTCTAGGTAATTTCTACATTTTAAGTATTTCTATTATTTGTAGACTTGAATATATGACTTTGTGCCTTCCAAGTCTGGTTTATGGCTACCGTATGATGTTTCATTCTCAATATTCCATTTAAATGCAAATTCATGAAGCTAGAAATTGAGTTTTAATGCGGTTCTTTTTGCAGTTTTCTTGCTGTAAAACAGAAAAATTGGCGCTCAATGCATTCAAAAAACCCTAGCTGGAAAAAAGTGCCAGAGGAGGGTCTGAGGTTTTTTATTCATTAATATTACTTATTATTTGTTTAATTATTATACTTTATTTTTATTTTTTATCTTTATCGATATTTCTGTTTTCACCTTCAAATCTTTTTTTTTTTTTTTTTTTTTTTTTTTTGAAACCAAACACGTGTGATCTTCTGTAAAGAAGAGAGCACACATATAAAATATATAAAAAAAACTACAAAGTCCAACTACAGATCCAGAAAGAAAAACAATACAACGACACACGGCTATATGAGTGTATAGAAAAGTAGATGGATGAGCTCCGAAAAAACCACTGCCCATCATACTCCAATATCGAATTCCGGCAAAGCCACCACCCGATATTGAGTATATCTACTCCAATACAAATGATAGCCGTTACAATCAAAAAATAACTAAAATAACATGAACACCCAATAATCTCTCCACCATCCGCAGAAAAAATATCCACAATAAAACAGCCACCAAATCTCCTGCTATCCACTAAACTCTTCCTCTATATCGACAACCTGAAATACAAAAATAACCACTAATCCAGCCAGCTATCGACTGATCCCTTCCTTTATAATCACAACCTGATACAGCAAGCATCTAAACAAACCATTAGTAATACCTCACAAACATATATATATGAGTATGTGAATGTACATTTAAATATAATATATATGTATACATACATATATATATATATATATATATATATATATATATATATGTGTGTGTGTATACCATATATATATATATGTGTATACCATATATATATATATATATATGTTTATAAAAAAGAGACAAAACAAGCTAAATCTAAAAAGATATTAACAACAAAGTCGTAATCTATTACAAAAAAAATCTGTTAATTCTAATAAATAAACTCAAATTTAGTCTGACCTTAACCAGATAACTCACAAAGCACAATTCCCTAAATGGTTTATAATGTGAATTAAACATCCAGTCCAAACAAAAATATACTATTTTAATGATTAAGTTATCCGTAGACATAGAAACAGATTGAAAAAATCTCTGATTTCTTTCAAACCATATGAACCAACTTATGATAGTAACTAAAGAATCTAATACATATCTCTGACTTGAGTTATAAGCAAATCTATAAGAAATCCAATAGTCAACACAACTGTTAAGAGTGTTAGGCCAGTCAAAAACAAATATCCTTAAAACCATATTAAAAATAAAATTTGTAATATTGCAATAAAATAAATAAATGATCAACATTTGAATTAAATTTGTAATTTGGTTTTGAGTTTCATTTATAGTAGGGCTGTCAACGGATTTTGCGGATGCAGATAATGTCATATCTGCATCGCCATCCGAAATCATTTTCGTATATCGCACCGGCGAATACGGACGGATATCAGATAATTATCCGCTTCGCCAACGTTCGATAAATCTATGAACATAAATGAATTTTTTTAGCTTGGTATTAAAAAAATTTCAACTAATTTGATTACTAAAGTGCTAAAAATAATTAAATATGATGGTAATATATAATTTCGAGCAATTAGCATGCATTTAGTAGATTTTCAACTTTACAAAATAATAAATTAGTATATTTAATGATGTTAAAATACACATAATTATGTTATAATCATGAGAAAAAGCGAGTGGGTAATTTTCGGATGTGAATGTGCCTATATTCGCATCCATTTCTCTAGATATCGAATATTTATCCGTTTTTCGGATCTGGATGCGGACAGATTTCATATTTTCCGGATATCCATTAACAACCATAATTTCTAGCCACTCTCAACTTGTTTGAGATAAATGGCTTAGTTGTTGTTGTTATTGTATCTACACGATACATTCTAATGTGGCAATGCAATTTGAGTGTTGATCGCTTAGTATGTGGATGCAGAAAACTAGCTATGCTCATAATTTTTGGCTAGCTTTTAGTTTTCATTTTGCCCAAAGACAACTTTCTTTCATTTCAAGCTAAATTATTCTTACTGCCACACGCCTCTTTAATTCAAGAAGTAAAAAGGCATCCGCTTTTGGTGGTTGATTTTTTTTTCTTTGTTGTTGTTGCCTTTGAAACATAATTAATGCTTTTAAAGCAAGTGAAGGGAAGTTTAAAGCATGCACTTTATTTTCCAACAATAATAAAACAAAATAATCACAATAATGATTTGCTTTCGGGTCATATTTTTCTTTATTTGGATGATTTTCCCAACATTTTTACTTTTATTTTTCAATATTGCAGCTACAATTTAACATTCATAAGGATGAAGAAATATGAGCAAAAACCGTGGCACCTAATTATTATATTTCACAGTCATTACTGTCAAAACTAGCTAGACTATTCAGTTATGCTATTCCATGTTTTCCCCACTTTATTTCTTTTTGGCAGCTATATAATATTGACGTGCCCTCCATTTTTATCAACCAATGGTTGATTTTGTTAATGCAATTAATTCAGAGAACATGCATTTGCTAGTGTAGTTAGTTCTAAGTTCTAACAACACTATTGGTAAGAAATACAAGTCTGCGTCTTAGAACCCATGACATAGCAACATCTTCTAATTTAAAGTTCCATCCAATCATGAACTTGGATTTGAATTCTGCATCATTACAAGTTATATCGTTGTATCCTTCTAGTACAACATGATTCTGTATAAGATACTCCAAAATAGTCTATGGTTCCTTTCAAATAATTTAGAATTTTTGAATAGTGTCCCAGTGTTTATATCCTGGATTATTTATAAACCGACACAAGACGGTTATAGCATGCGCTTTGTTTGGTCTAGTGTGATACATAACATATATAAGGCTTCCAATATACTGAATATTTGAGTTGAGAAGTAGTATGGTCTATATTCTTCACTAACTTAATATTGTTGTATAAAAGATTGAGTTGTTTGTGATAATAATAACGGAATTTCTCAGTGTAGTGGGGTTGGATTAGCAATAACTCTACTTCTTCATTTATAATTTTAATCCTTAAGATCACATCAGCCTTTCTCGGAAATTTCATACCAAATTTAAATATGAATTTAATTGTTTTTTACCTAAGATGTATCAAAATCAAATATTAACATATCATCAACATACAAACACAGAATAAAACTATTGATTTTATATGGTTCGCTATGAATGCATTTATCAGTGACGAATGTTACGGATGCGCTTCGTGCGTGATAATGAAACACTTTCCGAGCATAAAATGACTTTTGACAAATGAGATATGTTTAACGCATTTAAAAGAAAATGTTTTGCACAGAAACTTAAGTGTAATTTCATGTTGAAGTCAAGTGTAGTTGGTTTGTTTTTTTAGTTCCACATTACATCTAACTTTTAAGTTATTTTATTCTTTTAAATTTTTATCTATAATAAAAACTAATTTATAAAAAATGTTTGTTTGTTATATGGCACCTTTAAGTGATAAGATATTATAATATTTTTAGATGCATTTCAAATTTACAGAGTAAGTTCTTAGATCTTATTTTAAAGTTATTGATAATTGAGGATATTCAAAATTTTAAAAGGAAATCTAAATGTAAATCTTATTTCCATGGGATATTAATAGTGGTAATATTTATAAAACGATGTAATTGACAGCTTACGTTTACATCCAAAAAGGTAAGATGGTGTTTTAATTGATTTGTATGCAAGTATTACTTTTTTGGATAAATTATAAGAGTGAAATATAAAAAAAATATGGTATATAAAAGACTATTTTGGAACTTCGTGGTAGGACAGAAAATTTGCACTTTCAAGCCAACTATTGATATAGATAGATATTAAAATGAAGTCATTTGACAACACTACTTTATCAAACTTTTCGTGTCATTGCATGAGTGCTTGTTTTAGGCCACATATAGATTTCAGCAGCTTACTAACTTTATTAGCTTAGGTTTGTGATACATTCTTATTGTTCCATATGTGTCCTTTCTTGTAAATCACCGTTAAGAAGAGCAATTCACATCCATTTGATAAATTACTAAATTATAAATGGACGCAAGTGCTATCAAACAATGAATAGAAGAAATGCGAGCAACACGAGCATATATGTTATAAGAACACCACAAAAAATATCAATTTTGCAACTCGCAATGTCAGTTGTAATAGGCATTCAACGGTCATGCAACCGTCATAGTATGCAAAATTGTAATAGGGTTGAAGTATTTCACAGCCATTTTAGACCTCTCTCGCTCTCTTGGTAAAATTAAAAGGCTATATAGTGAATTTCATGCAAATTTACTGAACTAGTAGCTTCAAAAAAATCGCTGTTGGAATTTCTAGAGTTATTATAGGTGCTGGTCCTATCAGTCTCATATAAATACAGCTAAATTGCCTTAAACAACCCATGGCATACCAGTATGGCTAGGTAGGTCTTTTAAGTTTTTCCATAATCACTTCTCTGGTGCTGATTGTGCACACCATATTATAGGGTGAAAAAGAATTTGAAGCCCCTTCTATGTAGAAAAGATCAAGTTATAATTTGAGATCTACACCGAAAGAAATTGGAAACTGAAATGTTTGGGTCTTACAGCAGTATGGTTGTACATTTTCCATCGTTAGTGCTATTAAAGAAGCAAGGCCAGTTTGATTTGAAACTATTGATGCGCTTTTTGGTCAAAGCAGTCACACGTCAAGTTTATGACTAACGATACGCTCAAGTCTTGAGACCGTCATCAGAAAACTCAAAGCGATTTGATCAAAGTCGTGACGTGCTCGGGATCGAGCCATCTAATGGCACGAAAATTCACGCCTTTCGAATCGACTATAAATCACACAAGTTTGATCCAAATGACAAAAATCCTCGAGACATTAACTTTGGGAACACAACACATCAGACAGAAACAAATGATTTTTCATTAATATCTTTCAATATTACAACAGAGTACAACAGTATCGGAGTACATCGCAAATATCAAAGAGTAACAAATACAATATAATACACAACAGAAACATAATTACATTCAGCGGAAGATTATCAAATGCTCGGGACACAGCTTTAAGCTTCGATCCAGCACCTGCAATAAAATATCTAGAAACCAAAACCACTAGCTGCTCGTATGCAAAATTATGGGCATCCAGAGTTTAGGTGAGAAACCATAAACTCTGAGTCAGTCATGGGACTGGTGTGAGAAACAAAACGGTTACCTACTTTATTTAGTAACTTTATTTTAAAGTACGGTAAATCATAGGGCTACGTCGTATAACACGGAACGGGTTTTCTCCACATGAATACCGATTAAAACTCAAAACCAAAATAGTTTTATCTTTTTATTTAGATTTATCAAATCTAGTCAACTTCATGTCTTTTCAAAATCCATTCATCTTCGTATTCATATTTGTAAATCAAATCTACTTTCTTATTTTCAAAATTTATTCCTTTGAAAATAATATCTCAAACTTAAATCCCACTTTCATTTCAAATCATTGAGATACTAGATATTTCTTTCATATCAAATCATACTTTACTTCAGGATTTCCAAACAAATCATTGTGACGACCCAAATTTCCATTACCTTTTGAGTTGACCAAACAACCCAAGTCCAACCCAAAATGCACTGGAAACCCAGATGCCAATAGAAAGAAATTAGAGGGTGAGATAAGAAAGAAATATTAGAATAGAAAAGGAACTACACAACAAAGAGTCTCACATCATAACGGAATAAAATATAATATAAAGATAAATCTTTATTGAGAGCTTGAAAAAAATACTTACAATCATCAGAGTACATTAACACACCTGGATAATTATAATATCATGTCCTCATATATAGCACACAGCGGAATAATATCTATATAATATCATATGTCTGAACTCTTCCAACTCGTCTGTTCACAGTATGTAACAACTTTAACCTGTAAAACCCGATCTAACCTAAGCATTACAAGCGCAGGATCAGTCTGATGAACTAGAGTGAGAAAAAACACTAAGTTTAAAGATATCATCCAATATTGATTTTAAGGTCAAAATATTTTCGAAAGAAAAGGATAATCGTAAGGCCAAATCCACACATAAATATGGATTGTTTTTATCTTATGATAACCCAAAACAATTTTTAAACAATATTATTATGATAGTGTCTAATACAAATAAATAATAATCTAGCGGAACGCTTGCATCTCACGCTCCACATACATAGTATACAATCAAAACCGCAGGCTCTTATTGGAGAATGGATTTCCATGGAAAGGTATGGGAAACCACCTTTCCGATAATGTACCTCTGGAGAGGAATACATTGGGTTCAACAAGAACATCTTGCAACTCAGGCTAAATATGACTGGCCCCTCACTTTGCTTGAGAGTATCAAATATATCATTACCATGGTTGGGAGCCAACCAACTGAATCGATAGCATACAAAAATAAAAATGGATAACCGAAGGCATTTGATTTCTCCAGATCAGATAATGATATACCCTTTTGATGGGTGCAACCCACATAGCCATGCGACCTACCCGATTTTTGTCATTTCCCGGTTAATGAGGCTTGAGGTCATAATTTATTTATTTTTATTTTTGAACATTTGGTTACCATTCACTTTGAATGCCACATCGTCAGATCATCAGATATAACTAATTGATGTCCATAAAAATATCCTGGGATTTAGCTAAGAGAAGGTGTCTTCTTCGCCACCAACAGAAATACGTTTAAAGAAATCAGCGTACGTGATCCCTTTGGAAATACTTTGTCAGACACTCATCCGTACAAGTAATTCAGGAACAGGATGAATCGAATGCACCCTCCTACCACGTCTTATATAGGAATTACCCCAAGTATTAGTAGCGAGTAATCCTTGCAGTCCACAAATTCCAATCACGACCAAATTACCTTCAAAAAACATCTCTGGTTGCAACGTAGAGAAAATTTATCAAGTAACCCTCCCGCTTATGAAGATCTACGATCTTCAATTACTCCATCTTCAATCTGCATCTTCACGTATTTGCTGGTTCGGAATGCTTTTCGAATATGAATTCAATCCGGGTCTTTCCATACCAACAATCATCTGGGTCAGATTTTGATAGTCGGTTATTTAACTATCAAATAAATAATCATGAAAATAAAATGAGTTCACTGATTTAGTACTCGACATTACTTGGCCTCTTTAATTAAAAACAATCAACGAAAGTTAATTTAAACCTCTTAAATCTTTCAATATAACGAATATAGCTTTCCACTTCTTATTTAACATAAAATTATTTTCAAAACTATTTTATTTTCATACTTAGGAAAATATCCTATAATCATATCCAATTTTCTATTTTACTATCATTCGAAACATTTTCTACCTCCTTACTCATTATCTAATATTGGGAAATCAATTCAACTTATCACTCATAAAACTACGTCACGAAATCTTTATTGTTTCATTACTTGAAACAATAACCAACTCTTATTCTTTTAGAATAAATCCATTCCAATGCCCACTTTTCATTTCCTTTTACCTTGAAAATACCTTTATAATTTCACACAAATCTCTTTTTATTTTCTTTACTTCGGGAATATCATTATATATATAATTATATATATATTCTCAAATCTTTCCATTTCCATTACTTTAGAAATCTCATTATATACTTTCTCAAATCTTTTTATTTCCGTTACTTTGGAAATCTTATTATATATATATATATATATATATATATATATATATTCTCTCAAACCTTGCAATTAACGTTGCATTATTTTTTCTCATATGGAAATAATAAATTATTCCTAACCCCTTTCCCATTATAAACTAATATCATCTTTAGATAATCCTGAAGTTGTAGTTAGGGTATTTTTTTACCTCTCAAACCTTGATCAACAACATTCTTATTTTAAGAAAAATATGAGTTGTAACTCAAAAACCCGTATTCATTCTAATATCAAACAAATCTCATTAAACTGTTTTATTTAAAATTAGTACATTTTTTACTTTAAATAAAAGCATGTACAATCATATATAAATAAAAATAAACTCTTATTTAGTTTGATTAGATTTAATAGAATATTATAGCATTTTCTATTCTGAAAAATATATATAAAAAAGTTCTATTAAAATGCTAATTTTATAGATTTTATAATGTAAAAATATCTGTTTTGAATTCATTTCTTTTATAGAAGATATAGCGGAAATATCGGAATATAGCTGAAATAATGGGATATATCGAGAATATCAGAATATAGAGGGGATTAAAGCGGAATGACTATTTCAGAGACTATTTGGAAATAGCGTAGCGGTAGAAACCCGTTACATGATATAGCGGGGATATGGCCGGGTAATAGCGGGGCATAAACTGCACAGCAATACGGGTTGCACAACCTTGTTTTGGGAAGGTCCGATCAGGGACTGGGATAGGAAACGATCCCGCTCCAAAACCAGCCTGATCCAAAGTCCCTTTTTTCCATGTGATCAACCCGGAGTGCTCAAGGGTTTTGAGCTGATCCATACGTGTTGCCCAGGAATTTTTGCCATGCCAAATTCCGAGATTTTGCCAAATACAAAATATATTTTGTACTCGAAGTCTTGAATGACTTTGCCGATCCAAGAATGTCGATCCGGGAATCGACTATACTTCCAAGCTTTTTCCGAGCAGTTCACGACTTCGACCAAATCGCTTTGTGTTTCAGAATCCATACTCGAGTGTCGAGTTCTTCGATAAACATAAACTTGACGTGTGACCGCATTGCCAAAAAGTGGGCCAATAACTAACAAGACTGAAGTTATACATATTAAGGATTTATGTGTAACACTTAACATTTCTAAATGTATTTCTTATATGTATCTGTTCTGTTTGGAACTTTATGTTTTTAAGTATACTGTGATTTTTTGCAAATCACACCTTAACCAGTATAAATTTCGACAAAAATTGAAACTCAATACTGTTGGGGTATGAACCAACCACGGTTTGCTTTTAAATTTCATATGTTAAAATTAATGATTCTATGCCTCACTCTTCAACCAAGTAGTTAATATTGGTATTAGGTATCTGTAACACCCTGCATTTTATAACAACTAAATAATTAAATAATGCATATGTATATAGATATCCATTGACATAAATATATATATGAGGAAGAAAATATTAATGCCAATAAAATGTAATGCATGCATTAAAATAAAGAAAGCATTGGTTGCATGTGGTGTAAATATGTTGCATGCGTTGATTATGCATTAATAATAAAAGAGAAATAAAAGAAAAAGATCCATGCAATGGATGAAATAAAATATTATAACAAACATGAAAAAGAAAAGTAAGAAGAGAACAATAATTACCATTGTTCTAAGCCTTTTTAACAATAGCTTTAGCAGCTCAATTGGTTAGAGCATGTGACTTGCGTACAAGAGGTACAGAGTTCGATTCCCGCTGCTGTCATATTCATTTTTTAAGAGAACGACTAAAATAACACATGTTCATGAGAGGAAATATGTATAAACGCGCATATAAGGAAAAAAATATCACATTAAGGAAGTAAAGAAAATATATGCGTATATATGTGCAGATATATACAAGATATAAATTCAAAATAAGGCTATAATCAATGAAATATGGCAAGAATCAAATAACGGTGCAATTTCGTTTGAATTTTGGAAATGAAACGAAAGTTGTGCATATATATATACACACACACATATATATATATATATGCGCGTAAAATGGTCATTAGAAGATTTATATACGTATAAGAAAATTACATGTGAATATAACAGATAAATAAATTCCAGAAATTCAAACATTCAAAAATCAAATTTCTGCGCCAAAACAGCTCGTGGGACCCAAGGGGGTCAACACCCCTGTAGGGGTGTCGACACCGGGGTCGACATCCCCTAGATCCAGACAGATTCATCGATGAATCTAGACAGTTTTCTTAATGACGTTCAATGCTGACTCAGCGCTGCGTTTACGATAAGATTTAGAACACCTATAAATAGGCTAGAAGAGCCTAGCCTAAATCTCACATTCTCTGAGACAACGTCTAAGCTCTGCCATTCTTTCTCCTCCTCAAATCTCTTCAGAAAAATAAGATAATTAGTTTAGGAAAATTCTGAATCAAGATCTGGAGGAAAAGAATGAATATTAATTAGAAAGTGTTCAGAATCATATTCGAAGTGAGGTAATTTGCTAGATCTTGTCTATTCAATTTTCTTCTTCTTTCTTCCCTTTTTCTTTTAGTAAAAATTATGAATCCATGGTTGTTAGGTTCTGAATCCAATTAGGGGAAAATCATGGAATGCTAGATCTGGACCAGATCCAAGATTTGGAAAGCAAATTAGGTGAGTGGATTTTAGTTATATCATTTTTGATAATGATATATTATCGTTTGACATTCCCCATTAAAATAACATGTTGAAATATGATATGTTGAAAGGTTTAAACATATGTTAGAATGATTAAAGTGACGAAATGCCAATATGACATATTGGAATATTAATATGTTAAGATATTAATATGTTGGAAAATTCATATGTTGAAATGCTTAATGTGCTAAAATGTTCATATGTTGAAATATAAACTTGTCAAAATATGTGTAGCGATTACTGTTGTTTCAATTCCATGTAAACTTGTGACATTTATGTACCTAGACCATTAACGGTAGAAATTGAGAAAATTACATGTTAATTTGTTTGATTTGAACAATTACATGATTAAACGATTAAATGTTAGAATAGAATATATTGTATGTTAGAAAGAACATGCGACATAAAATGGGCTTAATATGATGACATGTAAAATATAGGAAATTTACAGTAAATAGGAAACTGTAACCTCGCTTAGGCACGAGGTTAGATTACACTTGTGGTAAATGTCTTCCTGAAACCGCCCGGCATATCCAGCATCCACAAGTGGTAAATCTAATGCGAGGGGTTTAAGTGCATAAATAAAACATGTAGTGGTGCTAAGACACGAGGTTAAGTCAACTTGTGGTCGAAGTCTGCACGGAACCGCCCGGCAAATCCAACATCCACAAGTGTAAGCTTAATGTGAAAGGTCTAGTGCATAAATACATACATATATTTATAAATATGTGTAAATAGCAGGACTGATAAACAACATTAATTGTAATTAACGAAAATAAATGGAATTGAATAGAAGACACAACAGTAAAATGAAGGGAATGAACGGGGAATGATAATAGCGTATTATAAATTAATTACCTTAATGAGAATGTTATATAATTGGTAGACTTGTCCTAGGGACAAGTGGAGATTATAATTCAGGTTATATTAAAAAAAATGAGATAACTTATGTAATGAGATGAGTGGTACTTAATTATAAATTAAGTAATCAGTAAATGGGGAAAACTGAAACCAGTTGTTTGTAATAAGTATAGAAAAGGGGGAAATTTATGAAATATAGGAAGTTGTACTTAATTATAAATTAAGTAATCTTTAAACTTGAAAATCTGAAATCTGCTGATAAGAATAACATGTTAAGGCTTGTCCTAGGGACAAGAGGAAATTATAACATAGGTTATAATAAATGGGAAAGAGACTTATTAGTGAACCTTAGTTAAGAGAATTAAGTTAATAAGTAAACAGCGATAAGTTGTAGTGATAATGTAAGATGGATTTATGATTAAATAGGAAAGGGTGAGGCAAACTTATGAAATGAAATAAGTTATATTTAATCATAAATAATGACGGACATGTTAAACAGAAAACATGTGAGTTGAGATATACTTAATTACATATTAAGTAGAACATGTTATTATGACTATGAAATCAAACAAGAATATAAAGGGATTGTGGACTACAGACCTTGGATCATAATATAAGAAATAACATGTTGTGGGCTTATTAATAAACTTAAATTGGTTGAGTTATATGACTGAAATTAATAAGCAAGAGGAACTTGATAACTTGAATAAGAAGTTTATGTGAATGGGAATAACCAAGTTAAATGGAAACCTGATGAGGTAAAGCAAGTGCATAAAGGAATGTTTAGACATAGGGTCTAATAACATATTAAAATAAAGCGCTTGGACTAGTCCGCACGTTTGAGGGTGAATAACCCAATGGGATAGATCATTGTGGTGTCATCAGGCACAAGGGGAGCACACGTTCAACTTGTCATTCTGTCTGCTCCGAAGGAATGGAAGAGGAAGCATGTGGCTTCCTAATGTACGTAAGGTGCTTATGGTAATCCTCTGTGCGGTGGTAGATGTTTAGGCTATGCTCGCAGAGGTTGGGTCTACGCGTTACTACCAGGTGGGTGGGCCTTGATAGCAAAAGTAGCTTTGCAGTCAGAATGTTGTGACGAGGTGACACTAGGGTGATTCAGTGATCGCCTTAAAGGGAGGCAAGGTCAGGACTAATAAGGATAGTAGATCGTTGGGTACCCGTCATCGGCAGCCAGTGGGATGCGAAAAGACTAGAGCTAAACCCAATAGACCATTCACCTTTCACTATCGAGGTACGATAGTTGAAGGGAGACGCCTACTGGATGTTTAGATTGTTTGCTAGGGGCAAGTCGCTTAGCTCTTGTAGTCTTTACCAGTTGAGGGAGGGGCCGAGGTGGGGCTATAACCACCATGAAAAACAGACCCGAGGGATATCTGTATTTCGAGGCTCTTAAAGGCGGGCCTGCACAGATATGGAAAAGCTCCCGACCAAGTTCTGTGTTTCTTGTATAGCCCTACCACGGAACTCGGTGCACATTAGAGGTTATGTGCGGTTAAGGCATCGAATACGATTAACGATACGTACGTGGGGAAGTCTAGATACATGCATGTCTGCTTTGGGTGGTGTATCATAGACTTGAGGGCATTACTCTGGTATGGAATCTGATTCGATCGACGGTGGCAGTCCGTACGCTTATGTAGCGTAGTAATGATAGATATATGTGGAAAGTAACATTGTTATGTAGAGATCCGTACGTCACTCCAACGTAGGATGAGGGACTACGTTCATTTCTTTGGCATTACGGTGGAGACCGTGCGAGTAGGGTACCATGGGGTGTACCTCAATGTTGGGGGCTAGCTACATATATACGGTATTAGGTTAATCCACTAGGAAGTAAATAGGTACAACGTGTGTATAATCCTTGGGTGTTGTTAACTTAAGTAACCTAATAAATAAGAAAATGTGATTGAACGGTATATGTAGGATTATGCATAGTGTATACTTTAAATCCAGTCACCAGAACTTGTGTTCTGACCCCCTCCTCATAACATGCTCGTAGGTTAGATTTTTGGCAGAGATATGATAGCTTTGGATACTGCTTAGGCAGTATTATTACTACGGTAAGGCTATACTTTGATTATATTATACTTTATACATTCCATTGTGAGATATTTTTTGAGCTCTGATATATTTTCTATCTCTTTTTTTTCTGCAGGATACTAAAGCATCCAACACGGGTTTCGATGGATTAGAATTTTGAAAAAAAATTCGGTCGGTCGGAATTCGTATTGTTACATCTGGTATCAGAGCCAGGTTTAGGATTCATATATAGATAGCGAGTGAACATTTTTGTATTTTTAAAATATAAATATTATATATATATATACATAGATCCATAGAGGAACCCACTAAATAGAAAGAATATAATATGGTAAGAATTGGGATGAATGTTTTGTATACTAAAGGAATGAATATGAAAATTTGAGACCCTTAGGTAATTTGGGTGGAAAGTGTACAATGTACTTTGTATAGAAGGAAGGTGAATCCCATATGATTAGTATTTTGGTTTAGTGGGTTTGGCAGTAAAACCTTATAAATTGGAAAAGGTTAAAAGGAGAAAAATGGATTAAGAATATATATAGTTGAGAGGATTGGCTTTTCGGGAGTGTCTAGGAAAGCCTAGAAAAATTGGAAACCTGCTTTGAGTCTAATCCCATTGTTATCTTTTAAGTACTTGAAGTTGTAAAAGTTTTGGGAAAATGGTTTATGGTGTTTTCAAGTTTTAATCTTAAAAGCTATAGTTTTAAATATGTAAAGTACACATATTATGTTTTAAAGTAAAATGGAGTATATTTTCTAAATAGTGATTTCTTGCGAAAACTTTGTCTAAAGTAAAATTCTCTTAGTAAAAGGTGCATATTATAGAGCATGTATAGCTCGCTATTTTTCTTTTTATATTTCATACAAGAATTTTTAATAAAGGAAGTTTTGAAGTCTCTATTCCTTTGACAGTCATTTTTGATAAATTGTTTAAAAGAGAAAATTTTATTGGGTGGACAAAATAAGTTGTAGAAATTAAGAATAGAGTAGATGGTTGCACCTTGCAGTAAAAGACTGAACCGACCTCATAGGTAAGAACAAGTTATAAACCCGACTGAGAAATAGTTGTCCTTATCTACTCCAATTTTTGTGAAAAAAAAATTTTGATTTATATTTTTTTAAGATGACATGTTTTTATGGTTTAGGAAAATAAGTTTTCAAGAGGAAAGTAAAGTTTTGACACTTTTAAATATTTGGAAGAAAATTTAAATGAAAAGGCCAAACCGTGTTTTAGAAGTATGGAGTAGGTAAGGATTAGTGGCTAGGAAAGACAGAAAAAGTTTTGAGGCTATGAAGTAAATAGCGAGAATTATCTTGGAATAATAGCAAGTTCTCGTAGAATGCGTAAGCAGTGAAAAGCCTAGGGTTTTGCTTGAAATAATTGTTGGTACACTGACAGGACTAGTGGTGACTACTAGATAGTAAAAGGCAAGTAAGTATTTAGATCATGTTGCTAATTCTCATGTTAGGGGTACAACCAGTTATTGCATTTCTGTTGGGATCATTCTTTTATTTTTCCTGTTGGGTAGTTAGGATAACACTAAACCTGTTATTGATCCCGTGGTTCAAGCTTGCTATCTGAAAGGGACATAGTCCAGAGATTCTTGGCCTTTAGTAGTAGCTGTGTAAAGCGTCTGTTTTTCTATTTTAGTTGAAAGACTAGAAGGCTTATTTGAAAACTAAACTTAGATCAAATGATTAAATAAGCTAAGAGAAGAGTAAAGACGTAACTAAAAAGGAAACAACAAATTCAGTAAAGCGACACACTTGACAAATTATGAGAAAAGATGGATAAAGAAAAAATCCAAGAAAAGATGAAAAAAAAAGCTACAACAGAGAAAAATTTTCTTTTGTGGGCTGTGCTTGGGTAGGAAAATAAGGGAATCTTTATAAATAGTTTCATGAAATCCGAGTATGGTTGGAAAAAGGTCGAAAAAGAAAAACGGGAGATGTGAAATTTTCCGTTTTCCACCTTTTTGTAACATAAGAAATCGAATTTAGAAAATTAGATTTTTCTGAAATTCGAAAAAATTAAATTAGTTGGTAGGATTTCGGATGCAACAATTGGTTGAACTACGCTCTTACTCTGCAAGAATGTAGGAAATTAGAATGAAAATATCAAAATATTGCATTCATATAGAACTGCTAGTATATTTAGGATGTGAGCATCATATTTTAAAAGGATTTTTGAAAAACTTGCATAGACATAGGAGGTACTGCTTAGGCATACATGAATTATTATGTTGTATTTCACTTTGCACAGGTGCACAATGTTTGCAAAAATTGGATGCACATATGATGGATGTATATTATGCAAGGGGTTAATTGATTTTTTACCCTTATCAAATTTTGGAGACGAAATTTTCTAAGGGTGAGAGAATGTAACATCCCGCATTCTATAACAATTAAATAATGCATATGTATACAGAATTTTTTTTGAGCAAACGGATGTGTAGCATGGTGCTGCACGGCCGATATGTATATAGATATGCATGTTCATATATATATATATATATATATATATATATATATATGAGGAAGAAAAAATTAATGTAAATAAAAATGTAATGCATGCATTACAATAAAGAAAGCATTGATTGCATGCGATGTAAATATGTTGCATGCACTGGTTATGCATTAATAATAAAAGAGAAATAAAAGAAAACGATTCATGCAATGGATTAAATAAAATATTGTAACAAACATGAAAAAGCGAAGTAAGAAGAGAACAATAATTACCATTGTTCTAAACCTTGTTAACAATAGCCTTAGTAGCTCGGTTGGTTAGAGCATGTGACTTGCATATAAGAGGTATAAAGTTTGATTCCTGCCGCAGTCATATTTTTGTTTTAAGTGAACGGCTAAAATAACTCATGTTCATGAGAGGAAATATGTATAAACGCACGAATAAGGAAAAAATATACATATAAGAAAGTAAAAAAAAAGTATGTATATATGTATATGAGAATATGTGTGTATGTATGTGCAGAAATATATGTATACAAGAGATAAATTCAAAATAAGGCTACAATCAATGAAATATGGCAAGAATCAAATAACGGTGCAACACCGTTTGAATTTTAAAAATAAAACGAAAGTTGTGCATATATATATGTATATATATACATATATACCTGTAAAATGGTCATTAGAAGATTTATATACGTATAAGAAAATTACATGTGAATATAACAGATAAATAAATTCCAGAAATTCAAACATTCAAAAACCAAATTTCTGCGCCAAAACAACTCGTGGGGCCCGGTGGGGTCAACACCGGGGTCGACACCCCCTAGATCCGTCCAGATTCATCGATGAATCTAGACAGTTTTCTTAATGACATTCAATGTTGACTCAACGCTGCGTGTACGATAAGATCCTGAACACCTATAAATAGGCTAGCAGAGCCTGACCTAAATCTTACATTCTCTGAGACAACGTCTAAGCTCTGTCATTCTTTCTCCTCCTCAAATCTCTTTAGAAAAATAAGATAATTAATTTAGGAAAATTCTGAATCAAGATCTAGAGGAAAAGAATGAATATTAATTAGAAGGTGTTCGGAATCATATTCGAAGTGAGGTAATTTTCTAGATCTGGTTTATTCAATTTTCTTCAACTTTCTTTTCTTTTTCTTTTAGTTAAAATTATGAATGCTTGGATGTTAGGTTCTGAATCCAATTAGGGGAAAACCATGGAACGCTAGATCTAGACCAGATCCAAGATTTGAAAAGCAAATTAGGTGAGTGGATTTAAGTTATATCATTTTTGATAATGATATATTATCGTTTGACATTCCCCGTTAAAATAACATGTTGAAATATGATATGTTGAAATGTTTAAACATATGTTAGAATGATTAAAGTGACGAAATACTAACATGACATGTTGGAATATTAATATGTTAAGATATTAATATGTTGGGAAAGTTCATATGTTGAAATGTTTAATGTGATAAAATGTTCATATGTTGAAATATAAACTTGTCAAAATATGTGTAGCGATTACTGTTGTTTCAATTCCATGTTAACTTGTGACATTTATGTACCTGGACCATTAATGGTAGAAATTGAGAAAATGACATGTTAATTTTTTTTAATTTGAACAATTACATGATTAAACGATTACATGTTAGAATAGAATTTATTGTATGTTAGAAAGAACATGCGACATAAAATGGGCTTAATACGATGACATGTAAAATATAGGAAATTTACAGTAAATAGGAAACTGTAACCGCGCTTAGACATGAGGTTAGATTATACTTGTGGTAGAAGTCTTTCGGGAACCTCCCGGCATATCCAACATCCACAAGTGGTAAATCTAATATGAGGGGTCTAAGTGGAAAAATAAAACATGTAGTGGTGCTAAGACACGAGGTTAAGTCAACTTGTGGTAGAAGCCTGCCCAGAACCACCCGACAAATCCATCATCCACAAGTGTAGGCTTAATGTGAGAGGTCTAGTGCATAAATATTTACATATATATATAAATATATGTAAATAGCAGGACTGATAAACAACATTAATTGTAATTAATGGAAAAAAACGGAATTGAATAGAAGATACAATAGTAAAAGGAACAGAATGAACGGGGAATGATAATAACCTATTATAAATTAATTACATTAATGAGATGAGTGGTACTTAATTGTAAATTAGTAAATGGGGAAAGCTGAAATCAGTTGTTTGTAATAAGTAGAGAAAAGGGGGAAATTTATGAAATATGAGAAGTTGTACTTAATTATAAATTTAGTAATTTGTAAATTTGAAAATCTGAAATCCGCTGATAAGAATAACATGTTAAGGCTTGTCCTAGGGACAAGAGGAAATTATAACATAGGTTATAATAAATGGAAAGGATACTTATTAGTGAACCTTAGTTAAGAGAATTAAGTTAATAAGTAAACAACGATAAGTTGTAGTGACAATGTAAGATGGATTTATGATTAAATAGGAAAGAGTGAGGCAAACTAATGAAATGAAATAAGTCATATTTAATCATAAATAATGACTGACATATTAAACAAAAAACATGTGAATTGAGATATACTTAATTATGTATAAAGCAGAACATGTTATTGTGACTATAAAATCAAACAAGAATATAAAAGGATTGTGGACTACAGACCTTGGATCACAATCTAGGAAATAACATGTTGTGGGCTTATTAATAAACTTTAATGGGTTAAGTTATATAACCGAAATTAATAAGCAAGAGGAACTTGGTAACTTGAATAGGAAGTCAATGTGAATGGGAATAGCCAATTTAAATGGAAATCTGATGAGGTAAAGCAAGCGCATAAAGGAATGTTTAGACATAGGGTCTAATAACATATTAAAATGGGGCGCTTGGACCAGTCCGCACATTTGAGGGTGAGTAACCCAACGGGGTAGATCATCGTGGTGTCATGAGGCACGAGGAGAGCACACATTCATTTGATTATTCTGTCGGCTTCGAAGGACTGGAAGGTGGAGCACACGGCTTTCTGAGGTACGTAAGGTGCTCCTGATAGTCCTCTGTGCGGTGGAAGATGTTTAAGTTGTGATCACAAAGGTTGGATCTACGCGTTACTACCAGGTGGATGGGTCTTGACCACAAAAGTAGCTTTGCAATCAGAATGATGTGACGAGGTGACAGTAAGGTGATTCGGAAATTGCCTCAACAGGAGGCGAGGTCAGGACCAACAAGGATAGTAGATCGTCGGGTATCCATCATCGGCAGCCAATGGAATGCGAAAAGACTATATCTAACCCAATAGACCATTCTCCATTCACTATCAAGGTACGGTGGTTGAGGGGAGACGCCAACTGGATGTTTGGATTGTTTGTTAGGGGCAAGTCGCTTAGCTCTTGTAGTCTTTACTAGTTGAGGGAGGGGCCGAGGTGGGGCCATAACCACCATGAAAAACAGACCCGAGGGATATCTGTATTTTAAGGCTCTTAAAGGAGGGCCTGTATAGACATGGAAAAGCTCTCGACCGAGTTCTGTGTTTCTCGTATAGCCCTGCCACGGACCTCGGTGCACATTAGAGGTTATGTACGGTTAAGGCATCGAATATGATTGACGGTACGTACGTGGGAAAGTCTGGATACATGCATGTCTGCTCTGGGTGGTGTATCATAGACTTGAGTGTATTACTCAGGTATGGAATCTGATTCGATCGACGGTGGAAATCCGTACGCTTATGTAGCGTAGTAATAACAGATATATGCGGAACGTAACATTGTTATGTAGAGATCTGTACGTCACTCCAGCTTAGGATGAGGGACTACGTTCATATCTGTGGCATTACGGTAGGGACCGTGCGAGTAGGGTATCATGGGGTGTACCTCAATATTGGGGGTGGGGGGGTGGGGTAGCTACATATATACTGTATTAGGTTAATCAAATGGGAAATAAATGGGTATGACGTGTGTGTAAGCCTTGAGTGCTGTTAACTCAAGTAACCTAATAAATAAGAAAATGTGATTGAATCATATATGCAGGATTATCAAAAGTGTATAGTTTAAATCCAATCACCAGAACTTGTGTTCTGACCACCTCCTCATAACTTACTCGCAGGTTAGAATTGTGGCAGAGATGTGATAGCTTTGAATACTGGTTAGGCGGTATTATTACTACGGTAAGGCTATACTCTGATATATTTTATATCTCTGTCTTTTCTACAGGATGCCAGAGTATCCAACACGGGTTTTGATAGATTAGAATTTTGATAAAAATTTGGTCTGTCAAAATTCGAATTGTTACAGTATCGATTAAGTGCTAATATGATATATTGTACAATGTCATGATAACATCTGGAAAATATTGATGATATACTGGATTTGTATAGAACATGTTATAAACTATATTTTACTACTTTGTAGTGTTATTATGATTTTATTCTTTAAAATATCTAGAAACTATTGCTAAATTACTCTTTAACAGTGATATGTTTATGTGCTATAATATGTTTTTCAGAATACTCTATTAAACATAAGTCATATAATATACTTATAAAATTGTGAAATTTGTATAATGCACATTTTTATTATTTTATTTTCTCTTTACACTATATTGTTTTTCAAGTCATCAAATCATTTATATTAATTTGTCATTTTGTCCATCTTAATAATTCTTCATTTTCATATTCACTTTATTTATCAAACTAGTAATGTTGATTTGAAATTAACAACAACTTCTGGTTTGCCCTTGTCAATTAGTAAAATATATAACATTACTACTAGCCAAAATTTTAGGTGGTGTTTGGCTTACATTACGTTTTGTGTTTTGAATTTCCATGTTAAATACATAAAATAAGAAAAGGTGAGGGAAGATAGTGCAACGGCCCGCATTCTATACATCGGAGGATCGTAGGATATTTATTTCATTTTCTTATGAGGTCGTATAGTCGTGTAACTTTGAGGAACGACTATTATGGTCATTTCTCATGTTCATGATTTTTGCCAATGTTTAAATGGCCGTTTTGCCCCTAGCAAATATTGTTTCGCTTATAACTATTGATTGGTAAGGAGTTTTGACCTAAAACCACTTTCCTTGGATTCAGATGATGGTTTACCTTTCCGTAGAGTGGTCACATTAGCCAAACGGACTTATTGTTTGGGAGATATGGCTGAAACAAGGTTTAGAAGGTGAAAAACAGCTTAACCGGGGCTAATTAGAGTGATTAGCAGCTAGGCCCATAACCCATTTCAGGATTATGGTTATGGGAGGGCTGACAGAATTAGAAAAAACATTTGATTTCGGATTTCCAGCTGCCATTTACATCCTTGAAACCATAGCAATGGCCTCCACCTTCTAAATTCATCCCAAACCGCTTTCTAATCGCGTATTAGCTTGATCTACACCAAATCAAGGAAGATTAGCATTAAATCAGAGTTGGAGCTACTGTGTTACATAGGAGTTCGACCCAAAACAATAGTAAAGTTCAGATCTATAATTCATTTGCGGCTAAGGTGAGTGATTTGCATTGTTTTTCACTAATTACGGCTAATTAGGGATGATTAATGTTAATTAGCAAAATTATGCATGTTAAAATTCTGGAAAAATATGTAGAAATTCCAAAATATTATTTTATGCCTCTGTTCGAAATTTGAGTTAATTTAGAATTAGTTTGCTAATCCTAATGTTAGATTTGATTAAACATGATTAAAGGGAAAACATGGGTTTTGGGTATGTTTGATCCATAATGACATGTTAAATTGTTGTTTTTGTGTTTATAGTCGATTTTACATGTTGCTATTACTGTTTGGAATGATTTTTGATCGCATAGAAAAGTTAGATTGGCCGTCGTATGGTGTAAATTGCATGTTGGAAAAGTTGCAGAATTTGGTCAAACATCCCATTCACGAGCCGACCCCGATCGTGGAGACCTATCACGAGCCAGGTCACTCGCCGCGAGTGCACTCAAGCACCATGAACCGAACCATCCTTCTCCATGAGCCGCTTCGAGCCATAGCACCATTGCCTTCCCACGAACCGATGCAGCATCACGAACCACCAGGAGCTTTGTCACGACCTGTGCTTGGAGGAGGACCACGACCCAAATGCTCATCACGAGCCGCCCATGAGTCAAGAACCGCTCTCATGAATTGGAGATGGAGACCACGAGCTGAGCGTTCTTCTGAACCGTGGGCTACTGCATATTGTAAACTGAATGGAACTGAAGTGCAAACGGGATGATGATCAAAACCCGAGATGCAAAGGTGGTCCAAATAGAATGCAGAACTCAGGATGCAAACGGAAACCAACGAGTTAACTTCATGAGTTGGATTTTGCTGCGGGACGTGTGCAAAGGGGTTATCGATGTCTATAGCTTTGACTCACCGCTGAGAGACGGATATTGGCTATGGATCAGTGCAGTGGAGTTTTCATGACTCCATGGGGCAAAGTGATCGTAACAGGGCTATGAGCCAGTGCAGTGGAGTTGTCATGACTCCATGAGGCAAAGTGGACATAGCAAAGTATTAGTGGTTACGGATCAGTGCAGTGGAGCCGTCATGACTCCATGGGGCAGAGTGATCGTAACAAAGAGTTAGGTGATCAAAGTGGTAGATATCGTATACTTTACGCACTGAGTGAGAGACGTGAGAATGATTGCTATGTTTGATGTTTGATATCACCATGACATGCACACCTCCTCCCCATTATTTGACACCATATGTTAGTGTTACCTTAGAGTATTGTACATCTTGTTGTGCTGACTCTTTTGGTTGCAGGTCCAGGTACAGGTATGGCTGTGTATACCTATTATTGTTCTGTTTTTGCTTCTTATCACTCATACCAGATTTTTATCTGACCCAGAGTTTTATGTCTCTTCTTAGTACTCTGGGTGCTCCTAAATGAGCAGTCTAGAGAAAGGTTAGCTGGCTATGCACGAGTAGCTGTCCGGAGACGAGCATGAGGCTTACACGTATCATTTCCATATATTCTCCATATGTTGTTGCTGGTCACTATTTTGGGCATTAGTAGTGTACCTTCCTATTTTTCTTTAGAGACAGTTTTAAAAGTTGTAATAATGGTGGTTTGGATCATAAGCTGTATTTTGAATTTTCCGCTGCTATGATGGTTTAATTTTTTAGCTTATGCACTGTCTCGTCTGTTTATAGCAAGTTTGTTATTATTATATTTTGCTCCATGCGCTATGAGATATATTATAGGTTCCATGTTGATTCATCGTCTTCTTTCTTTTTCTTTGACGACCGTCCCATACTGGTTGGACATTGGCACAACGCGTTTCATAGGAAGTGTCGGCTGGTGCAGGGCGGGCCATCACATTTGGTATCAGAGCTCTGGGTTGCGTAGTTAACCTAGGGAAAGACACCAAGGAGAGATAGTATACGTATATGAGAGCGCGTATTTGTGATATTTCGGTTTTCAAAAGCTATAAATATATACTATTAGTATATCTAAGGATGAAGTCGCACTGTACTGGCACCACTATGGAGATGGTTAATCGTTTTCTCTTTATAGATTGAACGATGAGTCGATATACGAGGAGTACAGGTTCAGGGCCCAATAATAGGAATGCTCCTGATATGAGGACGATGGTCACCAACTTCATGAGGGAGATGCTTAGGGATGTTCAAAGGGAAGTTCCTAATACTGCAAATGGTGGTGGTGCAGCAGTGCAGACGCTTAGGGACGATTTCGCCAAGCTCTGTAAGGACTACACTAGTCTTGGTGGGAAGCCGTTCCATGGAACGAAATCGGCTACAGAAGTTCAGGATTGACTTGATAGTTGTGAGCGTATCTTCGAGGATCTGGAAATCGAAGACGCAATGAAGAGAAAGTTAGCATCCCGCCAGCTGCAAGGACGGGCTATAAATTGGTGGAACGCTTTTAAGGCAGCTACCCTTGAGGATCAAGTTGTTTGGGATCAGTTAAAGACCCGATTCAGTGATAATTTTATCTTAGCTACCCAGAAGTCAGAGTTCTTTAGGATGTTCTTGGAGCTTAATCAAAATGGTAGGGCAGTCTTGGAATATATTGCTGAGTTCATACTTTATCGATGTATGGACTATCTCTTATCGATACTCCCGAGAAGAAGAACGAGAAGTTCATAACTGGTTTAGATCAGTACTTGGGAGAAAGACTTATAAACCATATTGATGAGACTTTTGAATAGATTGTTGGGAAAGCATTGAGATCAGAGAGCCTTTATCCTAAGCCAAAGACTGAAGTCGCTGTTGCATCTGAAGAGGGGCCAAAGCCGCAGGCAAGCGGTGGAGGCAAGAATAATTCTCAGAATAAAAGGAAGCAGAATCAGACCAAGGATGGTCAGAAAAAGAAAGACAGGAAAGATGTAGAGTGCTTTAGCTATGGCAAGAAGGGCCACTATGCTAAAGAATGTCGAGCAAAGCCAGCGGACAGGAGTGCTTCAATTGTGGCCAAGTGGGGCGTCATAAGGATAAATGTCCACAATCCCCAAAAGAGAAGCAGATTGTGAAAGCATATGCTGTTAGTGCTGCTACTTCTTCGTCGAATGCCCCAACTGCGGCGGAGAAAGGAAAGAATGTCGTCATTCAAGGTATGCTTTCTGTTTATGATGTTCCTGTTCGAGTATTGTTTGATACCGGGGATTTCCATTCCTTCATATCTAGTGACCTGGTAGATAGGTTGGAATTGGAGCCCGAGATAGTCGATAGACCTTTAGTGGCGACGAACCCGATTGGTGCTTCGAGTAGCCTTAGTATGATTTGTCGAAATTTGGTCTTATCAAGTCATGGATGTATGTTTGCTTGTTATTGCTTTGTTTTGAGCTTTACTGGGTTTGGCATTATTTTGGGAGTCCGTTGGCTTCAAAGGTACGAAGTGGTGGTAGATTGTGAGGGATTTTCGGCGACTATTAGGGCGGATGATGGGAGGAGGGTAGTGTTTGGTGGCCTACCTAGTGATGAGGTGATGGCTAGTTTTCTAAATCCTCTAGACATTCTGCAGGACGAGTTATCAGGGGTTCCCATTGCTGGCCAGTATCCGGATATCTTCGAGGAAGTGATCGGACTTCCACCACACCAAGAGATTGAGTTCCGTATTGATTTAGTGAAAGATGCCAGACCTATAGTGATGCCACTTCGTCATATGGCACCAAGGGAGCAGCCAGAGCTCGGGGTGCTAGTAAGCGATCTTTTGAAGAAGGGATTCATCCAAAGAAGTGTCTCCGAGTGGGAAGCACCAGTTATATTTGCCACTAAGGCAGATGGTTCTCTTCGATTGTGTGTGGACAATCGCGAGTTGAATAAGGTGACCAGGAAGAATAAGTATCATTTTCCACGGATAGATGATCTGTTTGATCAACTGGAAAGAGCAAGAGTGTTCTCCCAATTGGACCTCGCGACAGGATTTCATCAGCTCCGGGTAGCAGCTGAGAGTATTCCTAAAACAACCTTTCAGACACCGTCTGGATTGTATGAGTGGTTGGTCGTGCCATTTAGGTTGACCAATGCACCAACATATTTTGTGGATCTTACGAATAGGGTATTCAGGGATCATTTGAATAAGTTTGTTCTTGTGTTCGTGGAAGATATCCTTATTTACTCAAGGACATAGAAAGAACACAAGGAACATTTGAGGATAGTGATGGAGTGTTGAGAAAACACCAATTGAAAGCGGATTTTTTCAAGTATCACTTCTGGAGGAGGGAAGTAAGATTCTTGGGCCATGTTGTTTCAGAGAATAGTATTGTTGTGGATCTTGCGAAGGTGGCTACGGTGTAAGATTGGTCTACGCCCAAGAATGCAACAGATGTAAGAAGTTTCTTGGGATTAGCTGGATATTATCGTAAGTTTATCCAAGACTTCTCCAAGATAGCAACACCGTTAACTCAGTTGACCAAGAAGAATCAAGCTTTCGTCTGGGACAGAAGGTGCGAGAATGCATTTAAGGGTCTAAAGGGGAAGTTGACGAGTGCACCAGTGTTACTTATTCCTAAGGGGAACGAAGAGATGACGGTATACACGGATGCATGTGGTACCGGATTAGGTGTTGTATTGATGCAATGAGGTAGGGTTGTAGCTTATGCTAGTCAGCAACCGAAGCCGCATGAGAAAAGATATCCTACCCATGATTTGGAATTGGCAGCGATCGTATTCACATTGAAAATGTGGAGACATTATCTCTTGGGAGAAAGATTCGAGTTGTTTACCGATCATAAATCGTTAAAGTATCTTTTCTCTCAGAAGGATCTAAACCTCCGTTAGCAGAGATGATTAGAATTCCTGGCTTCCTATGATTTTATTATCGCATACACACCAGGAAAGGGCAATGAGGTAGTTGATGCATTGAGTAGGAGACATGCCAGTTTAGGGGCTATGTTTCTGGAATGGAAGCAACTAGAGTATGTCGCAGGGTACGATTTCAGACCAAAGTGCGAATTAGATCCAGAGATGTTAGCAAGTTTGACGATCATACCCACTTTGATTGAGCGGATTGGTTCCAGTCAGAGGGACAATCCTAACCTATTGAAAATAATCTCCAGGTTAGAGATGGGTATCAACAGTGAGGAGATGAACAAGTATGGGCTTGATCGGGAAGGATGGATTAGAAAGAATGGGAGACTAGTTGTTCCCAATGTCAATGGATTAAGAGATGAAGTGCTTAGAGAATGTCATCACTCAAAACTGACTATACATCCTGGTGGTAACAAAATGTATTGAGACATGAAGCAGACCTACTACTGGGAAGGGATGAAAAGAGAAGTTGGGAAGTTTATATCCAAATGCATGAACTGCCAGCTAGTTCAAGCTAAACAAAAGAAGCCTATTGGTTTGTTACAACCATTAGAAATTACCAAATGGAAATGGGAACAAGTCTCAATGGATTTCATTGATGGTTTACCCAGGACTAGATTAGGCCATGATAGCATTTGGGTGATTATGGATCGATTGACCAAAAGTGCAAAGTTTATACCGGTCAAGTCACTACACCATATATGCTAATTAGGATGTGTTTTTAGCCGTATCTAACGCATGTAGGCACGGCGAAACCCATATCAAAAAATGGCATGTTAAGATTTTAAATATGGCTTAAAACCGTATCCCAATTTGATAACATACGGCTATTGGCCGTATCTAAAGTGTAAGTAGATACAGCTATAAACCGTATCTTATGTGTGTGTGTGTGTGTCAATATATATATATATAAGCAGAAACTGCAGCATATATTATTTGTAACACAAATCATATATAACACAGGATACACTAATTCTAATAGTAAACAAAACAATTGAATGAAATATTTCATTACATTACAATATATAATGATACATGCTATTTGGTTACATTACAATAAATAAGATACACGCTGTTTCATTACATTAAAGAAGATACATAATGCTACACTACAATAAGCTGGGATAAATACCTGAATCGGCAAAGTGCAGCCACCTGTTGAACCAATGCTTCCTTCAAGATGAACATCCTCCAAAACAAAAAAAGAAGATCATAAACCAGGCAAGCAACATTGCATTCTATCCAAGACATGAAGGAACCCTTCAGGAAGATCAACACACTCAAATCTCTCAAAGAACTACTCAGATCTAAGAAAACTTCAAGAGGCCTGCTAATAAGTTAGATTGGATAACATAGAGCATGTACACTACAAAGATCTATAAAAAGTGCAAACTGCATAGTTCAGGATAGGATCGATGTCCACGTTATTATTTTCATTAGTAGCCGAATATTGCAAGTCTACAACATTTTTACTTGTTCAGTCGAGACTGAGTCTCGATTTAAGAAAGTTGTTATAAACTAATTAAAGAACAATATAGAGGATATTTCCACATTATTATAATTCTCCTTGTCACTTGGCTGCAATGTAGATATAACATTGCTATAGCCTTTCCCTTTCTATTTTATCACCCTTATCTAATGTAGTGTATCCGAGATGAGGGGATGAAAAAAAAACGAGATATTACCTGAAGTTTAGATCAACACACTCAAATCCATGCTTATTAGCTTCATCCAAATGATGGAGGTTGCTGCACACACATGTTATAATAGTCAGCTTCTATTTCTGCCATGGGTTGACTAACAGAAATGATTGGTTACATGAGCACAAAGAAAATTGGTTCAAGGCAGCAAATCATAAATGGAAAAGCAGTTTTACTCCTTTACTCACACGTAGTGTGACACACATGACACACCAAACAAATTGACTAAATCTCAACCTATAAATGTCATTCTATTTTCATTCATGCATCCATCACCGGCATTTCTACTCAATCACAAAAATTTCCCAATATCAATTACCAGATACATGCAGCTCAGTCAATAGAACTAGTATGCTTTAGTTCTCAAATCAAATAATACACATGCACTTCAGATCAGTTATAAGGATCAGTGTACATGGTGCAATAATACACACAAATGAGCAGCAGCACAAGTAAAAGTGTATGATTTCAAGGTAGACAAATACAGCACAAGTAAATGATAGAAAATACACTACCACACTATAATACTGGGGATAATACCCAATTTTAACACAATATCAACATGAATTCTAGGTAGACAAGCACATGCAACTATATATCATTCATATTTTTGAACTAAGGCATGGAAATTCAAACTAAACCCAATTTAAACCCAATTCGAATCCAAATTAAACCCAATTCATATTTAAATTTAACCGTGATCTAGTACTCACCTACAAAGGCGACGAGATGGATGGACATCGGTGGACTGCGGCTTCGCCGGTCAGCTGAAGGCAGCGCGAGCTGACGATAACTCATGGAGTGCGGTGGATGGCTTATTGATAAAGGAAGTCGGTCGAGTACCAAAACCCTAATTTGGATATTCGGTGGTAGCCATTGCAAAATAAAAATAGGGATTATTCGGCCGAAAGTTTTGATGTGGCAAAACTCGATTGTGCCTGTGTGGAGGTACGGAGGCAAAAATTTGATACGAATTTCATATGGTCCGAAGCCGTATCAAATGAATTGATCCGGGACTTCGCTGATGGATGGTCATATTAAGGGTATTTGGGGTGGTGCGGATCGCAAAATGTAGTTTGATACGAATTTAAGCACTATCAAATTTGATACGGTATAGTCCAATTTTATATGCGCATCCCTGTGTGCCAAATTAGATGATATGGTGTAGTGAGTCGACCAGAATGACAACTAAGTTAGCAGAACTGTATATGAAGTGGGTAATGAGATTTCATGGAGTACCCAAAAGCATTGTAAGTGATTTATTCACTAATGGGTTTTGGAAGAGCTTACGAGACACTTTAGGATCAGAATTACATCTTAGTACCGCTGATCGACGCTAGTCTATGAATTAGAAAAGCGTGACATTTGTAATAAATTCTGCAAGCATACAGGTGTGTAGCATACAGGTCGAACACAGGGAGGAAAGTTAAATTTTATTATTTATATGTTTCGTGGGCGTGTTAGACGAACTTTGGAGGTTGATTTTGAAAATAAAACAAAACAAAATTAAAACTGTAATTTGATTCAGAACAGATCTAACTGAACCGACGATCAAATCACAATTTCAATGGAAAGCAAATGAAACTATGAATTAGATTTGAATCTAATCAAACCCAATTTGACCTAAGAAAATAATAAAAAAGCAGAAATTGAAATTGCAGAAATTGAAATAACAAACAAGAATTAAAATTAGGATTTCCGCTGAATCTAATCAGACGGTAAATCACTAATGCAAACAAGTGTAAAATACAAATAGTGTTCTACCGAATCTAATCGTATAGACAACACTAGTTGCTAAGAAAACAAAAAAATGCAGAAAATAAAAGAGAAAGAAGAACTTTTATTAGAACAATGGAATAAGAGATGAGATATAGGATACAAGGTTATTACAGGGGTATATATAGGGTAGATAGCCAAACCCTAACCCTAACCCTAATGGTAAATGGGCCTGGTCATTACACCACTAATTAGTTACAATGAGAAACATAAATGGGCCTTAGATAAATAAAGCAAATTTGGGTCTTTTCTCTTTTTCCTCTTGCTTCCTTGACATTTCTTCATTGATTTGTGATGTTCAAAGCCTTTTTATCAATCCTTTTCTTGTCCAACAGCAACTAGATGTGATATCTTCATCTACAATTCTTCAAAATGCAAATACACAGCAAATTGAACTCTATTTCTCTACATTTCTGGTTGCATGCGGGCTGGGTTGGACTATCTGTAAAAATAACAAAACAATACCCAAGTAATATTTATTTATATACAAAAGATAAGAAATAAGAGCATAAAATAAACATATTCCTATGTCAATCAAATACCCCCACACTTATCTTTTACTCGTCCTCGAGTAAAACAAAAAAAATGAAAAACTAAACTAGATAGGTCACACTTTCGTAGGAAATACGATTGCATTGAGTGTATGCAACAAGCCGTTAAACCTCTAGGTGTCCCTAGTAGGACGAGTGGTGTCTCGTGAGGGTTTTCAGCGGATACTACCCACAAAATCCAAATGCAGTATGCTATGATTCTAATGAAACTACATGAATGCAATGGACATATGCAAAAATAAAAACGAAAAATGAAAACACGACTTGTTTCAGGAAAGTGGTACAACAAATTAAGTTAATAATTCCCAACCAGTTGATTTTATTTTAGATACCTCGACTTGTCACAAATTTTCAATATAAATCAAGTTTTCAAATGTTAAATTCCAGTTTGGCCAGTTGGTTCGGTTGATAACATAGTGCAGCCATGAAATAAATTCTTAGTTTGCTTGGCACAGTTTGCAAAGTGGTATTCTAATTTTCTCATGTATGGCTAGTCAAATCAATAAGGTCAAGAAGTGTTTGGGTATTATCGCTTATTCTTTATTCCATAAAATTTTAAGATTTATGATTAAGTACATACACCTAACTAAAAAGACCAAGGTTTACCACCCATGCACTGCCTCGCGGACTAACGGAGAGTAGGTAAAGAGCTTGGCGGATTGTGCAGGCCGACTTTGACTTTGTCAACAACGTGTCGGTAATCCTTAGGTGTCCAATCTCATAAAATGAGACCAAGATATTCCAAATTTGACTTTGTCAACAACGTGTCGGATAGAGCTTGGCGGGTTTGCACACCAACGCTCGATATACAAGCAATGTTGGATACCCTTGGAATACTATTATTATTATTATTGAAAATATAAGCACAAAAGAGAGTTACGCGAATTCAACTTAACACAACTTAGTTTTAAAGATTTGAAAAGCCAATATAAGTATTTTAAGTCCTCCACTTATTTAAACAAAGTCTACAATATAGAATAGATTTCATGGCCATCACCTAAGAATCTCCCTATGTACCGGTTACACTATTATCCCTCAAAATTAAACTTTTCATTATATTTCAAATTCGAACTTGGCTGAGAGAGAAAAATACTATCAACTGGCTAAAAATTGTAAACTTATTTTGTTGTATCAATTGAAAATGAGTCGTATTTTTTTTTTTTAAAAAAAAAAAATGGTATGTTACTACAATCTAAAATGCATGATGGTCCTATATGAAAAGAAAGAAAAAATTTAAATAAAAAATAAAAGGATGTAATGCAGACTCCCCCCACACTAGAACTAAACAGTGTCCACACTGTAATTTTTTTCTGAATGTGAAAGATAGAAACCAACGACGGATTAATTGCAATATGATTTGTAAAATAAAATGCAATTTAGCAACTATCTGCGTATGAAAATCATATGCAAGACGAAATCTGTGAAGATGATGAATGGTTTGTGAAGAATGAAATTTTCTTTTCCCCCCACACTTGCCTTTGTCGAAAATGATGATTGATGATTTCATGTTTGATTTGTGAGGTACCCTAGGCATATCAATGGATTCTGAGATCAAAATCCTTCCAACAAATTTTTTATCGTGCCAATGATTTGTATCATTCAACTGAAGATTATCATAATCCCATAAATTTGAGTTTTCAATCATAATTTCTTTTGATGATATGGAATTATGGTTATCTTTGAGACTTCCCAAATATTCATTTTCTCCATTTAAAAGCTTAAGTTCATCTTCAAATAATTCTTCAAAAGACATAGTGGTCACGTCTATCGAAGAAAGTGAAGTTTTCTGAGGAGATAAATTAGACGTGTCATCCAAAACTGTTTCTATTATGTCGACTTCTCCTATTTCGATTTCTTTGGGTTGATCAAAAATATTCAGTTCGATGGTTAAATGCCCAAATGATAGTCGAAGTAGGCCGGACCTACAATTGATGATGGCATTCGAGGTAGCTAAGAATGGTCGACCCAATATCAATGGAATCTGATTATTTGAATTCGAAACAGGCTCGGTTTCAAGAACTATGAAGTCAACCGGGAAATAAAATTGTTCAATTTGAATCAAGACATCTTCAACAATGCCTAAGGGTTTTTTAAAAGATCGATCAGCTAGTTGAAGTGTGATATTCGTAGATTTTAACTCTCCTAGTCCAAGTTGACGATAAACAGTGTAGGGAAGAAGGTTAACACTTGCACCAAGATCAAGTAAGGCGTGACTGATGTGAGTATTTCCTATTTTACAACCGATTGTAGGGCAACCGGGATCCTTGTACTTGATTAGTGAAGGATTTGAGAAAACAGAGCTAGTATTTGCCGTCAAGAAGGCAGTTTTGGGAATGTTGGTGGCTCGTTTTTGGGTGCATAGCTCTTTGAGACACTTGGCGTATTGTGGAATTTGTTGGATAGTGTCTAAGAGTGGAATATTGACACGAACTTGTTTGAAGATTTCCAGAATTTTTTCGAAATTCGCATCCTTCTTCTTATTGTTAAGTCTATGAGGGTATGGAGCTACTGATTTATAGACTCTTTCAGACTTTTGATCGTTTGAAGAAGAAGGTTTCGATATCGGAAGTGAAAGGGTCACGGGTGTAGAAGATGGTTTGTTGGGATTGCCAACATTAGGGGAAGACATGTTGTCGTTGCCGACATTAGAGGAGTAGATGTTGGGATTGCCAACATTCGGTGGAAGTTTAGAAAGTTCAGAATGGTGGGCATTAGTAGTCATTGGATGAGTGTCAATGATTTCGATTGGGGTTGAAACCGAATGATTATCGGGATTGCCGACACTGTTGTCAACCGTTTTTCCTGATCTGAGGGTGATGACTGAGTTGTTCGAATTAATGTTTTTGTCCTTGCAAGAGTTCACAGTACGAGAATTATATTTTGGATTCACCTCGGGTTGACTAAGAAAATTTTCATTCTCACCATTATTTTTTCTTAGTTCCTTTATCATATCCATCATTTGTTCCATTCGTTTCTCTAAACGCACAATTTCTGGTGACGATTGAGAAGATGAAGTAGATTGGAAGTTAGAATGTCTATATGGTTCACTCGAAGGCTCGAATTGAGGTGAAACTTGAAAAGTTTGAGGACCAAAAGAAAAAGGAGCTTGGTAATTCGAATCTGATATCATGTGAGAGGGATTTACGACATTATTTGGATTAGACCATGAGAAATTTGAATGATGTCTCCAACCAGGGTCAGATGTGGATGAGTAAAGACCATTTTGAGGTATGGCATTGACTTGGTCTTGAAGGTAATATTGGGGTAGTCCATTGAATTGAGGAGTTTGAGTCTCTAAGGGAACATGAATTGTATCCACGACATGCACTCCTCTAGTGGAAGCACGGACGGGAACACGAATGGACTCCCATTGCATGTCCTTTTCAGAATAATCCTCTAAGAATTTCCAAGCTTCATCGGCCGTTTTAGACATAAAATCTCCCCCACACATTGATTCTAGTTGAGTTCTAGTCTGATAGTTTAGACCCTCATATACAATTTGACATAAGTAATCTTTTATGATTCCATGATGAGGACAACTATACAGTAATTGGTTGAACCTATCAAAATATTTTGAAAAAGTTTCCCCTTTATTTTGAGAAAATTGATGTATCTCAGTTCGGATTTGCAGAGTTTTGTGAAAAGGGAAAAACTTTTTCAGGAATACACTGATGAATTCATCCCAACTTCTTATTGACTGTTTGGGAAGAAAATTTAGCCATCGTTTAGCGCTTTCAAGTAGTGCAAATGGAATTAGCCTTAGCTTGAGTGATTCATTGGATAATTGTTGCATTTGAGTTGTGGATGAATACAATTCAAATTCACTTAAAAATTCATAAGCATTTTCAGAACCAGTGAATTTTGGTACCCCTCGAATGAAAGAATGTTTAAGCTCAAAATTTCCTTCAGCTGGTGGAAACATGATGACAGAGGGTTGAACGGTTCTATTTGGATAACAACGTTCTCGAAGAGATAAGGGTCTATTCATTTCCAAATTGAGATTTTGAAAGTTTTGATTTACTCGGTTTTGATCCAACTCGTTTGGAAAGTTCTGATTTACTCGAGAACCCCTAGGGGAGTTATGTTGGCTAACACTGTTTTCACTCATCGTTATCAAATGTAAACAAAGAAAATCTTAGATTCGAGGTTGACAAAATGAGCTTCACTTCAAAATAAATAACGTACACTAGTATATCTTATTTATTGATAATCTCGATTTGAAGGGGGAAGAGGGTCTTATGGCCGTTCACGTATAGTATAAATACTAAGGGATACGACCAATGTTTTACGGGTAGTATGCAACCTCTTTTGCTAGAAGTTCAATAAATTGAACTAATATATATCCGCGATCAAACCGTTGAGAAAATCAATTTCATGAAATACACTTTTGTAGTTAAATAATTTGAAATATCTAATCTGTTGAAAAACGATGGAAGTGATGATTTTAATTATCGAAATTCGCTCCTCACCAAATAGATTCAGAAACAACAACACAGAACAGTCACAGAAATATAAATTGCAGAATTAAAATTTACATTCAAGCCGCTGCCCCTGCAGAAAATTTTTACAACAATTGTCTATATATTTTTTTCTTTTTCCTTTTGCAGCAGAGCACCTGTAGAGTTTTAAAAGTTTTCACCTTGATCGGCAGTCCTCCAGTGAATTTGGGAAGCTCTAGCGCATTCACACCCCACTTGGTGTGCAACCGCTCCAACCCATCTGAATCGTCCGCTGCTTTCTGTTGTTGTCCCGTTCTATTAATTGCTTGACTGCGCTGCGGCACGGGTTCGCGCTAGGAGCCCGAAATTTTTTTTTTTAAGACCCTTTTTTTAAAAATTTCAGCTGTACCTGTTTTTGAAAATTTCTTTTTTTTTTTTTTTTTTTTTTTTTTTTGCAATTTATGTGTCAACGCAACACAACTATTAGCCACTAAGACAACGAAAACAACCTTTCCAAACAATTTGCCGATCACAGACTTATATAATGATTCCTTACCAAAAGCTAACCAAAAAGGGAATTTTACTTGAATACTCAAGCCACAATCTATGTCAGGAAAGGCCAGAATATCTCAAACCAAAAGTTCGGACCAACCAATTCAAGAAGAAAATAAAATAACTCAGGAAACAAAAGAAAATCACAGGGATTCGGACCAATCAAAAGAAATTCGGACCAATCAACACCACAGGCCACGTTCACACTTGAAAACAAAACAAAAGACCATGATTCAAATCTAAAATCAAGTTCCCAGAATAAATACTAATTACGCCCCCTTTTCCCCTTTTTTTTATAATATACCGAAAAACAAACTACCCAGAAAAACAAATGAATAAGAACCCAACTCCCTTCTCTTTTTTTCTAAATTGCAGTGGGTTCAGAACTGGATCTCGATTTAATCGCAGTCGCATACAGGGATAAACTAATCGCACCCAGAAAAGCGATAAACTTGATCGTCTCTTTTTTGATTTGGGTTCTGAATCGCAGTCGCGGTAAACTAGAAACGGATTGTGGTTGCGATAAGATGGATTTCGATTTGGGATGTGGTTGTTGAGGAAGGCCTGAAACAGGTGGTTGTGTTATGGGAGGTGAAGATGAAGGGGGTTTCGATGGTGACTGATGTTGAAGATGGTTCGGATTTCGGAGTACAGATCGGGAATTGGCTGTGAATGGAACTTCGGTTTTTGGGAGAATTGGCTGTTGTGGATCTAGGACGTGGTTTCGGTTGGAGCAGAGGGGTCTTGAACTGGTGATTGTTTACTGTTTTGAATTGTGACGTGAGGGTTTAGTTTGGGCAGAAGAGGACGTGGATGGGTGATGGAGTTTGTTTTGTACGAGTGGATTATTATTGTGGAGAGGAGTGGTTTTGTTGGTGCAAAGATGTTCGACTTTTTTTTTTTTTTTTGTGTAATTGTTGATAAGAAGAAAATAATGTATTGACAAGAGGGAAGGGAATAAAAGGAAAGAAATCAAAAATGAAATGGCAAATTTTTTTCTCTTATTTGGAAGATCACGCCAAATCTAACCAATCATTTTTTTTTTCTATATATAGAAAAAAAAAAAAAGGAAAATATGAACAAAAACTAACACGAATCGGAAATTAAATAAATAATAAAATTCAATTGTTACCTCCCCGGCAACGGCGCCAAAAACTTGATCGACGCTAGTCTGTGAATTAGAAAAGCGTGACATTTGTAATAAATTCTGCAAGCATACAGGTGTGTAGCATACAGGTCGAACACATGGAGGAAAGTTAAATTTTATTATTTATATGTTTCGTGGGCGTGTTAGACGAACTTTGGAGGTTGATTTTGAAAATAAAACAAAACAAAATTAAAACTGTAATTTGATTCAGAACAGATCTAACTGAACCGACGATCAAATCACAATTTCAATGGAAAGCAAATGAAACTATGAATTAGATTTGAATCTAATCAAACCCAATTTGACCTAAGAAAATAATAAAAAAGCAGAAATTGAAATTGCAGAAATTGAAATAACAAACAAGAATTAAAATTAGGATTTCCGCTGAATCTAATCAGACGGTAAATCACTAATGCAAACAAGTGTAAAATACAAATAGTGTTCTACCGAATCTAATCGTATAGACAACACTAGTTGCTAAGAAAACAAAAAAATGCAGAAAATAAAAGAGAAAGAAGAACTTTTATTAGAACAATGGAATAAGAGATGAGATATAGGATACAAGGTTATTACAGGGGTATATATAGGGTAGATAGCCAAACCCTAACCCTAACCCTAATGGTAAATGGGCCTGGTCATTACACCACTAATTAGTTACAATGAGAAACATAAATGGGCCTTAGATAAATAAAGCAAATTTGGGTCTTTTCTCTTTTTCCTCTTGCTTCCTTGACATTTCTTCATTGATTTGTGATGTTCAAAGCCTTTTTATCAATCCTTTTCTTGTCCAACAGCAACTAGATGTGATATCTTCATCTACAATTCTTCAAAATGCAAATACACAGCAAATTGAACTCTATTTCTCTACATTTCTGGTTGCATGCGGGCTGGGTTGGACTATCTGTAAAAATAACAAAACAATACCCAAGTAATATTTATTTATATACAAAAGATAAGAAATAAGAGCATAAAATAAACATATTCCTATGTCAATCAACCGCGTACCGTCCTCAAACCGACGGTCAGACAGAGAGGGTGAATCGTATATTGGAGGATCTCTTGAGAGCTTGCATATTAGATTTTGGAGGGCCATGGGATGACCATTTGCATCTAGTTGAATTTGCATATAATAATAGTTATCAGTCCAGTATTGGTATGGCTCCATTTGAAGCTTTGTACGAAAGACAGTGCAACTCACCATCATGTTGGTTAGAAACCGGTGAGAAATTTGTGCTTGGACCGGATGTGATAAGAGAAATCTCAGATAAGGTCAAGGTTATCCAGCAGCGAATGGTGGCTGCCCAGGATAGGCAGAAGAGTTATGCTGATAAGAGACAAAGAGAACTGAAATTCTCCGTTGGCGACTTTGTATTTGTCAAGATTTCTCCGTTAAAGAGCGTGATTCGATTTGGTAGGAGAGGCAAGTTAGCACCAAGATTTGTTGGTCCATTCTCAGTTCTCGAACCAGTTGGGAATTTAGCATATAAATTTAGATTACCAGACAAGATGGCAGGAGTTCACAACGTATTTCATGTTTCCCAGTTAAGGAAGTTCGTGCACGACCCCGATATGACTATTTCACCGGATCAGTTGGATGACATCGAAGTAGAACTCGAAGCGGTTGGGAACCGCAAGCCGATCCGTATTGTCGAGTACGATATGAAGCAACTTCGAAGGAAGGCGGTGAAACTGGTCAAGGCTCAGTGGGGCGAGAATGAGAACGACTATACTTGGGAAACAAAGGAGTGCGTAAGGAAGTCGTATTTAGAACTCTTTGCCTGGTAAGATTTTAATTGCAATTTAGCTATTCCGCATGCTAGGATAGACTTGTTGTATTACTATGTATGTTTGATTGTTTGTAAATGGTTGACAGGCATGCGGGGACCCTTTTGTATGTTTTGATTTAAGAATTTCGGGGGCGAAATTTCTTTCGGGGGGGGGGGGGGGGGGATGTAACATCCCGCACTCTACGCATCAAAGGATCGTAGGATATTTATTTCATTTTCATATGAGGTCGTATAGTCATGTAACTTTGGGGAACGACTATTGGGGTCATTTCCCATGTTCACGATTTTTGTCGATTTTTAAATGACCGTTTTGCCCCTGGAAAATCTTATTTCACCTATAACTTTTGATTGGTAAGGATTTTTGACCTGAAACTACTTCCATTGGATTTAGATGATGGTTTATCTTTCCGTAGAGTGGTCACATTAGCCAAACGAACTTACCATTTGGGAGATATGGCTGAAACAAGGTTTAGAAGGTGAAAAACAGCTTAACCGGGCCTAATTAGGATGATTAGCAGCTAGGCACATAACCCATTTCAGGATAAGGGTTATGAGAGGGCTGATAGAGCTAGGGAAAACATTTCATTTTGGATTTCCAGTTGCCATTTACATCCTTGAAACCCTAGCAATGGCCTCCACCTTCTAAATTCATCCCAAATCGCTTTCTAATCGCGTACTAGCTTGATCTACACCAAATCAAGGAAGATTAGCATCAAATCAGAGTTGGAGCTGCTGTATTGCAGGAATTTGACCCAAAACAGTAGTAAAGTTCAGATCTATAATTCATTTGTGGCTAAGGTGAGTGATTTGCATTGTTTTTCACTAATTACAGCTAATTAGGGGTGATTATTGTTAATTAGCAAAATTATACATATTTAAATTCTGGAAAAATATGTAGAAATTCCGAAATAGTATTTTATGTCTCTGTTAGAAATTTGCGTTGATTTGGAATTAGTTTGCTAATCCTAATGTTAGATTTGATTAAACACGATTAAGGGGAAAACATGGTTTTTGGGTATATTTGATCCATATTAACATGTTAAATTGTTGTTTTGGTGTTTATGGTCGATTTTACATGTTGCTATTACTATTTGGAACGATTTGTGATTGTATAGAAAAGTTAGATTGGTCGAAAACGCCGTCGTATGGCGCAAATTGCTTGCTTGCTGGAAAAGTTGCAGAATTTGGTCAGACATCCCGTTCGTGAAACACATGTCACGAACCGACCCCGATCGTGGAGACCTATCACGAGCCAGGCCACTCACCACGAGTGCACTCAAGCACCATAAACCGAACCATCCTTCTCCATGAGCCACTTCGTGCCATAGCACCATTACCTTCATACGAACGGATGCAGCATCACGAACTGCCAGGAGCTTGGTCAAGACCCACGCTTGGAGGAGGACCATGACCCAGATGCTCATCATGAGCCGCCCATGAGTCAAGAAATGCTCTCACGAATCGGAGATGGAGACCACGAGCCGAGCGTGCTTCCGAACAGTGAGATGCTGCATATTGTAAACTGAATGGAACTGAAGTGCAAACGGGATGATGACCAAAACCCGAGATGCAAAGGTAGTCCAAATAGGAAGTAGAACTCAGGATGTAGACGATAACCAACGAGTTAACTTCATGAGTTGGACTTTGCTGGGGGACGTGTGCAAAGGGATTATCGATGTCTATAGCTTTGACTCACCGTTGAGAGACGGATATTGGCTATGAATCAGTGCAGTGGAGTTGACATGACTCCATCGGGGCAAAGTGATCGTAGCAGGGCTATGACCCAGTGCAGTGGAGTTGTCATGACTCCATGGGGCAGAGTGGACATAGCAAAATTTTAGTGGTTACGTATCAGTGCAGTGAAGTCGTCATGACTCCATGGGGAGAATGATCGTAACAAAGAATTGGGTGATCAAAGTGGTAAATATCGTATACTTAACACATTGAGTGAGAGACGTGAGGATGATTGCTATGTTTGATGTTTGCTATCACCATGACATGCACATTCCCTCCCCATTATTTGACACCATATGTTAGTGTTACCTTAGAGTATTGTACATCTTGTTGTGCTGACTCTTTGGTTGCATGTCCAGGTTCAGGTATAGTTACGTATACTTATTATTGTTCTGTTTTTGCTGCTTATCGCTCATACCAGACTTTTGTCTGACCCAGAGTTTTATGTTTTTTTATTACTCTGGGTGCTCCTAAACGAGCAGATTAGAGAAAGGTTAGCTGGTTATGCACGAGTAGCTGTCCGGAGACGAGCAGGAGGCTTACACGTATCATTTCCGTACATTCTCCCTGTGTTGTTGCTGGCCACTACTTTGGGCATTAGTAGTGTACCTTCCTATTTTGCTTTAGAGACAGTTTTAAAAGTTGTAATAACGGTGGTTTGGATCATAAGTTGTATTTTGAATTTTCTGCTGCTATGATGGTTTAATTTTTATCTTATGCACTGTCTCGTCTGTTTTATAGCAAGTTATGTTATTATTATATTTTGCTCCATGCGCTGTGAGATATAATACAGGTTCGATTCTATGTTGATTCATCGCCTTCTTTCTTTTCCTTTGATGACCGTCCCATGCTGGTTGGACATCGGCACAACGCGTTTCATTGGAAATGTCGGCTGGTGCGGGGCAGACCGTCACAGATAGAGAGAAGGGTAGGAAGACGAAGGGGACGACAGAGAGGATTGAAGAACTATGAAGTGATGGGTTGTTTCCTATTCTTCCATTACTTCCCAAAATATGAAAAACAAATGAATGTTGTTCTCTGTTTTGTGTCTTAGCTTCCTTTTTTAAAACAGTCGTTTCTTGATACATGGCATTCTCATTTTTATATAGGCAAAAACTAAAAACTAAAAACGGTACATGAAAATATAACTAAAAGGAGAAGTAGGTTTTAATTAGTGGTAAAATCTTCTCACATAAAAAAATGTTACAACTAGAGTTTCCTCAATTAAAAGACAAAAGAAATATAATACAATTTACAATTAAAACTAAAACTATTAGTGCAACGAGATTTGTATATGTTGTCATTTACCATATACTAAAAATAAATATTGAAAATGTAAAGATATTTGTTTGTAATTTTATTTCCTCTGTGACATGCAAAAATGAAAGATATTCTTATAAATTATCTGGGATTTTACACTAAATATCAGAATATATATTAGCAAATATGAGAAGATATATCGATAATGATATTTTTTGATACTTAAGTGATATTTTGGAAAGATATCAATTAAAGGGCGATATAAGATATACCATCGATATATAAACAATATTATTTGATATTAACTACTTATATCTTTGATCAATGATTGAAAATTTTCGAGCTTTAGTCTGGAGTCCCAAAAGAGATTCATTTGTAGTGTACATTTACATCAATGCAATTATTATTTTTGCAATAACATGTTAATTTTGCAAATATTTTCGACTACATTTTTATTATTTCAATAAATAAATATACATACATCCATTAGCTTAACATGCACATGCAAAAAAGTAATCATTTTGCAGATATTTGTTGGTTATTTTCTGAAATGCTAAAATAGTAGTGTATGAGTTGCTATTGCAGAGCTCTTTAAACAAATATGAAAAAGGAAGAGAAGAAAAACAGATTATTACTTTTACTGTAGAAAATACTGATCTCTCTTATTATTCAAAGATTAGATGACCTTTTATTTATACTTGTACATAGATAGCTTTTCATGATAATAGACTTTTAGACTTCTTCAACAATAAATTCAGAACCTTCAAGAGATGTCTTTCTGACAAAATGCATTAACTTTATCACTCCCCCTTAATGCATTTTCTAATGACTTCAAGTTGCTGTCGAAGAAGAATAAATTTCTTCTTTGGCAAAGCCATTTGTAAAAATATCAGCTAACTGCTCATTGGTGCGACAAAACTCCAGCTTTACAACTCCATCTTCAATAGCCTCTCTAATGAAATGGTATTTGATTGCAATGTGTTTTGTTGTGTCATGACTAACTGGATTTTGAGCAATGTTTATTGCAGACTTGTTGTCGCAGTAAATAAGTGTACTGCCTTCTTGTTTCTGACCAATATCATCAAGAATTCTTTGCAGCCATATTGCTTGAGCAACAACCTTCGACGCAGCAACATACTCTGCTTTAGCTGATGAGAGTCCAACAGACTTTTGTTTCTTCGAGGCCCATGAGAAAACTCCTGATCCAAAAGAGAAGACATAGCCTGATGTGCTTATGCAATCATCGATCGATCCTGCTCAATCACTATCTGAAAATCCAAGTAATCCATGAAACTTTGAATCATTCACAGACTTGTACAGAATGCCATAATCAATAGTTCCCTGAAGATAACGTAAAACTCGTTTGGCTGCTCCGAAATGAATTCGACTTGGGTTTTTCATAAACCTGGACAATTAACTTGCTGCAAACGTTATATCGGGTCGCGTAGATGTTAAATATAAAAGGCTTCTAATCAAACTTTGATATGTAGAAGCATCAACTTTTTCTGCACCATCATCTTGCTTGAATTTTCCATTTACTTGTAATGGAACACTTACTATTTTGCAGCCAAATATTTTAAATTTTCTTAGCATGTCTTCAGTGTATTTCTTTTATGATATAAAAATGTCACCGTCTCCCTGATGGATTTCTATTCCAAGGAAATAATGCAGTAAACCAAGATCATTCATCTCATAAGTCTTTAACATGTCATCTTTGAAATTTTGGATCATTTGATTATTACTTTCTGTTATCACCAAATCATCAACATAAAGAGAGACAATTAAAACTTCCGTACCTTGGATCTTGATGTATAAAGTTGGCTCGCTTTTACTTTTCTTAAACCCGGCTTTCATGAAATAAGAATGGATTTCATTGTACTAGGCCCTCGGACCCTGCTTACGCCCGTACAAGGTCTTTATTAGTTTGTACACTTTATCTTCCTCCCCCTTAATAACAAATCCTTTCAGTTGCTCTACATATATTTCTTCAGTGAGCACTCCATTTTAAAATGTTGAATTCACATCAAGTTGGTAAAGAGGCCACTTGTTTTGGTATGCTAAAGTAATCACTGCTCTAACTGTTTCAAGACTCGCCACCGGAGCAAATGTTTCACAAAAATTAACTCCAGGTTTTTGTGAATATCCCTTCTCCACAATTCTAGCTTTATGTTTATGTATTGTTCCATCTGAATTCAGCTTAGTCATGTAAATCCACTTTAGCCCAATAACCTTTTTTTATTTCGGACGTTCTACAAGTTTCCATGTTTGATTTTTCTCAATCATTTCGATTTTTTCTTCCATGGCCTTCCACTACACTTCATGCTTTTCTGCTTCTTCGAATAATTCAGGTTCGATAGCGACAAAGTTGCACCTCTCATACACATCACGTAGGCTTCTAAACTTTCTTGGTGAAATGCTTTCTTGAGTTTCTGGGCTTGATGACGCTGAACTTGATGTATTTGGAGAATGAGGTGGAGTATTTTCAGGTGGTTGAAGAGAAATTTCTCCATTTGTTTCATTGTCTAATGCTGGAGAACCATTATTTTGATGTTCCTCCATTACAAAGGGTAGCTCTTGCATTTTGTTATTTTTCCAATTCCAAAAAGCTTTTTCATTGAATAAAACATCTCTACTAATCAATAAATTCTGATTCTCCAAATTATATAACCTGTAGGCTTTAGTTTCATCATCATAACCCAAAAAGATACATTTTTCACTCTTTTTCTCAAGCTTCTATCTTTTTTCTTTAGGAATATGTGCATAACACATACTACCAAATATTTTAAAATTACTCATCTCAGGTTTTGCTCCACTCCACGCTTCAACAGAGGTTTTTCTTTGAACAACTTTAGTAGAATATCGGTTGAGAATGTAAACAGCATTATGAACAGCCTCTGCCCAGAATTTTCTTGGCATGTTTTTCTCATGAATCATCGACCTTGCCATCTCTACAATGGTGCGATTTTTCCGCTCAGCAACGCCGTTTTGTTGAGGGTTGTAGCTTGCAGTGAGTTGCTTCCGTATACCTTCATCTTTGCAAAAATCTTGAAATTTAGTTGAAGTGTATTCACCGCCTCTATCACTTCTGATCACTTTGATTGATTTGCCGCTTTGCTTTTCCACGAAAGCTTTAAATCTTTTGAAGATTGAAAAAGTTTCTGATTTTTCCTTCAAGAAATAAACCCATGTCACTCTAGTAAAATCATCAACAAAAATGAGAAAGTACCTATTTTGATTAAGGCAAGGAGTTTGCATTGGACCGCATAAGTCAGTATGAATTAACTGCAAAGCTTCTTTTGCCCTCCATGAGCTATATTTCGGAAAAGAATCCCTATGTTGTTTTCCCATCACACAGCCTTCACATACAACAGCCTCATCGGTTAATTTAGGTAGCCCATGTACCATATTTAGCTTCTGCAACAGCTTTAAACCACTGAAATTTAGGTGGCAAAATCTTTTGTGCCATATCTGAATATCCTCTTCAACTTCTCCCCGTAAAGCAAGTTCACTTGCATACTTAAATTCAAGAGAGAAACTTCTACTCCTGTCCATCTTAATTTTTGCTATTAAGATGTCTGATTTGTCATAGATCTTACAGCAGTCCTTTTCAAATGTGACACGATAACCATTTTGAATGAGTTGTCCAACACTTAATAAATTTTGTTGCAGATTTGGGACTAATAAAACATTAGAAATAAGTTTTGTTCCCTTCTTTGTTTTGACTGCATTCGTACCTTTTCCTTTAGCTTTCACTAATTCACCATTTGCCATTTTCACTTGAGAACTTGCTTCTTTGTCTATGTTGAGGAAGGCTTCAACATCTCCTGTCATGTGATTACTGCACCCGCTAATGATGTACCAAATGTCTTCTTTTTCCTCCGATGTAGCTGATTGACAAGCATAAAAAATATATTTCTTCTTCTCTTTTTTCTTTAGAAATTTTTTCCTGTTCCTTCTTGTTATGCCAACAAATTTTCTGAATATGTCCAAATTTCTTGCAAGTATGACACTGCGGTTTTCCACGATGCCAACATTCGCTAGAAGAATGACTTGATTTTTTACAGATTGTGCATGAAGGTTTAGAAGTTCTGGAATTCATACCTTGTTCAAGTTTTTTTTTTTTCACTTTCATTTGGATTTGGATGATAATTTCTTTTATCCTTTCCATCTCTAACACCTGGCTTGAAATTTGAACTTCTTCTTCCATTATGTTTTTGTCCATTTAAATTTAGCTTGGTTAGGAAAGCACTGTCAAAAGATTTACCAGTATTTTTTTGCTTCCTCTGCTCATGAGCTCTAAATGAACCCATCAGTTCTTCTACCGACAAGTTACTGGTGTCTTTTGATTCTTCAATTGCAGCAATAATGTAATCATATTTTTCTGGTAAGCTGATAAGTATCTTGTCCATAATTTTTTGTTTGGCGACATCTTCGCTATATGTACGTAGTTGATTTACTACATCCATTATCATGGAGAAGTAATCTTGCATGCTCTCTTTCTCCTTCATCTCCAGATTCTCAAATTCACGCCTTAAAGATTGGCGTTTGATTCTCATCACCTTGTTGTTGCCTTGAAATTCTTTCTCTAAAATCTCCCATGCTTCCTTTGCTTTGGTAGCTCCACAAATTCTGGGAAAGATTGATGTTGAAACTGCTTGTTGTATGAAGAGCATTGCCTTAGAATTTTGCATGCAACTGTCATTCAGATTCTTTTTCTCAGATTCAGTTAGAGCAGCCTCATTTTCGGGTTTAGTATAACCAGATTCAACAAAATTCCATAGGTTTTGGGACAACAGCAAAGTCCTCATCTTGATCTTCCAAAACTCATAGTTTTCTCCGTCAAAGGTAGGAATCAGAAGTTGAGAAAGAGCAGCTCCTGTGCTTGCCATTTCTAATTGTTAATCCTGTTTTGTAGCGAACAGAATAATGCCCACTTGAGTCTTAACCCTTGCTCTGATACCAAAATATGTTGGTTATTTTCTGAAATGCTAAAACAGTAGTGTATGAGTTGCTACTGCAGAGCTCTTTAAACAAATATGAAAAAGGAAGAGAAGAAAAACAGAGTATTACTTTTACTGCAGAAAATACTGATCTCTCTTATTATTCAAAGATTAGAAGACCTTTTATTTATACTTGTACATATATAGCTTTTCATGATAATAGACTTTTAGACTTCTACAACAATAAATTCAGAACCTTCAAGAGATGTCTTTCTGACAAAATGTATTAACTTTATCAATATTTGCAAAACTTGTGTTTAGAATATACGCTATATTGATCAAATTTTCAAATAGAGTTCTCTTATAAAATGTTTTTACAACCATTCATTTTCAAATATTTTAGAAACATTCAAAAATTATCTCGAAGAATATGTATGCTGAAATTTTTATCCAACGACATAAATGTGAAATTATTCGTAGCATTTAATTTTTTGTATGTATGTCCTATAGATTTTGATTAGAACTCTCTCTCATTTTCCCATTTATATTATGTTAACAATGATTGAATCTCACTTTTATTTTTGTGGAACTTGGTTTATGTCCTTATTTACAAATTATGTGGAAAACCAACTTAAAAATGTGTTCTAGGCCACACACTAATTTTTTGTTTCGGTAAAAAAAAAAATTAAATTTAAACATTATTTGTAAAGAACTCTGCGAATATTTGTAGTTCAAAACTCCAAATAATTGTAGTTTTTTTTTTGCAAAAATATCGGTATAGTTCTCCACAAACATTTACAAGTTTTTCCGTAAATACCCCTAGATTAAATGCCAAATATTTTTTATAACATATTTTTAAAAGGTACATCCTTGTATTTTGAATCTTGAGTAGTATGTTTTTACGAATTTCATTTATATGCAAACCATATGTTTTTTTAATTTTTTTACGAATTTCATTTTATATGCAAACCATGTGTTTTATAATTTTTTTACGAATTTCATTTTATATGCAAACCATATGTTTTTTAATTTTTACTCATGACTAGGTTTTTCAATGGTGCAGATTATGGTCCAAGCAAGGTCCAAATCCACCATATTAATGACTACGGATATAGCCTCACATCTCCAAGCCCGAACCTTGGACCGACTGGATTATTTTTGAATGGGTATAGCTTCATTGCTTCTTGAATCGATTATGCCCAACCCGATTAATATTTGTTCATTATACAAATGATACGATTGTGTATATTATTTGTGCATCGTTCCTTTTTCTAAATATAAAATATTTTGCAGAGAACTTGATTTCATAACTATGTTTATGTAGAGTCCCAAAAAGTCATATTTTTGGTCAAATATAGGATTTTTACCTTATAGTTTTAAATTGACGACAGAGTAGGATCACGTATTGCAGATTCGGGTTGGGGTTCGGGATCTAACGTACACTCTGAAGCTGAGATTGAGAGATAAGAGCATCTCCAACAGCATTACGGGTCGTAATGTTACGGCCCGTAACATTCAGGAAAAATTTCCCAAAATTTTCCAACAGGCGGGCGACGATAAAATCGGCGCCTCTTATTTTTTCAGCTCAGTGAAAAACGCTGTAGTTGGGAACAAATTATGTGGACACGCGGCAATTATATGGACACAAATGAGCAGTTGGGAACAAATTATGTGGACATGCGGCAATTATGTAGCAAACAAATGGGTTGGTGGGCCTATAAATGTGGACACGCGGCAATTACATGTGTGGTTGAGAACAAATTTTCCCTGCAAAAGTAAATTGGTCTCATTCCAAGTAACACGCGGCAAAAGTAAATTGGTCCCTACCCTATTTTCGCTGCATTGAAGAAAAAAGTTTCCACTCGCGAGCCGATTAATTCACCGTGTCGCGTGAGGCGTCGAAAAAATCGGCGTCCGGTCTAATTCAACATTCAGCATACATGCCTGAACCCTCCCATGAATATTCAGAGGAGAGAGACACCGTTGAAGACAGTTTTTGCTTAAATTCAGTATTCAGACCATGAATTTCATCTCTATTGAAGATGCTCTAAGTAACCCCTTGGTTCCTGTTCCCTGCGATAGCTTTTACTTTCAGGTTGCCAAATTTTCAATCGGCCACGCGTTACTCCAAATGAAGAACGCTCATAGGTTTTCCGAATAAAATTTGACGCCGTCCCAAACGTCTTGATCGTTCCGCCTAGCCGCCTACACCTCCATGAATTCAACTTCATCCATGCATCCTCTGCAATTTTCCAATCCACTGGGTTTGCCTTCGAGTTGAGTAAGTAAAGAGACGTTTTAAATGCTCGAGAAGTTTAACAAGTATGATTCGCCATCCAGCAGAGTGGTCCAGGTACGCAGAACATTCCACATACAGCAATCGACCTTTGGATAAGGAATCTGATTGAGGTTGAGTTTGAAGTTTCTTCAAATGGGAACATGATGCCTTCAGATTTCCAAGCGAAAGGGATACACAAACATGCAGGTAGGATGTATAACTAATTATCCCTTCTTTTGAATGATAAATTTATCAAATTCCTACATGTCTTCGGGTTCGTTACCTTTACGTTTTTATATTTGGGTAGCTCTTTGTGCTTGAACTGGGGCTGCAGGAGCACTGGCTATAAATTTGTTTTGACTGACATTATCAGGCATCAAAACCTGACTATTTGATTTTTTTAGGAATTCAACTTAAATCTTATTTAAGCACCTTCATCTTGTTCAGACTGTAGTCACCGTAGGTTAATTTCAACAGAAAGCTAATATGGTTACTCCAGTTGCTAGCTAGAGCTTACAGGTATGTATGAATAAGCATTTCAACTTCTCCTATTGTGGGTTATGTTTATACGATGAATTGACATGCATTGTAGTTTCTGGTGTTCATTCTCGCTTTGGGGGAAGGTGGCATTTGTTCTTTGCTTATATGGATCATGTTTACATGATGAATTACCTTTTTTTTGGGGGAATAATGGTTGTTTCTTGCTACATGTTTTGTGTGCCAAAATAAAATCTGAGAACTTTGTAAATGGTAAATGAAAGCCCAATTTTGTGTGAATGAAATCATGGTATACTGAAATGTTCATGTGCATTATTCCATCTATACTAAATAGTGGTATATGTACAAATAAATATGGATTAAGGCACATCTAACCTGTTTCCAAACTTGTTAATGTAGACATCTAACCATATCATCATCCTAGCCAAATAAATTAGGCTAAGCGCATGAATTCTCATTTTCATATATTTATAGTTTGTCTCACATTTTAGTTTAGATAAATTTTTTAAAGTCATTTTGATATTTTCCCCATGTTAACTTAGGTGATCTTTTATTTTTGTTTTTCTCCGTCTATGAATGTCTCGTTACTTCTCCTTATTATTATGTTTATTTGTCATATTTGTATATGTCCATATCATCTAAGCCTATTTTACTTAATTTGAAAATTTCATTTATAGGCAATTCCTTTTCTATCATTGTAACCATTTAATCTGTAACTCTAATTTTTTTGTTATTTGTATCATCTTTCTTAAAATTCTTGTTTCTTATATATTTTTTATATGAAATTATTTCTTCTATATTTAACATATTTTGTTCCTTCTTTAAAGCATAACATTATCGATTGTACAAATTTGTCGGCCTAACCACCTTTCAATATATTTTCCCTTTTTGTATGTCATTTTCTTATCACATAAAATAGCATGGTTTGTTTTCATTTTGTCCAACATGCGTAAATATGGTTGTTTATGTCCTTACCTTCCACTCTATCTTTTCATACATCGGTCTTCTAGATATTTAAACTTGTTATTTTAATTATTATTTTGTTTTTGTGGACAACATATTATACCGTGTTTCCTTTTTACTAAGATTACACGACATATATTGAAATATTGTCCTATTATATTTTTGAACACTTTTGATTTTAGTGCATATATATATATATATAGTTTTGTTCTATTTTTTCGAAAGGTGTTTAGTGGGACAACGATATTTGCAAATCTTTGGTTATCCTATTTAAAACAAGGCAAATTCTATTCAGACCACCAAAATAGCTGAGTTGTCCCCTAATTTTTTTTTTAAAAATTCACATGACCAAAATACCCTTTATCTCGTAGAGTCAATACGAGGTTATGTTGCTTACCTCGTAGAGACTCTACGAGGTAATGTTGCTAACCTCGTAGGGCCCCTACGAGGTAATGATATCAACCTCGTAGGCCCACTACGTGGATGGACCACAATCCCCACACCCGCACTGCGTGGTTGATGAAAACGTGAAGAAAAAAAAATCAGTGAAAGGTATTTCTGTCCAGCGAAATTTTAAACTAAAAGGGGGAGGGGGGGGGACTTAGCTATTTTGGTGGTCTGAATAGAATTTGCCTTACAATAATGCAAATAGGTATGAACTTTAAAACTGTCCTTAGTGTAACCTCATTTTCATGGTAAACTCACAACACTCTCCACCATTGTTATCACGTCGACGACTAGTCGCTCAAAAAAATTCGACGACATTCGACTTTTTGATTTCGATGGTAATTGGCCAGGAAACCCTAAATTGAGCTAAGTCGACATTGATATTCCTCGTGATAACAGAAACCGAACATCAATTGAAAAAACTAATTACTTCTCGTCTTGGCTCGCCGCTGCTCCTCCGCCCTGCTCATCGCTGCCAGCCCCAGGTATTTTACATGATTTGTTTTTTTTTTTGGACTCAAAAGTCAAACGTAAACTGTGCTTAAGAATATGGTGACATGAGAAACTAATGTTTGTAATAGAATAAATTGACTGCTATCCTTTTTAAATTAATATTGTAATGTGTCAAAAAATTACAAATATATGTACATATTTGACCCTATTGGATACATTTTAATATAAATCATACTTCTGTCAAACAATATGGTTTACTGTAAACCATACTTCTGTCAAATAATATATACTAACATATATATTTAAAATTTTCTCCTCTAAAAGGTAACTACTAACCAATTAACCAGGCATATGTATTTTTCAAAAGAATTTTAAGTTTTAAAACTGATTTATATTATTTGGAAGAAATGGAAAAAAACGCATTTCAAGTTCAATGATTTTAAATGTATAAAAAGAGATATTTTTAATGTATGTCTTTTGAAAACAACCACAACATGGATTAAATTTATGTTAATTTTTTTTTTAGAAAATAATAATTAACTGATTTGTTTTTAATTATAAATGCAGCAGTTGAAATGGAGAGTAACACAGAAAATAATTAACTGGTTTGTTTTTAACTGATTTGTTGAATTTGAACCTATTATTATGTTATCTTTGTTGAATTTGAACCTATTATTATGTTATCTTTATATCTAAATATATTATATATTTAAGTCTAATAAATATATGTATATAAAAGACTTGTCGACTAGTCACGACTAGTCAGACGATTTGTCGACTAGTCTTCTAGGCGGTAGTGGCTCGACTTGGCGTCGTGATAACCTTGCTCTCCACGCTTGAAACATATTTCCAAGTGCACAATTTAAATATACTATCAATTTGAAATTTAAATTATATGTTCTTTTGATCTTAAAGAACATGCACATGTTATACAATCAATTTCAACTATTATCATTAATAGCTCTTCTCAGTACTTACAAATCACTTGCCTCACACTTTATTCATAATGCAAATGAGCTACTTGTTGAATCATGTGCATTAATAGCAGGGTAAAATGAAGAAATGTCAAAAACTTCATTTTCATTACTTTTGTACTAGATTTTTATTTGTTTTCACTTGAATAATTTGTTTATGCTAAATCATATTTAGTGGCTATTTGATAAAAGTGGTGTTCTTCCTCTTAGCGTGGTGTGGAAATCCTCGCATCAAGGCTCTAACAAGTTTTTGTTGGAGGCAAAGGTTGTTTATTTTAAACGAGAGCTGCCATAATTACAACCACCAAAAATATCAAATACAACATTTTCCTCCCTAAAAACTAAATCGGATCTTGGTTGAAAGACTCATTCAAACATCTCCCTTAACCATGTTTTTGCCCCTTTTCTTATAATAATTTCATGATGCTGGACCTACTTGACATTCTAGATATTAATCGACCAAATAATTATGTTCACATGATTAATTAAGTTAATATATATACAACAATTATGTATTATTTTATTCAATTTTAAGGGCCAAAATAACTAAAGACATAAAAATTAAATACACCAATTTTATTAGTATTTACTATTAATTTATATCATTTCTATTTATTTAAACAATTTGAAACTCGGAAAATTGCTTAAAACACTATTGTGTTGATTCCTTGATGTGAACTTGGTCCTTAGTAATATTTAAACAGTTAAAATACTATAGGCTGTATGAATTTTACTAGAGTACATTATTGGACGTGAGTTCTGTTGCTTGTAGATCATTTGGATGAAATCTAGTTTCTAATCTTTATTAAGTTAACACATCTGTAGTGATCTTTTATGCATGTTTTCTTTTTGTCATTGCTACATTAGTAAGATATCTAATTTTGTTTAGTGGCCAGAAACTCTAGTAATATCCGTAGTTAATTATGTAGTGCTACATGTTCTTGGTTCGAGTTGTTAAGACGCTTTGACATGGTGCAAGATGTCATGAGTTCGAATTCCTCCTTGTGGGATTTAACTTATTTGCCATGTATTATGTTATATACTGCTAGATATGTATGAAGTACTGAATTTCAAAGTTTTTTTTAAACCATTTAAGCAGTTTACTCTATTCATATATTTTGACTTTAAATTGACCATCAGTTATGGTGTGTTAGCACCAAAAGTTGGCAAACCATCCAAATAGTTCAATGAATAACTAAACTGATAAAGTAAATGGAAAATGAGGAAAATAGCAGTAAACAAAAACACAAGAATTTATAGTGGTTCGACGGTGTTGTTCTTACGTCCACTTGGAAGGTTTTGTATGCTTTATTATTGTTTTAAGAATTGCAAGGAATCAAATCCGTATGAATCCAAAGCATATAGAACCAAGTAAATAAATGGCCAAAAAAACTCTTTTCTCTTCAGCGGAATCGGTACCGATCCCTCAATTTTTGAAGGACACGGTGCGATCCCTTGTGTGGGACCTCCTTGGTGTCTCCGGCCTTCCTCAGAAGTTTCATCTTGTTCTGACTTATGGTTAGAGAGATATGGCGTGTTGGTTGAAGTTGAACTATTCTGATGGTTTGTCTTGAATTGATACCGATTCCTTGCTTTGAGGTAGGTCGTTCCTCGCTTGGTGAGCTCTTGGCATTGTTCTGTCAATCTCATTCAACTGTTGTCCCATGATGCTATCAGAGCTTGATGCTTGGGCCTTTGACCTATCTCTTTGGGTTGTTGACCTTGATAATCGTCAAGTCACGTCAATTTGAATAACCAAAAATGACCGAACCCAAAGGTCATGTAACACTCATTCCTCTAAGTACGTCTTGTGTGCTTTGAATTGTAATAAGTCCCATTGTTGAATGGACTCCATGCTGCTCTTAGTAAATGGTCGTTAGCCTTCCACTGAATTGTACACGCCAAAGAGTGTGCCGTTTTTGAATTATCGGGTGATCGAACTTTGATAGTATAAGTAGGCGATTCCAGCTTTGATGTCGGTTCAATTTGTTTGTTAAGTTTCTGCCATCTGGACTGGGTCTCGTTGGGATTCACAGGAGAACACTTAAACTATGTTGAATCAAGAAATCAACCGTTAATCTTTGGGTCCTACGTACACCTGAGTGTAAGTAGATCGTTGCTGGTCTTAGGTCGCGTATGCACTCACACACATGTACGTGGTTTTGTGCGATACGATTGGAATTTTCTTGTAAAGAGCATGTGATAAACGTATATGCATAGAGTAATTTGCGTTAGTATATATAACATATTGCTGTCCTTAATTCATTATGTCTGGATGTTGTGCACACACACACACACGAGTGAAGTCATGATTTATGTTAGCACACACATGTATGTACTCAAGTTGTTATATACGTGACATATGCATATTGATTAGAATGCGTGTGTATGTGTGAATATACACATGTTCTATCTTGGCGCACTCATTTTCAGATTCGAGCTATGGTTGTGTGTGTAAACATATGCTCATGAATCAGAAGTGAGTGCGAACACATGTAGGCAAGTATGCATTTGAAGTTTTTTTTTAAAGTGATGCAAATCGGATCAGTACCGATCGATTCAGCATTTTAACCTTTCAGAAACTTGAAAGAACGGATTCAGTCCGATCTCGCGTATGTATACATCGACTCCTTTTTCATCCATTTACTTTTGCCTCTATGGATCGAGTACTAGTATTCATGACTTTCCAACCAAACCCTCTAGACTCGATCCCTTAAACCATCCTCTCGAACCCTTCCCACCATCGTGACTGACACCTATTCACCTTTCTTGTCCACCGACTTTATCAATTTTTGCACTGAAATGAGGTAAGCTTTTTAATTCCTTCATGGTGGCGAGCTTTAGGACCTATTACGCAGTGAGCAGGTGGATTTGATCTGGTTGGTGAGGAGCAATTGCGAGTCGGTGAGGTGATTTTGAAGTGGCGGATGTTGAGCTTGTTTGGAACGTGGAGGGGATCAGTGTGCACCGATTTGGTGTGGAAGGGAGAAGATGGGCAGAAGAAGATGAAACAGATCGGGTTGGAGTTGGAGCTCGAAGACGGATCGTATCAGGCAAGAAGGATGGAGTTTGGAATTCGGGACTCTTGGGATCAGATCCTTGCTGAGTCATTCTCTGTTTGTTTCCAACACCCACAAGGGCGATTTTTTTGTGTGTTACCAACTCTCATGAGTAATTCACAGCTAATTGTATAAAGAGCATTTGACCTCAATAAATGTATCATATCTTTCTCTGGCTATATTTTGATTTGAAAGAAAAGCATCTTAAATGTTCAATTCAAAATTCATGATTTTGAACATGTTCATCCTATTGTTGATTAAGTGTTTTTTCTAATGATATCCTTTTTTTATACGGTTGTAATGTTTAGATCATTACTTATATCTCAACATGACAACACTCACAATTGAAAACAATACCTATCGCACCAAAGTTGTTGTAACTGAAAAGGGGAAGGGGAATGGATAAGAAATCAGTGTTCTCGGCTATAGATGACAAGTCAGAATTAGTTCTTTGAAAATTATGGAAATAAAAGTGGATGTTTGTGGAAGATTTTTAAGGGGTAATTAATCCAGAAAAGCTTGAATGTTGAGTGGTATATTGATTATTGTCGAAAAACGCGTTCATATGAGTTTTGTTAAGCGAGGAAGACGATGTGCCGTTTTATCGTTTTTTGCAGAATGAATAACATTTTCCTTTTTTCATTTGTCACTTGAGTTTCCTTGTGTGAAAGTATCAGGGAGGGTAAAAATGCATTGGAAACAAATAACTGATATCTGTTTTATAATCAAATATTCGAAGGTGATCAACAGTTGCTTGTTTTTCTAATGATGTCGAGAGATTACAACATTTTCCAAAAACAAACCAAAATCGGTTTATCTGAATATTAGAAGTCTGGAAGCTCATCTTGTTAACTGCACTGCACTAACAGTAACTTACACTAGGCAGTTCTACCTTATATTTGAAGTGGAAAAAACAATATTTGCTCATAGATCATTTAATAAATTTGAATTTCGGAGAATTTGTGCAGGGTGCTTCAGATAGAAGTATTTCAACATTTACTCAAGCGCTAAAACATAGCTTTCATAATTTTACCTTCAAATTATAATTGTAAAGTACAAACAAAATCACAGAAAAAAATATAAATAAAAGATTTGCATATGTAAAGAGACAACTAGATGACGTTCACTTGCTTTCAAAGCTCTTCATTCATGTTGATTTCTCAATATTTACAAGATCTCTTTAACTGTCGCATCTATGATGCACGAATGGAGTCTTTAATGCTAGCCATTCAACCATGGAAATTTTTCTTGGTTTTCTAATCATTGTGTTCGGTCACCATGGTTTTACACTACAAGAAAAATATCCTATTGCAACTAGTTATTTGCAACATGCCCCAAATGTCAGTTGCAGTAAATGATATTTCGCAACAGACCTTTTATAGCTGTTGCAATAGATAAGATTTAACAACAGGCTTTTCCTTCCTGTTGCGAAAAGCATATTTTTCGCAACAGCGCTTTCACGTCTGTTGCGAAAACATACTTTTAGCAACTGCGCTTTCATTCCTGTTGCAATAGACATATTATTTGCAACTACCCTTTCAAGCCAGTTGCAAAAATTATATATTTAGCAACTGTTTTCACTAGTTGCGATAACTATAATTTTTTTGCAACAGGTAAAGCCACTTGCGAAAAACGTATTTTTGAAAATTATTTTTCCTCAAGTAATATTCGGTTATAATATAAGAAGTATAAACATAATAGTTAATACACACACACACACACACACACACACACACACACACATATATATATATATATATATATATATATATATATATGATTAAAATTCGGTTATAGTCATGAAATACACTACAAGAAAAATATAATGTCATTGCGTAGTAAAAAAATAATGTCATTGTACAATAAAAATATAATAGTTCATTATCAATAATTAGTAAATTATAGTTAACAATTTATATTTATTTCTAAAAGTCGTAAATTTGAGTCTATAGATGTTTCTGTATTAACTAATATTGCTTATAAATATTCAACAACTATTTTAAAAAAAGTATTATAAATATATTCAATAATAACACAATATTATTAGCTGTAATAATCAATATTTAATCTTTTTCTAAAATGTGTTACCTTAACATATGTTCAAAAAAAACTTTTTTGACTTTTTTTTTTGTTTTATACGCTAAAATTTTGTTCGTTGCGCACAAATTTTGGCTCCATCCGCCAAACTTTCGTTACTTTTGGCTCCATCTGCACAATTTTTTTGCTCCATCCGCCAAATTTTTGGTCCCTCTGTTCTCTTCGTTTTCCCTAAAAATAAACCTAGATCTAAGCGGTCTCCAAAATAAAAGCGAATCCCTCCCAATCTAACGTAACCCGTCGCCTACTCCTCCGTCCTCTCACTTCCTCCTCTAGACCTGCTTGTTCTAAATCCTGTCGATTACTTGCTATCGACGCCAATTACTTTTCTAATGAAATCAAGGTCATCAAAATCGTGCCGGAATCGTTGGACGCTTATGATACTGCTGGTACCAAAATTGAAAATCCTAAGTTCAGTGTTGAAAACAACGAAAGTGTAAACTGCAAAGAGGGGATCTTGGATTCGAAGAAGGAGAAGCAGAAGTTTTGGTTGATCGGGCTTCGTCTTCGTTCGGGATCGCTGCTGTGACTCTTCCCATTCTAGGCATTAGGGGAAAAATGCGAGGAATTCGAGTAGCCGGAATATTCAGTTCCAACTCTACACATATGAAAAGGTAACAACCAAATTGAACTCTTTTTACAATCAATCCTTCTAGCTTCTGTTCGACAAGCAAATTTTGGTATGAAACTTCTGCGTATTGTGGAATTGAATGATATTACTGGAGAAATTACTGGAGAAGGAATTACTGGAGAAATTTCTGTTCGACAAGCAAATTACTCCAGTAATATCATAAGGCATGATTTGAATACTCCAGTAAATTCTGCTCGACAAGTAATTTCTGTTCAATTTTGATCGTGATATGATATGAATGATATTACAGGAGAAAATTCTGTTCGACAAGCAAATTTGCGTACTGTCAGCTGATTGTGATATGAATGATATTACTGGAGAAGGAAGCATAAGGCATGATTTCAGTCGAGAAAGGATTGAAACACCATGTATCTCTAAAGGTTCTAATTTATACTCATATTACATTTCAATGAAAACGAGTAGCAGTTGCCTATTATTTTTGAACCGTGCTCCACAATTAAAATGACCCAGTTCCTGAATTTTTGGTTGAGAATGCCATCGTGTTTTCTATATCCAATCATAGGCGTATGAAATTCCAGAAATGATCTATTTCAGGTTTGCATTGGATCTTAATTTTTTTTCCAACTATTTTATCCTTCACTTTGTAATTATAACTCATGGTAACCTCCTTTGTGCAATGCACAAATAGTTACATTGGAAGCTATATTAATGAGTATAGTGTACGCTCTGGGTTGTTATCTTCCAGTATAATGTTATGCATGACGAGAATCGGTTCACATATATGTCATACTTCATCTTTTATGAGTTCCTATTCAAAATACTTGGTGATTCTTTGTATTTCTATTTTGCATATGCTTAGATAACAAGTCTCCTAGTGATCTACATTATATGGAAGCAATTGGTACCAAGCTGAATGTTAGCATATGCCATCTAAATCTTGACTCTTTATTGCATCCAAGTGGCTGTCTTGTAAAAAGGTATGTTTCATTTTATTTATTTAAGTCCAGGAAAGGATAAACCGTACATTGGACAAATGTAGTCATGATGGTCCCCGGTCTCCATACATAATATATTTGGATGTATGTAGATTTTGGTGTTTAATGATGTATTTAAATTTACATATTTAGATTTGGACGTATGTACCAATGATGTATTAAACCAACTTTCACCCGATGGTTATGTAAGTAGCCACATATTTTCTTTTGGTGTTCTAACGATAGAGTAATGTGTCACATTGTCCTATCTAGCTCTAATAGGAGATAAATTTGCTTCAATTCCTGTATCTGGTATGTCTTCTTTGAGTTCTTCTAAATTCGTTTGTAATATTTGTGTTTGCCAAATGATCCGGGGTATGTTGTGCTGGCATATCTTTTATTGCATACAGGTTACTATTTGGAGTTGTTTTTTTTTTCTCATTTTTGTGCTTTCGTTTCCTTCTATAAGCATTTCTCTCAACTTGGTATTCTTGGTTGGCACAGGGTCTATTTTTAAGATGATTCTAGGATGACATGAGCCAAGCCTTTGTTTTCATGTGCAGCTTTTTTGGAAGTCTTCGCTTGATAAGCTTTCTTTTCCATTTCTAATAAAGTAAGTTGCCTAACACACTAGAATTCTTCACGTTTCAATTCAAATAGTTATTTCATATTTGTTTTATTATTGCATGTCAATTCTAGGTTTTTATTTGATGTAGAGTTCGCTGGAAGGACATACATATTCATGGATAGGCATGTGCATGTTCATGATCGACAGCAAACCTGGAGCATGAACTGCAGATTTGTTCTAGTGAACTGATGATATTTATTCTCTTGTTATAGTATATGTATGATAGAGTAGATATATGAGTAGAAACTACTCTATACGAAAAAAATTGTGTTGTGTGAGTCAAGAAATTGTTATACATGAATAGTGTATGAAAATTGTAGAAACTTTTATTGTAATTGTTTGTATTATTAAAACTCTATTAAAATAAAAATTTTATTTGTTCATTTCATTCTGTGATATACACTAATATTAAAATAAATACATTTAATATGTAATATCTATAAGCTGTAATATTTTTTTTTTATAGATTTATGTATCTATTGCAACGGGCATATACTGTTGCAAAATAGTCTGTTGCAACAGCAAAAGCCTGTTGCAAAAAAGTATACCGCAACATCTTATTGCAACAAGCAGAAAATGTTGCAGACTTTTAGCAACTTCGGCTATACCTACAGGCGCAGGCCTGTTGCAATAGGTCTACTGCAACAGATATCGCCTGTTGCGAAAAGTGTTTTTTGTTGTAGTGTTAGAAGTAGTTACAAATTCAAGATGTTGCAAGTGTTTTTCGTTTGAACATTTAATACTTCTAACAGATTCTATACTAGATATATTTCAAGTCCTTATTTTTTTTTCCAACAAATATCCGAACAAACATGAAGGGCTCCTATCTTATTCAAACTCATATGTCCTTTGCGCTATGCTTCCTAACATGAGAATAAGTCTGATATGTCTCTGTTTATGTACGGGGTGTTGTTTGCATGCTAGTTCTAGATTAGCTTGTTAATGGACCCTCTCCTTGTGAATGCATGGTATTTGAAGAAAAATTCTTTGACATCTCAACTACTAATGATATAACATTAGAATAATGTTGTGATGATTGCTCAGAAAGTTCACCAGACTATTTTTCATGAAAATCTGTCAGTAGCAGTCAAAAAGATTTCATAATATTATTTCATCAATGGTTGATAAAAAAATTGGGTTTTTATGCAAGTATCGTGCATTTTAGATAGAATTGATCGACTATGAAGATTATTCAAAGTGTCCACTATCTTAATTTTAAATGCAGCATTTTGAATATAACCTTGAATACTGTAGAAATCCTAGCCTATAAAGCATAATAAGTGTCTGATGTATGTAAAGAAAAGCTACCCTTCGTGCATAATATAGCACTGAATTTTTAAAGCTTGTCAAACTTTTTCGAACAAGAAATCTTCACAATACCTCTTGTTGTATTTGCTTCTAAGACCAAAAAGATCGAAGGATAAGGATAAAAAACGAGAAAAAGATTTCTTATAGGTTTTAATAAATGAAGATTTTATTTGTGCATCATACTTGAATGATGAAAACAAGAGATCGTGGTTGTTTTATTTTGATTTGGGAAGTAATAATACTTCTAGATGTGTTGAAGTAAAAAGCATCATATTTCTTTTGAGCCTACGCTACATATTTTCTTCCCAGAGATTTTTCAAATGGGCTAAGAGCATATGTTTATTTACTTCAACAGGAAAGTTTAATCCCTTGTTTCGAACTATCATTGCTGTCATAGCCTTTAATAGACTGAATGCCCTTAATTTATTAGCCAAAGAACCCAACATTGGTTTGATTTTGGAAACTTTTGTAGTCTCTCCAACATTACTAGAAGAACAATTAACCATCAGCTTATTATCTCGCTTTAAATATCTGATCCTAGAGCAGTCGTTGAATACACCTTTCCTTTCAATTTTTACTTACATATATTGGTTCTTCAATGCAAGGTGACTTTGGTGGTAACAGGAAAAATATGTATGAATGTTTCATAACGAGCAGGTAAATTCGAGAACTATACATTACCTTGTTATTACTACTCAATTTTCAGAGTTTTCAAGCATCTTATCATATGCATCATTGGAGAACTTATCTATAGATTTTGCCTAGTTTTTTTCTTTTTTCTTTTTTACTTGTTTAACGTTCAATTAAATTGACCCATATGGCAGCATGAGCATTTATCATCTTTGATAAAAACTCATAGTAATTAAAAGATCAAACTGCTGTAATTGTACTTAATTTTATTGCATGTGAATTTGGTATGTATTGACATTTCCTTTTTCCTACATTCAAAGTGCACATAAGCCGATAATAATCATAGCTTTTGCCACTTATTTTGTTCCAGTTTTCCATAAGTCTTTTACTATTGATATTAGGCTCGATTTCCATGTACTCTTCAACAATGGAAATTACAAGAAAATAGCATGGATGTCAAATCATGTTTTTAACTTTTAGGACCGGCTTTCAATTTTTTAGCACAGAGAACAAATTTTATAACTAATCTTCGCAGAAGGATAACTTTTAGTGAAAATGACAAAGCAGAACAAATGAATATTTAAGACGGAGGCGGTTTGCAACCGCTTTCAATGAAGACGGCTGATTTTGACTGCTTTGGCGATGTAGACGAATGTTGATGGGACGGTAGATTCCAATGACTTCTGGAGTTTCGAGAAAGTGGGTTTGAAATACTTGACAATATTGTCTGGCGGCGATTGTGGCTTTGTCTTCAACAATGATGTGGTGAAGTTGTTTGAGAGGAGAAGCAACAAATTAAGGAACAACTAGCAAATTGGGGAAGAAGACAATATGCATTAATCTTAAATGTGTGTGGCATCATTTAATAATAATAATAATAATAATAATAATAATAATAATAATAATAATAATAATAATAATAACAATAATAATTGATCATGTATATTTCTTTAAATGATGTTGTGTTATTGTAGCAGCTTATGAATAATTAGTTGTGGTTTTTGGAATGTAGTAGAAGCTTTTTTTAAATTGTATTGGTAGATTTAAACAATAGCAACGCTTTTTCTATGTGTGCTACAACTATATTGTATGTTATTATTTTATGGTTTCAAATAAAAACAATTATTCATATTAATATTGTGTGCTATTATTTTATGGTTTCCAATAAATACAATTATTCATATTAATATTGTTTTTAGTAACAATTTTTTGGATTATAATAGTTTTTTCTAAAATAACCGCAGTGGCATTTTATTAGCTATTATGGCAGATGTGCACTAACGCTACTGTGCAATATCGTTTTAAATTATTTTTTAAATAAATTCTATTACACATCCTTTTTTTTGGCAAGGCATATTACACATATCTTTGTTTATAATGCTATTTTATAGCAATGTTTTGTCAATTGTAGTACATATTGTGAGTTGCGTTGTTTCTTTAAATTGTAACAACAGTTTATAAGCAATTGTAACGTACCTTTAGATATGCGTGGTAATTCGATTTGCATAGCATCATTTTTGTTTGTTTAAATAAGTAATATTATGTATGTTCGTAATGCTACTTTAGTTTGTGATCGCTTTTTTAGTTGTAGCAGCAACTTATAAATAATTTTTAAATAATTTTAATATTCTTTTAGGTTCATGTAGTAATGCTATCCCATAGTATAATTTTTGTTCCTTTAACAAATTATTACAATTATGCATATTTATGTTCATTATGCTATTTTATAGTAGCACTAGTATATAACCCATGCCGATGGTACGGATTGAAGTTTTGCTTGACATAACCTACTATATATAATGTGTCGGTTATGCATAATTTGATCGTGATAAATTTATTTGAACATGAACAGCAAGAAAGTACACTAGGATTGATAACTTGTGTATGATATGTGATGTGATAGTGAGTATATAAATAATTAATGCACAGAGTAAGAGTAAAGACAAAAACGATCACATCGGAATTTTTATACTGGTTCGGCCTTCGTGTCATACTTTCATTTTCGAAGCTCTCTTTGGTGCTTTCACTAGCCAACAAAACCTCACTTCGTGAGGAGGAACAATGCTTATACAAATTTCATTTCTTGATGAAGTTGTGTTTGATAAATACAGATTTTGACTTTCAGCACAATTTTTTTTATAATCCTCCTTGAGTGTATTCTATGATTGTGCCTAAATTTGTAAGAAGAAATTTTGCTAGTTATAGCAAATGAATATGAACATGAGACCAGTTGAAAGCTTGAGTGCTTTTAGAGAATGTAAGAGCATGTAGAGCAACAGTAGAATAAGATGATCAATCTCCATTAAAGCAACTTGTATATATAGTTGATCAATAGTTTTAATCAACGGTTACGACTCTTTAGTTTGTTCTATTCGATTATATGTTGTAACTGTTGGTGAAGGAATGCATATGAGGAAGATAAATTGAAGTGTCTTTTTCATGAATATCAGTTATTCAACGGGTCAAACGTTTGATTATACAAGTCAGATGTCTAACTTAGACCTGAGAAATTTTTTGAGGCTTGTGTCAAACATCAGACCCGAAACCCGGACATCTGATTTAGTTCTCAATATTTTTCTGAGAATTAAGTAAGACGTCTGGTTATTGTGTAACAACCCGGATTTTCAGAACCAATTTAAAATTTGTATTTTAGCAATTTTAATGGATTACTTAAAATGATTTATTTTAAATAATAACGACGAAAAATTTATTTTAATCGAAGTTAGAACGAATAAATTTATTTTAATTATAATACGAGCCTGAAATGACGCGGTAGTTTGAAAATTCGATTTTAAATTTCAAATGAATGTACATAATTCAAAATAAATCGGATTTCAGTAAAAACCAGAAATATTTGAATCTGTTTAATTATATCTTTCTAAGAAAAATCCAGATTTCATAACGGGAATTGAAAGTTAAGTCCAGTTTAAAATTCAGAATAGTCGCTATGGAATTTATATATATATATATATTAAATAATATATAGCACTTAAAAATAGTCATTTTTCAAACGACCTTCGTTTTTGACAAAACCACTTTTGTCGGATCCAGAATGTCAAATTATTGCTAAATTACAGTTTTCATAATTTTTGGCATTAATATGTGAGCATGGCAAAAGAAAACGTGTTTGTCAATTTCAATTGAATTGGATCGACCAGAAAAGGGCCATTTTTCAAACGGCCTCCAAATTCGACGAAATTAGTTTTGTTAGGACCGTATCGTCAAAACATAGCTAGATTTATTTTTCTGGAATTTTTGGAGTTAGTATATGGCCCCAGTAAATTAAAATGTACGTTGAAACTAATTTTGAACGTTATATTAATTTATATTTTAATTTTAATGGAAACTGATCGAAACGGTCGAATTGGCTTACCAGACATATCCCATTGTGTTCGGAATGAGGGTAATTGGCTAGAGACGACAGTCGTTGGGTTCGATTTGGAGTTCGAATAAAAATCTGACTTTTTGGAAATAAAAATTAATTAAATTATATATAATGCCCCCCTTTTTGTTTTCTCTCTCCACTCACTCTCGTTCAAAAAAATAAATAAAATAAAACCGACGTTGACCTCGTTCAGCCTCCCCTGTCGCGACCACCCCCCCTCTCTAGGCGTCGCCGTGCCGCCAGTCACACCCACCACCTCCGCGCTTCACCCTCCTCCTCCCCCTCTCCGTTCAGTTTCCCCCAAACCCCTCAAACCAACAGAAAATCGCCGCCCTTCCAAACCCTAGCCTCCAGACCTCCGGCGCCGCATCCCCCACCCTCCTACGACTGCCACCCCCTCCCCCCCCTCGCAAAAAAGGTAAAAGCTAATTAGGATTTTTGTTGATTAATTATAGCGTTAATTACATCACATTTTTATTCGAAATTTTTATGAAATAACATTAAATAAAAATGTGATTTCTTATATATATATATAGCGAATTAAAAATGTGATTTTTATTTAAATAACATTGTATTAAAAATATGATTTTTATGTATATAGTTTTGAAGTAAAAATGTGATTTGTATGTATATAGTTTTGAAGTAAAAATATGATTTTTATGTATATGGTTTTGAAATAAAAATGTGATTTATTATATAGATAACGTTATAAAAATATGATTTTTAATGTAAATAGCGTTGTTTAAAATGTGATTTTTAATATAAACTACGTGAAACAGATTGCGTTGAAATCACGGAGAAGAACACGACGCGCTGAAACAAATCCAAATCCAAACCGTCCAATAAAGAATGATGGAGTGGAAACCAAAGGTGAGAACTCCTTCCCACTCAATTTATTTTACAGTTAAATATATACTAGGATGCAGACGGGGCTTAGAAGCCCCCGACACTATTTTATTGTACAAACCATGGTTGTTTGTTTGGATTGTATTGTGGAAATTTGGATATTGATTGATTGATTTGTTTGGATTTGATTTGGATGTGAATTGGATTGAAATTGGTTTACGTGTGGCGCGAGCCAGTATTAGGCGAGGGATAAGGCTAGACCTTATTCTGGTTCTAGTATCGTGCTGTTATGCTGCCGAAATTTTCTAAAAAGTGTTGGAAAAATTTAGTTAGTTGAAAATATTATTTTTAGCTTATAACTGCGATAAATAAAATAATTATTGGATAGTTAAAAATAAGTTTACACATCCATTTACAAGTCGGACGACTTGTTTATGCTCGCCTATTTTTGTGCTATTGATTGGAACGATAAATTTTACACATCGTCCAACTGCACAAATAATATTCGGTATTTGTTGGTTGAAACCCCACACGGGTATTAGGATGATATTTGACATACACTATTCCCAACTGTTTAGTTGTATGCCAATCGATTGGTTGACAGACTGTTGTAAGTGTTACTTATTTATATTTAATGCTTATGCAGTTGTGTAATGCATTCTGGATGATGGATGATTGGTTATTATTGTTGTTATATACATGTGTTGTATGAAATCCATATAAATAACATTATATGGTAATTGACTGTGTCTGATTCCAATTCAGAAAAAACGAATATTTTGAAATAACGAAAATTTTAAAATAAGGAATATTTTACAATAATATTCAGTAAAGGATTAAAATGTGATTTTGATGTCCAATTTTAGATTGACACGAAAATATTAAAATATGTGAAGCCGTGTTGATTAGTTTTGCGCCATTTTAACGCGTTGATTAGTTTTGCGCCATTTTAACGCGAACAATATTTATATCGATTTTATTCATTTTTATAATGAATATCGAAAAGGAAAAGATTCCAAAATCTGATATTTTGAAAATATTATCATTTAAATATTATAATGATAAAGAGTATTCAATTTTGATTTAAAATAGAAATGGAAGTGGGAATCGATTTAAAACGAATTTATAAAATACGTTTTAAATGGAAATCGACGAAATATATATTATATATATTAAATGGCCTGAATAAAACGCGTCGCGTAGCGATCGTTCGCGAATTTCGACCATTGACTTCGGATTGACATTACGGGAGATCCGACCGTCGGATTCTCCTAAAACCAGAACCGTTAGATTCGTATCGGAAAGAGCTTTCCAACGAATATAAGAGATTTGAAATTTAACGGTTGGATTTGGAACTACGTCCAAATCAAATTTGGAAAAGGTCGTTATGGATGCAGTTCGATGGCCGTTATTGGAAACTGACTGTACGGGCCTTGATAAAATTATTAAAAATATTAATAATTTGTGTAAAATCATAATAAATGATTTGGAAAGAATTGGGATGAAAAATTCCATATTTGTAAAGATAAAAATACATTTTAATCGAAATGAACTAGTATAATAATCCAATATTTTTAAATAAATAAAAATGGATTTGAAATGGTTTTAAAATAACCAAAATTTTCCAATGAATAAATTGGAATGGATTGGAATGGAAATATTCTTCAGAATATTTCGATATTGGATTCCGTGGTTATACGGATATTGTTGTGGGAATTTGGAAGATACAGATATCGTTATTCCCAGTACGATATCCGTTAGTTTCAGAATTTGATATTGAATATAAGCCGATATAATTTCTATTCAGAGCCTTGTATTTAATATTAAATTGGATTTTGGGTTTGTCGTGAATGATGTCTTCATTAACACTGTTCTTAAACCCAGTTGAGAAAAGAATAAATCTTTTAATTAACATTTAGAGAAGTTTACCAATTAATTAACATTTAATTCGAGTTGAAATGAAAGTTGATTGTTGGTTTATCGTGAACTGTGTTTTAAATGACATTCGTTCTTTGTCCCAAATTAACAGCGAAATATGATTATTAATTTATAAATCTTTTTATTAAGATTTAATGGAAATTTTCCAAAGTAAAGTTTTCCAATTTAATATATTAAATTGGAGTTGAATGAAATTCGATTTGATAATAATCGAAGTAAGCTTCTGTGGAGGAAGGCTGTTAATATATATGGAATTTAAAAGACTTTGTCGTTATTCCATTTTTATTATTAGTCGGATACGGAATTGATATCGATTATATATTGATCTGTTTTCCGTGAAGATTCCATAATTAATGGAATGGGATTTTGGGTTTATCGTGAACTGTGTTTTAAATGACATTAGTTCTTTAACCCAGTTAAAGACAAAATTACATGTTTAACATTGTATTTCGAGTTGTATTGTTGATCTCTGCTAAATATATATCTGTTTGGTAGCAGAGAATTTATTCTCTTGTTTAACACCCTTCTCTAAGACGTATGAGCTTAGAGGTTATATATCGGCAGAAATCAATGGTACGGGGTAGATTGTCGATGCGGCATGTTTGATTTCCCAAATTTAAATAATCATTAATATTGATTTTTGGGAAGATTAAAACTAAGTGGAATTTTAATGAACCTTTAATTGGATTGGAATGTGAATGTGATAATTTAAATTATCAAATATGGGGAATGATTGAGAATGGAGTATCACCAGTTTTGCTCCAAGCTATAGTCAAATCTTTAATTAGATTTGAAAGGGAAATGGTAATTAATTTTTACCAATAACACTGTGGTGTTAGATATGGAGTATTACCAGTTTTGCTCCATGGGATGAATATGTTGGGATTAGGATAATAAAAGAAATGATTACTTCGGTATGGTTCGATAATCCCGACTAGTTTATAAACCTTAATTTGGTTTGAATTGATATCCAAAGGAAGATTAAAGAATAAATTTAAAAGAATGTATCTTTCATAAAATTAATGGGAACATATCCCTAAGGATGTGAACATTTAAATAAAAGAATATTCTGAATTGGAATGAGGCGTATATTGTGCTCTTATAGCACTTGATTATAAGATACGTGAATTATTCGGAAAGGCCGGGTTTATACCCCATTCTGAATAATTGATTCGATGATAAGTCGACGATGAAGACGGTGGTTGAAGACCGGAGGTCTTTACATCGTTTGGATGATTACTGATGTCTTGATTGGGCTGTACACCCAAGACAAGGTAATAAGTGGTGATCGTCCAGACGTACTTGGAGATCGACCGGATATGCGAGGGTCTCTCTTCTGTATTGGACATATGAGACAAGGAATAAGGTGCCTCCGGCTTCGTTCAGACCCAGAACGAACTAGTAAATGGATGTGTGTCTGACATTGAATTTTATTCTGTGTTGATTGATTTCTGTTAAATATATATCTGTTTGGTGGCGGAGAATTTATTCTCTTGCTTAACACCCTTCTCTAAGACGTACGAGCTTAGAGGTTATATATCGATAGATATCAGTCGCATGGCGTGAATTGTCGGTGTGGCATGTTGAGATGCAAATGATCAAGGCTTTTGTTGAAAAGCAGAGCCTTGCAGTTAATGATCAAAGCACGGCTTTAAATAGCATAGCTTTGTGTATAACGTTAATTCGCGAGCCTCACACCTCGGTATGAGTCAAAAACGGGATCGTGACTGCAGGGAGTGCACGAAGTTTTTTCTAGCTATGGGTGGTGTCATGGTATGGAGCCCAGACATTTATATTTTTTACCTATGTGGATGGTGGATAGCGAGGCGCCTCGGATATATCGGTTACTACGGAGCCGATGGATAGGTCTGATAGGATCGGGAAACGTGTATTCAGGAATAACTAATCGACTAAAGTATTTGTGGACCGGCCCTGAAGATCCAAGGGTTGCCCCGCGGTGTGTAGTCCTGAGACATTTGCTAGTGTCTTGAATTGGTGAGGAGCCATCCCTGGCCTCGACTCATAGATGGAATCCAATTTCCAATATGAGACCTTTCGGTTAGTATGGCGACATAGTAGGATGAGGTACTATGTCGTCTATGATTGATACATTTATATATGAAGTAATTTTGACACTATATACTTATAATAATATCAAAAATGGTTTGTTTTAAAATGTATCAAGCATGTTTGGCTATTATAAGGGAAAACTCTATTCTCCGGCTTGCGTTGCATTGTGTGATGGGACCTGAGTCTTATAATAGCTTCATTTTTGCAAAAAGCATTGCGCTGGTTGTTTTATGCACTGGTATTCTTGGGAGGAAACCCGTTCCGTGTTATACGGTGTGTCCCCTTGATTTACCAAATTTTAAAGTAAAGTTTTAAATAATTGTTTTACTTCTCACACCAATCCCATGACTGACTTGGAGTTATTGTTTGAACCTAAACTATGAGTGCCCCTATTTTCCACACGGGCAGCTAGTAGTTTTGGTTTTGCAGATATTTCTTTTTTCAGGATCCTGGATTTACAGCTGGAGCTATATTCAGAAAGCTTTGTATTCGTGTATTTCTTTCAGTTGTGTTATGTATTATTTTCCGCTGCTAATGTAATTTAATCTCTGATATTTTTCTGATGTATATTATTTATTCATACTCTGTTATATTCTTGTACTCTGATGTAATTGTTGTAATAAGCAATGAAATGTTCTATTGTTTGTGTTCTGATTTGTCGTGTTCTCAACTCAATCCGGGCTTTCCCATGAGGGGGAGTTCGGGTCATTTCATATTGTTTCAGATAATCTGACACATATATGTGTAAATGGGTGCATTCTGCATCAGACATCTGAACTATGAAGTCAGACTCTAACTTCTATATGGTTGCTTTCCTAATTTCTTTGTATATATATAAGTGTTGTGCATGTATGTGTGTTTTTCAAAGGAGATCGTACACGATATTTAAGATATAATATACTTAAATAAACTTTCTTATGACTTCTTGAATGTTCTTTGAGCTCTTCTCTTGACGAAACGATTTCATTGTTGAAGCTCAATCTTCGTGCCTTTTGTACAAGTAAATGGTTAGATAACTTGATAATATGGTTATTGTCATTAAAATCTGAAAGGCGAGATTCTAACAATCTCCCCCTTTTTGACGATGACAACCACACAACTTTAAGACATAATGTAATATATATGTGCATTGTAACATCCCGTATTTTCAATGGTTTACTTATTAATTTATTTAATTAAATATTTGTTTGGTAATTTAAAACGACCTAAATTAAATAACTTTGAACATTTAATTAATATTAATAATTAAATAATATATTTAATTTCTGAAATAATCGGAAATAGTAGAATTCGCAATGTTGTGTGAATCAGATGATTGAACTAATTTAATTCAGTTTAGAATTGAATTATAATAACGAATCTTTTAATGAACGGCGTTTGAACGTATTAATTATATTATAATTATAATCGAGCTCGTAATGGCGCGGTAGTTCGTAATATTGAGTTTTGAACTTCAATTGAATATACAGAACCCGTTTTAAGTCGGATTTCTGTGAAACAAGAAACATTCGGATCTGGCAAACTATATTTTTCTATTGGATGAGAAAAATCGAGATTTCGTCTAGTAGTTTGTGAGTTATGTCCAAATCAAATTTTCAAATAGTCGTTATGGAATTAGTTTATGTAACGACCCAGAAAATCTGAACCAATTTAAAATTTTTAAATTGGCTAAAATAATGGATTTTAAATATTTAAAATAAATATTTTAGATAATGGCAATGAAAACTGAGTTTGAATCGACATTTGAAAACGAATATAATTAATTATAATTATATTTAGAATTGAAAATGGCGCGGTAGTTCGATAATTCGATTTCAAACTTCAATTGAATATACCGGGTGCAAAACAATCCGGATTTTAGTGAGACCAAAAATAATGGAATCTAATTGGTAATATCTTTCTAACGAATCCGACCAATCGAAATTTGATAGCGGGAATCAAAAGGTATGTCCAATTGAAGATTCTGAATAGTCGCTATGGAATTCAGCCCCTTAAAAATGGACATTTTGCAAATGACCTCGGATTTCGACGAAACCACTTTTGTTAGATCCGCAGTGTCAAGTTATTGCTAGGTTTCAAATTTCATAATTTTTCGAATCAATATGTGAGCGTGGCAAAAGAAAACGCGTTTGACCAGTTTCAGTTGATTTTAATCGACTGGAAATTGGCCATTTTTCAAACGGTCTCAGAATTCGACGAAACTAGTTTTGTTAGGACCGTATCGACAATACGAAGCTGGAAAATATTTTTCTAAAATTTTTCTAGTTAGTATGTGACCCCGGTAATTTGAAATGTGCGTTTAAAATTCAATATAATGATTTAAAAGAAAATTCAAAAGGAAACTGGCTGTAACGATCAAATCAGTTTGCGATACATATCCCATTGTGTTCGGAATGGGGGTTAAACGCTATGGACGACAGGCGGTGGGCCTCGTTTCGTGGTCGTGGGTAAAAGTCAACTTTAAATAATTAAATAAAATAAATAAAAAAAAAATATCTAATTCCCTCCCTTTATTCTTCCTCCTGCCCCCCCCCCCCCCCCCGTTCAATCCTATTTCATTCTTCAGAAAAAAAAAAAAAAAAAAAAACCTAAATCGCCAGCCCCCCCCTCGCACGAACTCCGACGAAGCCCCCCCCCCCCCCCATCGCACGATCACCGACGGAGCAGACCCCCCCCCCCTCGAGACCCTCGACGCCGACGAAACCCGAAGCCACCCACCACCCTCGCGACCGCCTCCTTCCAGCAAAGACGCCGCCGCCAGAACCCCCGACGAACGCCTCCTCCACTTCGAGATCCACGGTGAGCTATTTCATTTTTATTTTGATTTTTATTTTCGAACTTATAAACTAATTTCTGATTTTTGTTTTAGGTTTTAAAAACAGAACTTTTAAAGAATTTTAAAACAGATTTTTTAAAGATTTTAAAAACAGAAATTTTTAAAAGATTTTAAAAACAGAAATTTTTAAAAGATTTTAAAAAAACAGAATTTTTAAAGATTTTAAAAACAGAAATTTTTAAAAGATTTTAAAAACAGAAATTTTTAAAAGATTTTAAAAAAACAGAATTTTTTTGAAAAAAATATAGAAAACTGAAATTTTTGGAAAAGTTAGAACTGTTTTTATAAAAGAATTTAAAACTGATTTGTTTTAAGGAAAAAAAAAAAACTGTTTTTGTAAAAGAAAAACAGATTTTTGATACAAATAAAAATTGAATTTTTAAGAAAAGGAAAAACTGATTTTTAGATAAAAGAAAAACAGATTTTTGATACAAATAAAAATTGAATTTTTAAGAAAAGGAAAAACTGATTTCTAGATAAAAGAAAAACTGATTTTTAGATAAAAGAAAAACTGGTTTTTGAAGTAAAGGAAAACTGATTTTTGATACAAAGAAAAACTGTTTTTAAAAGAAAAGTAAAAAAAAAAACATATTTTTATATGTTGAAAGCAAAAGTAAAAATCATATTTTTATTTAGTGAAAGTCGAAGTAAAAATCATATTTTTATTTAGTGAAAGTCGAAGTAAAAATTATATTTTTATTTAGAGAAAGTCGAAGTAAAAATCATATTTTTATATATTGAATAGCATCGTAAAAATTCTATTTTTACATTTGTAGAGAATACGGGCGAAAGCAACAAAAGGCGAAGATTTCTATAAAGGAAGAGTCTTGCAGTTGGATAGCTATTGGTGAGATTTCTGATTTAAAATTTATATATATATGTGTGAAGTAAAAGTGAATTGCTATATATAAATATATATATATATATATATATATATATATATATATATATATATATATATATATATATACGCCCCCTCGTCCACAAACCATGGACGATATTTATTAGTTGAAATTGTTGTGGAAATTTGATTGATAGCGAATGATTGTTTGGGATTGTTATTGGTTGATTGAGGTTGAAAAATACCCATTTGTGGTTGTGAAATATTTGGTTGAAACCACATAGGATTAGTTTGTGGAATTGAAATAAATATATATACATGCCGCCTGCGTGCGAACTAGATGCATGTTTCCCATTGTCAAAAACCGCGAGGTTTTAAGGTAGAGCGAGGAGCCGTACTAGGGACGGTGCCGGTGTAACTACCCTGCCGTTATGCTGCCGAAATTTTGAATAATATTTGTGTGTTTGAATTATTTTCATATGCTTAAACTATATTTATTCATTGTATTGAAAACATTCATGTGTTGAATTGATATTCATTCGTTGTTTAGAAATTCATGTGTTGAATGGTATTCATATTTTGAAATAAATTGTTCGATAACAAAAATCACATTTTTTATCTATATATAAAAACTATAGAAAACATTCATGTGTTGAATTGATATTCATTCGTTGTTTAGAAATTCATGTGTTGAATGGTATTCATATTTTGAAATAAAGTGTTCGATAATAAAAATCACATTTTTATCTATATATAAAAACTATAGAAAACATTCATGTGTTGAATTGATATTCATTCGTTGTTTAGAAATTCATGTGTTGAATGGTATTCATATTTTGAAATAAATTGTATGATAATAAAAATCACATTTTTATCTATATATATAAAAACTATAGAAAACATTCATGAGTTGAATTGATATTCATTCGTTGTTTAGAAATTCATGTGTTGAATGGTATTCATATTTTGAAATAAACTGTTTGATAATAAAAATCACCTTTTATCGACTATATGAACTATATAGAAAAATAGTGTTTTGAAATGAATCGTTTTACAATAAAAATCACATTTTTATTGTATGCATAAATCGTTGAAATGTGAAGTGTTAAAAATAGCCACTTGTTCAAAATAAACATACGTGAGTTGAAATATTCATTAATTAGCTAATGAAATGATTTGCACCTATTTATGTAACATTAGAATGAATGGTGTTTTTAAACCAAATAGAAATCAAATATGAAGTTGAATAGAAAATGAAAAAATGATATGAACTGTATATATATGTACATGCAATATTCATTGAACAGGTTATAGCAAAGGGGCTAGAGAAGAGGAATAAAATTTTGTGCCCGACAAATAGGTACACATTTACTGATTTGTTTGGGTGATGATTTTGAGCCTATTGGCTAGCCGCTTGGCTTCTTCTTTTTCTTTTTGAGATTAGAAGGACCGGGACGCTATTTGCGATTTCCCGACGCTCCCGGTGCAGGGGAGGTTATGGCGAAATTTTTCCAAAATTTAAGGTGTTAGAAAATTTTTTGAAGTTAAAACGATATTGGAATAATTGAATGAACTATATTTATATAACTATATAAATATAAATAAAATTAAAACGAAACGAAGCCGTGCAGTTCGTATTTCGAAATCGTAATTTCAAACGACTAGTACGGGAAATCCGACCATTGGATTTTCCCGAAACCTCAACCGTCGGGTTCGCCTTGGAATAATCTTTCCAACGGCACCAACCTTGTAAAAATCAAACGGTTGGATTGTCTGGAATGTTTAATTCAAATCTGAAGAAAAACAGCGCCAGAAACGATTATATTTATTTATATATATAAATATAATTATATTTAATCGAATAACGACGCTGCAGTTCGTATTTTGAAATCGAAACTTCAAACGATTGTACCGGGAGATCCGACCGTCGGATTTTCCCGAAACTGGAACCGTTGGATTCGTTTCGAAAAGACCTTTCTAATGATGTAAATTTTGTGAAGATCCAACGGTTAGATTTTCAGATATGTGTAAATCAAATCGGAAGAAAAACAGCGCCACGGCCACTTTATGGCCCGAAACGTCGTTTTGAATATAATGGCTATTTTAAATTAAATAAAAATAGCGATAAATAGTTATAAAATATCGTAAGCGATATGGAATGGAAATAAACTGAATTGGCTTGATTTATGTGATGTTTGATGGTTGAATGTGTTTGGTGTGAAAACTATATTAAAGAACACAATTGGTGTTGTCGAATAATTTAACCATTGAAATAAATCGATTTGAAATTCTAAATATACGTGAATTATTTGAAAAGGCCGAGTTAATTCTCATTTCGAATAATCGACCGACGATTGAAATTCGAAGATGAAGACGATGGTCGAAGACCGGAGATCTTCACCTCGTTTGGATGGTAACCGAGGTCCTGATTGGGAGGCATCCCGAAATATGGATAATGAGTGGTGATCGTTCAGACGTACGTGTTGATCAAAGGGTTTGCGAGGTATTTAGTGCCTCCGGTTTCGTTCAGACCCAGAACGGACTTGTAAATGGACTGTGTGTCTGACATAGGATTTATTCTGTGTGGCATGCTAAGATGCAGTGATCAGGGCTTCTGTTGAAAAGCAAAGTCTTGTGGTGATGATCAAAGCATCGCCTGTGTGGCGTAGCTTTGTGTATAACGTGAATTCGCGAGCCTCACACCCCGGTAGGAACCTAAAACGGGAGGAAGGACCTCAGGGAGGGCATGCGTTTCTTTCTAGCTAGGGTGGTGTCAGTGACCTACCAGCCCTGATATTTATATACTTTTCACCTATGTGGTTGTTGCTGTTGCGAGGCGCCTCGGTTTGATCGGACGATCCGGGTCCGATGGAGTCATTCGTTGGCTCGTTTACGCCCCAAAGGGCGGGGAAACGTATTGTTCAGGCATTTTAATCCACATCGGTGGACCGGCCCTGTCGCTCCTAGGGTCACTCGAGCTCTGATACCACGTTGAGACGACCCGATTTCCCGTTCTCACGGAAACAAGGTTATCTTTGGAATATAACACAGAAACAAATAATAGCAGAACAGAATTAAATAAATACACCAGAATGAACAACAAAATATACTGGATAAAAGTAATCATCAGAGTTACACAGTATACAGGATCTTACTTAGTACAAATACAGTTCAGCTATACATAAATGTCTACAGCGGAAATAAACAAAATATGTACAATAGGAGCTGAACAGCATAAAAAGAAATAAATGATAGAATCCATCTTCAGCTCCAGCTATCCAGAAAGAACCAGCTAAACCTGAATACAAGGCTGCCCGTGTAGAAAAAGGGGCACCCGAGTTTGAGAGTGAAACAAACTACGAGTCAGTCATGGGACTGGTATGAGAAATCTACTCAACACATATATAATTTGGCTAATCACAGGACCACGCCACTTTCGTGGAACGGGTTTACTCCATTGGATTGCCAGTGCTTTAAAACAAATCATTCTTTTAAACATCGCTATGCTTTTTATAAAAATGAAGCCGTTATAAGACTCAGTTCCCACCACACAATGCAACGCAAACCGGAGGATAGAGTTTTTACCTTATAACGGCCAAGGTATGCTTGATACGAATAAAACAAAGGCATTTGATATTATTGCTAGTGTTTATATGTTTTGAAAACAATTTCAAATCATAACTATCAATCATAGGCGACATGAGCGTCCCATGCCACTATGTCGCCAAATGTATATATATACAATCGAAACCGCATCGTCACGTATTTGGAAATTGGATTTCCGTCATGAACCAAGGCAAAAGATAGTCCTTTCCGAATTCGTGACTCTCTAGCCCGAGCCATAATAACCCGGAAATTCTGAGCCAGTTTAAAATTTTTATTTTGGCAAGTTTAGCGGATTCTGAATATTTAAAATGAATTATTTTAAATAATATCGACGTAAAATTTATTTTGAATAGAAATTCGAACGTATATATTATACGCGTCGTCGATAGAATATAAAATATTTATATATAATTATAAATAGAATTGAAAATGGCGCGGTAGTTCGATAATTCGATTTCAAACTTCAATTGAATGTACCGGGTGCAAAACAATCCGGATTTTAGTGAAACCAAAAACATTAGGATCTGATTGATAATATCTTTCCAACGAATCCGAAAAATCAAGATTTCATATCGGGAATCAAAAGGTATGTCCAGTTGAAAATTCTGAATAGTCGCTATGGAATTCAGGCCCTTAAAAATGGACATTTTGCAAATGACCTCGGATTTCGACGAAACCAGTTTTGTTGGGTCCGTGATGTCAAGTTATTGTTAGGTTTCAAATTTCATAATTTTTCGAATCAATATGTGAGCGTGGCAAAGGAAAACGTGTTTTGACCATTTCAGTTGATTTTAATGGACTGGAAATTGGCCATTTTTCTAACGGTCTCAGAATTCGGCGAAACTAGTTTTGTTAGGACCGTATCGTCAATACGAAGCTAGAAAATATTTTTCTGGGATTTTTCTAGTTAGTATGTGACCCCAGTAATTTGAAATGTACGTTTAAAATTCAATATAGTGATTTAAATGTAAATTTAACGAAAACTGATTGTAACAGCCGAACCAGCTTACGATACATATCCCATTGTGTTCGGAAGGGGGGTTAAACGCTATGGGCGACAGGCGGTGGGCCTCGTTTAGAGGTCGAAAAATAAAGGTTGCTTTTTACGGAGAAATTGAAATATTAAAATATAAAATTATATATAAATTCTTTCTAAACCCCCCCCCCAGGCAGTTCATTTCGAATCAAATAAAAAAAAAAAAGGGGAAAAACCCCATCGACGTTGACGCCGCCCTCCCTGGCACCACCGCCTCCACTCGCCCCCCCGTTCATCTCCTCCCCCTCGTGACCCAACCCGCTCCCTCACCGACGAACCCCAAAGCGCCATCGTTCGCGCCCAATTTCAGAGCCCTAGGCGAGCTCGAGTTCGGCCATCCTCTCGGCGGTGGTGGCTCTGGCATGGCCCGACGTGATGGCGACCTTGGATGGATGAACGGCGACTAGAGGTCAGTGCGATGGGGAGCCCTAGGATTCAAGCAAGTTGCGTCTTCCCTGGAGCGCATTACAGAGCATCGAATAGAAGGTAATTTTATTTTTAATTTTATTCTGTAAAACTGATTTTTTTTATATAAGTATTAAAACTGGTTTTTTTTATTTTATTTTTATTTTTATTTTTATTTATTTTTAAAACTGATTTTGTTTAAAAGAAAATCTGTTTTTTTCAGCTTTAGAAACTGATTTTTTTTATTTTATTTTAAACTTTAAAAAGAAAAACTGATTTTTATTTTTAGATTTTAAAAGGAAAAGATTTAGATTTTAAAATAGAAAAGAGTTAAACTTTAAAGAGTAAAAGAAAAGATTTAATCTTTAAATTCAAAAAGGCGTAATCTTTAAATTCAAAAAGGCGTAATCTTTAAATTCAAGAAGGCGTAATCTTTAAATTCAAAAAGGTGAAATCTTTAAATTAGAAAAGGTGAAATCTTTAAAGTAGAAAAGGCGAAATATTTGAAAAGACGAGATCTTTATATAGAAAACATCGAAGTAAAAATTCGATTTTTATATAAAGTATAACGAAGGGAAAATTCTATTTTCACAATATGAAGTTAGCGATAAAAATATGATGTTTATATAATGGAGAATATAAAAATGGGATTTTTATATATACAGCGTATACGGGCGACGAAGATGCGATGGCGATGAAGATTTCTATCAAAGAAGTGCCGTAGAGCTAGGATAGCTATTTGTGAGAACTTCTCACCTTTCAATTTAATTTTTCTAGTTATATATATACTAGGATACAGACGGTGCTTAGTAGCACCCGACACAATCGTCCACAGACCATGGACTTGTTTGTTTGACTGTTTGGTGATTGATTGCGATATTGGTTTGAATGTGGTTTGTGGTGTGAAAAATCAAATCGATAAATTGATTAGGATTAGACGTGCGCCGTTATAAGGCGAAGGAGTAAGGCTAGGTTAGACCCTTACTCCAAATTTTGTGGTTTGCATAACGAAAGTGGATTTGATTGATGTGTGAATGGCGTGGGCCTTCACTAGACCGGGGATAAGGCTGGACCTTGTCCCGTTTCTAGTATCGTGCCGTTATGCCGCCGAAATTTTCTAAAATAAGTTAGAAAAATAGAAAGATCATTTTATTTAAAGAATGAACTGAATAGATATTCATAAGTTAAAATAAAATGTTTTATCGTTAAAAATATAATTTTTAACGTGAATGTGAATAAATAAATATTCATTTACAAACCGGACGGTTTGTTTATGTACACCTATTTGACTGATATTGATTAGGTCGATAAATTTTACACATCGCCCAACTGCACAAATAAAATCTGTGTTTGATTGTTTGAAACCCCACACGGGTGTTGGGATGAAATATGAAGTTCACTCATCCTGATTGATTAAATATGTCGATCGATTGATTGACAGGCTGTTATAAGCGTTAGATATTTATATTTGATGCTTATACAGTGTAGTGCACTTTGGTTGATGGTTGATTATTTTTCAATGCTATTATATACATGTGATGTATGAAAATCCATTTAATTAACATTATATGGTAATTGATTGGGCCTCATTCCAATTTGAAAAATAAAGAATATATAAAATAAGGTTCATGTGTTGACTATACTCATCCGTTGATATTAGTCATGTGTTGAACGAATTATTTTTATAATAAAATTTACATCTTTATCAATATAAAATAAGGTTCATGTGTTGACTATACTCATCCGTTGATATTAGTCATGTGTTGAACGAATTATTTTTATAATAAAATTTACATCTTTATCAATATAAAATAAGGTTCATGTGTTGACTATACTCATCCGTTGATATTAGTCATGTGTTGAACGAATTATTTTTATAATAAAATTTACATCTTTATCAATATAAAATAAGGTTCATGTGTTGACTATACTCATCCGTTGATATTAGTCATGTGTTGAACGAATTATTTTTATAATAAAATTTACATCTTTATCAATATAAAATAAGGTTCATGTGTTGACTGTACTCATCCGTTGAGATTAGTCATGTGTTGAACGAAATATTTTAACCAAAAATAGTCACACATGGACGGTACTCATTCGTTGAGATTAGTCGTGTGTTGACAAAAAGAAATATTTGAAACAGAATATATAAAGCCGTGTTGAATAGTGATGCGCCATTTTGACGCGAACGATATTTATATCGATTTTAACGATTTCGAAATGAATTGAATATATAACGATTTCGAAATGAATTGAATATATAACGATTTCGATTAGAATTGAATATAAAACGATTTCGAATTTGAATCGAATAGAAAACCAATTTGATTTCAAATTGAAATTCATTTTTTATTCAAATTAAATTCGTTTCGGTTTCTATTTGAATCAAGTTCATTATATATTCAAATTAAATTCGTCAAGAACTATGCGGATGTGTTCGAGGAAGTTGTTCGCTTACCTCCGCAAAGAGAAATAGATTTCAAGATTGCTTTAATTCCCAATGCAAGGCCGGTAGTTCACGCTATTCGAAGAATGTCCTTGAAAGAGAAGGAGGAATTAGACAATCAAACAAGACAGCTAGTATGGAAAGGTCTGATCAGGCCTAGTTTCTCTGATTGGGGTGCAGCAGTGGTGTTTGTCCCAAAATCTGACGGTACTCTACGTCTATGTGTGGATTATCGTGATTTGAACAAGCAGACCATAAAGAACAAATATCCATTGCCGCGAATAGATGATTTGTTGGATCGATTAAATGGAGCACAAGTATTTTCACGAATGGACCTAGCTACAGGTTTCCATCAACTTCGAATTGCCGAAGAATGTGTTCCAATGACAGCATTCAGAGGCCCCGACTTATTCTACGAGTGGTTAGTAATGCCGTTCGGCTTATGTAACGCTCCATCTTATTTCGTCGATTTAATGAACAGGGTATTCAGAGGAGTTTTGAATAAATTTGTTCTGGTTTTTATTGATGATATTCTAATCTTCTCTAAATCAAAGGCCGAACATGAAAAACATTTGGAACAAGTGTTAGAAATTCTCAGACGGAATGTATTAAAAGCCAAGTTTTCCAAATGTATATTCTGGCAAGATGAAGTGAAATTTCTGGGCCATGTCGTATCGAAAGATGGAATCGCTGTGGATCCAAGCAAAATCACAGCTATTCAGAATTGGAAACAACCCAGTACTCCCACTGAAGTCCGCAGTTTTCTCGGATTGGCTAGCTATTACCGAAAGTTCGTTAAAGACTTTTCGAAGATATCTGGCCACTTAACGAAGCTTACAAAGAAGCATTCTAAATTCAAATGGACTCAAGAGAATGAGGAGGCTTTTGAAGAGCTAAAGTTGAGATTAACAACAGCTCCAGTGTTAACCATCATTGATGGCAACCAGGATTTAAAAGTATGGACTGATGCTTCTAGAGAAGGCCTTGGCGCAGTGTTAATGCAAAGAGGCCAAGTAATTGCTTATGCTAGCCGTCAACTGAAGCCACATGAGAAGAACTACGTAACTCATGATCTTGAGTTATTGGCTATCATATTCTCTTTGAAAATCTGGAGACACTATCTTCTGGGCGAGAGATTTGAACTGTTTACAGATCACCAGTCGTTAAAGTATCTGTTCACTCAGAAGGACTTGAATCTGAGGCAACAACGTTGGCTGGAGTTTCTTGCAGCATATGACTTTGAAATTATATACACTCCAGGGAAAGCCAATGTCGTGGCTGATGCGTTAAGCCGAAAGAATGTAATGATCGCCAGTTTCATCATTGCGACTTCATTGATTGATAAGATATCGGCTCTCCAAAAGGACGACCAATTTATCAAAGGAATAAGTCAGCGAATTCGTGAAGGCAATGCTTCGGATTTCCAGTTAGACAGCGAAGGGATTCTGAGGTTAGAAGGACGAATTTGCGTTCCAGGAATTCCTGAACTCAGAAGAGAGGTGCTTGATGAATGCCACAAATCTAAGCTCAGTATCCATCCAGGTGTGAATAAAATGTATAACGATATCAAACGCACATTCTGGTGGAAGTCGCTAAAAAGAGACATCTCGATATATGTGAGTCGATGCCCTACTTGCCAGCTAATTAAAAGTGACCAACAGAAATTGGCTGGATTATTACAACCGCTGGAAGTTCCTGGCTGGAAGTGGGAACATATTTCTATGGATTTCATTGATGGTTTGCCCAGAACCAGAAAGGGAAATGACAGTATTTGGGTGATCGTAGATCGCTTCACGAAGACCGCCCATTTCATACCTGTCAGATCAAACAGAACTGCTCAGAGTCTGGCGCAGATTTACTTCAGGGAAATAGTTAGACTACATGGAGTGCCGCTCAGTATAGTAAGTGATAGAGATACAATATTCACTAGTAAATTCTGGGAAGCATTTCAAGTCGAGCTGGGAACGAAGTTAAACATGAGCACCGCTTATCATCCTCAGACAGACGGTCAGACTGAGAGGGTGAATCGTATTTTAGAAGATCTATTGCGGGCTTGTATTATAGATTTCGGTGGATCATGGGAAGACCATCTGCATTTGGCTGAATTCTCTTATAACAACAGCTACCAGGCGAGTCTGACAATGTCGCCATTCGAAGCATTGTATGGTAGACCGTGCCGATCTCCTGCTTGTTGGGTCGAGCCTGGAAATAGACTTGTGTTGGGCCCTGATATGATTCGAGAAGCTGCCGACAAAGTCGATTTTATTAAGAAGCGATTACTCGCCGCTCAAAGCCGACAAAAGAGCTATGCTGATAAAAGAAGAAGAGATATATCCTTCGAAGTTGGCGACTATGTATATTTGAAAGTATCGCCGATGAGAGGAGTTATCCGGTTCGGTAAAACTGGAAAGTTAGCACCCAAATTCATTGGTCCGTTTCCTATTCTGGAACGGATTGGAACTCTCGCATATAAAGTTAAATTGCCTGACTGGTTGCCTGGTGTGCATGATGTATTTCATATATCTCAACTTCGAAAGCACGTTCATGATCCAGACTTGATCGTGGAAGAAGCAGCTCAGCAGGACATTGAAATTACGCCAGAATTAGCCGTGAGGCGAGAGCCGCTAAAGATTATCGGCAAAGAAACCAAAGAGCTGAGGAACAAGAAGGTTCACTTAGTCAAGGTGCAATGGAGTGGAGATCCGCGAGATTGTACTTGGGAAACAGAGGAGAGCATTCAGAAAGCTTATCCTAGATGCCGAGTAGATATCTCTGATTGACTCTGGTGCAAGGTACATTTACCCTACTTTGCATTACCGTTTAATTCTCTATTCTGTTGCTATTTTCTTCCCATGGATGTGCATTGTTTATTCTATACTCTGAATATTAAAAACAAATTGGTTGCTGTGCTGTGTGATTGTAGATTTATCAAACCACTTTCGACTTTATTCCTTTTCGGGGACGAAAAGTTTTAAGTGGGGGAGATTGTAACGACCCAGAAAATCTGAACCAATTTAAAATTTTTAAATTGGCTAAAATAATGGATTTTAAATATTTAAAATAAATATTTTAGATAATGGCAATGAAAACTGAGTTTGAATCGACATTTGAAAACGAATATAATTAATTATAATTATATTTAGAATTGAAAATGGCGCGGTAGTTCGATAATTCGATTTCAAACTTCAATTGAATATACCGGGTGCAAAACAATCCGGATTTTAGTGAGACCAAAAATAATGGAATCTAATTGGTAATATCTTTCTAACGAATCCGACCAATCGAAATTTGATAGCGGGAATCAAAAGGTATGTCCAATTGAAGATTCTGAATAGTCGCTATGGAATTCAGGCCCTTAAAAATGGACATTTTGCAAATGACCTCGGATTTCGACGAAACCACTTTTGTTAGATCCGCAGTGTCAAGTTATTGCTAGGTTTCAAATTTCATAATTTTTCGAATCAATATGTGAGCGTGGCAAAAGAAAACGCGTTTGACCAGTTTCAGTTGATTTTAATCGACTGGAAATTGACCATTTTTCAAACGGTCTCAGAATTCGACGAAACTAGTTTTGTTAGGACCGTATCGACAATACGAAGCTGGAAAATATTTTTCTAAAATTTTTCTAGTTAGTATGTGACTCCGGTAATTTGAAATGTGCGTTTAAAATTCAATATAATGATTTAAAAGAAAATTCAAAAGGAAACTGGCTGTAACGATCAAATCAGTTTGCGATACATATCCCATTGTGTTCGGAATGGGGGTTAAACGCTATGGATGACAGGCGGTGGGCCTCGTTTCGTGGTCGTGGGTAAAAGTCAACTTTAAATAATTAAATAAAATAAATAAAAAAAAATATCTAATTCCCTCCCTTTATTCTTCCTCCTGGCCCCCCCCCCCGTTCAATCCTATTTCATTCTTCAGAAAAAAAAAAAAAAACCTAAATCGCCAGCCCCCCCCTCGCACGAACTCCGACGAAGCCCCCCCCCCATCGCACGATCACCGACGGAGCAGACCCCCCCCCCTCGAGACCCTCGACGCCGACGAAACCCGAAGCCACCCACCACCCTCGCGACCGCCTCCTTCCAGCAAAGACGCCGCCGCCAGAACCCCCGACGAACGCCTCCTCCACTTCGAGATCCACGGTGAGCTATTTCATTTTTATTTTGATTTTTATTTTCGAACTTATAAACTAATTTCTGATTTTTGTTTTAGGTTTTAAAAACAGAACTTTTAAAGAATTTTAAAACAGAATTTTTAAAGATTTTAAAAACAGAAATTTTTAAAAGATTTTAAAAACAGAAATTTTTAAAAGATTTAAAAAAAACAGAATTTTTAAAGATTTTAAAAACAGAAATTTTTAAAAGATTTTAAAAACAGAAATTTTTAAAAGATTTTAAAAAAACAGAATTTTTTTGAAAAAAATATAGAAAACTGAAATTTTTGGAAAAGTTAGAACTGTTTTTATAAAAGAATTTAAAACTGATTTGTTTTAAGGAAAAAAAAAAAACTGTTTTTGTAAAAGAAAAACAGATTTTTGATACAAATAAAAATTGAATTTTTAAGAAAAGGAAAAACTGATTTTTAGATAAAAGAAAAACAGATTTTTGATACAAATAAAAATTGAATTTTTAAGAAAAGGAAAAACTGATTTCTAGATAAAAGAAAAACTGATTTTTAGATAAAAGAAAAACTGGTTTTTGAAGTAAAGGAAAACTGATTTTTGATACAAAGAAAAACTGTTTTTAAAAGAAAAGTAAGAAAAAAAAAACATATTTTTATATGTTGAAAGCAAAAGTAAAAATCATATTTTTATTTAGTGAAAGTCGAAGTAAAAATCATATTTTTATTTAGTGAAAGTCGAAGTAAAAATTATATTTTTATTTAGAGAAAGTCGAAGTAAAAATCATATTTTTATATATTGAATAGCATCGTAAAAATTCTATTTTTACATTTGTAGAGAATACGGGCGAAAGCAACAAAAGGCGAAGATTTCTATAAAGGAAGAGTCTTGCAGTTGGATAGCTATTGGTGAGATTTCTGATTTAAAATTTATATATATATGTGTGAAGTAAAAGTGAATTGCTATATATAAATATATATATATATATATATATATACGCCCCCTCGTCCACAAACCATGGACGATATTTATTGGTTGAAATTGTTGTGGAAATTTGATTGATAGCGAATGATTGTTTGGGATTGTTATTGGTTGATTGAGGTTGAAAAATACCCATTTGTGGTTGTGAAATATTTGGTTGAAACCACATAGGATTAGTTTGTGGAATTGAAATAAATATATATACATGCCGCCTGCGTGCGAACTAGATGCATGTTTCCCATTGTCAAAAACCGCGAGGTTTTAAGGTAGAGCGAGGAGCCGTACTAGGGACGGTGCCGGTGTAACTACCCTGCCGTTATGCTGCCGAAATTTTGAATAATATTTGTGTGTTTGAATTATTTTCATATGCTTAAACTATATTTATTCATTGTATTGAAAACATTCATGTGTTGAATTGATATTCATTCGTTGTTTAGAAATTCATGTGTTGAATGGTATTCATATTTTGAAATAAATTGTTCGATAACAAAAATCACATTTTTTATCTATATATAAAAACTATAGAAAACATTCATGTGTTGAATTGATATTCATTCGTTGTTTAGAAATTCATGTGTTGAATGGTATTCATATTTTGAAATAAAGTGTTCGATAATAAAAATCACATTTTTATCTATATATAAAAACTATAGAAAACATTCATGTGTTGAATTGATATTCATTCGTTGTTTAGAAATTCATGTGTTGAATGGTATTCATATTTTGAAATAAATTGTATGATAATAAAAATCACATTTTTATCTATATATATAAAAACTATAGAAAACATTCATGAGTTGAATTGATATTCATTCGTTGTTTAGAAATTCATGTGTTGAATGGTATTCATATTTTGAAATAAATTGTTTGATAATAAAAATCACCTTTTATCGACTATATGAACTATATAGAAAAATAGTGTTTTGAAATGAATCGTTTTACAATAAAAATCACATTTTTATTGTATGCATAAATCGTTGAAATGTGAAGTGTTAAAAATAGCCACTTGTTCAAAATAAACATATGTGAGTTGAAACATTCATTAATTAGCTAATGAAATGATTTGCACCTATTTATGTAACATTAGAATGAATGGTGTTTTTAAACCAAATAGAAATCAAATATGAAGTTGAATAGAAAATGAAAAAATGATATGAACTGTATATATATGTACATGCAATATTCATTGAACAGGTTATAGCAAAGGGGCTAGAGAAGAGGAATAAAATTTTGTGCCCGACAAATAGGTACACATTTACTGATTTGTTTGGGTGATGATTTTGAGCCTATTGGCTAGCCGCTTGGCTTCTTCTTTTTCTTTTTGAGATTAGAAGGACCGGGACGCTATTTGCGATTTCCCGACGCTCCCGGTGCAGGGGAGGTTATGGCGAAATTTTTCCAAAATTTAAGGTGTTAGAAAATTTTTTGAAGTTAAAACGATATTGGAATAATTGAATGAACTATATTTATATAACTATATAAATATAAATAAAATTAAAACGAAACGAAGCCGTGCAGTTCGTATTTCGAAATCGTAATTTCAAACGACTAGTACGGGAAATCCGACCATTGGATTTTCCCGAAACCTCAACCGTCGGGTTCGCCTTGGAATAATCTTTCCAACGGAACCAACCTTGTAAAAATCCAACGGTTGGATTGTCTGGAATGTTTAATTCAAATCTGAAGAAAAACAGCGCCAGAAACGATTATATTTATTTATATATATAAATATAATTATATTTAATCGAATAACGACGTTGCAGTTCGTATTTTGAAATCGAAACTTCAAACGATTGTACCGGGAGATCCGACCGTCGGATTTTCCCGAAACTGGAACCGTTGGATTCGTTTCGAAAAGACCTTTCTAATGATGTAAATTTTGTGAAGATCCAACGGTTAGATTTTCAGATATGTGTAAATCAAATCGGAAGAAAAACAGCGCCACGGCCACTTTATGGCCCGAAACGTCGTTTTGAATATAATGGCTATTTTAAATTAAATAAAAATAGCGATAAATAGTTATAAAATATCGTAAGCGATATGGAATGGAAATAAACTGAATTGGCTTGATTTATGTGATGTTTGATGGTTGAATGTGTTTGGTGTGAAAACTATATTAAAGAACACAATTGGTGTTGTCGAATAATTTAACCATTGAAATAAATCGATTTGAAATTCTAAATATACGTGAATTATTTGAAAAGGCCGAGTTAATTCTCATTTCGAATAATCGACCGACGATTGAAATTCGAAGATGAAGACGATGGTCGAAGACCGGAGATCTTCACCTCGTTTGGATGGTAACCGAGGTCCTGATTGGGAGGCATCCCGAAATATGGATAATGAGTGGTGATCGTTCAGACGTACGTGTTGATCAAAGGGTTTGCGAGGTATTTAGTGCCTCCGGTTTCGTTCAGACCCAGAACGGACTTGTAAATGGACTGTGTGTCTGACATAGGATTTATTCTGTGTGGCATGCTAAGATGCAGTGATCAGGGCTTCTGTTGAAAAGCAAAGTCTTGTGGTGATGATCAAAGCACCGCCTGTGTGGCGTAGCTTTGTGTATAACGTGAATTCGCGAGCCTCACACCCCGGTAGGAACCTAAAACGGGAGGAAGGACCTCAGGGAGGGCATGCGTTTCTTTCTAGCTAGGGTGGTGTCAGTGACCTACCAGCCCTGATATTTATATACTTTTCACCTATGTGGTTGTTGCTGTTGCGAGGCGCCTCGGTTTGATCGGACGATCCGGGTCCGATGGAGTCATTCGTTGGCTCGTTTACGCCCCAAAGGGCGGGGAAACGTATTGTTCAGGCATTTTAATCCACATCGGTGGACCGGCCCTGTCGCTCCTAGGGTCACTCGAGCTCTGATCCTGTGGCTCGGGCTAGAGAGTCACGAATTCGGAAAGGACTATCTTTTGCCTTGGTTCATGACGGAAATCCAATTTCCAAATACGTGACGATGCGGTTTCGATTGTATATATATACATTTGGCGACATAGTGGCATGGGACGCTCATGTCGCCTATGATTGATAGTTATGATTTGAAATTGTTTTCAAAATATATAAACACTAGCAATAATATCAAATGCCTTTGTTTTATTCGTATCAAGCATACCTTGGCCGTTATAAGGTAAAAACTCTATCCTCCGGTTTGCGTTGCATTGTGTGATGGGAACTGAGTCTTATAACGGCTTCATTTTTATAAAAAGCATAGCGATGTTTAAAAGAATGATTTGTTTTAAAGCACTGGCAATCCAATGGAGTAAACCCGTTCCACGAAAGTGGCGTGGTCCTGTGATTAGCCAAATTATATATGTGTTGAGTAGATTTCTCATACCAGTCCCATGACTGACTCGTAGTTTGTTTCACTCTCAAACTCGGGTGCCCCTTTTTCTACACGGGCAACCTTGTATTCAAGTTTAGCTGGTTCTTTCTGGATAGCTGGAGTTGAAGATGGATTCTATCATTTATTTCTTTTTATGCTGTTCAGCTCCTATTGTACATATTTTGTTTATTTCCGCTGTAGACATTTATGTATAGCTGAACTGTATTTGTACTAAGTAAGATCCTGTATACTGTGTAACTCTGATGATTACTTTTATCCAGTATATTTTGTTGTTCATTCTGGTGTATTTATTTAATTCTGTTCTGCTATTATTTGTTTCTGTGTTATATTCCAAAGATAACCTTGTTTCCGTGAGAACGGGAAATCGGGTCGTCTCAGTTTATAATTTTTAATGATTTATTTATATAATAAAAGGGATTTTTATTTTATATATTGAATATCGATTAACCTGGATTTGAAATAAGGAGTTATAAATCCAAATATATATATATATATATATTTCGGAGCTGTATGATATTGTATAGGGATATATATACGATTTAATATTTAATTTAATTGTTTTTAAATATATTAATATTTAAATGGTTTATATTGGAGCCTTAGAAAGTAGTCATTTTTGCAAACGATCTCCTTTTTCAACGAAATTAATTTTGTTGGATCCGGAATATTAAATTTTTGCTAGATTTCAATTTTCGTGATTTTTGGAGTCAGTATGTGGCTGTACGGGATTTTAATGTGAAAAATAGTCAATAATTTAACTTTAAAAATACGCTGTGTGAGCAAACAGATTCAGAATTCGATGAAACAAGTTTCGTTGGGTCCGTAATGTCGTACTACAGCTGTATGCCCATTTTCATCAAATTTGGATATCGTATGTGACCATATGAATTTTTAGAGGACAAATACAAGCACCGATAACAATATAAATTAATAAAAAAATAATGAAGCTTCTAATACAAGCCAAATATATTCTAATAATACACTACCATAACCCTAATCCCCTCAAACTTTTATTTCCTGGCCAATGTAAAATCCGCCGCTACTATTTCATCCTCAAACCAAAACAAGGAAAATGAGGTCTTCATAAATCCAAATAAATAGAAATAAATCTCTAGAAAATAGCAAACATGTATATTTAGGTTCTGCTTGAGTTCCTCTTCAAGCTAGTATAAGTTTTAAAGTCTTCGATGCCATTCTCGTCCACTGTCTTTTGCGAATGTCACTTAGGGTTGCCGATTTCGGGTTCTTGAAGCATTTATGTTTGTTTTGGTGGTGGTTTTGGATTCGCGATGTTGAATAGCATGGTGTGGAATTTTTTGGGAGAGATGGTGATAAAAGGTTCAATACCTGTACGGGTTCATCAAAAAAGCGTTCGACGTCGGGTTTTTTCATGGGACCTCGAGTTGATGGAAAATGGGATGAGGCGATAGAGTTTTAGACGAGGCAGAAAATGTTGAAATTGGTTTTGAGTTTAGTGGCAAGGTGAAGGAGAAACGAGATGTAAATGTTCGGCCATTGACGATGGAAGACGCAACAAGTTCAGCAGTCCTATTCGGGAAGGAGAAAGGGATACAGGGTTTTTTAACGTGGGTTTGGATATAGGTTTTAGGCTGGGGAACATTGGTGAGGCCCAATATTTTTATATAAAATTAAGTCTAAGTTAATATAATTTGCACATTTACTTATAATTATCATAACTTGTTCACATATTAACGAAATTCAACAAAACAGAATCCGTTAGGATCGTATAGACGAGGGCTTCACAATGAAACTGGTTTGGAGAGATTTGGAGCTCATTACAATTTATAGCGAAATAAATTGCCTGGTCTGAATCAACGACAATTGTCGTTATTTAGCGATAAACCACCAAAGTGAGTAAATCTCACTAACTCTGTCCCGTTTATATTTTTATAAACGTAATTTAGTATTGATAAATGATGACTGATTGCTTTGTGATGATTGTTTGGTTGAACTGTTAATTGATTGGTTGAAATTATAGATCTAGCAATATATATATATATATATATATATATATATATATATATATATATATCGTTAATCAAATATTGATTCTATTTATCAGAATATTTCATGTTGAAATGAAATCGATGTTATTTATATTGTTTAACATCTGTGGATGCAGGGAAATAGGTTGGAGTGATCCAACTTGATTCCTCAATATTTACAATACTGTTTTTTTTTTCATATATTGTGATATATGATGTGATATGTAATATGTGATTGATTATGATGACACTGATCTTGTTATTTGGTATTTTAAATACCATAAGAAATACTGAAATGTAAAAAGGGAATTTTCAAAGTGTATATTGAAGATAAAATGTTTATTTAAAATCAGTGGATTTTATAAAAAAGGAATTATTTGGGAAATTAAATAAGAACTTCTGTATATAAATTATTAACAGTTGTATGGAAGTTTTAAAAGGCCGTTTGGATATAAATACTGAATGAAGGTAATAAGAGGTAAATAAATGAGTATATGGAGTAAATATAATATTTGGGAAATTTATAGAATATTTATAAAGGGAATTGCCAGGTATAAAAGAACTACGAGAAGATGGATTTAAAATTTAATAGAAATCTATTTTTAACAAATAAATTGAGAATAATTTATAAAGGATGTTTATAAATTAAGAAAATATTTATCATTGGGTAAATAAATAAGTTATAAAATGTGAATTTATATAGAGAAGTAAAAATCGGTTTTAACACCGATATTTGAAAATGGAATGTAAACTTAACATTTATAAAGGGAATTATAAAAGGATGGAATGTGAATTTGAAAACGGAGAATCTATTTTGAAAAAATAGAAATGTAATTTCCAATGGGCTAGAAATAAATAACTTGTTTAATAATAAAAACAAGTAGTGTGATTTATAAACAATGTTTATAAATGAAATAAAAATAATTGTCAGTGGATAATTTGGATTGTAAATTCAGAAGTGAATTTGAAAGGGGAAATTGGGAGTTGTTTTATAAGGGAAACGATGGAATTTATTTCGATTTTTGAAATATGAATAGGGTTAAAATAAAATCCATAAAGATTTGTAATTAGGATTCGACTAGGCAAAATGTTATAAAATAATTTATTTAAGAATTATATAATGGATAAATCGAAATTTGACAAGATAATTAATATTCGGTTTGAAAACAATATTTTATAATCGTATATAAAGGCAATAGAGAATTATAAAATTATTATATAAAATCAATTATGATGTTGACATGAAAACGAGATTTGATAAATAAAATGGAATATGAATAAGAAGTTATAAAATGATTCGATATTGAAGTTTAAAAATGTGTTAGTATTTAAATTATGAAATCAAAATTTGATTTGATAAAACGAGTCCAGTTTTCTGTAAAGGGATAATATTCACGTTTTAAAATGAATAACGACTTAAAAGAAAACGTTTTGCAGAATTAAAATTGTTATAAAAGGAAATTGGTAATTTTGGGAAGTACTAAATCAAAGGCAGACCATAGAATTAACAAAGGGGTGGGATGATTTATAGTTTGGCTAACATACAGTTTAATAATAATGCATTTTGTAATTTTGACATTGAGTAAGTAGTAAGGCATTTTTTTTCGACACTGGGCTGCAGCCCAGGCTTGCTTGGGGCTAGCTCCGCCCTTGTACTAAATTCAAAAATGAATTTAGAAATTGAGTTGTCCTGAAAGGGTAAAATATGCTAGAGTTCGTAACGTAAATCGAATATAGTTTATTTGAAAGCGAGATTATCGAATATAGTTTATTCGAAAGGGATTATCAAATATAGTTTATTCGAAAGAGATATATTGAATATAGTTTATTCGAAAGGGATTATCGAATATAGTTTATTCGAAAGAGATTATCGAATATAGTTTATTCGAAAGGGATTATCGAATATAGTTTATTCGAAAGAGTGATTTTCGAAGCTAGTTTATTTGAAAGAGAGTTATCGAATATAGTTTATTCGAAAGAGATTATCGAATATAGTTTATTCGAAAAAGAGTTATCGAATATAGTTATTCGAAAGAGAGTTATCAAATAGAGATTATTCAAGAGAGAATTATACATTGGGATTCGACTATATCGAATGTAGGGAAGTGCTTTTTTACTTTCCGGTTTTTAAAATCAAGATTTATTTATTTAATAATTTCCTGAGTATCGATCTGATGTTGTTTCGGCCTTCGAGGTTTATACTTAGGAAGTTTTTCTTTTACTAGTTTACAGTTAGAGACTGATAGATGTGGGAGGATAGTGATGCGTGAATCAGAAATGGAAACTTTTTCCAAAGTTAATAACATATATTTTCTAAATTTAGAAAATAAGAATGTATGAATATATGGAAATGGGAAATGGTGAAATGAATAAATTAATGATAAATTAATTTAAAGTAAAAAATGTTGATTGATGATTGATCAATAAAATTTCCATTTGGAGATAAGATCGTTGCGTGTATGGATGTTTTCCTTTGATAGTTAAATAACCGACTACCAAAGTTTTGACCATTTTTCTGTCGTCAATACGGAGAGACCGGGATCAGATTTATTATCTGAAAACCACTCCGTATGGGAATTAGCGTTGCAAATCAAATATGATAAAGAAAATTGAAGATGGAGTTTATGCAAGGGCTGTTCTGGCAAATCCTAGGTAGAAATTGCCTAAGATGGGTTTATAGAATAGTGCCTTCGGTTTGTCCAGTCCCATGACAACCTGTATGGAAGAATGTCTGACAAAGTATGTTTAATAGATCGCGTAAGTTGATCTCTTCAAACGTATTTACGTTTGGTGGCGGAGGAATTCGTTTCTTTTAGCTGTATACCTGTGGTATTTTTAGGGAAATCAATTTGTGATTTGGCGGGTATGACGATATGACATTCAAAGTAAATAAAGGTGTGATCTGTGGCCTTTAGCCTCACAACCAGGAAATGGTATAAAATCGGGTAGGTCGCATGGCTAAGTGGGTAGCTGCCAATTAGGGTGTAATGTCACCTGATCTAGAGAAATTCCATTTACTTCTTTAAACTATTTCGATGCTGTACCTTTTGGGAAATGGTTGTTGATCCCAACCGTTGGTGATAATACATTCGGTACACTCAAGCGAAATGAGTGACCGGTCATGTTTAGCCTGGGTTACAGGATGTTCTTGTTGAACCCGGTGTATTCCTTTCTAGAGATACACTATCGGAAGGTGGTTCCATACCTTGCCAGTTGGAATCCATTACCCAATAAGCACCTGTGGTTTTTAATTATATATTATGTATGTGGAACATGAGATGAAAGCGTTCTGCTAGATTGTTGATTATTCGATTTAGACACTATTATAATATCAGAAGAGATTTGATATAAAGAATATTTTGGTTTATCGTAAGGTAAAAACCATCCGTGTTTATGTGTGGATCGGTCTTACGATTATCCTTTATTTTAAAACGGATTTTAAAATTTAAACAAATGGTTGGAGTTTACTCACACCAGTCACGTGACTGACCCAGAGTTTATTTTGTTTTGTTTTCCCTAAACTCTTGGGTGCCTAATTTTGTACGGATAGTCAAGTACTCGGGATTTTACAGATATACTTGGAGAGCTTGGAGCAGGAGTCTTCAGGATTATATAGCTATTGTTTATTTCCGCTATGTTGTAAGTATGTACTCCGATAATGGCATTGTATACAAATACTAGTTTTATTTCTAAGATGTGTTATATAATATATTTATTCGTTCCGCTGTGAGATTCATGTTACTCTGATTCTGTTGTTATGTTCTTCTCCTTCTTCTATTCTAACTTTCTATCTTATCTATTCTCACCCTCTAATTTCTTTCTATTAATGATCTGGTATGTTCGATACTTGAATAATTGACATGAGTTTATGTCGATTTTCTGGGTCAAAAATTCCAGTTCGTTACATGCATAATGTAACATATGCTTTGAATACTCCCTCTATGTATGTACTTCCCTTATGTATATGGTCTCTCAATTTTTCTCTTCTTTTGCGATTATCAAAAAGAATTTAATCAGTTCAAGGAAGAAATATAGAAAATACAAATGACTAAAAAATAACATTATGATATTAATCATTACATACTTAACAAAATGAATTGGAACAACCTATCATTCCAAACAACGTAAATTGCTCAAAATGGTATATCATTATTAGGAATAATACAATCAACCACGGAATGAGAAAAATAGAATTAAAAATACAACAACTCATAATCTCACAACAGAAAATAAATAAGTCGTGAAGCTTTTAAAATAAGTTTACATTTATTCTCTCAACTAAACAACTAGAAATGAAATGAGTCCATAACAGCATAATCAAATGAACTAAACTGATGAAAAAGCACAAATAAGATGGAGCCTCTAACAACACCTTTATCTCTTGAAACAAGCTCTTCCTAACTGAAATACTCAACTAACCTAAGCATACATAACACTCGAGTCAGAACTAACATCCTCAAGTAAATCAGTAAATCCATGCATGGTAAATTAAGAGATGTTACGAGTTTTTCCATCTTTTAAAGGTTAGTTAAATTATTCACATCCTTATATGTATATATATATAATAGTATATATATGTTAAAAAATATAATGTCTATCAGTAAAATAAATATTAAAATCACGTTAAGGCTTCACATTGTTCCACCTTAACACATTTTTATAGCATGTAGTCTATGCATGTCCTGTAACACAGCCAGTAACATCACTAGCCAATGAGCCCCTTATAGGTATAATACTATACTAAAGTCGTAATGGGCTTGTATAAGGATAAATATGACAAGGCACGTGAGGTAATGCCCAAAGTAGGGTTCTACCAGTTTACCCTTCCTGGTTGGTCGTGACCTATACTGGCCGATCGCGACCATCAATCCAAACAAAAGGGTGCACCCATCAAGTTTCAAAATCATGATGGTAACTCAGGGGATCAATGTCGCTAGAGGTAGCTAACCTCTTTGTCCAGACGCAGATTCATGCATTAGTCATTTTAATTATGACACAAGTGTCAAGGTTATCCATCGTCATTATCTTACTTCATTCCACTAACGCTCGCCAATTCAACCACTACATTCTACATATCATCCACTATGTACACGGTTATCAAAATGGTTTCAGAATTACTAGAAAGTATGTCCATATCCAGCTTCGGTCTCTTTAACTACCCAATGTTATTTTTACATACCAATTGGTCATTACATTTCAAAAACATTTCATATTCACGTGAATTGAAATTTCACTTTCCAAGTTTTCATATTCCAAATATCCCATTTCCCCACATTTTATTTTGAAAGAATTTCAATTCCACCCCTTTGAAATATTCATTTATAGAGTCCCGTTTAATTTAATTATAATGGATTAACATTAGTTCAAAACTTAAATCCAAGTTTATTTAGGAATTCCCTTTAAAAGGTTTAAGAACAATTTTTTATAATAAATCCAAGTTTAAATTTAAATCAAGTTAAATTATCCTTTGATTGATAAAAAAATATTTCTAACAAAAAACAATTTTACAAAATTTCATTATTTAGAAGTCCAAGTTACTAAAATCAGGTTTAAATCTAAAATCATTAATTAAATCGATTAACTTAGCTTTAACATCGTTATATTCAAACTCTTAATTAAAATCGTTGTTATATATTTAAATTCAAAACTAAGTTTTTAATAATTGAATCAATTCAAAACACATGTACATGAATCATCATATATTTCTCAAAATCCCATATTTAATAATAATCGATTTGATTGATAAAATAAAAATTTAAAACAAATTCTTGTAAATTTAAATCATTTACATCTAAATTTCAATACACTTTCAGTTTATAAAAATAATTTATTTGACCAAGCGGTGTTTTATATTTAAATTTTCTACTTAAACCAAGTGGAATATTTATGATTTAAATACGGGTATGTATTATTTCAACATTTTCCAATGTCACAAATGAATATGTCCAAATATGTCTAATATCAATGGAAATTCTATAATAATCATAATGGTCACTTATATCATACATAACATAACCAACTATCGACAACATGAGTGCAAATCAGTATGTTAAAGGTTAATTTCCAACGTATGTGTCCATACGTATAACGTGTGTATATCGTGGCAACATGCACATAACATTTCAACCAATTCATATTCATCTCAAATAATTCATATATCGATTTAAACTTAAATAACACATATATATATGTGATGGTCCAAGTTTATTAACTTGTAGGATGATATTAGTTAATGCGAATGAGCAAACACTCACCTCCATGACGGTGAACGCTAAATAATTAATGTTATGGCTTACACGTGCAACACAAATATGAATGTGTCAACACTGCACACACACACACACACACACGACCACATACACGATTTGGTGCAACAATTGAGAGCAATATTGGGCATCAATAACTGGATAGACTGAGAGAGTTGAACAAGATGAGATTACTAACATGACAGCAAGTTTTTACTCGGAAATTAAATCAACTAACCTGACTAACAACACTATATATATAATGTTAATCCTATATTAACTTCTCTACTTGTTATCTTTTTATGTATTGAATAAGCAAAATTATAAATATTTCTGCCTTGAGCTACCAAGGAGGCTATTTCATTGGGGAAGTTAGATTTATATGCTTCCCACATACCTTTAGCAAAATCACCTAAATAATTTTAGGCAATTCTTACCATTTCTTCTCCTGAATTTATGTTTGGGTGTTTAGCTAAATTATTTCTGGCTATTGCAGCAGCCCAGTGTTCTAGGTATGTATCTACTAATTATGGATGACATTCATTAACATTAAGAATTATTAAGTTTATTCAAAAAAAGGTTATTTCTATTGGTAATTTTTTCCTATTGTTTTTAAGTTTCTATTTTCATTTGTATTAGGGTTTACATTTTGTCTAAGAGGATGTTCTAACGGATAAGTCCTAGTTTTTGGAGGTTTATCATGATAAGTTACTGTTGAAATTCCTCTTTAAACTTCCATTAATGTATTTGTTTTGTATATTCATTAATTTCTTCATTGAGTGATTTAGTGGTTTTTCAATTATATTTTTATAATTTTACAAAAATATGTCTAATTGATGCATTGTTTTAGCCCTGATATTTTGGTCTTCATCAATGTAGATAAATGTATCCTAGCTAATTTGATTTGTTTGTTTGAGTTCTTGTCCATTTCAAACAATTTTATAGGTTCAAGAAAACATATACCTAATTCTTTAGGATATATAATTTTATCCATTACAAAATTCCTTTGTAATTTTGAAGCCGATTCATCATCAATGTCATTTTCTTTTTGGTTTGATAGTTCATAAATCTTTGAATCACAAAGATATAGGTCCATTAGGATTGTTATATATTGCCACATCATTTGGTTTTAATGTATATGCACTTTGATTAGGATTTTCTATGGTCCACTCATGTCCTGCTAAAATTGAAGAGTCTATTTCCATTGGTTTTAAGAAAGTTATCCTTGTTGAAGTTAGTGTTTTTATTACTTCATCTAATTTTATTTTGATTTTAGATGTATACTTTGTCATATGTTTTCCTAAAAATGTTATATCTAGTAAAATATTTTTCCATTAAAATTTCAAATCCTTTTGTTAGTGTTAATATTTTTATATGTTTATAGAAGTCTGATAGTGTCATAGTGAAATTTGGTGAAATATAGTAAATACCTATATTGCTATTCATGTCTACTTCTATTATTCCAAATATTTCTTTATCTAGAACTTTGTGTCTATCATCTATTAACACAATGAGTAATTTAGTTCCTATTTTTTGTCTTACTAATCCTCATACTCCTATGACTATTAATCCTAGGTGGATTAATTTGTATTTCTGTATCCTTAATTGTTTAATTGCATTTGCAGACATTAAGTTTATTGTATATTGGTTTCCATCACAAATTGATAAAATTTCTTTTATGTGATGTCTATATAATCTAGTATTTATGTTAAATATTCCTATTCTATATAGTTCTCTAAGATTCAGAACATTTAGTTGATTATTTGAAAATACTTTTAAATCAGTATCTATGTTTATTATTTCTTCTAATTGACATTATGAACTCACATATCATCTTAACATACTATTTATCCATGTGTTTGAAGATAAATTATTACTTTCTGAGGGACTATCCATGATAGTCCTGGACGTTCCAGTAAATTGTCTAATATCATAATCTTTTCTTGAGTTGTTTTATTGTTAGTTGTTAATAAAGATAAATGGTCTTATATCAGCAGGATATAATAAGTTATTTATTCTATTAGTTGGTCAATATCATAATCTCTTTCTTGAGCTGTTTTATTTAAACTTGTTATTTGTTTATCGATTCGACCTAATCTATCACGAACTTATGTTAGCATAGCAATGATAGTATTACACATTAGACATAATGCATTATCTCCTTTACCCGTAAAAGTTTATTATATCCCGCTAATAGATTTTCACTTTGTTTGTGTACCATATTGACATAGGATATGGCTTCTGTATATCATTTATTGTCATAACCGATTTTAATTTAATTATATATATTTAATTTCTTGTAACATTTGCTTACACTACAAGAAAAGACCTTTTTATAGCGTTTAAAAAATGCTATGAAAGGATACGATGACGTTTTTATAAATGATGTATATCAACATGGTGTAATATGTTAGGGGTCTATAATAGAAAACTACTAATATCTATAAAAAAAATGATATAAATGATGTTATTCATAGAGTTTCAGAATTGCTATTAAATGGACTATTTGTAACATACAAATTCCTATCTATAGCGTTTGTTGCTTGGTATAAAACTTTTACGCAGAGTTGTGGTTTATACTGCTAATATTTTTGACGTCATTTAATTACTATTTGTAGCAACTATAAATGTTGTAGATAAACATTGCTTGATTATTATAACAACTACAGATGTTGTAGAAATTTAGCCTGATTATTATAACAACTATAAACGCTACAGAAACACTAGAAAGTTAAATTTAGTATTTTATAGCATTATTTACTTGCCACGAAAGCTGTTTAATCGTTGCAGAATATTTTTATTGCACTAGCATAATGTTATAGTATGTATAGCCATTATTAAAGAATATCATGCACAATATTAAGCATATAAATATTTATGATCAAAAGTATGTCATACAAAGTTCGAAGCATATCAATATTTATGATCAAAAGTAACAATTCTTACAATCGTTGTTAACCAAAACAATATATACTAAAAAGCACAATCCATACAACCGTAGCCAACCAAAACATGACATAGCAAAAGTAAAGATGTATTAGCATCGATGCAAAATATATTTGAAGAAGAATGAATCCATCAACATATTTTTTCATGCCATTCACCGTAGCGTAAACCTAGAGCATCATAAAGCGCTTGTCAAAAAAAACATACGTCTATTAGTCATAAAATGTAAACATAAACTATCATGAATAGAAAAAAATGGAGGAAAATAATTGTGGCAAACAAAGAAAATACTAAGTGATAGCTAATATATGTATCTTGCAGAAGCAATTTGATGTTTAACCAGATACGCATACATAAATTGGTTTTCTACATACATAAAATGTAAATGTTGTTAAGGATTGCAAAATGGATCGTTAAGGCAAAACTAACACTAGAGGGAGAGGGTGAATAGTGTTTGTGAGAATTTAAACAAAATCTAATAACTTATATGAACTACTATATGAATCAAACACCACAAAAACAATCACAGACACAGAATCAAACACAAACACAAAGATAAACAAAAATAAAATGCAGAAAAGGAAAGAACACACCGGACTTTATATTGGTTCAGAATTGCTCCTATGTCCAGTCCCACGTAACGCTGGATTGTGCAGAGTTTATTACTATATCAATATCCAATTACAATCCCCTCCTTGATTTCATGGCTATAAGGGTAACACCGATTCCACACACTTGATCAAGTATTCTCTCCTTGATTTCACGGCTACAAGGGTAACACCTATTCCAACCTCCTTGATTTCATGGCTACAAAGGTCGCACTGATTACCCAAACACTTCCCAAATGATTACAACAACCTTATAACTCTTCAATAGCACTTTCAATCAGAGAGTAATGAGTAGAGAGTGAGAAGAGAAGAAGTTTTATGTAAATAGAATTGAATTCGATAGAGTATAGATGTAGAAAACATAAAAATAAGAAAATATAATGGTGTAAAGAAAGGAGATGAAGATGGAGAAGAAGAATGATGGAAAAAAAATCTAAATCAGCACCTATTTATAATTTTTGAAAGGTTGCAACGTTTCTAGAGCGTCACAAATGGTGAAAAGACACTTCCCTTGGAAATAAAAAAAGTGACAGTTATATGTCGACATAGGCTAAAATGTATGTCGACATAAGCATGTGTAAAATTGATTTTTGAGCATTTTTGAAGCATTTCGATATATATATATATATATACACACACACACACTTCTGGAAATTCTTAAATTAAAACATAGTGTTATAAATGAATATTATAAAGTAGAAAATCATATGAAAACATAAATATAAACTATATAAATATATTAATAAAATTATAGAGTTAAAACTATATAAATATAAAGTATATAATATATAAAACTTATAAACTATGAAACTTGAATTTAAAATCAAAAGTAAAGTAAAGAAAATAAAATAGAGAAGATAGAGATTGAAGATAGAATTTGAAACTAGAATTTGAAATCAGAAATTGAAAAACAGAATTTGAACCTGGAGTGCTATTTAGAGTCTTAAATAAACTAGACTCTATTACTATATTTGTCTTGAACTCTTGAAATCTTGAACTCATGAGTCTTGAATCATCTCTGTATTTTGAATCACTAATATCTTTAAACTGCATAGTCTTCAGTATTAATTCTCGTATATAAATCCTACATATGTGTATGTGTATATTATAGATAAAAGTGTTAGTATATATTTAATAATCAATTAATATTAAAATAAGGTTGTTGTCATCAAAACTCCATTCTCTAATAATCTCCCCCTTTTTGATGATGACAACCTTAGTCTATAAAATATCATACCTATACATACCTGTTGATGATGATCCTTCTAATATTCCCCCTGTCTGTATGAATCCTATAAACTAATTCTATATTTTATAATTTCTCCCCCTTTGGGATTATCAAAATGAAATTCTAGAACTACTCCCCCTAAATCCTATAACTATCTAAATGATTACTAAGTAAAATTGATCGTCGACTTTAGTTCTTAACAAAAGCCGCGATTTTATTTTACTGCAAGCGCACAATGTCTGTTGTATATTTGTGCGAATATGGGTCGAATCCACAGGGAGTTGTATAATTTACTAATGTTTATTTAAATTCTAGGCGAGTTAGACGAATTCGAGATTAATATTTTAGTTAAGAAATTAGAAGAGAAAAACAACAGTTTTGTGAAGTAAGAGAATATCTAAGAATTATGAGAACTAGATATGAGATCTATTAACCTCTTGGCAAATCAATGGATCTCAAAATAAAAGCAAAAAGTAAAATTAAGCAGAGAGAACACAGACAGAGAAAGCAAAGAAGAAGAATTTAACTAATTTTATTTATGAAATAATAAGTTTAGAGATTACAAGAGAAAACCCTAATCCTAAAAAGAAAAGAAAGAAAGAAAACAATTGCCAAGATGGCCAAAACTAATGCTAAGTAGGAGTATTTATAGTGCTCCTTGGATCTAGATGTAAAAAGAAGATTTTTCTAGGAGCCTTTACTTGGTCTTCCTTTATTTTCTCCTCCTTTATTATTCTGGAAATCTCTTTTTTTATTTCAAGGGGCTTCTTGATCAACTACATTCTAGAATTTTGACTTGATCTTTTTGCACATGCTTCTTAATCTAGCTTGTTCCATATTCTTCTAGAAGCTTCTTTCTCTAGTATATTCTAGAATCTTCTTGAGTTGCCCCTTTTTAGAAGGAATTTCTTCTTATTCTGAAAATAAAGTACCTGTAATGAACACAACAAAAAGACCGAGTAATACTGTTTTATAATAATAAAATGCATAATTAAGCAATGTAAAATTTACACAATTTGATGTTCATCAAAAATACTCTCCCTAAGTCCTAAATCTATCTAAAACAAAGTATTCCCCTTAATATTCCTTATATACTCCCCTTAATTCTTGCCTATATAACAAAGTAATAGAAAACATATGTTATACAGAACAAGCGATACATTTGACCATTGTTTTTACAAACGATATTACATGTACATATGATACATCGATTTAACGAAAAGGAACGAAAATATATCAAAACCTATATTCTACATGTCCTTAACTATAGGAGACTTGTGGGTAGGGAAATTTGGGTAATAGAGACAAAAATCTCCATTTCTTTCAATCATATTTCCGTTATGATCGTATAGCACTTCACCTACGTACATGACTTGATCTTTCTCGTTTGAGACTTCTTGTTGTTTCTCCTTGGGTTCTTCTTCCTCTATTATCTCTTTTTCCTCTTCTTCTGGTCCCTTCTCTTCTTCCATAGGTTCATTATCGTCTTCGATGATAATTAGATAAGCCTGATTATCCGTTATAAACTTAAGAAGGCTCCTTATCACTTTTCCTTGCCTATTTTACTCTTGGCTCATCCTAATTTGAAGCACTTGTATTTCAGCCAACATTTACAGAGCATACTCCATCTTTTCTTCAATTTTAATGACATGTGATAATGTAGAATGTTGAAAAGGACACTTGGATGATTCGGGATTGATTTGAGTACTAAAATTGGTGGAGGCCATTGTTTATTTTAGTTTAGAATTTTTATAGAAGTGAGAAATGAAAATGAAGAAGAAAATTCGAAGTGGAGAGTTTAAATGATTAGTATAACTAACTTTTGGTGGGAATTAATTGTAAAAATCTGGCAGTTATATGTCAACATAGCGATAAATGTATGTCGACATACTTGTTTTTTTAATTTTATTTTTCTGATTTTTTATGTTATTTATATATATTAATATATTTAATTATTCCAACTCACTTAGTGAAAAAAATCCTAATTCTCTTCTAAGTTTAGTAAATGTTGCTTCATTTAATGGTTTTGTTAATATATTTGCTATTTGTTTATCTGTTTCTATAAATTCGAGTCAAATTTTGTCTTTACTTACATTATCTGTTAGAAAATGATGTCGTATATCGATATGTTTGGTTCTTGAATGATGAGTTGGATTTTTAGAAATATTTATAGCACTTGTATTATCGTAGTAAATCGGTGATTTATTTATATTTAATCCAAAATCATTTAGAGTTTGTTGCATATATATTACTTGTGAACAAGCCAAAGCAGCAGAGATATATTCTGCTTTAGTTGTTGACAAGGATACAATATTTTGCTTTTTACTAAACCACGAGACTAGTGAATGTCCTAAGAAGTGACATGTTCCACTAGTACGTTTACGATCGGATTTACATCCCGCATATTCAGTGTCATAATAAGAAACTAATTTAAATGAATCATCCTTAGGATAAAATAACTCAAATTCTGATGTATGCTTTACATACCTTAGAATACGTTTTACGGCTTTTAAATTTGTTTCCTTAGGTTGCGATTGATATCTTGCACAGAGACATACACTATGCATTATGTCTGGTCTACTAGCGGTTATATATAGTAACGATCCTATCATTCTTCTATATAGTTTTTGATCAATGTCTTTAGATGTATCATCTTTACTTAATGCTATATTAGTCGCAATTGGTGTTGGTCTTCCATTAGTTGTTGTTAGGTTATATTTATTAATTAGATGACTTGCGTATTTTTCTTGATTAATAATTATTCCATTCTTTAATTGATGAATTTGTAATCCTAAAAAGAACGTTAGTTCTGTTGAATCAAGGAATTCATGGCATTTTGATTAATGACGAGGAGAAGTTTCAAGATCGACAAAAAGAAGAGATTCAATGGTATTGAAAGTTAGAGGTTGATTATTTAGTGTTTTAGTTGTGTTAAAAATGTTAAAATCTATCCTCAAATAATCATATACCTCAGTAGTTTGAATATATATATATATGTATATATATGAATGCACATTCATTGTGCATAATGCCAGAAACCGGTCGAACGGTTTCAATACATGCGGTCGACCGTTTCTGGGTAGAAATGCACAATGAACGTGCACATATGTATATATCGTGTATATATATATATATTCAAATAAAAGTCTACTGGTTATTTTTTACCTGTCGACTGGTCTTCGAACTGAAAGCAACTCTTCGTACAGACATCTTCATTCATCAATGGTTGCTTCCTTTTCCTTTCATCAAAAATCATTTCTATTCAATACTTCTCTTCACCAATGTTTGCAACTCTTTATCCTCTATAAATACAACATGAAATCATCAATTCAAACAAATAATTCTTTCTATCTATTCTATCTATTGCTGATTTCACTCTTGATCATTCAAAGCACTCAAAAGCTCATAATCTCCTTATATCGTTGTTGAATCCTAGAATCTACATACTATTCTTTTGATTCAAACACGATATCATCTTCCAAAACTTCACGAATTCAAATTCTATTTGAGGATAAGATTATAGGAAGGTTGTACAAGAATTGACAAATTCGTGTTATTAAGAACACACATTGTCAAATTACAAGTCTACTCATCTTGTGTGAAGTCCTCAGTGTTGTAAGAGGCAAAGTTGTGAAGTCCTCGTGTTGTAAGAGGTGTGAAATCCCGTTCGGATGCTTCGGTATTGTGAACCTGTTCCTCCGGGTGAAGCGAGTAGTTGATTAGTGAAAATCCAGAGAGAGGTCTGGGACTGGACGTAGGACGGTGCTCCGAACCAGTATAGAAATACCTGGTGTGATTTTCCTTTTACGGCATTTACTATCTTATAGTTCTGTGCTTGTTTATTACTTCTTACTTGACTATTGTTCGTCTATTACACGATCCTTGTGTGTAGTATACTTAGCACGTACACACACACTTTCAATTGGTATCAGAGCACGGTCATCTTATAACTGTAACACAGTTATTTGATATATTCTAGTAATATGGCAAATAACCAAAGTAGTAGCACAAACACCACTTACACTGATAGTCAATCAACACAAAGACCTCCTTTCTTCAATGGCCTTAACTATAGCTATTGGGTAGCACGTATGGCTTTTTACATGCAATCAACTAGCTATGATGCTTGGAATGCTACTCAGAAAGAATTAGTTAATCCAACAACTGAGTATTCAGAATGGACACCTGCTGAGAAAACAGCAGCAGCTGTAAATGCAAAAGCAATAAATATGTTGTTTTGTGCACTAAATCAAAACGAATATAACCTTGTTAGTATCTATACCACTGCGTGTCAAATTTGGCAAATGCTAAAAATCATTCATGAAGGTACTAACAAGGTTAAACAAGCAAAAATAGCTTTGTTGAAAAGTCAATTTCAAAATGAAGCCAAATGAAACAATCAATGAGATGTGTTCACGGTTTCAAACCACTCATCATGCACTTATCGGATTAGGGCAAAAATATTCTGATTTTGATGTAGTTTCAACAGTCCTACATTCTCTGACTAATGAATGGGAAGGAAAAGTATTAGCAATAGAAGAAGCTAATGATCTTTCCACCATGAAGCCAGATGAATTGATAGGAAATCTTATGTCCTATGAAGCTAACTTGCAGGCTAGAAAAGAGCAAAAAGAAGAAAAGAAAAATGTAGCTTTTCATGCTAAAAAAGATGAAGACATCTCAGATTCCGAAGATGAAGATCTAGCATTCATTGCAAAAGGATTCAAGAAATTCTTAAAGCAACGAAAAGCTAGTCGATACAACAAAAAGAAATTCAGTTCAAACAAACCATCATCATCAAATATAGAATGCTTCAATTGTCACAAAAAGGGACGTATGCAAAAGGATTGTCCAGAGCAAAAGAAAAAGTCAGAAAATGACAAATTCAAATACAAGAAAGATAAGTGAAAGAAACGGGCATTCTCAGTAACATGGGATGATTCAGACTCATCTTCATCTGATAGTGAAAGTGACTCAGACAATGAACAAGCTAATGTATGTTTCATGGCAACAGAAGATGAGGTACAAATTCCTTCTTTTGAAGAAGTTCTTGATATAAATGCTGAACTAATATTTAAATTTAATGATATGAAAAGACAATGCTAGCAAGCTCAAGCAGATTTAAGTAGAGTAGAATTTGAACGAGATATGTTAAAAATGCGAAGAAGATATTAGAGGATGAACTTGAAAAAGCTCAAGAATCGTCATCTAATATTGATTCTCAACTATCTCTTTTGAGTCAAGAAATTGAACTCAAAAAGAGAAAAATGATGCTCTTGCTATTGAAAATCATGAGCTTAAGGAAAAAGTCAAAATTTTAGACCTAGAAAAAGCTAGCTTACAAACGAAGTTAGACGACATTACTCAAAATGTTTCTAACTTTAACAAAGGTTGAGAAAATTTGACAAAAATATTGAAAGTTCACAATCTGCTACAAATAAACAAGGTTTGGGATATAAGAAACAAGCTATCAAGAAACATCTTGGCAATAAAAGAAAAAGAGAAAATAAAGTAGTACAAGAAACTGAAGCTAAGAAAAATCTTAGTTTATTATATTCCAAACCAAAACCGGTTGTGAAATTTCAAAAGAAAAATGTCAAGACTATCAAAATATGGGTTCCTAAAACAAATAACAATTTGATTAGGAATAAATACATTCAGAATTTTTTGAATACTGTGCATCGTAATTCCAATTATTTATATAAAGGGGATACCGGACCCATATGGGTTTGGACTCCTAAGACCTAACTCTTAGGACCCTATGAAAAGGTGGGTACCATGAACTTAATTTTATTTTTTGCAGGTCCCACTTAAGAAAAGAGGAAAGTGGATACTGGACAGTGGTTGCTCGAAGCATATGACTGGAGACAAGAGCTTATTGACAAATATCACTTATTCAGATGGTGGCTCCATCACTTTTGGAGATAATTCAAAAAGGCTATATCATCGGCACAGGCGATGTGAGAATTGTGGTACATCTAACTTACCTCTTATTACTAATGTCATGCTAGTTAAGAATTTGAAACACAATTTACTTAGTATCAGTCAACCATGCGACAAAAGTTTTACCATTCCTTTTCGAATAACAAATGTAGTATTTTAGATAAAGATTGTAATTTAGTTTTTGAAGGATAAAGAGATAGAAATATTTATATTCAGAATATGAACATCAATCATAATTCAGACATGTGTCTTGTAGCAAATGATAATGATCCATAGCTATGGCACAAACGTTTCTGTCATGTAAACTTCAGAACTATCGACAAGCTAGCCAAAAATGACCTAGTTAGAGGACTACCCAAAATGAGCTTTACGGTTGAGAATATTTGTGATGCATGTCAATTAGGAAAATTGACTAAATCGTCATTTAAATCCAAGAAAGTCATATCAACGTTACAACTACTTGAGCTATTACATATGGATTTATTCGGACCAACACAGGTTCAGTCAATAAATCATAGTCGATATGTGTTTGTAATTGTTGATGATTACTCTCGTTATACATGGGTGATTTTCTTGAAAAGCAAAAGTGACACTTTTAATCATTTCAAATCCTTCGTCAAGAGAATTCAAAAATCAAAAGGGCTTAAGGTTAAGAATATAAGAAGTGATCACGGCGGAGAGTTCGAAAATAATGAATTTGAACATTTTTGTACAAAGAAAGGTATAAATCATAATTTTTCATTTCCTAGAACTCCACAACAAAACAGAGTTGTAGAACGGAAAATCGGATTTTACAAGAATGTGCAAGAACACTATTAAATGGATCCACCTTACCAAAACATTTTTGGGCAGAAGCTGTTGCAACTGCGTGTTATGTTTTGAATCGTGTATCCATTCGACCTCTTACCAAGAATACATCTTATGAGTTATTTAATCAAAGAAAGCCAAATATCTCATACTTCAAAATTTTCAGTTTTAAATGCTTTATTTTAAATACGAAAGACCATCTTGGAAAATTTGATCCAAATCCGATGAAGGTATATTTGTCGGATATTCGGAATGAAGCAAGGCCTATCATATATTTAATAAGAGAACTAAAACTATTGAAGAATCACTTCATGTCTCTTTCGATGAATTCTATAAACCGTCTCATAATGTATCAGATGACGAAGAAACTATAGTCACTGATAATCCTATCATCACAAATAATGACTCTGACTCAGAAATTGTAACAACCCGGAAAATCTGAGCCAATTTAAAATTTTTATTTTGGCTATTTTAATGAATTTTGATTATTTAAAAGGATATATAAATAATAACGACGGAAAATTTATTTTCGACGAAGTTAAAATGAATAATTTTATTTTAATTATATAACGAGCCTGAAATGGCGTGGCAGTTCGAAAATTCGATTTCGAATTTCAAATGAATATACAGAATTTGTTTTAAATCAGAATCGGAGGAAACAAGAAGTATTTGAATCTGTTTAATCATATCTTTCTAACGAAGCCAAGAAACTGAGATTTCACTTTAAAAGTTGAAAGATATGCCCAGTTTAAACTTTAGAAAAGTCGCTGTGGAATATATATATATATTTTAATATGTATAAAGGCCCTTAAAAATGGAAATTTTGCAAACGACCTCGGTTTTCAACGAAACCACTTTTATTGGATCCGGGATGTCAAATTATTGCTAGGTTTCAAAATTCATAATTTTCTGAATCAATATGTGAGCGTGGCGAAGTTAAATGTGTTTTAACAGTTTCAATTAAATTGGATCGACCAGAAAATGACCATTTTTCAAACGGTCTCAGAATTTGATGAAATTAGTTTTGTTAGGACTGTATCGTCAATACAAAGCTAGAAATAATTTTTCTAGAATTTTTACAGTCAGTATGCGGCCCCAGTAAATTGAAATGTGCGTTCAAATTGAATATATATAGATTTACATTTTAATTTTGATGAAAACCTATCGATATACCGAACTGACTTATGAAACATATTCCATTGTGTTCGGAATGGGGGTAATTAGCTTGAGACGACAGTCGGTGAGTTCGATTTCGAGCTCGAAATAAAAAGTAACTTTTTGGATCTAAAATAAATTAAATGTTTATAAATCACTACCCCCTTTTTCCTCTCTCATTCAAAATCGATTTTCAGAAGAGAAAAAAAACAAAAAGAAACCCGCCGTTGACTCGCAACGCCCCCCCTTTTTTCTTCCAGCCCAGCCCCTACCTGGCGCATCGCCGGAGATGGAGCTTCCTCTTTACCCCCTCTTCCAATCCGCAAGCGCACCTCGCAGAACCCACCGCCTGAACCAGAACGCGCTGCCTGCCCCAACATCCGCGCCCCCTCTGTCACTCCACCACCCGGAGTTCATCCAAGCGCTGCAACCCTCTGGAGGCCCCACCTCGAGCCGAAGAGTCTTGTGGTTGGAGCGCCGGTGTTCGGAGGTTGGTTCGACAGTTCCTGGAGATCGAAGAAAGGTGATTTTAATTTATAAAACATAGGTTTTAAATTTCAGTTTTATTTTTATATAATGACATAGCATAAATTGGTTTTAATTTATATATAAAATATAGAAAACATAAAGATAAGATTTTTAATTTGCTAAAGCTTAGATTTTTAATTCGCTAAAGCTTAGATTTTTAATTCGCTAAAGTTTCGATTTTTAATTCGCTAAAGCTTAGATTTTTAATTCGCTAAAGCTTAGATTTTTAATTTGCTAAAGATTAGATCTTTAATTAGTTAAAGACAAGATTTTTATATCGATAAAAAATTAGATTTTGTAAATCGAAAAAGATTTGATATTTAGTAGTAAGGATTATATTTTTATATAATAGAAAAGATTACATTTTTATTAGAAAAAAGTTTATATTTTTATCATATAAAGTTTAGATTTTATTTAACAATAAAGATTTGATTTTTATTTAACAATAAAGGTTTGATTTTTATTAAATGAAAAGATTCGATTTTTAAACTAGAAAAGGTATGATCTTTAAAAAAGAAAAGATATGATTTTTCTTATGTAGAAAGCAAAGAAAAATATGATTTTTATTTATTCATGTAGTGAAGATAAAAATTCGATTTTTATATATATGAAGTGAAGATAAAAATTCGATTTTTATATATACGAAGTGAAGATAAAAATTCGATTTTTATATATACGAAGTGAAGATAAAGATTCGATCTTTTTATATATGTAAAGAGCATAAAAATATGATTTCTATGTATGGAAAGCGTTATTAAAAATGTGATTTTTAATATCAACTGCGTGAAACAGAGGGCGATGGAACAGATTGAAATAAAAAAGGAATTCAAATGGTTCAGAAATTCAGAAATAAAGAATGACGGAGTGGAACCCAAAGGTGAGAACTTCTCACTTTAATTCTTGTTTTCTAGTTAAAATTATATACTAGGATGCATACGGTGCTTAGCAGCACCCGACACCCGTCGTCCACAGACCATGGACGACTTGTTTGTTTGGTTGTGTAGTTGATTAGATTATTTGTATGAATTTGGTTGTTTGGGTGAAACGGAACTGATTAGGTTGGCATGTGTATGGCGTAGGCCATTGTTAGACCGGGGATAAAGCTAGGCCTTATCCCGTTTCTAGTATCGTGTCGTTATGCCGCCGAAATTTTCTAAAATAAGTTAGAAAAATAAAAAGATCATTTTATTGAATAAATTAACTGAATAGAATATTCATACGTGTATGTGAATAAAAAGAAATATTCATTTACAAATCAGACGATTTGTTTATGTACACTGATTTGACTGATACTGATTGGGACGATAAATTTTACATGTCGCCCAACTGCACAAATAAAATCGGTGTTTGTTGATTTGAAACCCCACACGGGTATTAAGATGACGTTTGACGTACACTAATCCCGATAATTAGTTGTATGTCAATCGATGGATTGATAGACAGCTGTGTAGTGCACTTTGGATGATGGTTGATTATTTATCAATGCTATTATATATATGTGTCGTATAGAATCCATATAATTAACATTATATGGTAATTGATTGAGGCTCATTCCAATTTAGAAAATAAAGAACATTTTAAAATATATATTCATGTGTTCAAATAAAATATATATTCATGTGTTGAAATAAAATATATATTCATGTGTTGAAATAAAATATATATTCATGTGTTGAAATAAAATATATATTCATGTGTTGAAATAAAATATATATTCAGGTGTTGAATTAAAATATATATTCATGTGTTGAAATAAAATATATATTCCTGTGTTGAATAAATTATATATTCATGTGTTGAAGAAAATACTCATTTGTTGAATAGAATAACGAAGTTATTGAAATATATAAAGCCATGTTGATTAGATTTGTGTCATTTTGACGCGAACGATATTTATATCGACTATATTCGTTTTTATAATGAATATCGGAAAAGAAGTGATTTCAAAATATAACGTTTGAAAATATTATCATTTATATATATATTGATGATATGGAATATTCGATTTTGATTTAAAATTGAATATGAAGTTGAAACCATTTTGAAACGAATTTAAAACGATTTATAAAATACATTTTGAATGGAAATCGATGAAATATATAATATATATATATATATTATATATTAATGGCCTGAAAAGAACGCGCCGCGCAGCGGCAGTTCGCGAATTTCGACCATTGACTTCGAATAGACGTTACGGGAGATCCGACCGTCGGATTCTCCTGAAACCGGAACTGTTAGGTTCGTATTGAAAAGAGCTTTCCAATGAATATTAGAAATTTGAAATCTAACAAATGGATTTGGAGTTATGCCCAAATCAAATTTGGAAAAGGTCGTTATAAGTGCAGTTCGACGACCGTTATTGGAAATCGACTATACATGCCTTGATAAAATTATTAAAAATATCTATAATTTGTGAAAAATCATAATATATGAATTGGAAAGAACTGGGATGAAAAATTCCCTGTTTGAAAGGATAAAAAAATATTTTTATCGAAATGAACTAGTTATGAACTAGAATTAAAATCTAATATTTTTAAATAAATAAATTGGATTTGAAGTGGTTTTAAAAATAACCAGAATTTCCAATATATGGATTGGAATGGATTTGAATCGAAATTATCTTCGGAATATTCCGATGTTGGATTTCGTGATTATACAGATATGGTTGTGGAAATTTGAAGCCTTGATAAAATTATTAAAAATATCTATAATTTATGAAAGTCATAATATATGAATTGGAAAGAACTGGGATGAAAAATTCCCTATTTGAAAGGATAAAAATATATTTTTATCGAAATGAACTAGAATTAAAATCAAATATTTTTAAATAAATAAATTGGATTTGAAGTGGTTTTAAAAATAACCAGAATTTCCAATATATATGGATTGCAATAGGTTTGAATCGAAATTATCTTCGGAATATTCCGATGTTGGATTTCGTGATTATACAAATATGGTTGTGGAAATTTGAAAGACATATTTATATCGTTGTTTCCAATACGATATTTGTTGGTTGCAGAATTTGATATTGAATATAAGCCGATATATTTTCTATTCAGAGCCTTGTATTTAATATCAAATGGGATTTTGGGTTCGTTGTGAATGGTGTCTTAAATAACACTGTTCTTGAGCCCAGTTTAGAAAAGAATAAATCTTTTAATTAAGATTTAGTGAAATTGTCCAGTTAATTAGTATTTAATTGGAATTGAATTTAGATTGGTTTTTGGGTTTATTGTGAACGGTGTTTTAAATAACACTTGTTCTTTAACCCGATTAACAATGGAATGTGATTTTGGGTTTGTCGTGAACCGTGTTTTAAATGACATCGGTTCTGTAACCCAGTTAAAGATTAAAACTAAGTGGAGTTTTAATGAATCTTTAAGTAGATTGAAATGATCGAGAATGAAGTATCACCAGTTTTACTCCAAAGCGATAGCCAAATCTTTAATTATATTTGAACGTGAAATGGTAATTAATATTTACCGATAACACCATGGTGTTAGATATAGAGTATTATCAGTTTTGCTCCGTGGGATGAATAGGTTGGGATTGGGAAATAAAATAAATAATTACTTCGGTGTGGTTCGCTAATCCCGACTAGTTCGGAAAACCTTAACATGGTTTGAAATGATATCCAAAGGAAGATTAAAGAATAAATTTAGAAGGATTTATCTTTGATAAAATTAACGGGAACCTTTCCCTAAGAATTTGAATATTTGAATAAGGAATAATCTGAATTGGAATGAGGCGTATGTTGTGTTTGTGTAACATTTGTTTATTATATACGCAGGTTATTCGGAAAGGTCGGGTTTATACCCATTCTGAATAACCAATTCGACGATAAGTCGAAGAGGAAGACAGTGGTTGAAGACCGGAGGTCTTCACATCGTTTGGATGATTACTGATGATCTTGATTGGGCTGTACACCCAAGAGGAGGGAATAAGTTGGTGATCGTCCAGACATATTTGGAGATCGGTGGATATGCAAGGTACAAGGTGCCTCCGGTTTCGTTCAAACCTAGAACGAACTTATAAATGGACTGTGTGTCTGACATTAGATTTTGCTCTGTGTTGATTGATCTCTATTAAATATACATCTGCCTGGTGAAGGAGAATTTATTCTCTTACTTCACCCTTCTCTGAGACGTACGGGATCAGAGGTTGTATATCGATAGACATCAGTCGCGTGGAGTGGATTGCCTGTGTGGCATGCCTAAGTGGCAAATGATCAAGGCTTTTGTTGAAAACAAAAGTCTTGTGGTTGATGATCAAAGCACCACCTGCGTGGCATCGCTTTGTGTATAGCGTTGATTCGCGAGCCTCACACCCCGGTGTGAACCAAAAACTGGAATGGACATCAGGGAGGGCATGCGTTTCTTTCTACCTAGAGGTGGTGTCATTGCTTAAACTAGCTGACATTTATATTATTTTCACTTGTGTGGTTGTTGCTGTTGCGAGGCGCCTCGGTTATATCGGTCGATCCGGGACCGATGGAGTCATTCGTTGGCTCATTTACGCCCCATAGGGCGGGGAAACGCATGTTCAGGGTTTAAGTTTAATCCACATCGGTGGACTGGCCCTGAGGATCCAAGGTGCAGTTGCGGCTGTATCCTGAGACATGGTAGGCTAGATTGTCTCGAATTCGGTGAGGACTATCTTTTGCCTCGGTTCATAGATGGAAATCCAATTTCCAATACGACATTTTGCGGTTTTAATTGTAAACCTATATTTGGCGGCATAGTGGTATGGGGCACTCATGTCGTTTATGATTGATACTTATGATTGGAATTGTTTTTGACACTATACACTTGTAGTACTATCAAAATAATCTGTTTTAAACGTATCAAGCATTCTTTGGCTATTATAAGGTAAAAACCCTATCCTCCGGCTTGCGTTGCATTGTGTGATAGGACCTGGGTCTTATAATAGCTTCATTGTTCTTTATTTAGCATTGCGCTGTTTGTTTTATGCACTGGTATTCTTGGGAGGAAACCCGTTCCATGTTATACGACGTGGTCCCATGAATTACCTAACTTTAAAATAAAGATTAATAACTGTTTTAGTTCTCACACCAGTCACATGATTGACCTGGAGTTTATTGTTTTAATCTAAACTCTGGGTTCCCTTATTTTCCGCACGGGCAGCTAGTAGTTGGGTTTTGCAGATTTACATTTACAGGATCCTGGTTTACAGCTGGAACGATACTCAGAAAGCTCTGTATCCGTGTATTTCTTTCAGTTGTGCTTTGTATTATTTTCCCGCTGCTATGTATTTAAATGTAATTTAAATCTCTGATAATTATCACCTGTGTAATATTTATTCATACTCTGTGATATTCTTGTATTCTGATGGAATTGTTGTAATAAGCAATGAAATGTCCTTCTGTCTATGTTCCGATGTGTGTTGTTCTCATTGCAATTCGTGCTTTCCTTCACGGGGAAGTTCGGGTCGTGTCCTCAGCCTATTGTGATACCTTCTCCACCAAGATTTCGATCTCCTCCGAGAATTCTAAGAGATCATCCGGTTCAAAATGTTATTGGAGAAGTAACATCACAAATAAGAACAAGGAGTCAACCCAATCAAATGGGTCATGTCGTGTTTCTCTCAAATATCGAACCTAAGAATCCGAAAGAAGCTGCTACTGATGATTACTGGATCATTGCCATGCAGAAAGAACTAAATCAGTTCGAGCGCAATGATGTCTGGGTACTTGTTCCAAGACCAACTGATCAGTCGGTTATTGGTACGAAATGGGTCTATAAAAATAAGGCCGACGAACAAGGGAATATAACCACAAATAAAGCAAGATTAGTAGCACAAGTTTTATTTCTTTGCGTAGAGAGCTTAGATTGATTTCTAGAACTGAACTTGATGTTTAACGTATAAACGTACATAAACATTGTTAAGTTCTTTTCTAAACGGCTCTTTCATTTTGATATATATCTTAGCTGTTAAGTAGCTCTTGTTATTATTAGTAAACGATTATGAGCTTTACATTTTTTTTCAATGGTATATATGCTCTGAATATTTTTAACCATTATTCCTTATTTAGAAGATCCTATATATATATGTTCTTTCCTTATCTTTTCTACATATCTATCTTTGAGTCCATTTTATTATTCGTAAATGAGTTTAATTATATCCAAAAGGGCACACATCTGCGACGAATGTGCTCAGAGATCACATATCCTGGTCACTAGTTCTGAACCGGAGGAATACTACTCTCCGAAGACACCTAAAAGTAGACCAGAATGTTCACATACCCCCAGATATACACCAAAGTGCAAACGTGCTAAGAAAGAATTATTTTTCTCCCCACGGACTAGAGAAAAGATAAGTGAGATTCACCACTACCAGAAACATCAGATGGATCTCCAGCGTCAACTTCATTACGAAAAAAACTTACGTCTGACCGTTTAACTCTGTTAGAACGCATGGCGTTATTTTTCTGTAGCACGGATAAACACGGCGTTCATGAACCAATGTTACATGCTCCATCTTCATCTAGGAGTCCTAACTCCTGGGATCGTAACTACATGCGAAATGAAGGAGCAAAGGAAACTTGGTCGCCATGGACACCAAGAGTTACCAATATCAAAAAAATTTCTGAAGACAAGTCATCCACCTCCCGTTGATCTTATATCATGTTTTAAATCTTTCAATATCTAGAAGATTTCCTGTCTTTTATATATTTTGTTTGAATCTTTCATGTTTTGAAATAAATTATTTTTTTATGAAATTATAGCGCTTCGAAAAATCTCAGAAAATAGGAAAAACAAAGCTCATAAAAAACGGTCGACCGCCAGGAATCAACCAGGCGATCGGAAAAGCCTCTGGAAAACATATTTTTCATATACCGGTCGACCGGTATATGGTTAATGGTCGACCGTTCAAGTCTCTGGAAAAATATGACTTTGCCATTAACCAGTCGACAGGGTAAATATTCACCAGTCAACCGAAAATGTTTCTGTTTGAAACCAGTCGACCGGTGAAAATTCCACGGTCGACCGGTTACGTGTTTTTCTATTTTTTTAAATTTCGAATCAACACGTCGGTTCTTCTATCTCACCTATTCAATCACCTTTTATATTTTTCATACTCTCAAACCCTTTGAAAACCAAAAAATCCCCTATTTCTTTCTCCTACAATATCAATGGCTCCACCACAAAAGAGATTAAAGAAATCAAGTTCTACTCAACTCCAACCTATTGATTCCAATATCAAACAATGGCTAATGGATCCAATATGTAACACCCCATAATTTTATAACATTAAAATTCACAAATTAAAGTATACTTAATTTTTAGAAAAGAATTAAGTGAAATGGGTTGCGCTATTATGTTCGTTTCAAAATTTTGGGTCAAGATAGACATTTGGTTTGCACAAAACGGATAACTTATGAAGATGTTATTAAGCCTTGACGTTTGTATGCATATGAGAGAAATATATATATAAAAAATTAAATAAATAAATATGCAAAAAAAGTTTAAAACATCGAATTGGGAGGGGGAATAACCGAACCGGCCCATTTTTGAGGTCGACCCGAGCTCCGCTGGGTCGACTAGGGGTTGATCCAGTGTGTTTGGCTGTCAACCAGTGGGCCAGTTCGCTCAAAGGCAGATTTGGCATCTGATTGGTTCTCATGGTTTAGGGTTAATCTAATGGTCCTAAATAACTTCCTACACCTATATATACACCCTAAGACCTAACCCTAATTCATAAATATAATCTATTACACCATTATGCTGTCAAACTCTCTTTTAAACCCTAACCGCCGCCTCTAAATCAAATCTCAAGTATTCAACTTATCCTCAACTTAAATATTAGAGCTTCTATAACAATTTAAGAAGATAAATCACCAACACCGCAATGTTTCTACACAAATTTCACTGCATAATTCTATTCTTTAACCACGAAAGGTGAGTACGGTGATTTTCACAATATAATGGGATTAAAAGTAACATGATGAAGTTGTAAAGAGGATTCATATGTATGTATGTAATTTAAATCTCATCCAAGTCTTCACCTTTTTGATTCATGCAATCATATGCCTATGTTTCTAGGTAAAGTTCATACCTTTATCAGTTTATTCGTGTTGAATCTGTCATTATGCCTCTATGCCATTTTATATGCCCCTTTATTTCATGATGTTGTGTTAATTCCAATTTTCTGTGATTTGATTCTCTCTTCTTATCCCTATTCCTTTTATTTTTGGATCTAGGCTACCTTCGAGCCTATGTGAAAAATACGCGCGAATGTGAATACATGGGAACGAGGGGAATATGTGAAATATGGAGAATTGGATATTATTGGACATTTTGGATAATTGAATAATATGTGAAATTGGCATATTTGGGTATAAATTACATGGAATTGATGAAATTGCCTATAATTGTGAATTTGTAATTGAGGCTAATTAATATGTAATCAGTGACAATTTGGAATAAGCAATATTATAAACATGATTATATGTTTAATTGGACATACATGACATGAAAACTGGGTATGGGTGAAATACGATTATTAATAAACCTTTGACACGAGGTTAGGCGCAATTGTAGCGTAAGACTGCCCGGAACCGCCTGACAAATCCAGCTGCCACAATTGGACGTCTAATGTGAGAGGTCAAAGGAATGAATTGTAGGCACAACGTTTAATGACACGAGGTTAGACCCGATTTGTGGCGTAAGACTGCCCGGAACCGCCCGACAAATCCAGCGGCCACAAAGCGTTATGTCTAATGTGGGAGGTCATGCACCGTTCATCATAAGGAATGAATTAAGGAATACTAACCATAATAAGACATGGGTATGGTTAGAGGGTTAAGTGGGGTGACATGTAAATTATGACTTGTAAATATGGAAATAACCGGTATAAGATAAGACATGTAAATTATGACATGCAAATATGGACTTAACCATAGCATGTGTAAGACATGGACATTTAAATTAAAATGGTTAAGTGGGAGAAAAACCTAGTGGGGACCAAGCATAGGTGGGAGGCTTGTGTTGGATGGGGGACCCGTTTCAACCAGTAACCCGTTTTAGTATCTAATTGGGCCCGGTACTAGGCCAGGGTTGGGGCACGCTTACAGGCCTTGAATGTAAGAGGTCAAAACGTGAATAGCCGTGGCAACGCGAGTCCAACGAGTTTATGTGCGTGCATGGGTCCTGGCTGGTAGGTAAGACGTTGTTGCATCGTGTAGGTATGGCCGTGCATTTTATGTTGGTATTGGGGTTGCCACTTTGGGGAGTGATACACCCCACTGAGGGGCCAGCACGGGGTGCCTACGGGGTTTAGGGAGCCGATCAAATGGGTAGGTAAGGGTACCTTAGCGGTGGTAGGAGCAAGCCGGCACCTACGATAGCAGCTAGGTACAAGTAACTACCAAGTATGTCATGTGGGTACAGTTAGTGGGAAGGGATCAACCTTTAGTAAATAGAGACTAGTAGATGTGCGGTGTAATTAAGTAATGTGGTCTAACTTAGCAAAAGTGCGGTGTAACGAAATACATGTTGGTTGAGTTGGATAGTCCTTTGGGTGCTAGTCTGATGTTGACTTCGGTCTTCGGGGTTAGTACTTGGAGGGTTGTTCGCTTAGCCAAGGTGTAGGATTGTCTTAGTACTTAGGAACGTAATCATCTTGTCCATCCTTTTTATCTACCTTATCTATGTTACAGCCATATCATGATGCCTATTTATGTCTTGATCATTTACCTTACCTATTATTTGTTAAAATTACTGGACTCGCCAGACTTTATGTCTGACCTGTTTTGTTTCCACCTCTTTTCTTTCCTTCCCCCCCTTAGGTTTGCAAGGAGGGAATACTATGGCTTAGTGCCGATCTCTTTCAATTGCTTGAAAAGAGTAGATGTATCGCTTTGGACTCTCATCTTTATGGCTTTGCTTATGCTCAGTTTGGATTTATGCATTTATGTTATTTAAGTATTTGCTTCTTTATGTACTTTGAAGTTTTTGGAAAAGACAATTGATCCTGTTGTAATGGTTTTGGAGACTACTTATGTAAGCTTGTTTTGAAGTTATGATGCTATGAAATAAGTTTTATCTTCCGATGTGTTTTATTTATTTACTCTTGTAATTTATCTGTTCTATACCACTATAACGCTTCATGACATTAATGCATTCCCTTTTGTGAGTGACATTAATGGCCACGGGGTGTTACACGTGGTATCAGAGCTAAGGTTGCAAGAACAGATAAAAAGTTTTGAAAAGTGTTTCCAAAAGTATTATTTTCCTAGAAAGTATTTTCAAAAGAAAAAACTTGTTTTAAAGAAGCTATTTTCAAGGAAAGATTACTTTAAGGAGCATAATCCCGCAAGCCATACATTTCTCTTTCGCTTCCCTTGTTTTGAAACTCTTTCCTTTTCTTTTCAGCATGTATGGAGCATTTGAGATACCAGAGGGTGTTCATGTACCCGTTTGGTTTCGTCAATATCTCGAGGCAAGGGCCGCTGCCGCAGGCCCGACCGGCGTTCCTCCTCCTCCTCCCCTAGCTCCAGTCATTCCTCCGCGTGGAGATGCTTTCTCCAAGATATGTAAAGACTTTCATTCGATGAGTGGAAAACGTTTTTGTAGGTCCGAAACATTCGTTGAAGCTAGAAATTGGTTGAAAGAAGTAGAGGATCTTTTTGGTATCTTTGTGGTGGATAATAGGAGAAAAGTCCAATTGGCTGCTTGGTTGATGAAGGATGAGGCTTCGTATTGTTGGGAGGTCACTAATGGAAAGCGTCCAGCTGAGACATGGACGGACTTCAGGCATAGGTTCGAAGCGAAATTTCTCTCACGAGCAAAAGAGAACTTATACATGGAAAGGTTCTTGGCATTGAAGCAGGGAAATCTATCAGTAAAAGAGTACGTCAACAAGTTCAATCAGTTGGCGAGGTTTGGCTTAGACTTGGTTAACACACCCGAAAAGAAGGCCCTGAGATTAGTTAAAGGCTTGAATGAGCCGCTACACGGGCCGGCTATGACCCACATTCCCATGGAGGCCACCTTTGAGAAGCTGGTTGACATGGCGCTTATGCATGAAGAGGAGAAAGGCGCTAATGCTAATAAGGCACCGGAGAAGAAAGGGGATCAAAAGAAAGCCCAACAGCAAAAGAAGGGTGGCAAAGAGAAGAGGAAGTGTCATAACTGTGGGATACCCGGTCATCTAAAGAAGGACTGTAGGAAGAAGAAGTTCGCTTGTTATCATTGTGGTGATGCGGGTCATGGAGTGAAGGACTATCCTAAGAAGCAAGGGCAGAGGGCAGGGTCTACTTCGGGAGGGTAAGTTCATGCTCTCATGGCTCCGGGACTAGGGGAAGGTAGAAAAATTTCTGTCGAAAGTTTGATTTTCTTGTTTGATCATCATGTCCGTACTTTATTCGATTCTGGCGCATCACATTCGTTTATCTCTACATCATTAGTTGAAACACTGCACTTAAATACTAGTCTCGTTGTGGATCCCATTGTAGTCTCAAATCCTATTGGTGGGTTGGCTCATTTATCCATGGTTTGTAGGGATTTGAAATTGTCTATCTTAGGCGTTGGATTTGAATGTAATGCTTTTGTGCTTGGTTTCATAGGCTATGGGCTGATTTTAGGAACGGATTGGCTAGCTAGATATGGTGCAATCCTAGATTGTGAACGAAGGGTAGTAAAATTGTTGACTCGTAGTGGAAAAACCCTTGATATTTCTTGTGACCCTAGGGATCGGTGATGCTTAGTTATCTTGAGTCACTTGACACATCCATTGATGATTTACATTCTGTTCGTATAGTCCGTAAATATGTTGATGTCTTCGATGAGGTGAGGGGTCTACCCCCAAAATGTGAGATAGACGTATTTATCTTGTAGACAATGCAAAACCCGTATCTCTGCCAGTACGCCACATGGCTCCTCGTGAGAGGAGGGAACTCAATAAGAAATCGGAGAGTTGCTTGAGAAGGGGTTCATAAGACGTAGTATATTGGAGTGGGGTGCCCCAGTAGTTTTTTCCACGAAGGCGGATGGGTCCCTTAAACTGTGCGTGGAATATAGAGAACTTAATAAGCTTACAAAGAAGAATAGGCACCCACTGCCGAGGATTGATGATTAATTCGATCAGTTAGTTGGCACCTCAGTATTTTCGCAGTTGGACTTAGCCACTGGTTTCCATCAGTTGAGAGTGGCTGGGCATAGCATAGACAAGACTGCCTTTAGAACTCCGGACGGTTTCTATGAGTGGTTGGTAATGCCTTTCGGTTTGACACGCCCCCGCATACTTTGTTGACTTGATGAGTAGGGTATTTAGGGAGTTCCTTAACAAATTTGTGGTGGTCTTTGTGGATGACATCTTAATCTTTTCTAAGAACGAAGAAGAGCATGCCCTACATCTTAGGGAAGTGTTGGAGACCTTTCGAGCGCATAGCCTTAAAGCTAAATTTTCTAAATGTCATTTTTGGAGGAAGGAAGTGCGATTCTTAGGGCACGTGGTTTCCAAGGAAGGGATAGCTGTGGATCCCACGAAGGTGGTGGCCATCCAAGATTGGAAGGTCCCTAAAAATGCTACCGAGGTAAGGAGTTTCTTGGGGTTGGCTGGCTACTATAGGAAGTTTATCAAGGACTTCGTAAAGATATCAACCCCATTGACACGCTTGATGAAGAAGAACCTAGTTTTCACGTGGGACGTAGATTGTGATGATGCGTTCCAATGTTTAAAGAGAGCTTTGACCATAGCCCCAGTCTTAGTGTTGCCAGATGGGAGTAAGCCATTTACCGTTTATACCGATGCTTGTGGGACAGGACTAGGCGTAGTCTTAATGCAAGAGGAGAGGGTAATAGCCTATGGTGGAAGGCAGTTGAGAGTGCATGAGAGAAATTACCCTACACATGACCTAGAGTTGGCCGCTATCATTTTTTCTCTTAAGTCTTGGCGAAAAGTTCGAATTGTACATGGATCATAAATCTCTAAAATACTTGTTTTCTCAAAAAGACTTGAACTTAAGGCAGCAAAGGTGGATGGAGTTCTTGGCGTCCTACGATTTCGAGATAACATATACCCCTGGCAAGGGTAACGTTGTGGCGGATGCCTTGAGTAGGAAAAGGTTGAGCTTGAGTCCTTTATTTGTTGAGCGGCGAAGTTTAGAGTTCACCTCCACCTCTGATTTTAGACCATCCATTGATTATGTACCAGGTTTGCTAGCATCCTTAGAGGTCATACCTACGCTTTTGGGATGGATTGGTGAGGCACAGCAAGATGACCCATAGTTGGTTGAGTTAGTAGAGAAGCTCATAAGGGGGGGAGTCATCGATCCATCTTAGTAGGTATGCCCTAGATGATAAGGGTTGGTTGCATAGGGACAGTAGACTTTGTGTACCTCGGGACGAGAGCTTGAGGAAGGCTATTCTTGATGATGCACATCATTCAAAGATGACCATTCATCCCGGCGGGGACAACATGTACATTGACATGAAGCGAGATTTCTTTTGGGCCGGTATGAAGAGGGATGTGGCCGAGTATGTCGCTAGATGCTTGGTGTGCCAACAAGTAAAAGCAGATCAAAAGAAACCTGGTGGGTTGCTTCACCCATTGGAGGTTCCACAGTGGAAGTGGGATAGTGTCTCGATTGATTTTGTCGATGGGTTGCCGAGATCGAGGAAGGGTTATACGGGGATTTGGGTTGTGGTAGACAGACTTACTAAGAGCGCCCATTTCATTTCCGTGAAGAGTAAGAGGACTGCTCCATGGTTAGCTTCCGTATACATTCGAGAGATAGTTCGTTTGCATGGTGTTCCTTCTAGCATAATAAGTGACCGAGATCCTATCTTTACTAGCGAGTTTTGGAAGAGTTTGCAAGAGGCGGTAGGGACTCAGTTATGTTTGAGTACCGCATATCATCCTCAGACGGACGGCCAGACTGAGAGGGTGAATCGCATTCTAGAGGACCTTTTGACGTTATGTGTCCTAGACTTTGGAGGTACATGGGAGGGGCATCTTTCTTTGGTGGAGTTCGCGTATAATAATAGCTTTCAGTCTAGCATTGGCATGGCACCTTTCGAAGCTCTTTATGGAAGGCCTTGTCGTTCACCTACATGTTGGTGGGAATCTACGGATAAGATCTTTCTTGGGCCCGATATGATTAGAGAGACTTCAGAAAAGATCGATTTGATTTGAAGAAGGATGAAGACGACGCAAGATAGGCAGAAATCTTATGCGGACAAAAGGAGGACAGATCTTGAGTTTGATATTGGGGACATGGTCTTTATCAAGGTGTCTCTATTATGGAATGTTGTTCGCTTTGGGTCCGTTGGGAAGTTAGCACCAAGATTCGTAGGGCCGTTTCCTATTAAGGAGAGTATTGGACAGATGGCGTATAGAGTGGAGTTGCCCGAGAGACTTAGTGGTGTACACGACGTATTCCATGTATCACATTTGAGGGAGTGCTTGCATGAGACCGCGGAAGTGGTAGAGCCGAGATTGCTTAGATATGTGGAGATAGAGCGTGATGCGACGATTCGACGAGCTCCTACATGCATTCTTGGGTCAGAGATTAAGAAGTTGAGGAATCGAGAGGTCAAGCTAGTCAAAGTGCAATGGGGAGATGATGAGAGCGACGCTACTTGGGAGACGGAAGAGAAGATGCATTTATTGTACCCTTTTCTTTTCAAGGGTATGTATTTTAATTTCTCCTTTATCGCTTAGCTTGTACTTGTTCTATCTTTAGCATGTCCTCTCGCTAGTATCTTTGACCTTTAGATAGGGTAGTCCTGTGGTTAAAACATGTGTTTGAGACATGTTATGTATGAATGGTGGATGCATGTGTATGCAAGTGTTTGCTAGCGGTTGCTCGTGGATGCATATACACAAACTTTAGGCACTATATCGGCTCAGTCACTTTCATATTGCATATTGCGTATAAATGGATGTATTTAGTAAAATGAATGTACATTGAATGTGTGTATCATATGGATGTTGCATTTAAATGAATGGTTTTGCACACGTGTAGTAATGATATGCATAGGTTTCTTTGCATACATGATGGATATATGGCACTATCATTATTTGCATTAAGGAGGTCGACTGAATCAGTGGACCGCCTGATTTTGCATTAGTATACGGACATATACACACACTATGCATATGTACATGAAAAGCATTAGAAATCTTTTAAGGACAATGGATGCATGTGCATGATGGTTGAGTAGATGGATGATTAGATAGTATGATACATTCTTCTTAACTTGGAGATTTCGGGGACGAAATCCTTTAAGGAGGGGAGAATGTAACACCCCGTAATTTTATAACATTAAAATTCACAAATTAAAGTATACTTAATTTTTAGAAAAGAATTAAGTGAAATGGGTTGTGCTATTATGTTCGTTTCAAAATTTTGGGTCAAGATAGACATTTGGTTTGCACAAAACGGATACCTTATGAAGATGTTATTAAGCCTTGAAGTCTGTATGCATATGAGAGAAATATATATATATATATATATATGCAAAAAAGTTCAAAACAGCGAATTAGGAGGGGGAATAACCGAACCGGCCCATTTTTGAGGTCGACCCGAGCCTTGCTGGGTCGACTAGTGGTTGATCCAGGGTGTTTGGCTATCAACCCGTGGGCCGATTCGCTCAAACGCAGATTTGGCATCTGATTGGTTCTCATGGTTCAGGGTTAGTCTAATGGTCCTAAATAACTTTCTACACCTATATATACACCCTAAGAGCTAACCCTAATTCATTAATATTATCTATGACACCATTATGCTGTCAAGCTCTCTCTTAAACCCTAGCCGCCGCCTCTAAATCAAATCTCAAGTATTCAACTTCAACTCAAATTAAAGATTAGAGCTTCTACAACAATTCAAGAAGATAAATCAGCAACACCGCAACGTTTCTATACCAATTTCAGTGCATAATTCTATTCTTTAACCACGAAAGGTGAGTATGGCGATTTTCACAATATAATGGGATTAAAAGTAACATGATGAAGTTGTAAAGAGGATTCATATGTATGTATGTAATTTAAATCTCATCCAAGTCTTCACCTTTTTGATTCATGTCATCACATGCCTATGTTTCTATGTAAAGTTCATATCGTTATCAGTTTATTCATGTTGATTTTATCATTATGCCTCTATGCCAGTTTATATGCCCTTTTATTTCATGATGTTGTGTTAATTCCAATTTTCTATGATTTGATTCTCTCTTTTTATCCCTATTCCTTTTATTTTTGGATCTAGGCTACCTTAAGGCCTATGTTAAAAATACGCGCGAACGCGAATACGTGGGAACGAGGGGAATATGTGAAATATGGAAAATTGGATATTATTGGACATTTTGGATAATTGGATAATATGTGAAATTGGCATATTAGGGTATGAATTACATGGAATTGATGAAATTGCCTATAATTGTGAATTTGTAATTGAGGCTAATTAATATGATATTAGTGATAATTTGGAACAGGCAATATTATAAACATGATTATATGTTTAATTGGATATACATGACATGAAAATTGGGTATGGGTGAAATACGATTATTAATAAACCTTTGACACGAGGTTAGGCGCAATTATGGCGTAAAACTGCCCGGAACCGCCCGACAAATCCAGCTGCCACAATTGGACGTCTAATGTGAGAGGTCAAAGGAATGAATTGTAGGAGCAATGGTTAATGACACGAGGTTAGACCCGGTTTGTGGCGTAAGACTGCCCGGAACCGCCCGGCAAATCCAGCGGCCACAAAGCGTTCGGTCTAATGTGGGAGGTCATGCACCGTTCGTCATAAGGAATGAATTAAGGAATACTAACCATAATAAGACATAGGTATGGTTACAGGGTTAAGTGGGGTGACATGTAAATTATGACTTGTAAATATGGACTTAACCGGTATAAGATAGGACATGTAAGTATGGATTTAACCATAGCATGTGTAAGACATGGACATTTAAATTAAAATGGTTAAGTGGGAGAAAAACCTAGTGGGGACCAAGCATATGTGGGAGGCTTGTGTTGGATGGGGGACCCGTTTCAACCAGTAACCCGTTTGAGTATCTAATTGGGCCCGGTACTAGGCCAGGGTTGGGGCACGCTTACAGGCCTTGAATGTAAGAGGTCAAAACGTGAATAGCCGTGGCAACGCAAGTCCAACGAGTTCATGTGCGTGCATGGGTCCTGGCTGGTAGGTAAGACGTTGTTGCATCGTGTAGGTATGGTCGTGCATTTTATGTTGGTATTGGGGTTGACACTTTGGGGAGTGATACATCCCACTGTAGGGCCAGGACGGGTGCCTACGGGGTTTAGGGAGCCGATCGAATGGGTAGGGTAAGGGTACCTTAGCGGTGGTCGGAGCAAGCCGGCGCCTACGATAGCAGCTAGGTACAAGTAACTACCAAGTATGTCATGTGGGTACAGTTAGTGGGAAGGGATCAACCTTTAGTAAATAGAGACTAGTAGATGTGCGGTGTAATTAAGTAATGTGGTGTAACTTAGAAAAAGTGCAGTGTAACGAAATACATGTTGGTTGAGTTGGATAGTCCTTTGGGTGCTAGTCTGATGTTGACTTCGGTCTTCGGGGTTAGTACTTGGAGGGTTGTTCGCTTAGCCAAGGTGTAGGATTGACTTAGTACTTAGGAATGGAATCATCTTGTCCATCCTTTTTATCTACCTTATCTATGTTACAGCCATATCATGATGCCTATTTATGTCTTGATCTTTCACCTTACCTATTATTTGTTAAAATTACTGGACTGGGCAGACTTTATGTGTAACACCCCGTGAATTCTATAACTGTGAAACTCACAAATTAAAGTATAATTAATTTCAAATCAAAGAACTAAGGGAAACGGGATACGCCATTGCGTTCGTCTCGGAAAAATACGCGAAATAGAGTCCGAGTTTTCGAAAAACGGATATCGTATGAAGAAGTTATGGACGAACGAAGTTGGGCGAAAAACCGAAAAAGGGTCAGAATGCACTGGCGCACTTGGGAAGTGCGCCAGAACAAAAATGAACTGGCGCACCTGTGAAGTGCGCTAGTACATTTTTGACCTGGCGCACCTGCCAAGTGCGCCCAGGTCAAAAATGACCCGCTGGCCAGGTCTGGTCTAGCCCTGGCTGGCCAGGTCTATGTTTGGCTGATTTTCAGAAGCTTGCTTTGTCATTAGGGCTAGGTGGCAGGCTCTAATTGGTCTCTCTTGCGAATGAATGGCTACGATCAATCCAAGCAACATCAATGGTCCTAATCAGTTTATAACCTCTATATAAACAACCCTAGACTAACCCTAATCTATTCATTCAAAAATAAGAACAAAGCCGCCATGTTGCTGAGGAACGACTAAGAGTAGCCGCCAATTGGAGAGAGAGGATTAGGAGGCAAACTCTAAGGCATAAAGCAACTCAATCGAATCAAACCGCATCTTCAAATCCCTAAAATTGAGAATTCGCCACACCATTGTAAGTAGAGTATTACTTTGGTATGAACAAATAATTGTGTTGGTTTGTATGCTTGAATTGTGGCAATAAAGTAATTCATATTTGTGCGTTCTTATCAATTTGAAATATTATATACGTTTGGATATTCTTGAATTATGTTATTCAATTATAAAGAACTACATGCGGTAGTTCTATGCAAGTATACGTTTGGAATATTTCGCAAATTATGTAATCCATGTTGAAGCTACATGTATGTAGTTGATTTAAATTCATGCAAGTTTGGGGCTTTGCTACTATGCCATCATAATGTGTATTTTTATACAAACGTCATTTTTATGAAGTAATTGGAATAGGTTTGGGTTATCATAATCCATATGAAATTATGTTGAAAATTGGGCATCATGTATTAAGCCATGCTTTTGTACTAGAAAACCTATTTGCAAACTTATGAATATGGCTAGGCTATGAATGATATTTGGCATAATTGAAATCCATGATTAAGTTTACAAGAATTTTATGATGACATATGTGGTACATAGCTAGGTTAGGCTCAAAAATCCCTTTTTGTAAGTTTACATGACTAAAGTAAAAATCATGATTTCATGTTAGAAATATTTATGCCATGGTTATGTGAACAAATTTAACTATACCTATGCCATGCTTATGTTTGACATTATGCCATGCTTATGTTAGAGATATTTATGCCATGCTTATGTTTGACATTATGCCTAAATAAAAATATAGGTTCATGTGTCAATAATGATACCCAATTTAGATTCTTATCTCAATTACAAGTTCACATGCTTTGATTCATGTCACCTATGCTTTATGACCAAAGTATATGTTACCACTATGCAAGTACACCAGTTTCTATTTTGTATTTCCAACGTCATATTGCAAGTTCATGCGCTCACCTTCCCCTTTTTGTGTATGTAATCACGCTTTAAGCCTCCCCTTTTCGCATGGCTAAATTGGGCTTTAAAAGGCTAAGCCCAATATATATGTAATAAATGGACGTGTAAAACGGGGGAAAATAACGTTGGGTTAAAATTACTAATGAATGAAAATATAAAATAGAAGGGCCCAAATTCAAGTATGGGTTGGGCCCATGATTGGTGTAACCTTTACACCATTAATTTAATTGGCCGCAAATATTTACATATAAGAAAATAAAGAAGAAAGACAAAACATGTAAAGGTAGAAAATACGATGTGTTTAACCCGAGGTTGGATTGAGTTGTGATGTAAACCTGCCCGGAACCGCCCGACTATCCAGTAGTCACAACAATACCTATCCAATGTGGGAGGTTAAACATGGAGCCCAATAAGGACCCGAGGTTAGACTGAGTTGTGGCGTAAGACTGCCCGGAACCAACCGGCAACAGGCAGCCACAACAATACCTGTCTAATGTGAGAGGTCAGGGCCTTAATAAGACAATTAAGGCTGAGTCAGGATTGTTAGGATTAAGTGAACTAAAGACTTAATCAAAATGGAACATGCTAAACTAAATGGACTGGTGGGGGTTAGGTTAGAAAACACTTAACCAACTTAGCATGTTGGCTAGAGATAGAAAACCTAGTAACGGGGGACCCTTTTCAGCAGTAACCCTAGAAGGTGTATCAGGATACCCTGAAACTAGGCAGGGTGGGGCACGATTACTGGGCTGATTGTAAGAGGTCAAAACGACGGCGGTGGTGTAGCAGTGTAGGTTCTAACGGGGTGCGGGCGTGCACACACTCCGGCGCAGAAAAATAAGGCACTGGACACCAGTAGCATACCTGTGCATTCTAAGGTTGTGTCGGGCCGCCACCATGGGACTTGATACACCCCAAGGTGGGACCAGCATAGGTAACTACAACATCGGGGGCCGTAAGACACATGTAACTATGCGAGTAGGAGCCGATCATCATAGAACGGATCACATGACCCTAATTATGGGGTGCCAGTTGGAAACTAGTTTATATGGGTTTAGAGATTTACATGGGGTACGATAGCATATTCGACCCTAGACAACTTAACCAAGTTTATAGTGCTTGCCCACTTCTTGTTTATACTTATCATACCCAGTTCTTTATTCATAGACAAAATAGTACTAGACTTACTCAGGCTTTATGTCTGACTCTACTTTTCTTTCGTCTTCTTTTCTTCCGTTTCCCCCCCCCCCCCCCCCCCCCAGGTCCACAGGGAGGGAACTCAGCAGCTTGACCAGCCTTAACATCCAGCTTGAAGAGGAGAAATGTATTGCTTGGACTTTCCTGTTTTGAACTATGGCTTTGGACAATCCACTATGGGGCTTTTGCAGTTTATCTATGTTTTATTTATGCTTCTTTAAATAATGTACTCAAGACAGATTATGAAAATGTTATGTTATGTTTTTGGAAAGGATGTAAGACAATCATGGTGATGTTTTGTAACACGTATTTGCTTTTATGAAATAAAAGTTGTTGTTCTTCCGCTGTTTACAAATATGTGTTCCTATATCTGTCTTGTATATCTGTGACTTATACTTATAAACCTCCACCAAACTTAGGGCATTCCCTTTGAGAGTGACCGTAACGGAGGTGGGGTGTTTCACTTGGTATCAGAGCATAGGTTTACCAGATAAGATAAAAAGTTTTGAAAATTATTTTCAAAAAGGAAATTTAAAGAAGCATTTTTAAAAGAAAAATGTTATTTTTATTTTAAAAAGGCAAAGTCCACTCCCCAAAGCCATAGGTACTATCTCTTATCCTTCGTTTTGAATCTATCCTTTTTGTTTCAGCATGTCCCAAGAACTTAACTTGCCAGAAGGGGTGCCAATACCTGGTTTGTTTAGGCGGTTCTTAGAAGCAAGAGCCACTCAGCCAGGTCCTACCATTCCTCCTCCTCCAGCTGAAGGAAATCATCCAGCTGCAGCAGCACCTTTTCCTCCACCTCCTCCACGGGGAAACACTTTTGCTAAGATATGTAAAGATTTTAAAGCTATGGGAGGAAAGGATTTCCATGGAACTGAGTCCTTCGTGGCAGCTAGGAATTGGCTGAAAGAAATGGAGGACCTATTCATCATCTTTGAGGTAGAAGATAGACAAAAAGTACAATTGGCAGTATGGCTATTGAAGGGTGAGGCTTCCTACTGGTGGGAAGTCACTAATGCTGAAAGACCAGTGGAGACATGGGAGGACTTTAGGGCAAGGTTTGAGACTAAATTTCTCTCAGATGCGGAAAGAAGTTTGCAGTTGGAAAAATTCTTATTTCTTAAGCAAGAGGACAAGACAGTCAGAGAGTATGTGAATCAGTTCGATGAGCTGGCTAGGTTTGGGCTTGACCTAGTCAACACCCCACACAAGAAGGCTCTCCGTTTCGTCAAAGGGTTGAATGAGCCATTACACAGTTTGGCCATGACCCATATACCCATGGGAGCCACGTATGAAAGATTGGTGCAAATGGCATTGCTGAATGAAGAGGATAAGGGCAAGAAGGAGACAAAGGCAGAAAGCTCTCAAGGGAAGAAAGAGGGTTTGCAGCCTAAAAAGACAGACTTTAAGAAGGGCGGAAAAGGCAACAAAGAGAAGAGGAAGTGTAATTTCTGTGGCAAAGTGGGGCACTTAGTAAAGGACTGCCGGAAAAAGAAGGCCAAGGAGAATGGTGGGTGCTTTTCTTGCGGTGAGACAGGCCACAGGGCTAAGGACTGCCCAAAGAAACGAGGACAGGGGCAGAGGGCTAGATCCACCCCAGGGGCACAGGTTCATGTGCTGGAAGCGCCACCTCTGCAACAGCGAGGTATAAATACTTCTGTAGAAAGTGTAGTTTATCTTTATGATTACCCCGTTCGCACTTTATTTGATTCTGGCGCATCACACTCCTTCATCTCGTCTTCTCTAGTAGAATCTCTGCACCTAAAAACTAGTATGGTAGAGGATCCCTTAATTGTTACAAACCCAATTGGGGGCCCAGCTCATTTGTCTATGATCTGTGTGGGATTGAAAATTTCTATTCTAAGTGTAGAATTTCAATGTAGTGCCTTTGTTTTGGGCTTTTCGGGTTATGGTTTGATTTTGGGTATGGATTGGCTATCCAGTAATGGGGTCATCCTTGATTGTGAGAAAAGGGTTGTTAGGCTCCTAACCCAGCTCGGTAATACTTTGGAAATTTCTTGTAATCCCTCATATGCGGTTATGCTTAGTTATCTTGAATCGCTAGATGCCTCCGTTGAAAATTTGCAATCAGTTAGAGTGGTCCGGGAATATCCGGATGTCTTCGAAGAGGTGAAGGGCTTGCCTCCGAAGCGGGAAATAGACTTCCGCATATATCTTGTAGATAATGCAAAGCCCGTTGCGTTGCCCGTTAGACATATGGCTCCACGAGAAAGGAAAGAGCTCAGTAAACAGATTAAAGAGCTTCTAGAAAAGGGGTTCATTAGGAGGAGCATTTCAGAATGGGGCGCTACAGTGGTGTTCGCTACAAAGGCGGATGGTTCACTCCGTCTATGTGTTGACTATAGGGAGCTCAACAAGCTAACGAAAAAGAATAGGCACCCTCTCCCTAGAATTGACGATTTGTTTGACCAGCTTGTAGGAGCGTCTGTTTTCTCCCAACTCGATTTAGCAACCGGTTTTCATCAGCTAAGGGTGGCTGAAGATAGCGTCGATAAAACGGCATTCAGAACCCCAGACGGCTTCTTTGAATGGCTTGTCATGCCTTTCGGCTTGATAAATGCACCTGCTTACTTCGTGGACCTAATGAGTAGGGTATTTAGAGATTTCCTCAACAAATTCGTCGTGGTCTTCGTAGATGATATCCTTATCTTCTCAAAGAGTGAAGAGGAACATGCTCAGCACTTAAGGGCAATCATGGAAACTTTGCGAGTCCATCAACTAAAAGCCAAATTCTCCAAATGCCACTTTTGGAGAGAAGAGGTGAGGTTCCTTGGGCACATAGTATCCAAACAAGGGTTAGCGGTGGACCCTGCTAAGGTAGTGGCGGTACAGGATGGGAAGACACCAAGGAATGCAACTGAGGTCCGAAGCTTTCTAGGACTAGCAGGTTTCTATCGAAAGTTTATAAGGGATTTTGCGAAAATCTCAGCTCCGCTCACGAAATTGACCAAGAAGAATCTAGTGTTCAATTGGGATTTGGATTGCGAATTTGCTTTCCAACGACTGAAAAGGGCTCTCACAACAGCCCCAGTTTTGACGCTGCCAGATGGGAGCAAGATGTTCACTGTTTATACGGATGCATGTGGGACAGGGCTGGGCGCCGTCTTAATGCAAGAAGGAAGGGCGGTAGCTTATGGCGGGAGGCAATTGAAAGTGCACGAAAAGAACTACCCAACCCACGATCTTGAGTTAGCCGCCATCGTCTTTGCACTCAAGTCTTTGGGTTTTATAGGATACAGATTGGTCTTAGGAAGGGACTCCCTTATGACCTAAAAGGAGTCCATCATGCTTAGTTGCCTAGAATCATATATGGTGGTTGGGTTGAGTAACTCTTTGGGTGTCAGTCTGATGTTGATTTCGGTCTTCGGGGCTGATGCTTAGGGAGTTCTTCTCCTAATCAATATATATGTGGCATAGGTTTTCAGTTTTGACATTGCCTAATGGGCACAAAGTTTTTACTTCGACTATACCTTTAGATAGGAACAATTGGGAAAATGGCCTATAGATTAGAGCTACCCGAGAAGTTGGCTGGAGTCCACAACGTTTTTCACGTTTCACATCTCCGAAAATGTCTACATGAGTCAGCTGAAGTGGTAGAGCCAAATATCCTCGAAGAGGCCGAAGTGGAACGCGAAGCAACCATAAGAAAAGTTCCAACCAGCATATTAGGAACGGAAGTGAAGAAGCTACGCAACCGCGAAGTCAAGCTCGTCAAAGTTCAATGGAGCGACGCCGAGGGAGACGCGACTTGGGAAACTGAAGCTAGAATCCGTACAGCCTACCCTTTTCTGTTCGAGGGTACATCCTTGATCTTTCTCTTTCCTTAAGTTGCGCTTTTATCTTTCTTTTTAGGTATATTTCCCCGACCTTATCTTTTAGGTAGAAACCCTTTGGATGGAAACATGTAGTTGAAACATGTTATGTATGATGGTTGCAAGTGGTTGCAAGTGATTGCTAGTGGTTGCTCGTGGTTGCATATACACACACAATCTAGGTATTAGATCGGCTCAGTCACTTCATATTGCATATGCATATATGTTTGCATTCATATGTGGTTGAACTTTAATGTGTTGTCATGTGGATGCTGCATTTGTATTGAATGATTGTGCACTCATGTAGAATCAAAATAGGAAAATTTGCATACATGATGGATTCATGGCACTTACATAATTCGCATTAAGGAGGTCAACTGAATCAGTAGACCGCCTGATTTTGCATTAGATAAGTTCATGTACACACACACTTCGCATATGATCATGAAGCATTAGAAGTCTTTTAAGGACAATGGATGCTCGTGTTTGATGGATGAGTAGATGGATGATTGGATGTTAGGATATACATTCCTCCTAACTTGAAGATTTCGGGGACGAAATCCTTTTAAGTGGGGGAGAATGTAACACCCCGTGAATTCTATAACTGTGAAACTCACAAATTAAAGTATAATTAATTTCAAATCAAAGAACTAAGGGAAACGGGATACGCCACTGCGTTCGTCTCGGAAAAATACGCGAAATAGAGTCCGAGTTTTCGAAAAACGGATATCGTATGAAGAAGTTATGGACGAACGAAGTTGGGCGAAAAACCGAAAAAGGGTCAGAATGCACTGGCGCACTTGGGAAGTGCGCCAGAACAAAAATGAACTGGCGCACCTGTGAAGTGCGCCAGTACATTTTTGACCTGGCGCACCTGCCAAGTGCGCCCAGGTCAAAAATGACCTGCTGGCCAGGTCTGGTCTAGCCCTGGCTGGCCAGGTCTGTGTTTGGCTGATTTTCAGAAGCTTGCTTTGTCATTAGGGCTAGGTGGCAGGCTCTAATTGGTCTCTCTTGCGAATGAATGGCTACGATCAATCCAAGCAACATCAATGGTCCTAATCAGTTTATAACCTCTATATAAACAACCCTAGACTAACCCTAATCTATTCATTCAAAAATAAGAACAAAGCCGCCATGTTGCTGAGGAACGACTAAGAGTAGCCGCCAATTGGAAAGAGAGGATTAGGAGGCAAACTCTAAGGCACAAAGCAACTCAATCGAATCAAACAGCATCTTCAAATCCCTAAAATTGAGAATTCGCCACACCATTGTAAGTAGAGTATTACTTTGGTATGAACAAATAATTGTGTTGGTTTCTATGCTTGAATTGTGGCAATAAAGTAATTCATATTTGTGCGTTCTTATCAATTTGAAATATTATATACGTTTGGATATTCTTGAATTATGTTATTCAATTATAAAGAACTACATGCGGTAGTTCTATGCAAGTATACGTTTGGAATATTTCGCAAATTATGTAATCCATGTTGAAGCTACATGTATGTAGTTGATTTAAATTCATGCAAGTTTGGGGCTTTGCTACTATGCCATCATAATGTGTATTTTTATACAAACGTCATTTTTATGAAGTAATTGGAATAGGTTTGGGTTATCATAATCCATATGAAATTATGTTGAAAATTGGGCATCATGTATTAAGCCATGCTTTTGTACTAGAAAACCTATTTGCAAACTTATGAATATGGCTAGGCTATGAATGATATTTGGCATAATTGAAATCCATGATTAAGTTTACAAGAATTTTATGATGACATATGTGGTACATAGCTAGGTTAGGCTCAAAAATCCCTTTTTGTAAGTTTACATGACTAAAGTAAAAATCATGATTTCATGTTAGAAATATTTATGCCATGGTTATGTGAACAAATTTAACTATACCTATGCCATGCTTATGTTTGACATTATGCCATGCTTATGTTAGAGATATTTATGCCATGCTTATGTTTGACATTATGCCTAAATAAAAATATAGGTTCATGTGTCAATAATGATACCCAATTTAGATTCTTATCTCAATTACAAGTTCACATGCTTTGATTCATGTCACCTATGCTTTATGACCAAAGTATATGTTACCACTATGCAAGTACACCAGTTTCTATTTTGTATTTCCAACGTCATATTGCAAGTTCATGCGCTCACCTTCCCCTTTTTGTGTATGTAATCACGCTTTAAGCCTCCCCTTTTCGCATGGCTAAATTGGGCTTTAAAAGGCTAAGCCCAATATATATGTAATAAACGGACGTGTAAAACGGGGGAAAATAACGTTGGGTTAAAATTACTAATGAATGAAAATATAAAATAGAAGGGCCCAAATTCAAGTATGGGTTGGGCCCATGATTGGTGTAACCTTTACACCATTAATTTAATTGGCCGCAAATATTTACATATAAGAAAATAAAGAAGAAAGACAAAACATGTAAAGGTAGAAAATACGATGTGTTTAACCCGAGGTTGGATTGAGTTGTGATGTAAACCTGCCCGGAACCGCCCGGCTGTCCAGTAGTCACAACAATACCTATCTAATGTGGGAGGTTAAACATGGAGCCCAATAAGGACCCGAGGTTAGACTGAGTTTTGGCGTAAGACTGCCCGGAACCAACCGGCAACAGGCAGCCACAACAATACCTGTCTAATGTGAGAGGTCAGGGCCTTAATAAGACAATTAAGGCTGAGTCAGGATTGTTAGGATTAAGTGAACTAAAGACTTAATCAAAATGGAACATGCTAAACTAAATGGACTGGTGGGGGTTAGGTTAGAAAACACTTAACCAACTTAGCATGTTGGCTAGAGATAGAAAACCTAGTAACGGGGGACCCTTTTCAGCAGTAACCCTAGAAGGTGTATCAGGATACCCTGAAACTAGGCAGGGTGGGGCACGATTACTGGGCTGATTGTAAGAGGTCAAAACGACGGCGGTGGTGTAGCAGTGTAGGTTCTAACGGGGTGCGGGCGTGCACACACTCCGGCGCAGAAAAATAAGGCACTGGACACCAGTAGCATACCTGTGCATTCTAAGGTTGTGTCGGGCCGCCACCATGGGACTTGATACACCCCATGGTGGGACCAGCATAGGTAACTACAACATCGGGGGCCGTAAGACACATGTAACTATGCGAGTAGGAGCCGATCATCATAGAACAGATCACATGACCCTAATTATGGGGTGCCAGTTGGAAACTAGTTTATATGGGTTCAGAGATTTACATGGGGTACGATAACATATTCGACCCTAGACAACTTAACCAAGTTTATAGTGCTTGCCCACTTCTTGTTTATACTTATCATACCCAGTTCTTTATTCATAGACAAAATAGTACTAGACTTACTCAGGCTTTATGTCTGACTCTACTTTTCTTTCGTCTTCTTTTCTTCCGTTCCCCCCCAGGTCCACAGGGAGGGAACTCAGCAGCTTGACCAGCCTTAACATCCAGCTTGAAGAGGAGAAATGTATTGCTTGGACTTTCCTGTTTTGAACTATGGCTTTGGACAATCCACTATGGGGCTTTTGCAGTTTATCTATGTTTTATTTATGCTTCTTTAAATAATGTACTCAAGACAGATTATGAAAATGTTATGTTATGTTTTTGGAAAGGATGTAAGACAATCATGGTGATGTTTTGTAACACGTATTTGCTTTTATGAAATAAAAGTTGTTGTTCTTCCGCTGTTTACAAATATGTGTTCCTATATCTGTCTTGTATATCTGTGACTTATACTTATAAACCTCCACCAAAATTAGGGCATTCCCTTTGAGAGTGACCCTAACGGAGGTGGGGTGTTTCACTATGTCTGACCCGTTTTGTTTCCATCTCTTTTCTTTCCTTTCCCCCCCTCAGGTTTGCAAGGAAGGAATACTACAGCTTAGTGCTGATTTCTTTCAATTGCTTGAAAAGAGTAGATGTATCGCTTTGGACTCTCTCATCTTTATGGCTTTGCTTATGCTCAGTGGGGATTTATGCATTTATGTTATTTAAGTATTTGCTTCTTTATGTACTTTGAAGTTTTTGGAAAAGACAATTGATCCTGTTGTAATGATTTTGGAGACTACTTATGTAAGCTTGTTTTGAAGTTATGATGCTATGAAATAAGTTTTATCTTCCGCTGTGTTTTATTTATTTAATCTTGTACTTTATCTGTTCTATACTACTATAACTCTTCATGACATTAATGCATTTCCTTTTGTGAGTGACATTAATGGCCATTTTGACGGCCTGACCCACACCAACCGACATTTACTTCAAAGGTGCGCTGTACACATGTCCTGTCAGCGCGGGACGGTCGTCATAAGGAAAGGAAAGAAGAGAATGAACTAACAAGGAACCTGTAGAATGTCTCACAGCGCATGGTACAAAATATAATAACAACATACTTGACATAAAACAGGTGAGACAGTGCATAAGCTGAAAACAAACCAACATAGCAGCGGGAAATCCAAGTACAACTTATGATCCAAAGTTAACATTATTACAACTTTTCAAACTGTCTCCAAAAGCAAAAGTAAGATAAGGGAGGTACACTACTAATGCCCATGTAGTGACCACCAACGACATTGGGAGAATATCTATATATCATACGTGGAAGCCTCCTGCTCGCCTCCGAATCAGCTACTCGCACATCACCAGCTAACCTGTCTCTAGTCTGCTCGTGTTAGCACCCAGAGTAATAAGAAGAGACATAAAACTCTGGGTCAGACAAAAAGTCTGGTATGAGCGATAAGTATCTAAATATAACAATAACAGGTATACTAAACCATACCTGAACCTGGACCTGCAACCAAAGAGTTAGCACTACATACTGTACAACACTCTAAGGTGCCATTTCAAATGGTGTAAAGATAACGGGGGTGGGGATGTGCATGTCATAGTGATGGCAAACAATCAAGCATAACAACCATCCTCACATCTCTCACTCAGTGCGTAAAGTATACGATATTCACCACTTCGATCACCCAATATACCTTGCTATGATCACTTTGCCCTATGAAGTCTCAATGACTTCACTGCACTGATCCTTAGCCGCTAATCCTTTGCTATGTCCACTTTGCCCCATAGAGTCGCAAAGACCCCACTGCACTGGCTCATAGCCTTACTAATCTTTTACTATGTCCACTCTGCCCCATGGAGTCACAATGACCCCACTGCACTGGCTTATAGTCTTACTATGCATCACTTTGCCCCTCGAGTCATAATGACTCTACTGCACTGATAACGTAGTCCTGCTACCGTCACCTTGCCCCTCGAGTCATAATGACTCTACTGCACTGATAAGTAGCCCATCATCCATTTTCAGTGGTGAATCGAAGTTATGAATGTTGACAACTCCTTAGCACACGTCCCGCAGCAAAGCCCAACCATAAAGCGAACTCATTGGTTCCCGACTGGATCCTGAGCTCTAACTTCCATTTGGACTACCTTTGCATCTCGGGTTATTGGTCATCACCGGATCGGTTCATATCATCGCCTTCATGTCATAGCAGTTCGGATCGGAGTGCTCCTTCTTCACTGGATCGGATCGGGTACGTCGCGCTCCCTCGCAGTGCATCGGTTTGGATCGGTTGTCATCACCCCACGGCGGATCGGGTCGGATTCTTAAAGTCCAATCACCATACATCGGTTCGGTTCAGAGGTGGACACGCGGGTCGGATCAGAGTGATGCATGCCACAAAAGGCGGTTCGGGTCGGAGTATCCAGGTCGCATTGCCATACAATGTAGACGGAGTGGATCGGAGCTTCTGAATTCAAGTGGGGGTTCGGATCGGGTCCTTTTCTCCGTTCCGATCCAGATCGGCCAGATTCCTGCACTATTTCCAGCAAGCAGTTTATGTCACTCGACGGCGTTTTCGACCATTACAACTATTCTTATCAATCACAAAACATACCATACAGTCATAGCAACATGTATAATCAACCACAAACACCAAAACAACAATATGATAGGTTAATATGGATCAAACATAGCCAAAACCCCATATTTTCCCTTAAGCATGTTTAGGTGAAACTAAGGATGTGATTAGCAAAACTTAACCAAATTAACCCAAGTTCATATCAGAGGTCTAAAACATTATTTAAGGATTTATAAGTATTTTTCCAGAATTTATTAGTGTATAAATTCGCTAATCTTCACTAATTACCCTTAATCAACCATAATTAGTGAGGAACTATGCAAATAACTCACCTTGGCCACAAATAAAACTCAGATCTGAAATAAATCTCTGTTTGACATGAATACTGATGTCTAACAGCAGCTCTAACCTTGCTTTGGTGCTATCTCTTCTTAATTTGATGTTGCTAAACTTAATCCTTGATTAGAAAGTGATTTGGAGATGTTTTAAAAGTTGGAGGCCATTATTAGGGTTTCTAAGAGGTAAGTGGCGGCTAGAAAACTGAAATAGAATAAAAACCTAACTCATTTCAGCCTCTCCATAACGCTAATCCTGAAATGGGTTATGGGCCCATTTACTAATCAACTCATTTGGCCCGGTTAAGCAGTTTTTCACCTTCTGAAACTTGTTTCAGCCATATCTCCCAAACGATGAGTCCGTTTGGCTAATGTGACCACTCTACAGAATTGTAAACCATCATTCAGATCCAATGGAAGTGGTTTCAGGTCAAAACTCCTTTCCAATTAAAAGTTATGGCCAAAACAAAATCAGCTAGGGACAAAACGGTCGTTTAAAAATCGACAAAAATTATGAACATAGGAAAATGACCCCAATAGTCATCTCCCAAAGTTGCATGACCATATGACTTCGTATGTGAAAGAAATAAATATTCTGCGATCCTATGATGCGTAGAATGCGGGTCGTTACGGCCATGGGGTGTTACACAATAACAGTGAAAAGATGGAATGCTATGAAAGATTATACGATTCACAAAGGTTATTTCATCAATTTCTGTGATTTTATTCTCTACGATGTTAAAGAATTAGCAAAACAAGCTCGTATTCAAAATCTCCTAGACCATGATAAGAACAACGTGGAAATCAATCATATCATGATTAAGTTGTTCTATGCTAATCTTAACTTAGAAAAGTTTAAACCTGAGAATACTGCTCATTGTCTATGGTCCGTTGTATGTGGTGAGCACATTTTTATTTCAAAGGAACAAATGGCCACGGTTCTCGGTTCACCTAATATTGGAAGAGAATTAATTCTCTACCGATTTTTGTATTGTTCATACTCGAGACAAGGTCAGCCATCTTTTTATTGAAGACCATAAAATCAGTACAAAAGCAATTAACCTTCGGCCAACTGCTAGAATTTTACATCATACTATTACACACTCTTTATTGCCGAGAGTTGGTAATTTTGATGCCATATATAAAGAGAATTTTAAGGCTTTGTATGCGATATATGGAGATATAGAAATTAACGGATAAGCATGATCTTTGATGAGATTCTGCTTGTGAATAATCATACAAGACCACACTTATTCTACAATGAATATATCATGCGACTTCCACTCGACTGTGGTCTCAAGTCTCCCCAATCTAAAATCTCCAAACCAAAATGTATCGACAAAGCAACGAGAAAGAGAATAAAGCTTCCTGAACCTTGTTTGAATATCATACCCTTCGAACAATATCAACAACAAGGTCCCCAAGAAAGCACTTCATCAAAGGCTTCCAAACCTAAACCGAAAGAGGTTAAACTCCTTCAACCATCCTCGTCGACTAAAGATTCACTTGAACAAATTGCACGGAATCACTTCCTACTTGAAGCAAGACTTAAGTGTACCAACAACAAAATCGAACGTTTAGATACAAAGCTTGACAAGCGCTTCTCAAAACTTAAGTCTTTCTTTGGTATTCTTTGGGATGCAATTTCATGTGCATCATCCTCTTCCTCTACGCACATACAAGACCCAGGCAAACGTCCAATGCCTCCTACTTTTACATGGTCGTCTTCAGAGGAAGGCACTAGTTCTGGAGCGACTGTTGGACGTGGTCGTGGGGAAACCGAGACTGAGGAAGAAGATGTTCAAGATGAAGGAGACAAGAAAGAAGAAGGAAACAAAGGAATAGATTGGGATATGACTGAATCCGACTCTCCACCTCAGCAGTTCTTTTCATCCACGTCTTATGGTATTATGTTTTATTTTTTAATCAAGACTTAACTCAGCACTTCTGCATAAATAGTGTTGTATTTCATTTTGGGTTTGTACATATTATCTCTTAGATACATGACTTGTTTGTCTATGTCTGGTGTGTATTGTATGCTACAATCCTTATGCATTTAATGCTTAAGTAATGGTATTTGTATGATAACTACTCCTTTTTGTCGATGACAAAGGGGGAGAAAAATGTTACTAACAATATATTTTGCAGTTTTTTTTAATATATTTTAGGGGGAGTACATATTCTGGGGGAGTTAGAAACACTTTCAGAGCTACGTTGTCATCAATCAAAAAGGGGGAGAATGTTGAATCAAGGAATTCATGGCATTTTGATTGATGACGAGGAGAAGTTTCAAGATCGACAAAAAGAAGAGATTCAATGGTATTGAAAGTTAGAGGTTGATTATTTAGTGTTTTAGTTGTGTTAAAAATGTTAAAATCTATCCTCAAATAGTCATACACCTCAGTAGTTTGAATATATATGTATATATATGAATGCACATTCATTGTGCATAATGCCAGAAACCGATCGACCGGTTTCAATACATGCGGTCGACCGTTTCTAGGCAGATATGCACAATGAATATGCACACATGTATATAACGTATATATATATATATATATATTCAAATACCAGTCTACTGGTTTTTTTTACCTGTCGACTGGTCTTCGAACTGAAAGCAACTCTTCGTATAGACATCTTCATTCATCAATGGTTGCTTCCTTTTCCTTTCATCAAAAATCATTTCTATTCAACACTTCTCTTCACCAATGTTTGCAACTCTTTATCCTCTGTAAATACAACATGAAATCATCAATTCAAACAACTTATTCTTTCTATCTATTCTAACTATTGCTGATTTCACTCTTGATCATTCAAAGCACTCAAAAGCTCATAATCTTCTTATATCGCTGTTGAATCCTAGAATCTACATACTATTCTTTTGATTCAAACACAATATCATCTTCCAAATCTTCACGAATTCAAATTCTATTTGAGGATAAGATTATAGGAAGGTTGTACAAGAATTGAAAAATTCATGTTATTAAGAACACACATTGTCAAATTACAAGTCTACTCATCTTGTGTGAAGTCCTCCGTGTTGTGAGAGGCAAAGTTGTGAAGTCCTCGTGTTGTAAGAGGCGTGAAATCCCGTTCGGCTGCTCGGGTATTGTGAACCTGTTCCTCCGGGTGAAGCGAGGTAGTTGATTAGTGAAAATCCCGAGAGAGGTCTGGGACTGGACATAGGACAATGCTCCGAACCAGTATAAAAATCCCTGGTGTGATTTTCCATTTACTGCATTTACTATCTTATAGTTATGTGCTTGTTTATTACTTCTTACTTGACTATTATTCGTCATATTACACGATCCTTGTGTGTAGTATATTTAGCATGTACACACGCACTTTCAAGTTCTCCCATATGACTCATCTCAAATCCTTGGGTCATAATATCTTAAAATTCTTTATTCATCTTATCGTTTATTGATCTGAAAATTATATCGTCAACATATATTTGTACTAATTGTATATCTTTACTTTTTTGTTAATAAACAAGGTATTATCTAATTTTCCTATTTCAAAATTGGATTGTAACAAATAATTTCTTAATCTATCATACCAAGCCCTAGGAGCCTGTTTAATCCATATAACGCTTTCTTTAATTTATATACATGATTTGGTAATTTTTCGCCTTCAAATAGAGATGGTTGCTTTACATATACGTCTTCTTTAACAAATCCATTTAGAAAAGCACTTTTGACATCCATTTGATATAGTTTGAAATTATTGTGGTTTGCAAAGGCTAGTAGAATCCTAATGGCTTCTAATCTTGCTACGGGGGCAAAAATTTCATCGTAATCTATTCCTTCTTCTTGAGTATAACCTTGTGCTACTAGATGTGCCTTATTTCTTACAACCTCACCGTGTTCATTTGTTTAATTTTTATAAACCCATTTGGTTTCTATTATAGTCTTATCCTCAAGTCTAGGAACAAGTTCCCATGCATCATTCTTAGTAGACTGATTCAGTTCTTCTTGCATAGCAAGTATCCATGAATCATCGGAAGGTGCTTCCTTTGGATTCTTAGGTTCAATAGTTAAAATAAATGCAGTATTACTCATATTATTTAATTGATTATAGGTTATAACAACGGATTCAGTATCTTCTAAGATATTTTCTACAGGATAATCTCTAAGTAATCTAATTCGTTTATTTATTTGATTATCTTCATGATTTGTTTCATTAATTTCATTTTCACATTCATCTTCGTTATTTTGAGTTATACTTTTATAATGTTTGTCGAAAGATACGTTTAAGGTTTCTTCTATAGTATTGGTTTTAGTATCGAAAACTCTATATGCTTTGCTCCTTTCTGAATATTCGATAAATATTCCTTTATCATATTTCAACTCAAATTTATCTTAATTTTCTTTAGTATTAAGTATAAAACATTTTCTTACAAATATTTTAAAATAAGATATTTTCGGTTTCTTATTATACAAAAGTTCATAAGGAGTTTTATGAGTTAAAGGTCTAATTGATATTCTATTTAAAATATAGCAGCCTGTTGCAACTGCCTCAGCCTAAAAATTTCTTGGTAAATTACTATCAGATAACATAGTTCTCGCACACTCTTGTACCATCCTATTTTTACGTTCAACCACTCCATTTTGTTGAGGGGTTTTAGGAATAGAAAAATTATGGGTTATTCCCTTTTCATTACAATATTTTATAAAATTTTCGCTTTCAAACTCTCCTCCATGGTCACCACGTATTGTTTTGATTTTTACTAATAATAAGTTTTGAATTCTTTTAGTAAAAGTTTTAAATTGATCAAAAGCGTCACTTTTATTTTTAAGAAACAAAGTCCAAGTAAATCTAGAAAAATCATCGACTATTACGTAAACATATCTATTATGATTTATCAATTGAATTTGAGATGGGCCAAATAAATCCATGTGAATTAGCTCTAATGGTTTTGAGGTAGTAATTTCCTCTTTTGATTTAAATGAACTTCTCTTTAATTTGACGAATTGACAAGCTTCACATAAGTTATTAACTTTAAATTTCATTTTGGGTAATCCTCTAATTGAATCTAGTTTAGAAATCCTAGAGATGTGTTTGAAATTTATATAACCAAATCTCTTATGCCAGATCCAAGGGTCACTTGTATTGGCCATAAGACATAGATGATCGCTGGAGATTTTCATACTCAATATATAGATATTTTTCTTTCTATCTCCTTCGAATATTACTTTTGAATTCCTGTCTTCTATAAAACATTTATCCTTTTCAGAGTTTATATTATAACCCTTATCGCAAAGTTGAGTAATACATAGAAAGTTATGTTTTAGATTCCTAACTAATAAAACATCAGAAATAGTAGGAGTTTCAATATTACCGACATTGCTGATCCCAATAATGTATGCGTTAGAATTATCTCCGAAGTTCACCATTCCACCATCTTCATATGTCAGATTATTGAGTAATTCAGGATTTCCCGTCATATGTCTCGAACAGCCACTATCCAGTATCCATTTGTCCTTTTTAATTTCCGTCAATTGCTTTCCAGAATTTGAATTCTCAATAGCCATGTAACACACTAGTTTGGAGTTTGAATTTTCAATAGCCACCTTTTCAGAGTTTGAATTTTCAACAGCCACCATTTCAGAATTTGAATTACCAACAGCCACTTTACCCATCTTTTCAACTTTTGATTTTTCAAAAGCCATAAAACACATCTTTTCCTGTATTGAACAATATTTCAGTAGATCACATGACTTTTCGATACAATTATATGCAGACTCTTTCAACATTGGTACAATGCATGAATTGAAACTAGTGTTAAATATTTCAAAATTTTCAAAAATCAGATTATGAACTTTTTGAAAGACCTTGCTCTGATACCAATTGTTAGGGATTGCAAAATGGATCGTTAAGGAAAAACTAACACTAGAGGGAGGGGGTGAATAGCGTTTGTGAGAATTTAAACGAAATCTAAAACTTATATGAACTACTATATGAATCAAACACCACAGAAACAATCACAGACACAGAATCAAACACAAACACAAAGATAAACAAAAACATACGCAGAAAAGGAACGAACACACCGGATTTTATACTGGTTCGGAATTGCTCCTATGTCTAGTCCCACGCAACGCTAGATTGCGCAGAGTTTTATTACTATATCAATATCCAATTACAATCCTCCCCTTGATTTCATGGCTACAAGGGTAACACCGATTCCACACACTTGATCATGTATTCTCTCCTTGATTTCACAGCTACAAGGGTAACATCAATTCCAACCTCCTTGATTTCACGGCTACAAGGGTCACATCGATTACCCAAACACTTCCCAAATGATTACAACAACCTTATAACTCTTCAATAACACTTTAATTCAGATAGTAATGAGCAGAGAGTGAGAAGAGAAGAAGTTTTATGTAAACAGAATTGAATTTGGCAGAGTATAGGTGTAGAAATCATAAAAATAAGAAAATATAATGGTGTAAAGAAAGGAGATGAAGATGGAGAAGAAGAATGATGAAAAATACGAAATTAGCCCATTTTATAAGTTTTGAAAGGTTGCAACGTTTCTGGAGCCTCACAGATAGTGAAAAGACAATTCCATTGAAAATAAAAAAGTGAAAGTTATATGTTGACATAGGCTAAAATGTATGTCGACATAAGCATGTGTAAAATTGAATTTTGAGCATTTTTGAAGTGTTTTGATATATATATAATTCTGGAAATTCTTGAATTAAAACATAGTGTTATAAATGAATATTATAAAGTAGAAAATCATATGAAAACATAAATATAAACTATATAAATATATTTATAAAATTATAGAGTTAAAAATATATAAATATATAGTATATAATATATAAAACTTATAAACTATAAAATTTGAATTTAAAATCAAAAGTAAAGTAAAGAAAATAAAATAGAGAAGATAAAGATTGAAGATAGAATTTGAAAATAGAAATTGAAATCAGAAATTGAAAAACAGAATTTAAATTTGAACCTGGAGTGCTATTTAGAGTCTTACATAAACTAGACTCTATTACTGTATTTGTCTTGAACTCTTGAAATTTTGAATATTCATGAGTCTTGAATCATTTCTGAATTCTAAATCTCTAATATCTTTAAACTGTACAGTCTTCAATAATAATTCCCGTATATAAATCCTGCATATGTGTGTGTGTATATTCTAGATAAAAGTGTTAGTATATATTTTATAATCAATTAATATTGAAATAAGGTTATTGTCATCAAAACTCCATTCTCCAACAAATGTATGTCTGGGGCATGAATTACTAAACATATTATATATATGTGTGCATACAGAAGCAATTGCTAAACAAAGTATATATACGAGTATACATAAGTGGGTTTCCAACAATTTAACAAAGTATATATATATATATATATGAGCATATATATGACGTGCAACTACCGACTCAACATATGGGGATTGTTAATGGCGATAAGCGATTTTCTCGTCGCCTACTATCGTTATGCGTGAGCCCTCACCCTAATTTCATCTGTCACTTTTAATCTATTTCCTCTAACAATTTCAACTCGCTTGCGATCTTTTGATAACCTTCAACGAATCCCCTTTCGTTGATAAGCCAAATTTATTTCAATATAATTTCCACAAGCAAAGCCAGATCTAAGATCTGCTTCGGGTATCTATGCAGATCTAAATTGATTTTCCGTAAAGATTAAACAATTATTCTTCTTAGACCCGTTGGTTTAGATTTTTTCGACTATGGAAGATCAAGCCACTATGGATTTGGGTTTCGGCATGATCCGGCGCAACTGAACTAGTTTCAGTTCCAAATCTCTCCAACCGATCTTTCCTCGTGGTTGAGCTAGATCTACATCAGTGTTGGTTTTGGGTAAGATTAAACTATTTGGTTTTGGGTGGATATTTTGACTGCGGTATTAAATTTTTGATTCGATCTGGTATCTATGAGTTCTGTTTGCCATTTTGGATTTAAATGGGTACCGATTTATCAAGAAATTGGAACTGGTATATTTGATTGTTTGGTCAATATTTGATCTGGTCTTCTTATTTTAACTATCTGCTCGGAGTTGTTAACGCAGTATTTTGGCTCTTAGTGTATTTCACCCCATATGTGTTCTTAATTTTCTTTTTTGATTTTCATCTTTTAAGCAGCTGTTAGAAGTTGGTGGAGCAGAGTAGTGTTATTTGGTTTATTCAAGTTCATGGATTTCAGCATCATGATGTACAGTTTTTACACCAAATGGCCTGTTCCAGTTCTCTAATTTCTTATTAAGAATTGGTACTTGGATTATCTGGTGTTACACGTTTATATAAATCTACATTTCATATAGTCGATTCTGATGTAGACTCACATTTTATTGAGAGTAAAGGGCCTCAAAAGTGCTTGGAATTGAACATACATACTTTTGGATTTCATTAGCACGCAGTAGTACTTGATAAATTAAGGTTCCATTTACATCCTGTACTGATGATCATTGTTTTTGACAAAGTGGTTTACTTCTTATCTGGAATCAATAATGATTATGTACCGCTTTGTTAATGTAATGATCATGGACTGGAGATTGATGGGGAGTAGTTAAGACATGAAAGTGTGATCATACTTTTGTTATGTTGTGGTGAGTTACTGGACAGGTTTCTTTACCATTTTCATTTCATGCTACTAGATGTTATACCCAGACTTGGATTTTCATCAAGCATTATTATAAAACAAGATAATGGAATTTGGTCCTAATTGTGGTTTTGCATTTGATTACTTATGGGGCTGTATCTGGTGCATCTTCATGCATAGGAATGATCATGCTGAAGAGGAGCTTTGGCTCGGTTTTTTTTTTTGGTGATGATTATTTGAAGATTGTACTGTATACAGTGGTGAAACTCAACTTGATTTACAATGCATTTGGGGGGGGGTTCTTCCAAGTTTACCATATTGTGGAATTCATAGCTTATAGTAAAATCAAACTATTGTTTTTGTCATTTCTAAACCTGCTGCTAAGAGGCTTGTGTAGCAATTTGATGTCTTGAAGTAGCAAAACGATGGAATGGCAATAGATGGTCATTATGGTTTTCATATGCACTCACCAATGTTTAAGTAGCAACAAGACTCAAGTAGGTGAATTCATAGATGCACCTGTGGTGAAAAAAAGATAGTTGTGGATATGTGTTTCAGGTTGACACTCCATAAATAATTTTTTTGAGCAGTTTCTTCTTTTAATATTTGCAGCGAGGAAGTTAAGCTCAGTGGGAAGGAGCATGTGCGTGCAAGATTGAATGCACATCTAATCTTTTGGAAACAATGACCTTATCATGTAATTTTTTCGGTTCTTTTCATGTATTAGTTAGGTTTTTTTCATAGCTATGTATTTTCCTTTTTGAATTAATAAAAGCGTACCCATTTTCAAAAAACAAATGACGTGCAACTTCACATACTAGCTGGATCATTTCTTATTTGGAGTTTTTTTAGACGGTCTTGCAAGGATATTCAAATAATATATATAGCAGTCTTTCATCTTGGGTTTGTTTATAACTAAAGATAGTAAAAGAAAGACTAAAAAGACTACATAGAAAATGGACTTGTGAATTTTTTTTTAATCTGGGTAAATGGTTGCAAAAGGTTGGGTACGACTGTTATTACAGTTCAACTGAGTTAAACCAATTATCTAAAAAAGACAATTCTACCAAAATGCCAAATGGATATTGCTTGGTGCCTTTAACCTAAAATTATGCCAACATCTCACCTGATCAACCCAATACACTTGCAAATGGGCCACATGTGCAACAAACTAAACCTGACAGTATTGTATTCGGTCAAACCTATACCGCCCTTGAACTAACCCAAGAAAATCATTCAAGCCTAGTTGACAGATCCAAACTTGAAGCCACTAATGCTATCGTGTATTCTAATGCCTATGTTTCCTTTACCACCTCAACTCCAAGATTTGATATTGGCACCAACCAAGTGCTTACTGTCTACTCGGTTTTACCAAATTTCTAGATTCAAAAAAACAACTTTTCTCAACAAAATGACAATTCTAAACCCAAAAAATCCAATTCTAATGAGGAAAAAAACGCAAATGCATGTGCCTGACGACCCCCTAACCAAGCCTTAAATGCTTCTCATGCTGCCACCTTTTCAACTATTTTTGTTACAATTTCCCAAACCATGCAAACCGATCTGTCTTCTTTTCGTTGCAACCAAGTTAACCCTTCTTTGCTAACTTAATCCCTTCCAAACCACACTCCATCAGCCTTTTTGACTTTCTCGCCCTCTAAACCAGTCAACACCTTAAATCCAAATCCAGCCACTTTTCTGTCCAACTCCAAACTAGATTATGATTCAGACCCAGTCAGGCCATGAGTAAGTCAATTATGATTTTGAAACTTTGTTTTCTATTGGCAATTCAAAAGTCAAAATATTTGACAAATTAAACTAACTGAATATGCAATTAACAATATACAAGTTTTGTGTAGCATGATTTAATACCTATAAACAAAAGGGACCGTCCTCAGTTTGCATGGGAATGAAATATAATAGCTCATGTATCCATGTATAATTACTTTGCAAAATACCATGAAACTGTTGGATCTAGATTAACCGTAGAGGGGGGTGAATAAGGTTTATTGAAAATTAAGCGAGATATTAAAAATATCAGATCACAGTATGTAGCAGAAATAAAAATACAGAAAGTAAATGACACACATATATACCCAGCTTCGGCAAAATCCTGCCTACTGCTGCATTCCTAAAGTTTCTACTAGGTAATAGAAAAGATCCCGCTTACAAGACCATGTAAACTCGCGAACCCCTCGCTCCTATTCTAATCCTATGCTCAAAACCCTAGACTGATCTAATCCCCTAGATCAAATTTCCCCTGATTACAGCCCTGTAACCAGTAAACCCTTGATTTTATAGACTCTAGTAAACTGCCAGTTAACACCCTAACTAGTTTCCTAGAATTTAACAGACTCTAGTAACTAATTCAGAATGATTTACAAATCAAATTCAAAAACAATACAAAATAAAAAACAAATGAGAAACCCTAGTTTAAAAAAGATTTAAAAAATCCCCATTAGCACTTTAAACTTGGTCGACCCCTTCTGATTTGTGTCCACCCTTCTTTGTCTTGCCCGATCACTTTGGTTTTGCAATAAAAAAATGGTGGTCGATTCTTCCATCTTCTGGAAAATAAAATTGGCGGCTTCAAATTAGGGATTAGGGTTTCTCTCCTTGTAATCGATTGATGATATAAATCGCTGGTGCTCGAATTTGTTTTCCTCTCAGCTTGGTGATTTGATTTGTTACCCAATAGATTTGGAGATTGATCGAATCCCTCTGAAAAATAGTGAGTTTCTCTGAATTTATTTTATGCTTGAAATTTTTGTTGTGTGGATTCAATTTCTATATCTTTTGCCTATGATGAAAATCAGTGTTTAAATAGGATTAATAAATCCTTTAACTCTCTGATTTCATACAAATGACTCAATCTGATTTCCGTTATTTTGGTTACCTTGTTATGAATTCGGTCTTGATTACTTGTTGTGAATTTGTTGAGATATTCTGGAACTTTATTTGTGGCTCTCTTGCATGATTGTAGTTTGTTTCCTTGATTGAATTCAACGTGATGGAAAAAACACGAAACAAAATTATTTTGTGGCACCTTGATAATCCCTTGCTTAAAAATGTCTTCTATTTTCCTGTATTGAAAACATTCCATATATACAGTGATGTGGATTAATTTCTGGAATAAAGAATTGCATCATTGCCAAGATTGTACTTGCGTTTTCCCCCTTTTTCTAAATTTGCTTTGAATGATTCCTGGAATGATTGAATTGGTTTTGTTGCCTTAATTAAAGCTTGCCTTGAATTGCTTGTTGAACCTAGTTTGACATACCCCAAAACTGGAGATAATCATGCCTGGTTTATACAAAGAATTTCATGCCCAGACCAATATTGGAGACTTGGTTTTCTTTTTTGGAAATAGTAAACAATTGCCAAAAATGTTTATGAATTTAGTATATTCCATTCATACCTTTGTTCCATTGATATTTGGCAGACATATCTGATTTCCTGTAAATGCATAACTTTCCCAAACCTACTGCATTGATCTCTTGCCAAACATGCTTTGCCATTGATTAATTGTCGACTCTATCATTTCTGGAATCTCTTATTAAAACCTTGAATTTTCTGAACTGATTTCTGAAAAGAATAAAATATTTGCCAAATATGCAGAATTGAAATCTGAACATGCTAAATTCCTGGAACTCATTATAACTTGCCAGAAAGTGATTTCAGAATTGAAACGAAATGTTTAAACGCTTTTTATGTATTTGTGAACCATTAATGAGCTTCATTAAATAATATTGATCATGAACACTTTGGGCTTGAACTTTGATTTTATTGTGTATACACTTGCATGTCATGTATACCCTGAAATGTTATTGTTGTGTGAAATTTGACTTGCTCCATCACTATACTGTATTTACTGCCTTTCACCATTGATCATTTGTACCATAGCCATGTACATATTTGTGCTAAAGTAATTTGGTCCATGCTCCATATAGTGTACACCAATGCTGATTCATAAATGAAGTTGACTTGTATTTGTATACTGCTATATTGTTGTTGTACACATACACTTGAGTTTGATTATTGACACATTATCCATGTTGCACCAACCACAAAAACTGAGCATGTCGTTTCCATATATGAATATGAACAGCCTTGAACATGTTTGACAATTTGTCCATGCTGCCTTGACAATGTTAGCTTGCTCCTGAATCATGCTAACTTCACTTGAACCTGAACTAACTTGTTTGTGCTGCCATGCTTGTGATATACAATAATGTTGTTGTGAACGTGTAGTTCCATTCTGACTTGTGTTCAAAAATGGGTTTTTGTTCATGCTTAAAACTTGTGCCTCATTTACTCGTGCATGTATCACCATGTTTACATGTACACGTGTGTATATATACACAACATTGTGTGTATACATATATTTTGCAGTGTAATTTATATTATATATCAGCAGACCGCTGCATTGTGTTGAGGCAGTTCAGAATCAGCTAGCTACGACGCTGGTTCTGATGAGCAGACCAGTGTAGTGTGTTGAGGCTGATCTGCGAGCACTAAATGGATATATACAAATCAGATCGAGTCATGAAAAATGATGAGAAACACACCAAAACTCTAAGGCAAATAAATTTTAAAAATAAAATAAAATTTGCTAGAATATATAAAATTATTTCTGTTCAAGATTATTGTTGTGTGTTTCTGTATGTGACAGGTATGAATGACTGGACTGACTGAAGGATGCTGTGAAGATAGAAGATGATAGTGAAATATATGAGTGTAACTTAGTATGTATATGAGTGAATGTATAAATGAATTGTATAGAGTGTTGTAGTGAGGAACTGTGTATGAAAATGAAAACGAATTGAATTGTATATCAGTGATGTGTTCAAATAGTGGAGTATAAAATTTGTTCTGTTTGAAAAGTTGAAATAAAAAATTTATATTTAATAAAATACTTGTTTGAATATTTGAATTCTTGTCCAGAAGTATTTTATGTAAATATAAATATTATATTTCAGTCTGTGATGTAATGTAACAGTACGATTACAAACACATTGAAAAGAATATATATATTTGGTTGTTATCATCAAACAAAAACCATATAATTGTGTATACAACACCGTTATATACAACAATCTCCCCCTTTTGATGATGACAAACAAATACTAAGATTTTGAATAAATGTGTTTGATAGTGAAGAATAGAACTCCTCCTATTTGAATGCTCCCCCTACAACAGAAACTCCCACTATAATTGTGCATGAGTGAAGAGATTTTGAATATGAATCGGAATATTCAAAATTAAAATATTTATAAAATATTCACTCATAAATCAAAATCTCAACCCATTCTCCCCCTTTTGTTATCATCAAAAGGATTCATAATTTAAAATATAGATGAAAAGTGACTAAAAATATAATTTCAGCTTAAGAGGAAGAACAGTCATCATAAATCTCAATCAGTCAAACAAGAATCATAATATTCTAAGAACTAGTGGCATATTTCATATTATAGAGAATGACGGATTTACGATGAAATTTATATAAATGGAGAGAGTTTTACAAAAATACGATTTTAATTATTTTCCAAAGAATTTTATTAAATGAAGCAGAAACAGTAATGGATTTGGACTATAATTAATAATTCAATTTAAGTGACAAAATCGTATAATCTCAAATCCCAACAGCTATCAATCAACAAATCATAATACTTCATAAGATTTTAACACATTTCACAGATTAGAAATATGGATTGATAGGCTGGTTTTTATACACCAAGGAGAATTTCAGATTAATTCCAGTTTATATCACAATATTTTCTATTTATTTTATTTAAGAGCACACTGACCACGCATAACCAGAGCTTGGATTTTTAAATGAGGTCAATCGCAGCTTAAATTATAAGTTGTCTCATAACCATGCATGACTAGAGCTTGGATTTTTAAATGAGGTTAGAGACACATTTATGTATTAATTATATATTTATTATTTTCAGCTCCAAAAATGAAAAACTCCTCAGTATATGAAACCAATGTGGATGATAGAAATGTGGTAGGTACAGAAATGGTTTGTGAAATAAATTTCTAAATTAATCATATTATGAAATATGCTCGACCGTACCGGGATCATTGAAAATTTTCAATTATCACTAATTCTGAATAATAACATAGTCCTATTTCTATCACGAATATTTCCACTATTTATTTAAAAAGATTTTATAAAATATTAACTCTCCACATTAATATAAAATTATAATGGATGGCAGAAGGATGATAGATAATGAAGATGTTCTTGAAATTATTGCCAATTCAAAGATATTATAATAAATGTTCAACCATCATGAGAAACGAAATAAAATCTCCTCTTGTTGTGAAATATACTACAGTCATAATTCATCACAATTTCATAATCTGATAATAATTTTGATGAATTATAAATACAGTTCAAGTTGGATACTGATTTCAATTTATGAATGAATAATAAATAAATAATTTTAAAAATGAAAATCAACTACAAGAGAGATTTAAAAAGATTTATACAAGACAAAGGAGACAAAAGAATATATATATATATATATATATATATATATATATATATAGGATGAGAATCAAAATCAATAAAAAATTCAGCACTTCCAAACTGATCAACTTGTTATCTCTATAAACGAGGATTTTAATATGACAGTGGTGGCTAATTTTGAATTTAATCACAAAGTCCAAGCAATAAAATCTAACAATTCAGTTCCATTAATCAGAGCCACAAGACATGTTCAAAACAAGTTTCACAAGAAAGTTCTTAGACAATTTACAACCAATCCAAGAGGTCAAATCATGATTCAATTCAGACCATTTTATCAAAGTAGTAGATGATACCAAAACAATCAGTCCCAATTTTTTTTCCATTTATCAGAGCATGGTATATATTCGATACCAAATCAAGCAGTTATCAAAAAAAATTACACATCAATTTCTTTTAATCAGAGCAGCATGATAACCAATTTTAAAGCAGACTTGTCAACACGATGGTAAAAAAAATTATTCATGATCCAAGATTAAAAATATCATTATATTTGAAATCATTTGAAGGAATGTGTATATGTCAAGATTTAATGAATCAATCACACCAGTTTATAAATTTCAGATCCAAGATATGTGTGAGATTCAACAAATCAATAATTTAAAATAATTTTAAACAAACAAATATTCAAATCAAATTATCATGAAATAGCAGTGAGTTTTAAGACCAGATTTTCAAAGAATTTTCCAGAAGTATTTTCTGACAAGTACACAAGAAATTTTAGATCATTTACATCAAACTTGAGAGATATTCATGATCCAGAAAATTAAAAAAACTTATTTATTTGAAATCACTTGAATAAATGTCAAGTTTTGAGATATAATAAATCAATCACACAAGATTGATAATTTCAAATTTAAGAGGTGTGTGATATTCAAAATATCAAGAATTTCAGATGATTTCAAACAAACAAATTTGAACCATAATGATCATGAATAAAAATGAACTTCAAGATGTATCACTGATTCAAGATAGTTCAAAATATCCAAGCCAATATGAAAATTAATGAAATTATCACAACTGATAAATATTGGTGTGCTGTAATGAGTATATTATTTCGAGCTTTTCTAAAATGAATTAGTGAAAATTCAACATAGCAGCGGTGTGTGAAATTCCATTAAACTTTCTGATCTTCAAAATTTTAGAATTCAAATTAACAGTGTTCAAGATATGACAAGAATACATCAACACTGTTATGAATTCAGAAATCAGAAAATAAACTTCAAAACAATTGCAGATATTTACAAATTTAAATTCAAGGTCTGGAAAATATTAAAGCATCAGAGTTCTATTTAAATGAATCAAATTTCCAAAAAGATACGAATTCTGCAATTTGAAGTTAATGAAGCCCAAAAGAAGTTACAATGATATGAAAGTGACATATCAAACCAGAAAAAATAAATAAGAAGGGGAATAAGGAAAAAAAATAAGAGAAATAAAAACAGAGAATATACAAAAAAAATGTGAGTTTAGAGATCATACCTGAAAATGATATAAGTAAAAGAATCTCCAACTCAACATCTTGGCTAAGGAACTGTGAATGATACAGAATAATAGACCAGTTTGATTTCAAATCCCTTTTTGCACAGCAGTTCCTCAGCCTCCTCTAGTACCTAACTGTTTAGAGGATTGCGTGGTCTAACAAAGGCAGTAAAACCACTCACATTTGTATTTGTTCATTTTGGTACCTAAACTTGTTTATATAACAATCCATCCGAGTTTACCTTTGTACCCTTTTGAACCCAAATCTGTTTGAATTTAACGAAGTTTGTTTTATTTCTTTTTGAGATCCAGGATTGTTCAAATGGATTATTACAAAACACATTCACATCACGTTTATGCTTCAACAATCCTTTGAGATTATCAGAGTTTGAATTTTCAAATTGATTCTTTCCAAACCATTTTGAAGGATTTTTAAAATCATTGGAATTTCGATTTTCAAAAACATTTGATTTTCCAAAACCAAGACCATTTTTATTACCAGAAGAAAATTGATTTTTCAACAACATATTCAAAGATTTTTCACCGATTGAAAAACATTTCAAACTCAATTCAAGATTGTTAATTTTGGATTTAAGATCAGAATTTTCTTTCATCAGATTTGAACAACGATTAATGCTGATCATTCTCCTTTCGGTATCATTCTATTTCAAAATCAAATTTTCGTTTTCAAGTAGTTTGATTTGGGTTTTGGATTAAAAAATTTCAGATTCAAACTGAATTTGTTTTTCAAATTGTTGTTTCTCAGAGCACTTGAATTTTTCATTCTCCTTTTCAAGCTCTTTCAAAATGGATTCAGTTTTCAATAAGCTTTCTTTTTCAAACATTTCAGATTTGTAGATTTTAGACATCTTAAAATTTTCAATTTTTTTTTTGCATAAGATTGCTTGTACTTTGAAGCTCGATCTTGTTCTCTTTTAAAATCAGAATTTAAATTTTCAAGCTTTTAAATAATTTTATTTAGATGAATAAGATTTTTTTCCAAATTTAAATAATTTTTGCAATCAGAGTTTGATGAATTTTTAGAGCATTCAGGTTTTGTTTCCAAATCATTAATTCTGCTGGTCAACTCAGAATTCTTAGATTTCAGAGATTTGTTTTTAGATTGGAGTTTATCAACAGATTTAGTCAAATCAACGCACTTATATACTAAATATTCTTATGATAAATTTTTAGTTTCAGCATCTGTTGAATCTGTATCGTTTGATCTATCTGTTTCTCCTTTTAAGCATAAATCTGAATCTAAGTTGACAATTGGGGTTTTGAGCAGTTTTCTGATTTTCCATACAGCGCATCTAGAGTTCTCCAGATATCCTGCGCAGTTAAACAGTGAGATGTATGAATAAACTGTTCAGTACTAAGATAATCAAATATGATATTCATAGCACGAGTATTGAAAACAATATTTCTCTTATCTGACATATCAATCCCATTTATAACAATATCCCAACACTTAGTATTAACAGATTTTAAATGAAATTCCATTTTGGATTTCCAGTTTAAAAAATCTGTTCCATCGAAAATAGTTGGAGATGAACTGGCCTGACTCTCAGATGGTTGACCACTAGGATGACCTATGACTCTAGATTTAAAAATTACCTGTCCTGATACCACTTGTTGGACCTAATTAAGCCTAGAGGGGGGGTAAATAGGATTTACCGAAAATTAAGCGAGATATTAAAAATATCAGATCACAGAATGCATCAAAAATAAAAATATAGAAAGTAAATGACATACAAATATACCCAACTTCGGCAAAATCCTGCCTACTGCTGCATTCCTAAGGTTTCTACTGGGTAATAGAACAGATCTCGCTTACAAGACCATGTAAACTCACGAACCCCTCGCTCATATTCTAATCCTACACTCAAAACCCTAGACTGATCTAATCCGCTAGATCAGATTTCCCCTGATTACAGCCATATAACCAGTAAACCCTATATTTTACAGACTCTAGTAAACTGCCAGTTAACACCTTAACTGGTTTCCTAGAATTTTACAAACTCTAGTAACTGATTCAGAATGATTTACAACTCAAATTCAAAAACAATAAAAAATAAAAAACAAATGAGAAACCCTAGTTTAAAAGAGATTTTAAAAAAACCCCTTTAGCACTTTAAACTTGGCTGGCCCCTTTTGATTCGTGTCTACCCTTCTTCGTCTTGCCCGATCACTTTGGTTTTGCAATAAAAAAATGGTGGTCGATTCTTCCTTCTTCTGGAAAATAAAATTGGCAGCTTCAAATTAGGGATTAGGGTTTCTCTCCTTGTAATCGATTGATGATATAAATCTCTGGTGCTCGAATTTGTTTTCCACTCAACTTGGTGCTTTGATTTGTTACCCAATCGATTCGGAAATTGACCGAATCCCTCTGAAAAATAGTGAGTTTCTCTGAATTTATTTTATGCTTGAAATTGTTGTTGTTTGGATTCGATTTCTATATCTTTTGCCTGTGATGAAAATCAGTGTTTAAATAGGATTAATGAAATCCTTTAACTCTCTGATTTCATGCAAATGACTCAATCTGATTTTCGTGACTTTGGTTCCCTTGTTATGAATTCGGCCTTGATTACTTGCTATGAATTTGTTGAGATATTCAGGAACTTTATTTGTGGCTCTCTTGCATGATTGTAGTTTGTTTCATTGAAAGAATTCAACGTGAGGGAAAAAACAGGAAACAAAATTAATTTGTGGCCCCTTGATAATCCCTTGCTTAAAAATGTCTTCTATTTTCCTGTATTGAAAACATTCCATATAAACAGTAATGTGGATTAATTTCTGGAATAAAGAATTGCATCATTTCCAAGATTGTACTTGCGTGTTTCCCCTTTTTCTAAATTTGCTTTGAATGATTTCTGGAATGATTGAATTGGTTTTGTTGCCTTAATTAAAGCATGCCTTGAATTGCTTGTTGAACCTATTTTGACATACCCTAAAACTGGAGATAATCATGCCTGGTTTATACAAAGAATTTCATTCCCAGACCAATATTGGAGACTTGGTTTTCTTTTCTGGAAATACTAAACAATTGCCAAAAATGTTTATGAATTTAGTATATTCCAATCATACCTTTGTTCCATTGATATTTGGCAGACATATCTGATTTCCTGTAAATGCATAACTTTCCCAAACATGCTGCATTGATCTCTTGCCAAACATGCTTTGCCATTGATTAATTGTCGACACTATCATTTCTGGAATCTCTTATTAAAACCTTGAATTTTCTGAACTGATTTCTTAAAAGAATAAAATGTTTGCCAAATATGCAGAATTGAAATCTAAAGAAAGAGATTTGAGCGACGACCCATATGTCTTGAACTACAGTAGACCGACATTTTGTGGATTTTCGTGGTAAAGAGATAGGGTTGATCTCGTTGAATAATGAAACGCTAAAATGGCTTGGTAGTTTCTCTCCCCATTGGAGAGAAAAGTCGGTTTCCTTTCTAGAAGATGTTGTTAAAGACGAAAATGAGTGGAAGAATACAAGTCAACGGAAAAGGGAAATTTTGGGTATGAGCCAAAATTTTGAGGAACTGGAGCCAAAATTTGATATTGGAGCCAAGTGAAATTTAAGGTTAGAACCATAATTTGATTAGAACTTTCCACAATAAAAAAAATGTACGTTACAGCTACATAAAGTGAATGAGCCGAGGAAAAGATAGTTAATTATTTATAAAATTTTAATTATTAATTAATATGTAATATTTAACAATTGATTATTGAATAATTACTAATTAGTTTTAAATTATTAATTACTAATTAGTTAGAACGTGTTAATATATATATATATATTGGAAATGTTTATATATGTTATGAATTTATTTAAAAAATTATTTTTGTTACCAAAAGTTTATTATCGTGCAATTAATACAATAGAGCCGTTGAAAGTTATAATGGTGATATATTTACATATATTGTAATGCAATTAGTGCAATAGAACCATTGAAAGTTATAACGGAAATATATTTACATATATGTAAATATTAATGAGCCATTATTGTGATTGAACAGTAACAATCATATATGCATGTGACCTTTTATGGAGTTGTTACAAAAGAATAAATATATGGTATTTAATCTTGCAATGAATGGTAATCAATTAAGATTGATTATCATTTATCTCTTTTGAAACATGCAAATTTATGTGTTAAAAATTGCAACATTTTTGTACGTTCCTCTGATTTAATAATAGTATTAATTATGTCCAATTGTCAAAACTTGTTGCTTTACTGTGTTATATGAAAATGATATAAAAGTTTATCTTTTACTATGTTTCTAAACAAAATGTTTCGAAAACATAAGTTTTTTTAACATTTTTTTCTATAACGTTGTAAAGTTACATCTTTTACAACGTTTTGTTATCAATCACTTTAAAAAGGTGATTTTGTTGTAGCGACAATAAATTTTATAGATTAAAGTTTAGTAATAATGTCTATAATGATAATCTACCATCAAGTTTATATTTGTGTAAAATAATTGTATGTTAATGGAAGAATAAACAAATAACAATTTATACTTATCAGAACTTATATTTATGTTCTATATGTTTTAGATGTTGTTAGAAGGTCCAAAATAGTTCGTTTTCCCATTTATAAAAAAGAGCCGTTTGGATCTGTTGCAATGGACGCTATGGGCGTCAGCTTCTTTTTTACCATCTACGTATAGAATACCCCACTTGAACCAAGTATACACATGATTTTAATATTTCAATATTAAATTAGATATTAATTTTAATATTAATAATCAGTTGTCAAAAAATATGTTTATTTCAATTGGTAACAAAACGAAGCTTGTTAAAAGTTCGTTTATTGCAACTAGCCGAAAATCGCTATTGTTAATAATGTCTTTGTTAATCATTAAAAAATACTTATTAATCATTGATTATTAAAGATTAGTTATTAATCTATATTATTAATTATTATTACCTATTAATTATTTAGTAATTATTAATTAATCAATTCTAACTTTTGAACTTTATTTACTATTAATAGTAATTATATATTTTTCGTTATTAGCATATTATTATTAACATTATTTATTTAAATTTTATTTTTACTTATCAATTACTTAGTAAAAACATGAATATAATTTTTTTATAAAGAATAAGCATACTAATCCCTTGCAAATCCCTTGAAAACTTGCTGCAAAATAGCTTCAAAAAAATACATGACGGTAAACTTTGAACATATAAATTACCAAATATTAATTATATTTAATTACTATTAAACATTATTAATAAATATTAATTATAACTTAGTAATATTTAATAATTTTCAATAGTAATTTATTTTATGTAATAATTAAAAATAATAAATTATGATTTATAAGTTTTTAAATATTGTAAAATTTTACATTTTCTAGAAATAATAACTTATGTGGTAATGTTTGAATTTTTCGAATTTCGAAATTCCTTAATATTTATTCAATTTCTTATTTTTAAACTTTGAACACTTTGTTTTTCTTAATTACTATTTATTTATTAATTAATACATACTAATCGTTGATTATCAAAATAAATTTAATTAAACAGCGAATATTAATCTATTTTTTTAATTATTATTACCCCTTATTTATATTTTATAGTAATTAATAATTAATCAATACCAACTACTGAATATTATTTACTTTTAATAGTGATTATTTATTATTTATTACTAATATATTATTAACATTAATTATTTATAATTTATATTTACTTAATAATTACTAAGTAAAAACGCAAATGTAAAACATTTAATAAATAATAAATATTAAAGTCCTTTTCAAATCTCTTGAAAAACTGCTGCAAAAATAGCGTCAAAATTTTGACGATGGTAAACAGCCTCTATTTGCAATGGAATTTAGCGTTAATTTTTTTATGACGGTAAAGTGCTGCAATTTCCAATGAATTAGCGACATAAATTAGATTCGATGGTAATAGTTTAAAATAAGTTGACATATAAAATCCAAACTATTATCCCTTACAAAGTCCACGAAAATCCGTCGTTAATTTGCGAAGGAATTTTCCGCTGCTAAAAATCTGCCGCTATATACAGCTTTTTTTATAGTGTATTAATCCTTATAAAAGTTTTGTTTCGTTGTTTTGGAACTCGTTGGGTATTATGCCAACTTTTGGACATCAAGAACAATGATGGCATCAATATAGATGAAGAACTGAATGTAGGAGCGAAAGAATATAAGATTTATTGGTTTCGTCTAAGAGGCCATTATAAAATGGTTGTAAAAGTGAAACTGGATTATCAGCAACAGGTGAATACATCACTATAAAATCAAAATATAACCTTACAGATGCTGGATTTATTGTAGTTGTACAAGCTACGAAAAGATAAATGCCACCCGATAATTTGATGTGCATAGTCAATACAAAGTGAAAACACTAATGTGGGTTTTTGGTCTGCTGTACCATGAAATAGATACTTGTATAAGAGGTTGCATGTCATATTGGAAAGATGATAATCTTAGAAACTACAAAATATGCGGTGAGGAACGGTATAAACCTAAAAAAAAGAAAGGAAAGAAAGTTCCATACAAGAGAATGCATTATCTACCCATCACCCCCAGATTATAAAGGTTATATGCATCCTCAATCACATGTCATATGCGATGGCTCTGTGTGAGAACAGCATAAGATGAAACTTTGAAACATTCACCAGATGGAGATGTGTGGAAACATTTTGATAGGATGTATCCTACATTTTCCATACAGAGTTGTAACGTCAGACTTGGTTTATGTACGGGTGGATTTTCACCATTCCCTCAGTTTGGTAGTAAATATTCATCTTGGCCAATTATTGTTACTCCTTATAATTTACCTCCGTGGATGTGCATGACAACTCTATATGTGTTTCTCACTATTTTCATTCCTGGCCTTGATGATGCAACACAAGGCATTGACATTTATCTACAACTATTAATAGAAGAGTTAAAAACACTATGGGATAAAGGAGTTGAATGAAGTAGTTAAAATATATGATATAAAAAAAAATCGTATGTTCACTTCTTTATTATGGACTATTAATGATTTTCCTGCATATGGGATGCTTTCAGGTTAGAGTGCGGCCGGTCGTCTAACTTGTCCTCATTGCATGGAAGAAACATGAGAAATTTTCTTACGGTATGAGAAGAAGAGTTCTTAGTTTTATTGTCATCCTTATTTTCTACATTTCAGTCATACTTTCCGAAGAGATAAAAAATTTCAAAGCTAACAAAGAAGAGAATATGCAAGCACCAAAGATTTGGTCGTGAAGAAATATATGAAATTATAAAGGAGTATCTGAAGATACATAAAATTGGAGTACAGACAAAAATTCTAGATAAATCTGACATCCATAATTGGTACAAACAAAGTATATTATGGGAGTTAACTTATTGGAAAGATCTCTTACTTCGACATAATATTGATGTGATGCACAATAAAATAAATATGTCTGATAATGTGTTTAATATAGTTTTGAATGTTAAGCAAAAAACAAACTAAGGACAATCTAAATTCAAGATGTGACGTAGAGCACTTCTGTGAATGTCCCAAACTTCATATGAAGCCCAATGACAATCAAATTGCCAAAGCATGTTATGAACTAGACAACAAGCAAATAAAATTCATGTGTTGAGGGACTAAAAAGTCTGGATGGGATTTCTTCTAATCTCCATAGATATGTTGACTTTAAAAACAATAAATTAGGTGGGATGAAAAGTCATGATTGTTATATCTTAATAGAATATTTATTACCGGTAGTATTCAAAGAACCGTTGCCTGTAAAAGTGTGGAGTGTAATAATAGAGTTAAGTCTATTTTATAAACAATTTGTTTGACAATGTTAAAAATCGATCTCTTATGTAAACCTGAAGTAGAAATTCCATTCTTGCTTTCAAACTGAAGAAAATATTTCCTTTGGCTTTCTTTAATGTAATGGAGTATTTACCTATTCATCTTCCATCTAAAGCACTTCTTCGAGGTCCAATGCAGTATGGATGGATGTATCCTTATGAGAGCTAATATAAAATATTAGTAAAATTTATGTAAGTTTAAAATTTAGAATTACATAAGTACATATAAAATAAATTAATTTTGTAACTGGTATTTGAATTATCTGAAGAAAAAAGCATGAGTTGAAGGTTCAATTTGCAAATCTTATCTTGAAGAAGAAGCTTCATTATTTTTTCTCATTACTTCAGTGAGCACATGAGCTCATAATTTATAAGTGATTCTCGTAATGATGAAGCCGTAGAGCAAGATTTTTGTTTGATAATGTTATCTGTTTTTGGACAACATGGGCAATCTGTTGGAAAGTGTGTTGAAATATGGTTGGACGATAAAGATTACCATGTAGCACACACATATGTTCTTCTAAATTGTGTTGAAGTTGCACCATTTGTTAGGTAATAAATGTTAAATTTGGTGATACAAAATCACAAATTGATTGGAACAAATTTGCAAAGAACGGAAAGTAAATATTTTTATAATGGGAATGCATTGATTGCATTTGATGAGGTGGTGGAGAAATAAATGAAGGGATTAATTTCTTCCATCTATGCTAAAGAAACGGATTGATTTACTTCCTATGTTTGCACATTTGTTGTTATGGTAATTTGCCTCCATTATATTATTACCATATGTTGGTAATTTAATTGATGACTCACATAGATTTGCACTGGCTATATATTGAGGGGTAGACTTTAGTGTAAACCTATCCTGGCCTGGAGCCAGTGATCCCCAATGGTGTCTCTTCTTGTTGAACCTGATTGAGGTTTGAATATGTAAACTCTTATTTTATAATCTCTTGTAATTCTCTCAAATGGAATAAAATCTCTCTCTGTTGGACTGGACGTACACTATCTCGAGGATAGTGGAACCAGTATAAATATTGTGTCTCTTTGTTTCTCTGTTATAGTTATTTACTATTTTGTTGATGTAATAGTATAATTGCTATCATATTAGATTGGTGTTCTATTAGCAAATCTAGATCCTATTTATTGTGCTTCCGCATATGCTCAATTTTCATAACAAATTGGTATTAGAGCTCGTTAACAATGGTGTGATGGGGGTAGCTTTGCTGGAACCCATTAGTCAAATATTCATTTTTTGGTTTCTATCTCATTGTGAGATTTTGATTGAAGGTGGAGTTCTATTGAAGAGTTTTATGATGTGAAGAGAATTTGATTGGAGATGGGGTGTTGCAGATATGTGATTTTGCATCAAGGTGGAGTGTTAAATTTGGTGATACAAAATCACAAATTGACTAGAACAAATTTGCAAAGAATGGAAAGTAAATATTTTTATAATGGGAATGCATTGATTGCATTTGATGAGGTGGTAGAGAAATAAATGAAGGGATTAATTTCTTCCATCTGTGCTAAAGAAACAGATTGATTTACTTCCTATGTTTGCACATTTGTTGTTATGGTAATTTGCCTCCATTATATTATTACCATATGTTGGTAATTTAATTGATGACTCACATAGATTTGCACTGGCTATATATTGAGGGGTAGACTTTAGTGTAAACCCATCCTGGCCTAGAACCAGTGATCCCCAATGGTGTCTCTTCTTGTTAAACCTAATTGAGGTTTGGATACGTAAACTCTTATTTTGTAATCTCTTGTAATTCTCTCATATGGAATAAAATCTCTCTTTGTTGGACTGGACGTACACTATCTCGAGGATAGTGGAACCAGTATAAATATTGTGTCTCTTTGTTTCTCTGTTATAGTTATTTACTATTTTGTTGATGTAATAGAATAATTGCTATCAGATTAGATTGGTGTTCAATTGGCAAATCTAGATCCTATTTATTGTGCTTCCGCATATGCTCAATTTTCATAACAAATTGGTATCAGAGCTCGTTAACAATGATGCGATGGGGGGTAGCTTTGCTGGAACCCATTAGGCAAATATTCATTTTTGGTTTCTATCTCATTGTGAGATTTTGATTGAAGGTGGAGTTCTGTTGAAGAGTTTTACAATGTGAAGAGAATTTTATTGGAGATGGGGTGTTGTAGATATGTGATTTTGCATCAAGGTAGAGTGTTAAATTTGGTGATACAAAATCACAAATTTATTGGAACAAATTTGCAAAGAATGGAAAGTAAATATTTTTATAATGGGAATGCATTGATTGCATTTGATGAGGTGGTAGAGAAATAAATGAAGGGATTAATTTCTTCCATCTATGCTAAAGAAACAGATTGATTTACTTCCTATGTTTGCACATTTGTTGTTATGATAATTTACCTCCATTATATTATTACCATATGTTGGTAATTTAATTGATGACTCACATAGATTTGCACTGGCTATATATTGAGGGGTAGACTTTAGTGTAAACCCATCCTGGCTTGGAGCCAGTGATCCCCAATGGTGTCTCTTCTTGTTAAACCTGATAAAGGTTTGGATATGTAAACTCTTATTTTGTAATTCTCTCATATGAAATAAAATTTCTCTCTGTTGGACTGGACGTACAATATCTCGAGGATAGTGGAACCAGTATAAATATTGTGTCTCTTTGTTTCTCTGTTATAGTTATTTGCTATTTTGTTGATGTAATAGAATAATTGCTATCATATTAGATTGGTGTTCAATTGGCAAATCTAGATCCTATTTATTGTGCTTCCGCATATGCTCAATTTTCATAACAATAAATATTTCATATTTTTTTTAGTTATATCTACATCAGGTGTTAGATGATAATAAACTCATGTATGTTTGCAGTATTTACAAATCACAGAATTCATTTGGCGATCTCAATAAAGATTTTGCTAAATGATTTTTGGAATACGTTATCGATCCAATAAACTGTGTCGATGATGAAGGTTTGCAACATCTTGCGCAAATACCAAAAAGAAATGTCAAGACTTATCCAATATTCTTCGTCAATGAATTTAAATTTAACACCAAAGACCGGGATACCGACAGATTAACATATAATAGTGGTGTATTTGTCAAAGGTAATGATGATCCAGAAGAGCATATAAAAGCCTTTTACGGCGTCTTAACAAAGGTTTTAGAGTTGACATATTTTGTACAGCCTGCTGAAAAAGCTATTTTATTCAAGTGCAATTAGTTCAGTAATGTTTCTGATACTGTAATCAACATGCATAAATATTATAAGTTTATAGAAATAAATCACACATCACACTACTATGAGTATGATCTTTTTGTATTAGCCAAGCAAGCATTACAAGTTTATTTTGCCCCCTATCCATCCGTAAAAAAAAAGATAAAGAAAATGGGTTTACAGTAATTAAAACAAAGGCAAGGTTTACTTTTGAGGGAATTACTATTCCAAAGATGCAATGTATAAAAAGGATATAGAGAAAAATATATAACTAATGATATTGATTTAGGGTCTTTAAATGATGAATCAAGTGTTTTAATATAAGCATTTGAGAGTACATAAGAAAACGATATAGAGACCAAGACTGAACCAGAAAATGAAGAAGACTAATTATGCTTATATCATTTTTTGCATACATATATTCTGAATTTTTAACTATGTTGTACAATGATATGTTTTTTAATAACGAACAGATATGACGTACTATGTTTATGAATTGATGCAGTGAACCTATATAATGTATGTTCTAAGTTAATGGATGGATATATTGTATGCTATTTAGTTTTTTCTATAATAGATATGCTAAATGATATGTGTTATCATTATATGAACTGATATGTTTATGACTGATACGCCTAGGCGATGTCCAGTTTATTCTTCTATTGCAGATGCGAGCAGTACGACACAAAATATACATACGGTCGCAGAGCTCGTACCCAAGAGTGAAAGGTAAGTATTTAATTTAGTAAATGTTTATTATTTAAATTTTCTTAAATGCTTACATCGTACTCTCTATCCATCCTACATATCTTATTTTATTCGTTTCTAGATCCTTATATATCAGCATGATGACAGGTTGTTAGCTCCATTGGGACAACATTCATGCCCAGATCATGAATGTCATCCTTGCCGAGGTTCTAGTAAGTATAAATTTATTTTTCATTTCAAAATTTATATAAAATACATAATACAATATATTTTGTTAATACACAGGTTGTTGTTTAGGTTCAGCCCGAAGATATCTATGTCTTTCTAAACCGCTCTAATAGGAAAATAGGAAAAAAATATAAAGATGTCATACTCAAAGAAAAAGCAGTAGGAAAGAAGCCTATATGGATGAGCGAGGTAGGTTTTATTCGATTGTGGGACAGTCCTACGGTTAGGGTAAGTTATTTATACTCATTTTTAATGGCTATCCTTCCTTCTTTCTCTGGGATGCGGGATACGATGTGCCGCTTTTTTTTAGTAAAATAAGAGGTGTTAAGCTTTTTATCATGCTGGCGTCGAGCTATTTTTCTGCAGGACCTCCCCTACAATACTGTCACCGCAGTTGAGTTTAAGCACCAAGTTAGCAATAGCGAAACACCGCCCTACCACATCTGATATTTTCTAAAAATGAGAGTTCAACCACCAAGTCAGCTTTTTCTCGAGTTTCTTCTTCTTCTTAATTACTGGTACGAAGGCTAAGGGGTACTGAGATTACAGAGACAAAATGACTTGCCAAAGGACCCAAACTACAACTGCTGACCCCTTTCACCTAGAGGCCCTCTTTTTCTCTCCAACCAATTGGGATCGGATTCCAAGACTGGGAGCAATATGCCTATGTTATATGGTAAGACGTTACTCGTTTTACAGTCGATTTTGCTTAGCTGCTTTAACAAAGTCAGTAGCAAAGGAAAAAGCATAAGCGCAGCAGTTTGAATTTCATCTGCATCTGGCTTGACGACTGCTTTCTGTAGCAAGCTTTTACTTATCCATAGCTATTGAATCAACAACTTTTGAATCAAATCGATAGGCCCCTTACTGATTCCCTAGGCGAGTCAATTGAATCAAAACCTTCGATTGATGTTGCAAACCACACTCCTGCAACCATAAGAGACAGAACACCTAATAGTAATGACTGACGTACATGATGACCGATATCATACACCATTGATTCATCTGCTTGATGATTACTAGAACTAATCAAAATGGTAGAATTATTAGTTGTAATGGAGACGTCTTTGGTTTTGGTTGTTTCCCATGATTTGTTTTAATGAAACCGGATTTGAATTGAAATGAGTGATAAGGATGGCGAATAGATGCGAAACTCTTGATTCACATCTTTCATCGGAACTTTCATTCTTGTGAAGTGGCTTATGGGGAACGCGAAAAGAGACGTTAAAACAAAGTTGTTGCTCTATTGTTTTCCTCGCCAACTCGGCTTTTAAGAAGAATTAGGGCTTACCATCAAAGAGTATTACCTATCCGCGTCGGAGTTCAACTAATAGGCCGCCACTTTGGTAACCGAGGTCCGATGTTGCTTGCCCACGTATGGCTACACACCTTGGGAAGTTCACTAAGTTAGTTAAAATATCTCCTCTGGAATAGAGACTAGATAGATAAGGGGCCAGCAAAGGTGAAGGATCCTTTTCTTCGTTCGAGAATCTCTTCCCTTCTTCCACTCTGCCCCGAAGAGTAACTAAGACCAATTCATTCACTTTTTCATGTTCCAATTGAACACCTTCCATTTAGGATCAAAGAAGAAGATTATTCTTTTTATCAAACATATGCGGATCAAATCATGATCTTTTATTCTAAAGAAAGAGAAGGGGTCGAAACACTTCCAGAAGGGTGAGCATCGATATAGGAATCCCCCCTATGGGCAGCCAGATGAACTCTGATTATTGACACATCTTCCTACTTTCGACATCCGCAGATTATTTCTCTTCCCCTTGCCAAATCACTTTTTATGCATTAAAGTGCTCGAAGAATCTCTTTCTTATTTCTGCCTTTCATGACTAAAGAGCTAGCAAGCTGAAGTGAAGAAAGGTCATGGGTGAATAAGTACGGGAAAGACAGTTGCACGGTGGAGTGTGCCTATGCCTTCGGTCTTTCCTTTCGATCAAGGAATTTTCGAGTGTGTGAGTGCGAGTGTGAGTTCGAACCATTCAGCTTTCAAGCTCTCCAAGGGTAGTTGTCAAACAAGCCAAAAAATTACCTGCTTCTTAAAGTAACTCTTACTCTTCCCTGAGTTCCAGAGAAGTTACACTGAGCTTCCCGGCAGTTTATCGAAGTCGATCCGTCTGTCAGTAGTCCATTGCTGTTACAAACCGCAAGTAAAGAAAGTCGCTACGCACCTGCTTCTTTCTTAGCTGCTCTTTCGCTGCGCACTTGAGTTCCCGCCCAATTAATATACTGGGGTTCTTTCCTGTGCTTAGCTCTTGTAAAGCAGCAGTAACCTAAAATAGGTGTGAAAAAAGCACCATTTCGTCAATTCGTAAATCTACAGTGTAATTTTAAAACCCAGTGTTATGCTTTGTAGCAGTTGGCACTCGAGTTCTTAGCATCGCACCAAGAGGTGCAATTAGTGTGTCATCTGTTGTCTTGTCCAAGTCCTTCTCACTCGCATTCTGTTTATCGAATACTTCGTGAATGGGATCTCCTTATAAGTTGAAAAATCTAGGCAGTAGCTTTCTTGCTAATTGAAGGTCTCTTACGCACCTCCAGCTTGAAATGAATTTGATATTCCCAATGAATATACTGGGAATGAATATCATGGCACCTGGGGCATTGGCAAATTGAGTCACTTTCGACCTATGCTGGATGAAAAATTCTTCTTTTTCATGTCAAATTGACATGCAAAATCATGAATTGACTGTTATACGCCATTTGTCAATATCCCTCAAATTATGGGAAAAATGGACAAAAAACATGGGTTTATAGAAAACATTTGCCTTCTCTTTCTTTCGCGAGAGTGATGCTTAACACGATTGGATTGATAACTTCTTCTTTTTCATTAGCTGTTGTTTCCTTGTTAATTCAATATCGCTTGTTCACCAGAAGAGAACCGAACACCCATTCGTTCTTTTTAACGAGTTACATGGGAAGTAGGGGATATATTACACAATAGACCAAGGTGGTGAATAACAACCATCGAGCGGTGGAAACTACCTGTACTTTATTGTATACTCGCCCCCAGGCCCCAATGAATAACCAATAAGCGCAGCCTGCTCATCTTCGATACAAATGCCCTCTTTGCTTTCGTTCATTTGGCTAAGACCAATAGCACTACTTTGGTGAAAGCTTCTCGATTAAGGTACTTCTGCAATAATACCCAGGCCGTTGATGCCAAGTAACGAAAATCCCTGGCCCAGGAAACTAGGGTTATATTCGGCTTACAGGGCTCGGATAGTTGCTGTTCTTTGAAATACGAGGTCCAGTGGAAGAGGCAGGTCAAGCAAGTTGAGTACTAAGATTCGGGGCTTGCTTGACATCTCTTTTATCACCTCAAACCTGACATGACATTGATTCTGTCTCCATTGCACAGTTCTTTGGCTCTACATCCGGTCGTGCGTGGTATGTTCACGATTCGTACAAATGGAACGTATCGTGCCTTGGGCCATTCCATCAAAGATTTTCGAAGGTCTCGTATTTGATGGTCAGCGAGCCTAGCCCCGTGGGAAGAGTTAGTAATTGATATCCATATTCAAAGGATGGTATTTCCACAAAACAAAAGCGCTAGACCCCTGGTCCTTTACTTTAATCAACAAGGCTGCTTTCCCTGCCAACCCTTCTCGCCAAGGAAAGAAGTCCAATAGCAGCTGATCTTAAATCAATAGAATAAGAGAAAGGTTCAAGCGGCTCTCTCATTTCCCCATTTGCAGCCTTTTCTCTTTTACTCCGACAAAAAGACCTTGGCATGTGAGCTTATGACTTAGCTCGGGCGAATGGATAGGTTTAAGGTATGGACTTGTCCATAGTTTTCTAGTGACTCCACTTAGGCTTTTTTTTGCAGACTATCTATTAATAGCGACTTTCCCAAGAATCAAAGGCTAGCCAACTAGAAGCAAAAGACGATTCCCGCCTCGGAGAAATCCAGTATGAAATGAAAAAGTGAAGTTAGTGCAATGTTTCAAGACTTTTATCATGGTATGCACCTCGACTCTTCATTCTTAAATACGAAAATCTATAAAAAAAACCTCCCTTATCAAATAAAGTGAAATAGGGGATAGTTCATATCTAAATGACAACACATCGGGATAACCACTTTCTGAAGACAACTTCGGTACATACAACCTGCTCCCTTGGGTGTAAGTAAGGCCATTAGCCAACAATTCTGAATCGTCACTTTTTGTACCTTCTCCATGATCCCGGTTCAATGTCCTAAATAAACTTCCTGGAGTCGTTCTGCAAGTGTCCCGATGACCTGTCTAACGACCCTAGCTCGTTTGCTACCCTTCCCTTTCAATGAAACCGAAAGAAAAACCTGTGCCCTTTCGTATAGATTGAGACTATGTATAACCCTTATTCCATACTAGGAAGAATGGAAGGGAATCGTTCGATGGTACTTCTTTCTGATATTCGACGCCCCTACTCTCTCTTTCATTTCATAGAAGTAAAAAAGAGAACTATAAGAAAATAGAATTTCCTATTGATTTGTCCCCAGGACTGGACCTCTACTAGCATCTCGTCAGGAAGTTGGTGGGCCCGTCATGAATTAGGTCGGGGTGGCTGGTGGTTTCGGGATCCCGTATTTCTGTTTTGTTTCGTGTTTCGTATATATATATATATATATTAAAGTAATCATATAATTAATTTTATAGGTGGTTTTTGAGCCAAGCCGGGCAAATAAGAATAAAAATCCTGCTTTGCACTGGGGTGGCTCTAAGTTCTTCTCGCAGCATCAGCGAGAATTGGTAAAATTGTGTTTTTAAGTAGCTATAACATTATCTAATCATGTTGGTAATATTTCATTTATACCATTTCAGATGTCGACTCTACAGGAGACCTTACACATGCTGAGTTGTTCACCCAAACTCATGCGGTCGAGCAGACCGATGAGGAGTGTAACACCTCCTGTACCTGGATGGACGCTAATTCCTAGCATGTGATGGAAAGCATTCGTAATATTTTTGTTTTCACATTGTTCATTTGAAATCAAATATTTAATGTGTGAATTAATTGTTTGCTATCGCATGAGAGATACCAAGCGGAGATTCCTCGAGTGACGCAATCCTTAGGTCATGACCCGACCTTAGAGGAGTGCAATCGCATCTTGGACGCCATCATTGACCCGCCTACCCATAATATGCGGTATAGTTTCAAAAACATAGAGGTAAAGTCTTTTATTAACTAAGCTATAACTAATATTTAATACATACTTGTTCTAAGTAGTTTGGACTGTTCTAAATAGTTTGTGCACCCAGATATTTGAATAAAACTAGACACATTAAAACATCTTTACAAATTACCTTCAGGCTTAATACCACTCTCCCTTTTACATTTGAATAGAAGCAGTAATTAGTGATCATTATTGATGTCTACATTTTAATTTCGTGAATGCTGGATATGAATTAAATATAATTAAAACGAACTCGTCACGCAACGACTGTTCGTAATTTTACAATTAAACTTTGAATGAGCATATAGGATTCAATATAAGTCGAAATACTTTGAAATGAGAACCTTCATGATCTATTGGATTATAGTTTTCTAATAGAAGAGAAAAATTGAGATTTCATCTAGTAGATTTTGGGTTATGTCAAAATCAAATTTCTAAAAAAAATCACGGTATGGTAGTTTATAAACTATCATAATTTATTCAATAAAATGGAAGGATTTTAAGAAAATAAATAGGAATTTTTATGAATAAAATATATTTGTTGGGTACATTGACTTGTGGTGAGTTCGAATTTAAATGTTTATGGTTGTTAATGTTTATATCCCTATATTATATGGTTATGTATTGATTGCTTATGGTTGTATGTAACATTATGTTATGTTTGCGTTATTTGAGACCATTATATCAATATTGATGATACAGAATAATATAAATTAAAACTCATAATATAAACAGGAGATCCCAGCAGCAGGAGGAGATCAATATGCTCCATCAGTAGGTGGCTGAGCTGCAAGATTGGAGGAAGAGTTGACTGATTACCATGCTCAATGAGCAGATCGCTGCTTATATTTTTCGAGCATAAGAGGATGCTATAGGATGAGGATTGGTTCGGGGAGAGGAATGATGAAGGTGATGATGGAGACGAGTAGATACTTGCCTTTTTTGATAGCTTTTTCTTTTGTAAACATAAACATGTGTTTCTAGAACTGCTGTGGATATGTTGATTGTTTTTTTGATATTTGGATTGTTTTTTTATACATACGAGTTGTTACGGATATGATGGTTTGTTCTGAAATGTGTGATGTTGGTATTTATGGTTTATTAGTTAGTTCGTAGAATATGAGTTGGTTTGTGTTATGAATTTGAGTATATATGATATGTTTGGTTATTGGATATGAAAATGTGTTGTGGAATTGATCGTATATGAGTTGCTGAATGAGTGGAATGAATGAATATGAGTTTGTGTGGCCTAGGGAAGAGTAGTGACTGAAAAACAGAAAAACAGTTTCAGAATAGCGACGGTTAGTGACAGATCTCCAGCAATGTAGAGAAATGGTTAACAATGGCCTGCTTCGACCTGTTATTCCGAGTTAGCGACGGCTAGATACGGTTAATTTGCAATGGCTTGCAACTGCTATATAGGATTAATTTGCAACGGCTTGTGACGGCTGGTGGTAAACACCAGATTGACCATAACTTGTCACATGCCCCATTTTCCATCGCCAAACGTAGCTAAGAATTGATTACAAAGGTGACACTAAATATGGCACTATTCTATTAGTGTCAGGTTACTTAGCCACGACTTTTAGCTATGACTTGCGGCGACTTGCGATGGCCACCAGCGATTAATTGTCATAGCTACCCGAAGTCATTTTTGTAGTGTAACCATTACCACAGTAACCCTGGTTTTAACATTGAATGTTTTTCCTTTTTTTTGATGACTTGGAAAATAATATGATCCCATTAGACATGCAGACTAACAATGTTTTCTTGAACCTGTAATTTGAATGTTAGTGGTCTGTAGCAATCAATATCGTTTGGCAAATAGTAATAAAGTTTTTTTTGGAGTTGTGGCTTGTTTTACATCAAACTTATATTCATTTATACTTGCTCAAATATATTTCCAACTATATTAGTGTTGTGTGATATATGTTTATGCCGAGCAACATTAATATAATGCTTGGATAAAGATTGAATACATATCAGAGTAAACATCAGGGGCTATCAAAAACTGAGAAACTTTGCAAAATTTGTATGTCAAGGATTTAGCATCTGAGTTACAAATCATAGCTTAAATATTATAGTTCATATGCAGGACTGGACCAATAAGCATACATTTTAAAGGTATATGTATTATACGCAACAATGGAAATGTACATTGTTTGTGTGCGCTTTTGTTGCCTTTTTCTAATAAGATACATAGAAACTAAAGTATTCATCAACTAACGTTGTTTGTAAACCTAATCAAATAGAACATGATAAAAAATAATTCATATATTTTTTGTAAAAAAAGATAAAAGTGTTATCTTTCTATACCAAGAAAAAAAATGTTACACTAGAAGTCAAACAATTATATAAAAAAACATGAAATTTAGATGATATTGCATCACTCATACAACAACATTCAACAAGTATTTGTTAACAAAGCACTTCTAAAATATTTTAAAGCGAGTTTTTCTTTTCCAAAGAGGTAAACATGAAAGGAGAATAGTATTCGTCATTTTTGCGACTGATAAGTTCAATTAGTCTTTTAAAAAAAGGAAATGAAAATAAATTTAGACAATTGACAAGCGTTAGCAACGCAATTGATCGTCGACACCCCAAACTTATGATGATAATATCACGATCACAAATCAGATCACATAATGCAGAAAATGAGAAAAAAACAATTTTTATAGTGGTTCAACAAACACTGACCTATGTCCAATAGGAGTGATCTCTTATTTATACCGCTTGATCACAAGTACATCTAATTATTTGAGTATGAGTGTAGAGAAATAAAAGATACGTTGACTTGGAAAAATGATTGAGCTCCAACATATTTCCCATAGGTCATCTTTCCAAGTGTCATAGTAGTATATTTTTATAAACGTCACTATTTCAGATCTCGAAAACATCGTTCAAGGTCTCCTCCGAGATCTCATTTTAGGTTCCCCTCGAAAAGAAACAACTAATATCAAAGTAAATCTCGTTTCACATATATCGTCCGAGATATTGCAATATTGAATGATATATTAACCGAGATGAGATATTGAAATATCATCCAAGATCTTGGTTTTTAAGCTAAAATTTAAATTCATGCCTAAACCAAAATAATAATAAAAAATCAACTCTAGCCACGATATTCTCCTGTTATTTTATATTTCATATGTTAAACGACCATATCGTATATTCATATATATTCTACAATGCTTATGACTTTCATATTCATCATTTTTTTAACTAGTATGTTAACTATGAAATTATGTATTTTATGTTCTACTTATGCTGCATTGTTTAATGTTTTGGATCTTTTTTATGTTCTTTGTCTAACAATAATTCATGGATCATAAGCTATAAGCACTAATCTATTTGTATTGTGTTATTTTCTATTTTAAGCTTATTGTGATTTATGAATATGAATGCTTTTTCATAAATTAAGAACAATGAAGTGATTTTGTAATTCAAGTCTAAATTATTATTTTTATAATAACATCCATAAAAATTATAGTGCAAGAATGTCAATTTTTAACATATCATATATCCCAAGATTGTTCCGAGTGATTTTTCAGAGCCGAGATAGAAATCCGAGACAAACCTCCGAGTTAAACTCATCTTATCTGGGATCTCCCCTGATACGAGATCAAGTCTCTAAAATCCTTGAGACGAAACGCGATAGATATCTGAGATTTAAAACCTTGATAGACGTAGAAAATATGGATCAACCTGAAAGTCACCAGAGAACGTGGGAAAGGAGAGATGACCAAGTATGGTATAGACAAGTCTAATCGTTCGACTTTGGATTGATACCAATTGAATTCTTGCTCGACCTAAGTCAAGGGATCTGAAATGTGGGTCTCGCCTTGTCCAAGCTCCAGTTCATTATGCCTCGTGTGCTATGAATCAACCCCGATTTGAAATCCATTAATAATTCTATCTTTAAGTTTGAGATGTATGTCCCGATGCTTCAAATCTTTACCGATCTGAAATTTAATCTCATTCAAATTTGCATTTCTTCCGCTTCAGGGTAGCATTTGAATATATATGCTCATCCACATTTCCATATTATTAGTAACACTCAAGTCCTATACCATCCAATCATGTCTCCAAGTTGTCTGTCATGATGATTGACCAATCCATGCAACCAAATTCGACATCTACTGACCTTGTAAAAAGACGAATTAACACGTACCCCCAAAAAATACATTGTTATAAAATGTGTATTTTATATTATTGTAAGTCCAAAATCCATAACCCGTAAGTGCCCAATTTAACCAATCAAAAATCCAGTCCAACACCGCGCCAAAACCGCAATCTTCGGATTGTCCATAAATCATGTAGCCTCTTCGAGTCGAAAACCAAATACAAATTCACAATCTCACTATATTGTTTGTCAAATTAAAAGGTCAATATCTGAGTTTGGATGCACGATCATTCCAACTAGTATGTTTAATCTATAGCCAAATCCCAATCTGTAGTTATTCCGAGCTAATGTCCAAATCCATGGCCTCTCCGGGCTTGATCCCTTCAGACCATTGCTGAGCATAATTTATACTCAATGACCTTTAACCTCTTCAAGCTCTTACTAAGCGTAGTGCACACCAAATGACCGTAACATGTCTAGGCTCATGCCAAGCATAGTCCATACTCGACGAACGTAGCCTCTTAAGGCCCTTCCTGAGCGTAATCCATACCGATGATCGTAGTCTCTCTGTACTCTTTCCAAGCATAATCCGTACTCAATGACCGATCGACATACCTTGCCAAATCATGGTGAAACAACCGAATCTGATCAAGAATAGTCCATTTTTAATGCCTAAAATAAACGACATTACCAAGACTTGACTAGACGACCTACCTTTTGCTGAGTTTATGCCAATTTACCCCCACCAAGCACAGTCTGTATTTGACGAATTGAATAGATGGTCTTGCCAAGATGACTCACCCTTGTCGGGCAAAGCCCATACTCGACGACCTTAGTAAGCGACCTCGTTTCCATGACGGTTCAGCCATTGTCAATCATAAACCATACGTGATGACCTAAGTAATGACCTCGTTTTTAAGACTGTATACCCCTTGCCACACCATACACAACAAAATAAAAAAGCTATCCTGTTTTCACAATGGCCTACCCTAGGAGTGAGCATTCGGTTGGTTCGATCGATTTTGAGGTAGAAAATGCCAAACTGAATTTAAACCGAAAAAATTCAAAATCGAACCGAGTTAACTTCAGATAATTCAGTTAGTGACTGATTTAACCGAACAACGGGAAGATTTCATTACTTAAATAATTAATTTGCTCAATGGAAAACATAAATTTATGTTTGAAGAGATTTTTATTTTATGTTTATAATAAAAATTGACTAATTTTTAACAAGTAAAATTTGTATTTTATTGCTAAACCAATTATTTAAAATATTACAATCCTGTAAAATTGAATAAAACAGTAAAAGTTCGGTTAATTTAGTTAAATCAATAACCCAAATTTTTTTTTTCAAACCAAACTGATTAAGTTTCAAAACTGAACCAACCAAAACAGATTGGTTTGGTCGGTTAATTCGGTTCTAACTTAATATTTCTTATCTCTAGCATACCCCTTGCTATGTATCAACCATACGCAACGACCAATGAGTTTTTAAAGTTAAAATTCGATTACTAATTCCATAACCAACAAGCATAATCCGTACTTGCTAAGTAATTTAATTAAAGTAACTAAATGAAGTTTTTATTATATCTTGAAAAACATTTGTTTACCATCATCACAGAGCTTGTTTAGGGATCTCTCTGGTTTCCTAATAGTGTAAGTGATTTAATCATTTTATTACAAGTTCGATTTATATTGGAAAAACAAATAAAGCTCCTGACGGTTTATCATTGTCTAAGAGCATGTCTATGGATCTCTCCTAAGCGACTTAATCATCTACTATCCAAATTTGCCCAAGGCATCCAAACCCGAATCCAAACCATCAATTGATGATGATTTATCCTCACGTTATACCCGCTTTGATCCTGTGCAGCCGACGGTTGATCATGTTTCATCATTGTTGCACTATTCGAAAAATATTGTGTCAGCTATCCTTTCCTGATTTGTTTCCCCACAATATCCTTTTAAGTGCTTGAACTCGTTAGTATCGTGTCCATCAATTTCATGAAATAGTGTTTTCCAAACGTTCACTCGTGCTCAGCAGACTCCTTCCTAACCGACCTTTGGAATGGAAAACGCTTTTGAGTTTCAAAAAAATATGTTCCAGAGTTGTATTAAAGTTTGAATAAGAAGAGAACGTCAGGTCTCTCCTTGATCTTTCCGATATGCATATTCTTCCTTAGCTTTACGTTTTCTTCTCCTTTTATGTAAACTCAATCTGAACGGTCATCTTCTCTTAACCGCTTCACTTTCGGTACTTCCTTATCAGCTCTTGCATCCTTATGTCGCAAGAATTCATCTACCTCATGGTATAACTCCCCAAGATCCCTTCTTGGCCTCGCTCCAATAATACTTTGTAATTAGTATGATTGAAAATTTCAAAAACAACCATCATAAGAACCATTCATGGATCTAGCTGATCCATTAAAGTCATGATCGCATTAAATCTAGCAAAAAAAACTAGCAGAGTTTCGTCTATCTTCTGCTTGATTGTTTTGAGAGTCATCGTATTCTTGGATCGTGTGACGTAGACCCTAATGACTTATGAATCTATCGACCTGCTCTGTCCAAGTTTTGATATACCCATTATTTTTCAACTGTCTAAACCATAAATCTGCAATATATGACAAGTACAGAGGGAACGCTTCGCTGTGACTTTATAGGTGTATCAGCAATTCTATAAGCCTCATAAGTGACTGATAGGATATGTTCTTCCATGTATGGTTCCAGAACTGGGAGTTTGAAGTTTGGTGATTCTTCACACTTATTATGTTTGATGTGAAAATGACTCTTATGTATGTTCTCCACATCCTAATTTGTCAAACCTCCTCCCGTAGCATGCCTAATGATGTCTATGAATCCATCATTATTTTCCAAAAGCATCCTTCGGTCATTAGCACAAGCTTGTGTTGTGCGAGTGGTAGCATTCGTCAAGCCAAGACAACCTTCTCGGGGATCAGCACTAATTCGATGATCAGAATCGATACCAATCTCGAACCCCTAACCGAGGGGTTTTCTCTTAGTTGATCCACCCCAGCTCTATGTGCTTCATTGCCAGCTTCGGGTCATAAGTTCCCAAATCTGTTAGTGTCAGCCTCTATCTCCAGAGGTTTCAGGGGATTGCCTCCTATTCGAACCGTTCGATACAAATTCAAGAATTTGGATCAGTACCAATCCAAGATCGTTGATCGGGATTTCCCCCTGTTGTGCGTTGCTGCTTCTTGCCTACTTGTTCCGACTTGCAGAGAGTCCCACTTGTCTGATCTGCTAGAGGAAGTTCATCATTATCTCCACCCGCCTCTTCAACATATCATCCTGTCTTTCCATTCTTGTTTGCAATCGATTCACCATATTATCCATCTCTACTATGTTAAGGTAGATAGATGGGTTTCCACTTGAGAAAGCCTTCCGACTTCCCTCATATCCAGCCTCTTTAACTTGAGTTTTGATTCTTTTCTTCTTGGTCATTGCTACCTTCTTCAAGCTTTTCCAAATTCGAATCCTAAGTTCAAGTGACCTTACCTGGTGCGCCAAAAATATTTGATGATGCAATTGGTCACTAACACCTAAAAAGTGATGATAATAAGAAATGTAAAAAAAAAATGCTAAATTTTATAGTGGTTTGACAAACTCTGACCTACATCAACTTGGAGTAATCTTTTATACATACCACTTGATTACAAGTATGGTATTGTAGAGAAATAAAAGATATTGATCTAGAAAATGGCAGAGCTCTCATGTGTTTCCTATAGAAGATATTTCTTCTTAAGTGCCAAAGATGGTCTATTTATAAACGTAGAAGAATCTGGATCAGCCTTAAAGTCCATAAAAATGAGGGGGAAATGAGGTGACCAAGTGCGAATAATATGAGTAGGATCGCTCGACTTTCGACTTTAAATCGGTACCGACTCGGATTCTTTCCCAACAAAAGTCGAGCGGTCCGGAATGCGAGTCTCGCCTTGTCCAAGCTTCGGTTCATCATGCCTCATGAGCTTTAGAACGACCATGATTGGAATCCATCAATCATTCCATCTTCAAGTTTGAGATGCTCGACCCCGTGCTTTGGATCTTCATCGATCTAAAGTTGAATCTAACTCAAATTTGCATATTGTCGACTGTAAGAGTACTATTTGAGTAGAACCGCTCGTTCGTAGCTCCGTATCATCATCTGTGTTTTAATCAAAGTCATTTGATAATCTCTTCGAGCTATCCGCCATGTTGATTAATTAATTCATACAGTCAAATTGGATATGTTCAAACGACCTTGAAAAATAAACGGGTTAACAAGTTTAATCCAAAACAAAATAGAAATTATATTTCTATCAAACAAATGTATTCATTCATGAAAACGTAAATTATTTAGTTATATCTATAATGTATTGTATTTAGATTAAATGATAATTTAGAAAAGAATAAAAGACAAACTAAAAGACAAAAGGATGGATGATAACTGATAAAATGATAAGAGATATAGAAAACGATAAAAGATTAAATATATTCCAAGGTTATATTCATAGATGTGATATAGAAATTGTGAGTTTAAAGACAAATAAATATGTTACTTTAGAAGCACTAAAATATTTATTTTTTTATTTGATATATTACAACTTAAAATTGGAAAAAAAGTTATTTATAGAATGTCACAAGTGATACAAATAAATGTAATAAGGTACGCAAAATTTTAATTTCCATTTTATAACGCTAAATGTTTTTTTATTTATGTTTCAAGTGTTATAATTCAATAGCTACAATGTTTCAAGTGTAATAAGGTTAATAGTTTTGTGTTTAAAATGAGAATAAAATTAGAATAAAAATGTAAATGAAAATTAACTATGCAATGTTACAAGTATATACATGATATTTTTGTACTTAAAATGATACAAGGTAAAGAATAAAAGATAATAACTATTGCAATGTTACAGCTATTTTGATATTTCAATAGTTAAAACGATAGAAGACAAAAAATTAAAATTAAAACTAAAATGTAAAAGATAATTTAATATCAGCAATGTTAAACTTGAAGGTAATAGTTTTGTGTTTCAAATGACCAATTTGAAAAAAGGCTATTTCTGAATATAAAAATATAATAGTACAACAGTACAACGTTGGAAAAACCGACTTTGTAATACTACATAGCTGATAAAAGAATTTATTTTTTTGTAATTTTTTTTAGTTATTTGAAACTACATTCTAAATATAACCAATGCATGTTTTCTGAACGTTGCTTGATAAGTTTATACAGTACATGGAGGTTTTGTGATTAACTGAATAGCTAATCTAGGATCCATAACTATTTCATGCTACATGAAATGATTTTGATATCATGAAGTACATTATTTGATACTACACCAACCAAACAGAATGGAAAACCAAGAATGCTTTATATTATTTGAAATATATTTGGTTGTTTCTTTTATATATTGTTGTTTGAACGTTGTTTTGTTATATTAATTAATAAAATAGGCTGATATTTTTTTGACCAAACATATAGTAGCAACTAGAAATGGTAAACGGTTAACACAGTATCTTCTGAAACTATTTTAAAGTTCAGTGAACATAATTTCTAGTTACATGGTTGAAATGATAAAGTGCATAGTGACAGGGCGAACCTAGCTTATCAGGCATTTGGCATGGCCTGTTCCAGATACCACATCAATGTTGCTGTTTTTCTAAAATACAAATTTCAGCTTAGGACCCAAAAACAGAAACAATGTTGAAAATAACTTATACATCACTCTAGAGTTTTTCTTCCCATCAGGTCACTGAGTTAGCCTTCTATGCAAGAAAACGCAAAATAGTCATATGGAATGTTAGTCCAATTTCAAGTCAATTGCCCAAAACAATAATCTGCCAAAAAAAAAACATGCTAGTTTTAGCAAATATATTCGTGAAATAAACAATCAAACTTCATTCTTCAAAGGAAATGGTACAAGTAATATTAAAATTTTAGTTCTATTTAATTTGTGGTAGTGTCAGAATTCTTTCATACCTTTGCATATCCATGTTTTCCTAAACGAACTAAATTACTAAATAATACAAACTAAATGAAGGAAATTAATTAGGTCATTTTGTTTAATGAAGCAATCCATGCAGTATGTAAAACGTTTTGATTTTTTCCTAACTTTCTATTGCATACCATAATAATCAGGATATAGAAATTAACCATTAGAAATCAATGATTTACTCCGATAGAGCAATTAATGTAATATGTAAAACATTATGAAATTTTCCTAGTCATCATTATTGGACCATAATGAAGATTTAGAAATAAAACTAAAACAATGGCTTATCATATGCGTTGTAGCATAGTGAACCAAATAATGCAATTTGCCAAACGTTTTGAAGATTTTCCTTATTATTCGCGCTGTAGCATAATTAGCCAAAATTAACAAATCAACTAGCACTAGTAAAAGTTGACTATTTATTTCAATGAAACGCTATCGTAATAAGTTGAACATCTTGAATTTTTTATTTCATCAAACTACTTGAAAATTTTCATTATCATCAATGGGCTACCATAATGATCAGCAGTTATAAATTAACAATGAAAGACTGACCATTTAATTTAATAGATCAATTCACAGAACATGTTAAATATTTTTGAAAATTTCAAATTATCAATGAGACGCACAACTAACATATTAAAATATCAGAATACAAACTATTGTAATACATTAAACATCCAGGATTTTTTCCCTTATGATCGATGTTGCACCACATTGATTGGGATTTATATATTGCTAATGCAAATTGGCCATTGAATTCGGTGGAACAGCTAATGAAATATATCAAACAATTTGAGAATTTTCCTTGTCATCAAGGATATAACATATTGGTCAGCATTTATAAATTAACAAATAAGGACTGATCATCTAATTCAATAGAGCAATTCATAGAACATGCTAAATATTTTCAGAAATTTCCTAATTATCAACGAGCTACACAATTAACATTTTAAAATATAATAACTTCAGTTTAAAGTTTTACCTACTAATGTTAATTTTTTTTTTCCAACTTTTTAGTATCTGCATTAATACTAACATCCTAAATATAACTAATTTCAGACAATAGTTTATAGTATTTCCTATGCTTTCTTTCATGATTCATTATTCATACAACTAATGTACCTTAATTTCATTGACAGTTTGGTCATGAATATATAAATGTATTAGACGAAAACCAAGCCCTTATACCTTGGAAATACTCGTTAAGCTCAAAAGAAGGCACATATACCCAATTATACGTTGCATGATGGTTCAAGATCAGCTTACTAGGGTCAAGCCACCAATAATCTTTTTGAAACGTTTGGACTCCAACTCTCCATTGAAGGGAAAAATATTTCCTTTATGTCCTCCCATAGACTATGTAAACATAGTCTTTTATATTTACCAGATTGTAGTTCAAAATGGTTCTAAATTTGATCTTGTGGATTTCTGCACAATCATTGTCGAATCTAACGTTAGTTGAATGTATTTGAATGTCAATAGAATTTACTGAGAAAAACTAATGTCTAAAAAATATTGTTTTTACGTTGAATCATACCAACAAGCCCAATGTGCAATAAAAAATGGCAAGCACGAACATATATTGTTAAATCCAAATACATAGTATTTGACATGTATAATGCACCTAAAATAATTATAATTGAAAATCTTTAACTCCCTTGTCCAAAGCTAACATATTTTACATTAATACTAACCAATAGCAGAAAAAAGGAACAAAATAATAAGAATATTAACTTACAATTTGTTTATAATGCGAAAAAATAGGATCCTGCTACACAGAAAATCGCTTCTTAGATTTCAAATGAAAGCAACCCATTTAACAATTCAATTCTGGCTGATGAGCAAATAAAATGTCAACAATCCCCTTCTACTCAACAAAATTTATGTTCTTATTGCACAAAGCTGTCATCGTTTCCCTTTCAGAGTAAAATACTCCGCGCATATCTCTGATTTCAACATAAAAGGAACCCACAATAAAAATTGAATAAAAAAACCCTAATTTTACCCCTAAGTTGAGAAGCTGTGTTTCAACGGAAGTTTGCGTGGTGCTGATAAATATCACCTTAGATGCCTTGGTTGATGAATCTATGTTCCACAGGAATGGGGTTGAATTGGGTGTGGAATATGCGCAGAAGATTGAGGTAGAAAGGATATGCGGAAGAAATGGTATATGTAAAAGGCATGGGTTAGTTTGACGAAGAAAAAGAAGGATGCTGTCAGGCTTCAGACGGAGGGAAGTTTTAAAGATGCAACAGGATTAAGAGAATAATTTGCAACGTTACAATTATGCACACGATTTTTTTTTTTATTTAAAACGATAAAAGATAAATTTAGAAACTAAAACACAAAAAATATATTACTTCTGTAGTTTACAATAACATGTGCGATTTTTATGTTTAAATCGATAAAAGATTAAATAAACATAAGAACAGAAAGAATATAAAAGACAAATTATTTTACCATTCTGAAAACATTTTGAATGATAAAAGTAGGCGTAAAAGATTTTGCAAACTTTTCTATAAACTAATTCACAATAATAAATACATAGATTTATCGTTGTCTTTAAAAAAAAATTACATAATAACTTCCAAAATGCATCTGCTAACAGTAAATAGAAAGCTGTAATAAATAGTTTTTGCCATCATTTAATTCCCTTCGTTCAACCTAGAGTTTCAGTAAGAAGTAATCGGTGTTGAAATAATTAATAGTGGTTTTAGTTTAAGGGTTTTGTTAATGAGTGTCGTAAGGGCTCATTTGTTAAGGGTTCTGTTAATGTGTGTCGTAAGGGCACATTTGTTAAGGATAGTTATCAGCTAAGTGGAAAAAAAATTAAATAGATCCATATGTAATTTAAAAAAAAGGTGGAATTCAAGGGGGGTTTACATTGGTATTTTAATAACTTTAACATGTGCCACATTTTCCTTAACGTCTTTTAGTATACCGCTACATTGTCGAGTTAAACTAAAACAATATCATAAATGTCATAAATCGAAACATCATCTAAATCGATCAACGATCTTAAATACAAGATAATAGACTGATTAGATAATTCTGCTATTAAACATAAAATTAAAATAGGATATTTACCTTTATTGATTAGGAAAATTACACCACAATAGATATCTCAAATGATACCTAAAATGGTCGCACTAAATTCTAGTAATGGATCTTTTTTTTTTTTTTTTTGAATTTAACTGGACTGGGAGAGAATCAAGTATAGTGGTTTCAAGATTTGGGAATATTTTGAGACGATGATAGTGTATGGTTTTCATTTATATACTGTACATAAAGGGCAGTGGGGTAATTTCGCTTTTATTTATCTTTTAAACTTATTATATCCTAGCATAGTCCTGGAAACTAACTAAGAAGCGGTTGTAAGCCCTTTATTTAAATTCCCCTTTTGTCTAGAATCTAGAAAGGCAAACAGATTCTGGTAATAATAAACTGCAGCAGATCTAACAAGGCTGCGATCTAGTACAGGATGTCAATACAGAGTATATAATCTTGCAATCAACTTCACTATGACTTCCCTTAACATTTTCTGAGAATGTAAATCCATAAAAAAACAACCAAGTTACATATCAAATAAACAAGACCTTCACGGTCACCATCTACATTTCCATTGTTAACTACTATTTAAAGTAGGAAAATTCTATTTAAACACTAATGTTTACTTAGTAGCCCCCCCTTAAAATTAATGATATCTATCAGACCAGTAGCTCTACTTCTTACGTTGTTCTCCTATACCTTTCGTCAGCTCATACCTCAAACCCTAATTTCAACAATTGTAAGGAAAATTTCAAAATTTTACTTCAATCCTATGGATTTTGAAGAGGAGAATGAAATCCTAACACAATCCCAAGAGGTATAATGAATTTGTTTTTATTTTTTTAAGATGTCAATATTGTAGTCGTGGAACCCAGATTGTGGTAATTTGATATGAATCACGGGGGGCGGCTACTAGAATAGTCGAAATTACAGTAAGCCGATGTAACGACCTGGATTTTGAGCGACTTTGGTTATCGACATAAGCTCGATGTCGATAACCAAAACATCGAAAAATCCTGGTAATTAATGAAAGAAATTAGAGGGTGAGGATAGATAAGATAGAAACTTAGAATAGAAAAAGAAGAAGAAGAAGAAGAACACAACATCAGAGTAACACGAACCTCACAGCGGAACGGATAACATATAATATATAACATAACTTTGAAATATAACAGTTATGTATACAATAGCACTTATCAGAGTACAACACTTACAACACAGCGGAAATAGACTATAGCTGTATGATCCAGAAGCCTCCTGCTCCAGCTCTTCAAGTATATCTGTAAATCCCGACTACTTGACTGCCCGTACAAATTTAGGCACCCAAGAGTTTAGGTAAAACAACAAAGTAAACTCCGGGCCAGTCATGGGACTGGTGTGAGTAAAACAGTTTAAACAGGTATATGAACAAGTAAACGATATCTCATAAGACCACGTCGCAGAACGGAACGGGTTTTTCCCTTATGAGAATCCAAAATATCTTTATATCAAAAACCTTTTGATATTATAATAATGTCTATGTACAAATAGATATCAACTAGCAGAAACGCTTTCATCTCACGTTCTACATATATAGTATACAATAAAAATCGCAAGCACGTATTGGATAATGGATTTCCAACTATGACAAGGTATGGAACCACCTTCCGATCAGTGTACTCTAGGAACGATACACTGGAGTTCAACAAGAACATCTTGTAACTCATCCACACATGACCGACCACTCATTTCGCTTGAGTGTATCGAATGTATATCACCAACGGTTGGGATCAGCAACCGTTCCCGTACATATATATGGGACAGCATTGATAGATTTAAGAAACAAATGATATTCTCTAGATAGGTGATTATACACCCTACTTCGGTGCGACCGACTTAGCCATGCTGCCTGCCCAATTTCTGTCATTTACCGGTTGATGAGGCTAGAAGCTACGCTTTATCATCACATCAGATTCACTTCAAATGTCACATCGTCAGATCCATCAAAATCACTAATTTGACATCTACAACCATACATTACGTGTCAGCTAAAAGAAGTTTCCATCTCCTCTTCCACTCTTGGTACGGTTGAAGAAATCAATGTACGTGACCTTTCTGGAAATACTATGTCAGACATTCATTCATACAAGTCATCCTCATTCACTTAGAATGTCACATCGTCATACCCGCCAAATCACAAATTGATTTATCCAAAAGTAACACGGGTATACAGCTTAGAGAAATGAATTCCTCCGCCACCAAACGTGAACACGTTTGAATAGATCAACTTACGCGATCCATTGGATGTACTCTGTCAGACCTTTGTCCATACAAGTTGTCCTGGGACTGGACAAACCGAAGGCACTATTCAGTATATCCATCTTAGTCTCTGTTATCTAAGACTTATACAACAGCCCTTGCATTTTACTCCGTCTTCAATTATCTTTGGCATATATGATTCGCAACGCTTATGCCAATACAGAGTGGTTCTTCGGATTATAATCCAACCGGTCTCTCCATATTAACAACGTTAAAATGGTCAGAACTTCGATAGTCTGTGAGTTAACTATAAAAGAAAAACAAGTGTGAAAGCAACGATATTATTTCCAGATGGAAATTATATCGGTAAATCATCAACATATATCTATATATATATTCACATTGCCTTATTTTCTATGTTTAGAAAATATATGTTATTAACACTAGAAAACGTTTTCCATTTGCTTATTTACAAATCACTACTCTTCCCCAACTATCATTCCCTGACTGTGAACTAGTATGAGAACAATTCCCTAAGTATAAATCCCGAAGGCCGAAACCAACATCAGATAGACACTTAGAAAACCATTCAATTTACTAATCTCTAGTCAGTTCTAATTTTACTTAACTCTATTTGATTAACTCTGATTGATTAACTCTAACTGGTCAACCTTAATTAATTAACTCTAACTGGTTTTACTTGGTTTGACTAACTCCATTTATTAACTCGACTGACAAATTCAACTCGATAAACTGAACTAATCACTTTGATTAACTCGACAAATTCACTTTGGTTAACTTAACCAATTCACTTAACTAATTCACTTAGTTTAACTTAACTAATTCACTTTGATTAATCTAACTATTCACTTAACTCCTGTCGAATAAACCATATTCGATAACTCCTATAACTTTATTTGAATAAACTATATTCGATTAACTCCTCCAACTCTATTCGAATAAACTATATTCGATTAACTCCTCCAACTCTATTCGAATAAACTATATTCGATTAACTCCTCCAACTCTATTCGAATAAACTATATCCGATTAACTCCTTTGATTTAACTCTAATCGATTAACTCCATCGAATAAACTATATTCGATAACTCCTTCGAATAATTATATTCAATAATGTAATTACCCGGAAATTCTGGGCCAGTTTAAAATTTTTATTTTGGCAATTTTAGCGAATTTTGAACATTTAAAATGAATTATTTTAAATAAAAATGACCAGAAATTTATTTTGAATGGAATTCGAATGTATATATTTATATACGTCATCGTTAGAATATAAATAATTATATATAATTATAAAAGGAATTGAAAATGGCGCGGTAGTTCGATAATTCGATTTCAAACTCCAATTGAATGTACCGGGTGCAAAACAATCCGGATTTTAGTGAAACCAAAAACATTAGGATCCATTTGTGAATATCTTTCCAACGAATCCGAAAAATCAAAATTTCATAGCGGGGATCAAAAGATATGTCCAGTTGAAATTTCTGAATAGTCGCTATGGAATTCAGGCCCTTAAAAATAGCCATTTCGCAAACGACCTCGAATTTCGACGAAACCACTTTTGTTGGATCCATGATGTCAAATTATTTCTAGATTCCAAATTTCATAATTTTTCGAATCAATATATGAGCGTGGCGAAGGAAAACGCGTTTGACCATTTTCAGTTGATTTTAATCGACTGGAAACTAGCCATTTTTCTAACGATCTCAGAATTCGACGAAACTAGTTTTGTTAGGACCGTATCGTCAATATGAAGCTAGGAAATATTTTTCTGGGATTTATAGAGTTCGTATGTTACCCCGGTACATTGAAATGCGCGTTCAAATTCAATATATAGAGTTATATGTTGATTTTGACGGAAACTGATCGAAATGATCGAATCAGCTTACGATACATATCCCATTGTGTTCGGAATGGGGGTAATTAGCTATGGACGACAGGTGGTGGGCCTCGTTTCGAGGTCGAAGATAAAAGTACCTTTTTGGAATTAAAAATTAAATAAATTAATAAATAAAAATCTTCTCTCTCTCTATACCTTGGCCCCCCCCTTTCAAAATCTTAACAGAAGAAAAAAAAACAAAAAAAAAACAAAAAGGGCGGAGCCCTAAATCGCTAGACGGAGCTTCCATCGCGCCGCTGCGCGAGGCGCCCCCCCTTCCTCAGCTGCTGCTCCACCCTCTTCTTCCTTCTCCTTCCACGCCACCGCCTGTACCTCGCTCCGCCCTCCTGGAGACCCCCACACGCGCCACCCAGACCCCCACGGCACCACCGCACCTCCCCCATCACCTGCCGAGCCCGACGCGCCCACCCTCAGCCACCATCTCCGACTGAGCGCCCTCTGTTCGATTTAAAGGTGATTTTTTACTCTTTTTTATTTTATTTATTTAGTTTAAATAGATTTTAGTGATTAAATAAAATCAGTTTTATAAATATCATGACATGGATAAACATAAATGATTTTTATTTATATATTTAGAGTACAAAGAAATAATTTTTTACTTGAAAAGCTTTGATTTAACATGATAAAGCTTTGAATTTTTAGACGAGTAAGGTTATGATTTTTAGATAATGAAAGATATGATTTCTCATATATGAAAGGGGGATTTTTATTCATATGAAAGATTACCTTTTTATAGGAAGAAATATAGAATTTTTAACGAAGTAAAAATTCGATTTTTATATATTGAATAACGAAGTAAAAATTCGATTTTTATATATTGAATAACGAAGTAAAAATTCGATTTTTATATATTGAATAGCAAAGTAAAAATATGATTTTTATATATGTAGTGGCTACGGGCGACGAAAGTGATAAGAGGCGAGAGCGACGAAGACTTCTACATTTGAAGTGGCGTGAAGTTGGAATAGCTATCGGTGAGAACTCCTCACTCTAAATTTCTTTTTCTAGTTGTATATATATACTAGGATGCAGACGGTGTTTAGTAGCACCCGATACCCGTCATCCATAGACCATGGATGGCTTGTTTGTTTAATTGATGTGTTGTGAAATTTGTTTGTGAAATTGATGTGAAACAGATAATGAAATATATTCATGTGTTGAAATAAAATAAATTATTTATATAGTTAAAAATATTTTATCGTTAAAAATATAATTTTTAACGTGAATGTGAATAAATAAATATTTATAAACAAATCGACCGATTTGTTTATATACACTGATTTGACTGATGGATTGGGATGATAAATTTTACACATCGCCCAACTGCACACATAAAATCTGTGTTTGTTGATTTGAAACCCCATACGGGTATTGGGACGAAATACGACATACACTAATCCCAATAATTAGTTGTATGTCGATCGATTGATTGACATGCTGTTATAAGCGTTAGATATCTATATTTGATGCTTATACAGTGTAGTGCACTTTGGATGATGGTTGACTGTTTATCGTTGCTATTATATACATTGTTGCATGGAACCCATATAATTAACTTTATATGGTAATTGATTGGGCCTCATTCCAATTTAGAAAATAAAGAATATATAAAATAAAGGTTCATGTGTTGACAGTACTCATCCGTTGAGATTAGTCATGTGTTGAACGAAATATTTTAACAATAAAATTTACATCTTTATCATATATAAAATTAGAAATTAACTAGAAAATAGATGAGATGAGTGGTCTCCTGGATATTGATCTGATGTTGGTTTCGGCCTTCGGGGTTAATATTCAGGGAATCGTTCTCTTACTAATTTACGGTTGGAGTCTAATTTGAAATTTAACGATAGATACCATAATTTTTATAAAATATATTAAATAACAAAAATAGTCACATATGGACAGTACTCATTTGTTGGGATTAGTCATGTGTGGACAAAAATATAGATTCATGTATTGAATAGAAGAAATATTCATTTGTTGAATAGAATAACGGAATTATTGAAATATATAAAGCCGTGTTGATTAGAGATGCGCTATTTTGACGCGAACGATATTTATATTGATTATATTCGTTTTCCGAATTTGATTTGAATTGAATATATAACGAATTTGATTTGAATTGAATAGAAAACGAATTTGATTTGAATTGAATAGAAAACGAATTCGAATTGAATTAAATTGAAAAGAAAACAAATTCGAATTGAATTGAAAAGAAAATGAATTCGAATCGAATTAAAATCGATTTGAATTGAAATCAAATAGAAATGAAAGTAAAAAGAATTTATAATAGAAAATTCAATTTTAATTTGAATTTGAAATAAAGATTAAAAGTGTTTTTGAAACGAATTCAAAACTATTTATAAAATTCGTTTTAAATAGTAATCGACGAAATATATATAATATAATGGCCTGAATAGAACGCGCCGCGCCGCGGTAGTTCGTGAATTTCGACCATTGACTTCGAACGGACATTACGGGAGATCCGACCGTCGGATTCTCGTAAAACCAGAACCGTTGGGTTCGTATCGAAAAGAGTTTTCTAACGAATATTAGAAATTTGAAATCTAACGGTTGAATTTGGAGAAACGTCCAAATCAAATTTGGAAAAGGTCGCTGTAAGTGCAGTTCGATGGCTGTTGATGGAAATCGACTGTACGGGCCTTGATAAAATTATTAAAAATAGTAATAATTTGTGTAAAATCATAAGAAATGATTTGGGAAAAATTGGGATGAAAACTCCATATTTGAAAAGATAAAAATAGATTTTTATCGAAATGAACTAGTTTTGAACTAAAATTAAAACCCATTTATTTTTAAATAAATAAATTGGATTTGAAATGGGTTTTAAATAGAATTGATTTGTGGGTTTATCGTGAAGGGTGTTTTAAATAACACTTATTTTTAACCCGATAATAAATAGCATGTGATTTGGGTTTGTTGTGAACTGTGTTTTAAATGACATTAGTTCTTTAATCCAGTAAAAGGAGTTTTAATGAATCTGCAATTAGATTGAAATGTGCATTGATAATTTAATTTATCAAATTTAGAAAATGAGCGAGAATGGGGTATCACCAGTTTTGCTCCAAAACGATAGTCAAATCTTTAATTAGATTTGAACGTGAAATGGTAATTAATTTTACCGATAACACCATGGTGTTAGATATGGAGTATTACCAGTTTTGCTTCATGGAATGAATAGGTTGGGATTGGGAAACAAAATAAATAATTACTTCGGTGTGGTTCGCTAATCTCGACTAGTTTGGAAAACCATAATTTGGTTTGAAATGACATCCAAAGGAAGATTAAAGAATAAATTTTAAAGAATTTATCTTGGATAAAATTAATGGGAACCTTTCCCTAAGAAGATGAAATTTAGAAACTAGCGGTAGGTTAGTTAAGAAGAATGGTTTCCTGGACATTGATCTGATGTTGGTTTCGGCCTTCGGGGTTAATATTTGGGAAATTGCTCTCTTACTGATTTACGGTTAGTGGCTAATGAATTGGAATGAGGCGTATGTTGTGTTTGTGTAACATTTGTTTTTAATATACGCGGATTGTTCGGAAAGGCCGGGTTTATACCCATTCTGAATAACTGATTCGACGATAAGTCGAAGATGATGACGGTGGTCGGAGACCGGAAGTCTTCACATCGTTTGGATAATCACTGATGACCCTGATTGGGCTGTACACCCAAGAGGATGGAAATAGTTGGTGGTCGTCCAAACGTACTTGAAGATCGATGGATATGCGAGGAAAGTGCCTCCGGTTTCGTTCAGACCCAGAACGAACTTGTAAATGGATTGTGTGTCTGACATTGGATTTTATTCTGTGTTGATTGATTTCTGTTAAATATATATCTGTTTGGCGGCGGAGAATTTATTCTCTTGATTAACGCCCTTCTCTGAGACGTACGAGCTTAGAGGTTATATATCGATAGGTATCAATCGCATGGCATGAATTGCCTGTATGGCACGCTGGGTTGCATGGATCAAGGCTTCTGTTGAAAAGCAAAGTCTTGTGGTTGCTGATCAAAGCACGGCCTACGTGGCAGCTTTGTGTATAGCGTGAATTCGCGAGCCTCACACCTCGGTATGAGTTAAAAACGGGATACAGACCGTTGGGAGAACACGACGTTTCTTTCTAGCTTTGGTGGTGTCAGTGACTTACCAGCCCTGACATTTATATACTTTTCACCTTTGTGGTTGTTGGAATGAGGCGCCTCGATTATAGGTCTGTAAGGGCCGGGAAATGTGTGTTCAGGAATAATTAATCCTCAAACGTAAGAGAGGACCGGCCCAACTGAACCAAGTGGCTGCCTAGAGTGCGTAGTCCTGAGCATTTGCTAGAGTGTCTCGAAAGCGGAGAGGAGCTTTCCCCTTGCCTCGACTCATGACGGAAATCCAATTTCCAATACGAGATATTTCGGCTTTAATTGTAGAGCCTAGTATGGCGACATAGTAGCATGGGATGCTATGCCGTCTATGATTTATATTTATGATTGAAATTGTTTTGACACTATACACTTATTATAGTATCAAATGATTTGTTTTTAAACGTACCAAGCATGTTTGGCTGTTATAAGGTAAAACCCTATCCTCCGGCTTGCGTTGCATTGTGTGATGGGACCTGGGTCTTATAATAGCTTCATTTTCGAAAAAGCATTGCGTTGTTTATTCTATGCACTGGTATTCTTGGGAGGAAACCCGTTCCGTGTTATACGGCGTGGTCCCTTGAATCACTCTCTTTTAAAGTAAAGTTTTAAATAACTATTTTAGTTCTCACACCAGTCACATGACTGACCTAGAGTTTATTGTTTTAACCTAAACTCTGGGTGCCCCTATTTTCCGCACGGGCAGCTAGTAGTTGGTTTTGCAGATTTATATTCACAGGATCCTGATTTACAGCTGGAATGATGCTCAGAAAGCTCTGTATCCGTGTATCACTTTCAGTTGTGTTTTGTATATTTTCCGCTGCTATGTAATTCATTGTAAATCTCTGATATTTATCGAATGTAATTTATTCATTCATACTCTGTATATTCTTGTATCTGATGGAATTGTTGTAATAACAATGAAATGTTCTTCCGTCTGCGTTCATTTGTGTGTTGTTCTCAAAGTATCCGCTCTTTCCTTCACGGGGAAGTTACGGGTTCTCACAGTTGGTATCAGAGCTTTGGTTTACAGAGCTCGAGAACAAGACACATTAGAACCATACGAAAGAATTCATCAGATATTGGATTAGTAATATCCAATTAGAGTGACTCGTTAGAGATAGGACCAGTAGTATCCTAGAACAAGTGTGAAGAGTATATTTTTCAAATGAAAACCAATTTTGTTTTGAAATTTAAATCAATTCTACGTATTTGAATATTTTATTTGTATTGAACTTGGACAATCCAATATATAAAGATTTTGCATATACGCGTCATGAATGTATATTTGAAGTTTTAATATACTGAATAGATATAGAATCACGTTCTAGTCACCCGGAGATGGTACTGATAATTGTCATGACATCATCAGTATTTATGTTCGTGTTTCGAAGGTGTGATATCTTTATATTTCCATTAGACTGGTGTGAGAACCAAAACTTATACAGATAGGTTTATTTTTTTGTGATTTGGCATCAAAAACATGATTTTTGACTATGTATCAAAATTATGAATTTGAAACTCTAATTCACTAATTAATTGATGTTTGTGTTGTTTGGTAATTTTGAACCATTTAGCCTAATTGAACCAAATATTGCACTATATTGAAAATTTGTCGTATTTGCTTGCATATACATATACTTACATTGAACAGGTCATAGCAAGAAGGCTAGAGCAGAGAATAAAATTTGTTTGCCCGACAAATAGGTACATGTTTACTATAATTTACTGTTTTGTTTGGGTGATGATGATTTTATGAGCCTATTGGCTAGCCGCTTGGCTTTTTCTTTTTCTTTTTTAGATCAGAAGGCCTTTATGGAAATTTCGGGATTTTCCCGTGGCTCCTGGTGCAGGGGAGGTTATGGCGAAATTTTTCGAAAATTTAGGGTGTTAGCCAAATTATTGAAGAATTTGAAAATTCTCAGAAACTGAAAAGTTGGAGAATGGAAGCCAGATCGAACGTAGAGTTGATTGATCAAACCACCTTCGACTTTGTTCCTTTTCGAGGACGAAAAGTTTTAAGTGGGGGAGATTGTAATAACCCGGAAATTCTGGGCCAGTTTAAAATTTTTATTTTGGCAATTTTAGCGAATTTTGAACATTTAAAATGAATTATTTTAAATAAAAACGACCAGAAATTTATTTTGAATGGAATTCGAACGTATATATTTATATACGTCGTCGTTAGAATATAAATAATTATATATAATTATAAAAGGAATTGAAAATGGCGCGGTAGTTCGATAATTCGATTTCAAACTTCAATTGAATGTACCGGGTGCAAAACAATCCGGATTTTAGTGAAACCAAAAACATTAGGATCCATTTGTGAATATCTTTCCAACGAATCCGAAAAATCAAAATTTCATAGCGGGGATCAAAAGATATGTCCAGTTGAAATTTCTGAATAGTCGCTATGGAATTCAGGCCCTTAAAAATAGCCATTTTGCAAACGACCTCGGATTTCGACGAAACCACTTTTGTTGGTTCTGTGATGTCAAATTATTGCTAGATTCCAAATTTCATAATTTTTCGAATCAATATGTGAGCGTGGCGAAGGAAAACGCATTTGACCATTTTCAGTTGATTTTAATCGACTGGAAACTGGCCATTTTTCTAACGGTCTCAGAATTCGACGAAACTAGTTTTGTTAGGACCGTATCGTCAATATGAAGCTAGGAAATATTTTTCTGGGATTTATAGAGTTCGTATGTGATCCCGGTAAATTGAAATGCGCGTTCAAATTCAATATATAGAGTTATATGTTGATTTTGACGGAAACTGATCGAATCAGCTTACGATACATATCCCATTGTGTTCGGAATGGGGGTAATTAGCTATGGACGACAGGCGGTGGGCCTCGTTTCGAGGTCGAAGATAAAAGTACCTTTTTGGAATTAAAAATTAAATAAATTAATAAATAAAAATCTTCTCTCTCTCTATACCTTGGCCCCCCCTTTCAAAATCATAACAAAAGAAAAAAAAGAAAAAAACAAAAAGGGCGGAGCCCTAAATCAATCGACGGAGTTTCCATCGCGCCGCCGCGCGAGGCGCCCCCCCCCCCCCCCCCCCACTCCTCAGCTGCCGCTCCACCATCATCTTCCTTCTTCCACGCCACCGCCTGTACCTCACTCCGCCCTCTTGGAGACCCCCACACGCGCCGCCTAGACAACCACCGCACCTCCCCCATCACCTGCCGAGCCCGACGCGCCCACCCTCAGCCACCATCTCCGGCTGAGCGCCCTCCGTTCGATTTAAAGGTATTTTTACTCTATTTTATTTTATTTATTTAGTTTAAATAGATTTTAGTGATTAAATAAAATCAGTTTTATAAATATCATGACATGGATTAACATAAATAATTTTTATTTATATATTTAGAGTATAAAGAAATGATTTTTACTTGAAAAGCTTTGATTTCATCATGATAAAGCTTTGAATTTTTAGACGAGTAAGGTTATGATTTTTAGATAATGAAAGATATGATTTCTCATATATGAAAGGGGGATTTTTATTCAAATGAAAGATTACCTTTTTATAGGAAGAAATATAGAATTTTTAACGAAGTAAAAATTCGATTTTTATATATTGAATAACGAAGTAAAAATTCGAATTTTTCTATATTGAATAACGAAGTAAAAATTCGATTTTTCTATATTGAATAACGAAGTAAAAATTCGATTTTTATATATTGAATAGCAAAGTAAAAATATGATTTTTATATATGTAGTGGCTACGGGCGACGAAAGTGATAAGAGGCGAGAACGACGAAGACTTCTACATTTGAAGTGGCGTGAAGTTGGAATAGCTATCGGTGAGAACTCCTCACTCTAAATTTCTTTTTCTAGTTGTATATATATATATATACTAGGATGCAGACGGTGTTTAGTAGCACCCGACACCCGTCATCCACAGACCATGGATGGCTTGTTTGTTTAATTGATGTGTTGTGAAATTTGTTTGTGAAATTGATGTGAAATTGATAATGAAATATATTCATGTGTTGAAATAAAATAAAATATTTATATAGTTAAAAATATTTTATCGTTAAAAATATAATTTTTAACGTGAATGTGAATAAATAAATATTTATAAACAAATCGACCGATTTGTTTATATACACTGATTTGATGATGGATTGGGATGATAAATTTTACACATCGCCCAACTGCACAAATAAAATCTGTGTTTGTTGATTTGAAACCCCACACGGGTGTTGGGACGAAATACGACATACACTAATCCCAATAATTAGTTGTACGTCAATCGATTGATCGACAGGCTGTTATAAGCGTTAGATATCTATATTTGATGCTTATACAGTGTAGTGCACTTTGGATGATGGTTGATTGTTTATCGTTGCTATTATATACATGTGTTGTATGAAACCCATATAATTTACTTTATATGGTAATTGATTGGGCCTCATTCCAATTTAGAAAATAAAGAACATATAAAATAAAGGTTCATGTGTTGACAGTACTCATCCGTTGAGATTAGTCATGTGTTGAATGAAATATTTTAACAATAAAATTTACATCTTTATCATATATAAAATTAGAAATTAACTGGAAAATAGATGAGATGAGTGGTCTCCTGGATATTGATCTGATGTTGGTTTCGGCGTTCGAGGTTAATATTCAGGGAATCGTTCTCTTACTAATTTACGGTTGGAGTCTAATTTGAAATTTAACAATTGATACCATAATTTTTATAAAATATATTAAATAACAAAAATAGTCACATATGGACAGTACTCATTCGTTGAGATTAGTCATGTGTTGACAAAAATATAGATTCATGTATTGAATAGAAGAAATATTCATTTGTTGAATAGAATAACAGAATTATTGAAATATATAAAGCCGCGTTGATTAGAGATGCGCTATTTTGATGCGAACGATATTTATATTGATTATATTCGTTTTCCGAATTTGATTTGAATTGAATATATAACGAATTTGATTTGAATTGAATAGAAAACGAATTTGATTTGAATTGAATAGAAAACGAATTCGAACTGAATTGAAAAGAAAACGAATTCGAATTGAATTGAAAAGAAAATGAATTCGAATCGAATTAAAATCGATTTGAATTGAAATCAAATAGAAATGAAAGTAAAAAGAATTTATAATAGAAAATTCAATTTTAATTTGAATTTGAATTAAAGGTTGAAATTGTTTTTGAAACGAACTCAAAACTATTTATAAAATTCGTTTTAAATAGTAATCGATGAATTATATATTATATATATATATATATAATATAATGGCCTGAATAGAACGCGCCGCGCCGCGGCAGTTCGTGAATTTCGACCATTGACTTCGAACGGACATTACGGGAGATCCGACCGTCGGATTCTCCTAAAACCGGAACCGTTGGGTTCGTATCGAAAAGAGCTTTCTAATGAATATTAGAAATTTGAAATCTAACGGTTGGATTTGGAGATACGTCCAAATCAAATTTGGAAAAGGTCGCTGTAAGTGCAGTTCGATGGCTGTTGATGGAAATCGACTGTACGGGCCTTGATAAAATTATTAAAAATAGTAATAATTTGTGTAAAATCATAAGAAATGATTTGGGAAAAATTGGGTTGAAAAACTCCATATTTGAAAAGATAAAAATAGATTTTTATCGAAATGAACTAGTTTTGAACTAAAATTAAAACCCATTTATTTTTAAATAAATAAATTGGATTTGAAATGGCCTTTAAATAGAATTGATTTGTGGGTTTATCGTGAAGGGTGTTTTAAATAACACTTATTCTTTAACCTGATAATAAATAACATGTGATTTGGGTTTGTCGTGAACTGTGTTTTAAATGACATTAGTTCTTTAATCCGGTAAAAGGAGTTTTAATGAATCTGCAATTAGATTGAATTGTGCATTGATAATTTAAATTATCAAATTTAGAAAATGAGCGAGAATGGGGTATCACCAGTTTTGCTCCAAAACGATAGTCAAATCTTTAATTAGATTTGAACATGAAATGGTAATTAATTTTACCGATAACACCATGGTGTTAGATATGGAGTATTACCAGTTTTGCTTCATAGAATGAATAGGTTGGGATTGGGAAACAAAATAAATAATTACTTCGGTGTGGTTCGCTAATCTCGACTAGTTTGGAAAACCATAATTTGGTTTGAAATGACATCCAAAGGAAGATTAAAGAATAAATTTTAAAGAATTTATCTTGGATAAAATTAATGGGAACCTTTCCCTAAGAAGATGAAATTTAGAAACTAGCGGTAGGTTAGTTAAGAAGAATCGTTTCCTGGATATTGATCTGATGTTGGTTTCGACCTTCAGGCTTAATATTTGGGAAATTGCTCTCTTACTGATTTATGGTTAGTGGCTAATGAATTGGAATGAGGCGTATGTTGTGTTTGTGTAACATTTGTTTTTAATATACGCGGGTTGTTCGGAAAGGCCGGGTTTATACCCATTCTGAATAACCGATTCGACGATAAGTTGAAGATGATGACGGTGGTCGAAGACCGGAAATCTTCACATCGTTTGGATAATCACTGATGACCCTGATTGGGCTGTACACCCAAGAGGATGGAAATAGTTGGTGGTCGTCCAGACGTACTTGGAGATCGATGGATATGCGAGGAAAGTGCCTCCGGTTTCGTTCAGACCCAGAACGAACTTGTAAATGGATTGTGTGTCTGACATTGGATTTTATTCTGTGTTGATTGATTTCTGTTAAATATATATCTGTTTGGCGGCGGAGAATTTATTCTCTTGCTTAACGCCCTTCTCTGAGACGTACGAGCTTAGAGGTTATATATCGATAGGTATTAATCGCTTGGCATGAATTGCCTGTGTGGCACGCTGAGTTGCATGGATCAAGGCTTCTGTTGAAAAGCAAAGTCTTGTGGTTGATGATCAAAGCACGGCCTACGTGGCAGCTTTGTGTATAGCGTGAATTCGCGAGCCTCACACCTCGGTATGAGTTAAAAACGAGATACGGACCGTTGGGAGAACACGACGTTTCTTTCTAGCTTTGGTGGTGTCAGTGACTTACCAGCCCTGACATTTATATACTTTTCACCTTTGTGGTTGTTGGAATGAGGCGCCTCGATTATAGGTCTGTAAGGACCGGGAAATGTGTGTTCAGGAATAATTAATACTCAAACGTAAGAGAGGACCGGCCCAACCGATCCAAGTGGCTGCCCAGAGTGCGTAGTCCTGAGCATTTGCTAGAGTGTCTCGAAAGCGGAGAGGAGCTTGCCCCTTGCCTCGACTCATGACGAAAATCCAATTTCCAATACGAGATATTTCGGCTTTAATTGTAGAGCCTAGTATGGCGTCATAGTAGCATGGGATGCTATGCTATCTATGATTTATATTTATGATTGAAATTGTTTTAACACTATACACTTATTATAGTATCAAATGATTTGTTTTTAAACGTACCAAGCATGTTTGGCTGTTATAAGGTAAAACTCTATCCTCCGGCTTGCGTTGCATTGTGTGATGGGACCTGGGTCTTATAATAGCTTCATTTTTGAAAAAGCATTGCATTGTTTATTCTATGCACTGGTATTCTTGGGAGGAAACCCGTTCCGTGTTATACGGCGTGGTCCCTTGAATCACTCTCTTTTAAAGTAAAGTTTTAAATAACTGTTTTAGTTCTCACACCAGTCACATGACTGACCTGGAGTTTATTGTTTTAACCTAAACTCTGGGTGCCCCTATTTTCCGCACGGGCAGCTAGTAGTTGGTTTTGCAGATTTTTATTCACATGATCCTGATATACAGCTGGAACGATGCTCGGAAAGCTCTATATCCGTGTATCACTTTCAGTTGTGTTTTGTATATTTTCCGCTGCTATGTAATTCATTGTAAATCTCTGAAATTTATCGAATGTAATTTATTAATTCATACTCTGTATATTCTTGTATTTGATGGAATTGTTGTAATAACAATGAAATGTTCTTCCGTCTGCGTTCATTTGTGTGTTGTTCTCAAAGTATCCGCTCTTTCCTTCACGGGGAAGTTATTGGTTCTCACAGATAATCTCCTCTCGAATAAAAGATATTCGAAAATCTTCCCTTTCGATTTAACAAATCAATAACTCCTTTTCAAATAACTAAATTTGACAACTCCTTTCGATTTAACTAATCGATAACTCCTTTCGATTAAACTATGATCGGTAACTCCCTTCGATTAAACTATAATCGATAACTCCCTTCGATTAAACTATAATCGATAACTCCCTTCGATTAAACTATAATCGATAACTCCCTTCGATAAAATTAACATCGATTAACTCCTTTCGATGAAATTAACATCGATTAACTCCTTTCGATGGAACTTACATCGATTAATTTAACTCGACGAACTTAACTCGACTCACTTATCTCGATAATCTAACTCAAGAACTTAACTCCTATCGAATAACTATTATTCGATTTAACTTCATTCGCTTGACTCTAGATCGCAGCGATCACAATGGTTACGCCTGACTCCCTCAGGAAACATCCGACCGTCGTAGGCTATTTACAGCCCTGCGAATTACGCTAGCAGTCGTACGAGATGGCAACTTATCCTGAATAACTCTGTTTGACTAACTCTATCTCAAATAACTATATTTGATAACTTCTACTTCGAATAAGTGGTATTCGATAAGTTAACTCGATTATCAACTCGAAAATCTTAACTCGAATCGATTAACTCCAACTGATTAACTTGACTTACTTAATTCACTGGTTAACTTGACTTACTTAACTCACTGGTTAACTCTATTGAACTGGTTAACTCTATTCAACTAACTCGACCCGACTAACCCCTTTCGAATAGCATATTCGTTTTACTAACTTTCGAATACCATATTCAATTTATTCCCTTCGAATACCATATTTGATTTAACTCCTTTCGAATACCATATTCGATTTACTTTATTCACTTTATAAAGATTTCCTTTTTAAAAACGTTTTATTCATTTGGAAAGATTTACTTTTAAATAACGGTTCTATACTTTAAAAATGATTTCCTTTTTATAAAGTTTCTTTTTCAATTCTATTTGTAAATGGTTTACAAATATTTCCTTTTCAAATTTATTCTTGAAATATTCTAACTCCTTAAATTCTCTGAAAAATTCGCTATAACCTCCTTTGTAACGGGAGCATCGGGAAAATCCCCAAACCCGCCACACAGGCCTTTCCATTCAAAAAGAAAATGGTTTGTAATTATTTCCTTTTTGAATATCTTCTATTTATAAATATTCCAATTTATAAACGTTTCTTATTTATAAATATTCCACTTTATAAATATCTCTTATTTATAAATATCCCATTTTATAAATATTCTATTTTCAGTATCACTTTGAAAATCCTTTATCAACATTTCGGTATGTTATGGTATTCAATCATATCAAATCACGATGTTCAATATCGTCCAAGCACATATAATCGCCCATCGATTTTATATCACATCATATAACAATATATGAAAAATAATAAAATAACTATTGAGGAATCCAGTCGGATTCCTCCAACCTGTCTCCCTGCATCCACAGATGTTACACAATATGATTATCATCACTTTCAGTTCAATATAAATTATTCTGATAGCAGAATCAATATATAAATATTTAACGGTTTATATATATATATATATAATTTTCACTAACTGACCAGCAGTTCAATCAATCAACCAACACACAGCAATCAACAAATGATTAACAGTTCTAAAAATACGTTATAAAAATATAACTGTTCAGAGTTGGTGAGTTTTACTCACTTTGGCAGTTCATCGTTAAAGAACGATAAACTGTTATTTGATTTGAATCAAACAATTTATTTTGTCATAAATTCAAATGAGCTCGAATCCACTACCAGTCAGTTCCAGTGTGTAGCCGCCGTCCATACGATCCCAATGGATCATGTTTTGTTTGATTCCGATTACATATGAATTAGATGTGAAATTTACAAGTCATACAATATTTAAAAAGGATTTTAATTTAAAACAACCATTGTAAATGGGCCTCACCCTCATTAAGCTTCGGCCCATTTTAACCAACCCGGCCCACAACCCTTCCTCTCCATTGTACACCTACAGTTCGCACCCCGTTCCTTTCTCATGGTCCTTACGCACGCTATTATGCCCAGTTCTTCCATCCCTTCAAATTTCATAACACTTATACTATTAACAAGTGATTTAGTAATGACCTTAATCAAGTTTAAAACAAATCCGCCACTCTAATCTTCCTTCTCCCATCTCGTACAGGAACCCGAGTACCTCCTATTGCCATCTCATCTCACTACTTCGATTTGTTCTCATCTGCTCCCTCCACGCTCTACAAAAACAACAACTAAAATAACCAAAGTACTTCTCAACACCTCCTCTTCCAATTCAACACCAAAGTACCCAGCTCGCATCATTTTTGGAGCTCGCGTACTGGTCATCCCTACGAGACATCGGTGAAAACCACAGAACAGTATTGATGCGGAAAACTCTAGGACTTCGTAAACAAGTACTATTTCACCCATCTATCCAAAAACACACTCAGTTTCATGAATCCATGCTTGAATCACCCGATTTTTGAGTGCCCTAGCACCGCTGGGTTCACACAGCCCATCGCCAGAATGAATTGCACCTCACAAAACCCTCACAGAAATGAAGAGGAGGTCCAGTAGCTCTCGGAAATACCAGTTTGGGAATTTATAAACTTTTATTTGATTTTCTGTTGATTTCTTTTCATCCGATTTTCACGTTTTAATAAAAAGAAGATGGAGGCCGATTTCAGGTTTCTCAGAAATGGTTTAGGGTTAGGAAGGTGGTAACCTATTTTATAGGAAGGAAAAAATATTTTTATTTGATTTTAATATTAATTTATTTCCCAACGCTGTTTGTAATTGTCTTTAAAAAAAACTATGACTACACACGGTACCTAAAAATCACGAAAATTGACATGCAGCTACAGTTCGACATCGCGGTCCCAACGAAACTGGTTTCGTCGAATTCCGACTTCGTATGCTCATACATCGTATTTTTAACCACCGAAATACTAACTGTTTTTCACTCTAAAAATCCATACGGCCATATACTGACTCTAAAAATCACGAAACTTGGAATCTAACAAAAATTTGACATTGCAGATCCAACAAAATTAGTTTCGTCGAATTCCGACTTCGTTTGCAAAAGTGGCTATTTTTAAAGCTCTGAATGACCCATTTAAATATATAAATATATTTAAATAAAATATTAATAAATTAATATTATCATATATATTCACAATGGAATACCATACAACTCCAGAAAATTTATATATTCGATATTCCCAGTCCAGGTTGAATCGAATTTCAATATATATTGAAATTCCCTTTTATAACATATATAAAGCGTTACGAATTATATACGAATTCCATAGCGACTTTTCTAAAATTTGATTTGGACATATCTTAAAATCTACACGATGAAATCCCGATTTTTCTCTTCCACTAGAAAGATATACTCCACCAGCTCCACACGTTTCTTGTTTCACAGAAATCCGGCTTAAAACGAATCCTGTACATTCAGTTGAAGTTCAAATCGCCAAATAGCGAACTGCAGCACCATTTCGAGCTCGATTATAAATTATACGTTCAACCATCGTCGATTCAATATATTCGTTATTATAATTCAACCCCAGACTAAATTATAGCTTATATAAGGTCCAATTCACATTGTATTGTGAATTCTACTATTTCCGGCTAATCTAGAAATATATTATCCTATTATTTATATTAATTAAATATAAATATTATTCAATTCCAGTTATTGATATCGTTAAATCGATATTTAATAATTAAATTAGTTAATTATTCTCCTGCCAAATTACGGGTCATTACAATCTTTCCCCCTTAAAATAATTTCGTCCTCGAAATTGCTAAGGTAGGGGACGACCCTATCTACTGGGTAAAGTTTTATCTGTTTACCTCTTATCTCCGGTTTCAACTGAACCAATTAATATCAACTAAAATATTAATTTATTTCGACTAACTAAATTTTCAAAAATCATGAAAATTTTCTAATGCCTTAACTTTTCGAAAAATTCGCCAGTGTCTCCTTTGTACCGGCATATACGTCAAACCACAACTCGCCTCTCTAAGCCTTCTCCAACCCAAAAGAAAAACAGAACGCCAAGCGGCTTGCCAATTCGACTCATAAATTCCAAACTCATATAGAATATAAACTTGTACCTTTTTGTCGGGCATATCCTTATATCCTTCCATCTGTTATCAACTCACATATATAAATGTCACTCCAGTCAAACTCAAATCAGTTTATTCACAAATCCAACCATTCGGTTATATCTAAACCAAATTCTATTCAATTCTATTCCAGATTATTCTATAATCCAATTCAGTTTTAATTTAACTTGGGTTTAAGTTAAATTCTAATTTACTTTTACCCTTTTCAATTTATTTAACTTAATTAGTTAAATTTATTTTCTAGAATTTAAATTCTTGGGTCTATTTCATATCATTTTCACTTACTGGCTTTCAATTCAATCTCAGTTCTATTGGATTTTACTTTAATTTGTTTAAATTCAAACAACCTTTTCTTCCTGGAAGTTTTTAAACAGTTTACCTCTTTCAAAAATCAAATTTTCCTTTTTGAAATTCAACACAACTTGTTTTTCCCAAAACAAATTCAAAACAAAATCCTTGGTAGTAATCTGTCACTTATATACTCGAAAATGAACACTGATGATGTCATGATCAACATCGGAATCTATTTTCCAGCTACCGAAGTGAGTTCAATACTATAGCACTTTCAAAACCCATTTTTAAACATTTCCACCTTGGAATCAATTCCAAATATCCTTTTACAATGTTGTAAACAAATTTAAAATCTCCCAGGATTTTAAAATTCACATATATTAAATCCATATTCAATTACAAACACCTTTCCCATTTCTGGGATTTTTAAATTCCAATTCTGATCTAAATTCAGATTTACTTCATTTCAATTCCATATAATTCACTTGTATAAACTCTGATTGGTTATATATAACCATTTCACATTTTATAATCTTATCTGATTAAAATCACTACCAACACATCCTATATATGATAATATATCACATATCCATACGGTGTCGGTCCATCGTATTCAAGTGTTTATTTACTCCTACCGATACAGTGGATCAAACTGATCGACCAGAACTCATAAACAACTCAGCCAATGAATCTCCACAATATAAAACCATTTTTATATCAAATACAAATACGCACTCGTATATATACACTCAAACTCAATCTAGGGTATTACTAACCCTATCTCTACCGAGTCACGCAACAGAGCCAAGGTAATTCTTAACTTAAGCTCTGATACCAACTGTAACAACCCGGATTTTGAGCGACTTTGGTTATCGACATAAGCTCGATGTCGATAACCAAAACATCGAAAAATCCTGGTAATTAATGAAAGAAATTAGAGGGTGAGGATAGATAAGATAGAAACTTAGAATAGAAGAAGAAGAAGAAGAACACAACATCAGAGTAACGCGAACCTCACAGCGGAACGAATAACATATAATATATAACATAACTTTGAAATATAACAGTTATGTATACAATAGCACTTATCAGAGTACAACACTTACAACACAGCGGAAATAAACTATAGCTATATGATCCAGAAGCCTCCTGCTCCAGCTCTTCAAGTATATCTGTAAATCCCGACTACTTGACTACCCGTACAAATTTAGGCACCCAAGAGTTTAGGGAAAACAACAAAGTAAACTCCGGGTTAGTCATTGGACTGGTGTGAGTAAAACAGTTTAAACAGGTATATGAACAAGTAAACGATATCTCATAAGACCACGCCGCAGAACGGAATGGGTTTTTCCCTTATGAGAATCCAAAATATCTTTATATCAAAAACCTTTTGATATTATAATAATGTCTATGTACAAATAGATATCAACTAGCAGAAACGCTTTCATCTCACGTTCTACATATATAGTATACAATCAAAATCGCAAGCACGTATTGGATAATGGATTTCCAACTATGACAAGGTATGGAACCACCTTTCGATCAGTGTACTCTAGGAACGATACACTGGAGTTCAACAAGAACATCTTGTAACTCAGCCACACACGACCGACCACTCATTTCGCTTGAGTGAATCGAATGTATATCACCAACGGTTGGGATCAGCAACCGTTCCCGTATATATATATATATATATGGGACAGCATTGATAGATTTAAGAAACAAATGAATATTCTCTAGATAGGTGATTATACACCCTACTTCGGTGCGACCGACTTAGCCATGCTGCCTGCCCGATATCTGTCATTTATTGGTTGATGAGGCTAGAAGCTACGCTTTATCATCACATCAGATTCACTTCAAATGTCACATCGTCAGATCCATCAAAATCACCAATTTGACATCTACAACCATACATTACGTGTCAGCTAAAAGAAGTTTCCTTCTCCGCTTCCACTCTTGGTACGGTTGAAGAAATCAATGTACGTGACCTTTCTGGAAACACTATGTCAGACATTCATTCATACAAGTCATCCTCATTCACTTAGAATGTCACATCGTCATACCCGCCAAATCACAAATTGATTTATCCAAAAGTAACACGGGTATACAGCTTAGAGAAACGAATTCCTCCACCACAAAACGTGAATACGTTTGAATAGATCAACTTACGTAGTCCATTGGATATACTCTGTCAGACCTTCGTCCATACAAGTTGTCCTGGGACTGGACAAACCGAAGGCACTATTCGGTATATCCATCTTAGTCACTGTTATCTAAGACTTATACAACAGCCCTTGAATTTTACTCCGTCTTCAATTATCTTTGGCATATATGATTCGCAACACTTATGCGAATACAAAGTGGTTCTTCGGATAATAATCCAACCGGTCTCTCCATATTAACAACGTTAAAATGGTCAAAACTTCGATACTCTGTGAGTTAACTATCAAAGAAAAACAAGTGTGCAAACAACGATATTATTTCCAGATGGAAATTATATCGGTAAATCATCAACATATATCTATATATATATATATATTCACATTGCCTTATTTTCTATGTTTAGAAAATATATGTTATTAACACTGGAAAACGTTTTCCATTTGCTTATTTACAAATCACTAATCTTCCCCAACTATCATTCCCTGACTGTGAACTAGTATGAGAACAATTCCCTAAGTATAAATCCCGAAGGCCGAAACCAACATCAGATAGACACTTAGAAAACCATTCAATTTACTAATCTCTAGTCAGTTCTAATTTTACTTAACTCTATTTGATTAACTCTGATTGATTAACTCTAACTGGTCAACCTTAATTAATTAACTCTAACTGGTTTTACTTGGTTTGACTAACTCCATTTATTAACTCGACTGACAAATTCAACTCGATTAACTGAACTAATCACTTTGATTAACTCGACAAATTCACTTTGGTTAACTTAACCAATTCACTTAACTAATTCACTTAGTTTAACTTAACCGATTCACTTTGATTAATCTAACTATTCACTTAACTCCTGTCGAATAAACCATATTCGATAACTCCTCTAACTTTATTTGAATAAACTATATTCGATTAACTCCTCCAACTCTATTCGAATAAACTATATTCGATTAACTCCTCCAACACTATTCGAATAAACTATATTCGATTAACTCCTTTGATTTAATTCTAATCGATTAACTCCATCGAATAAACTATATTCGATAACTCCTTCGAATAACTATATTCGATAATCTCCTCTCGAATAAACGATATTCGAAAATCTTCCCTTTCGATTTAACAAATCGATAACTCCTTTTCGAATAACTAAATTTGACAACTCCTTTCGATTTAACTAATCGATAACTCCTTTCGATTAAACTATAATCGATAACTCCCTTTGATTAAACTATAATCGATAACTCCCTTCGATTAAACTATAATCGATAACTCCCTTCGATTAAACTATAATCGATAACTCCCTTCGATGAAATTAACATCGATTAACTCCCTTCGATGAAATTAACATCGATTAACTCCTTTTGATGAAACTAACAACGATTAATTTGACTCGACGAACTTAACTCGACTCACTTATCTCGATAATCTAACTCAAGAACATAACTCCTATCGAATAACTATTATTCGATTTAACTTCATTCACTTGACTCTAGATCGCAGCGATCACAATGGTTACGCCTGACTCCCTCAGGAAACATCTGACCACCGTAGGCTATTTACAGCCCTGCGAATTACGCTAGCAGTCGTACGAGATGGCAACTTATCCTGAATAACTCTGTTTGACTAACTCTATCTCAAATAACTATATTTGATAACTTCTACTTCGAATAAGTGGTATTCGATAACTTAACTCGATTATCAACTCTAAAATCTTAACTCGAATCGATTAACTCCAACTGATTAACTTGACTTACTTAACTCACTGGTTAACTTGACTTACTTAACTCACTGGTTAACTCTATTGAACTGGTTAGCTCTATTCAACTAACTCGACCCGACTAACCCCTTTCGAATAGCATATTCGTTTTACTAACTTTCGAATACCATATTCGATTTACTCCCTTTGAATACCATATTCGATTTAACTCCTTTCGAATACCATATTCGATTTACTTTATTCACTTTATAAAGATTTCCTTTTTAACAACGTTTTATTCATTTGGAAAGATTTACTTTTAAATAATGGTTCTATACTTTAAAAATGATTTCCTTTTTATAACGTTTCCTTTTCAATTCTATTTGTAAATGGTTTACAAATATTTCCTTTTCAAATTTATTCTTGAAATATTCTAACTCCTTAAATTCTCTGAAAAATTCGCCATAACCTCCTTTGTAACGGGAGCATCGGGAAAATCCCCAAACCCGCCACACAGGCCTTTCCATTCAAAAAGAAAATGGTTTGTAATTATTTCCTTTTTGAATATCTTCTATTTATAAATATTCCAATTTATAAACATTTCTTATTTATAAATATTCCACATTATAAATATCTCTTATTTATAAATATCCCATTTTATAAATATTCTATTTTCAATATCACTTTGAAAATCCTTTATCAACATTTCGGTATGTTATGGTATTCAATCATATCAAATCATGATGTTCAATATTGTCCAAGCACATATAATCGCCCACAGATTTTATATCACATCATATAACAATATATGAAAAACAATAAAATAACTATTGAGGAATCCAGTCGGATTCCTCCAACCTGTCTCCCTACATCCACAGATGTTACACAATATGATTATCATCACTTTTAGTTCAATATAAATTATTCTGATAGCAGAATCAATATATAAATATTTAACGGTTTATATATATATATATATATATATATATATATAATTTTCACTAACTGACCAGCAGTTCAATCAATCAACCAACACACAGCAATCAACAGATGATTAACAGTTCTAAAAATATGTTATAAAAATATAACTGTTCAGAGTTGGTGAGTTTTACTCACTTTGGCAGTTCATCGTTAAAGAATGATAAACTGTTATTTGATTTGAATCAAACAATTTATTTCGCCATAAATCCAAACGAGCTCGAATCCGCTTCCGGTCAGTTCCAGTGTGTAGCCGCCGTCCATACGATCCCAACGGATCCTGTTTTGTTCGATTCCGATTGCGTATGAATTAGACGTGAAATTTACAAGTCATACAATATTTAAAAAGGATTTTAATTTAAAACAACCATTGTAAATGGGCCTCACCCTCATTAAGCTTCGGCCCATTTTAACCAGCCCACAACCCTTCCTCTCCATTGTACACCTACAGTTCGCACCCCATTCCTTTCTCATGGTCCTTACGCACGCTATTATGCCCAGTTCTTCCATCCCTTCAAATTTCATAACACTTAAACTATTAACAAGTGATTTTGTAATGACCTTAATCAAGTTTACAACAAATCTGCCACTCTAATCTTCCTTCTTCCCATCTCGTACAGGAACCCGAGTACCTCCTGTTGCCATCTTATCTCACTACTTCGATTTGTTTTCATCTGCTCCCTCCACGCTCTACAAAAACAACAACTAAAATAACCAAAGTACTTATCAACACCTCCTCTTCCAATTCAACACCAAAGTACCCAGCTCGCATCATTCTTGGAGCTCGCGTTCTGGTCATCCCTGCGAGACATCGGTGAAAACCACTGAACAGTATTGATGTGGAAAACTCCAGGACTTCGTAAAGAAGTACTATTTCACCCCTCTATCCAAAAACACACTCAGTTTCATGAATCCATGCTTGAATCACCCGATTTTCGAGTGCCCTAGCACCGCTGGGTTCACACAGCCCATCGCCAGAATGAATCGCACCTCACAAAACCCTCACAGAAATGAAGAGGAGGTCCAGTAGCTCTCGGAAATACCAGTTTGGGAATTTATAAACTTTTATTTGATTTTCTGTTGATTTCCTTTGATCCGATTTTCACGTTTTAATAAAAAGAAGATGGAGGCCGGTTTCAGGTTTCTCAGAAATGGTTTAGGGTTAGGAAGGTGGTAACCTATTTTATAGGAAGGAAAAAAATATTTTTATTTGATTTTAATATTAATTTATTTCCCAATGTTGTTTGTAATTGTCTTTAAAAAAACCCTATGACTGCACACGGTACATAAAAATCACGGAAATTGACATGTAGCTACAGTTCGACATCGCATTCCCAACGAAACTGGTTTCGTCGAATTCCGACTTCGTATGCTCATACAGCGTATTTTTAACCACCGAAATACTAACTGTTTTTCACTCTAAAAATCCGTACGGCCATATACTGACTCTAAAAATCAGAAAACTTGGAATCTAACAAAAATTTGACATTGCGGATCCAACAAAATTAGTTTCGTCGAATTCCGACTTCGTTTGCAAAAGTGGCTATTTTTAAAGCTCTGAATGACCCATTTAAATATATAAATATATTTAAATAAAATTAAATAAAATATTAGTAAATTAATATTATCATATATATTCACAATGGAATACCATACAGCTCCAGAAAATTTATATATTCGATATTCCCAGTCCAGGTTGAATCGAATTTCAATATATATTGAAATTCCCTTTTATAACATATATAAAGCGTTACGAATTATATACGAATTCCATAGCGACTTTTCTAAAATTTGATTTGGACATATCTTAAAATCTACATGACGAAATCCCGATTTTTCTCTTTAACTAGAAAGATATACTCCACCAGCTCCACACGTTTCTTGTTTCACAGAAATCCGTCCTGTACATTCAGTTGAAGTTCAAATCGCCAAATAGTGAACTGCAGCTCCATTTCGAGCTCGATTATAATTATATTATAAATTATACGTTCAACTATCGTCGATTCAATATATTCGTTATTATAATTCAACCCCAGACTGAATTATAGCTTATATAAGGTCCAGTTCACATTGTATTGTGAATTCTACTATTTCTGGCTATTTTAGAAATATATTATCCTATTATTTATATTAATTAAATATAAATATTATTCAATTCCAGTTATTGATATCGTTAAATCGATATTTGATAATTAAATTAGTTAATTATTCTTCTGCCAAATTACGGGTCATTACAGCCAACTACGTGGAATGTGGTATAACCACGTATTAAGTCTACGTGGTAATACGTAGACCATGGGGTATTGATGCGTGGAACATGTAGTTTCCACGTAGGGTTCCTACGGGGTTCGTTCAGTAATCTGATTTTTTTTTCTATTTTTAACTGCAGATTGTAGCGTATTTCAATGATAAAGAAATTGGCAATGAAGTCGTATTAGACTTTTCAAATGAGTTTACGACATATGATGTAAGTTTATTGTAAAAATCCATCATGTTGACAAATTTTTTAATTTATTTTATAATTTTATGTTGCAGAGATATCCTTCTAGAGAAAAACTGATATATTAGGTTCGAAGCACGGGAAAATGGCTTGGTTTTGTTATTATAATATTGAAGTCAGATACTGTTGCTTCAAGAAAAAGACCTAGAATTACGTTTGGTTGTGAACAAAGTGGGACGTATAAAAATAAAAAAGGAAAAAATCCGACGAATCCCTGAATGACAGGTACAAAAAATGCAATTGACCATTTAGATTAAAGGGTAAAAAACTTGCTATGTTAGATGACTGGCGTTTGCATGTAGTGAATGGTGTTTATAGTCATTTGGAGTTAAAAAATAGTAAAGGACATTCATATGTAGGATGACCAAGTAAAGATCAAACCAAGTTAGTGATTGAGATGCATAGAAATATGGTTAAAGCAAAGGAAATTTTGCATACGATTAAGAGATAAGATCCTACAAATTGTACCACTATCAAACCATATACCATGTTATACAAGCCAAAAATTCCATCGAGCGGGTGGGTAGATCTCAAGTTCAATATCTTCTTAGCAAATTGAAAGAATTTGGTTACAATGAATGACATCGAAAAACTTTAGATGGAACAGACAATATTAAAGATATATTTTGGGCTCATCCCACTAGTCTTGATTTCTTACGGACATTTCCTCGCATCATCATATTGAATTGCACATACAAGACTAATAGATATCGAATGCCTTTTCTTGAGATTGGGGGACTTACATGTACGGACATTACTTTTTGTGTGGTTATTGTGTACTTGGTTGCAGAAAACAAAGAAAATTATACATAGGCTTTAGAACATTCGAAGTTGATATTGGATGATTATGAAGTTGACTTGCCTAATGTTTTTATTACCGATGGGAATTAGCATTGGTTAATGCTATCGGGTTAGTTTTTCCACAAGCTACACATATGTTATGCATATGGCATATAAAAAATAATGTTCTCACGTATATGCAAAGAAAAGTCAAAGGAATAAAAGTTAAAGAGAAGAAAGCATTTTTAAGTGATTGGAACGAAGTTGTATGTTCTAAAAATGTAATAACATATCATGAAAATTTGCAAGTATTGCACAAAAGATACGCGAAGAATACATCATTGTTGAAGTATGTTCAAGAACAATGGTTGGATATATAGAAGGAAAGATATGTGCATGCATGGACCAATGAGTATATGCACCTCGGAAACTATACTTCGAATAAGTATGTATTTTAATTTTGCTAATATATTTTATTTGTTGGAATTTTTTCTTAAGTGTTAATGTATTCATTTTAATCGAAGAGCCAGTCTGCACATTCAAAGTTGAAGAAGCATTTGGCTAGTTCGCAGTGTAATTTTGAGCAAGCTTGGTTTAAAATGCATTCCTTATTGGAGCTCTCATTTATGGAGCTTAAAGCATCTTTTGAACAAAGTTTATCAAAAGTGAATCATGTATTTCACATAGAGTTCAAAAATTTGCGCTTAGTTGTTTCTACCAAAGCACTAGATTTGATTCATTCTGAAATACTTTGAATACAAGCCGTTGGAGATGATGAAGTGTTATGCGGATGTGTGATTCGTAAAACGCATGGACTTCCATGCGCTCATGAAATAGCATGTCTTGGTACCAATTTTCCAATACCTCTTGAAATGGTTGATGTTCACTGGACACGTCTTCATCTTGTTGAAATAAAGAAGAAAAGAAAAACGAACCAGAGGTAGTAGAAAAAATGGAATTGCTTTTGAATGATGTCAAAAAGATGGATACACCATACCAATTGCAAATTTATAAAAAAATGTTGGAAGTTGTTCAGCCACAAACATCAAATTTGGCTTCTCCAAAATGCAAAACCAAAACTCATGGAAGAGAAAGTAAACGAAGTTCTCAGTCTTCAACAAAACGGATGCTTTCTTCATTTGAGTTAGTTCCAAGTTTATCATCACAAAGTCCATCTGTGGAGAAAGTGTTAATGAGAAAAAAAAACCCGCATCGATAAACTTCCAATCCGAAAACCAATCAAGGTATGTGTTGTTGAATTTGTTTCTATATTTCAATAAATACTAGTAGCAAAGCAAAGTAATTTTTGTTGCAATTTATTCGTAGGTGGATCAACTAAGTGTAGGTATGAGAAATTATTTAAGTCAAATACCGGAGGATATGAAGCCATTTGTTAGAGATATTATTGATGTAAAATCGGATGGTAACTACGGATATAGATGTGTGGCGACTTTGCTTGGTTTAGGAGAATCGAACCGATCTCAAGTTCGAAGAGAATTGCATGACGAATTGTATGAACACCAGGCTTTACACGACCGTGTACTAATAGAAAATGGTAGAAGTATAATTTTCCTTAATAGCCTAGACTACGAGGGAGATGATTTCGCACCTTTTGACAAGTGGATGACAATGCCAGAAATTTGTTTTATTATTGCAACTAAATACAACATAGTAGTATTTAGTATTAGTGAGAGAATTACATTGACCATACCTCCACTCAGAGGAGCAGCGCCAACACCAATTCATCAAACTGAAATTGGTATAGCTTTTTTTGACAAAAGCCATTTTGTTCAGGTTTGTGCATTTAGTACCGACAATTATTTATTTTAATTTTCCATCATATAGTAGTGTCTCTACTAAATGTAGGTTATACTAGAGCCAAAACACCCAGTGCCACCTATTTATGCAAAATGGTTCAAGGCTCGTGACGTTGACATAAGTAGATGGGAATTTATTTTCAATGACCGGAGACAAGCTTGGGATGAAAGAAACCAATTTTCCGAATGGAATTAGTTGTTACAAACCACATGGAAATGTCAAGCAATTGAATTGCTAATGGGAATGTTGTATTGCATTTTGATGTTGAATCTTTATTTGACTTGCAAATTAGAATGTTGTATTGCATTTTGATGTTGAATCTTTATTTGACTTGCAATTGGGAATGTTCTATTTCTTTTTGATGTTGAATCTATATTTGAATTTCAAGTGGAATTGTTTAGTTGCATTGTTTGAATGGCATTGTGATCGTATTATTTTGGTTATGTAATTTTTATTTTATTTTTGAACCTACCTCGTAGCAGGACACCGTGAATTTGGTTCCAGGACGTATAAACCCTACGCAGTATGAAAAATTTCCACGGAGAACATATACGTGGTTGGAAAAATAACCACGTATTCCGACTACGTGGTAAACAAAATAATTTAAAGAACAAGTTATTTTGGCGAGGTTTGTATTTAATCCACATAGTATGTGTACGAGGTTGGACCTCTATCCGCGTTGGCTTCCTTCATGGTATTTATTTTATCCTCGTAGGCGGTCTCCGGGGTAAACTGTCAAAATGAAAAAAAAACAATCAAACAAAATCATACTATAATCAAACCATAATGATGGAGTTCATATTACAAGCAAACCAGACTGATGCAACAATCAAACAAAATCAAATACATAACAAGCAAACCATGAAGAACAAGCACACCATAATTTCATAGAACAACAAGTTCATATTACAAAACCAAAATACAACATCATGTTCATATGATAGCTGGAAATACACATCCAAAATACAATAGCATCCAAAATAAAAGAGACCGAGCAAATCCTAAATACACTCCCTAACTAAACATAATGGTGAATGTAGCATGCATCGACAACTCGAGCATTGTAAACTTGAGGGTTAGCTTGCTGCAAAAGACCGTGCACATCATGAAGAGTTTGGTAAAAAACGTGACATTAGGAGAAGACAAACAATAACAAAATTATACTTATATGTATGGTGTAATGTAAACATACCGAGTATAGTTGATCATATATAGGTTGAAAATGTGGTGCTCCAACCATTACATCATCAGGTAAAATTGCGGGGTTGTGAACACGTACAAAACTATGCTCTCTATACCACTTCATATAATCATCCATATAGCACATAACAGACTGATGGAGTGGTATTGACGTACGATCTTCTACAATCACATGATGGTACCGATTTCTCCATATATTTTCCAAAAACTGGTAGCACACCCGGGTGTATGCAGTAGAGGTTGTACCTCTATGTGCATTTATCGCTGCTAGTGGAATAGGAGCCAAAGGAATGCTCTGAACTCTGCCAAATTGCCTGAGTACTCGATTGGGATGGTACGGCTGTAACGACCTGGAAAAAATCGATCTTGGTTATCCGATATACAACATATATCGAATATCCAAGGATCTAAAATAACCGGATGGTTAATGAAAGAAATTAGAGGGTGAGAATAGATAAGATAGAAACTTAGAATAGAAGAAGAAGAAGATACAACATCAGAGTAACACAAATCTCACAGCGGAACGAACAACATATAATAGATAACATATCCTTGAAATAAATTCAGTATATGTACACAGGAACATTATTAGAGTATAACACTTACAACACAGCAGAAATAATAAAAGCTACATAATCCTGAAGCCTCTTGCTATAGCTCTTCAAGTATATCCTGACTACTTGACTGCCCGTACAAAGCTGGGCACCCAAGAGTTTAGGGAAAACAAAAGAAATAAACTCTGTGTCAGTCATGGAACTGGTGTGAGTAAAATAGTTTAAAAACAGTTTGAACAAGTAAACGATATCTCATAAGACCACGCCGTATAACGGAACGGGTTTTTCCCTTATGAGAATCCCAAATATCTTTATATCAAAAACCTTTTGATACTATAATAATGTCAATCAACCACAATATAATAATCATCTAGAAGAAACGCTTTCATCTCACGTTCTACATATATAGTATACAATCAAAACCGAAAGCACATATTTGGTAATGGATTTCCAACTTTGACAAGGTATGGAACCACCTTAAGCTAGTGTACCTCTAGAGAGGAATACACTGGATTCAACAAGAACATCTTACAACCCGGCCACACATGACCGACCACTCATTTCGCTTGAGTGTATCGAATGTATATCACTAACGGTTGGGATCTGCAACCGTTTCCCGAATGGGACAGCATCGACAATAGATTTTTAGAAGTAAATGAAACATTAGATCAGGTGATTATACACCCTATGTGACCTACATAGCCATGTTGCCTGCCCGATTTTTGTCGTTTCCTGGCTGTGAGGCTAGAGGCCACGCTTATCTCTGATAGATCACACATTTATTCACTTTGAATGTCACATCGTCATACCCGCCAAATCACAAATTGATTTCCTCAAAAATACCACCGGTATACAGCTAAGAGAAACGAATTCCTCCGCCACCAAACGTAAATACGTTTGAAGAGATCAACTTACGCGATCTATTAAATATACTCTATCAGACATTCGTCCATACAAGTTGTCCTGGGACTGGACAAACCGAAGGCACTATTTAGTACATCCAGCTTAGGCAATCTTTACCTAAGATTTATACAACAGCCCTAGCACTTTACTCCGTCTTCAATTATCTTTGGCATATATGATTTGCAACGCTTATGCCAATATGGAGTGGTTCTTCGGATAATAATCCAACCGGTCTCTCCATATTAACAACATTAAAATGGTCAAAACTTTGATAGTCGGTGATTTAACTATCAAAGAAAAACACGTGTGCAAACAATGATATTATTTCCAGACGGAAATTATATCGATCAATCATCATTTAACATTTATCTCTTTAGTTCATTAATTTACTTATCTCTTGTTTCCATATATTCTAAATTCTTATTTTCTATTATCAGAAAACATTTTTTATTCTTATTCGGAAAACATTTCCAAAACTCCTTCACTGGATTTAAACTGATGTTTAAATCAAACATCGCCATGCTAACTCAAACCATTTCACTAATTAACTAAATTCACTTAAACATCCTTCACTATCAAACCTTACCATTCCTTAGTTAAGAAGGAAGTCAATCAAGTTGGGGTATAATTACCTCTCAGACCTTAACCGAACAACGTTTTAACTTCGAAATAGTCAAAGTTTATCTTATAAATCTTTAACAAACTTCCTTACGTAACTCTCAGATTCTATTTACGAATCCTCTTCTTTTACAGAAATTCATTTGATTATAACCGTAGCGTTATAATTCCCTTACTTTCGAAATATAATAACTTAAGTATAACTTTTCTTCCTTAATTTATATAAATAACTAAACGATTTATTAAATAAATAAATCTTGATTTAAAAATCGGATAGTATAAATACTTTCCCGAATTCGATATAATCGATTTCGACGATTAACTCTCTTCGAATAACTAATATTCGATTAACTCATTTCGAATAACTAATATTCGATTATCTCTCTTCGAATAACTTATATTCGATTAACTCACCTCGAATAACTTATATTCGATAACTCTTTCTTTCGAATAAACGATATTCGATAATCTCTCTTCGAATAACTAATATTCGATTACTCCTTTTCGAATAACTAAATTCGATTAACTGCTTTCGATTAAACTAATCGCTAACTCCTTTTCTTTAACTCTATTCGAATAAACTATATTCGATACTCCTTTACTCTATTCGAATAAACTATATTCGATACTCCTTTAACTCTATTCGGATAACTAATATTCGACTAATTCCTTTTGATTAACTCATTTGGATTAACTCAGTTTGATTAACTCCTCTTAACTAACTCGACTTATTTAACTCAACTTGATTAACTCCTATCTAATAACTAATATTCGATTAACTATGTTTGTTTTAACTTTATTTCGAATAACTATATTCGATTTAACTTCATTTCGAATGACTAGATTCGATTTTTCTCCATTAACACTATTCGAATAAATTATATTCGATTAACTCATTCAACTCTATTGGTTAACTCTAATCGACTAACTCTATTCAATTAACTCTAATCAACTAACTCTATTTGATTAACTCTATTGATTAAACCCTTTTGATTAACTCCCTTTCGAATAAGGAATATTCGATTCACTCTTCGTCCATATTCAGTTTCAAATATCGATGTTGAAACTGATTCTTACTTCTCTATATAAGTCCCGACTTATATATTCCATTTATCCAGTGATGACTATTTTACTTAATTTATAAAATATTATTTATAAATTTATCTGCTCCATTTATCTGTTTAATAGATTCTATTTATTATCTATTTATTCCTTGGATTTAATTCTATTTATTTACCAAATAAATATTCCTCTTTATAACTCTATTTGTAAATGTTTTACAAATATTTCCTTTCCAGTTCTATTTGTAAATGTTTTACAAATATTTCCTTTTCAATTCGTTTCACAAATATTTTCCTTTTCATTATCCTATTTATTTTACAAATAAATATCCCTTATAATATCTTATTTATTTTCTAAATATTCCTTTGATTTAACTCTATTTATTTACCAAATAAATATTCCTCTTTATACCTTTATTTACTTTCTAAGTAAATAATCCTTTTTATAAAATTCTTTGATTTTATAAATATTTTCTTTATTAAATTCCTTTTTATAAAATACCTTGATTTTATAAATATTCTATTTCAATACACAGTTTGAAATTTCCCTTTTCTTTTCCAATATTTCTTTTGGTATTCAACAGTACCAAATAACAGGACCAGTGTCATTATAGTCAATCACAGATTATACATCACATCATATAACCCAATATATGAAAATAAATAGTATTATAAATATTGAGGAATCCTGTTGGATCCCTCCAACCTATTTTCCTGCATCACAGATGTTAAACAACACGAGTATAAAATATTCTGATAAACAGAATCAATATTCAATTAACGATTTATATATATATATATTTATCTATAATTTCAACCAATACATAAGCATTTCAATCAAACAGTTAACACACAGCAATCAACAGATAATTATCAGTTCTAAGAATACGTTATAAAAATATAACTGTTCAGAGTTGGTGAGTTTTACTCACATTTTGCGTTAACCGTTAAATAACGATTTGCGTCTGTTGATTCAGACCAACAATTTATTTTGCAATAAATTGTAACGAGCCCCAATTCACTTCCAGTCAGTTCCATTCTGTAGCCTACGACTCTACGATCCTAACGGATCAGACCGTTCGTAAAACCGACACTGTATGAACGAGATATTACTTCTATAAGATAATATACTATTTTAAATTAAAATAAAACTTACGTCGTAATTGTTTTCGGCTTTACCTTTTTAATCGGCCCAAATCCTATACTTGAAACCCAATCCAGCTTCACAATAATCCATCTCTCTTAAAGGAACCGCACGTTGTAGCCTTGGTTACAATGTGGCTTGTGGCCACTTTCGAAAATATCTTGCCCCATGTCTCTTTTATTTTCCTTTTTCTTTTTTTTATATATATATATAAACGGGCATCCCACTTGATCATGCGGCCCATCCTCCCCAAACACTCGCCACGCCCGTTCCCACTACAGGCATTCACCTTCTCCAATAACATAAACCCCTTCCAGGTAGTAATGCAGGCAACAGTCCACGCACAGTCCCTTCACGTTTCCTGTACACACCCCCAACTCTAATGCCAAACTCCTCAACGCCAATTGCCACCAACGTCCCTACTTTACCTCAACACCACTCCCTTCTTGTTCTTATCATGCCGCTCCAGCAACTTCTCACGGAAAACATATGGCATTTTGAAACTTTCAGCTCCACATTCTTTCCTCACTTCACACGAAAACACTCAACGTACTCCAACTTCTCTTCCAGCCCCCTTCCACGCTTCCATTCAACTTCTGTTCTTCTAATCCCCAAGTCCACGAACTCATCTCCCTCTCCTCACCATCTCGAGCTCCATCTACAAACACTAAACCCAGACCTTTCAATCTCGACCACGTCTGCAGAGTCTCGTCTTAGAGCTCTAACAGTTCACAAAAAGAAATGAATCTTCTTGCTTCCGTGTCCTACTCTTCTACGCTGCTACAGTCGCTCCATAGCTATCATGATTCTCGCGTGTTTATGTATTTACATGAATTTTTGAAGTTGCAGTTTGAAGGGATGGATGGGTTTTTCCCACGTTTTGATTTCTAAAACCTGATTCTCGAAAATGGGTTACTGTATTTATAGCCAACCTAAAACTTTCCATGAATTGAGTTTTGACTAGAACTGTTGTAGAGTGTGACGTGAACTTGAACACGTGGATGGCATTGGAACAACAAAGAACAAAGTTGGGTACGTGGCTAAGAAGATGTCCATAATTCACTTGGTACTTTGCTAGAGATTTTCGTTTGTTCTTGTACTTCCACGCGAAGGTACGTGGAACAACGTTCAACAATTAAAAATAGTAGTGTATCCTATGTTAAAAACGTTAACATATGCGTGGTGTAGGAAGACAAACAAAAGTTCATGGTACAAGTGAAATCTATATTGCATTTGGTTCAAAATTTAGTGCTTAGTTTAATTATATTGTGTATTTCGCTATACACAATTCTGTCTACGTACGAACCGCTAGGGACAGAACTAAAAATACCATTATAACAAGCAATGTGCCAGGACCTCAAAAATATAATAATATCGGTAGGTTAACACATATTGTGAAACCCCTTATGTATTGGTTAAGGGTGCAAAATACTACAAATAAAAGTTGTGTATTTAATTAATTAAAAATTACAGTAAAATTCTAAAAATTAAATTATCACTATGTCTCAAAAGAATCTTGTCTAAATTCGAAACAGGTATTAAGTTATATCGAATAAACCGTTACGGTCGATAAACGTTTCTATAGAGACTATTTTATAATTTGATTAGGACACAACTCAAAATCTACTTGGCGAAATCCCGATTTTTCTCTTCCACTAGAAAAATATACTTCACCAGCTCCATACGTTTCTTGTTTCATAGAAATCCGATTTAAAACGGCTTCTGTATATTCGTTTAAAGTTCGAATCGCCAAATCGCGAACTACAGCGCCATTTCGAGCTCGATTATAATTATACTATAATTATACATCCAACTATATTTAAATAATATATTCGTTATTATAAATCAAATTCTAAACTGAATTATATATTATAAATTATCCAATTCACATTATATTATGAATTCCACTAATTCTGATTATTTCAGAATTAAATATTTTATTAAATTATTATATTAAATTAAATATTCAATATTGTTTAATTAAATGACCATTTAATTCTCTAAATCACTTTATAAATAATTAAATAAATTAATTATTATACTGTAAATATACGGGACATTACATTCTTTCCATCTTAAAATAATTTCGCCCTCAAAATTGCTAAGGTAGAAAACAAACACTATTAACTGGTTAGAACTTATTTGTTCACTTCTTAACTTCAGTTTCCACTAAACTAATTTAATTTCAAATAAATTAATTAATTCTTATCAATGAAAATTTTCAAAAATTCTGAAAATTTTCTAACACCTTAATTTTTCGAGAAATTTCGCCAGCACCTCCTTTGTACTGGTCAATAGCTCAAACTCCAACTCGCCTCTCTAGGCCTTCTTCAACCCAAAAGAAAATCAAACAGCCAAACGGCTTGCCAATTCGGCTCATAAATCCCAAACTCATATCAAAATAAACTTGTACCTTTTTGTTGTGCATATCGTTATATCTTTTCCATCTGCTATCAATTCAGCACATAACAATGTCATCCCAATCAAACTCCAATCATTTTATATCCTCATACCAAATCATTCACTCATATCCAAGTCAAATTCCATTCGAACTCTAATCTCAAATTCCAAATTCTTAACTCATCAACTCAATTTCATTCCAGATTATTCTATAATCAAATCCAGTTTTATTTAACTTAGTTCAAGTTAAATTTTAATTTATTTACCTTTACCATCTTAATCTATTTAACTTCATATGTTAAATTTATATTCCTGAGTTTATTTCAAATCAATTTGAAATCATAATACCAATTCAAAATCTTTGAATTTCTAAACAACTTGTTTCCTCAAAACAATTCAAATAAAATCTTTGGTAGTAATCTGTCACTTAGAAACTCGAAAATGAACACCGATGATGCACCATCGGAATTTATTTCCCAGCGATCAAAGTAAGTTCAATACTATAACTTTTCAAACCATTCTTAAACATTTTCATTTTGAAATCAGTTCAAAATATCCTTCCAATGCTTGTAAACGATTTAAAATCTCCCAGGATTTTAAAATTCTCATATACTTAGTTCAATTCCATTTACAAACACTTCTCCAACTTTTAATTCCAAATTTGATTCTGAATTTAGATCTACTTCATCTTATTTCATATATATTATATTCATATGAATTCTGATTGGTTATTTACATAACTTTTCTCGTGTTACAATCTCATTCGATTACATTAACAACCAATATATTCAATATATTAAATAATTCCAATATAAACCCTTTATATCAAAATATACTTTGGGTAAACTTATTTTCATTTACCTTCTTTTCAAAACATATCGTGTCGACCCATCGTATTTGAGTGTTTAGAAACTCCTATCGATACAGTGGATCAAACTGATCGACCAGAACTCATAAACAACTCAACCAATAAATCTCCATAGTATAAAAATCATTTTATATTAAATAACAAATACGTTGACTCGTATATATACACTCAACTCAATCTAGGGCATTACTAACCCCATCTCTACTGAGTCACGCCACAAAGCCAAGGTAATACTTAACTTTAAGCTTTGATACCAACTGTAACGACCCGGAAAAAGTCGATCTTGGTTATCCGATATACAAAACATACCGAACATCCAAGGATCAAAAATAACCGGATGGTTAATGAAAGAAATTAGAGGGTGAGAATAGATAAGATAGAAACTTAGAATAGAAGAAGAAGATACCACGTTAGAGTAACACGAATCTCACAGCGGAACGAACAATATACAATAGATAACATATCCTTGAAATAAAATCAGTATATGTACACAGGAACATTATTAGAGTATAACACTTACAACACAGCGGAAATAATAATAGCTATATAATCTTGAAGCCTCCTGCTCCAGCTCTTAAAGTATATATGTAAAATCCTGACCACTTGACTGCCCGTACAAAATTTGGCACCCAAGAGTTTAGGGAAAACAAAAAAATAAACTCTGGGTCAGTCATGGGACTGGTGTGAGTAAAATAGTTTAAAAATAGTTTGAACAAGTAAACGATATCTCATAAGACCACGCCATATAACGGAATGGGTTTTTCCCTTATGAGAATCCCAAATATCTTTATATCAAAAACCTTTTGATATTATAATAATGTCTATCAACCACAATATAATAATCATCTAGCAGAAACGCTTTCATCTCACGTTCTACATATATAGTATACAATCAAAACCGCAAACACGTATTTGGTAATGGATTTCCAACTATGACAAGGTATGGAACCACCTTTCGCTAGTGTACCTCTAGAGAGGAATACACTAGGTTCAACAAGAACATCTTGCAACCCGGCCACACATGACCGACCACTCATTTTGCTTGAGTGTATCGAATGTATATCACCAATGGTTGGGATCAAAAACCGTTTCCCTAATGGGACAGCATCGATAATAGATTTTTAGAAGTAAATGAAACTCTAGATCAGGTGATTATACACCCTAATAGGTGCGACCTACATAGCCATGCTGATTGCCCGATTTTTGTCATTTCCTGGTTGTGAGTTTAGAGGCCACGCTTATCTCTGATAGATTACACATTTATTCACTTTGAATGTCGCATCGTTATACCCGCCAAATCACAAATTGATTTACCCAAAAATACCACGGGTATACAGCTAAGAGAAACGAATTCCTCCGCCACCAAACGTAAATACGTTTGAAGAGATCAACTTACGCGATCTATTAAATATACTCTATTAGACATTTGTCTATACAAGTTGTCCTAGGACTGGACAAACCGAAGGCGATATTCGGTACATCCATCTTAGGCAATCTTTACCTGAGATTTATACAACAGCCCTTGCACTTTACTCCGTCTTCAATTATCTTTGGCATATATGATTCGCAATGCTTATTCCAATATGGAGTGGTTCTTCGGATAATAATCCAACCGGTCTCTCCATATTAACAATGTTAAAATGGTCAAAACTTTGATAGTCGATGATTTAACTATAAAAGAAAAACACGTGTGCAAAAAACGATATTATTTCAAGATGGAAATTATATCGATCAATCATCATTTAACATTTATCTCTTTAGTTCATTAATTTTCTTATCTCCTGTTTCCATATATTCTAAATTCTTATTTTCTATTACCATAAAACATTTCATATTCTTATTAGGAAAACATTTCCAAAACTCCTTCACTGGATTTAAACTGATGTTTAAATCAAACATCGCCATGCTAACTCAAACCATTTCACTCATTAACTAAATTCACTTAACCATCCTTCACTATCAAACCTTAACATTCCTTATTTAAGAAGGAAGTCAATCAAGTTAGGCTATAATTACCTCTCAGACCTTAACTGAACAACGTTTGAACTTCAAAATAGTCAAAGTTCATCTTTTAAATCTTTAACAAACTTCCTTACGTAACTCTCGGATTCTATTTACAAATCCTCTTCTTTTATAGAATTTCATTTGATTATAATCATGGTGCTATAATTCCCTTACTTTTGAAATATAATAACTTAAGTATAACTTTTTGTAACGAACCGGAAAAAGGTGATCTTGATTATCCAATATACAACAAATATCGAACATCAAGAGTCGAAAATATCGGATGGTTAATAGAAGAAATTAGAGGTTGAGGATAGATAAGGTAGAAAATTAGAATAGAAGAAGAAGAAGAACATACAACATCAGAGTAACACGAATTTCACAGCGGAACGAATAAAATATAACATAACGTTAAAATAAAAGATTGTACTTGAATATACATATCATTTCCAAAGTACAGTACTTAAAACACAGCGGAAATAAACAATAGTTATATGATCCTGAAGCCTCCTGATCCAGCCCTTCAAGTATCTGTAAATCCCGACTACTTGACTGCCCGTACAAAATTGGGCACCCAAGAGTTTAGGGAAAACAAAACAAAATAAACTCCGGGTCAGTCATGGAACTGGTATGAGTAAAACAGTTTGAACAAGTAAACGATATCTCATAAGACCACGCCGTATAACGGAACAGATTTTTTTTCCTTTTGAGTATCCAAAATATCTTTATATCAAAAACCTTTTGATATTATAATAATGTCTATCAACCACAATATAATAATCATCTAGCAGAAACGCTTTCATCTCACTTTCCACATATATAGTATACAATCAAAACCGCAAGCACGTATTGGGTAATGGATTTCGAACTATGACAAGGAATGGAACCACCTTCTGCTAGTGTACCTCTAAAGAGGAATACACTGAGTTCAACAAGAACATCTTGCAACCCGACCACACATGACTGACCACTCATTTCGCTTTAGTGTATCGAATGTATATCACCAACGGATGGGATCAACAACCGTTTCCCGAATGGGACAAAATCGACAATAGATTTTTAGAAGTAAATGAAACTCTAGATCAGGCGATTATACACCCTAATAGGTGCGACCTACATAACCATGTTGCTTGCCCGATTTCTGTCATTTCTCGGTTGTGAGGCTAGAGGCCACGCTTATCTCTGACAAATCACACGTTTATTCACTTTGAATGTCACATCGTCATACCCGCCAAATCACAAATTGATTTCCCCAAAAATACCACGGGTATACAGCTAAGAGTAACGAATTCCTCCGCCACTAAACGTAAATATGTTTGAAGAGATCAAATTATGCGATCTATTAAATATACTCTGTCAGACATTCCTCCATGCAGGCCGTCTTAGGACTGGACAAACCGAAGGCACTATTCAGTACAACCATCTTAGGCAATTGTTATCTAGGATTTATACAACAGCCCTTGCACTTTACTCCGTCTTTAATTATCTTTGGAATATATGATTCGCAACGCTTATGCCAATACGGAGTGGTTCTTCAAATAATAATCCAACCGGTCTCTCCATATTAACAACGTTAAAATGGTCGAAAACTTTGATAACCGGTGAGTTAACTATCAAAGAAAAACACATGTGAAAACAATGATATTATTTCCAGTTGGAAATTCTATCGATCAATCAACATTCGTCTTTTTATCTCTTTAGTTCGTTTATTTTATTTATCTCCTATTTCCATATATTCTAAATTCTTATTTTCTATTATCAGAAAACATTTCTGATTCTTATTTGGAAAATATTTCCAAAACTCCTTCACTATCAAACCTTACCATTCCTTAGTTAAGAAGGAAGTCAATCAAGTTGGGGTATAATTACCTCTCAGACCTTAACTGAACAACGTTTTAACTTCAAAATAGTCAAAGTTTATCTTTTAAATCTTTAACAAACTTCCTTACGAAACTCACGGATTTTATTTACGAATCCCCTTCCTTTATAAAACATTGGTTATAACGATAACGTTAAAATCCCTACTTTCGAAATATCTAACTTCCATTATAACTTTTATTCTTTACTGTGAATAAATACATAAACCCCTAATTTATAAATAAATAAATCTTGATTTAACACTGGAAAGTATAAGTATTTTCCCAAATTCGATATAATTGAATTCGACATATAACCCCCTTTCGAGTAATCTCTGTTTGATTAACTCTTCTTCGAATAACGTATATTCGATTTACTCCCTTCTAATAGACTACATTCGATAATCTCCTTTCGAATAACAGTATTCGATAATTCTCTCTTTCTTTCGAAAACACTATATTTGATAATCTCCCTTCGATTTAACTCAAATTGATTAACTCTTTTCGATTAAACTATAATCGATAACTCCTTTTGATTTAACTCAAATTGATAACTCCTTTCGAATAACTAGATTAGATAACTCCTTTCGATTAAACTAATCAATAACTCCTTTCGAATAACTAGATTCGATAACTCCTTTCGAATAACTAGATTTGATAACTCCTTTTAACTCGATTCGAATAACTAATATTCGATAACTCCTAATTCGACTAACTCTAATCGATTTATTCTAATTCGATTAACTCTATTTAATTACTCTATTGGTTTACTCTAACTCTAACTGTTAACTCTAACTGATCAACTCTAACTGGTCAACTCTGACCGGTTAATTCTAACTCTAAACGAGTAATTCTAACTCTAATCGATTTATTCTAACTGTAATCGATTAATTCTAACTGATTAACTCCTCTAACTCATTTTGATTAACACATTTTGATTAACTCTATTCGAATAACTAATATTCGATTAACTTCTTTGAATTACCAATATGCGATTAACTCCTTCGAATAAATTATATTCGATTAACTCTCTTCTTCGAATAACTAAATTCGATTAATTCCTATCGAATAACTAAATTCGATTAACTCATTCGAATAACTAAATTTGATTAACTCCTCCCGAATAATCTCTATTCGATTAACTCCTTTGATTTATTCCTTTTCTATTTATTTACTTAACAAATAACTATTCCCTTTTCATTTATTTAACAAATAAATATTACTTTTATCTTTTCTTTATTTATTTAACAAATAAATATTTCTTTTAACTTTATTTATTTATTTTCTAAATAAATATTCCTTTTAACTTTATTTATTCCCTAAATAAATATTTCCTTTTCAATTCCATTTGTATAACCAATGAATATCTCCCTTTTTATTCTATTTATTTCTTAAATAAATATTCCATTTATAATTCAGTTCATTTTCTAAATAAATATCCCTTTTATTTATTTATCAAATGATAAATATTCCTTTTATAAAATCCTTTGATTTTATAATTATTTCTTCCTTTTATAAAATCCTTTGATTTTATAAATAAATTTCTTTTCAAATATATACTTTGAAATTTTCCTTTTTACATCCTAGTATTTCTTACGGTATTTAAAATACCAAATCACAATGATCGATGTCATTTAAACACACATAATCATCAATAGATTATATATCACAATATATGAAACAAAACAATATTTAAATATTGAGGAACCCAGTTGGGTCCCTCCAACCTGTTTCCCTGCATCACATATGTTAAACAACACGAATATAAAATTATTCTGATAAACAGAATCAATATTCGATTAATGATTTATATATATATCATTATCTATAACTTCAACCAATACATAAGCAATTCAATCAAACAGTTAACACACAACAATCAACAGATAATTATCAGTTCTAAGAATACGTTGTAAAAATAGAACTGTTCAGAGTAGGTGAGTTTTACTCACATTGGCAGTTCGTCGTTAAAGAACGATAAACTGTTTGTTTGATTTGAATCAAACAATTTATTTCGCCATAAATTCAAACTAGCTTCAATCCACCACCAGTCAGTTCCATTACGTAGTGCTCGTCCATACGATCCCAATGCAACTTACTGTTCGTCAATCTGATATCGTATGACCAAGTTATAACATTACAAAGTTAATACACTTTATTTAAATAAATAAACTTGAATTTCATTAATAATAAGTATCTTGGGCTCCACCTTTCATAAGGCCCATCAACCCCCCTTAAAGCCCAGTACCCACACCCTTCTTCCCCGATGGAAATTGCCTGTAGCTCATCGAACCCAAACCGCACACATTTACCAAACTTTGGAGCTCCACTGCTCCCTCCACCATCCATTAAAATTCGAACTAAAATATCCAAATGGATCTTCTTTCAAAACTGCACCCCTCCATACCATTTTCACCCAGTTCGAACGGATCTTCATGGTCGCGGCTCCAGCATCCCACGCGCAAGAATAGCAACAGTACCGAACTTTTATATCACAAAATTTCTCAGATTTTCGATAGACGAAGCCAAACTCAACCACAAGCTCAATCGTGTATTCGAAAACAACCAATTTTCCCTAAATCGACAGCACATTTGAACCCTAGTTCTCGCTGTGAAAATGGACGGCGATGAAACCAAAACCGAGTTCAATGAAACCCCTATCAAGCTGAAGCAAAGCACTTGCCGAATCCAAAGAAACCAAGTTTGAAATTTATTGGATTTAATTTGAATTGTTCTTGAATTTTGAAAGTTGCAAATTTTTAGTTATTGAGAAAACAGACGGCGAATTCTTTTTCTTGCACTTATAAAGAATGAGGGTGAGGCTGAGGAAGGAGAACGTGGCTCGTTTAGGTTCATACATAGTTAGGATATTTTTTTTTTATTATTTTATATTTTATTTTCATCATTTTATATTCGTTTTTACTTTCTAAAAATCCGTTTGATCACACACGATACCTAAAAATCATGAAAATTGACACGTAGCTAGAGTTTGACATTACGGTCCCAACGAAACTGGTTTCGTAGAATTCCGACTCCGTTTGCTCACACAGCATATTTTTAACTGTCAAAATATCGACTGTTTTTCACATTAAAAATTCGTACGACCACGTACTGACTTCAAAAATCACGAAAATTGAAATCTAGCAATAATTTAATATTGCGGATCCTACAAAATTAGTTTCGTCGAATTCTGAGGTTGTTTGAAAAACTAGCTATTTTTAAAGCCCTAAATAACCCTTTAAATATATAAATATATTTAAAAACAATTAAATTTAATATTTAAAAATAAATATTATCGTATATATTCACATACGATATCATACAACTCCATAATATTCCTATATGAATCTCTAACTCGATATTTCAAATCCCGATATAAATCGATATTCGATTTATAATGAAATCCCATTTATAAATATAAGTAAATATTTTTAAATTTCAAAGGAATTCCACAGCTACTTTTCTAAAATTTGATTTCGACATAAATCAAAATCTACATGACGAAATCTCGATTTTTCTCTTCCACTAGAAAAATATACTTCACCAGCTCCTAACGTTTCTTGTTTCATAGAAATCCGATTTAAAACAGCTTCTGTATATTCAATTAAAGTTCGAATCGCCAATTAACGAACTACAGCGCCATTTCGTGCTCGATTTTAATTATAATATAATTATACGTTCAAACTTCGTTTATATAATATATTCGTTAATATATTTCAACTCTAAACCGAATTATATATTATAAATTGTCCAGTTCACATTATATTGTGAATTCCACCAATTTTGATTATTTATGAATTAAATATATTATTTAATTATTATTTTAATTAAATATTCACTATAAATCAATTAATCGACCATTTGAATTCTAAATCACTATTTATATAATTAAATAAATTAATTATTATATCACTAAAAAATGCAGGTCGTTACATTCTTCCCCACTTAAAATAATTTCGTCCTCGAAATTGCTAAGGTAGAAAACAAACCCTAGTAACTGAGTAGAACTTATCTGTTCACTTCTTAACTTCAGTTTCCATTGAAGTAATTTCATTTCAATTAAATATTAATTAATTCTTGTCTACGAAAATTTCCAAAAATCCTGAAAATTTTCTAACACCTTAACTTTTCGAAAAATTTCGCCAACACCTCCTTTGTATTGGTCAATAGGTCAAACTTCAACTCGCCTCTCTAGGCCTTCTCCAACCCAAAAGAAAATCAAACAGCCAAGCGGCTTGCCAATTCGGCTCATAAAATCTCATACCCAATACGAAATATAAACTTGTACCTTTTGTCGGCATATCATTATATCCTTTCCACCTGTTATCAATCAGCAGATACAAGGGTCATCCCACTCAAATTCCAATCTGTTTTTATCCATAAATCCAACCATTCGCTTATACCTAAGTTGAATTCAATTTCAAATCAAGGTTCCATTTTCAATTTTTTTTATTCTTAACTCATCAGTCCAATACCATTTCAGATTCAATCTCACAATTCAAAATCTGATTCTACTTGATATATCGTATCCAATTCAATTTCCAGTTAATTGGTTTCAATCTGTTCCAGCTTGGTTTCACAAATTTCTATTTAAATTTGTTTTTAATTCAAACAGTCTCTTCCTGGGAGTTTTAAACAGCGCTTTTCTAAAACCAAATATTCCTTTTCGGATTTCAAACAACTTGTTTCTCTCAAAACAATTCAAAAATAAAATCTTTTCGGTAGTAATCCATCACTTACAACTCGAAATTGAACACCGATGATGTCATGATCATCATCGGAATCTATTTCCAGCTTTCGAAGTGAGTTCAATACTATATCGCTTTTCAAAACCATTTCTAGACATTTCCATTTTGAAATCAATTCAAAATACCATTCAAATTTTTTCTAATACAATTTAAAATCTCCCAGGATTTTAAAATTCTCTTATATTCAATTCAAATCCGTTTACAATTACTTTTCCACATTTGGGAATTTCAATTCCTATTCTGATTTAAATTTCAGATTTAACTCATTTAATTTCATGTATTTCACTTATATGAATTCTGGTTGGTTATATACATAACCATTTAATTTATAATCTTACTCGATTGTAATAACAACCAATATATCCAATACATTATAATTCCAATATATATATTTTCTCTATATCAAAATATACTTTGGGTAAAATTATTTTCATTTACCCTATTTCAAAACATATTGTGTCGACCCATCGTATTCGAGTGTTTAGAAACCCTTATCGATATTGTGGTGTCCCACCATCGACCAGAATCCATAAACAACTCAACCAATAAATCTACTCAATATAAAACCATTTATATAAAATAACAAATAGTTCACTCGTATATATACACTCAAACTCAATCTAGGGTATTACTAACCCCATCTCTACTGAGTCATACCACAGAGCCAAGGTAAAATTTAACCTTAAGCTCTGATACCAACTGTAACGACCTGGAAAAAGGCGATCTTGATTATCTGATATACAACACATATCGAACATCAAGAGTCGAAAATACCGGATGGTTAATGGAAGAAATTAGAGGGTGAGGATAGATATGGTAGAAACTTAGAATAGAAGAAGAAGAAGAACATACAACATCAGAGTAGCACGAATCTCACAGCGAAACGAATAAGATATAATATAAAAAAAATTGAAATAAAAGATTGTACTTGAATATACATATCATTTCCAAAGTACAGTACTTACAACACAGCGGAAATAAACAACGGTTATATGATCCTGGAGCCTCCTGCTCCAGCTCTTCAAGTATTTGTAAATCCCGACTACTTGACTTCCCGTACAAAATTGGGCACCCAAGAGTTTAGGGAAAACAAAACAAAATAAACTCCGGGTCAGTCATGGGACTAGTATGAGTAAAACAGTTTAAAACAGTTTGAACAAGTAAACGATATCTCATAAGACCACGCCGTATAACGGAACGGGTTTTTTCCCTTATGAGAATCCAAAATATCTTTATATAAAAAACCTTTTGATATTATAATAATGTCCATCAACCACAACATAATAATCATCTAGCAGAAATGCTTTCATCTCACGTTCTACATATATAGTATACAATCAAAACCGCAAGCGCGTATTGGGTAATGGATTTCCAAGTATGACAAGGTATGGAACCACCTTCTGCTAGTGTACCTATAGAGAGGAATACACTGGGTTCAACAAGAACATCTTGCAACCCGGCCGCATATGACCGACCACTCATTTCGCTTGAGTGTATCAAGTGTATATCACCAACGGTTGGGATCAGCAACCGTTTCCTGAATGGGACAGCATCGACAATAGATTTTTAGAAGTAAATAAAACTCTAGATCAGGTGATTATACACTCTAATAGGTGCGACCTACATAGCCATGTTGCGTGCCCTATATCTGTCATTTTCTGGTTGTGAGGCTAGAGGCCCCGCTTATCTCTGACAGATCACACGTTTATTCACTTTGAATGTCACATCGTCATACCCGCCAAATCACAAATTGATTTCCCCAAAAATACCATGGGTATACAGCAAAGAGAAACAAATTCTTCCGCCACCAAACGTAAATACGTTTGAAGAGATCAACATACGCGATCTATTAAATATACTCTGTCAGATATTCTTCCATAAAGGTCGTCCTGGGACTGGACAAACCGAAGGCACTATTCAGTACAACCATCTTAGGCAATTGTTATCTAAGATTTATACAACAACCCTTGCACTTTACTCCGTCTTCAATTATCTTTGGCATATATGATTCTCAACTCTTATGCCAATACAGAGTGGTTCTTCGGATAATAATCCAACCGGTCTCTCCATATTAACAACATTAAAATGGTCGAAAACTTCGATAGTTAGTGAGTTAACTATCAAAGAAAAATACATATGCAAACAACGATATTATTTCCAGATGGAAATTCTATCGATCAATCGGCATTCATCTTTTTATCTCTTTAGTTCGTTTATTTTATTTATCTCCTGTTTCCATATATTCTAAATTCTTATTTTCTATTATCAGAAAACATTTCTGATTCTTATTTGGAAAATATTCCCAAAACTCCTTCACTATCAAACCTTACCATTCTTTAGTTAAGAACGAGTCAATCAAGTTGGGGTATAATTACCTCTCAGACCTTAACTGAACAACGTCTTAACTTCGAAATAGTCAAAGTTTATCTTTAAATCTTTAACAAACTTCCTTACGAAACTCACGGATTCTATTTACGAATCCCCTTTCTTTATAAAACATTGGTTATAACGATAACGTTAAAATCCCTACTTCCGAAATATCTAACTTCCATTATAACTTTTATTCTTTAATGTGAATAAATAAATAAACCCCTAATTTATAAATAAACAAATCTTGATTTTACACTAGAAAGTATAAGTACATTCCCAAATTCGATATAATTGAATTCGACATATAACCCCTTTTCGAGTAATTTCATTTGATTAACTCTTCTTCGAATAACATATATCCGATTTACTCTCTTCGAATATACTACATTTGATAATCTCTTTTTGAGTAACTATATTCAATAATTCTCTCTTTCTTTTGAATACACTATATTCGATATTCTCCCTTCAATTTAACTCAAATCGATTGACTCTTTTTGATTAAACTATAATCGATAACTCCTTTCGATTTAACTCAAATCGATAACTCCTTTCGAATAACTAGATTCGATAACTCCTTTCGATTAAACTAATCGATAACTCCTTTCGAATAACTAGATTCGATAACTCCTTTCGAATAACTAGATTTGATAACTCCTTTTAACTCGATTCGAATAACTAATATTCGATAACTCCTTTTAACTCGATCTGAATAACTAATATTCGATAACTCCTTTTAACTCGATTCGAATAACTAATATTCGATAGCTCTTAATTCGACTAACTGTAATCAATTTATTCTAATTCGATTAACTCTATTTAATTACTCTATTGGTTAACTCTAACTCTAATTGGTTAACTTTAACTCTAACTGGTTAACTCTAACTGATGAACTCTAATTGGTCAACTCTGACTGGTTAATTCTATCTCCAAACGAGTAATTCTAACTCTAATCGATTTATTCTAACTCTAGTCGATTAATTCTAACTGATTAACTCCTCTAACTCATTTTGATTAACACATTTTGATTAACTTTATTCGAATAACTAATATTCGATTAACTTCTTTGAATAACCAATATTCGATTAACTCCTTCGAATAAATTATATTCGATTAACTCTCTTCTTTGAATAACTAATTTCGATTAATTCCTATCGAATAACTAAATTCGATTAACTCCTTCGAATAACTAAATTCGATTAACTCCTCTCGAATAATCTGTATTCGATTAACTCCTTTGATTTATTCCTTTTCTATTTGTTTACTTAACAAATAACTATTCCCTTTTCAATTCTATTTATTTAACAAATAAGTATTTCTTTTATCTTTTCTTTATTTATTTAACAAATAAATATTTCTTTTAACTTTATTTATTTATTTTCTAAATAAATATTCCTTTTAACTTTATTTATTCCCTAAATAAATATTTCCTTTTCAATTCCATTTGTATAACAAATGAATATTTGCCTTTTTATTCTATTTATTTTTCAAATAAATATTCCATTTATAATTTAATTCATTTTCTAAATAATATCCCTTTTATTTATTTATCAAATGATAAATATTCCTTTTGTAAAATCCTTTGATTTTACAATTATTTCTTCCTTTTATAAAATCCTTTGATTTTATAAATAAATTTCTTTTCAAATATATACTTTGAAAATTTCCTTTTTACATCCTGGTATTTCTTACGATATTTAAAATATCAAATCACAATGATCGATATCATTTAAACACACATAATCATCAACAGATTATATATCACATCATATATCACAATATATGAAACAAAAAAGTATTTATATTGAGGAACCCAGTTGGGTCCCTCCAACCTGTTTTCCTGCATCATAGATGTTAAACAACACGAATATAAAATTATTCTGATAAACAGAATCAATATTCGATTAACGATTTATATATATATCGTTATCTATAACTTCAACCAATACATAAGCAACTCAATCAAGCAGTTAACACACAGCAATCAACAGATAATTATCAGTTCTAAGAATACGTTGTAAAAATAGAACTATTCAGAGTTGGTGAGTTTTACTCACATTGGCAGTTCATCGTTAAAGAACGATAAACTGTTTGTTTGATTTGAATCAAACAATTTATTTCACCATAAATTCAAACGAGCTTCAATCCACCCCCAGTCAATTCCATTGCGTAGTGCTTGTTTACGATCCCAATGCAACTTACGGTTCGTCAATCTGATATCGTATGACCAAGTTATAACCTTACGAAGTTAATACACTTTATTTAGATAAATAAACTTATTTCATTAATAATAAGTATCTTGGGCTCCACCTTTCATTAGGCCCATCAGCTCCCCTTAAAGCCCAGTACCCGCACACTTCTTCCCCGATGGAAAATACCTGTAGCTCATCGAACCCAAACCGCACACATTTACCAAACTTTGGAGCTCCACTGCTCCCTCCACCATCCAGTAAAATTCGAACTAAAAATCCAAATGGATCCTCTTTCAAAACCGCACCCCTCCATACCATTTTCACCCAGTTCGAATAGATCTTCATGGTCGTGGCTCCAGCATCCCACGCGTAAGAAAAGCAACAGTACCGAACTTTTATATCATAAAATTTCTCATATTTTCAATAGACGAAGCCAAACTCAACCACAAGCTCAATCATGTATTCGAAAACAACCAATTTTCCCTAAATCGACAGCACATTTGAACCCTAGTTCTCGCTGTGAAAATGGACAGCGACGAGACCAAAACCGAGTTCAATGAAACCCCTATCAAGATGAAGCAAAGAACTTGCTGAATCCAAAGAAACCAAGTTTGAAATTTATTGGATTTAAGTTGAATTGTTCTTGAATTTTGAAATTTGCAAATTTTTGGTTGTTGAGAAAACTAACGGCGGATTCATTTTCTTGCGCTTATAAAGAGTGAGGGTGAGGCTGAGGAAGGAGAACGTGGCCTGTTTATGTTCATACATAGTTAGGATTTTTTTTATTATTTTATATTTTATTTTCATCATCTTATATTCGTTTTTACTTTCTAAAAATCTGTGTGATCACACACGGTACCTAAAAATCATGAAATTGACATGCAGCTAGAGTTTGACATTACAGTCCCAACGAAACTGGTTTCGTCAAATTCTGACTCCATTTGCTCACATAGCGTATTTTTAACTGTCAAAATATCGACTGTTTTTCACATTAAAAATCCGTACGGCTACATACTGACTTCAAAAATCACGGAAATTGAAGGCTAGCAATAATTTAATATTGCGGATCCAACAAAATTAGTTTCATCGAATTCTGAGATCATTTGAAAAACTGGCTATTTTTAAAGCCCTAAATAACCCGTTTAAATATATAAATATATTTAAAAACAATTAAATTTAATATTTAAAAATAAATATTATCGTATATATTCACATACGATATCATATAACTCCATAATATTCCTATATGAATCTCTAACTCGATATTTCAAATCCCGATATAAATCGATATTCGATTTATAATGAAATCCCTTTTATAAATATAAATAAATATTTATACATTTCAAAGGAATTCCACAGCGACTTTGATTTCGACATAAATCAAAATCTACACGACGAAATCTCGATTTTTCTCTTCCACTAGAAAAATATACTTCACCAGCTCCTAACGTTTCTTGCTTTTCACAGAAATCCGAATTAAAACGGCTTTTGTATATTCAATTGAAGTTCAAATCGCCAAATAACGAACTGCAGTGCCATTTCGAGCTCGGTTTTAATTGTAATATAATTATACGTTCAAACTTCGTTTATATAATATATTCGTTAACATATTTCAACTCTAAACCGAATTATATATTATAAATTGACCAATTCACATTATATTGTGAATTCCACCAATTTCGATTATTTCTGAATTAAATATATTATTTAATTATTATTTTAATTAAATATTCACTATAAATTAATTAATCGACCATTTGAATTCTAAATCACTATTTATATAATTAAATAAATTAATAATTATATCGTTGAAAAATGTGGGTCGTTACACTTTTCTTCCCTAATTTAAATAAATAACTAAACGATTTATTAAATAAATAAATCTTGATTTAAAAATCGGAAAGTATAAATACTTTCCCGAATTCGATATAATCGAATTCGACGATTAATTCTCTTCGAATAACTAATATTCGATTAACTCACTTAGAATAACTAATATTCGATTATCTCTCTTCGAATAACTTATATTCGGTTAACTCACCTCGAATAACTTATATTCGATAACTCTTTCTTTCGAATAAACGATATTAGATAATCTCTCTTCGAATAACTAATATTCGATTACTCCTTTTCGAATAACTAAATTCGATTAACTCCTTTCGATTAAACTAATCGCTAACTCCTTTCCTTTAACTCTATTCGAATAAACTATATTCGATACTCCTTTAACTCTATTCGAATAAACTATATTCGATACTCCTTTAACTCTATTTGAATAACTAATATTCGACTAACTCCTTTGGATTAACTCATTTGGATTAACTCAGTTTGATTAACTCCTCTTAACTAACTCGACTTATTTAACTGAACTTGATTAACTCCTATCGAATAACTAATATTTGATTAACTTATATTCGAATAAATATGTTTGTTTTAACTTTATTTCGAATAACTATATTCGATTTAACTTCATTTCGAATGAATAGATTCGATTTTCTCCTTTAACTCTATTCGAATAAATTATATTCGGTTAACTCATTCAACTCTATTGGTTAACTCTAATCGACTAGCTCTATTCAATTAACTCTAATCAACTAACTCTATTTGATTAACTCTATTGATTAAACCCTTTTGATTAACTCCCTTTCGAATAAGGAATATTTGATTCACTCTTCGTCCATATTCAGTTTCAAATATCGATGTTGAAACTGATTCTTACTTCTCTATATAAGTCCTGACTTATATATTCCATTTATCCAGTGATAACTATTTTACTTAATTTATAAAATATTATTTATAAATTAATCTGCTCCATTTATCTGTTTAATAGATTCTATTTATTCCTTTGATTTAATTCTATTATTTACCAAAAAAATATTCCTCTTTATAACTCTATTTGTAAATGTTTTACAAATATTTCCTTTCCAATTCTATTTGTAAATGTTTTACAAATATTTCCTTTTCAATTCGTTTCAAAAATATTTTCCTTTTCCTTATCCTATTTATTTTACAAATAAATATCCCTTACAATATCTTATTTATTTTCTAAATATTCCTTTGATTTAATTCTATTTATTTACCAAATAAATATTCCTCTTTATACCTTTATTTACTTTCTAAGTAAATAATCCTTTTCATAAAATTCTTTGATTTTATAAATATTTTCTTTATTAAATTCCTTTTTATAAAATCCCTGATTTTATAAATATTCTATTTCAATACACAGTTTGAAATTTCCCTTTTCTTTTCCAATATTTCTTTTGGTATTCAACAGTACCAAATAACAGGACCAGTGTCATTACAATCAATCACATAATATACATCACATCATATAACCCAATATATGAAAACAAACAGTATTATAAATATTGAGGAATCCTGTTGGATCCCTCCAACCTGTTTTCCTGCATCACAGATGTTAAACAACACGAGTATAAAATATTCTGATAAACAGAATCAATATTCAATTAACGATTTATACTTATATCATTATCTATAATTTCAACCAATACATAAGCAATTCTATCAAACAATCAACACACAGCAATCAACAGATAATTATCAGTTCTAAGAATATGTTATACAAATATAACTGTTCAGAGTTGGTGAGTTTTACTCCCATTTGGCGTTAACCGTTAAATAACGATTTGCGTCTGTTGATTCAGATGGACAATTTATTTTGCAATAAATTGTAATGAGCCCCAATTTACTTCCAATCAGTTCCATTCTATAGCCTGTGACTCTACGATCCTAACGGACCAGACCGTTCGTAAAACCAACGCTGTATGAATGAGATACTAATTCTATAAGATAATATACTATTTTAAATTAAAATAAAACTTACGATGTAATTGTTTTGGGCTTTACCTTTTTAATCGGCCCAAATCCTGTACTTGAAACCCAATCCAGCTTCACAATAATCCATCTCTCTTAAAGGAACCTCACGCTGTAGTCTTGGTTACAATGTGGCCACTTTCGAAAATATCTTGCCCCATGTCTCTTTTATTTTCTTTTTTCTTTTTAAACTGGCCTCCCACTTGATCATGCGGCCCATCCTCCCCCAAACCCTCGCCATGCCCATTCCCACTACAGGCATTCACCTTCTCCAATAACATAAACCCCTTCCAGGTAGTAACTCAGGAAACAGTCCACGCACAGTCCCTTCACATTTCCTGTACACACCCCCAACTCTAATGCCAAACTCCTCAATGCCAATTGCCACCAACGTCCCTACTTTACCCCAACACCACTCCCTTCTCGTTCTTATCATGCCGCTCCAGCAACTTCTCAAGGAAAACATATGGCACTTTGAAACTTTCAGCTCCACATTCTTTCCTCACTTCACGCGAAAACACTCAACGTACTCCAACTTCTCTTCCAGCCTCCTTCCACGCTTCCATTCAACTTTTGTTCTTCTAATCCCCAAGTCCACGAACTCGTCTCCCTTTCCTCACCATCTCGAGCTCCATCTAAAAACACTAAACCCAAACCTTTCAATCTCGAGCACGCCTACAGAGTCTCGTATTAGAGCTTTAATAGTTCACAAAAAGAAATGAATCTTCTTGCTTCCGTGTCTTGCTCTTCTACGCTGCTACAATCGCTCCACAGCTATCATGATTCTCGCTTGTTTATGTATTTATATGAATGTTTGAAGTTGCGGTTTGAAGGGATGGATGGGTTTTTCCCATGTTTTGATTTCTAAAACCTGATGCTCGAAAATGGGTTACTGTATTTATAGCTAACCCAAAACTTTCCATGAATTGAGTTTTGGCTAGAACTGTTGTAGAGTGTGACGTGAACTTGAACTCGTGGATGGCGTTGGAACAACAAAGAACAAAGTTGGGTACGTGGCTAAGAAAATGTCCATAATTCACTTGGTACTTTGCTGGAGATTTTCGTTTGTTCTTGTACTTCCACGCTTAGGTATGTGGAACAACGTTCAGCACTTAAAAATAGTAGTGTATCCTATGTTAAAAACGTTAAAATATGCGTGGTGTAGGAAGACAAACAAAAGTTCATGATACTAGTGAAATCTATATTACATTTGGTTCAAATTTTAGTGCTTAGTTTAATTATATTGTGTACGTCGCTATACACAATTCTGTCTACGTACGAACCACTAAGGACAGAACTAAAAATACCATTATAACAAGCAATGTGCCAGGATCCCAAAAATATAATAATATCGGTAGGTTAACTCATATTGTGAAACCCCTTATGTATTGGTTAAGGTTGCAAAATACTCCAAATAAAAAATTGCGTATTTAATTAATTAAAAATTCCAGTGAAATTCTAAAAATTAAATTATCACTACGTCTCAAAAGAATCTTGTCTAAATTCGAAACCGGTATCTAGTTATATTGAATAAACCGTTACGGCCGATAAACGGTTCTATAGCGACTATTTTACAATTTTATTTGGACACAACTCAAAATCTACCCGACTAAATCTCGATTTTTCTCTTCCACTAGAAAAATATACTTCACCAGGTCCATACGTTTCTTGTTTCATAGAAATCCGATTTAAAACGGCTTCTGTATATTCGTTTAAAGTTCGAATAGCCAAATCACGAATTGCCACGCCATTTCGAGCTCGATTATAATTATATTATAATTATACGTTCAAACTTTATTTAAATAATATATTCGTTATTATAAATAAAATTCTAAACTGAATTATATATTACAAATTGTCTAGTTCACATTATATTGTGAATTCTACTAATTCTGATTATTTCAGAATTAAATATATTATTATACTAAATTAAATATTCAATATTGTTTAATTAAATGACCATTTAATTCTCTAAATCACTTTATAAGTAATTAAATTAATTAATTATTATACTATTAATATACTGGACATTACATTCTTTCCCCCTTAAAATAATTTCGCCCTCGAAATTGCTAAGGTAGAAAACAAACCCTATTAACTGGTTAGAACTTATTTGTTCACTTCTTAACTTCAGATTCCACTGAACTAATTTAATTTCAATTAAAATATTAATTAATTCTTATCAATGAAAATTTTCAAAAATTCTGAAAATTTTCTAACATCTTAATTTTTCGAGAAATTTCTCCAGCACCTCCTTTGTATTGGTCAATAGCTCAAACTCAAACTCGCCTCTCTAGGCCTTCTTCAACTCAAAAGAAAAGCAAACAGCCAAACGGCTTGCCAATTCGGCTCATAAATCCCAAACTCATATCAAAATAAACTTGTATCTTTTTGTTGGGCATATCATTATATCTTTTCCATCTGCTATCAATTCAGCACATAACAATGTCATCCCAATCAAACTCCAATCGGTTTATATTCTCAAACCAAATCATTCGCTCATATCCAAGTCGAATTCCATTCGAACTCTAATCTCAAATTCCAAATTCTTAACTCATCAACTCAATTTCATTCCAGATTATTCTATAATCAAATCCAGTTTTATTTAACTTAGTTTAAGTTAAATTTTAATTTATTTACCTTTACCATCTTAATCTATTTAACTTCATATGTTAAACTTAAATTCCAGAATTTAAATTCCTGAGTTTATTTCAAATCAATTTGAAATCATAATACCAATTCAAAACCTTTGAATTTCTAAACAACTTGTTTCCTCAAAACAATTCAAAACAAAATCTTTGGTAGTAATCCGTTGCTTAGAAACTCAAAAATAAACACCGATGATGCACCATCGGAATTTATTTCCCAGCGATCAAAGTAATTTCAATACTATAACTTTTCAAACCATTCTTAAACATTTTCATTTTGAAATCAGTTCAAAATATCCTTCCAATGCTTGTAAACGATTTAAAATCTCCCAGGATTTTAAAATTCTAATATACTTAGTTCAATTCCATTTACAAACACTTCTCCAACTTTTAATTCCAAAATTGATTTTGAATTTAGATTTACTTCATCTTATTTCATATATATTATATTCATATGAATTCTGTGACGGCCTGGAATTTCGCTCGATCTGAATCAGTCATTAAACCGATCTAAACCGTTCGAAATCCCTGACTGTTGAGAACATGACAAATCAGAACACAAACAGAAGAACATTTCATTGTATATTACAACAATGCATCAGATTACAAGAATATACAGAGTATAAATGAATAAATTACATTCGATAAATATCAGAGATTACAATAAATTACATAGCAGCGGAAAATAATACAAAGCACAACTGAAGGTGATATACGGATACAGAGCTTTCCGGATATCATTCCAGCTGTAAACCAGGATCCTGTGAATATAAATCTGCAAAACCAAAACTACTAGCTGCCCGTGCGGAAAATAGGGGCACCCAGAGTTTAGGTTAAAACAATAAACTCCAGGTCAGTCATGTGACTGGTGTGAGAACTAAAACAGTTATTTATCTTTATTTTCAAAGTTAAGTAAATCAAGGGACCACGCCGTATAACACGGAACGGGTTTCCTCCCAAGAATACCAGTGCATAAAACAACAGCGCAATGCTAAATAAAGAAAAATGAAGCTGTTATAAGACCCAGGTCCTATCACACAATGCAACGCAAGCCCGGGGATAGGGTTTTCCCTTATAACAGCCAAAGCATGCTTGATACGTTTAAAACAAATCATTTGATACTATAATAAGTGTATAGTGTCAAAACATTTCAATCATAAATATCAATCATAGGCGGCATAGCTACCATCTACTATGTTGCCATACTAGTTCTACAATTAAAGACGAATTACACGTATTGGAAATTGGATTCCGTCATGAGTCGAGGCAAGGGACAAGATCCTCTCCGCGTTCGAGACACTCTAGCAAATGCCTCAGGATTACGCACACTGGGTAACCCTGGATGCGGCTGGGCCGGTCCTCACTTACGTTAGAGGATTAATTATGCCTGAACACACGTTTCCCGGTCCTTACAGACCTATAATCGAGGCGCCTCATTCCAACAACCACAAAGGTGAAAAGTATATAAATGTCAGGGCTGGTAAGTCACTGACACCACCAAAGCTAGAAAGAAACGTCGTGCTCTCCCAGCGGTCCGTATCCCGTTTTTAACTCATACCGAGGTGTGAGGCTCGCGAATACACGTTATACACAAAGCTGCCATGTAGGCGTGCTTTGATCATCAACCACAAGACTTTGCTTTTCAACAGAAGCCTTGATCCTTGCATCTTAGCGTGCCATACAGGCAATTCATGCCATGCGACTGATGTCCATCGATATACAACCTCTGAGCTCGTACGTCTCAGAGAAGGGCGTTAAGAAAAAGAATAAATTCTCCGCCGCCAAACAGATGTATATTTAATAGAAATCAATCAACACAGAATAAAATCCAGTGTCAGACACACAATCCATTTACAAGTCCATTCTGGGTCTGAACGAAACCGGAGGCACTTTCCTCGCATATCCATCCATCTCCAAGTACGTCTGGACGACCACCAACTATTTCCATCCTCTTGGGTGTACAGCCCAATCAGGATCGTCGGTAATTATCCAAACGAGGTGAAGACTTCCGGTCTTCGACCACCGTCTTCATCTTCGACATATCGTCGAATCGGTTATTCAGAATGGGTATAAACCCGGACTTTCCGAACAACCCGCGTATATTAAAAACAAATGTTACGCAAACACCACATACGCCTCATTCCAATTCATTAGTCACTAACCGCAAATTAGCAAGAGAACAATTTCCCAAACATTAACCCCGAAGGCCGAAACCAACATCAGATCAATACCCAGGAAACCATTCTTCTTAGCCAACCTACAGCTAGTTTCCAAATTCCACATTCTTAGGGAAAGGTTCCCATTAATTTTATCCAAGATAAATTCTTTAAAATTTATCCTGTAATCTTCCTTTGGATGTCATTTAAAACCAAATTATGGTTTTTCCACCTAGTCGAGATTAGCGAACCACAACGAAGTAATTATATATTTTATTTCCCAATCCCAACCTATTCATCCCATGAAGCAAAACTGGTAATACTCCATATCTAACACCATGGTGTTATCGGTAAAATTAATTACCATTTCACGTTCAAATCTAATTAAAGATTTAACTATCGCTTTGGAGCAAAACTGGCGATACTCCATTCTCGCTCATTTCTAAATTTGATAATTTAGATTACAAATTCACACTTCAATCTAATTGCAGATTCGTTAGAACTCCTTTTACTGGGTTAAAGAACTAGGTGTTATTTAAAACACAGTTCACGATAAACCCAAATCACATTCTATTTATTATCGGGTTAAAGAACTAGTGTTATTTAAAACACAGTTCACGATAAACCCATTTCAAATCCAATCAAATATATAAGAAATTCTGATTATTTAAAACCCCATTTTAAATCTAACTCATTTATTTAAAAATAATTGGGTTTTAAATTTAGTTCAAAACTAGTTCATTTCGATAAAAACTCATTTTTATCTTTTCAAATGTGGAGTTTTTCATCCCAAATTTTCCCAAATCATTTCTTATGATTTTATACAAATTATTACTATTTTTAATAATTTTATCAAGGCCCGTACAGTCGATTTCCAACAATGGCCATCGAACTGCACTTACAGCGACCTTTTTCGAATTTGATTTGGACGTATCTCCAAATCCAACCGTTAGATTTTGAATTTCTAATATTCGTTAGAAAGCTCTTTTCGATACGAACCCAACGGTTCCGGTTTTAGGAGAATCCGACGGTCGGATCTCCCGTAATGTCCGTTTGAAATAAATGGTCGAAATTCACGAACTGCCGCGGCGCGGCGCGTTCTATTCAGGCCATTATATTATATATATAATATATATTTCGTCGATTCCTATTTAAAACGAATTATATAAATAGTTTTAAATTCGTTTCAAAAGCAAATTCAACTTCCCTTTCAATTCGAGTCGAAATTGAATTCTTCTTTATAAATTCGTTTTAAAATTCATTTCTATTCAATTCAAATTTCAATTCAATTTAAATTCAATTCGAATTCATTTTCAATTCAATTCAATTCAATTCAAATTGGTTTTCTATTCGATTCAAATTCATTTTATATTCAAATTAAATTCGTTTCGTTTTCTATTTGAATCAAGTTCATTATATATTCAATTTGAAATCAAATTGGTTTTCTATTCCATTCAATTCAAAATCGTTTTATATTCAATTCAAATCGAAATCGTTATATATTCAATTCATTTCGAAATCGTTTTATATTCAATTCATTTCGAAATCGTTATATATTCAATTCATTTCGAAATCGTTATATATTCAATTCATTTCGAAATCGTTATATATTCAATTCAAATCGAAATCGTTATATATTCAATTCATTTCGAAATCGTTATATATTCAATTCAAATCGAAATCGTTATATATTCAATTCATTTCGAAATCGTTTTATATTCAATTCATTTCGAAATCGTTATATATTCAATTCATTTCGAAATCGTTTTATATTCAATTCATTTCGAAATCGTTTTATATTCAATTCATTTCGAAATCGTTTTATATTCAATTCATTTCGAAATCGTTTTATATTCAATTCATTTCGAAATCGTTATATATTCAATTCAAATCGAAATCGTTATATATTCAATTCATTTCGAAATCGTTATATATTCAATTCATTTCGAAATCGTTATATATTCAATTCATTTCGAAATCGTTAAAATCGATATAAATATCGTTCACGTCAAAATGGCGTCAATCTAATCAACACGGCTTTATATATTCTATTTCAAATATTTCTTTTTGTCAGCACACGACTAATCTCAACGAATGAGTACCGTCCGTGTGTGACTATTTTTGTTAAAATATTTCGTTCAACACATGACTAATCTCAACGGATGAGTACAGTCAACACATGAACCTTTATTTTATATATATTGATAAAGATGTAAATTTTATTATAAAAATAATTCGTTCAACACATGACTAATCTCAACGGATGAGTACAGTCAACACATGAACCTTTATTTTATATATTGATAAAGATGTAAATTTTATTATTAAAATATTTCGTTCAACACATGAGTAATCTCAACGGATGAGTACAGTCAACACATGAACCTTTACTTTATATTGATAAAGATGTAAATTTTATTATTAAAATATTTCGTTCAACACATGACTAATCTCAACGGATGAGTACAGTCAACACATGAACCTTTATTTTAGATTGATAAAGATGTAAATTTTATTATAAAAATAATTCGTTCAACACATGACTAATCTCAACGGATGAGTACAGTCAACACATGAACCTTTATTTTATATTATTGATAAAGATGTAAATTTTATTATTAAAATATTTCGTTCAACACATGACTAATCTCAACGGATGAGTACAGTCAACACATGAACCTTTATTTTATATTATTCTTTATCTTCTAAATTGGAATGAGGCCCAATCAATCACCATATAAAATTAATTATATGGATTTTCATACAACACATGTATATAATAACATTGAAAAATAATCAACCATCAACCAAAGTGCACTACACTGTATAAGCATCAAATATAGATATATAACGCTTATAACAGCCTGTCAATCTATCGATCGACATTTTTAATCAATCAGGATGAGTGAACTTCATATTTCATCCCAACACCCGTGTGGGGTTTCAAACAATCAAACACAGATTTTATTTGTGCAGTTGGGCGATGTGTGAAATTCATCGTCCCAATCAATGTCAGTCAAATTAGTGTACATAAACAAACCGTCCGGTTTGTAAATGAATATTTTATTTTATTCACTTCACGTTAAAAATTATATTTTTAACGATAAAACATTTTATTTTAACATATGAATATCTATTCAGTTCATTTACAAAATAAAAATGATATTTTTATTTTTCTAACATATTTTAGAAAATTTCGGCGGCATAACGGCATGATACTAGAAACGGGACGAGGCCTAGCCTTATCCCCGGTCTAGTGAAGGCCCACGCCATTCACACATCAATCAAATCCATTCAATTCACCAAACAATTCAATTCAAACCAAATAATCTAACCAACTACACAACCAAACAATTAAACAAACAAGCCATCCATGGTCTGTGGATGACGGGTGTCGGGTGCTACTAAACACCGTCTACATCCTAGTATATATATATAACTAGAAAAAGAGATTTTGAGTGAGAAGTTCTCACCAATAGCTATCCAACTCCACGGCACTTTATTTAGAGAAATCTTCTTTGCTATCGCATCTTCTTGTGCCCGTAGTCACTATATATATAAAAATCACACATTTTTATATTTCGATGTCTCTTAAAATAAAAATCACATTTTTATTTATTCACTTTCAATTTAAAAAAACATATTTTTATAATCACTTCATATATTTAAAAATCGAATTTTATTTCGTTACTCAATATATAAAAATCGAATCTTTACTACTATGTTATATAGATAAAAATTATATTTTTATCACGCTATTTTCCATATAAAGTTTTCGCCTTTTTAAAAACAATAGACTTCGCCTTTTCAAATTTAAAGATTTCACCTTTATAAAAATCTCATTTTTATCTTTTCTACACATATAAAGATGATATTTTTAATCTTCCTATCATGTAAAAATTATATTTTTAATCCTCTACCTAACCAAAAATCATATTTTTACATCATCTATATAGTAAAGACTATATTTTTAATACTTTGAAAATATAAAAATCATATTTTTACTACTTTAAAAACATAAAAGATTACATTTTTATAACTTTACCACATAAATAAAATTCAGTTTATATAATGAATAAATTTCAGTTTATATATTAAATAAAATTCAGTTTATATAATGAATAAATTTCAGTTTATATATTAAATAAAATTCAGTTTATATATAATGAATAAATTCAGAAAAACTTACAGGGGGGGCTTCTCCGTTCGTCAGTGGCTGAGGGAGGGGGGGGGGACTCGTGGCGGAGGCGCCGGAGGTGGGGGTTCAGAGGGCGGCGTCGGCGAATGGGAGGGGCGGGGGTTTTGCGGCTGTCGATTAGGGCAGGGGGGGTCGGAGCTTCGAGGTGGCGAAGGAGGAGAAGGGGAGGGCGGCGAGCTGAGGGAGGGGGTCGCGGGGTCCATCGGGGAGGGGCGGCGGCGGCTTCCCTCCCCCCGTCGCTCCCGTTTTTTATTTTTTTTTTCTTCTTTTTTTTTTCCTTGGATCGAACGAATGGTAGAAGGGGGGCCAGAACGAGATAAAAGTGGGGAAAGAGTTTTATTTATTTTTTTATTATTTTTATTTAATTTAAAAAGTTGACTTTTACAAACGAACTCGAAACGAGGCCCACCGCCTGTCGTCCATAGCGTTTTACCCCCATTCCGAACACAATGGGATATGTTCCGCAAGTTGATTTGATCGTTTCGATCAGTTTCCTTTGAATTTACATTTAAATCACTATATTGAATTTTAAACGTACATTTCAAATTACCGGGGTCACATACTAACTCTAAAAATTCCAGGAAAATATTTTCTAGCTTCGTACTGACGATACGGTCCTAACAAAACTAGTTTCGTCGAATTCTGAGACCGTTGGAAAAATGGCCAATTTCCAGTCGATTAAAATCAACTGAAATGGTCAAAACACGTTTTCCTTTGCCACGCTCACATATTGATTCGAAAAATTATGAAATTTGAAATCTAGCAATAACTTGACACTGCGGATCCAACAAAAGTGGTTTCGTCGAAATCCGAGGTCATTTGCAAAATGTCCATTTTTAAGGGCCTGAATTCCATAGCGACTATTCAGAATTTTCAACTGGACATATCTTTTGATTATCACTATGAAATCTTGCTTTGTCGGATTCGTTGGAAAGATATTACCAATTAGATCCTAAGGTTTTTGGTTTCACTAAAATCCGGATTATTTTGCACCCGGTATGTTCAATTGAAGTTTGAAATCGAATTATCGAACTACCGCGCCATTTTCAATTCTATTTATAATTATATATAATTATTTATATTCTAACGACGACGCGTATAAATATATACGTTGAATTCTATTCAAAATAAATTTCTCGTCAATATTATTTAAAATAATTCATTTTAAATAATCAAAATTCGCTAAAATTGCAAAATTAAAAATTTTAAACTGGCCCAGATTTTCCAGGTTATTACAATCTCCCCCACTTAAAACTTTTCGTCCCCGAAAAGGAACAAAGTCGAAAGTGGTTTGATTAATCAACTCTATGTTTGATTTGGCTTCCATTCTCCAACTTTTCAGTTTCTGAGAATTTTCAAATTTTCAAAAATTTGGCTAACACCCTAAATTTTCGAAAAATTTCGCCATAACCTCCCCTGCACCGGGAGCATCGGGGAATTTCAAATAGCTTCCCCGGTCCTTCAGATCTCAAAAAGAAAAAGAAAAAGAAAAAGCCAAGCGGCTAGCCAATAGGCTCATAAAATCATCATCACCCAAACAAAACAGTAAATTATGTAGTAAACATGTACCTATTTGTCGGGCAAACAAATTTTATTCTCTGCTCTAGCCTCCTTGCTATGACCTGTTCAATGTAAGTATATGTATATGCAAGCAAATGCAACCAATTTTCAATACAGTTCAATATTTGGTTTAATTAGGCTAAATGGTTCAAAATTAGCAAACAAATAAACAAACAATGCAAATATCAATCAATTAGTGGATTAGAGTTTTCAAATTCATAAATTTGACATATATACAGAAAATCTTGTTGTTGATGCCAATTCACAACAATGTGTTCTAACTATATTAGTTTTGGTTCTCACACCAGTCGAATGGAAATATATCGATATCACACCTTCGTTACTCGAACATGAATACTAATGACAACTAGTCAATCATTAGAATCATCTTCGGGCCACTAGAGTATGATTCTATATCTATCCAATATATTAAAACTTCGAATATACGTTCATGACGCGTATATGCAAAATCCTTATATATCGGATTGTCCATATTCAAAATAAATAAATAGTCAAATACGTTTTAAAATGGTTTAAATTTCAAAACAAAATGGTTTTCAATTGAAAAATATACTCTTCACACTCGTTCTAGGATACTACTGATCCTATCTCTAACGAGTCATTCTAATTGGATATTACTAATCCAATATCTGATGAATTCTTTCGTATGGTTCTAATGTGTCTTGTTCTCGAGCTCTGTAAACCGAAGCTCCGATACCAAATGTGACGGCCTGGAATTTCGCTCGATCTGAATTAGTCGTTAAACCGATCTAAACCGTTCGAAATCCCTGACTGTTGAGAACATGACAAATCAGAACACAAACAGAAGAACATTTCATTGTATATTACAACAATGCATCAGATTACAAGAATATACAGAGTATAAATGAATAAATTACATTCGATAAATATCAGAGATTACAATAAATTACATAGCAGCGGAAAATAATACAAAGCACAACTGAAGGTGATATACGGATACAGAGCTTTCCGGATATCATTCCAGCTGTAAACCAGGATCCTGTGAATATAAATCTGCAAAACCAAAACTACTAGCTGCCCGTGCGGAAAATAGGGGCACCCAGAGTTTAGGTTAAAACAATAAACTCCAGGTCAGTCATGTGACTGGTGTGAGAACTAAAACAGTTATTTATCTTTATTTTCAAAGTTAAGTAAATCAAGGGACCACGCCGTATAACACGGAACGGGTTTCCTCCCAAGAATACCAGTGCATAAAACAACAGCGCAATGCTAAATAAAGAAAAATGAAGCTGTTATAAGACCCAGGTCCTATCACACAATGCAACGCAAGCCCGGGGATAGGGTTTTCCCTTATAACAGCCAAAGCATGCTTGATACGTTTAAAACAAATCATTTGATACTATAATAAGTGTATAGTGTCAAAACATTTCAATCATAAATATCAATCATAGGCGGCATAGCTACCATCTACTATGTCGCCATACTAGTTCTACAATTAAAGACGAATTACACGTATTGGAAATTGGATTCCGTCATGAGTCGAGGCAAGGGGCAAGATCCTCTCCGCGTTCGAGACACTCTAGCAAATGCCTCAGGATTACGCACACTGGGTAACCCTGGATGCGGCTGGGCCGGTCCTCACTTACGTTAGAGGATTAATTATGCCTGAACACACGTTTCCCGGTCCTTACAGACCTATAATCGAGGCGCCTCATTCCAACAACCACAAAGGTGAAAAGTATATAAATGTCAGGGCTGGTAAGTCACTGACACCACCAAAGCTAGAAAGAAACGTCGTGCTCTCCCAGCGGTCCGTATTCCGTTTTTAACTCATACCGAGGTGTGAGGCTCACGAATACACGTTATACACAAAGCTGCCACGTAGGCGTGCTTTGATCATCAACCACAAGACTTTGCTTTTCAACAGAAGCCTTGATCCTTGCATCTTAGCGTGCCACACAGGCAATTCATGCCATGCGACTGATGTCCATCGATATACAACCTCTGAGCTCGTACGTCTCAGAGAAGGGCGTTAAGCAAAAGAATAAATTCTCCGCCGCCAAACAGATGTATATTTAATAGAAATCAATCAACACAGAATTAAATCCAGTGTTAGACACACAATCCATTTACAAGTCCGTTCTGGGTCTGAACGAAACCGGAGGCACTTTCCTCGCATATCCATCCATCTCCAAGTACGTCTGGACGACCACCAACTATTTCCATCCTCTTGGGTGTACAGCCCAATCAGGATCGTCGGTAATTATCCAAACGAGGTGAAGACTTCCGGTCTTCGACCACCGTCTTCATCTTCGACATATCGTCGAATCGGTTATTCAGAATGGGTATAAACCCGGACTTTCCGAACAACCCGCGTATATTAAAAACAAATGTTACGCAAACACAACATACGCCTCATTCCAATTCATTAGTCACTAACCGCAAATTAGCAAGAGAACAATTTCCCAAACATTAACCCCGAAGGCCGAAACCAACATCAGATCAATACCCAGGAAACCATTCTTCTTAGCCAACCTACAGCTAGTTTCCAAATTCCACATTCTTAGGGAAAGGTTCCCATTAATTTTATCCAAGATAAATTCTTTAAAATTTATCCTGTAATCTTCCTTTGGATGTCATTTAAAACCAAATTATGGTTTTTCCACCTAGTCGAGATTAGCGAACCACAACGAAGTAATTATATATTTTATTTCCCAATCCCAACCTATTCATCCCATGAAGCAAAACTGGTAATACTCCATATCTAACACCGTGGTGTTATCGGTAAAATTAATTACCATTTCACGTTCAAATCTAATTAAAGATTTAACTATCGCTTTGGAGCAAAACTGGCGATACTCCATTCTCGCTCATTTCTAAATTTGATAATTTAGATTACAAATTCACACTTCAATCTAATTGCAGATTCGTTAGAACTCCTTTTACTGGGTTAAAGAACTAGGTGTTATTTAAAACACAGTTCACGATAAACCCAAATCACATTCTATTTATTTTCGGGTTAAAGAACTAGTGTTATTTAAAACACAGTTCACGATAAACCCATTTCAAATCCAATCAAATATATAAGAAATTCCGATTATTTAAAACCCCTTTTTAAATCTAACTCATTTATTTAAAAATAATTGGGTTTTAAATTTAGTTCAAAACTAGTCCATTTCGATAAAAACCCATTTTTATCTTTTCAAATGTGGAGTTTTTCATCCCAAATTTTCCCAAATCATTTCTTATGATTTTATACAAATTATTACTATTTTTAATAATTTTATCAAGGCTCGTACAGTCGATTTCCAACAATGGCCATCGAACTGCACTTACAGCGACCTTTTTCGAATTTGATTTGGACGTATCTCCAAATCCAACCGTTAGATTTTGAATTTCTAATATTCGTTAGAAAGCTCTTTTCGATACGAACCCAACGGTTCCGGTTTTAGGAGAATCCGACGGTCGGATCTCCCGTAATGTCCGTTTCAAATAAATGGTCGAAATTCACGAACTGCCGCGGCGCGGCGCGTTCTATTCAGGCCATTATATTATATATATAATATATATATAATATATATTTCGTCGATTCCTATTTAAAACGAATTATATAAATAGTTTTAAATTCGTTTCAAAAGCAAATTCAACTTCCCTTTCAATTCGAGTCAAAATTGAATTCTTCTTTATAAATTCGTTTTAAAATTCATTTCTATTCAATTCAAATTTCAATTCAATTTAAATTCAATTCGAATTCGTTTTCAATTCAATTCAATTCAAATTGGTTTTCTATTCGATTCAAATTCATTTTCTATTCAAATTAAATTCGTTTCGTTTTCTATTTGAATCAAGTTCATTATATATTCAATTTGAAATCAAATTGGTTTTCTATTCCATTCAATTCGAAATCGTTTTATATTCAATTCAAATCGAAATCGTTATATATTCAATTCATTTCGAAATCGTTTTATATTCAATTCATTTCAAAATCGTTATATATTCAATTCATTTCGAAATCGTTATATATTCAATTCATTTCGAAATCGTTATATATTCAATTCAAATCGAAATCGTTATATATTCAATTCATTTCGAAATCGTTATATATTCAATTCAAATCGAAATCGTTATATATTCAATTCATTTCGAAATCGTTTTATATTCAATTCATTTCGAAATCGTTATATATTCAATTCATTTCGAAATCGTTTTATATTCAATTCATTTCGAAATCGTTTTATATTCAATTCATTTCGAAATCGTTTTATATTCAATTCATTTCGAAATCGTTTTATATTCAATTCATTTCGAAATCGTTATATATTCAATTCAAATCGAAATCGTTATATATTCAATTCATTTCGAAATCGTTATATATTCAATTCATTTCGAAATCGTTATATATTCAATTCATTTCGAAATCGTTAAAATCGATATAAATATCGTTCACGTCAAAATGGCGTCAATCTAATCAACACGGCTTTATATATTCTATTTCAAATATTTCTTTTTGTCAGCACACGACTAATCTCAACGAATGAGTACCGTCCGTGTGTGACTATTTTTGTTAAAATATTTCGTTCAACACATGACTAATCTCAACGGATGAGTACAGTCAACACATGAACCTTTATTTTATATATATTGATAAAGATGTAAATTTTATTATAAAAATAATTCGTTCAACACATGACTAATCTCAACGGATGAGTACAGTCAACACATGAACCTTTATTTTATATATTGATAAAGATGTAAATTTTATTATTAAAATATTTCGTTCAACACATGAGTAATCTCAACGGATGAGTACAGTCAACACATGAACCTTTACTTTATATTGATAAAGATGTAAATTTTATTATTAAAATATTTCGTTCAACACATGACTAATCTCAACGGATGAGTACAGTCAACACATGAACCTTTATTTTAGATTGATAAAGATGTAAATTTTATTATAAAAATAATTCGTTCAACACATGACTAATCTCAACGGATGAGTACAGTCAACACATGAACCTTTATTTTATATTATTGATAAAGATGTAAATTTTATTATTAAAATATTTCGTTCAACACATGACTAATCTCAACGGATGAGTACAGTCAACACATGAACCTTTATTTTATATTATTCTTTATCTTCTAAATTGGAATGAGGCCCAATCGATCACCATATAAAATTAATTATATGGATTTTCATACAACACATGTATATAATAACATTGAAAAATAATCAACCATCAACCAAAGTGCACTACACTGTATAAGCATCAAATATAGATATATAACGCTTATAACAGCCTGTCAATCTATCGATCGACATTTTTAATCAATCAGGATGAGTGAACTTCATATTTCATCCCAACACCCGTGTGGGGTTTCAAACAATCAAACACAGATTTTATTTGTGCAGTTGGGCGATGTGTGAAATTTATCGTCCCAATCAATGTCAGTCAAATTAGTGTACATAAACAAACCGTCCGGTTTGTAAATGAATATTTTATTTTATTCACTTCACGTTAAAAATTATATTTTTAACGATAAAACATTTTATTTTAACATATGAATATCTATTCAGTTCATTTACAAAATAAAAATGATATTTTTATTTTTCTAACATATTTTAGAAAATTTCGGCGGCATAACGGCATGATACTAGAAACGGGACGAGGCCTAGCCTTATCCCCGGTCTAGTGAAGGCCCACGCCATTCACACATCAATCAAATCCATTCAATTCACCAAACAATTCAATTCAAACCAAATAATCTAACCAACTACACAACCAAACAATTAAACAAACAAGCCATCCATGGTCTGTGGATGACGGGTGTCGGGTGCTACTAAACACCGTCTACATCCTAGTATATATATATAACTAGAAAAAGAGATTTTGAGTGAGAAGTTCTCACCAATAGCTATCCAACTCCACGGCATTTTATTTAGAGAAATCTTCTTTGCTATCGCATCTTCTTGTGCCCGTAGTCACTATATATATAAAAATCACACATTTTTATATTTCGATGTCTCTTAAAATAAAAATCACATTTTATTTATTCACTTTCAATTTAAAAAAACATATTTTTATAATCACTTCATATATTTAAAAATCGAATTTTATTTCGTTACTCAATATATAAAAATCGAATCTTTACTACTATGTTATATAGATAAAAATTATATTTTTATCACGCTATTTTCCATATAAAGTTTTCGCCTTTTTAAAAACAATAGACTTCGCCTTTTCAAATTTAAAGATTTCACCTTTATAAAAATCTCATTTTTATCTTTTCTACACATATAAAGATGATATTTTTAATCTTCCTATCATGTAAAAATTATATTTTTAATCCTCTACCTAACCAAAAATCATATTTTTACATCATCTATATAGTAAAGACTATATTTTTAATACTTTAAAAATATAAAAATCATATTTTTACTACTTTAAAAACATAAAAGATTACATTTTTATAACTTTACCACATAAATAAAATTCAGTTTATATAATGAATAAATTTCAGTTTATATATTAAATAAAATTCAGTTTATATAATGAATAAATTTCAGTTTATATATTAAATAAAATTCAGTTTATATATAATGAATAAATTCAGAAAAACTTACAGGGGGGGCTTCTCCGTTCGTCAGTGGCTGAGGGAGGGGGGGGACTCGTGGCGGAGGCGCCGGAGGTGGGGGTTCAGAGGGCGGCGTCGGCGAATGGGAGGGGCGGGGGTTTTGCGGCTGTCGATTAGGGCAGGGGGGGTCGGAGCTTCGAGGTGGCGAAGGAGGAGAAGGGGAGGGCGGCGAGCTGAGGGAGGGGGTCGCGGGGTCCATCGGGGAGGGGCGGCGGCGGCTTCCCTCCCCCCGTCGCTCCCGTTTTTTATTTTTTTTTTCTTCTTTTTTTTCCTTGGATCGAACGAATGGTAGAAGGGGGGCCAGAACGAGATAAAAGTGGGGAAAGAGTTTTATTTATTTTTTTATTATTTTTATTTAATTTAAAAAGTTGACTTTTACAAACGAATTCGAAACGAGGCCCACCGCCTGTCGTCCATAGCGTTTTACCCCCATTCCGAACACAATGGGATATGTACCGCAAGTTGATTTGATCGTTTCGATCAGTTTCCTTTGAATTTACATTTAAATCACTATATTGAATTTTAAACGTACATTTCAAATTACCGGGGTCACATACTAACTCTAAAAATTCCAGGAAAATATTTTCTAGCTTCGTATTGACGATACGGTCCTAACAAAACTAGTTTCGTCGAATTCTGAGACCGTTGGAAAAATGGCCAATTTCCAGTCGATTAAAATCAACTGAAATGGTCAAAACACGTTTTCCTTTGCCATGCTCACATATTGATTCGAAAAATTATGAAATTTGAAATCTAGCAATAACTTGACACTGCGGATCCAACAAAAGTGGTTTCGTCGAAATCCGAGGTCATTTGCAAAATGTCCATTTTTAAGGGCCTGAATTCCATAGCGACTATTCAGAATTTTCAACTGGACATATCTTTTGATTCTCACTATGAAATCTTGCTTTGTCGGATTCGTTGGAAAGATATTACCAATTAGATCCTAAGGTTTTTGGTTTCACTAAAATCCGGATTATTTTGCACCCGGTATGTTCAATTGAAGTTTGAAATCGAATTATCGAACTACCGCGCCATTTTCAATTCTATTTATAATTATATATAATTATTTATATTCTAACGACGACGCGTATAAATATATACGTTGAATTCTATTCAAAATAAATTACTCGTCAATATTATTTAAAATAATTCATTTTAAATAATCAAAATTCGCTAAAATTGCCAAACTAAAAATTTTCAACTGGCCCAGATTTTCCGGGTTATTACAATCTCCCCCACTTAAAACTTTTCGTCCCCGAAAAGGAACAAAGTCGAAAGTGGTTTGATTAATCAACTCTATGTTTGATTTGGCTTCCATTCTCCAACTTTTCAGTTTCTGAGAATTTTCAAATTTTCAAAAATTTGGCTAACACCCTAAATTTTCGAAAAATTTCGCCATAACCTCCCCTGCACCGGGAGCATCGGGGAATTTCAAATAGCTTCCCCGGTCCTTCAGATCTCAAAAAGAAAAAGAAAAAGAAAAAGCCAAGCGGCTAGCCAATAGGCTCATAAAATCATCATCACCCAAACAAAACAGTAAATTATGTAGTAAACATGTACCTATTTGTCGGGCAAACAAATTTTATTCTCTGCTCTAGCCTCCTTGCTATGACCTGTTCAATGTAAGTATATGTATATGCAAGCAAATGCAACCAATTTTCAATACAGTTCAATATTTGGTTTAATTAGGCTAAATGGTTCAAAATTAGCAAACAAATAAACAAACAATGCAAATATCAATCAATTAGTGGATTAGAGTTTTCAAATTCATAAATTTGACATATATACAGAAAATCTTGTTGTTGATGCCAATTCACAACAATGTGTTCTAACTATATTAGTTTTGGTTCTCACACCAGTCGAATGGAAATATATCGATATCACACCTTCGTTACTCGAACATGAATACTAATGACAACTAGTCAATCATTAGAATCATCTTCGGGCCACTAGAGTATGATTCTATATCTATCCAATATATTAAAACTTCGAATATACGTTCATGACGCGTATATGAAAAATCCTTATATATCGGATTGTCCATATTCAAAATAAATAAATAGTCAAATACGTTTTAAAATGGTTTAAATTTCAAAACAAAATGGTTTTCAATTGAAAAATATACTCTTCACACTCGTTCTAGGATACTACTGATCCTATCTCTAACGAGTCATTCTAATTGGATATTACTAATCCAATATCTGATGAATTCTTTCGTATGGTTCTAATGTGTCTTGTTCTCGAGCTCTGTAAACCAAAGCTCCGATACCAAATGTGACGGCCTGGAATTTCGCTCGATCTGAATCAGTCGTTAAACCGATCTAAACCGTTCGAAATCCCTGATTGTTGAGAACATGACAAATCAGAACACAAACAGAAGAACATTTCATTGTATATTACAACAATGCATCAGATTACAAGAATATACAGAGTATAAATGAATAAATTACATTCGATAAATATCAGAGATTACAATAAATTACATAGCAGCGGAAAATAATACAAAGCACAACTGAAGGTGATATACGGATACAGAGCTTTCCGGATATCATTCCAGCTGTAAACCAGGATCCTGTGAATATAAATCTGCAAAACCAAAACTACTAGCTGCCCGTGCGGAAAATAGGGGCACCCAGAGTTTAGGTTAAAACAATAAACTCCAGGTCAGTCATGTGACTGGTGTGAGAACTAAACAGTTATTTATCTTTATTTTCAAAGTTAAGTAAATCAAGGGACCACGCCGTATAACACGGAACGGGTTTCCTCCCAAGAATACCAGTGCATAAAACAACAGCGCAATGCTAAATAAAGAAAAATGAAGCTGTTATAAGACCCAGGTCCTATCACACAATGCAACGCAAGCCCGGGGATAGGGTTTTCCCTTATAACAGCCAAAGCATGCTTGATACGTTTAAAACAAATCATTTGATACTATAATAAGTGTATAGTGTCAAAACATTTCAATCGTAAATATCAATCATAGGCGGCATAGCTACCATCTACTATGTCGCCATACTAGTTCTACAATTAAAGACGAATTACACGTATAGGAAATTGGATTCCGTCATGAGTCGAGGCAAGGGGCAAGATCCTCTCCGCGTTCGAGACACTCTAGCAAATGCCTCAGGATTACGCACACTGGGTAACCCTGGATGCGGCTGGGCCGGTCCTCACTTACGTTAGAGGATTAATTATGCCTGAACACACGTTTCCCGGTCCTTACAGACCTATAATCGAGGCGCCTCATTCCAACAACCACAAAGGTGAAAAGTATATAAATGTCAGGGCTGGTAAGTCACTGACACCACCAAAGCTAGAAAGAAACGTCGTGCTCTCCCAGCGGTCCGTATCCCGTTTTTAACTCATACCGAGGTGTGAGGCTCGCGAATACACGTTATACACAAAGCTGCCACGTAGGCGTGCTTTGATCATCAACCACAAGACTTTGCTTTTCAACAGAAGCCTTGATCCTTGCATCTTAGCGTGCCACACAGGCAATTCATGCCATGCGACTGATGTCCATCGATATACAACCTCTGAGCTCGTACGTCTCAGAGAAGGGCGTTAAGCAAAAGAATAAATTCTCCGCCGCCAAACAGATGTATATTTAATAGAAATCAATCAACACAGAATTAAATCCAGTGTCAGACACACAATCCATTTACAAGTCCGTTCTGGGTCTGAACGAAACCGGAGGCACTTTCCTCGCATATCCATCCATCTCCAAGTACGTCTGGACGACCACCAACTATTTCCATCCTCTTGGGTGTACAGCCCAATCAGGATCGTCGGTAATTATCCAAACGAGGTGAAGACTTCCGGTCTTCGACCACCGTCTTCATCTTCGACATATCGTCGAATCGGTTATTCAGAATGGGTATAAACCCGGACTTTCTGAACAACCCGCGTATATTAAAAACAAATGTTACGCAAACACAACATACGCCTCATTCCAATTCATTAGTCACTAACCGCAAATTAGCAAGAGAACAATTTCCCAAACATTAACCCCGAAGGCCGAAACCAACATCAGATCAATACCCAGGAAACCATTCTTCTTAGCCAACCTACAGCTAGTTTCCAAATTCCACATTCTTAGGGAAAGGTTCCCATTAATTTTATCCAAGATAAATTCTTTAAAATTTATCCTGTAATCTTCCTTTGGATGTCATTTAAAACCAAATTATGGTTTTTCCACCTAGTCGAGATTAGCGAACCACAACGAAGTAATTATATATTTTATTTCCCAATCCCAACCTATTCATCCCATGAAGCAAAACTGGTAATACTCCATATCTAACACCGTGGTGTTATCGGTAAAATTAATTACCATTTCACGTTCAAATCTAATTAAAGATTTAACTATCGCTTTGGAGCAAAACTGGCGATACTCCATTCTCGCTCATTTCTAAATTTGATAATTTAGATTACAAATTCACACTTCAATCTAATTGCAGATTCGTTAGAACTCCTTTTACTGGGTTAAAGAACTAGGTGTTATTTAAAACACAGTTCACGATAAACCCAAATCACATTCTATTTATTATCGGGTTAAAGAACTAGTGTTATTTAAAACACAGTTCACGATAAACCCATTTCAAATCCAATCAAATATATAAGAAATTCCGATTATTTAAAACCCCTTTTTAAATCTAACTCATTTATTTAAAAATAATTGGGTTTTAAATTTAGTTCAAAACTAGTCCATTTCGATAAAAACCCATTTTTATCTTTTCAAATGTGGAGTTTTTCATCCCAAATTTTCCCAAATCATTTCTTATGATTTTATACAAATTATTACTATTTTTAATAATTTTATCAAGGCCCGTACAGTCGATTTCCAACAATGGCCATCGAACTGCACTTACAGCGACCTTTTTCGAATTTGATTTGGACGTATCTCCAAATCCAACCGTTAGATTTTGAATTTCTAATATTCGTTAGAAAGCTCTTTTCGATACGAACCCAACGGTTCCGGTTTTAGGAGAATCCGACGGTCGGATCTCCCGTAATGTCCGTTTCAAATAAATGGTCGAAATTCACGAACTGCCGCGGCGCGGCGCGTTCTATTCAGGCCATTATATTATATATATAATATATATATAATATATATTTCGTCGATTCCTATTTAAAACGAATTATATAAATAGTTTTAAATTCGTTTCAAAAGCAAATTCAACTTCCCTTTCAATTCGAGTCAAAATTGAATTCTTCTTTATAAATTCGTTTTAAAATTCATTTCTATTCAATTCAAATTTCAATTCAATTTAAATTCAATTCGAATTCGTTTTCAATTCAATTCAATTCAAATTGGTTTTCTATTCGATTCAAATTCATTTTCTATTCAAATTAAATTCGTTTCATTTTCTATTTGAATCAAGTTCATTATATATTCAATTTGAAATCAAATTGGTTTTCTATTCCATTCAATTCGAAATCGTTTTATATTCAATTCAAATCGAAATCGTTATATATTCAATTCATTTCGAAATCGTTTTATATTCAATTCATTTCGAAATCGTTATATATTCAATTCATTTCGAAATCGTTATATATTCAATTCATTTCGAAATCGTTATATATTCAATTCAAATCGAAATCGTTATATATTCAATTCATTTCGAAATCGTTATATATTCAATTCAAATCGAAATCGTTATATATTCAATTCATTTCGAAATCGTTTTATATTCAATTCATTTCGAAATCGTTATATATTCAATTTATTTCGAAATCGTTTTATATTCAATTCATTTCGAAATCGTTTTATATTCAATTCATTTCGAAATCGTTTTATATTCAATTCATTTCGAAATCGTTTTATATTCAATTCATTTCGAAATCGTTATATATTCAATTCAAATCGAAATCGTTATATATTCAATTCATTTCGAAATCGTTATATATTCAATTCATTTCGAAATCGTTATATATTCAATTCATTTCGAAATCGTTAAAATCGATATAAATATCGTTCACGTCAAAATGGCGTCAATCTAATCAACACGGCTTTATATATTCTATTTCAAATATTTCTTTTTGTCAGCACACGACTAATCTCAACGAATGAGTACCGTCCGTGTGTGACTATTTTTGTTAAAATATTTCGTTCAACACATGACTAATCTCAACGGATGAGTACAGTCAACACATGAACCTTTATTTTATATATATTGATAAAGATGTAAATTTTATTATAAAAATAATTCGTTCAACACATGACTAATCTCAACGGATGAGTACAGTCAACACATGAACCTTTATTTTATATATTGATAAAGATGTAAATTTTATTATTAAAATATTTCGTTCAACACATGAGTAATCTCAACGGATGAGTACAGTCAACACATGAACCTTTACTTTATATTGAAAAAGATGTAAATTTTATTATTAAAATATTTCGTTCAACACATGACTAATCTCAACGGATGAGTACAGTCAACACATGAACCTTTATTTTAGATTGATAAAGATGTAAATTTTATTATAAAAATAATTCGTTCAACACATGACTAATCTCAACGGATGAGTACAGTCAACACATGAACCTTTATTTTATATTATTGATAAAGATGTAAATTTTATTATTAAAATATTTCGTTCAACACATGACTAATCTCAACGGATGAGTACAGTCAACACATGAACCTTTATTTTATATTATTCTTTATCTTCTAAATTGGAATGAGGCCCAATCAATCACCATATAAAATTAATTATATGGATTTTCATACGAACATGTATATAATAACATTGAAAAATAATCAACCATCAACCAAAGTGCACTACACTGTATAAGCATCAAATATAGATATATAACGCTTATAACAGCCTGTCAATCTATCGATCGACATTTTTAATCAATCAGGATGAGTGAACTTCATATTTCATCCCAACACCCGTGTGGGGTTTCAAACAATCAAACACAGATTTTATTTGTGCAGTTGGGCGATGTGTGAAATTTATCGTCCCAATCAATGTCAGTCAAATTAGTGTACATAAACAAACCGTCCGGTTTGTAAATGAATATTTTATTTTATTCACTTCACGTTAAAAATTATATTTTTAACGATAAAACATTTTATTTTAACATATGAATATCTATTCAGTTCATTTACAAAATAAAAATGATATTTTTATTTTTCTAACATATTTTAGAAAATTTCGGCGGCATAACGGCATGATACTAGAAACGGGACGAGGCCTAGCCTTATCCCCGGTCTAGTGAAGGCCCACGCCATTCACACATCAATCAAATCCATTCAATTCACCAAACAATTCAATTCAAACCAAATAATCTAACCAACTACACAACCAAACAATTAAACAAACAAGCCATCCATGGTCTGTGGATGACGGGTGTCGGGTGCTACTAAACACCGTCTACATCCTAGTATATATATAACTAGAAAAAGAGATTTTGAGTGAGAAGTTCTCACCAATAGCTATCCAACTCCACGGCACTTTATTTAGAGAAATCTTCTTTGCTATCGCATCTTCTTGTGCCCGTAGTCACTATATATATAAAAATCACACATTTTTATATTTCGATGTCTCTTAAAATAAAAATCACATTTTTATTTATTCACTTTCAATTTAAAAAAACATATTTTTATAATCACTTCATATATTTAAAAATCGAATTTTATTTCGTTACTCAATATATAAAAATCGAATCTTTACTACTATGTTATATAGATAAAAATTATATTTTTATCACGCTATTTTCCATATAAAGTTTTCGCCTTTTTAAAAACAATAGACTTCGCCTTTTCAAATTTAAAGATTTCACCTTTATAAAAATCTCATTTTTATCTTTTCTACACATATAAAGATGATATTTTTAATCTTCCTATCATGTAAAAATTATATTTTTAATCCTCTACCTAACCAAAAATCATATTTTTACATCATCTATATAGTAAAGACTATATTTTTAATACTTTAAAAATATAAAAATCATATTTTTACTACTTTAAAAACATAAAAGATTACATTTTTATAACTTTACCACATAAATAAAATTCAGTTTATATAATGAATAAATTTCAGTTTATATATTAAATAAAATTCAGTTTATATAATGAATAAATTTCAGTTTATATATTAAATAAAATTCAGTTTATATATAATGAATAAATTCAGAAAAACTTACAGGGGGGGCTTCTCCGTTCGTCGGTGGCTGAGGGAGGGGGGGGACTCGTGGCGGAGGCGCCGGAGGTGGGGGTTCAGAGGGCGGCGTCGGCGAATGGGAGGGGCGGGGGTTTTGCGGCTGTCGATTAGGGCAGGGGGGGGGGTCGGAGCTTCGAGGTGGCGAAGGAGGAGAAGGGGAGGGCGGCGAGCTGAGGGAGGGGGTCGCGGGGTCCATCGGGGAGGGGCGGCGACGGCTTCCCTCCCCCCGTCGCTCCCGTTTTTTATTTTTTTTTCTTCTTTTTTTTTTCCTTGGATCGAACGAATGGTAGAAGGGGGGCCAGAACGAGATAAAAGTGGGGAAAGAGTTTTATTTATTTTTTATTATTTTTATTTAATTTAAAAAGTTGACTTTTACAAACGAACTCGAAACGAGGCCCACCGCCTGTCGTCCATAGCGTTTTACCCCCATTCCGAACACAATGGGATATGTACCGCAAGTTGATTTGATCGTTTCGATCAGTTTCCTTTGAATTTACATTTAAATCACTATATTGAATTTTAAACATACATTTCAAATTACCGGGGTCACATACTAACTCTAAAAATTCCAGGAAAATATTTTCTAGCTTCGTATTGACGATACGGTCCTAACAAAACTAGTTTCGTCGAATTCTGAGACCGTTGGAAAAATGGCCAATTTCCAGTCGATTAAAATCAACTGAAATGGTCAAAACACGTTTTCCTTTGCCACGCTCACATATTGATTCGAAAAATTATGAAATTTGAAATCTAGCAATAACTTGACACTGCGGATCCAACAAAAGTGGTTTCGTCGAAATCCGAGGTCATTTGCAAAATGTCCATTTTTAAGGGCCTGAATTCCATAGCGACTATTCAGAATTTTCAACTGGACATATCTTTTGATTCTCACTATGAAATCTTGCTTTGTCGGATTTGTTGGAAAGATATTACCAATTAGATCCTAAGGTTTTTGGTTCCACTAAAATCCGGATTATTTTGCACCCGGTATGTTCAATTGAAGTTTGAAATCGAATTATCGAACTACCGCGCCATTTTCAATTCTATTTATAATTATACATAATTATTTATATTCTAACGACGACGCGTATAAATATATACGTTGAATTCTATTCAAAATAAATTTCTCGTCAATATTATTTAAAATAATTCATTTTAAATAATCAAAATTCGCTAAAATTGCCAAACTAAAAATTTTAAACTGGCCCAGATTTTCCGGGTTATTACAATCTCCCCCACTTAAAACTTTTCGTCCCCGAAAAGGAACAAAGTCGAAAGTGGTTTGATTAATCAACTCTATGTTTGATTTGGCTTCCATTCTCCAACTTTTCAGTTTCTGAGAATTTTCAAATTTTCAAAAATTTGGCTAACACCCTAAATTTTCGAAAAATTTCGCCATAACCTCCCCTGCACCAGGAGCATCGGGGAATTTCAAATAGCTTCCCCGGTCCTTCAGATCTCAAAAAGAAAAAGAAAAAGCCAAGCGGCTAGCCAATAGGCTCATAAAATCATCATCACCCAAACAAAACAGTAAATTATGTAGTAAACATGTACCTATTTGTCGGGCAAACAAATTTTATTCTCTGCTCTAGCCTCCTTGCTATGACCTGTTCAATGTAAGTATATGTATATGCAAGCAAATGCAACCAATTTTCAATACAGTTCAATATTTGGTTTAATTAGGCTAAATGGTTCAAAATTAGCAAACAAATAAACAAACAATGCAAATATCAATCAATTAGTGGATTAGAGTTTTCAAATTCATAAATTTGACATATATACAGAAAATCTTGTTGTTGATGCCAATTCACAACAATGTGTTCTAACTATATTAGTTTTGGTTCTCACACCAGTCGAATGGAAATATATCGATATCACACCTTCGTTACTCGAACATGAATACTAATGACAACTAGTCAATCATTAGAATCATCTTCGGGCCACTAGAGTATGATTCTATATCTATCCAATATATTAAAACTTCGAATATACGTTCATGACGCGTATATGAAAAATCCTTATATGTCGGATTGTCCATATTCAAAATAAATAAATAGTCAAATACGTTTTAAAATGGTTTAAATTTCAAAACAAAATGGTTTTCAATTGAAAAATATACTCTTCACACTCGTTCTAGGATACTACTGATCCTATCTCTAACGAGTCATTCTAATTGGATATTACTAATCCAATATCTGATGAATTCTTTCGTATGGTTCTAATGTGTCTTGTTCTCGAGCTCTGTAAACCAAAGCTCCGATACCAAATGTGACGGCCTGGAATTTCGCTCGATCTGAATCAGTCGTTAAACCGATCTAAACCGTTCGAAATCCCTGACTGTTGAGAACATGATAAATCAGAACACAAACAGAAGAACATTTCATTGTATATTACAACAATGCATCAGATTACAAGAATATACAGAGTATAAATGAATAAATTACATTCGATAAATATCAGAGATTACAATAAATTACATAGCAGCGGAAAATAATACAAAGCACAACTGAAGGTGATATACGGATACAGAGCTTTCTGGATATCATTCCAGCTGTAAACCAGGATCCTGTGAATATAAATCTGCAAAACCAAAACTACTAGCTGCCCGTGCGGAAAATAGGGGCACCCAGAGTTTAGGTTAAAACAATAAACTCCAGGTCAGTCATGTGACTGGTGTGAGAACTAAAACAGTTATTTATCTTTATTTTCAAAGTTAAGTAAATCAAGGGACCACGCCGTATAACACGGAACGGGTTTCCTCCCAAGAATACCAGTGCATAAAACAACAGCGCAATGCTAAATAAAGAAAAATGAAGCTGTTATAAGACCCAGGTCCTATCACACAATGCAACGCAAGCCCGGGGATAGGGTTTTCCCTTATAACAGCCAAAGCATGCTTGATACGTTTAAAACAAATCATTTGATACTATAATAAGTGTATAGTGTCAAAACATTTCAATCATAAATATCAATCATAGGCGGCAAAGCTACCATCTACTATGTCGCCATACTAGTTCTACAATTAAAGACGAATTACACGTATTGGAAATTGGATTCCGTCATGAGTCGAGGCAAGGGGCAAGATCCTCTCCGCGTTCGAGACACTCTAGCAAATGCCTCAGGATTACGCACACTGGGTAACCCTGGATGCGGCTAGGCCGGTCCTCACTTACGTTAGAGGATTAATTATGCCTGAACACACGTTTCCCGGTCCTTACAGACCTATAATCGAGGCGCCTCATTCCAACAACCACAAAGGTGAAAAGTATATAAATGTCAGGGCTGGTAAGTCACTGACACCACCAAAGCTAGAAAGAAACGTCGTGCTCTCCCAGCGGTCCGTATCCCGTTTTTAACTCATACCGAGGTGTGAGGCTCGCGAATACACGTTATACACAAAGCTGCCACGTATGCGTGCTTTGATCATCAACCACAAGACTTTGCTTTTCAACAGAAGCCTTGATCCTTGCATCTTAGCGTGCCACACAGGCAATTCATGCCATGCGACTGATGTCCATCGATATACAACCTCTGAGCTCGTACGTCTCAGAGAAGGGCGTTAAGCAAAAGAATAAATTCTCCGCCGCCAAACAGATGTATATTTAATAGAAATCAATCAACACAGAATTAAATCCAGTGTCAGACACACAATCCATTTACAAGTCCGTTCTGGGTCTGAACGAAACCGGAGGCACTTTCCTCGCATATCCATCCATCTCCAAGTACGTCTGGACGACCACCAACTATTTCCATCCTCTTGGGTGTACAGCCCAATCAGGATCGTCGGTAATTATCCAAACGAGGTGAAGACTTCCGGTCTTCGACCACCGTCTTCATCTTCGACATATCGTCGAATCGGTTATTCAGAATGGGTATAAACCCGGACTTTCCGAACAACCCGCGTATATTAAAAACAAATGTTACGCAAACACAACATACGCCTCATTCCAATTCATTAGTCACTAACCGCAAATTAGCAAGAGAACAATTTCCCAAACATTAACCCCGAAGGCCGAAACCAACATCAGATCAATACCCAGGAAACCATTCTTCTTAGCCAACCTACAGCTAGTTTCCAAATTCCACATTCTTAGGGAAAGGTTCCCATTAATTTTATCCAAGATAAATTCTTTAAAATTTATCCTGTAATCTTCCTTTGGATGTCATTTAAAACCAAATTATGGTTTTTCCACCTAGTCGAGATTAGCGAACCACAACGAAGTAATTATATATTTTATTTCCCAATCCCAACCTATTCATCCCATGAAGCAAAACTGGTAATACTCCATATCTAACACCGTGGTGTTATCGGTAAAATTAATTACCATTTCACGTTCAAATCTAATTAAAGATTTAACTATCGCTTTGGAGCAAAACTGGCGATACTCCATTCTCGCTCATTTCTAAATTTGATAATTTAGATTACAAATTCACACTTCAATCTAATTGCAGATTCGTTAGAACTCCTTTTACTGGGTTAAAGAACTAGGTGTTATTTAAAACACAGTTCACGATAAACCCAAATCACATTCTATTTATTATCGGGTTAAAGAACTAGTGTTATTTAAAACACAGTTCACGATAAACCCATTTCAAATCCAATCAAATATATAAGAAATTCCGATTATTTAAAACCCCTTTTTAAATCTAACTCATTTATTTAAAAATAATTGGGTTTTAAATTTAGTTCAAAACTAGTCCATTTCGATAAAAACCCATTTTTATCTTTTCAAATGTGGAGTTTTTCATCCCAAATTTTCCCAAATCATTTCTTATGATTTTATACAAATTATTACTATTTTTAATAATTTTATCAAGGCCCGTACAGTCGATTTCCAACAATGGCCATCGAACTGCACTTACAGCGACCTTTTTCGAATTTGATTTGGACGTATCTCCAAATCCAACCGTTAGATTTTGAATTTCTAATATTCGTTAGAAAGCTCTTTTCGATACGAACCCAACGGTTCCGGTTTTAGGAGAATCCGACGGTCGGATCTCCCGTAATGTCCGTTTGAAATAAATGGTCGAAATTCACGAACTGCCGCGGCGCGGCGCGTTCTATTCAGGCCATTATATTATATATATAATATATATATAATATATATTTGGTCGATTCCTATTTAAAACGAATTATATAAATAGTTTTAAATTCGTTTCAAAAGCAAATTCAACTTCCCTTTCAATTCGAGTCAAAATTGAATTCTTCTTTATAAATTCGTTTTAAAATTCATTTCTATTCAATTCAAATTTCAATTCAATTTAAATTCAATTCGAATTCGTTTTCAATTCAATTCAATTCAAATTGGTTTTCTATTCGATTCAAATTCATTTTCTATTCAAATTAAATTCGTTTCGTTTTCTATTTGAATCAAGTTCATTATATATTCAATTTGAAATCAAATTGGTTTTCTATTCCATTCAATTCGAAATCGTTTTATATTCAATTCAAATCGAAATCGTTATATATTCAATTCATTTCGAAATCGTTTTATATTCAATTCATTTCGAAATCGTTATATATTCAATTCATTTCGAAATCGTTATATATTCAATTCATTTCGAAATCGTTATATATTCAATTCAAATCGAAATCGTTATATATTCAATTCATTTCGAAATCGTTATATATTCAATTCAAATCGAAATCGTTATATATTCAATTCATTTCGAAATCGTTTTATATTCAATTCATTTCGAAATCGTTATATATTCAATTCATTTCGAAATCGTTTTATATTCAATTCATTTCGAAATCGTTTTATATTCAATTCATTTCGAAATCGTTTTATATTCAATTCATTTCGAAATCGTTTTATATTCAATTCATTTCGAAATCGTTATATATTCAATTCAAATCGAAATCGTTATATATTCAATTCATTTCGAAATCGTTATATATTCAATTCATTTCGAAATCGTTATATATTCAATTCATTTCGAAATCGTTAAATTCGATATAAATATCGTTCACGTCAAAATGGCGTCAATCTAATCAACACGGCTTTATATATTCTATTTCAAATATTTCTTTTTGTCAGCACACGATTAATCTCAACGAATGAGTACCGTCCGTGTGTGACTATTTTTGTTAAAATATTTCGTTCAACACATGACTAATCTCAACGGATGAGTACAGTCAACACATGAACCTTTATTTTATATATATTGATAAAGATGTAAATTTTATTATAAAAATAATTCGTTCAACACATGACTAATCTCAACGGATGAGTACAGTCAACACATGAACCTTTATTTTATATATTGATAAAGATGTAAATTTTATTATTAAACTATTTCGTTCAACACATGAGTAATCTCAACGGATGAGTACAGTCAACACTTGAACCTTTACTTTATATTGATAAAGATGTAAATTTTATTATTAAAATATTTCGTTCAACACATGACTAATCTCAACGGATGAGTACAGTCAACACATGAACCTTTATTTTAGATTGATAAAGATGTAAATTTTATTATAAAAATAATTCGTTCAACACATGACTAATCTCAACGGATGAGTACAGTCAACACATGAACCTTTATTTTATATTATTGATAAAGATGTAAATTTTATTATTAAAATATTTCGTTCAACACATGACTAATCTCAACGGATGAGTACAGTCAACACATGAACCTTTATTTTATATTATTCTTTATCTTCTAAATTGGAATGAGGCCCAATCAATCACCATATAAAATTAATTATATGGATTTTCATACAACACATGTATATAATAACATTGAAAAATAATCAACCATCAACCAAAGTGCACTACACTGTATAAGCATCAAATATAGATATATAACGCTTATAACAGCCTGTTAATCTATCGATCGACATTTTTAATCAATCAGGATGAGTGAACTTCATATTTCATCCCAACGCCCGTGTGGGGTTTCAAACAATCAAACACAGATTTTATTTGTGCAGTTGGGCGATGTGTGAAATTTATCGTCCCAATCAATGTCAGTCAAATTAGTGTACATAAACAAACCGTCCGGTTTGTAAATGAATATTTTATTTTATTCACTTCACGTTAAAAATTATATTTTTAACGATAAAACATTTTATTTTAACATATGAATATCTATTCAGTTCATTTACAAAATAAAAATGATATTTTTATTTTTCTAACATATTTTAGAAAATTTCGGCGGCATAACGGCATGATACTAGAAACGGGACGAGGCCTAGCCTTATCCCCGGTCTAGTGAAGGCCCACGCCATTCACACATCAATCAAATCCATTCAATTCACCAAACAATTCAATTCAAACCAAATAATCTAACCAACTACACAACCAAACAATTAAACAAACAAGTCATCCATGGTCTGTGGATGACGGGTGTCGGGTGCTACTAAACACCGTCTACATCCTAGTATATATATATAACTAGAAAAAGAGATTTTGAGTGAGAAGTTCTCACCAATAGCTATCCAACTCCACGGCACTTTATTTAGAGAAATCTTCTTTGCTATCGCATCTTCTTGTGCCCGTAGTCACTATATATATAAAAATCACACATTTTTATATTTCGATGTCTCTTAAAATAAAAATCACATTTTTATTTATTCACTTTCAATTTAAAAAAACATATTTTTATAATCACTTCATATATTTAAAAATCGAATTTTATTTCGTTACTCAATATATAAAAATCGAATCTTTACTACTATGTTATATAGATAAAAATTATATTTTTATCATGCTATTTTCCATATAAAGTTTTCGCCTTTTTAAAAACAATAGACTTCGCCTTTTCAAATTTAAAGATTTCACCTTTATAAAAATCTCATTTTTATCTTTTCTACACATATAAAGATGATATTTTTAATCTTCCTATCATGTAAAAATTATATTTTTAATCCTCTACCTAACCAAAAATCATATTTTTACATCATCTATATAGTAAAGACTATATTTTTAATACTTTAAAAATATAAAAATCATATTTTTACTACTTTAAAAACATAAAAGATTACATTTTTATAACTTTACCACATAAATAAAATTCAGTTTATATAATGAATAAATTTCAGTTTATATATTAAATAAAATTCAGTTTATATAATGAATAAATTTCAGTTTATATATTAAATAAAATTCAGTTTATATATAATGAATAAATTCAGAAAAACTTACAGGGGGGGCTTCTCCGTTCGTCAGTGGCTGAGGGAGGGGGGGGACTCGTGGCGGAGGCGCCGGAGGTGGGGGTTCAGAGGGCGGCGTCGGCGAATGGGAGGGGCGGGGGTTTTGCGGCTGTCGATTAGGGCAGGGGGGGTCGGAGCTTCGAGGTGGCGAAGGAGGAGAAGGGGAGGGCGGCGAGCTGAGGGAGGGGGTCGTGGGGTCCATCGGGGAGGGGCGGCGGCGGCTTCCCTCCCCCCGTCGCTCCCGTTTTTTATATTTTTTTTCTTCTTTTTTTTTCCTTGGATCGAACGAATGGTAGAAGGGGGGCCAGAACGAGATAAAAGGGGGGAAAGAGTTTTATTTATTTTTTTATTATTTTTATTTAATTTAAAAAGTTGACTTTTACAAACGAACTCGAAACGAGGCCCACCGCCTTTCGTCCATAGCGTTTTACCCCCATTCCGAACACAATGGGATATGTACAGCAAGTTGATTTGATCGTTTCGTTCAGTTTCCTTTGAATTTACATTTAAATCACTATATTGAATTTTAAACGTACATTTCAAATTACCGGGGTCACATACTAACTCTAAAAATTCCAGGAAAATATTTTCTAGCTTCGTATTGACGATACGGTCCTAACAAAACTAGTTTCGTCGAATTCTGAGACCGTTGGAAAAATGGCCAATTTCCAGTCGATTAAAATCAACTGAAATGGTCAAAACACGTTTTCCTTTGCCACGCTCACATATTGATTCGAAAAATTATGAAATTTGAAATCTAGCAATAACTTGACACTGCGGATCCAACAAAAGTGGTTTCGTCGAAATCCGAGGTCATTTGCAAAATGTCCATTTTTAAGGGCCTGAATTCCATAGCGACTATTCAGAATTTTCAACTGGACATATCTTTTGATTCTCACTATGAACTCTTGCTTTGTCGGATTCGTTGGAAAGATATTACCAATTAGATCCTAAGGTTTTTGGTTTCACTAAAATCCGGATTATTTTGCACCCGGTATGTTCAATTGAAGTTTGAAATCGAATTATCGAACTACCGCGCCATTTTCAATTCTATTTATAATTATATATAATTATTTATATTCTAACGACGACGCGTATAAATATATACGTTGAATTCTATTCAAAATAAATTTCTCGTCAATATTATTTAAAATAATTCATTTTAAATAATCAAAATTCGCTAAAATTGCCAAATTAAAAATTTTAAACTGGCCCAGATTTTCCGGGTTATTACAAATTCTGATTGGTTATTACATAACCTTTTCTCGTGTTATAATCTCATTCGATTATATTAACAACCAATATATTCAATATATTTGTAATGACCCGAATTTCCATACACTTTGAGTTGACTAATCACACCACACGTCCAACCCAAATTGCATAGAGATACGAATCATTATTAGAAAGAAGTTAAAGGATGAGAAATAGAAAGAAAGAAATATAGAATAGAAGAAAACGAAGGTCACAAACGCACAGCGGAACGAATAAAATATATTAGATAACATAAACTTTGAAACGTAAATCAGTATTTGTATATACATACCATCATCAGAGCACAACAACTATTTCTGGAACAGTTATAAACTCCTGTTTCCATATACAACATAGTACACAGCGGAAAATATAATAGTCTATAGCTAACTGGTGGAGCCTCCTGCTTCAAGCTCCTCCAGGTGAATCTGTAAAATCCCGACTACTTGACTGCCCGTACAAATTTGGGCACCCAAGAGTTTAGGGAAACTAACAAAAACTCTGGGTCAATCATGGGACTGGTGTGAGTAAACTCCAACCACTTGTTTAACTTTAAAATCCTTTCGAAAGAAAAGATAACCGTAAGACCGATCCACACATAAACACGGATGGCTTTTACCTTACGATAACCGAAAACATTTTGCTATCAAAATCTGGTGACATTATAATAGTGTCTAAATCAAATAAATAGAATCTAGCGGAACGCTTGTATCTCACGCTCCATATATAATCCAACATGACAAGGTATGGGACCACCTGCCGATAGTGTATCTCTAGAGGCGAATACACTGGGTTCAACAAGAACATCTTGTAACCCGACCCTCACATAACCGACCACTCATTTAGCTTGAGTGTATCGAATGTATATCACCAACGGTTGGGGTCAGCAACTGTTTCCCGAAAGGGACAATATCAATAGATTAACGAACAAATGGAATTTTTTAGATAGGTGATTATACATCCTAATGGGAGCGACCCACATAGCCATGCTGCCTGCCCGATTTTTGTCAATTCTCGGTTGTGAGGCTTGAGGTTTAAATTACCTTCCAGAACATCTGGCCACTTTGAATGCCACATCGTCAGATCCATCGGAAATTACTAATTGATTCCCACAAAAATACTCAGATTGTTAGGCTAAAGAAGTTTCCCTTCTGTGCCACCAACTTCGTACGTTTAAAGGAACCAACATACGTAATCCCTTTGGAAATACTCTGTCAGACACTCGTCCATACAAGTTATTCTGGGTCTGGACAAACCAAAGACACTATCCCGTAAACAGGATAGCCCTTGCATAACTCCGTCTTCAATTATTTTCATCATATCTGATCGCAATGCTAACGCCTATACAGAGTGGTTTCCAGATAAGGAATCTGATCCCGGTCTCTCCGTATTGACGACGGAAAAATGGTCAAAAACTTCGATAGTCAGTGATTTAACTATCAAAGAAAAATAAGTGTACAACCAACGATCTTATTTCCAGGTAGGAATTCGATCAATCATCAATCAACACTGGCTCCTTTAAATCAATTCCTTATTTATATTATCATTCACAGTTCCCATTTCCCATCTTTCGTATTCTTTTGAAGCTCGATTTCCCCTCTCAATTCTTTGAAAAACATTTTCAATATTATAATTCCTTTATTCGAGAAAATATCTCTTATTCCAATTAGAAAACATTTCTAAATATTCACGAATCCTTATTTTTCTATATTCAGAAAATATACATTATTAATATCGGAAAATATTTCCGAATTAACTTTCTTAATTCCTCGTTGACCAATTCAATTCATTTTAACAACAACATTACAATCGCTGTTTCCAAATATTTGATTTATAAAACATTTTTTTCAACAACAGCGTTACAATCGCTGTTTAGAATTATAGAACACTTATTATAACAATAGTGTTAAGATCGCTTTTAAAATAGTTATTATAATGGCAGCGCTAAAATTTCTATTTAGATTTACCAAAACATTTATTATAACGGCAGCGTTTAGTATCGCCGCTTAGCATTTACAAAACATTGATTATAATGGCAGCGTTAAAATCGTTGTTTCCAAATATAACTTGTACATATTAATTCAAGAAATAAATTAATAAGTAAATAATTAAATAATTAAGTTTGATTCACAACGGAAAGTAAAATAACTACTTCCCTAAATTCAAGATAATCAAATTCCAATAAATAACTCTCTTTCGAATAATCTATATTCGATTTATATTCTGAACTTTACCATTTCAGGTAAATTCAAATTCCAAATTCACCTTTGAATTCATCCTTTCCAAATCATTCCTAAATTCCTTTATAACCATGTCACTCTGCAAAACGTTATTATAGTTTATTTTATATTCTAAATTTTGAAATAAAACTCATCGTTCTCATTTTAAAACGATTATCCAATTTCCTTTTCCATTCAAGTTCCAATTTGGATTTATATTTCAAATCTAAACTTCCTTTATCGAAATTTCATTTGCAAAATATTTCCTTTAAACCATTATTCACTTAAAGCGTGAATATATTCCTTTCTATATAATCAATTTGATTTCACACTTATAAACGTATCTTAAATCCAAATTCTATTTATAACCTTTATTCGGAATTATTCATATCGAATCTCATTTTATTCCAACCACTTATAATCCCCTTTAAAATTTCCTTTATAATTACCAAGTTCGAATCTCATTTCAAATATTGGTTTAAAAACCAATTTCCACCCTTATGTAAATTCAATTTGAAATTATAATTTCAGTTTATCCAATGATAAATAGTTCACTTAAGTTACAAACTCATTTATAAACAACTTCATGTTTATTCATTTAAACAGATTTCTACTTTCAAATTTATTTGATAACTAAATTTCTATTTTTGAAAATAAATTTTCTTTTTAAATCCCAAACTCCTTTTCCTATATTTGAAAATATTTTATAGTATTTAAATACTAAAATTTATAGGGTTAGTGACAACAAAATCAATCATAGAATACATACCACATCATATAATGCAATTATATGAAAACAGTAATATAAATGTTGAGGAACCCAGTTGGGCCCTTCCAACCTGTTTCTCTGCATCCACAGATGTTAATAACATCAATAATATCATTTCACATCAAATATGAAATATCAAGCAATGATGTAATCCTATCAACCAATTTTATCAACAATTCAACCGAGCAACCATCACACAGTAAAAAATATTATTTTAAATAAATTTAAAACTTGTTTATATAAAAATATAACAAGTCAGAGTTAGTGAGTTTAGTCACCTTACTTCACAGCTGACGATTCTGCTTTTGTGTCATTTGATATAAAACAGGTGTTTTATTTTATCACGAAATTCCAGGAGCTCTGCTCTCAGCCACAGTCGTTCCATCACATATATCTCGTTGTTAGGATTACAACGTGACTGATTTCGTCAAATTCTTTTTCCTTCATCCCACTGTTCAGTTTTGACCATGGTTTCGACTTCCATTCTTTATTTAAAACAAAACCCCTCAAACTACTGTTAATTCTTTATCAACAGGCTTAACATCTCCTTTTTTTTTCAAGTTCAACACTCCTCATCACCGTAACAACCTCTCCCATTCACTGGCTTCTTCATCCTCACACGGCTGCTACGTCACTTCAACGTCATCCCACCTCAACATCCCAAGCAAACAAGTTAATTGACCTTATTAATTCTCCTTTTTTTCTGAGTCTTAACTGGAACACGCAAGTCCCTATGCCCCCTTTCTTCATGAAACTGCATCCAACGCCACTGTCACTGACCATTAACTAAATACCCAACGTGAAACCCAACAAAACAATACCATTCTTCTCAACATTCTTCTACTTCCCATAAAAAAACACCTACTGCTTTACTATATAACGAGCATCCCTACTCAAGAGCATCATCTCCATACAACTTTCCTCAACACTGCATCTCTAATACCATCAGCATCCCGGCTATTTCCTTCCCAAATAGCACGTCTCCTCCCCATACCACTTTCGAACCACTTACAGGAATTCCGTCCACAAGCTTTCCCTGCGTGAACAGTGCAAGCGCGACCCATTTCAGAACAAAAATTCACCCTACCATGCTACATCATGCATCCATTACCTAGAAACTCCACTCCGCAAACAAATTTTCCCAAATCCTCTTCGATCTCCGGCTGTCAGCAGCCCTAGCCAGCGCGAATGACTTTCAGCGAACGGGAAAAATATGCTGACTCGATCGAAGTTAACCCATCTTGAAGCCCTCGAGGAAACGAGGCAAACTGATCAACAAACGAAACGATTTCATTTCGTTTTGAGTTGTTAATGTTTTTGAAAGTGGCGATTCTTTTTATTGGCTTTCGAAGGAAAACGAGAATTAAGAGATATAGTACTGGTATTTAAAAGAGAAATAGCTTGGGTGGCACGGGTGTAACAGCGTAACGAGCTGGCACTCACGAAAAGTAACAGTCGTACTATTAGGGTAGGTAGGTCTGTCGTGATTGTCACTTGCATGTGCGAGTATGTATTTCCGCAGGGATAGGCATGTGCACTATTCTATTTGCTCAGACTTTCAGAACTTGAAATTTTAAACTAGGCTCTTGACTTCTGAAAACGATGGATAGCTTACAGTTTTAATTAATTGATTTTAAACCATAAAGGATCATAGGCTGCGTGAAATCTTTATGCATGTGTACGCAAAATTGAGATTTGATCCAACACGTTTCCAAGATCTGATGCCAGGATTTCAAGACTTTCAGCAGATTTTAAAAGATTATACGACATATTTGTTTTGATTTCTTTATATATATATTTTACTACAACCGAGGACCACTTATATTGCAATATCTGACGCATGTTCCTTCTATGTTAGTGGTCTTTATTATTAATAATAATATTCTTATTAAATCATGTATGGTTTTACAGGTACATAAGGTTTTCGTTCATATCCGAACTGCTACGGACAGAAATAAGAGTACAGTCGTGTCCAGCGAGGTACCACGATCCCAAAAATATAATAATACCGGTAGTTGAACTTATATTATGAAACACCAAAATATTGATATAGGGTGCAAAGTATTCCAAATAAAAAGTTGCATATTTAATTAATTAAAAATTACAGCAAAATTTTAAAAATTAAATTATAACTACGCCTCAAAAGAATCTTGTCCAAATTCAAGACCATATTTAAATAACCGTTATGGCATATATACGATTCCGCATCGACTTTCTGAAAATTTGATTTGGACGTAATTCACAATATATAAGACGAAATCTCGATTTTTCACTTCCATTAGAAAAATATAATCAAATAGATTCTAACGTTTCTTGTTTCATTGAATTCCGATTCATATTGGATTCCGTATATTCAGTTGAAGTTTATATCGTAAATTACGAACTACCGCGAATATTTCGAGCTCATTTATAATTTAATTAATAAATTCCATAAAAATCCCTATATATAATTCAATAATATATTTAAAACAAATTTAAATATTCAGAATTCAATGGCTAAAAATCCGGGTCGTTACAATATTATAATAATTCCAATATAAATCCTTTATATCAAAATATACTTTGGGTAAACTTATTTTCATTTACCCTCTTTTCAAAACATATCGTGTCAACCCATCGTATTTGAGTGTTTAGAAACTCCTACCGATACAGTGGATCAAACTGATCGACCAGAACTCATAAACAACTCAACCAATAAATCTCCATGGTATAAAAATCATTTTATATCAAATAACAAATACGTTCACTCGTATATATACACTCAACTCAATCTAGGGCATTACTAACCCCATCTCTACTGAGTCACGCCACAAAGCCAAGGTAATACTTAACCTTAAGCTTTTATACCAACTGTAACGACCCGGAAAAAGTCGATCTTGGTTATCCGATATACAAAACATACCGAGCATCCAAGGATCGAAAATAACCGGATGGTTAATGAAAGAAATTAGAGGGTGAAAATAGATAAGATAGAAACTTAGAATAGAAGAAGAAGAAGATACAACATCAGAGTAACACGAATCTCACAGCGGAACAAACAACATATAATAGATAACATATACTTGAAATAAAGTTAGTATATGTACACAGGAACATTGTTAGAGTATAACACTTACAACACAGCGGAAATAATAATAACTATATAATCCTGAAGCCTCCTGCACCAGCTCTTCAAGTATATCTATAAAATCCTGACTACTTGACTGCCCGCACAAAATTGGACACCCAAGAGTTTAGGGAAAACAAAACAAAATAAACTCTGGGTCAGTCATGGGACTGGTGTGAGTAAAATAGTTTAAAAACAGTTTGAACAAGTAAACGATATCTCATAAGACCACGCCGTATAACGGAACGGGTTTTTCCCGTATGAGAATCCCAAATACCTTTATATCAAAAACCTCTTGATATTATAATAATGTCTATCAACCACAATATAATAATCATCTAGCAGAAATGCTTTATTCTCGCGTTCTGCATATATAGTATACAATCAAAACCGCAAGCACATATTTGGTAATGGATTTCCAACTATGACAAGGTATGGAACCACCTTTCGCTAGTGTACCTCTAGAGAGGAATACACTGGGTTCAACAAGAACATCTTGCAACCCAGCCACACATGACCGACCACTCATTCCGCTTGAGTGTATCGAATGTATATCACCAACAGTTGGGATCGGCAACCGTTTCCCGAATGGGACAGCATTGACAATAGATTTTTAGAAGTAAATGAAACTCTAGATCAGGTGATTATACACCCTAACAGGTGTGACCTACATAGCCATGCTGCCTGTCCGATTTTTGTCATTTCCTGGTTGTGAGGCTAGAGGCCACGCTTATCTCTGATAGATCACACATTTATTCACTTTGAATGTCACATCGTCATATCCGCCAAATCACAAATTGATTTCCCCAAAAATACCATGGGTGTACAGCTAAGAGAAACAAATTCCTTCGCCACCAAATGTAAATACGTTTGAAGAGATCAACTTACGTGATCTATTAAATATACTATGTTAGACATTCGTCCATACAAGTTGTCCTGGGACTGGACAAACCGAAGGCACTATTTAGTACATCCATCTTAGGCAATCTTTACCCAAGATTTATATAACAGCCCTTGCACTTTACTCCGTCTTCAATTATCTTTGGCATATATGATTCGCAACGCTTATGCCAATACGGAGTAGTTCTTCGGATAATAATCCAACCGGTCTCTCCATATTAACAACGTTAAAATGGTCAAAATTTTGATAGTCGGTGATTTAACTATCAAAGAAAAACACGTGTGCAAACAACGATATCATTTCCTGTAATGACCCGTATTTTTAACGATATAATAATTAATTAATTTAATTATATATATAGTGATTTAGAGAATTAAATGGTCATTTAGTTAAATTATAAGGAATATTTAATTAATATAATAATTAAATAATATATAAAATTCTGAATTTAATCAGAATTAACTGAAATGGCAATTTGTGTGAATTGGGCAAATTCAAAACATATAATTTAGTTTAAAATTGAATTACGATAATGAATATATTTAATTAACGATGGTTGAACATATAAATTATATTATAATTATAATCGAGCTCGAAATGGCGTGGCAGTACGCTATTTGGCGATTTGAACTTCTACTGAATGTACAGGGTTCGTTTTAAATTGGATTTCTGTGAAACAAGAAACATACGGAGCTAGTGAAGTATATTTTTCTAGTGGAAGAGAAAATTCGAGATTTCGTCGTATAGATTTTGATTTATGTCCAAATCAAATTTTAGGAAAGTCGCTGTGGAATTCCTTTATAATTTATAACGATTTATTTATATTTATAAAAGGAATTTCATTATAAATCGAATATCGATATAACTCTGATGATGAAATATCGAGCTGTAAATCCATATATAATAATTCTAGAGCCGTGTGGTATTTTGGTGTGAAAATATACGATAATATAAATTTATTTATATTTAATTTAATTATATTTAAATATATTAATATATTTAAATGGGTTATTTAGAGCTTTAAAAATAGCCACTTTTGCAAACGAAGTCGGAATTCAACGAAACTAATTTTGTTGGACCTGCAACATCAAATTATTGCTAGATTCCAAGTTTCGTGATTTTTGGGGTCACTGTGTGGCCGTACGGATTTTTAATGTGAGAAACAGTCAGCATTTTGATGGTTAAAAATATGCTATGTGAGCAAACGGAGTCGGAATTCGACGAAACCAGTTTCGTTGGGACCGTAATGTCAAATTCTAGCAGTATGTCCAGTTTGGTGATTTTTGAATATCGTATGGGATTACAGGAATTTTTAAATCAAGAATACATATAGAAAATGATAAGTAGCTTATAAACAAAGCCAAACATTTAACACTATAAATACCCTTTACAACTTCATTAAGACCTAATCTCCATTCATCAATCAAAATGTGCCACCACCAAAAACGCTTTCAATAGCAAAAATGTTGAGCAAAATATATCAATATAAAATCCAAACTAAATCTATAAATCGCGTGATATATATTTTCAAACTCGTAACAAGAATCTCTTCAATCCTATATACATTTTGTTGGGTTCGACGAAGAGTTTCATTGCTGGAAAAAACGTACAGCGAAGCCTAGGGTTGATCAATTCAGAGGATTCGAGGATGGATGGTTGAAGTTGAGTTGGTATTCGGATTCAGAGATCGAAGTCGAAGACTGAACGACGGGATTTCCGTCGTGAGCTAGAGTGTGCCATGAAGGAGTCGTCTGAGATGCTTGCAAGAAGAGATGTATGCTGGTGGGTTCGGCGTTGGAGTTCATGATGAAACATTGGAGTTTAAAGGGATCAAAGGAGGAATCGATCATGGCTTTGTTTGGTGCAGGAGTTCGAATTATTGAAGAAGAGGTCACAGTGCTATTTAGGGAAGTTGGGTTTAAATTGTTTTGGAGAAGAATGATTTTTGGGTTGAGTTCTGTTGGAAGAAAGGAGGAGCATGGAGGCCAAAGGGGATGGGGAAATGGCCAGTTGTTGAAAATTGGAGCACGGCGGTTTTTGTGAATCGGGGAAGACAGGTTTTTGCGGGTCTGGGCGGTAAGGGGTATTGGGCTGATCCAAGAAAGAAGATGAGTTGGGCTCTTTCCAAAGTGAGACCCATTTTTAAATTGTTTAAGTTAATTCCAAAATAATATATACAACTTGTAAAATCAATAACATATGCATACCTTATCAAAACCCAACAAAATAGGTAACGTTAGGATCGTATGGGAATAGACTACACTCTGGTACTGACTAGGAGTGGACAGAAGCTCATTACAATTTATAGGGAAATAAATTGTCTGATTCGAACCATCGACCGTAAATCGTTATTTAACGATTACGGGCAATGTGAGTAAAACTCACCAACTCTAAACAGTTATATTTTTATAACGTATTCTTAGTACTGATAATTGTATGTTGATTGTTGTGTGTTGACTGTTTGATTGAACTGCTAGTCAGTTGATTGAAATTATACATATATATATATATATCGTTAAAAATATATTGATGTTGCCTATCAGTGTATTTCATATTGATCTGAAAACTGAGGATAATTATATTGTGTAACATCTGTGGATGCAGGGAAACAGGTTGGAGGGATCCAACAGGATTCCTCAATATTTATTTTATTGTTTTGTTTCATATATCGAAATATGTGATGTGATATATAATCTGTTGTCGATTTTGTGTGTTTGGACGATATTGGCCATCGTGATTTGATATGGTAAATACCAAAATACCGAAAAGTTAAAAAGGGAATTTTCAAAATGAATATTGAAAATAAATTTATTTATAAAATCAAAGGATTTTATAAAAGAGAAAATATTTATAAAATCAAAGAAGATTTTATAAAAAGGAAATTTATTTATAAATTGGAATATTTATAAATAGGAAATATTTTAAATGGAATTATAAATAAAGAGAAATATTTATAAATAGGAGATAACAAGAAAAGGAAATATTTACAAACCATTTGGAAATAGAATTGAAAAGGAAAAATATTTATAAAGGAATAGAATCGAAAAGGAAATTATTTATAACGGAATAGGATGTTATAAAAAGGAAATTATTTACAACGAAATAGGATGTTACAAAAAGGAGAAATTATTTATAACGGAATAGGATGTTATAAAAAGGAAATTATTTACAACGGAATAGGATGTTATAAAAAGGAAATTATTTACAACGGAATAGGATGTTATAAAGAGGAAACTGTTGTTTAAAAGGAAATCTTTTTAAATGAATAGACGTTATAAAAAGGGAAATCTTTATAAAGCAAATAAAATAATCGAATATTAGTTATTCGAAAGGAGTTAATCAAATTTAGCTAATCGAATTAGAGTTAATCGATTAGAGTCAAGTTAATCGATTAGAATTAAGTTAATCAAAATAATGTTAATCGATTTGAGTTAAGTAAATCGATCTGAGTTGAGTTAATCAGTTAGAGGTAAATCGAAATAGAGTTAAAGGAGTTAATCGAATATAGTTTATTCGAAAGAAGGTTATCGAATATTGTTTATTCGAAGTGAATTGATAAAATATTAGTTATTCGAAGGAGATTATCGAATATCGTTTATTCGAAAAGGAGAAATCGAATATAGTTTATTCGAGAAGAGAGATAATTGAATAAGGTTATTCGAAAAAGAGAAACTATCGGATAGAGTTAAAAGAGTTATCGAATATAGTTTATTCGAAAGGAGTTAAGTAATAAGAGTTAATGAAATAAAGTTAATCGAGTTAAAGTTAATGGAGTTAGGGTTAACTGATTTGAGTTAATCGAGTTAGATTTTTAAATTAGATATTTCAGAAGAAGGGATTTAACGCTATAGTTAAAATCAATGTTTTTCAGTAAAGAATAGGATTCGTAAATTGAATTCGAGGGTTTCATAAGAAATGATTTGATAAGAAACGGAGTTAAAGGAAATTGGAAACTGACTAGAGATTAGTTAAGCTGAACGGCTTCCAGTGTATCGATCAGATGTTGGTTTCGGCCTTCGGGATTTATACTCAGGGGATTGTTCACTTACTAGTTTACAGTTAGGGACTGATGATTTTGAAAAGTAATGAAACGTGAATGAGTATTGGAAATGTTTTCCAATGTTAAAAACGTATATTTTCTAATTATAGAAAATAATGAAATATGAATATATATATATATATATACATATATATGGTTGATGATTGGATCGATAATTCCATTTGGAAATAAGATCGTAGTGTATACACAGACATGTTTTCATTTGATAGTTAAATCACAGACTATCAAAGTTTTGACCATTTTAACGTTGTTAATATGGAGAGACTGGTTGGATTAATATCCAAAGAACCACTCTGTATTGGCATAAGCGTTGCGAATCATATATGCCAAAGAAAATTGAAGACGGAGTAAAGTGAAAGGGCTGTTGTATAAATCTTAGATAACAATTGCCTAGGATGGATATACTGAATATTGCCTTCGGTTTCGTTCAATCCCAGAACGAACGTAAATGGACGAATGTCTGACAAAGTATTTCCAATGATCGAATGGGTTGGTCTGTACAAATATATATGGTTGCAACGGATTTATTCCCTTAGCATAACATCTAAAATATTTGTGTAAACCAATTAATGATTAACGGATCTGATAATGTGGCATTCAAAGTGATCGTGTTATCAATGAATGGAAAGTAATCGTAGCCTCTGGCCTCAACAACCGGGAAATGACAAAAATCAGGGAGGCAGCATGGCTATGTGGTTAGGTCCCATTAGGGTGTATAATCACCTATCTAGAGAATATTTATTTGCTTCTTTAATCTATCAATGTTGTCCCATATATATATATATATATATATATATATACGGGAAACGGTTGCTGATCCCAACCGTTGGTGATATACATTCGATACACTCAAGCGAAATGAGTGGTCGGTCATGTGTGGCTGAGTTGCAAGATGTCGTTGTTGAACTCCAGTGTATCGTTCCTAGAGTACACTAATCGGAAGGTTGTTCCATACCTTGCCATAGTTGGAAATCCATTACCCAATACGTGCTTGCGGTTTTGATTGTATACTATATATGTAGAACGTGAGATGAAATCGTTTCTGCTAGATGATTATTATATTGTGGTTGATAGACATTATTATAATATCAAAAGGGTTTTGATATAAAGATATTTTGGATTCTCATAAGGGAAAAACACGTTCCGTTATATGGCGTGGTCTTATGAGATATTGTTTACTTGTTCAAATTGTTTTAAGCTGTTTTACTCATACCAGTCCCATGACTGACCCGGAGTTTATTTTGTTTTGTTTTCCCTAAACTCTTGGGTGCCCAATTTTGTACGGGCAGTCAAGTAGTCGGGATTTACAGATACTTGAAGAGTTGGAGCAGGAGGCTTCAGGATTAATTAGCTATTGTTTATTTCCGCTATTTTTGTAAGTTTTGTACTCTACAATGTTATTGTATACATATACTATTTGTATTTCAAAAGTTATGTTATATTTATTCGTTCTGCTGTGAGATTCGTGTTTACTCTGATGATGATGTTCATCTTCTATTCTATAAGTTTCTATCTTACCTATTCTCACCCTCTAACTTCTTCCATCAACCATTCGGTTATTTTCGATCCTTGGATGTTCGATATGTGTTGTATATCGGATAACCAAGATCGTCAAAATCCGGGTCGTTACAGTTGGTATCAGAGCTTAAGGTTAAGTAATTACCTTGGCTCTGTGGCGTGACTCAGTAGAGATGGGGTTAGTAATACCCTAGATTGAGTTTGAGTGTATATATATGAGCGGATATATGTTATTTAATATAAAATGGTTTTATATTGTGGAGATTTACTGGTTGAGTGGATTATGAACTCTGGTCGATCAGTTTGATTGTAACGACCCAGAAAATCTGAACCAATTTAAAAATTTTAAATTGGTTAAAATTATGGATTTTAAATATTTAAAATAAATATTTTAAATAATGGCAATGAAAAGTGAGTTTGAATCGGCAATTGAAAACGAATATAATTAATACTAATTATAAACAAGGCTTGAAAAGGCGCTGCAGTTTCAAAATTTGAATTCAAACTTTGTCGGACTATACCGGGTGCAAAACAAAACGGATTTTAGTGAAACCAAAAATATTTAAATCTGTTAGTGAATACCTTTCTAACAAATCTGAAAAATCGAATTTTCATAGCGGAAAGCAAAAGTTATGGCCGAATGAATTTTCAGAAGGGTCGCTATGGAATTTATATAGCCCGTGAAATTGGCCATTTTGCATACGACCTCGGAGTTCGATGAAACCACTTTGTTGGATCCGGGATGTGAAGTTATTGCTAGTTTCAAATTTCATAATTTTTGAAGCTAATATGTGAGCGTGGCAAAAGAAAACGTGTTTTGGCCAATTACAGTTAAATTGGATCGACTAAAAATGGACCTTTTTGCAAACAGTCTCAGAATTCGACGAAACTAGTTTTGTTGGGACCGTATCGTCAAAACATAGCTAGATTTATTTTTCTGGAATTTTTCGAATCAGTTTGTGGCCCTGGCAAATTGAAATGTACGTTCAAATCGAATATTGAATGTTATATATTTTAAATTTGAAGGTAAACTTACTGAAACATTCGAATAGGCCTTCGAAACATATCCCATTGTGTTCGGAATGGGGTTAAAACGCTGGGGACGACAGTCGTTGGGTTTAGATTGGTGGTCGCGTCAGAAAACCCCTTTAAAACTTCCCCGACGAATCAGAATTTTTATAAAAAAAAAAGAAAATTCCTTTTCTCTCTCCCCGATCGAAGGTGGAAAACGTTCATAACCTTCCCGTCCATTTTCTGATCAATCCACTCAATAATTTCAAGAGCTCCAGTTGGAGATTTTGTAGAGCTAGGAGAGATCTTCAAATCCATATAAGGTTTGGATTTTTTCATTGCGTGGTTTGGGAGAACGGACGTCGAGAAGTTGGCGCGTTTCGCCTCAGGCGATCGAACGCCACCGCACCCCCCTGCGTCGAAAGCTCTCTCCTTCCCCTTCAACACTGCGTAGGCCGATCGAGCTATCGATTCACGGATTTCACGAAATCGCGTGACCTAGTTTTGAACATTTCAGAAAGGTATACGGCTTGTTTTATTTTCAGCTGTTTTAACACCTTTAAACCGTTGCAAACTTTGAAAAATCATATCTTTTTGCTGTGTTAACGAAATTCGATGAAACAGGAAACATCGTGACCGTGTGGATGCCTACTACATTTTAGAAGAGACTGCATATTTTTCTGAGCCTTCTGCTATTTTTGGTGGAGTGGAACCCAATGTGAGATTTCTAATTTATAAACAATATGGAAAACGACGATGTATAAATTATATAGTCGATGTATGAGTTATATAAGCGTTGTACACCTCTTGTATAAGCATTGTATAAGTTGTACGTTCGATGTATAAGTTATATATGTGTTGTAAATATTATATATGTGTTGAAATAGAAGTGAATTGCTATATATATACACGCCCCTCGTCCACAAACCATGGACGATATTTATTGATTGTGATTGGTGTGAAAATTGATTGATAGCGAATGGTGTTTTGGGATTGTTTGTGGTTAATATTGATTGATTGTGGTTGAAAAATACCCGTTTATGGTTGAAAAATATTTGGTTGAAACCACATAGGATTAGCTTGTGGAAACGAAATAAATATATACATGCCGCCTGCGTGCGAACTAGATGCATGATCCCCATTGTCAAAAACCGCGAGGTTTTAAGGTAGAGCGAGGAGCCGTACTAGGGATGGTCCCGGTTTTAACTACCCTGCCGTTATGCTGCCGAAATTTTGAATAATATTCATGTGTTTGAATTATTTTCGTTCGCTGAAACTATATTTATTCATTGAATAGAAAACCTTCATGTGTTGAATCGATATTCATTCGTTGATTAGAAATTCATGTGTTGAATGGTATTCGTGTTTTAAATATAAAAATCACATTTTTATCTATATATAGAAACTATAGAAAACCTTCATGTGTTGAATCGATATTCATTCGTTGAATTGAAATTAATGTCTTGAATGGTATTCATATTTTGAAAGAAATTGTTTTATAATCAAAATCGCAATTTTAACATCAATATGAAATATATAAAATAATCCTGTTTTGAAGTAAATTGTCTTACAATAAAAATCCTATTTTTATTACTTATATAAACTGTATAAAATAATAGTGTTTTGAAATGAATTGTTTTACAATAAAAATCACATTTTTATTATATACATGAATTGTTGAAATGTGAAGTGTTAAAAATAGCCACTCGTTCAAATAAATATATATGAGTTGAAATATTCATTAATTAGCTAATGATATGATTTTTGCCTATATATGCAACATTAGAATGAATGGTGTTTTTAAACCAAATGGAATCAAATATGAAGTTGAATAGAAAATGATAAGTGATAAGAACTATATATATGTACATGCATATTTATTGAACAGGTTATAGCAAAGTGGCTAGAGAAGAGGAATAAAATTTTGTGCCCGACAAAGAGGTACACATTTACTGTTTTGTTTCGGTGATGATTTTAGGAGCCTGTTGGCTAGCCGCTTGGCTTTTTCTTTTTCTTTTTGACATGAGACGCCCGCGTGGCTATTTGGGAATTTTCCCAGCCCCTCCCGTACAAAGGAGGTTATGGCGAAATTTTCCAAAATTTAAAGGCGTTAGTGAAATATTAGAAGTGAAAACGATATTGAAATTGTTGAATGAACTATATTTATATAAATATATAAATATAAATAAAATTAAAACGAAACATGGCCGTGCAGTTCGTATTTCGAAACCGTGATTTCAATCAGCTAGTGCGGGAAATCCGACCATTGGATTTTCCCGAAACCGCAACCGTTGGGTTCGCCTTGGGAATATCTTTCCAACGACACCAACTTTGTAAAAATCCAACGGTTGGATTGTCTGGAATGTTTAATTCAAATCTGAAGAAAAACAGCGCCAGAAACGATTATATATATATATATAATTATATTTAATCGAATAACAACGCTGCAGTTCGTATTTTGAAATCGAAACTTCAAACGATTGTACCGCGAGATCTGGCCGTCGGATTTTCCCGAAACTGGAACCGTTGGATTCGTTTTGAAAAGACCTTTCTAATGATGTAAATTTTGTGAAGACCCAACGGTTAGATTTTCAGATATGTGCAAATCAAATCTGAAGAAAAACAGCGCCACGGCCGCGTTATGGCCCGAAGCGTCGTTTTGAATAAATTGGCTAGTTTAACATAAATAAAAATAGCGATAAATCGTTATAAAATATCATAAACGATATGGAATGGAAATAAACCGAATTTGCTCGATTGATGTGGTATTTGATGGTTGAATGTGTTTGGTGTGAAAATTACATTAAAGAACAAAATTGGTGTTGTCGAATGATTTAACCATTGAAATAACTTGATTTGAAATTCTAAATATACGTGAATTATTTGAAAAGGCCGAGTTAATTCTCATTTCGAATAATTGACCGACGACTGAAATTCGAAGATGAAGACGGTGGTCGAAGACCGGAGATCTTCACCTCGTTTGGATGGTAACCGAGGTCCTGATTGGGAGGCATCCCGAAATATGGATAATGAGTGGTGATCGTCCAGACGTACGTGGTGATCGATGGGTTTGCGAGGTATTTAGTGCCTCCGGTTTCATTCAGACCCAGAACGGATTGTAAATGGACCGTGTGTCTGACATTGGATTTTATTCTGTGATGATTGATCTCTATTAAATATACATCTGTTTGGCGGCGGAGAATTTATTCTTTTGCTTAACGCCCTTCTCTGAAACGCGCGAGCTCAGAGGTTGTATATTGATGGACATCAATCGCATGGCATGAATTGCCTGTGTGGCATGCAAAGATACAGTGATCAGGGCTTCTGTTGAAAAGCAAAGTCTTGTGGTGATGATCAAAGCACCGCCTGTGTGGCGTAGCTTTGTGTATAACGTGAATTCGCGAGCCTCACACCCCGGTATGAACCAGAAACGGGAGAAGGACCTCAGGGGGGCATGCGTTTCTTTCTAGCTAGGGTGGTGTCAGTGACCTACCAGCCCTGACATTTATATACTTTTCACCTATGTGGTTGTTGCTGTTGCGAGGCGCCTCGGTTAGATCGGACGATCCGGGTCCGATGGAGCCATTCGTTGGCTCATTTACACCCCAAAGGGTGGGGAAATGCAGTGTTCAGGAATTTTAATCCACATCGGTGGACCGGCCCTGACGATCCAAGGGCCCACCTGAGTCTGGGTCCTGAGGGGCGGGCTAGAGCATCTCGAATTCGGTAAGGACTATCTTTTGCCTTAGTTCAGGACGGAAATCCAATTTCCAAATACGACATCGTGCGGTTGTGATTGTATACCTATATATGGCGACATAGTGGTATGGGGCATTAATGCCATCTACGATTGATAGTTATGATTTGAAATTGTTTTCAAAACATATAAACACTAGCAATAATATCAAATGCCTTTGTTTTATTCGTATCAAGCATATCTTGGCCGTTATAAGGTAAAAACTCTATCCTCCGGTTTGCGTTGCATTGTGTGATGGGAACTGAGTCTTATAATGGCTTCATTTTTATAAAATACATTGCGTTGTTTAAAAGAAAGATTTGTTTTAAAGCACTGGCAATCCAATGGAGTAAACTCGTTCCACGAAAGTGGCGTGGTCCAGTGATTAGCCATATTATATATGTGTTGAATAGATTTCTCATACCAGTCCCATGACTGACTCGTAGTTTGTTTCACTCTCAAACTCGGGTGCCCCTTTTTCTACACGGGCAGCCTTGTATTCAGGTTTAGCTGGTTCTTTCTGGATAGATGGAGCTGAAGATGGGTTCTGCCATTTATCTCTTTTTGTGCTGTTCAGCTCCTATAGTACATATTTTGTTTGTTTCCGCTGTAAACATATATGTATAGTTGAACTGTATTTGTACTAAGTATGATCCTGTATACTGTGTAACTCTGATGATTACTTTATCCAGTATATTCTATTGTTCATTATCTGGTGTATTTATTTAATTTTGTTCTGTTGTTATCTGTTTCTGTGTTATATTCCACGGATTACCCTTGCCGCCGTTAGTACGGGGTTTGGGGTCGTCTCATTGATCCACTATATCAGTAGGATTTTCTAAACGCTTGAATACGATGGACCGACGCGATATGTTTTGAAAGGAGGGTAAATGAAATAGTTTTACCCAAAATATATATTGATATAAGGAAAGTATATATATTGGAATTATAATATATATTGGATGTGTTGGTTGTTATTATAATCGAATTAGATTATAAAAAGTGAAATGGTTATAGAAAAACCAATCAGGATTCATATAAGTATGATATATGAGAATTTTAAAATCCTGGGAGATTTTAAATTGTTTTTTCAAAAGGATTGTGAAGGATATTTTGAACTGATTTCGAAATGGAAGTAGTTTAAGAAATGGTTTTGAAAGTGATATAATACTGAACTCACTTGTATCACTGGAAAATAAACCTGATGAGTGCAGCCACATCATCATTGTTCATTTTCGAGTTTCCAAGTGACGGATTTACCAAAGATTTTGTTTTTGAAATGTTTTGCGAAAACAAGTTGTTTAGAAATTCAAAGGTTTTGAATTGGCGTTATGATTCCAAATTGATTTGAAATAAACCCAGGAATTTAAATTCTGGAATAAAAATTTAACTTATGAAGTAAATAGGTTAAATTAACGAAAGTGAATAAATAAATTTGAATTTAACTTAGACAAAGTTAAATATAATCTGAAACGGGATTGAGATTGATGAATTAAAAGTTTGAAATTGGGTATTGGATATTGGATATTGGATTTTGAATGGAATTTGGCGTGGATAGAACCAAATGATTTAGTTTGAGGATAAGTTGATTGGAATGACATTTATATATGTTGAATTGGTAGCAGAAGGGAAGAATATTATGATATGCCCGACAAAAAAGGTACCGGTTTATATTTATATATGGGTTTGAGATTTTGATGAGCCGAATTGGCAAGCCGCTTGGCTGTTTGATTTCCTTTCGTGTTGGAGAAGGCCTAGAGAGGCGAGTTGTGGTTTTACCGATAGGTCACTACAAAGGAGGTGCTGGCGAAATTTTTCGAAAATTTAAGGTGTTAGAAACTTTTCAGAATTTTTGAAAATTTTAGTTAGTCGGAAGGAATTAATATTTTAGTCGATATTAATTGGTTTGGGGAAACAGGAGATAAGAGGTAAACAGATAAATTTTTACCCAATAGATAGGGTCGTCTTCTACCTTAGCAATTTCGAGGACGAAATTATTTTAAGGGGGGAAGAATGTAATGACCCGTATTTTTAGCGATATAATAATTAATTTATTTAATTATATATATAGTGATTTAGAGAATTAAATGGTCATTTAATTAAATCATTAGGAATATTTAATTAATATATTAATTAAATAATATATAAAATTCTGAATTTAATCAGAATTAGCTGAAATGGCAATTTGTGTGAATTGGGCAAATTCAAGATATATAATTCAGTTTAAAATTGAATTACGATAACGAATATATTTAATTAACGATGGTTGAACGTATAAATTATATTATAATTATAATCGAGCTCGAAATGGCGCGGCAGTTCGCTATTTGGCGATTTGAACTTCAACTGAATGTACAGGGTTCGTTTTAAATCGGATTTCTGTGAAACAAGAAACGTACGGAGCTGGTGAAGTATATTTTTCTAGTGGAAGAGAAAAATCGATATTTCATTGTATAGATTTTCATTTATGTCCAAATCAAATTTTAGAAAAGTCGTTGTGGAATTCCTTTATAATTTATAACAATTTATTTATATCTATAAAAGGAATTTCATTATAAATCGAATATCGATATAACTCTGATGATGAAATATCGAGCTGTAAATCCATATATAATTATTCTGGAGTCGTGTGGTATTCTGGTATGAATATATACAATAATATAAATTTATTTATATGTAATTTAATTATATTTAAATATATTAATATATTTAAATGGGTTATTTAGAGCTTTAAAAATAGCCACTTTTGCAAACGAAGTCGGAATTCGACGAAACTAATTTTGTTGGATCCGCAACATCAAATTATAGCTAGATTCCAAGTTTCGTGATTTTTGGGTCACTGTGTGGCCGTACGGATTTTTAATGTGAGAAACTGCCAGTATTTTGACGGTTAAAAATACGTTGTGTGAGCAAACGGAGTCGGAATTCGACGAAACTAGTTTCTTGGGACCGTAATGTCAAACTCTAGCAGTATATCCAGATTGGTGATTTTTGAATATCGTATGTGATTACAGGAATTTTTAAATCAAGAATACATATAGAAAATGATAAGTAACTTATAAACTAAGCTAAACATCTAACACTATAAATACCCTTTACAACTTCATTAAGACCTAATCTCCATTCCTTAGTCAAAATGTGCCGCCACCAAAAACGCTTTCAACAACAAAAACGTTGAGCAAAATAAATCAAGATAAAATCCAAACTAAATCTATAAATCGCGAGATATATATTTTCAAACTCGTGAAAAGAATCTCTTCAATCCTATATACATTTTGTTGGGTTCGACGAAGAGTTTCATTGCTGGAAAAAACGTACAGCAAAGTCTAGGGTTGATCAATTCAGGGGATTCGAGGATGGATGGTTGAAATCGTGTTGGTATTCGGATTCAGAGATCGACGTCGAAGACTGAACGACGGGATTTCCGTCGTGAGCTAGAGTGTTCTACGAAGAAGTCGGCCGAGATGCTTACAAGAAGAGATGTATGCTGGTGGGTTCGGCATTGGATTTCATGATGAAACATTGGAGTTTGAAGGGATCAAAGGAGGAATCGGTCATGGCTTTGTTTGGTGTAGGAGTTCGAATTACTGAAGAAGAGGTCACGGTGCTATTTGGGGAAGTCGGGTTTAAATTGTTTTGGAGAAGAATGATTTTTGGGTTGAGTTCTGTTGGAAGAAAGGAAGAGCATGGAGGCCAAAGGGGATGGGGAAATGGCCAGTTGTTGAAAATTGGAGCACGGCGGTTTTTGTGAATCGGGGAAGACAGGTTTTTGCAGATCTGGGCGGTAAGGGGTATTGGGCTGATCCAAGAAAGAAGATGAGTTGGCCTCTTTCCAAAGTGAGAACCATTTTTAAATTGTTTAAGTTAATTCCAGAATAATATATATAACTTGTAAAATCTATAACATATGCATACCTTATCGGAACCCAACAAAACAAATTTATAGGGAAATAAATTGTCTGGTTCGAACCATCGACCGTAAATCGTTATTTAACGATTACGGACAATGTGAGTAAAACTCACCAACTCTAAACAGTTATATTTTTATAATGTATTCTTAGTACTGATAATTGTCTGTTGATTGTTGTGTGTTGACTGTTTAATTGAACTGCTAGTCAGTTGATTGAAATTATATATATATATCGTTAAAAATATATTGATGTTGCCTATCAGAATATTTCATATTGATCTGAAAACTGAGGATAATTATATTGTGTAACATCTGTGGATGTAGGGAAACAGGTTGGAAGGATCCAACAGGATTCCTCAATATTTAACTTACTGTTTTGTTTCATATATCGAAATATATGATGTGATATATAATCTGTTGTCGATTTTGTGTGTTTGGATGATATTGGCCATCATGATTTGATATGGTAAATACCAAAATACCGGAATGTTAAAAAGGGAATTTTCAAAATGAATATTGAAAATAAATTTATTTATAAAATCAAAGGATTTTATAAAAGAGAAAATATTTATAAAATCAAAGAAGATTTTATAAAAAGGAAATCTATTTATAAGTTGGAATATTTATAAATAGGAAATATTTTAAGTGGAATTATAAATAAAGAGAAATATTTATAAATAGGAGATAATTAGAAAAGGAAATATTTGCAAACCATTTGCAAATAGAATTGAAAAGGAAAAATATATATAAAGGAATAAAATCGAAAAGGAAAATTATTTATAACGGAATAGGATGTTATAAAAAGGAAATTATTTACAACGGAATAGGATGTTATAAAAAGGAAATTATTTATAATGCAATCGGATGTTATAAAAAGGAAATTATTTACAACGGAATAGGATGTTATAAAAAGGAAATTATTTACAACGGAATAGGATGTTATAAAAAGGAAACCGTTATTTAAAAGGAAATCTTTTTAAATGAATAAACGTTATAAAAAGGGAAATCTTTATAAAGCAAATAAAATAATCGAATATTAGTTATTCGAAAGGAGTTAATCAAATTTAGCAAATTGAATTAGAGTTAATCGATTAGAGTCAAGTTAATCGATTAGAATTAAGTTAATCAAAATAGAGTTAATCGATTTGAGTTAAGTAAATCGATCTGAGTTGAGTTAATTAGTTAGAGTTAAATCAAAATAGAGTTAAAGGAGTTAATCGAATATAGTTTATTCGAAAGAAGGTTATCGAATATAGTTTATTCGAAGTGAATTAATCGAATATTAGTTATTTGAAGGAGATTATCGAATATCGTTTATTCGAAAAGGAGAAATCGAATATAGTTTATTCGAGAAGAGAGATAATTGAATAAGGTTATTCGAAAAAGAGAAATTATCGAATAAAGTTAAAAGAGTTATCGAATATAATTTATTCGAAAGGAGTTAAGTAATAAGAGTTAATGAAATAAAGTTAATCTAGTTAAAGTTAATGGAGTTAGGGTTAACTGATTTGAGTTAATTGAGTTAGATTTTTAAATTAGATATTTCAGAAGTAGGGATCTAACGCTATAGTTAAAATCAATGTTTTTCAATAAAGAATAGGATTTGTAAACTGAATCCGAGGGTTTCATAAGAAATGATTTGATAAGAAACGGAGCTAAAGGAAATTAGAAACTGACTAGAGATTAGTTAAGTTGAACGGTTTCCAGAGTATCGATTTGATATTGGTTTCAGCCTTCAGGATTTATACTTAGGGGATTGTTCACTTACTAGTTTATAGTTAGGGACTAATGATTTTGAAAAGTTAATGAAACGTGAATGAGTATTGGAAATGTTTTCCAATGTTAAAGACGTATATTTTCTAATTATAGAAAATAAGGAAATATGAATATATATATATATATACACATATATATGGTTGATGATTGGATCGATAATTCCATTTGGAAATAAGATCGTTGTGTATACACAGACATGTTTTCATTTGATAACTAAATAACAGACTATCAAAGTTTTGACCATTTTAACGTTGTTAATATGTAGAGAGCGGTTGGATTAATATCCAAAGAACCACTCCGTATTGGCATAAGCGTTGCGAATCATATATGCCAAAGAAAATTGAAGACGGAGTAAAGTGTAAGGGCTGTTGTATAAATCTTAGATAACAATTGCCTAGGATGGATGTAATGAATAGTGCCTTCGATTTCGTTCAATCCCAGAACGAACGTAAATGGAAGAATGTCTGACAAAGTATTTCCAATGATCGAATGGGTTGGTCTGTATAAATATATATGGTTGCAACGGATTTATTCCCTTAGCATAACATCTAGAATATTTGTGCAAACCAATTAATGATTAATGGATCTCATAATGTGGCATTCAAAGTGATCGTGTTATCAATGAATGGAAAGTAATCATAGCCACTGGCCTCAACAACCGGGAAACGACAAAAATCGGGCAGGCAGCATGGCTATGTGGTTAGCTCCCATTAGGGTGTATAATCACCTATCTAGAGAATATTCATTTGCTTCTTTAATCTATCAATGTTGTCCGATATATATATATATATATATATATATATATATATATATATATATATATATACGGAAAACGGTTGCTGATCCCAACCGTTGGTGATATACATTCGATACACTTAAGCGAAATGAGTGGTTGGTCATGTGTGGCTGAGTTGCAAGATGTTCTTGTTGAACTCCGGCGTATCGTTCCTAGAGTACACTGATCGGAAGGTGGTTCCATACCTTGTCAGAGTTGGAAATCCATTACCCAATACATGCTTGTTGTTTTGATTATATACTATATATGTTGAACTAGAGATGAAAGCGTTTCTACTAGATGATTATTATATTGTGGTTGATAAACATTATTATAATATCAAATGGGTTTTGATATAAAGATATTTTAGATTCTCATAAGGGAAAAACACGTTCCGTTATACAGCGTGGTCTTATGAGATATCGTTTACTTGTCAAACTATTTTAAACTGTTTTACTCATAGTTGTTCCATGACTGCCCCGGTGTTTATTTTGTTTTGTTTTCCCTAAACTCTTGGGTGCCCAACATTGTATGGGCAATCAAGTAGTTGGGATCTACAGATACTTGAAGAGTTGGAGCAGGAGGCTTCAGGATTAATTAGCTGTTGTTTATTTTCGCTGTTGTTGTAAGTGTTGTACTCTGCAATGTTATTGTATACATATACTGTTTGTATTTGAAAAGTTATGTTATATTTTATTTGTTCCGCTGTGAGATTTGTGTTTACTCTGATGATGATGTTCTTCTTCTTTTATTCTGTAAGTTTCTATCTTACCTATTCTCACCCTTTATCTTCTTCCATTAACCATTCGGTTATTTTCGATCCTTGGATGTTCGATATGTGTTGTATATCGGATAACCAAGATCGTCAAAATCCGGGTCGTTACAGTTCCAGATGGAAATTATATCGATCAATCATCATTTAACATTTATCTCTTTAGTTCATTGATTTACTTATCTCCTGTTTCCATATCTTCTAAATTCTTATTTTCTATTATCAGAAAACATTTCTTATTCTTATTTGGAAAACATTTCCAAAACTTCTTCACTGGATTTAAACTAATATATAAATTAAACATCGCCATGCTAACTCAAACCATTTCACTCATTAACTAAATTCACTTAACCATCCTAAACTATCAAACCTCGCCATTCCCTAGTTAAGAAGGAAGTCAATCAAGTTGGGGTATAATTACCTCTCAGACCTTAACTGAACAACGTTTTAACTTCGAAATAGTCAAAGTTTATCTTTTAAATCTTTAACAAACTTCCTTACGTAACTCTCGGATTCTATTTAAGAATCCTCTTCTTTTACAGAATTTCATTTGGTCATAACCGTAGTGTTATAATTCCCTTACTTTCGAAATATAATAACTTAAGTATAACTTTTCTTCCTTAATCTAAATAAATGGCTAAACGATTTATTAAATAAATAAATCTTGATTTAAAAACCGGAAAATATAAATACTTTCCCGAATTCGATATAATCGAATTCGACGATTAACTCTCTTCGAATAACTAATATTCGATTAACTCACTTCGAATAACTAATATTCGATTATCTCTCTTCGAATAACTTACATTCGATTAACTCACCTCGAATAACTTATATTCGATAACTCTTTCTTTCGAATAAACGATATTCGATAATCTCTCTTCGAATAACTAATATTCGATTACTCCTTTTCGAATAACTAAATTCGATTAACTCATTTCGATTAAACTAATCGCTAACTCCTTTCCTTTAACTCTATTCAAATAAAATATATTCGATACTCCTTTTACTCTATTCGAGTAACTAATATTCGACTAACTCCTTTGGATTAACTCATTTGGATTAAATCCATTTGATTTACTCCTCTTAACTAACTCGACTTATTTAACTCAAATTGATTAACTCCTATCGAATAACTAATATTCGATTAACTTATATTCGAATAACTATGTTTGTTTTAACTTTATTTCGAATAACTATGTTCGATTTATCTTCATTTCGAATGACTATATTCGATTTTTCTCCTTTAACTCTATTCGGATAAATTATATTCGATTAACTCATTCAACTTTATTGGTTAACTCTAATCGACTAACTCTATTCAATTAACTCTAATCAACTAACTCTACTTGATTAACTCTATTGATTAAACCCTTTTGATTAACTCCCTTTCGAATAAGGAATATTCGATTCACTCTTCGTCCATATTCAGTTTCAAATATCAATGTTGAAACTGATTCTTACTTCTCTATATAAGTTCTGACTTATATATTCCATTTATCCAGTGATAACTATTTTACTTAATTAATAAAATATTATTTATTAATTAATCAGCTCCATTTATCTGTTTAATAGATTTTATTTATTATCTATTTATTCCTTTGATTTAATTCTATTTATTTACAAAATAAATATTCCTCTTTATAACTCTATTTGTAAATGTTTTACAAATATTTCCTTTCCAATTCTATTTGTAAATGTTATACAAATATTTCCTTTTCAATTCGATTCACAAATATTTTCCTTTTCATTATCCTATTAATTTTACAAATAAATATCCCTTATAATATCTTATTTATTTTCTAAATATTCCTTTGATTTAATTCTATTTATTTACCAAATAAATATTCCTCTTTATACCTTTATTTACTTTCTAAGTAATTAATACTTTTTATAAAATTCTTTGATTTTATAAATATTTTCTTTATTAAATTCCTTCTTATAATATCCCTTTGTTTTATAAATATTTTATTTCAATACACAGTTTGAAATTCCCCTTTTCTTTTCCAGTATTTCTTTTGGTATTCAACAGGTTCAAATAACAGGACCAATGTCATTATAATCAATCACAGATTATACATCACATCATATAACCCAATATATGAAAACAAACAGTATTATAAATATTGAGGAATCCTGTTGGATCCCTCCAACCTGTTTCCCTGCATCACAGATGTTAAACAACACGAGTATAAAATATTTTGATAAACAGAATCAATATTCAATTAACGATTAATATATATCGTTATCTATAATTTCAACCAATACATAAGCAATTCAATCAAACAGTCAACACACAGCAATGAACAGATAATTATCAGTTCTAAGAATACGTTATAAAAATATAACTGTTCAGAGTTGGTAAGTTTTACTCACATTTCGCGTTAACCGTTAAATAATGATTTGCGTCTATTGATTTAGACGGACAATTTATTTTTCAATAAATTGTAATGAGCCCCAATTAACTTCTAGTCAGTTCCATTCTGTAGCCTGCGACTCTACGATCCTAACGGATTAGACCGTTCGTAAAACCAACACTGTATGAACGAGATACTACTTCTATAAGATAATATACTATTTTAAATTAAAATAAAACTTACGTCGTAATTGTTTTGGGCTTTACCTTTTTAATCGGCCCAAATCCTATACTTGAAACCCAATCCAGCTTCACAATAATCCATCTCTCTTAAAGGAACCGCACGCTGTAGGCTTGGTTACAATGTGGCCACTTTCGAAAATATCTTGCCCCATGTCTCTTTTATTTTCTTTTTTCTCTTTTTGTATATATATAAACGGGCCTCCCACTTGATCACGCGGCCCATCCTCCCCAAACACTTGCCACGCCCATTCCCACTACAGGCATTCACCATCTCCAATAACATAAACCCCTTCCAGGTAGTAACGCAGGCAATAGTCCACGCACAGTCCCTTCACGTTTCCTGTACACACCCCCAACTCTAATGCCAAAATCCTCAACGCCAATTGCCACCAACATCCCTACTTTACCTCAACACCACTCCCTTCTCGTTCTTATCATGCCGCTCCAGCAACTTCTCATGGAAAACATATGGCACTTTGAAACTTTCGGCTCAACATTCTTTCCTCACTTCACATGAAAACACTCAATGTACTCCAACTTCTCTTCCAGCCCCCTTCCACGCTTCCATTCAACTTCTATTCCTCTAATCCCCAAGTCCACGAACTCTCTCCCTCTCCTCACCATCTCGAGCTCCATCTACAAACACTAAACCCAAACCTTTCAATCTCGAACACGCCTGCAGAGTCTCATCTTAGAGCTCTAACAGTTCACAAAAAGAAATGAATCTTCTTGCTTCCGTGTCCTGCTCTTCTACGCTGCTACAGTCGCTCCATAGCTATCATGATTCTCGCGTGTTTATGTATTTATATGAATTTTTGAAGTTGCAGTTTGAAGGGATGGACAGGTTTTTCCCACATTTTGATTTCTAAAACCTGATGCTCGAAAATGGGTTACTGTATTTATAGCCAACCCAAAACTTTCCATGAATTGAGTTTTGGCTAGAACCGTTATAGAGTGTGACGTGAACTTGAACACGTGGATGGCGTTGGAACAACAAAGAACAAAGTTGGGTACATGGCTAAGAAGATGTCCATAATTCACTTGGTACTTTGCTGGAGATTTTCATTTGTTCTTGTACTTCCACGCTAAGGTACGTGGAACAACGTTCAGCACTTAAAAATAGAAGTGTATCTAATGTTAAAAACATTAACATATGTGTGGTGTAGGAAAACAAACAAAAGTTCATGATACAAGTGAAATCTATATTGAATTTGGTTCAAATTTTAGTGCTTAGATTAATTATATTGTGTACCTCGCTATACACATTTCTATCTACGTACGAACCGCTGGGGACAGAACTAAAAATACCATTATAACGAGCAATGTGCCAGGATCCCAAAAATATAATAATATCGGTAAGTTAACTCATATTGTGAAACCCCTTATGTATTGATTAAGGGTGCAAAATACTCCAAATAAAAAGTTGCGTACTTAATTAATTAAAAACTACAGTAAAATTCTAAAAATTAAATTATCACTACGTCTCAAAAGAATCTTGTCTAAATTCAAAACCGATATCTAGTTATATCGAATAAACCGTTACGGTCGATAAACGATTCTATAGCGACTATTTTACAATTTAATTTGGACACAACTCAAAATCTACTTGACGAAATCCCGATTTTTCTCTTCCACTAGAAAAATATACTTCACCAGCTCCATACGTTTCTTGTTTCATAGAAATCCGATTTAAAACGGCTTCTGTATATTCGATTAAAGTTCGAATCGCCAAATCGCGAACTGCCACGCCATTTCAAGCTCGATTATAATTATATTATAATTATACGTTCAAACTTTATTTATATAATATATTCGTTATTATAAATCAAATTCTAAACTGAATTATATATTATAAATTGTCCAGTTCACATTATATTTTGAATTCCACTAATTCTGATTATTTCAGACATAAATATATTATTTAATTATTGTATTAAATTAAATATTCAATATTGTTTAATTAAATGACCAATTACTTCTCTAAATCACGTTATAAATAATCAATTTATTATACTGTAAATATACCGGACATTACAACGGCTTCACAACGTTCAAATGCAGAATACAACCGCTATACCAAGCTATATCATGGAATGGATGATATTGTCGAGCAAATGTATGGATCAAAAATAACCTGTTCATCAATGTTTAAAAAATTTAATATTCATGGAATACGACTAATTTTAATTAGTGTTATTAAATAACAAATCAAAACATTTACCTATTGAATTTGGATATTATAAAGAAATATGCGTAGATTAATGACTGATGCACCACTATCTGTAGATGGGTTCCACCGAGCTGAACGGGGGAAAATATCATAGTACAGCTTCGTAGAAGGATGAAAACACGGGAAATGCTCAAAAATACATGACTCAAGCAAACATAGATATCTGGCAAATTGCTTCACCCCCATACGAGTAGCTAGTCCAAGCTGTCTATATAGAAATGCTAGTGCTACTGAACCCCAATAGTATGTGTGAACAACATCCAAATTTTTAAGTGCATCGAGCAAAGATATATGCACATGAGTCTTGTTTTTATCAGCAAATATTGTGTTGCCAAGCACAAATAGAAGATATGCACGAGCGGCACGCCTAAATGCCCGATCAAACAACTCATCTCTTACATCTTTGAATTTATAAAACAACACAGACAAGGAATGTTTGTAGCCAACTCTTTCATTCATTTCTAGCCTAGCTTCTGCTTGACAGAGGCCAAGATACTTCCATACAATACTACATGCTTGTTCCATATCATACGACATACTCTGTATTGGTTTAACTTCGACGAGTATATGCAACAAAGAAGCTACGTCATGTCATCTCACCAAACGACAAATAAAAAGTATTAGTCTCAGGGTACCATCGCTCTATAAAAGCAGATATCAAATTCTTACTCACACACTTATAACACTTGCTCATAATAGGAAACAAGCCAGACGCTTAAATAATAGCTTTGAATCTACTAGCATTGTCTGGAATCTTCCACTCTGATACCTTCCGTGCATGGTTAACACATGTAAGCGGTGATCGTTCCTACAAAATAAAATTTACGTTAATTACATAGAAGTAATGGAGAGGTGTAATTACATATCATAGTCGCAAACCCAAAAAATGACTATATAATTTAGAGTACTAATAGATATGTACCTGACCAGTCCATATCATAGAAGCAATGTGCGTAACAAACTCTCTAATAGCAGCATAATTCCACCTTTCTTGCTTCTATATTCTTCGGCTTCATCTTCTTCGTCAGAATGTTCATCTGTCTCTTGATCATCATCCATATCTGAATCCTTTGCCGTCTCATATCCTTCTCCCGAGGAGTCTAAACCATCACCATCTCCATGTACGTCATCTTCATCATCCTCTTCTTTATGTTGCTCCTCATGGGACTTCTCCTAGTTGCTTCTCAATTTTCTCTTCATGTTGCTCGTCACAATGCTCCACGGGTTGCTCGTCATAATGCTTTGCAACTACCTTAAACCTAGATGCGTCTGTATCTTTCTTTGCCATTACCTCTCGTCGTCTTCTTTCAAAAGTTGTCATACGTTTTCTGCCCATCTACAAATAAACATCAAAAATTAAAACAATCACGACTACTGTAACACCCCACCTCCTCTAGGGTCACTCGCAAAGGAATGCACTAGCTTTGGAGGGGCATTATTGGTAAACATGCATAATGATATAGCAAGGCAGGACATGACGTAAATAAAACAGCGGAAGATTTATAAACCATTTCAAAACACAAGTCTGGTACATCAAAATGTCAATTTCCCAAAATTACAAGTCTAGATAAATACATCATCTGATAAACTGAAAATACATAAGTACTATCCCCAAATAAGAGTGATAAACCATAGCGGCTCAAGTCCAAAGCATACTTGAGCTATCCAAGGAAGCGGCTAAAATCCAAGCTAGGCTCCAGTATTCCTTCCCTGAGAACCTGGGGGGGGGGGAAACGGAAGAAAAGAGGCGAAACAAAACGGGTCAGTCAAAAAGACTGAGTAAGCCCTGCTACGATCAGTCTATAAACTAATAAAGTTAACATCATGATGGAAACTGAGATGATCATAGATAACAACATACTGGCATGATAAAGTAACTACAAGATAGATAGAGGTGTCATCGCATAAACAAGGTTAAGTTTTGCACCACGGTGTACTAGTAAGCCAACATAACAGGTATTGATCCCTTAGCCCAACTTTGCCCCAATAACGTGAAGTGACCTTAGTATAAGGTCCAACCCAACGGTCTAGTCGATCGGCTCCCTATAAGCCTAACACGTCAAGTGTTGATGTCCATACGGCCCACATATGGATGTAGTCTGACTGTGCTGGGTCCACCTTTGGGTGTATCAAGCCCTCGGGTGCCAACCCCGGACACTTAAGCAATAATGCACAGCCCAGACCTACTGGTACCCGTGCCTCGAGTTTGTCCAACATCGGACTACGTGCACGTCCGTAGCCCGCCGGACCCGCACCGCTGTACCACTCAGCCGTCGCTTTGGTCGTTTATATCCGTCCAGTAATCGTGCCCCGCCCAAGCCTAGTCTCTAGGGTTGTGATGATACCAAACTGGGATTACTGCCGGAACAGACCCGCTGCTAGGGTTTCCTAAGAGGGTTAAGTGCGATTTAACCCTTCACTAATCATGGATTAAATTGGTTAAGTGTAACTTAACCCCATTCTAATCCCTCGAACTCCCAAATGGATTAAACTAGTTAAGTGTAATCAACAGTTCACACTTAACCCCATTCTAATCCCTCGAATCCCCAAATTGGTTAAGTATTAGTGGACCCTTACTTAACCCTAATCATGAGGCATTAATTATTTTAATGCACCTTAACCTCTCACATTAGACTTTGTTGTGGTTACTAGTTAAGCCGGGCGGGTCCGGGTAGCTTTACACCACACTTGGTCTAACCTCGGGTCTTGGCACCACATGACCAACTTCTCACATTGGGTCTTATTGTTTGTAGCCACTAGTTAAGCCGGTCGGCTCCGGGTAGAATTACGCTACAAACTCAACCCAACCTCGAGTTGGCCACACTTATGTTTTCTAAGTGTCATGTCCACTTCATTTCAAAACATAATCACAAGTCAACCAATTACTTGGGTAGACCTAACTTAATAGGTAAATTCCCAAGGGGTAGACCTAACTTAATAGGTAAATTCCCAATCTTATATTTTCATGTATTTTAAGTTTACCCAAACCCCCAACGTCATTCTATCGCTTACATATTCGTAATAACGCATAAAGGATAGGAAGAGGGAACTTGGCACAACATACATGATAAGCTTGCACAACAATCATGCATAACATGTTAGACTTGTACAACTTAGCATAGTGAACTTGCATATTACCATAAACATGCATAACATGTTAAACTCGCATAACTTAGCATAGTGAACTTGCATATTACCATAAACATGCATAACTTGTCAAACATGCACAACTTGTCATTTTTAAACTTACATAAGCATGCATAACTTGTCAAACATGCACCACTTGTCATTTTAAACTTGCATAAGCATGCATAACTTATTAAACATGCACCACTTGTCATTTTAAACTTGCATAAGCATGCATAACATGCACCACTTGTCATTTTAAACTTGCATAAGCATGCATAACTTATTAAACATGCACCACTTGTCATTTTAAACTTGCATAAGCATGCATAACTTATTAAACATGCATAACATGGCATAATGAACTTGCATGAACATGCATAACTTATTTAACTTGCAAATCATGACTTAGCAAACTTGCATAAACATGCATAACTCAATAAACTTGCAAATCATGGCTTAGTAAACTTGCATAAACATGCATAACATAATAAACTTGCAAATCTTGACTTAGCAAACTTGCATAAACATGCATAACTTGATAAACATACAAATCTTGACTTAGCAAACTTGCATAAACATGCATAACTTGATAAACATTCAAATCTTGACTTAGCAATCTTGCATAAACATGCATAACTTAATAAACATTCAAATCTTGACTTAGCAATCTTGCATAAACATGCATAACTTAATAAACTTGCAAATCATGGCTTAGCAAACTTGCATAAATATGCATAACTTAATAAACTTGCAAAAACCCCAACTTGCATCACATATTAACTTTAGAGTTTCTAAAATGAAGGTAAGAGGGCTTACAATGCTTATGCGGACTCAAATGAGTATAGAAAATGTAAGAGACCTCTTATGCAACTAATTAAAACCCCCAATTGCAAGCAAACTTGATCAAAACCCCTCTTTTATGACGCCAATAGAGAAACAAGCCCTTAATGCAAGCTAAGGAGGATCATACAAGCCCAAATATACTTGTATGCATGGAAAATCACTTAGGAATTAATTTAGGAATTGTATGAAGAGGGTGGAGGCCATGAGAGTTTTGATTTTGCCATAGTTTAGTTGCTAGGATGAATAATGAATGATTTAGGGTAGGTTAGGGTCTTATTTATAGATTAGGCTAGTGATTTGGACCATAGGATTAACCCTAGATTCAATTAGGTCCATCAGATCCCGGAACTCTCTAGAACCAAGCCACAAGACCAAGCCCTAATCAGAATTGGTGCACCAGGCTAAACTGCCCGGGCACCCCCTATCGACAGGGCTGTCGACAAGGCAGTCGACATGCTAAGACCCCTGTCGACAGGCCTGTCGACATGGGGTCCTGGGCGGGAATTTTTCCCGCCTGCCCAGTTTGCCCTAACCCATGCTTTAAATTTAAAATTTAAATCTGTTTTTACTTAGGAATTTTCTGAAAACTTCAATGGGCCTTAACTGGGTCATACGGACTCCGATTTTCGAAAACTCGGACTCTATTTCGCGTATTTTTCCGAGACGAACGCAATGGCATAGCTCGTTTCTCTTGATTCAGATTTTAGAATTAAATTCTGCCTCAATTTACATTATTACAGGTTATTGAAAATACGGGTTGTTACATTCTCCCCTCCTTAAAGGATTTCGTCCCCAAAATCTTCAAGTTAGGAAGAACATATCCTACCATTCAACATCCATCTACTCAAAACATCATCCACGAGCAATCATTGTCCTTAAAGGGTTCTAAATGTGGTATGAACATATGCAAAAGGGTGTGTATATGTACTTACCTAATGCAAAGATCAGGCGGTTACTGATACAGTAAACCTCCTTAATGCATATGTATGTAAATCAGGCGGTTACTGATACAGTAAACCTCCTTAATGCATATGTATGTCAGTGAAATGAATCCATATGTATGCAAATTCCTAAATTCATAGTATCTATATGAGTGCACATAACATTCACCCATATGCAACATCCATGTGATAACACACAATTTCCATCCATGAATAAGCATAAACACTCATGCATATGCAATATGAGGAGTGTGCGAGCCGATCTAGTGCCTAATCGTGTATAATGCATCCACGAGCAACCACTTGCAAACACTTGCAACCACTTGCAACCATCAAGCATAACATGTTTCAAACACATGTTTCAACCAAAGGGTTTCTACCTAAGGTTCTCCTGACAAGATGAACTAGATAAACATGGACAGAGAAATATGCTACAAAGAGATCTTAGCAAGATAAACTCCTTTTTGGATTACAAGAAATCCATTCAAACTCCGACATATAGTACTAACTGATGAGTCTCAACCCCCTTATGGAGTTTACAACAGAAATAAGGTCGAGAATGGGACCGAGAGGATATATATACAAAAGATAACTTGCAAGCAAGCTCCACAGGAAAACAAGGATCAAGGATGCACTCTTAAAAAGAGATATGATGCGCGTATCTAGTCTTCACTCTTCTTAGTCACGTTTCCTTGAGCTTAACTCCACTGTGCTTTGACTATCTTTCACTTCATGATTCCTTGGCTCCCTAACTCCTATTTCCCAAATTCGAGTTGGAACTCATTTCATTATCGCCTCTCGTCTTTCTTTTCCACTTATTCTTCTTTCTGTATACTTGGCTTAAACATATTATAACCTCATGATTTCATGCAAGCTCTCCAAAATTCACTAGGGAATCCTGGATCTCGTCTGCTTACTATAAGGTATTCCGCGCAGCAGAACTTTTCTTTGAAAATACCAATCCCCGTTGCCCATTTGCCCTTATAAACGTGATAACTCAGGCTTAATCGACATGAACCATCCGCCTATAGGCCGTACCTAGATTCAGTCGCCTACCCATGGCTTCTTGTGGGTTATTTCAAAACTGGCCAACTTCTTCAGGGTAAACCGTTGCTAACCATGACACAGTCCCTTCGCTCCTCACCGGACTGGAATGAGCACTCTTCGTGAGTCTACCTGCTATGACCCACCTACCCGTATTCCCTTTCTTCGATCTAAGTAGTCTATCCACATAATCTATCGAGATGTTTTCATACTTCCCTTGCGAAACCTCCAATGGAGGTAATGGCCCGCTGGGCTTCTATGACTTGGCCTTAACCTGGTGGCACATCATGCATCCTGAGACCAACTCGGCCACCCCATCGAGTGATGCGTATCTTCAAGAACTTTCTTTACCAAGTCTTTCACTCGAGGAACACATAATCTCTCATCGCGCCTTAGTCATCCCTTGTCATCTATAATATACCTAGCGAGGTGACTTAACATCTCGCCTTGAATCGGCTGGTCCATGTTCCTGACCAACGGCGGGTCTTCTTCCTGTGAAACCCTCTTCTTGACCCAGAAGAGTAAGTCTAAGCTCCGGGAATGCTAACTAACTAGCCAAACGGAGAAAGCTTCTTACTTCAATTGCCCTCCTCAGAGTTTTCCGGTCTTAAACCGCAACCACTTTAGCGGAATCCACCGCTAAGCCTTACTTAGGAACTATGTGCCCAAGAAATCCAATTTCTTTCCTCCAAAGTGACATTTGGAGAACTTGACCTTCAACTGGTGGCTCTAAGCGTACCCATCTCCTCCTTGAGATGTATATCCTGCTCTTCCTCGTTCTTTTGAGGAGATCAAAATATCGTCTACGACGACCATGACAAACTTGTTCAAGGACTCCCTAAACACCCTACCCATCAAAATCACGTATTATGCGGGTGCATTAGTCAAACCAAATAGCATGACTAGCTATTCTAAAATCCATCCAGAGTCCCAAACGCAGTCTTGTCAATTCCATCCTCAGCCATCCGAAGCTGATGGAATCCGGTAGCTAGATCAAAAGAAAACGGATGCTCCTACAAGCTGATCAGACAAATCATTGATCCTTGGTAACGGTTACCTATTCTTCTCACGAAGATCAACACATAAGCGAAGCAAACTGTCCACATCAGTAACGAATACTACTGGAGCACCCTACTCGAAAATGCTTCGTCTCAGGAAGTTCTTCTCAAGCAACTCCTTGACTTGCTTTCTTAACTCTCATCTCGTGAGGTCATGTGCCTAACCGGCCACGAAACTGGCTTGGTATTACCAACCAGATAATGCGGAAAATCTATCCCATGTCTAGGGGTAACCCCTTTTACTTTCCCCAAGATATCAAGATATTCTCGGACCACCCTCACAGATTGCAAACTATCGATAGACGAGTTGAGGGATTCAAGATAACATAACATGACGGGACCCATAGGGTTGCTAGAAATTCCTAGGGTATTACCGAGGCGAGTCATGAGCCTCACGACCCTATATACAAAAACCTAGAATGGCTCCAAAACAGGACAACCATTCCATGCCCAAAACCAACCCATATCCCCGGAAATCGAGAATATAAACATTCCACGAGAATTCTATACTCAAGATAGAAATTTTCAAATCCACTCAAACCACAGACAACGGGCAGAACCCCCCAACTGGATTTGAAACACATACAGGATCATCAATTAGACTAGTACTTAGGTGCAAACTTTCAACTAGATCAGATGAAATAAAACTATGCGATGTGCCAGGATCAAATAAAGTACGAACAGGGAAAATCAGAAAATGTAAACAAGACTTTCAACAGAAATGCCACCTCTATCATGAGCTGGAAGAACGGTGTTGAGGGGATGAACTCGCCCTCCAGATAGTCTTGCATACTGAGTCTGACCTTGCCCTTGTTTCCCGGAATTTACTCTCTTGCCTTGAGACTCATTCGCCTTAACCTCTTTCTTGTCATTGTTATCCTCTTCTTGAAGTAGGGCCATATTCACCAAATTCTCGAAAGTCGCCCCCAAGGGTATATGAGACATGGCCAAACCATGTAATGGCTCGTTTAATCCTAGAGCAAAGTGTAGGGCCTTCTTCTGAGCTGTATTAACCAAGTCTAAATCGACCCGAGCCAGTTGATTAAACTTATCTATATATTCCCTAATAGTCATGTCCCCTTGCTTCAGTGATAAGAACCTCAGTCCAAACCTTCCTCTAAAGTCATCCCAAGTCTCTATTGGCCTAGTAGCGGTGGTGACTACCCACCAACGTGCAGCTTCTTCCTTTAGCAACCCTACTGCCAATAAAACCTTCCTGCGGTCACCTATATCAAAGGTGGCTAAAAGATCTTCGGTCTCTTTCAACCAATTCCTTGCCTCTACAAAAGTCTCGGTTCCAAAGAAATTCTTGCAACCCATCGCCTTAAAATCTTGGCAAATCTCTGCGAAGTCAGTTTGAGGATGCTGAGGGGAAGGAGGAAGAGGAACATCGACTACCGGAGGAGGAGTAATATTTGCGGGGCCGGCTTCGGTCGCCCTAGCCTCCAAAAGTCTCCTATACCAAACAGGTACATGTACTCCCTCCGGAATGGCAAAGTTGTCGGCCATACTGGAAACGAAGAAAAAGATAGATTCATAATGGAGAAAAACGAAGGAACTTTGCTAATGGCTTTTTGGGGAATAGCCTTTAAAATAAACTAGACTTTTCTTTGGAAAATACTTAATACTTGGTTTTGAAAATAGTTTTTCTTTTCAAAAGTTTTAAAAACCTTTTTATCCCTTCTCGTAAACCATATGCTCTGATACCAAATGTAACACCCCACCTCCTCTAGGGTCACTCGCAAAGGAATGCACTAGCTTTGGAGGGGCATTATTGGTAAACATGCATAATGATATAGCAAGGCAGGACATGACGTAAATAAAACAGCGGAAGATTTATAAACCATTTCAAAACACAAGTCTGGTACATCAAAATGTCAATTTCCCAAAATTACAAGTCTAGATAAATACATCATCTGATAAACTGAAAATACATAAGTACTATCCCCAAATAAGAGTGATAAACCATAGCAGCTCAAGTCCAAAGCATACTTGAGCTATCCAAGGAAGCGGCTAAAATCCAAGCTAGGCTCCAGTATTCCTTCCCTGAGAACCTGAGGGGGGAAACGGAAGAAAAGAGGCGAAACAAAACGGGTCAGTCAAAAAGACTGAGTAAGCCCTGCTACGATCAGTCTATAAACTAATAAAGTTAACATCATGATGGAAACTGAGATGATCATAGATAACAACATACTGGCATGATAAAGTAACTACAAGATAGATAGAGGTGTCATTGCATAAACAAGGTTAAGTTTTGCACCACGGTGTACTAGTAAGCCAACATAACAGGTATTGATCCCTTAGCCCAACTTTGCCCCAATAACGTGAAGTGACCTTAGTATAAGGTCCAACCCAACGGTCTAGTCGATCGGCTCCCTATAAGCCTAACACGTCAAGTGTTGATGTCCATACGGCCCATATATGGATGTAGTATGACTGTGCTGGGTCCACCTTTGGGTGTATCAAGCCCTCGGGTGCCAACCCCGGACACTTAAGCAATAATGCACAGCCCAGACCTACTGGTACCCGTGCCTCGAGTTTGTCCAACATCGGACTACGTGCACGTCCGTAGCCCGCCGGACCCGCACCGCTGTACCACTCAGCCGTCGCTTTGGTCGTTTATATCCGTCCAGTAATCGTGCCCCGCCCTAGCCTAGTCTCTAGGGTTGTGATGATACCAAACTGGGATTACTGCCGGAACAGACCCGCTGCTAGGGTTTCCTAAGAGGGTTAAGTGCGATTTAACCCTTCACTAATCATGGATTAAATTGGTTAAGTGTAACTTAACCCCATTCTAATCCCTCGAACTCCCAAATGGATTAAACTAGTTAAGTGTAATCAACAGTTCACACTTAACCCCATTCTAATCCCTCGAATCCCCAAATTGGTTAAGCATTAGTGGACCCTTACTTAACCCTAATCATGAGGCATTAATTACTTTAATGCACCTTAACCTCTCACATTAGACTTTGTTGTGGTTACTAGTTAAGCCGGGCGGGTCCGTGTAGCTTTACACCACACTTGTTCTAACCTCGGGTCTTGGCACCACATGACCAACTTCTCACATTGGGTCTTATTGTTTGTAGCCACTAGTTAAGCCGGTCGGCTCCGGGTAGAATTACGCTACAAACTCAACCCAACCTCGAGTTGGCCACACTTATGTTTTCTAAGTGTCATGTCCACTTCATTTCAAAACATAATCACAAGTCAACCAATTACTTGGGTAGACCTAACTTAATAGGTAAATTCCCAAGGGGTAGACCTAACTTAATAGGTAAATTCCCAATCTTATATTTTCATGTATTTTAAGTTTACCCAAACCCCCAACGTCATTCTATCGCTTACATATTCGTAATAACGCATAAAGGATAGGAAGAGGGAACTTGGCACAACATACATGATAAGCTTGCACAACAATCATGCATAACATGTTAGACTTGTACAACTTAGCATAGTGAACTTGCATATTACCATAAACATGCATAACATGTTAAACTCGCATAACTTAGCATAGTGAACTTGCATATTACCATAAACATGCATAACTTGTCAAACATGCACAACTTGTCATTTTTAAACTTACATAAGCATGCATAACTTGTCAAACATGCACCACTTGTCATTTTAAACTTGCATAAGCATGCATAACTTATTAAACATGCACCACTTGTCATTTTAAACTTGCATAAGCATGCATAACTTATTAAACATGCACCACTTGTCATTTTAAACTTGCATAAGCATGCATAACTTATTAAACATGCATAACATGGCATAATAAACTTGCATGAACATGCATAACTTATTTAACTTGCAAATCATGACTTAGCAAACTTGCATAAACATGCATAACTCAATAAACTTGCAAATCATGGCTTAGTAAACTTGCATAAACATGCATAACATAATAAACTTGCAAATCTTGACTTAGCAAACTTGCATAAACATGCATAACTTAATAAACATACAAATCTTGACTTAGCAAACTTGCATAAACATGCATAACTTGATAAACATTCAAATCTTGACTTAGCAATCTTGCATAAACATGCATAACTTAATAAACATTCAAATCTTGACTTAGCAATCTTGCATAAACATGCATAACTTAATAAACTTGCAAATCATGGCTTAGCAAACTTGCATAAATATGCATAACTTAATAAACTTGCAAAAACCCCAACTTGCATCACATATTAACTTTAGAGTTTCTAAAATGAAGGTAAGAGGGCTTACAATGCTTATGCGGACTCAAATGAGTATAGCAAATGTAAGAGACCTCTTATGCAACTAATTAAAACCCCCAATTGCAAGCAAACTTGATCAAAACCCCTCTTTTATGAAGCCAATAGAGAAACAAGCCCTTAATGCAAGCTAAGGAGGATCATACAAGCCCAAATATACTTGTATGCATGGAAAATCACTTAGGAATTAATTTAGGAATTGTATGAAGAGGGTGGAGGCCATGAAAGTTTTGATTTTGCCATTGTTTAGTTGCTAGGATGAATAATGAGTGATTTAGGGTAGGTTAGGGTCTTATTTATAGATTAGGCTAGTGATTTGGACCATAGGATTAACCCTAGATTCAATTAGGTCCATTAGATCCCGGAACTCTCTAGAACCAAGCCACAAGACCAAGCCCTAATCAGAATTGGTGCACCAGGCTAAACTGCCCGGGCACCCCCTGTCGACAGGGCTGTCGACAGGGCAGTCGACATGCTAAGACCCCTGTCGACAGGCCTGTCGACATGGGGTCCTGGGCGGGAATTTTTCCCGCCTGCCCAGTTTGCCCTAACCCATGCTTTAAATTTAAAATTTAAATCTGTTTTTACTTAGGAATTTTCTAAAAACTTCAATGGGCCTTAACTGGGTCATACGGACTCCGATTTTCGAAAACTCGGACTCTATTTCGCGTATTTTTCCGAGACGAACGCAATGGCATATCCCGTTTCCCTTGATTCAGAATTTAGAATTAAATTCTGCCTCAATTTACATTATTACAGGTTATTGAAAATACGGGTTGTTACAACTACGATACAACATAACAATTTATAGCTGTCAAAATAACAAAACATCACTGCGTTATATTTTTTTCACTTTACAGTTACCACGCAGAAGAGAAACGTGGAAAAAATACCAACCACGTATGCCACATACGTGGTAAGTATCATGACCATGTAGAACATAATCGAGGTAAATGTGATTACCTCGTATTTCCTCTTCATGGTTCACAATTTTACCATGTATACACATTCTGTGGTAGCCTTTTCCTTCCCAAAAAAAAATACAACACAAATTCAACATTTTGCTGCCAGCATGTTCTCTCTTCCTGGTTCATAGTTTTACCACAATTTTTTTCCAACAACTCAGTAACCAACTCAATCTTTAACAACCCCGAAATTCACCTAGTATAATTAAACTTAAGATGAAATCACTTACCGTCGTCGCGTCTGATCGTTACCGACGAAGGAGAAGCTGAAGACAACACGACGTCGTACTAAAGGAGAGGCCGAAGCTTGAATGGAGGAAGGTAGTAGAATCGTGATTTAATTTTTGAGCGAGGTGATAGATTTTTTAGATTAGGGTTGTATAATGAGTGTCATACGAATGGAGGGGTATTTTGGGTAGGAAGGGGGGATACTCAGTAAATACAAGGGTATGTTAATTTTTTCAAAAATAGAGGGGCTACTAAGTAAATTTGTGTGTTCAGATAAAATTTGCTTTTAAAGTAAACAGAGTACGTAACATACCATCGTTATAAATCCACAATTAACAAATCGAGACAGCAAGAGGAAGAAATCAACAAAGCAAATCAAGCTCTTCTTTTACTAAGCCTCCATGAATTAGACTCATGGTACCTATCGTATAGAGGCTCAATCCTCTCTTGTCTTTTCCTCTTACTCATCTTAGTGGGATCGGCCGCCTTGTAAAACTTTAGTGCGAGCTCTATCAGCCATTTGGGATCAATTACAGTAACCTCCCGCAAATATTCTTTTGTGGTCATTACAAGTTTGTGGTAAATAACCAAATCCGGTTGGCGTTAAAATAGTGCACTGCTTGGATGGATGTACACGGGCTGGTTTTCCACTATTGTTCCGTATCCTTCATGCGGATCTTTCCTTGCCATGTGAAAGAAGTAGCCCGTTGTTATAGCTTTTTGAATTTTTGTGAAATCTTTGCCATAGCTCACAATGCCTAGTTTGTACCTGGAAATTAAAGAAATAGAGTATTCTTATTATTACCCCCCCCCCCCCCCCCACACACACACATACACACAAAAAGCAACTAAAATGTTTATGCAAACCTTTATTCATGCAATAGAAAATATTTTACACTCAAAAATTTTTCCCCTAAAATAATATAAAAAGGATTTTACTTACCATGCATTTGAATTACAAAGTAACCCATGCTAATAAAATAATTGCTATATTAAACATAGGGGTCTTGTAGGAGGTAACATTCAAGTATTAGGACTTTGCCTGCATGGTTCTCAAATTTACATAAGGACGTCACGGTGTGGAACCTACTGAGTGAAAACGCGAAAGGCGTACATGAGGCATTTCTAGGTCTACGAGGCAAGGCATAAGACTCAAAACGTTGAGGCGTAAGCTTTTCAGGTAAAATAAAATGCAAAAAATGAAAACATTTCAGACATTTTAAATTAACCATTACAAAAAATGAAAAGAAAATAAAATAAGATCCGACTTTTACCAAGTATATATTTTTATTATAGATTAAAAATAAATAAACGTAACTTATATGATTTAAATTTTGATTTCTTAAAACTATTTGAAGACTCCATCAAACTCCAAATTTGATATGTTCTATCAATTCAAATCGATATTCAAAATTTATTCCCAGGTTTAACGAAATTTATTGAAAACGTTATTTAAATAACAACGAGAAAATTTATTACATTGCTCATGATCATTATTACATAAACAATTTAACTTGATCATGTCGATATTGAAATTGAAAAGCAAAAAATGCTAACTTTTCATATGTTCTATTAATTTTTATTTTCTTAAATTCATTACTGATAAAGGAGATGTAATGTAAGGAATATAATATATGTTAATGAAGACATACTTGTCCATGATACTAAGAAGTTGTTTCCTCACATCTTGCGCCCTCCCTAGTGAATCTGACTGCACAAAATTCTCAAAAAACCATGGTCCATAGAAATTCTTTGCTTTCCAAGCTTCATACACTACAAGTAGTGTGAGATGAGATGGTCACCTACAGGCTGAAAAAGTTCGGCTCTTTTCTGATCTACCTGAGCTTGTTTCTCCCTTGGCATGTAGAATATGTTTTGAGTTTGTATCATGGCAACTATTGTCAATATTTCATCGTTGCAACCAAGATCCACACTTGCTAAATCGGAGTTATCACCAATGAATCAATCCCCTATTTTGGATTATATACATTCTGCTTTGAAAACCCATGATCAATAACATAAAATATTCCATCAATAGTCAAGGATGCCTCTGCTATATTTGAAGCCACAACCACCTTCCTCTTGCTAGGAGGTGCCGAACCAAAAATTCTTGACTGCATTTCACTAGGCAAAGCACTATAAACTGGCAATATAATCAGCTCAGGGACATATTTTCCTAGACCCTTCATCCTTTCATACAAAGTCTGACACGCATGGTCAATCTCTTCCTGACCAGTTAAAAATAATAGAATATCTCCTTTGGGTTCTGTTAAGTGAATCTGAAGCACAGTGATTAAAGCAGCATCTAAATAATCGATTTCAGGCTGGATTGCATATAGAATTTCAACAAATATTCTGCCAAGTATGGTAAAAATATTACAGTTGAAGAAGTATCTAGAGAATTTTTCAGCATCTAGTGTAGCAAAAGTCACAATCAATCGCAGATCAAGCCGCCTCTGAAAGAGTTGTTCAGCAATCCAAAAAGCACATTTGTGTGTATAGTTCTCTCATGATCCTCATCCAGCATAATAATGGAATATCGTGACAAGTTTTCATCTACCAAAATATCACGATGCAAAATACCATCAGTCATATACTTTATTACGATTTCAAGACCCGTGCAATCCTCAAACCTGATCGCATATCCAACTTCTTCTCTTAGCCTGCAACCAAACTCTTCAGCTACCCTCTTAGCAACAAACATTGTAGCCACACGCCTAGGCTGGGTACACCTGATTTTGTCCCTAGTAGTGTAACCTGCCTCAGCCAAGTACTGTGTAACTTGAGTTATTTTGCCAGACCCCGTCTCACCAATAATAACCAAAACTTGGTTATCATGAACCGCCTGCATAAGCTCTTTCTTTAGCTTGTATATAGGGAGGCTTTATCTCTGATCCTAGATGGAAAGCTTTGATCTATGATCAAAAATCAAGGCCTTTCCATATGCATCCTTCTTCCATTCAGGCATATCATATGCAGATAATCCAACACCTCTCAGTTCTTGTGCGAAATGCCTTTCACCCATTTCAGGCATCAGGTCTTCCTAAGGTCCTTAGGTATAGATTCTAACAATGCATCGGGTCTTCCCAAGGTCTATTAAGATCATTAGGTATATAATCTAACATAGTTCTTTGTTGTTTCTCTCCCACTTCTCTCCTCTCCTTGATAACTGCTGACTGCAAAGTGGCTGCTCTACTTAATGAACCTTCAGGGTTTTTGAATATTTGACTGGTGACATATCTATTGAGAACCAATTTTTCCCTTGTAAAAATGTTGTTTCAACCACGTTTAGCTCTACCTCCACTACAAAAGGAACAATGTATACCAACATAGGGGCCGTTGGCGGCCGTTTGTATTGTCGTTGAAAGCCGTTGGTAAGTCCGTTGGTATACGGATCAACGGTTTCCAACGGCTTCCAACTAGGTAACTTGGCCATATGCCATTTATTTCTGGCCAGATAGACGTTGTAAAATGTTAGAAACCGTTGAAAATTGCCGTTGGAAGACATTGGAATACGATGACCTGTAAGTCGTTGCTAGCCGTTGGAAGCCATTGAAAATATGGATATTTTTTTTTATAGATTTGAAACTGAGCACTTCCAGCTACACAGTATATAAATTCATCAAAATTGCTCCATTTCGAGCATATAAATCTTAATCTCAATCATACATACACCAAAACACAATATTATACAAAAGTCAAACACAAAACACATACCATAAACCAATATTTACACAAAAACAACCCAATATATACAAGCATGTCCAAACCATCACCTTCAAAACATCCAACAACATGTATAAACCATCACCATCAAAACATCCAACACCGTGTCCAAAACATCATCACTAACACAACATCCATATATACAACATCATAAATGTATCAAGCCTCACCAACCCTCAAAGCATATATAACATAACACAAACCAACCTTAACTCTCTCCACTAGAAGATGAAGGTGGCACACCATGCTGGACAGTGAACTCCGCCAGCCGCCGGTTAAGCAATTCCATCTGCTCTTCGCAGCGATGATCACGCTCATGAAGCTCTGCAATCGATGCTCGGTGCTGTGTGATTTCCTCCTTGTACTGAGCCCTCTGCTACGTCTGTTGAGATGTTTGAACCCATATATAATTTTAGATTTTCAGTATTTCATATTAGCAATTCGAGTAAATTTCTGTTTTTATTACAAATTTTAGTTTCTATACCTCTAAATTGCCAAAATGATATCGTCTGTTCCGGGTAGGTGGATCCATGACAGTATCAAAAATCCTATGCTCATCCGCCTTAGTCAACTCAGTCCTCCCACTGGATTTCGGCATCTATGCCCTTTGTTCTTGAAATTTCTCCTGTTAGATAAAAAACAATTGAATTTAGATAACACTATTTTAATTAAATTATAACTTTAATTTAACTATGTTATACTTACATATGCCGGACGTGCCTTGGCATCGTGGTCCCAAGAGTAGGAAACTGAGCCTGTGTCGTCAACCTGACTCAATGCATGTGTATGCTCAAATACATCCCAGTATGACATAGGAGCATCATGTTGTTTCTCCTGAAATAAGTGCATGTATATATATATATATATATGTAAATTAAAACTTAAAGCTAAATCAACTAATAATTTTAACAACTTATAAATTAAAATCTCTAACTATGTAATTAATAAAAATACCAGATTCCCGCGATGGTGCTGAAACGACTTGGACCCACCGCGATGCGTAACCGGATTCTTACTCTTGTTTGCCGCATTTCTCGCGGACTTGGCCTATACATTTAAATTTAAAAAAATATTCTAAATTATATATTAATTGAATAGAACAATTTAAATTAAATATGCAGCAAATTTACCTGAAACTCCTCATTACTATTCCAATAAGTATATAGGTCATCTCACACCTTACCGCTCATCCAATCTGGTTATTTCCCACCTGATTTCATGTGGTTCATCATCTCTCTGTAATTTTTTGCCACTTTACTGTTCCAGTGGCGCTTGACGAGCTCCATACCTGTCTCCCGTAGATCCACAACTCAATGCATTTTTTTAAAAATAGCATAAATATGAACTGATTAAATAGGAGCATGACTACTTAATGTAACAAATGATATATCACAGTTTGTAGTAGAAAATCCGGCCATATTGTCTCCTTGACCGTGTCGGGTATCGACGTCCATGTGGGCCAACATCTGGTCATACGAGCCTGATAAGCGCATCTCGATGTTGACAGGACTGTGTTTAAAGCCTCTTACTCAAAACCCCTATGTTAAACAAAAAAAACATTTCATGGCTACTGGAACAATAATGTATGTAATTTATTGTATAGAAATTATACTAGAAACTTAGTACATACACTTTGTTGGCTTTTGGCATAAGCCACACCGGAGGATGTGCTAGCCCCTGCGATAGACCACTGCCATCGCCACCTACTGGATCTTGTGACGTCATACCAGTTACGGACAACAACATAACATAAAAGAGATATGTAAAACAAATAATATGAGATAACATAAGAGTACTATGCGATATAAATAATATGACATGACATAACATAAATAACACACTAGGTGACAAGTAAAAAAAGTAGGAAAGGCTATGATTGACATAACATAAAAATATGACATGACAAGTAACATATTTTTTTATTTATGCATAACATAAAAAAAAGAATCATAGTCTTTCCTACTTGTTAATAGAAAAAAAAATATGTTACTTAGGCATAACATAAAAATAAATATGAGTTTGATTCTCACTATGCGAGGTCTAGCTTACTAGACATAACATAACATAAAATTACCTTTTTAAAATGAGGATTATTGGTTAGTCCTCATCACTTTCGGATTATGACTCTATTTCCTCCTCTATATATGGTTCATCTATAGTCTCAAGTACTTCAATTAATTCATTTGATTCATCGTTTAGAGGTCCAAAATTTGTTTGATCATCAGTTATTACTATTCCTCTATTTTCCTCGACATCTGCTTGATAAGCTTGGTTGTCGGGAATATTAAGTTCGTCAAATGTAAACCTTGCCTTTGTTTTAAAAACAGCCGACCAGTCTATTTTATCTCTTCTTATAGATGGATAAGGAGCGTAATATACTTGAAGAAATTGTTTGGCAAGTACAAAAGGATCATACTTATAATAACGCGAAATATGTTTTATTTCTATAAGATTATATTTTGGGTTGCACGTTGATTGCAGAACCTGAAACATTGTTGAATCAGTTGCATTTAAACAAAAATACTTCTTCTGCGGGTCATGTGAAATATGTCAATTGCAGAATATGGGTCAGCACGCCATAAAAAATTGTGTATATGGTCATTTGGATCATCACTACCTTTAACAAATACACCGCTATTGTTAGTTAATTTTTCAGCACCATATTCTTTAGTGCTAAATTTATATCAATTGACAAAGAATATTGGATATGTCTTGACATTCCTTTTTGGTCCCATTGCTAAATGTTTCAATCCTTCATCTACAACACAATTTGTTGTATCAAAAACATAATTAGTAAACCAAGTATCAAATTCTTTGTTGATATCGCCATTTGGATATTGTGATTCGTAAATGCTGCAATTAAAGGACAAATGTTACATTATGATTGAAGATACAGTACATGTATAGATGTATAAGTTCATTAACTAACGAATAGTTCAACTTCAGTGCAATTGAGAAGAATATATGTGTGTGCTGCGTTATAATCTCTATCATTCAGCTACTCTTCCAAACATCTACTAGAAGACCAACCATATTTTTTAAAAATAGACAAAGTCGCTTGGCAATCATCTTGATCAATGCCTTCATCATTACGCGTAGTACTTTCAAATGATATGTTCACATAATCACTAAAACAATGAGAAAAAAACGAAGCTTCTTCTTCGATGTATGATTTGCAAATAGAACCTCCAACTCGAGCTTTCTGTCTCACTTTTTTCTTTAGATGATTTAAATACCTATTTAGAATTGTTGAAAATTAATTTTTTATAGATTTCATTAACCAATATTTAATTAACTAAATATTAATACACCTTTCAAATGGATACATCCATCCGTATTGCACAGGCCCTCGAAGACGTGCTTCTTTCGGAAGATGAATAGGTAAATGCTCCATGACATTGAAAAAACTTGAAGAAAATATTTTTTCCAATTTGCAGAGAAATATGGGGATTTCTTCTTCTAGTTTACGTAGACGATCAATTTTCAATGTAGTAGAACAAAGCTCTTTATGGAACAAACTAAATTCTATTACAATAGTCCAAACTTTTACGGGCAACAGTTTTTTGAAAGAGACGGGAAATAAATTTTCCATCATAACACGACTGTTGTGACTTTTTATCCTGCTAAGTTTACTGTTTTATAGTCGACACATCTACGAAGATTAAAAGATATACCATCCGGGAATTTTAATCCTTCCACCCATTTCAAAAGTATTTTAACTTGATTACTGTCCAGTTCATAGCATGCTTTTGGTTTTTTGTGTCATTTGTCTTTATATGAAGCTCAGAACGATTACATAATACTTCAATATCACATCTTGATTTCAAATCATCTTTCGTCTTCCTTTGACATCCAAAATTGTATTAAATACATTGTCAAACACGCTTTTCTCATTATGCATCACGTTAATATTATGACGAATCACGTGATTTTTCCAATAAGGCAATTCCCAAAATATGCTTTGTTTGCACCAATTATGAATCATTGATTTACCTTGAATTTCTGTCTGTACTCCGGTTTCATGAATCTTTTGGAAATCTTTTACAAGTTCATAAATTTCTTCACTTGACCATATTTTAGGTGGTGTTAAAGGTTCATGCCTATTAGCTGTAAAAAAAATCTTATCTCTTCTAAAGTGATGATTAATATGAAGAAAACATCTATGACAATCAAACCATGAAATTTTCTTTCCACTAGGTAAAGAAAATGCTCTTGTTTCTTCCATGCAGTTAGGACAAGCTAGACGACCAGCCATACTCCAACTTGAAAGCATTGCATATGCAGGAAAATCGCTAATTGTCCACAATAGAGAAGCATGCATACGAAAGTTCTTTTTTTACGAAATATCATATGTTTCTACTCCTTCGTACCATATTTTTTTTAATTCTTCAATCAACGGTTGTAAATAAACATCGATTCCTTGTGTTGGATCATCAGGACCAGAGACGACAAATGTGAGAAACATATAAAGAGTTTTCATACACATCCACGGAGGTAAATTATAAGGTGTGACAAATACAGGATAGGATGAATATTTAGCACCAAATTGAGAAAATAGTGAAAATCCATCCGTACATAAACCAAGTCTAACATTACGACTCTCAGATGCAAAATCAGGATACTTCTGATCAAAATGCTTCCATGCTTCTCGGTCAGCTGGGTGTGTTAACGTACCTTCCTCCTGTGTTCTCACACTGTGTCATCTCATATGTTGCGCGATTACAGAAGATGCATATAACCTTTGAAGTATAGGAGTAGTAGGTAAATAAAGCATACGTTTGTAAGAGACTTCCTTTCCCTTTCTTTCTTGATTTGTATCTTTCCTGATTACATATTTTACAATTCTTTAGGTTGATATCTTCCTTCCAAAATAGCGTGCAACCTTTTAGACATGTATCTATTTTTTCACACGGTAAACCAAAAGCCGACATCATTTTTTTATCTTTATAATGATTTTCGTATATTAAATTATGGGGAGGCATATGCCGCTTCGTAGCCTGTACAGTAGTAGTAAATCCAGCTTCTGTGAGGTTGTATTTAGATTTCATCACAATGTATTCAGCAGTTATTGATAATTGTGTTTCGCTTTCACAGCCTTCCCAATGGGGTTTCTTTGTGACATTTAATAAATCATATATATTTTTGGCTCTAATATTTGGTTCTTCTTCATCATTACCATCGTCATCAGTAAGTTGTTGAACTGGGAACATTGAACGTGCAACATCTTCAACCATATGTTCTACGAGATTTGTCGTAGCAATTTCATTATTCACTATCTCCTCAACTTGTACAGAAGCAGATTCTAATGGTTCTCCATGACGATCCCAAACCAAATAATTCAACATAAAACCGTATTGATGCAAATGAACTCTAACCATTTGCGGTATCAAATGCTTCGGTAACTTGCATCTACTACATGGACAACGGATTTTGACGTTGTTTCCATTGTTACTTAAGGCAAAATCAATAAACACGCCAACACCGTTAATAAATTGTTTGTTTATCGTGCCATCAGCTTCTCCTCGTTTGTACTTCCAGCTTCGATCATTAAAATAATTGTCCATTTTTCCTAAGTAGATATACAATTAAAAAATATGATAAAATTTGCATTGACATTTTATTAAAACAATTTTATTGCTAAATGTTATGTTAATTCATCATTTACACTTTTGCTAGTGGTTCATCCTACCTCCCATTACAATGCAATAACATAATTAAATCGCGTAAATCTTTTCAATTTATACGATTCAACAAAATTTTGGCAGCACTTCGCTTTAGTTCCCTTAACAGTACACAATTGTGTGTACACAGGGAGCATAAAGGAAGCACATTTGAAATTTTGAGAACCATTTAAAATGAAATGATTTACGAGATTTAATTTCTTTATTATATTCGTAACTTGTCCAATACGAAGGCAAATCCAACAAATATTGTATATGATTAATATAAATGTCTGTTCCATTAACAAAACGAACATTCACATAACGATCACATACAACACTTATCACACAGGGCCAAAAACGCTCTAAGGCTTAATTCAAATCTCTAATTGTACGTATATGGAATTTATCACATATATGTATATTTTCAACATTCAGTCGAACTAACCATACGTTACAAAATTAAATATAATTGTCGATAAATTTTTATAAAACATAAACTTATTTATTTCTATTTCCACTAAACGTCACTTACCAAGTATGAAATCTATTATATATCAATTCAAACCATATATACATATACATAATTATATTGTTATCACATATACGTATACATTCAACAATCAATTAAACTTACCATACATTATAAAATGCATAGATTGATTAACAACACTATATATATATATATATATATATGTATGTATGTATGTATGTATGTGTATGTATGTATGTATACAACACTATAAATGCACATATACATACAACATAAATTCTAATTAACCCAATATTAGCAACACAATTAATTCAACCTATATATGCACATATCAACAACACTACACATACAAACAGATTAACCCTAAATTACCAAATCCAAGGTATTATAAAGAGTTAGGGCTTCATACCTTCATAAATTGACCTGAATTACAACCTAGAGAGGAGCAGAGAGAGCTTTGAATAATTTGGAGGGAGTAGCCACTGGTTATAGAGGCGTTGGTGGCTGAAATCGGATTTGGGGAGAAAGAAAGGTAGGGATTTTGGAGAATTTTGGGGAAAAATGTGAAGTGAGGGAGGAAGAAGCAGTTCGGCTTAATTTCTGCTCGACTATGTAATGGTGATCAACGGCCTCCAACGACATTATAAACAATGACCTCCAACGTCTTTTTTCTATAAAGTAAAGAAATTTCCAGAATTAAGCTCCATTGGAAGCCGTTGGTACATGCTGTTGAAGGCCGTTGGAAGGCTCTGTTGTTGTACAGTACATTTCTTGTAGTGCTCAAGCTCCTCTTCCGCCACTTCTTCCTGATATAACAACCCATCTCCATCCTCGTCAAAATTAGGGAAGTCTTTGATATCCATTACACCTGCATCTATCAACTACTTTGCCTCCCACGTTTCAAGTGAACTCATCCTCTTCAATGGCCTCCTTGATCTCTCATTTTCATCTTCTTCCACAATCGTAATACCCGAAAGCCCGGTTCTTCTTGGAGGTCCATACATCGTTCAGCGTAGGATAAGGGTTGCATATGCTTCTGTGGCGTGATGATGGAGACTGTGCGAGAAGGGTACTATGAGGAGTACCTTGATATATTTGGGGTAGCTACATATATACTATATTAGGATAATCAACTGGGAGGTATATAGGTACGACGTGAGTATGGAGCCTTGAGTGATGTTAACCCAAACAACCTAATAAATAAGAAATATAAATGAACAGTATATATAGGGTTATTTTGGAATGTATAATTTTTCCAGTCACCGGAACTTTGTGTTCTGGCCCCTCCTCATAACACACTCATAGGTTAGGTTTATGGCAGAGATATGATATCTTTGGATACTAGTTAGGTGGTATTATTACTTTTGTAAGGCTATATCTGATTATATTATATTTTATCCATTCCGCTGCGAGATGTTTTCTGAGCTCCAGTATATTTATTATCTTTGTCTTTTCTACAGGGTGTCAGACAAGCCAACTCGAGTTTCGATAGATTGTAATTTTTGAAAAAAAATCGGTCTGTCGGAATTCGGGTTGTTACAATATATGCATGTATGAGTAGGCATGTCTGCCTTGATTAGGTCTTAAGTGGCTGACCTACCTAATTTGGGTCTTAAGTGGTTAGGACAAGGCCTATTCCTAAGGTCCACTCCTTGGTTTGGGCTAAAATCATGAGAGCCTCCCTTATTAGGTTCTAAGTGGTCCTTGGGTCCTCCTCTAAAATGGACTAAATATAATGGTAACGTTGAGTGGGGGTGGTTCTCCAAAAGTTGTCCACTTCCTCTAGGAGCTGTGTGAGGGCTAACTCAGGGATGGGTTAGGTATACATTGGACGTTGCATGCAATTATTAACCACCATCTAAGGGAAGTTTTAAGTGGGGTAGGAGTTCACCTATAATATCGGTTAAGTATTAACGTAGGAGTCTGTCGGAGGGGTCTTAAATGGCACATTGGGTCTACCCTTTAAATGGCGAGTTACTACTTCTCATATTACAAATGAGAATATATATATAGCGTTGACGTGATAGAACGTGGTCTTAAGTGGCTACGATCCGCCATAGTGTCTTAAGTGATTATAAAAATCTACCCTAAATTTAATATAGTAGTATGGCCTTATGTGACCAAGAATGTCCACCTCGTTGGGTATTAAGTGATCGTGGATCTGCCCTAAAGTGTAAATGAAGTTTTAAGTGACTATATGAATTTCAACCTTATTAATTAGCATTCTTGTTTGTGTGTGTATGTTTTTTCACGTAGTCATATCGTGAAACATTTACTCTACCAAATATAAAGAATAGTTATTCTTGAAACATATGCGGTTTTCATTCACCAGGACTTTATGTTCTGACCTCCTTCCTCTTAACACACTTCCAGGATGATATGTTGGATTTCATGCTGAGAGTTGAAGTAGTGGGAGCCGAATGATGGATGAACTTATCTATTTATGTTCTATTTACTATTGGCAGTATTATTGTTATTAATTTGGGATATTATTTGATGTAACTAACTGAATAATGGTTGTAAGCTACATTACTGGTTTTTAATTTAAATGGTACATCTATTTTCTCATATTATATTTTATCCCTTCCGCAGCATGAGATTCCATCTCGTTATATTTCTCTGTTATTCTATACAAATGTAATTCCTAATTCCTTATATGAACCAACGACGCGTTTAGAGTAACTCTAAGTTTCGATGGGCCTTTTCTGGGTCGAAATTTAGGCGCACTCCAGGTGGTTTGTTACAATAGCCATCTTAAGCAAAACCTTAAATCCCTTATTTAAATATTTACTTTTGGCCTGCTATCCACATCTAAGGAAAGAAGTTTAGCAAAAAAAGTTTATAAAGGCATGTCATTGCAGGCAATGGCTTCGAGGGTTTTGGATTCTGTCCTGGTTCCCCTAAAAGGCATAAGTTTTTATTTAAAAAGTTTTCTTACTTATAAAAGACCCCTTTCGTCCCTGTTGAAGGATGGAGGCTAAAGCCTCTTATAGAGAAGTTACATTCAAAATGTATAAGCATTAATACCAAAACTCCTCCGGAAGGTTAGAGACAAATGTCTGAATACTTCCTATACCATATATGTGTGTGTATGTGCGTGTGTATTTGTGTGTATAATATTCCGTGACAATAAATATGGATATATTGACTTATTTCTTTATAAAGTACTACTTTGTGCATGCTCCACCATATTTGTCAATCTCATTGGCTTGTGAATTAAAATATTGATCACATACAATCTTTTTATAGTACTTTTGTACCGGCCATATACAATATATTTATACATATATTTTAATCATTTTAATTAACATGCAGGCTTTCCCTAAGTAATTCAAACGTAGGAAATTTATAACTAATCCATACGACCATGAAAATTTACGAAATTTGAAACCTATCTCCAAAAACGTACAAATCATATAAAAAATCCATGGAATTCAGAGATTTTTAACTATAGTTTTTATCCTAAACCTAACCATTTTCATGTATATAAGAACCATATAAACATGTCAAACATAGCTAATGATTTCCCATTAATTAGCATCATATAATTCATGAAAAACCATCATGAACAAACATAACTATCGACTATTTCTCCAATGACCGAAACATAAGGGTAAGAGTATTGTTCACCTTGAGTAGTTGAGGTTTTAAGATTTGTTGACAAAGTTTCCAAGCTTTAAACCCTAGCTTTTTCTCTTTTCTTCTTCCTAGCTTGATGGTCGGCCACTTAAGTTTTCTTTTAACTTTTAGAGTGGATGAAAAGTGAAACAAAATATGGTAGGATATGAGTAGATATAGAGGTTGAAAGTTTACCCTTTTTCCCCTTTTATATATTCCTTGAGAAATTCATTTATTTCTAAGGTAAACCTACTAGTTAATTTATTAAGCACAAATCTCATTATCTCCTTCATTACATTATTATCATTTAATTTAACCAATTAAATTCATGAATAATGTCATCTAATTTTAGGAGTATTACAAGTTGTTAATGGACGCATCTGTTCATCGCCAAATGTTAGATACCCAATGGTTAAAAAACTATTACAAAAGGCCTCATCTTGTTTGTTTTTTAAATTTGACTCCATAATGGGTTGAAATCGACTCGTTGTTGTTTACAAGTTCTATCTAAAAAATTATGTTATTGGATCCAGACCCTAAACCTGGCTGGACGGTAACGGCGACACGCGCTTGTGTGGTGGGTATGCATGACTTACCTTTCCATAACAAAACAAACATTTGAGTGCCCAATGAGCCAAACCTTCTCATATTTAAAATCAGACAACCACAACTACGTATATGGACGGATCTTAGGTAAGTACCATATCCGCTAACTATCGACGAAACAAGAACTATAAAAAAATTAGTTTAATATAGATCATTTTTCAGTCTCGTTGATTATGTGCGAAAAACAAACAAAATAAATAATAATAAATAGTATTGATAAATTAATCTATATATACAAACTATTAAGCTTCAATAACAAATAAACATATATGCTTATCATTCTAAATTACAAAAAGTGTTGGAGAATGGATTTTTGATGAAACAACCTTATTTCAATTTTCATTGATTATAAAATATATACTAATATCTCTATCTAGAATATATAGAAATATATATATGCAGGTTTAGTATACAGGACTTAAGTACTAAAGACTATACAAGTTCAGAGTTTTAGAGATTCAAGAGATTTAAGATTCAAGAGATACAGGATTCAAGATTCATAAGCAATCATGATTTCAAGAGCTCAAGATAAATATAGTAATTATGTCTAGTTTATGAAAAACTTTGAATAGCACTCCAGGTTCAAATTCTAATTTTTAAATTTCAAATTCTCTTTTTTAAATTTTCAAATTTCAAAATTCTAATTTTCAAATTCTAAATTATTTTACTTATGATTTCAAACATATAAGTTTAAATTTTTAGTTATATTATATATGTTTATATAAGTTTATATAGTTATATAGTTTTATACCTTATAACTTTATAAGTATGTATATGATTTCATATGACTTTACACTTTAGAATATTTATTTATATTATTAAATTTTGATTAAAGAATTTCAAACTTATGATTTCAAATATATTTTCTAATTTATAAGTATTCTTATTTTTATAGTTTTATTAAATATATTTTAAGTTTATATTTGATTCTTCATATAACCCTTTGTTTATATATATAGTTTATAAATATTTCTTTATAAATTCCTATATATATGTTTATAATTATATTATATATGTTTATTATTATATTTTATATAGTTTTCATATCACATATATGTAACACCCCAAAATTTTAACAACACTAAAGAGGACAAATTAAAGAATAATTCATTTAATATTCAGAATTAATGGAAACGGACTATGCTATTGCGTCCGTCTCGAAATTTTGGTCAAGATAGACATTTGGTTTGCGTAAAACGGACACCGTATGAAGAAGTTATGAAGGTTTGAAGTATGTATATACGTAAGAGAATTATATATATATAATATTCAAAAAATCAAAAAATAGTTCAAAAATAAAAAATTCCGTGGCGGAAAATTTCCCACCCTAGGGGTGTCGACCCTTAAAGAGGGTGTCGACCCCTCAAGGGGGGTGTCGACCCATAGGTCGACCTCATAAGGGGGGTCGACCCCCCTGCGCGGATCTAGGCAGATTATGGTTTGGGGTTCGGCTATAAATATGGCTCCGTTTCTCTTGTTTTCTACACTGAAAAATAATGGAGGACTAGATGTTGTCGCTGCCCAGACTGAACCAAACCTTTTTCTTCTTCTGCAATCAAGTTATTCAGGTGTAGACCAGTGATTCAACATCTTCTTTTCTCCTTCTATTTTCTAGATCCAAACATTGTGAGTTTAAGTTACTTTTAGATTTAAATAATTAAAAATAAAACATGAGATGACTGTAATTTGAATCTATGCTTGTGACTACTTGAATCATATCAGATCCGTAATTACTTGTGAATCCATGATATTCTGACATAACTATGACTTAGATCTTAACCTTTATCATGTCTAATCTACCTTTGATTATAGATCTAATTCACTATTTAGATAACCTTGTACCTATCATGTTGTGTTTAAATTGGATCTGTTATTAATTGGACATCTAAATTATTGTTTAGATCTTATCATGCATATTATGACATCCCTATTATATTAGAATCAGTTCTATCATCTCATGTTCACCAAATCTGTTCTTATATGCCCATCTTATCAACATGCCACTATGTGTTTATGTCGATTTTGATAGTATAATCATTTCTATCATCTTCCCTTCATCCTTTCCTTTTTATTTTATATAGCCAGTCTACTTTCAAGCCTAGACATACCACTGAAATATGTGAACGCGTTAAACAGGGAACGAGGGGAAAAACATTGAAATTAGGCATAACTTGTAAATGGGGAATTTGGCATAACTTGAATAATGATTATGAATATGAATTTGGGGGCATATAGTTCATTATGAACATAACTTGGGGAAAAGGGCATGAATACCTATAATGACATAGGTAAAATTGGCTAATAATGAAATGCATAGGATTACAGTAATTTGAAATTGTAACTGCACCTAGGCACGAGGTTAGATTACACTTGTGGTGGAAGTCTGCCCGGAACCGCCCGGCATATCCAGCGACCACAGGTGGTGAATCTAATGTGAGAGGTATAGGTGCACAAATACGAGATGTGCGAAGACACGAGGTTAAGCCCGACTTATGGAAGAAGTCTGCCCGAAACCGACCGGCATATCCAGCATCCACAAGTGGTAGGCTTAATGCGAGGGGTCCAGCACATTATAACCATAAATGGATATAGTAATGAATTGGAATACTTAACCAAGTTGATTCCATAGGGATTGTGTGAACATGAATCTGAATAGGGGTTATGTAAACTTGTTTGAAACAGTGGGTGGGTTGAGTAAATCTGGGATGGGTGGGTAATATTTATATAGGTCCACAAATTTAACTGGTTGGGGTTATGTAATTAAAGACACCGTTGGGTAAGCATAACCTGTGGAAATTCTAGTAGGGATACAAGACAAGGGGGAGAGCTTGTATCATCTTGTATGGGGGACCCATTTCAGTCAGTAACCCATAGAACGGTATCAAACGAGGACTCCTCCCTAGGTCGGAGTTGGGACATGCTTATTGGGCTAATTGTAAGAGATCCAAACATGAAGGACGGTGAGGGCGGCGCAAATCGACCGAGGCCATGTGTGTCCATGGTCCGAGAAGAAGGGGATAAGACGACCGTGATACCTATAGATATGGTTATGCACATCAACGAAGGGTTTCCACTTTAAGAAGTGATACCTCCTACCGTGGGGTCAGCACAGGGTATCTACGGAGTAGGGAGCCGATCGATTAGGGTAGTAGTTAGGGTACATCTAGACTTTGGTAAAGTTTATGAGCCTGTTAGGTTGGGTTGCCTGTGGATTGTATGGGGTTAAAACCTCTCACCAGAAGTACGCCTAAGTCTACCATTTATAGTTGTTGGGATTATCTCATTCTGGTTATAATAGTATTGGTGCAGAGTAATCATTAGAGAAGCGTATACTCTCTATCATGTTTACCTTGTCATACCTGCCTTTTGTGATGTTATCTTTCTTATCCACTTTATGTGCCTGCCATGATATTTTTACTTATTTACTTGCTAAAATTAACTGGACTCGCCAGACTTTATGTCTGACCCTTTTTGTTTCCTCGTCTTTCTTTCGTTTCCCCCCTCCGCCTGGGCTCTTAGAGTGGGAATGCTCAAGCTTGACCAGGATTCTGCTATCATTTGCTGGAGCTGCTTAGATGTATTGCTCAAGCTCCTATCTTTGCTACTATGGCTACGTTTTTATTTGGGGATTTTGCATCTTTTATTTTGTACTCTGATGTTTTAAGTACAAGACAGAAGTTTTAATGATGTACTGGTTTTTATGTAATTCAAACATATGATGTTTTGATCCACGATGCTTTATGATTGATAAAGTTTGTTTTTATTCTGCTGCTATTTTACATCTGTCTTGTAATGCTTCTGTTTCTGCTTACCTATAACGCTTCACGAAACTTAATGCATTCTCTTAGTTAGTGACATTAACGGACGTGGGGTGCCACACTTGGTATCAGAGCCAGGTTACCAGATTAGATAAAAGTTTTTGAGAACTATTTCCAAAAAGGCTTTAAAAGAAAGCATTTTTCAAAAGAAAAGTCTGTTTTGAAAAACATATTCCCCAAAGCCATATGTAATATCTTTCGATCCTTTGTCTGAATCTCTTTCCTTTTCTTTTCAGCATGTCTGGGGAACCTAATATTCTAGAAGGCATTACGATACCAGGCTGGTTGCATAGGTATTTAGAGGCCACGGCGCGTTCCGGTGGTCAAGCTGACATTCCTCCCCCAACTGCACCCGTCGTTCCTCCTCCTCCTCCGTGTGCAGACAACTTCTCTAATATCTGCAAAGATTTTCGTGCTATGGGAGGAAGGTCATTCCATGGAACCGAGACGTTCGTAGAGACAAGGAATTAGCTCAAGGAAACATAGGACTTGTTTGGAATTTTCGATGTGGATGATTGTCGGAAGATTCAGCTAGCTGCCTGGCTACTGAAAGACGAAGCTTCGTTCTGGTGGGAAGTAACCCAAGCGGGGCATCCGGTGGAGACATGGGATGATTTTAGACAAAGGTTTGAAATGAAGTTTCTTTCTCAAGCAGAGAAAAGCATGCAAATGGAGAGGTTCTTGGCGCTCAAACAAGGAAACATGACTGTTAAAGAATATGTGAACAAATTCAACCAGCTAGTAAGGTTTGGATTGGAACTGGTAGATACTCCGCATAAGAAAGCTTTGCAGTTTGCTAAAGTGCCGAATGAACCCCTTCATGGGTTAGCTATGTCCCATTTTCTAATGGGGGGCAACTTTTGAAAGGCTTTTTGATATGGCCTTGATGCATGAGGAAGACAAAGGAGAAAATAAGGAAGTTAAGGCTGAGGAAACAACGCAAAACAAGAAAGTATAGTCCAAGAAAGAACAGTAACAATAGCAACAGAAGAAGGGCGAAAAGAATGATAAGGTCAAAGGGCAGAGCTTCTGGAGGGCAGGTGCATGCTTTCGCGACTAGTGCTCGAGATAGAGTTAGGAAATTTTCCATGGAAGGTTTGATTTCTCTTTCCAGTCATCCTATTAGAACTCTTTTTTATTTTGGCGCTTCACATTCATTTATATCTAGTTCTTTTGTTGAATCTCTGCACCTAAATACTAGTACGGTAGTGGATCACGTAGTTGTCTCAAACCCCATTGGTGGTTCGACTCATTTGTCCATGATTAGTCGAGGTTTGAGAATATCTGTGTTAGACGTCGAGTTTGAGTGCGACGCATATGTGCTCGGTTTTATGGGCTATGGTTTGGTTATAGGGATGGATTGGCTAACCATGTATGATGCCATTCTAGATTGTGAGAAGAGGGTCGTTAGACTTTTGACTTGCCATGGGAGGATCCTTGAGATTTCTGGTGACCCACAAGGGTCTGTTATGTTTAGTTTCCTAGAGTCTCTTGATGCATCTATCGATGATCTGCGATCTGTTCTAGTAGTACGTGATTATTCTGATGTTTTTGATGAGGTACGGGGCTTACCTCCGAGGCACGAGATCGATTTTCGTATATATTTAGTGGACAATGCAAAGCCAGTTGCATTACCTGTGCGCCATATGGCTCCAAGGGAAAGGAGGGAGCTTAGCAAGCAAGTAGGGGAGATACTTGAGAAAGGGTATATTAGGCGAAGCATATCTGAATGGGGTGCTCCAGTAGTATTCGCGACTAAGGCAGATGATTCGCTTCATTTGTGTGTGGACTATAGAGAGTTGAATAAATTCACTAAGAAGAACAGGCACCCAATTCCGAGGATAAATGACTTGTTTGACCAACTTGTTGCTGCCTAGGTATTTTCTCAGTTAGACTTAGCCATGGGGTTTCATCAGTTGAGGGTGGCTGAGGATAGTATAGATAAGACCGCTTTTAGGACTCCAGATGGTTTCTTTGAATGGCTAGTTATGCCTTTTGGGTTGACGAATGCACCCGCCTATTTTGTTGATCTGATGAGTAGGGTGTTTCAGGAGTTTCTAAATAAATTTGTCGTGGTCTTTGTTAATGATATCTTGATCTTCTCAAAGAGCGAAGAAGAGCATGCCCAACATTTGAGAGAAGTTTTGAAAACTCTCCGTGCGCATCAGCTTAAGGCAAAGTTCTCCAAATGCCATTTTTGGAGGAAAAGAGGTGAGACTTCTAGGGCATGTGCTTTCTAAAGATGGGATAGCAGTAGATCCCACAAAGGTAGTTGCAGTTCAAGATTGGCAAGTTCCAAAAAATGCAACGGAGGTGAGAAGCTTTCTTGGATTGGCAGGCTATTATAGGAAGTTCATTAAGGACTTCGCAAAGATATCAGCCCCACTCACCAAGCTGACAAAGAAGAATTTGGCATTTTCATGGGATATAGATTGTGATGTTGCTTTCCAACGATTAAAGAGGGCTCTGACAACAACCCCAGTATTGACTTTGCCTGATGGAAATAAAGTGTTTACAGTATACACTGATGCATGTGGTAAAGGGCTTGGTGCAGTTCTGATGCAAGAAGGAAAAGTAGTATGTTATGGGGGTAGACAGCTAAAAGTTCATGCGAAGAACTACCCTACCCATGATTTAAAGCTAGTTGCCATAGTATTCGCGCTTAAGATGTGACGTCATTATTTTCTTGGAGGGAAGTTCGAGTTGTACACTGATCATAAATCTCTCAAGTACTTGTTCTCGCAGAAGGATCTTAATTTGAGGCAACAAAGGTGGATGGATTTCCTAGCTTCTTATGATTTTGAGATAGCTTATACCCATGGCAAGGGTAATGTGGTAGCAGATGCACTATGAAACGTCCCGTATTTTCTATAGTCAGATATTTAAATTATTTTATTAATTTAAATATTTATTTGAAGTTATTTAGTGACCGTGCGCGGTGTACACGCATATAAATTAACATTTGAAATAATTTAATTATAATTATTATAAAGCATTGATTATAATTTTATATGTTGTCCCTGCGACCGAGTTAAATCTAGAAGTCAGTTCCAACGTAATCAATATAATGGTTGAGCTAAAAAAGCCAGTTGCGGTGCATTTATTTTCGTCGATTTTGAAGACTGTATTTGACGGTACGAATATTGAAAAATGGCGTCAAATAGCGGTAGAATTAACCACATCAAATAAAACAAAACTAAAAAAAATATCTAACCTAAAATTTAAAAGCATCTGTCGGCATTACCTATCCCGTCATTTCAAGACATTTTGCCCATCCTGTATTTATTGCGTTCCATACCTTTAACACACCTCTACGTTGGAAAAAAAACACCCCTACACTATAGACACTGAAGACACTTCTTTCTTATCCTCACCCCTCCTCTCTTTATATAACCGTGCTCTTCCACACTCTCACTCAGGAAATTCATCCGATTTATATATTAAAAAAATGAGGAAACACTAAATCGCGAGCTCCTTAACGCAAGGGGAAGGGATCTCGGCAAGGCGGCGCAGCTTCACGTGGGGCCTGGGAAGAAATGCAACACATCATTCACTATGCTGGTTCGAATGGCAGAAACTAGAAGGTTGATAGACAGTGTATATGTGTTGAAGTTTGGTGATCGTTGAAGGAAGCCTGAATCGAATACCGGAAGGAAGGAGCTTGCGCGGAGGGTCATTGGCATGTGTGTATAACGGAGGAGTTTTCCACGTTGAAATGGGTATGCTACATGAGGTGGATTTTTTAGGACGGCTTTTTTACGTGGAGGAGATAGAAAAGGTAGTGGACAGGGTGAGTAGTTTGCCATGGTATTGTTCTGGCAAGAAAGGGGCTTGAGCACGCATGCAGACTGTAGTACTCCGTAAAGCTCATAAATGGCGGTTTCAGTTGTCAAAAGGTGGAGGATTTACATGAGCAGCACGATGATTAGGGTTGGCTATGAAGCACAACGGGTTTCATTCTGAAGATAGATGTATGGAGATGGTGTTAATATGATGTGCACGTACGTTAATATACTGTGCATGCATAGGTCTTGTACAAGAGAGGAAAAATATAAGGGGAGTTGTAACAGTAGGTTAGTCCAGGCATTGGTAGGTGTTTCATTTGGTAGTGTGTGTTCTAATGTGTGAATGTAGTCAACGAAGGGGTAGGGAGGGTTGTGTTTTTCTGGTGAACATAGATGCGTTGGGATCATGCTGTGGAAGAATGAGTTCAAAGTTCTAAGTAGGTTCGTTCTGTGTATACACTGAGGGAAGTGCGTTGGTTTTAATTGTCTGAAAATGGTATTATGTGATGGGAAACAAAAAAGAAACGTGGAGATGAAATCCTTTCAACGGTAAGAAAAAGGAAAGGGACGTTAGCAGCATTTTGCTTGGGAAGTATGGAAGATGGGCGTGGCATACGAACCACTGTAGCATGTGGTATGTGTAGTAGAAGTACACGGTTATGGGAGGAGAATGTACACGTTGTGGGCATAGTACGTAAGAGTGGTGTATAGAAAAGAGGAGGGTTTGAGGGGGTACTAGAGTGTGATGTAAAAGGTGTTTTAATGAAGGACGTGAAGTGAAAAGGTGCATTGTGTAATAACCCGGTAATCTGGGCCAATTTAAAATTTTTATTTTGGCAATTTTAATGAATTTTGATTATTTAAAATGAATTATTTTAAATAATATCGACGAGAAATTTATTTTGAATAGAATTCGAACGTATACATTATATCGATCGTCGTTAGAATATAAAAATTTATTTATAATTATAAAAGGAATTGAAAATGGCGCGGTAGTTCGATAATTCGATTTCAAACTTCAAATGGATGTACAAGATCCAAAATAAACCGGATTTTAGTGAAACCAAAAATATTAGAATCTAATTGATAATATCTTTCCAACAAATCCGAAAAATTGAAATTTCATAGCGGGGATCAAAAGATATGTCCAATTGAATTTTCAGAATAGTCGCTATGGAATTCAGGCCCTTAAAAATGGAGATTTCGCAAACGACCTCGGATTTTGACGAAACCACTTTTGTTGGATCCGAGATGTCAAGTTATTGCTAGATTCCAATTTTCATAATTTTTCGAATCAATATGTGAGTGTGGAAAAGAAAAACGCGTTTGGCCAGTTTCAATTGATTTTAATCGACTGGAAAATAGCCATTTTTCAAACGGTCTCAGAATTTGACGAAATTAGTTTTGTTAGGACCGTATCGTCAATACGAAGCTAGAAAATATTTTTCGGGAATTTTTAGAGTTAGTATGTGACCCCAGTAAATTGAAATGTACGTTTACAATTGAATATAAAGAGTTATATTTGAATTTTAACGAAAACTGATCGAAACAGTCGAATCAGCCTACGATACTTATCCCATTGTGTTCGGAATGGGGGTAATTAGCTATCGACGACAGTTGGTTGGCTTGATTTCGAAGTCGAAATAAAAAGATGCTTTTTGAAGATAAATTAACAATTAAATAATATATATATATATATATTTTCATATAGCCCCCCCCCACCCCGTTACTTTTCACTTCAGAAATAATTAAAAAAATAGAAAAAAGGGGGGGCTAAACGCGATCAACGGTCGCTGGGGGAGGGAGATGCTCCACCGCCGCACCCCCGTTCTTCACCGCCGCCATCCTCCCCTAGCCCTCCTCCCTTCTACGAAACCGAAACCCCCCCAAGCTTCATCGATTAACCCGCCAGCCACATCCACCCCACCACCTCACCGCGAGCCTCCAACGACCACCGCGCCAGGCGCCAAACCCCCCCCCCCCCCCACCACCTGCGAAGCTTCCAGTCCAGCCGACGCAGCCCCTCCGCCTCCTCCTGGATCTGACGCGCCTCAGACAGCCCCCCCCAACCTCGCGCGTGCAAACAATACCCCCCCCCCCCCTCTCACCGATTACTGTAAGTTTTCTTTTGATTTATTTTCATTTAATTTATTTCTTTCTTTCAGTTTTATCACATGTTTAATTTAGAAAAGAAGATTTGAACTTAAAAAAAAAAAAGGGTTAGATCTTTAAATTATAAAAAGATAGGATTTATAAAGCGTTAAAGATGGGATTTTTAAAGCGCTAAAAACATAATTTTTAAAACGTTAAAGTTAGGATTTTTAAAGCGTTAAAAATAGAATCTTTAAAGCGTTAAAATTTGGATTTTTATGGTAAGAAGAGCAGAATATAAAAATATGATTTTTATGTTTTAGAAAGAATAAAAATTCGATTTTTAATTTATAGAAGATATAAAGATATGATTTTTATAAAATAGAAGATATAAAGATATGATTTTTATAAAATAGAAGATATAAAGATATGATTTTTATAAAATAGAAGTAATAAAGATACGATTTTTATATTATATAGATAATAGAAATATAATTTTTATGATATAGAAAGGTTAAAAATATAATTTTTTATACTAGTGGCATATTAAAAATATGATTTTTATTCATGTAGAGTAATAAAAATATAATCTTTATTAGGAGAAGAGCAAAATAAAAATATAATTTTTATAACGAAGAGAAGATAAAAATTTGATTTTTATATATAAGAGGTAAAAGTAAAAATTCGATTTTTATATATTGAATAGCAAAGTAAAAATTCGATTTTTATATATTGAATAGCAAAGTGAAAATTCGATTTTTATATATTGAATAGCAAAGTAAAAATTCGATTTTTATATATCGAATAGCGAAGTAAAAATGTGATTTTGATATATGTAGAGAATACGAGCAAAGAAAGTGATGAAAGAAGAAACGAAGAAGATTTTCTACATAAGAAGAGTCAAGATGATTGGATTAGCTAGTCTGTGAGAACTTCTCACCTTAACTCTTTATTTCTAGTTAAAATATATACTAGGATGCAGACGGTGTTTAGTAGCACCCGACACCCGTCGTCCACAGACCATGGACAGCTTGTATGCTTGTTTGTATGATTTTGATGTGTAGTTGATTGTGTGTTGTGATGTGAAATGGAATAAAATATTTGTATAGTTAAAAATATTTTATAGTTAAAAATAGAATTTTTAACGAGTATATGAAATGAAATAAAAATAAACAAATCGGACGATTTGTTTATATACACACATTTGACTGATATTGATTGGGACGATAAATTTTACACATCGCCCAACTGCACTATTTAAAATCTGAGTTTGATTGTTTGAAACCCCACACGGGTATTGGGATGATAGATGACATACACTAATCCCAATAATTAGTTGTATGTCGATCGGTTGATTGACAGACTGTTATGAGCGTTAAATATTTATATTTGATGCTTATACAGTGTAGAATGCACTTTGGATGATGGTTGATTATTCATCGTTGTTATTGTATACATGTGTTGTAGAAAATCCATATAATTAACATTATATGGTAATTGATTGGGCCTCATTCCAGTTTTGAAAAAAGAAAGTTTTGAAATAGAATATTTGAAAATAGAAATATATGAAGCCGTGTTGATTAGATTGATGCCATTTTGACGCGAACGATATTTATATCGATTTTATTCATTTTATAATGAATATCGAAAGTGATTTCAAAATCTGATATTTTGAAAAGAATTGAAATTCGAATTAAATTGAATAGAAATGAATTTGAATTAAATTGAATAGAAATGAATTCGAAGTAAATTGAATAGAAATGAATTCGAATTAAATTGAATAGAAATGAAATTCGAATTAAATTGAATAGAAATGAATTCGAATTAAATTGAATAGAAATGAATTCGAATTAAATTGAATAGAAATGAATTCGAATTAAATTGAATAGAAATGAAATTCGAATTAAATTGAATAGAAATGAATTCGAATTGAAATTGAATAGAAATGAATTCGAATTGAAATTGAATATAAATGTATTCAAATTGAAATTGAATAGAAATGAATTCGAATTGAAATTGGATATAAATGAATTCGAATTGAAATTGAATTAGAAATGAAGTTGGAATCGTTTTGAAAACGAATTTAAAAAGAATTATAAAAATACGTTTTAAAAGGAAATCGACGAAGTATATATTATATATATAATATAAGGGCCTGAATAGAACGCGTCGCGCCGCGGTAGTTCGCGAATTTCGACCATTGACTTCGAACGGATATTACGGGAGATCCGACCGTTGGATTCTCCTGAAACCGGAACCGTTGGGTTCGTATCGAAAAGAGATTTCTAACGAATATTAGATATTTGAAATCTAACGGTTGGATTTGGAATTATGTCCAAATCAAATTTGGAAAAGGTCGCTGTAAGTGCAGTTCGATGGTCGTTGATGGAAAACGACTGTACGGGCCTTGATAAAATTATTAAAAATAGTAATAATTTGTGTAAAATCATAAGAAATGACTTGTGAAGATTTGGGATGGAAAACTCCATATTTGAAAAGATAAAAATAGAGTTTTATCGAAATGAACTAGTTTTGAACTAGAATTATAATTCTATTTATTTTTAAATAAATAAACGGGATTTGAAAAGGGTTTTCAAAGTAACCCGAATTTCCAATAATTGAATTGGAATGGATTTGAATCGAAATTGTCTTCGGATTATTTCGATGCTGGATTTCATGATCATACAGATATTTTTATGGGAATTTGAAAGATATTTATATCGTTATTTCCAATACGATATTTGTTAGTCGTAGAGTTTGATATTGAATATGAGCCGATATAATTTTTATTCAGAGCCTTGTATTTATTATCAAATGTGATTTGGGTTTGTCGTGAATGGTGTCTTCATTAACCCTGTTCTTAAGCCCAGTTGAGAAAAAGATTAAATCTTTTATTTAGATTTAATGAAGTGTACCAATTAAATAATATTTAATTGGAATTGAATTCGAATTGGTTCTTGGGTTTATCGTTAACGGTGTTTTAAATAACACTCGTTCTTTAACCTGATAATTAATAGAATTGTGATTTTGGGTCGTCGTGAACGGTATCTTCAATAATACTGTTCTTAGACCCAACAAAGTTAAGAAAATCAGAAACTAACTGGAGGTTAGTTAAGTTGAACGGTTTCTTGGGTATTGATCTGATGTTGGTTTCGGCCTTCGGGGTTAATATTTAGGGAATTGCTCACTGGTTAATTTACGGTTAGGGACTGATTGAATTGTGTTGTGATTTTGGGGTTTATCGTGAACCGTGTTTTAAAAGACACTGATTCTTTAACCCTGTCAAAGATTAAAACTAAGTAGAGTTTTAATGAATCTTTAATTAAATTGAAAAGATCGAGAATGGAGTATCACCAGTTTTACTCCAGGCGGTAGTTAAATATTTAATTAGATTTGAACGTGAAATGGTAATTGAATTTACCGATAACACCGTGGTGTTAGATATGAAGTAAAACCCGTTTTACTTCATGGGATGAATAGGTTGGGATTGGGAAATTAAAACAAATGATTACTTCGGTAAGGTTTGTTAATCTCGACTAGTTTGAATTGATATTCAAAGGAAGATTAAAGAATAAATTCAAGAAATTTATCTTTGATAAAATTAATGGGAACCTTTCCCTATGAATGTGAAATTTAGAAACTAACTGTCGGTTAGCTAAGCAGAATGGTTTTCTAGATATTGATCTGATGTTGGTTTCGGCCTTCGAGGATTAATATTTGGGGAATTATTCTCTTGTTAATTTACGGTTTGTGACTGATGAATTGGAATGAGGCGTATGTTGTGTTTGTGTAACACTTGTTTATTATTTACGCAAGTTGCTCAGAAAGACCGGGTTTATCCCATTCTGGAAAACTGAATCGACGATAAGAAATCGAAGATGAAGACGGTGGTCGAAGATCGGAGATCTTCACCTCGTTTGGATGGTAACCGAGGTCCTGATTGGGAGGCATCCCGAAATATGGATAATGAGTGGTGATCGTCTAGACGTACGTGTAGATCGATGGGTTTGCAATGTATATAGTGCCTCCGGTTTCGTTCAGACCAAGAACGGACTTGCAAATGGAATGTGTGTCTAACATTGGAATTCATTCTGTGTGATTGATAGCCATCAGTTGCACGGTGTGAATTGTCTGTGTGGCATGCTAAGATGCAATGATCGGGACTTCTGTTGAAAAGCAAAGTCTTGTGGTGATGATCAAAGCACCGCCTATGTGGCGTAGCTTTGTGTATATCGCGAATTCGCGAGCCTCACACCCCGGTATGAACAAGAAATGGGAGAAAGGACCTCAGGGGGACGTGCGTTTTCTTTCTAGCTAGAAGTGGTGTCAGTGGTTTTGCACGCCCTGACGAGTTTGACTTATGTGGTTGTTACTGTTGCGAGACGCTTCGGTTAGATCAGACGATCCGGGTCCGATGGAGTCATTCGTTGGCTCATTTACGCCCCAAAGGGCAGAGAGACGCATTGTTCAGGCATTATAATCCACTCCGTGTGGACCGGCCCTGACGATCCAAGGTACGGTTGCGGCTGTGCCTGAGACTCGGGCTAGACAGTCTCGAATTCGGTAAGGACTATCTTTTGCCTTGGTTCATGACGGAAATCCAACTTCCAATACGGGATGTTTCAATTTTAGTTGTAATCCTATATATGGCGACATGGTGGGATGGGGCGCTTATGCCGCCTATGATTGATACTTATGATTTGAAGTTGTTTTATACACTATGCACTTATAATAGTATCAAATGATTTGTTTTAAACGTATCAAGCGTTCTTGGCTATTATAAGGTAAAAACCCTATCCTCCGGCTTGCGTTGCATTATGTGATGGGAACTGGGTCTTATAATAGCTTCATTTTTCTTTATTTAGCATTGCGTTGTTGTTTTATGCACTGGTGTTCTTGGGAGGAAACCCGTTCCGCGTTAGCGGCGTGGTCCCTTGATTTACCTAACTTTAAAATAAGGATTAATAATTGTTTTAGTTCTAACACCAGTCCCATGACTGACCTGGAGTTTGTTGTTTTAACCTAAACTCTGGGTGCACCTATTTTGACACGGGCAGCTAATAGTTTTGGTTTTGCAGATTTATATTCACAGGATCCTGGTTTACAGCTGGAAGGATATCCGGAAAGCTTTGTATCCGTATATCTCCTTCAGTTGTGTATTGTATTATTTTCCGCTGCTATGTAATGTATTGTAATCTCTGATATTTATCGAATGTGTAATATTTATTCGTTTATACTCTGTATATTCTTGTATTCTGATGGAATTGTCGTAATATACAATAAAATGTTCTTCCATATGCGTTCTATTTTGTCGTGTTCTCAAAACAATCAGGCATTTCGAACGATCTAGATCGGTTTAGCGACTGATTCGGATCGAGCGAAATTCTTTTTCTTTACAGTTGGTATCAGAGCTTTGGTTTACAAAGCTCAGAGAACAAGACACATTAGAACCATACGAAAGAATTCATCAGAAATTGGATTAGTAATATCCAATAGGAATGACTCGTTAGAGATGGGATCAGTAGTATCCTAGAACGAGTGTGAAGAGTATATTTTTAAAATGAAAACGATTTTTGTTTTGAAAACTTAAACTTTATTCAAAGTATTTGAATATTTATTTTGTATTGATTTGGACAATCCAATATATAAAGATTTTGCATATATGTCTTGAAAGCGTGTATTCGAAGTTTTAATGTATTGGATAGTTATAGAATCGCACTCTAGTGCCCGGGGATAATTCTGGTGATGGGGCACCATCGCCAGTATTTATCTTCGAGTTTCGAAAGTGAGAATTCTATATATTTCCAATTGACTGGTGTGAGAACCGAAACTAGATAGGGCTTATTGTTGTGATTTGACATCAAAAATCTGATTTTTTGACTATATATCAAAGTTATGAGTTTGAAAAGCTAATCAACTAATTGATTGATGATTGAATTGTTTGATTATAGTTTGATTAATTAAAATGTTGAACCTTTAGCCAAATGGTATCAAAAAGTGAATTGTATTGAAAATTAGTCGCATTTGCTTGCATATACATGTACTTACATTGAACAGGTCATAGCAAGGAGGCTAGAGCAGAGAATAAAAATTGTTTGCCCGACAAATAGGTACATGTTTACTATAATTTACTGTTTTGTTTGGGTAATGATGATTTTATGAGCCGATTGGCTAGCCGCTTGGCTTTTTCTTTTTCTTTTTGAGATCAGAGGGCCTGTATGGCAATTTCGGGATTTTCCCGTGCTCCCGGTGCAGGGGAGGTTATGGCGAAATTTTTTGAAAATTTAGGTTGTTAGCCAAATTTTTGAAAAATTTGAAAAGTTCTTAGAAACTGAAAAGTTGAAGAACTTAAGTCGTAGTCAAAATAATGAAAGTTGAGTTGATTAGTTAAACAACTTTCGGCTTCGTTCCTTTTCAGGGACGAAAAGTTTTAAGTGGGGGAGATTGTAATAACCCGGAAATCTGGGCCAATTTAAAATTTTTATTTTGGCAATTTTAATGAATTTTGATTATTTAAAATGAATTATTTTATATAATATCGACGAGAAATTTATTTTGAATAGAATTCGAACGTATATATTATATCGATCGTCGTTAGAATATAAAAGTTTATTTATAATTATAAAAGGAATTGAAAATGGCGCGGTAGTTCGATAATTCGATTTCAAACTTCAAATGGATGTACAGGATCCAAAATAAACCGGATTTTAGTGAAACCAAAAATATTAGAATCTAATTGATAATATCTTTCCAACGAATCCGAAAAATTGAAATTTCATAGCGGGGATCAAAAGATATGTCCAATTGAATTTTCAAAATATTCGCTATGGAATTCAGGCCCTTAAAATTGGAGATTTTGCGAACGACCTCGGATTTTGACGAAACCACTTTTGTTGGATCCGTGATGTCAAGTTATTGCTAGATTCCAATTTTTGTAATTTTTCGAATCAATATGTGAGCGTGGCAAAGAAAAACGCGTTTGGCCAGTTTTAGTTGATTTTAATCGACTGGAAAATGGCCATTTTTCAAATGGTCTCAGAATTTGACGAAATTTGTTTTGTTAGGTCCGTATCGTCAATATGAAGCTAGAAAATATTTTTCGGGAATTTTTAGAGTTAGTATGTGACCCAAGTAAATTGAAATGTACGTTTACAATTGAATATAAAGAGTTATATTTAAATTTTAACGAATACTGATCGAAACAGTCGAATCAGCCTACGATACCTATCCCATTGTGTTCGGAATGAGGGTAATTAGCTATCGACGACAGTCTATGGGCTTGATTTCGAAGTCGAAATAAAAAGATGCTTTTTGAAGATAAATTAACAATTAAATAATTTATATATATATTTTCATATAACCCCCCCCCCCCCCCCCCGTTACTTTTCACTTCAAAAATAATAAAAAAAAATAGAAAAAAGGGGGGCGAAACGCGATCGTTGATCGCTGGGGGAGGGAGATGCTCCACCACCGCACCCCTGTTCTTCACCTCCGCCATCCTCCCCTAGCCCTCCTCCCTTCTGCGAAACCGAAACCCCCCCAAGCTTCATCGATTAACCCGCCACCCACATCCACCCCACCACCTCACCGCGAGCCTCCCACGACCACCGCGCCAGGCGCCAAACCCCCACCACCACCTGCGAAGCTTCCAGTCCAGCCGACGCAGCCCCTCCGCCTCCTCCTAGATCTGACGCGCCTCAGACAGCCCCCCCCCCAACCTCGCGCGTGCAAACAATACCCCCCCCCCCCCTCACCGATTACTGTAAGTTTTCTTTTGCTTTATTTTCATTTAATTTCTTTCTTTCTTTCTTTCAGTTTTATCACATGTTTAATTTAGAAAAGAAGATTTGAACTTTAAAAAAAGAAAAAAAGGGTTAGATCTTTAAATTATAAAAAGATAGGATATTTAAAGCGTTAAAGATGGGATTTTTAAAGCGCTAAAAACATAATTTTTAAAACGTTAAAGTTAGGATTTTTAAAGTGTTAAAAATAGAATCTTTAAAGCGTTAAAATTTGGATTTTTATGGTAAGAAGAGCAGAATATAAAAATATGATTTTTATATTTTAGAAAGAATAAAAATTCGATTTTTAATTTATAGAAGATATAAAGATATGATTTTTATAAAATAGAAGATATAAAGATATGATTTTTATAAAATAGAAGATATAAAGATATGATTTTTATAAAATAGAAGTAATAAAGATACGATTTTTATATTATATAGATAATAGAAATATAATTTTTATGATATAGAAAGGTTAAAAATATAATTTTTATACTAGTGGCATATTAATCATGTAGAGTAATAAAAATATAATTTTTGTTAGGAGAAGAGCAAAATAAAAATATAATTTTTATAACGAAGAGAAGATAAAATTTTGATTTTTATATATAAGAGGTAAAAGTAAAAATTCGATTTTTATATATTGAATAGCAAAGTAAAAATTCGATTTTTATATATCGTATAGCGAAGTAAAAATGTGATTTTGATATACGTAGAGAATACGAGCAAAGAAAGTGATGAAAGAAGAAACGAAGAAGATTTTCTACATAAGAAGAGTCGAGATGATGGGATTAGCTAGTCTGTGAGAACTTCTCACCTTAACTCTTTATTTCTAGTTAAAATATATACTAGGATGCAGACGGTGTTTAGTGGCACCCGACACCCGTCGTCCACAGACCATGGACGGCTTGTATGCTTGTTTGTATGATTTTGATGTGTAGTTGATTGTGTGTTGTGATGTGAAATGAAATAAAATATTTATATAGTTAAAAATATTTTATAGTTAAAAATAGAATTTTTAACGTGTATATGAAATGAAATAAAAATAAACAAATCAGACGATTTGTTTATATACACACATTTGACTGATACTGATTGGGACGATAAATTTTACACATCGCCCAACTGCACAAATAAAATCTGAGTTTGATTGTTTGAAACCCCACACGGGTATTGGGATGATAGATGACATACACTAATCCCAATAATTAGTTGTATGTCGATCGGTTGATTGACAGACTGTTATGAGCGTTAAATATTTATATTTGATGCTTATACAGTGTAGAATGCACTTTGGATGATGGTTGATTATTCATCGTTGTTATTGTATACATGTGTTGTAGAAAATCCATATAATTAACATTATATGGTAATTGATTGGGCCTCATTCCAGTTTTGAAAAAAGAAAGTTTTGAAATAGAATATTTGAAAATAGAAATATATGAAGCCGTGTTGATTAGATTGACGCCATTTTGACGTGAACGATATTTATATCGATTTTATTCATTTTATAACGAATATCGAAAGTGATTTCAATATCTGATATTTTGAAAAGAATTGAAATTCGAATTAAATTGAACAGAAATGAATTCGAATTAAATTGAATAGAAATGAATTTCGAATTAAATTGAATAGAAATGAATTCGAATTAAATTGAAAAGAAATGAATTCGAATTATACTGAATAGAAATGAATTCGAATTAAATTGAATAGAAATGAAATTCGAATTAAATTGAATAGAAATGAATTCGAATTAAATTGAATAGAAATGAATTCGAATTAAATTGAATAGAAATGAATTCGAATTAAATTGAATAGAAATGAAATTCAAATTAAATTGAATAGAAATTAATTCGAATTGAAATTGAGTAGAAATGAATTCGAATTGAAATTGAATATAAATGAATTCGAATTGAAATTGAATAGAAATGAATTCGAATTGAAATTGGATATAAATGAATTCGAATTGAAATTGAATTAGAAATGAAGTTGGAATCGTTTTGAAAACGAATTTAAAACGAATTATAAAAATATGTTTTAAAGGGAAATCGACGAAGTATATATTATATATATAATATAAGGGCCTGAATAGAACGCGCCGCGCCGCGGCAGTTCGCGAATTTCGACCATTGACTTCGAACGGATATTACGGGAGATCCGACCATCGGATTCTCCTGAAACCGGAACCGTTGGGTTCGTATCGAAAAGAGCTTTCTAACGAATATTAGAAATTTGAAATCTAACGGTTGGATTTGGAAGCATGTCCAAATCAAATTTGGAAAAGGTCGTTGTAAGTGCAGTTCGATGGCCGTTGATGGAAACCGACTGTACGGGCCTTGATAAAATTATTAAAAATAGTAATAATTTGTGTAAAATCATAAGAAATGACTTGTGAAGATTTGGGATGAAAAACTCCATATCTGAAAAGATAAAAATAGATTTTTATCGAAATGAACTAGTTTTGAACCAGAATTATAATTCTATTTATTTTTAAATAAATAAACGGGATTTGAAAAGGGTTTTAAAAGTAATCCGAATTTCCAATAATTGAATTGGAATGGATTTGAATCGAAATTGTCTTCGGATTATTTTGATGTTGGATTTCGTGATTATACAGATATTGTTATGGAAATTTGAAAGATATTTATATCGTTATTTCCAATACGATATTTGTTAGTCGTAGAGTTTGATATTGAATATGAGCCGATATAATTTCTATTCAGAGCCTTGTATTTAATATCAAATGTGATTTGGGTTTGTCGTGAATGGTGTCTTCATTAACCCTGTTCTTAAGCCCAGTTGAGAAAAAGATTAAATCTTTTATTTAGATTTAATGAAGTGTACCTATTAAATAATATTTAATTGGAATTGAATTCGAATTGATTCTTGGGTTTATCGTGAACGGTGTTTTAAATAACACTCGTTCTTTAACCCGATAATGAATAGAATTGTGATTTTGGGTCGTCGTGAACGGTATCTTCAATAATACTGTTCTTAGACCCAACAAAGTTAAGAAAATCAGAAACTAACTGGAGATTAGTTAAGTTGAACGGTTTCTTGGGTTTTGATCTGATGTTGGTTTCGGCCTTCGGGGTTAATATTTAGGGAATTGCTCACTGGTTAATTTACGGTTAGGGACTGATTGAATTGTGATGTGATTTTGGGGTTTATCGTGAACTGTGTTTTAAATGACACTGATTCTTTAACCCTGTCAAAGATTAAAACTAAGTGGAGTTTTAATGAATCTTTAATTAAATTGAAAAGATCGAGAATGGAGTATCACCAGTTTTACTCCAGGCGGTAGTTAAATCTTTAATTAGATTTGAACGTGAAATGGTAATTGAATTTACCGATAACACCGTGGTGTTAGATATGAAGTAAGACCCGTTTTACTTCATGGGATGAATAGGTTGGGATTGGAAATTAAAACAAATGATTACTTCGGTAAGGTTCGTTAATCCCGACTAGTTTGAATTGATATTCAAAGGAAGATTAAAGAATAAATTCAAGAAATTTATCTTTGATAAAATTAATGGGAACCTTTCCCTATGAATGTGAAATTTAGAAACTAACTGTCGGTTAGCTAAGCAGAATGGTTTTCTGGATATTGATCTGATGTTGGTTTCGACCTTCGGGGTTAATATTTGGGGAATTATTCTCTTGTTAATTTACGGTTAGTGACTGATGAATTGGAATGAGGCGTATGTTGTGTTTGTGTAACACTTGTTTATTATATACGCAAGTTGCTCAGAAAGACCGGGTTTATCCCATTCTGAATAACTGAATCGACGATAAGAAATCGAAGATGAAGACGGTGGTCGAAGACCGGAGATCTTCACCTTGTTTGGATGGTAACCGAGGTCCTGATTGGGAGGCATCCCGAAATATGGATAATGAGTGGTGATCGTCCAGACGTACGTGTAGGTCGATGGGTTTGCGAGGTATATAGTGCCTCCGGTTTCGTTCAGACCCAGAACGGACTTGCAAATGGAATGTGTGTCTGACATTGGAATTCATTCTGTGTGATTGATAGCCATTAGTTGCACGGTGTGAATTGTCTGTGTAGCATGCTAAGATGCAATGATCAGGACTTCTGTTGAAAAGCAAAGTCTTGTGGTGATGATCAAAGCACCGCCTATGTGGCGTAGCTTTGTGTATAATGTGAATTCGTGAGCCTCACACCTCGGTATGAACCAGAAACGGGAGAAAGGACCTCAGGGGGGACGTGCGTTTTCTTTCTAGCTAGAAGTGGCGTCAATGGTTTTACACGCCCTGACGAGTTTGACTTATGTGGTTGTTACTATTGCGAGGCGCCTCGGTTAGATCGGACGATCTGGGTCCGATGGAGTCATTCGTTGGCTCATTTACGCCCCAAAGGGCGGAGAGACACATTGTTCAAGCATTATAATCCATTCCGTGTGGACCGACCCTGACGATCCAAGGTACGGTTGCGGCTGTGCCTGAGACTCGGGCTAGACAGTCTCGAATTCGGTAAAGACTATCTTTTGCCTTGGTTCATGACGGAAATCCAACTTCCAATACGGGACGTTTCGATTTTAGTTGTAATCCTATATATGGCGACATAGTGGGATGGGGCGCTTATGCCGCCTATGATTGATACTTATGATTTGAAGTTGTTTTATACACTATGCACTTATAATAGTATCAAATGATTTGTTTTAAATGTATCAAGCATTCTTGGCTATTATAAGGTAAAAACCCTATCCTCCGGCTTGTGTTGCATTGTGTGATGGGAACTGGGTCTTATAATAGCTTCATTTTTCTTTATTTAGCACTGCGTTGTTGTTTTATGCACTGGTGTTCTTGGGAGGAAACCCGTTCCGCGTTAGCGGCGTGGTCCCTTGATTTACCTAACTTTAAAATAAGGATTAATAACTGTTTTAGTTCTCACACCAGTCTCACGATTGACCTGGAGTTTATTGTTTTAACCTAAACACTGGGTGCCCCTATTTTGACATGGGCAGCTAGTAGTTTTGTTTTTGCAGATTTATATTCGTAGGATCCTGGTTTACAGCTGGAAGGATATCCGGAAAGCTTTGTATCCGTATATCTCCTTCAGTTGTGTATTGTATTATTTTCCGCTGCTATGTAATGTATTGTAATCTCTGATATTTATCGAATGTGTAATATTTATTCGTTTATACTCTGTATATTCTTGTATTCTGATGCAATTATTGTAATATACAATAAAATGTTCTTCCGTATGCGTTCTATTTTGTCGTGTTCTCAAAACAATCAGGCATTTCGAACGGTCTAGATCGGTTTAGCGACTGATTCGGATCGAGCGAAATTCTTTTTCGTTACACATTGCAAGGCGTGTGTTGTTTGGTAAACTGTAGCGAAAGTATGAAAATGCTGTAGCAAGAAAAGGTGATGCATTGGGTTCTTGCGGATAGTGGAGTACCACGTTGGACTTGCGTTGCGGGGGTTGAGAAGTGGATTCTCGAGCATGTTGTGTAAATGGAATTTAAGGACATGGTCGGAGTCGCGTTTCTGGAGCAAGGCCTACCGGCTGTTGAGATATTCGGACATGACATTTCGAACTGCTGGAGCATGGGTTATATGTTTAAATAAAGAGGTGAGGAGTGAGGGTCGAAGCCAAATTGATGATCATCACTGCGGGTGGTCAAGCAGTCCGGGGGTGCTCCAGTGGTAGACGAAGCTAATTGGAACCATTCGAGGCCCGTTTGAATTATGACAGATTAATACGCCGGGTATAATCAACTGACGCAAATCGTTATTTAACGGTTAACGCACAAAGGTGAGTAAATTCACTAACTCTGTTTTATTTTAAAATATTATAATTATATTTCAAAATAATGGTTGAATGCTGTGTGATGAATGATTAGGTAAATTACAATTAAATTGGTTGAATATCGTCGTATATATACACATCATTGGTTGGATACTAATTCCATCGATTAAAATATTCCCTAGTATGACATTAGTGTTAATTGTGTTGACTAACATCGGTGGATGCAGGAAACCGGTTGGAGGAATCCAACCGGATTCCTCAATATTTATATGTATTGTTTGTTTTATATATGCACTGTTGAACTATAATGATAAAATAACGTTCTTGACTAGGCTTAAGCTTGACTGTTATGTCGAGATTAGTATAAAGGGGAATATTAGCGTATGACAAGTTTTTGAACTATAACGATAAATTAGCGTTGTTGACCTTGCTTAAGCGTGATTTTTATATATAGCACTACTCCCTAGGGAATGAAAACAATGTGGTTTGAAAATCCACTTATTCTAAAAGTAATAAGTAACGATGTTTGTCCAAAGAAATATAAGAATGGGTTTAGAAAGAGAAATCGGAGAATCATTTTAGAAAACGATGACGTCATTTCGATGGTTGGAATATGATTAGAACTAGATAGCACAATTAGGATTTGGAACTGTAATTCGACGATGACGAATGTATTAAAGTAAATTATCTTTAGGAATTATAATCTGATAGGATAGTTAATATTTAGTTTTAAACCAATAAATTATAATAGGATATGTAATCAATATTTAGTTATAAACTCGATATTGATTCAACAAGAAGTTGATTTAGAAACAGAGTTATAAAGTGGAATGAGAATATAAAATTGTGAAAGAGATTCGGTAAACAAGGTAAGGGTATTTATTACTTAAATGAAGATTTATTTGATAAACGTGTTCAGATTCTATAAATGGATCATATTCACATTTTAAGATGAATAGTGTTCAAAAAGGCGAATGTTGCAAATTAAATAGTTGTAATGAAACTGGAAATATTTTCCAAGAGGAGTAAAGCTTAAACGGGTTTTGGGAAAATATCTAGAAAGATATAGGAAATTCGAAATTTAATGTTAAAATAAAAGGGCCAGTGATTGTGTGATGTTTAGTTATACATTAGAATGGATGTTTGTTTTTCTTCGATAGTTAAATAACCGACTATCGAAGTGTTTTGACCATCGTTGTCAATACGGAGAGACCAGTTGGATATATTGTCTGAAAACCACTCCGTATAGGCACAAGCGCTGCAAATTAGATTATGATGAAGATAATTGAAGACGGAGTGAAATGCAAGGGTCGTTCTGTCCTAGAATGGTGCTTTATGTTTGTCCAGTCCCAGGACAACATGTATGGATGAGTGTTTGACAGAGTATACCTAACAAATCACGTATGGTTGATCTTTTAAAGGCATTACGTCTGGTGGCGGAGGAATTCGTTCCTCTTAGCTTTTTATACCTGTGATATTTTTGGAAATCGATCAGTGAATTGACGGGTTTGACGATGTGGCATTCAAAGTGAATGGTGATCAGATGATCTGAAGATAGACGAGCCTCTAGCCTCACAACCAGGAAGTAACAAAAGTTGGGCTAGGCAGCATGGCTAGTTGGGTCATCCCCAAGCAGGGTGTATTGTCACTGATCAAGAGAATTTCATATTTGTTCTTCTTTTTCAATTCTGTATCAGATTACGGTTGGATGGCCAACAACCGTGGGTGGCAATATATTCGATACACTCAAGCTAAATGAGTGGTCGGTCATGTGTGGCCAGGTTGCAAGACGTTCTTGTTGAACCCAAGTGTATACCATCTAGAGTACACTGATCGGAAGGTGCTCTCATACCTTGTCTGTTGGAATCCAATCTCCAATAAGCATCCTGCGGTTTTTGATTTTATACTATATATATGTGGAGCGTGAGATGCAAGCGTTCTACTACTTGGATATTTATTTGTTTAGACATTATCATAATATCACTTGATTTTGATATCAAAGTGTTTTGGGTAATAATAAGGAATAAACCGTCCATGTTTATGTGTGGGCTGGTCTTACTATTATCCTTTTTGTTTCAAAAGGATTTTCAAAGTTAAACGATATGATTGGAATTTACTCACACCAGTCCCATGACTGACCCAGATTTTATTTTATTTGTGTTTTCCCTAAACTCTTGGGTGCCCAAATTTATACAGGCAGTCAAGTGTTTCAGGCTTTTACAGATACACTTGGAGGAGCTAAAAGCAGAAGGCTTCACCATTAGTATTTAGAGATTATTTCCGCTGTGATATGATGTATTGTACTATGATAATGGTATGTATATACAATACAGTTTTGTATTTCAAAGTTATGTTATATAATACATTTTATTCGTTCCGCTGTGAGATTCGTGTTTACTCTGATTATGTTCAGCTGTGTTCTTCTTCTTCTATTCTATTAGTTCTATCTTTTATATCCCATCCTCTAATCTCTTTCTATTAATTATCTGAATTTTCGTGCACTTTGAGTTGAATGTGTAGTATATTAGTCAGCTCAAATTGGTACAGATTTTCGGGCTGTTACAGTTGGTATCAGAGCTAAAGGTTAAGTTATTACCTTGGCTCTGTGGCGTAACTCAATAGATGGAGTTAGTAATACTCTAGATTGAGTTGGAGTGTATACATATGAGCATGTATTTATAAATGGATATAAAAATTGTTTTATATTGTGTTGGTTGGTTTGTCGAGTGGTTTGTGAATTCTGGTCGATACGGTAGTGCAAACTGTATCGATAGGTGTTTCTAAACTCTTGAACAAAGTCATTCGACACAATATTGTTCTAAAGTTGGATAAATGAAATAATTTTATCCAAATTATATTTTGATATAAAGAAGTATATATCTTGATATTATTATAATATATTGGATGTATGGTCATTATTATAATCGAATAAGATCATAATTGAGTTGGTTATGTAAATAACCAATCGAAATTCACGTAAGTGTAAAATACAAATCAGATGAACTAAATCTAATTTTAAATCAGATTTGGAATTTAAGACTATCATAATTTGAAAAAGAAAAAGATTTGTAAATGAATTTGGATTTAATATATGGAATTTTAAATCCTGGGAATTTAGAAATGTTTTTCCAAGCATTTTGAAAGGATATTTTGATGTAATTTCAAAATAAAGTGTCTAAAAATGAGTTTTGAAAGTATTATAGTATAGAACTCACTTCCGTTGCTGGAAAATAATTCCGATGATGAACCGCGGCATTATCGGTGTTCATTTTCGAGTTGCTAAGTGACGATTACTACCAAAGATTTTATTTTAGATTGTTTTGAGGAACAAGTTGTTCAAAAATTCAAATATTTTGAATTGTTATTGTTATATATAAATATATACGATTTCAAACTAATTTGAAATAAAACCCAGGAATTTGAATTCTAGAATTTAAAATTTACTTATAAATAAATAGAAAATTTAACTAAGTTAAATAAAATTGGTTTGGATTAGAGGTAATCTAGAATGGAATCGAATTGATGAATTAAGAGTTGGAAATGAGTTTGGAATTGGAGTTTGAATGGAGTTATAAGTGGATGATGTGGTTCGAGGATAATTTGAGTGGAAATCAAGTGGAAATGAATGGTATGTGAAATTTCTAGAAACAGATGACTTGGATGTTTGGATTGTACTTGATGGCTATGAAACTAATGGAGCTTATTCAAGTTAAGAACAGGTGCAGATATTGGCTGAGTCCTGGAACTAATTATACCCAGTTTAGTTAGAGCTGCCAGATAATTGAGCAGACTCAAGTATAGCTTATTGTTTATTGCTGAATAACGTTCGCAAAAAGGTCCGCCTACGCAAAATATAAAAAATTTGGTTTTTAATTGGGGTTTTGAGATTGAATTTGAAAATTTCCGACCGTATGAGTCGATGTATATATATTTGTTGAACCTGCAATATTGCAGAAGTCCTCCATACAGGGGAGACTCTACCAAAAATTTAAGATGTCAGAAAATTTATGAAGATTTTTGGAAAATTTATTATCGAAAATAAATTGGTTTTAAAAACCAATATATTAGTTTTAGAAATGAAACTGAAGTTTTCTTTATAAAGATAATGGATTCTAGCATTCTTTTTACCTTAGTAATTTCGGGGATGAAATTGTTTTAAGGGGAAAGGTATGTAACGTCCTGTATTTTCTATAGTCAGATATTTAAATTATTTTATTAATTTAAATATTTATTTGAAGTTATTTAGTGACCGTGCGCGATGTACACACATATAAATTAATAGTTGAAATGATTTAATTATAATTATTTTAAAACATTGATTATAATTTTATATGTTGTCCCTGCAACCGAGTTAAATCTTGAAGTCAGTTCCAACGTAATCAATATAACAGTTGAGCTAAAAACGTCAGTTGCGGTGCATTTATTTTCGTCGATTTAGAAGACTGGTATTTGACAATACGAATATTGAAAAATGGCATCAAATAGCGGTAGAATTAACTATATCAAATAAAACCAAACTAAAAAAAGTATCTAACCTAAAATTTAGAAGCATGCGTCAGCATTACCTATCCCGTCATTTCAAGACATTTTGCCCATCCTGTATTTATTGCGTTCCATGCCTTTAACACACCTCTACGTTGAAAAAAAAACACCCCTACACTATAGACACTGAAGACACTTCTTTCTTATCCTCACCCCTCCTCTCTTTATATAATCGTGATCTTCCACACTCTCACTCAGGAAATTCATCTGATTTATATATAAAAAAAATGAGGAAACACTAAATCGCGAGCTCCTTGACGCAAAGGGAAGGGATCTCGGTAAGGCGGAGCAGCTTCGCGTGGGGCCTAGGAAGAAATGCGACGTACCATTCACTAGTGCTGGTTCAAATGGCAGAAACTGGAAGGTGGATAGACAGTGTATATGTGTTGAAGTTTGGTGATCATTGAAGGAAGCTTGGTTCGAATACCGGAAGGAAGGAGCTTGCGCGGAGGGTCATTGGCATGTGTATATAAGGGAGGAGTTTTCCATGTTGAAATGGGTATGCTACAGGAGGTGGATTTTTGAGGATGTTTGGTAGTTTTTACATGGAAGAGGTAGAAAAGATAGTGGACAGGGTGAGTAGTTTGCCATGGTATTGTTCTGGCAAGAAAGGGGCTTGAGCACGCATGCAGACTGCAGTACTCCGTAAAGCTCATAAATGGTGATTTCAGTTGTCAAAAGGTCGAAGATTTACATGAGCAGCACGATGGTTAGGGTTGGTTAAGAAGCACAGTGGGTTGGATGGATGTATGGAGATGGTATTAATATGATGGTCACATTCGTTAATATACTGTGCATGCGTAGGTCTGGTACAAGAGAGGAAAAATATATGGCGAGTCGTGACGGTGGGTTAGCCCAGGCATTGGTAGGAGTTTCATTTGGTAGTGTGTGTTCCGATGTGTGAATGTAGTCAACGAAGCGGTAGGGAGGGTTGTGTTTTTTGGTAAACATGGATGCGTTGGGATCATGCTATGGAAGAATGAGTTCAAAGTTCCAAGTAGGTTCGTTCTGTGTATACGCTGAGGGAAGTGCAATGGTTTTAATTGTCTGAAAATGGCATTATGTGATGGGAAACCAAAAGGAAACATGGAGATAAAATCCTTTCAACAGTAAGAAAAAGGAAAGGGACGTTAGCAGCGTTTTGCTTGGGAAGTATGGAAGATGGGTGTGGCATATGAACCACTGTAGCATGTGGTATGTGTAGTAGAAGTACGTGGTTATGGGAGGAGAATGTACACGTTGTGGACATAGTACGTATGAGTGGTGTGCAGAAAAGAGGAGTGTTTGAGGGGGTACTGGCGTGTGGTGTAAAAGGTGTTTTAATGAAGGACGTGAAGTGAAAAGGTGCATTGCAAGGCGCGTGCTATTTGGTATACTGTAGCGAAAGTATGAAAATGTTGTAGCAAGAAAAGGTGATGCGCTGGGTTCTTGCGGATAGTGGAGTACCACGTTGGACTTGCGTTGCAGGGGGTAGAGAAGTGGATTCTCGAGCATGTTGTGTAAATGGAATTTGAGGACATGGCCGGAGTCGCGTTTCTGGAGCAAGGCCTACCGGCTGTTGAAATATTCGGACATGACATTTCGAACTGCTGGAGCATGGAGTATATGTTTAAATAAAGAGGTGAGGAGTGAGGGTCGAAGCCGAATTGATGATCATCGCTGCGGGTGGTCAAGCAGTCCGGGGGTGCTCCAGTGGTGGACGAAGCTGATTGGAACCATTCGAGGCCCGTTTGAATTATGACAGATTAATGCGCCGGGTATAATCAACTAACGCAAATCGTTATTTAACGGTTAACGCGCAAAGGTGAGTAAATTCACTAACTCTGTTTTATTTTAAAATATTATAATTATATTTTAAAATAATGGTTGAATGTTGTGTGATGATTGATTAGGTAAATTACAATTAAATTGGTTGAATATCATCGTATATATACACATCATTGGTTGGATACTGATTCCATCGATTAAAATATTCCCTAGTATGAAATTAGTGTTAATTGTGTTGACTAACATCGGTGGATGCAGGAAACCGGTTGGAGGAATCCAACCGGATTCCTCAATATTTATATGTACTGTTTGTTTTATATATGCACTGTTGACTATAACGATATAATAACATTGTTGACTAGGCTTAAGCGTGACTGTTATGTCGAGATTAGTATAAAGGGGAATATTACAGCTTATAACAAGTTTTTAAACTATAACGATAAATTAGCGTTGTTGACCAAGCTTAAGCGTGATTTTTACATACAGCACTACTCCCTAGGGAAGGAAAACAATGTGGTTTGAAAATCCACTTATTCTAAAGTAATAAGTAATGATGTTTGTCCAAAGAAATATAAGAATGAGTTTAGAAAGAGAAATCGGAGAATCGTTTCAGAAAACGATGAAATCATTTCGATGTTTGGAATATGATTAGAACTAGATAACACAATTAGGAATTGGAACTGTAATTCGACGATGATGAATGTATTAAAGTAAATTATCTTTAGGAATTATAATCTGATAGGATAGTTAATATTTAGTTTTAAACCAATAAATTATAATAGGATATGTAATCAATATTTAGTTATAAACTCGATATTGATTCAACAAGAAGTTGATTTAGAAACAGAGTTATAAAGTGGAATGAGAATATAAAATTATGAAAGAGATTCGGTAAACAAGGTAAGGGTATTTATTACTTAAATGAAGATTTATTTGATAAACGTGTTCAGATTCTATAAATGGATGATATTCACATTTTAAGGTGAATAGTGTTTAAAAAGGGAATGTTGCAAATTGAATAGTTGTAATGAAACTGGAAATATTTTCCAAGAGGAGCAAAGCTTAAACGGGTTTTGGGAAAATATCTAGGAAGATATAGGAAATTGGAAATTTAATGTTAAAATAAAAGGGCCAGTGATTGTGTGATGTTTAGTTATACATTAGAATGGATGTTTGTTTTCTTCGATAGTTAAATAACCGACTATCGAAGTGTTTTGACCATCGTTGTCAATACGGAGAGACCGGTTGGATATATTATCTAAGAACCACTCCGTATAGGCATAAGCACTGCGAATTAGATTATGCTGAAAATAATTGAAGACGAAGTGAAATGCAACGATCGTTCTGTTTCCGGAATGGTGCTTTATGTTTGTCCAGTCTCAGGACAACTTGTATGGACAAGTGTCTGACAGAGTGTACCTAACAAATCACGTATGGTTGATCTTTTAAAGGCATTACGTGTGGTGGTGGAAGAATTCGTTCCTCTTAGCTTTTTATACCCGTGATATTTTTGGAAATCGATCAGTGAATTGACGGGTTTGACGATGTGGCATTCAAAGTGAATGGTGATCAGATGTTCTGAAGATAGATATAGCCTCTAGCCTCACAACCAGGAAGTAACAAAAGTTGGGCTAGGAAGCATGGCTAGTTGGGTCATCCCCAAGCAGGGTGTATTGTCACCGATCTAGAGAAAATTCATATTTGTTCTTCTTTTTCGATTCTGTATCTTCGGATTACGGTTGGATGGCCAACAACCGTGGGTGGCAATATATTCGATACACTCAAGCTAATTGAGTGGTCGGTCATGTGTGGCCGGGTTACAAGACGTTCTTGTTGAACCCCAGTGTATACCCTCTAGAGTACACTAATCGGAAGGTGCTCCTGTAACAACCCGCATTCTACGCATCGTAGGATCGTAGAATATTTATTTCTTTCCCATATGAAGTCGTATGGTCATGTAACTTTGGGAAACAACCATTAGAGTCATTTCCCATGTTCATGATTTTTGCCGATTTTTAAATGACCATTTTGCCCCTAGCTGATCTTGTTTCGGCCATAACTTTTTATTGGAAAGGAATTTTGACCCGAAACCACTTCCGTTAGATTCATTTGATGGTTTACCTTTCCGTAGAGTGGTTACATGTGAGAAACGGGCTTACCGTCTGGGAGATATGGCTGAAATAAGGTTTGGAAGGTGAAAAACTGCTTAACCGGGCCAAATAAGGTGATTAGTAATTGGGTCCATAGCCCATTTCGGGATTAGGGTTATGGGGAGGCTGGAATGAGTTAGGGTTTCATTTCATTTCAGTTTTCTAGCCTCCACTTATCTCTTAGAAACCCTAAAAATGGCCTCCAACCTCTAAATCACCTCCAAATCACCTTCTAATCAAGGATTAAGCTTAGCAACATCAAATCAAGAGAGATCAACACCAAATCAACATTAGAGCTGCTGTTTAGCATTGGGATTCGCACCAAATCAGAGATTTATTCCAGATCTAAGTCTTATTTGTGGCCAAGGTGAGTGATTTGCATAGTTCCTCACTAATTATGGCTAATTAAGGGTAATTAGTGTTAATTAGTGAGTTTAAACATGATAAAATTCTGGAAAAATATTTATAAAATTCGAAATGCTGTTTTAGACCTTTGATATGAATTTGGTTAAGTTTTGCTAATCATATCATTAGTTTCACCTAAACATGCTTAAGGAAAATATGGGGTTTTGGCCATGTTTGATCCATTTTAACCTATCATATTGTTGTTTTGGTGTTTGTGGTTGATTATACATGTTGCTATGACTGTATGGAATGCTTTATGATTGATTAGAATAGTTGGAATGGTCGAAAACGCCGTCGAGTGGCGTAAACTATTTGCTGGAAAAAGAGCAGGAAAACATCCGAACCGGATCGGATCGGTTAGGAGGACCCGAACCGAACCACTACAACGCTCTTCCCCGCAATAGCTCTCGTACCCAATCCACTCTCGCACTTCACACTCCGATCCGATCAGAGGAGGGCAACATGAACTGGGGAAGCTCCGATCCACTTGCACCTCTCGTGGCATCCAGTGCTACGATCTGACCCGCATGGCCACCTCCGAACCGAACCGACGCGTGGTGATTGGACTTGAAGAACCCGACCCGATCCACTAGGGGTGATGTCTGCCAATCCGATCCAGTGAAGAAGGAGCATTCCGATCCGAACCGAACAGATGATTAGGAAGACATCCGAACCGATCCGGTGACGACCAATAACCCGAGATGCAAAGGTAGTCCAAATGGAAGTTAGAGCTCAGGATCCAGTGGGGAACCAATGAGTTCACTTCATGATTGGGCTTTGCTGCGGGACGTGTGCTAAGGAGTTGTCGACATTCATAACTTCGATTCACCACTGAAAATGAATGATGGGCTACTTATCAGTGCAGTAGAGTCACTATGACTCGAGGGGAAAGGTGATGGTAGCAAGACTACGTTATCAGTGCAGTATAGTCATTATGACTCGAGGGGCAAAGTGATCGTAGTAAGACTATGAGCCAGTGCAGTGGGGTCATTGTGACTCCATGGGGCAGAGTGGACATAGTAAAGGATTAGTAAGGCTATGAGCCAGTGCAGTGGGGTCACTGCGACTCCATGGGTCAAAGTGGACATAGCGAAGGATTAGCGGCTATGGATCAGTGCAGTGAAGTCATTGAGACTTCATGGGGCAAAGTGATCATAGAAAAGTATATTGGGTGATCGAAGTGGTGAATATCGTATGCTTTATGCACTGAGTGAGAGATGTGAGGATGGTTGTTATGCTTGCTTGTTTGCCATCACTATGACATGCACACCCCCACCCCCGTTATCTTTACACCTTTTGAAATGGCATCTTAGAGTGTTGTACAGTATGTAGTGCTAACTCTTTGGTTGCAGGTCCAAGTTCAGGTATGGTTTGGTATACCTGTTATTGTTCTGTTTAGATGCTTATCGCTCATACCAGACTTTTTGTCTGACCCAGAGTTTTATGTCTCTTCTTATTACTCTGGGTGCTCACACGAGCAGACTAGAGACAGGTTAGCTGGTGATGTGTGAGTAGCTGATTCGGAGGCGAGCAGGAGGCTTCCACGTATGATATATAGATATTCTCCCTGTGTCGTTGGTGGTCGCTACTTGGGCATTAGTATTGTACCTCCCTTATCTTGCTTTTGCTTTTTGACACAGTTTGAAAAGTTGCAATAATGTTGGCTTTGGATTATAAGCTGTACATGGATTTTCCGCTGCTATGTTAGTTTGTTTTCAGCTTATGCTCTGTCTCACCTGTTTTATGTCAAGTATGTTGTTATTATATTTTGTTCCATGCGTTGTGAGGCATTCTACAGATTCCTTGTTAGTTCATTTCCTTCTTTCCTTTCCTTCTGACGACCGTCCCGTGCTAACTGGACATGTGTACAACGCACTTTTGGAGGAAATGTCGGTTGGTGCAGGGCGGGCCGTCACATTTTGTATCAGAGCTCTAGGTTGCGTAGTTAACTTAGGGAAAGACACTAGGGAGAGATAGTACGTATATGAGAGCGCGTATTTGTGATTACTTTGGTTTTCAAAAGCTATCTATATGTATATACTATTAGTAGTATAAGGATGAAGTCGCACTGCACTAGCACCATTATGTGGTCGCTGATCGTTTTCTCTTTACAGATTGAACGATGAGTCGAGACACGAGGGGTGCTGGTAGAGGGACCAATAATGGAAATGCTCCTGACATGAGGACGATGTTCACTAACTTCATGAGGGAGATGCTTAGGGATGTTCAGGAAGCAGTTCCCAATCCCGGAAATGGTGGTGGTCCAGTAGTGCAGGCGCTTAGGGCCGATTTCGCCAAGTTGTGCAAGGATTATACTAACCTTGGTGGGAAGTCGTTCCACGGAACGGAGTCGGCCACGGATGTTCAGGATTGGTTGGATAGCTGTGATCGTATCTTCGACGACTTGGGTATCGAGGATGCGATGAAGAGAAGGCTAGTGTCTCGTCAGCTGCAAGGGTGAGCGATGAATTGGTGGAATGTCATTAGAACAGCTACTCCATAAGATCAGGTTACTTGGGATCAGTTCAAGGCTCGCTTTAGCGAGAAGTTCATTCCAGCTGCCCAGAAGTCAGTGTTGTTTAAGAGATTCTTGGAACTCAAGCAGAATGGTAGGGCAGTCTCTGACTATATTGCTGAGTTCGACACTTTGTCGAAGTATGGACTCTCTCTTATCGACAATCCTGAGAAGAAGAATGAGAAGTTCATTACTGGTTTGGATGGATACTTGGGGGAAAGGCTTATCAACCACATCGATGAGACTTTTGAATCGATTGTGGGGAAAGCCTTGAGATCAGAGAGTCTTTACCCTAAGCCAAAGACTGAGGCTGCATCTGCAGAAGGGCTGAAGCCGCAAGCAGGCGGTGGAGGCAAGAATAACTCTCAGAATAAGAGGAAGCAGAACCAATCTAAGGATGGCCAAAAAAAGAGCAAGAAAGATGTTGAGTGCTTCAGCTGTGGTAAGAAGGGCCATTATGCTAAAGAATGTCGGGTCAAGCCAGCGGATAGGAAGTGCTACAACTGTGGCCAAGTGGGACATCATAAGGATAAGTGTCCACAACCTCTTAAGGAGAAGCAGATTGTGAAAGCATATGCTATTGATGCTATTCCTTCTTCGTCGAATTCCCCAACTGCGGCGAAGAAAGGAAAGAATGTCGTCATTCAAGGTATGCTTTCTATTTATGATGTACCAGTTCAAGTTTTGTTTGATACTGGGGCTTCCCGTTCCTTCATATCTAGTGACCTGGTGGATAGGTTGGGACTGGAACCCGAGATAGTCGATAGACCGCTGGTTGTGACGAACCCGATTGGTGGTTCGACTAACCTTAGTATGATTTGTCAAAATTTGGTCTTATCGAGTCATGGATGTATGTTTGTTTGTGATTGCTTTGTTTTGGGCTTTACTGGGTATGGCATTATATTGGGGGCCGATTGGCTCCAGAGATACAGGGTGGTGGTAGACTGTGAGGGCTTTTTGGTGACAGTTAGGGTGGTTGATGGGCGGAGGGTAGTGTTTGGTTGTCTACCTAGTGATGGGTTAATGACTAGTTTAATAAATTCCCTCGACATTCTGCATGATGAGTTGTCAGATGTGCCCGTGGTTGGCCAGTATCCGGACGTCTTCGAGGAGGTGACCGGGCTTCCACCACACCGAGAGATTGAGTTCCGTATTGATTTAGTGAAAGATGCCAGACCAATAGTGATGTCACTTCGTCGTATGGCACCAAGGGAGCAGCGAGAGCTCGGGGTGCAAGTCAGCAATCTTTTGAAGAAGGGATTTATTAGAGGAAGTGTCTCCGAGTGGGGAGCACCAGTTGTGTTTGCCACTAAGGCAGATGGTTCCCTTCGTTTGTGTGTGGACTATCGCGAGTTGAATAAGGTAACGAGGAAGAATAAGTATCCTCTACCACAGATAGATGATTTGTTTGATCAACTGGAAGGAGCAAGAGTGTTCTCCCAGTTGGACCTCATGACAGGATTTCATCAGCTCCGAGTAGCGGATGAGAGTGTTCCAAAAACGGCATTTAGGACGCCGTCTGGATTCTATGAGTGGTTGGTCATGCCATTTGGGTTGACCAATGCACCAGCATACTTTGTGGATCTTATGAATCAAGTATTCAGAGATCAGTTGAATAAGTTTGTTCTTGTGTTCGTAGATGACATCCTTGTTTACTCGAGGACAGAGGAGGAACACAAGAGACACTTGAGGATAGTGATGGAGGTGTTGAGGAAACACCAATTGAAAGCGAAATTCTCTAAGTGTCACTTCTGGAGAAGGGAAGTGAGATTCTTGGGCCATGTTGTTTCAGAGAATGGTATTGCTGTGGACCCTGCGAAGGTGGCTACGATATAGGATTGGCCTACACCCAAGAATGCAACAGATGTAAGAAGTTTCTTGGGGTTAGCTGGATATTATCGTAAGTTTATCCATGACTTCTCCAAGATAGCAGCACCGTTGACTCAGAAGAATCAGGCCTTCATTTAGGACGGAGTGTGTGAGAATGCATTCAAAAGTCTAAAAGAAAAGTTGATGCGTGCACCAGTGTTAGTCATTCCTAAAGGGAATGAAGAAATGATGGTATACACAGATGCTTGTGGTACCGGACTAGGTGCTGTATTGATGCAAGGAGGTAGGGTTGTAGCTTATGCTACTCGGCAATTAAAGCCGCATGAGAAAAGGTATCCTACCCATGATTTGGAATTGGCAGTGATCGTGTTTGCGTTGAAGATGTGGAGACATTATCTTTTGGGAGAGAGATTTGAGTCGTTTACCGATCATAAATCATTAAAGTATCTCTTCTCTCAGAAAGACCTGAATCTCCATCAACAGAGATGGTTAGAGTTCTTGGCTTCGTATGATTTTGATATCGCATATACATCTGGGAAAGGTAATGCGGTAGCCGATGCCTTAAGTAGGAGACATGCCAGTTTAGGGGCTATGTTTCTTGAGTGGAAGCAACTGGAGTATATCGCAGGGTTTGATTTTAGACCAAAGTGCGAATTGGATCCAGAAATGCTAGCTAGTTTGGCGATCAGACCCACTTTGATAGAGCGGATTGGTTCCAGCCAGAGGGACGATCCTAATCTATTGGAAATCATCTCCAAGTTAGAGATGAATATCGACGGTGAGGAGATGAATTTGTATGGGCTTGATCGAGATGGATGGCTTAGAAAGAATGGAAGACTAGTTGTACCCAACGTGAATAGTTTGAGAGATGAAGTGCTTAGAGAATGTCATCACTCAAAACTGACTATACACCCCGGTGGTGATAAGATGTATCGAGACATGAGACAGACTTACTACTGGGAAGGGATGAAAAGAGACGTTGGGAAGTTTGTATCCAAATGCATGAATTGCCAGCTAGTTAAAGCCGAGCAAAAGAAGCCTAGTGGTTTGTTGCAACCATTAGAAATTCCCAAATGGAAATGGGAGCAAGTCTCGATGGATTTCATTGATGGTTTACCAAGGACTAGATCGGGACATGATAGCATTTGGATAATTGTGGATCGATTGACTAAGAGTGCAAGATTTATACTAGTCAAATCGACCAGAACGATAGCTAAGTTAGCAGAATTGTATATGAAGTGGGTGGTGAGATTTCATTGAGTACCTAAAAGCATTGTGAGTGACCGAGACCTGTTGTTTACTAGTGGGTTTTGGAAGAGCTTACAAGAGGCTCTAGGGTCAGAATTACATCTCAGTACCGCATATCATCCTCAGACCGACGGTCAGACAGAGAGGGTGAATCATATATTCGAAGATCTCTTGAGAGCTTGTATTTTGGATTTTGGTGGATCATGGTATGACCATTTGCCTCTAGTAGAGTTCGCATATAATAATAGCTACCAATCCAGTATCGGTATGGCTCCATATGAAGCTTTGTACGGAAGACCGTGCAACTCACCATCATGTTGGATAGAGACAGGTGAGAAGTTTGTGCTTGGAACAGATGTGGTAAGAGAAACCTCGGACAAGATTAAGATCATTCGACAACGAATGAAGGCTGCCCAAGAAAGGCAGAAGAGTTATGCTGATAAGAGGAGAAGAGACTTAAAATTCTCCGTTGGTGACTTGGTGTCTGTCAAGATTTCTCCGTTGAAGAGCGTGATACGATTTGGCAGGAGAGGCAAGTTGGCACCAAGATTCGTTGGCCCATTCCCAGTTCTCGAGCAAGTTGGGAATTTGGCATATAGAGTTGGCTTACCCGAAAAGATGGCGGGAGTTCACAACGTATTTCATGTTTCCCAACTAAGGAAGTTCGTACACGACCCAGATATGACTATTTCACCTGATCAGTTAGAGGACTTCGAAGCGGAACCCGAGGCGGTTGGGAACCGCAAGCCAATTCGTATTGTTGAGCACGATACGAAGAAACTTCGAAGGAAGGTGGTGAAGCTAGTCAAAGTTCAGTGGGCCGAGAACGAGAGTGACTGTACTTGGGAGACAGAGGAGAGCATTAGGAAGACGTATCCAGAACTCTTTGCCTGGTAAGATTTTCTTTGCGATTTAGTTATTCCGCATGCTAGGATAGACTTGTTTTGCTTGTTTTGCATGTTTGATTGTTGTTTTATGACTGATAGGCATGCAGGACCCTTATGTGTGTTTTGATTAGGAAATTTCGGTGGCGAAATTTCTTAAGGGGGGAGAATGTAACAACCCGCATTCTACGCATCGGAGGATCGTAGAATATTTATTTCTTTCCCATATGAAGTCGAATGGTCATGTAACTTTGGGAAACAACCATTAGATTCATTTCCCATGTTCATGATTTTTGCCGATTTTCAAATGACCGTTTTGCCCCTAGCTGATCTTGTTTCGGCCATAACTTTTGATTGGAAAGGAATTTTGACCTGAAACCACTTCCATTAGATTCGTTTCATGGTTTACCTTTCCGTAGAGTGGTTATATGTGAGAAACGAACTTACTGTTTTGGAGATATGGCTGAAATAAGGTTTGGAAGGTGAAAAACTACTTAACCGGGCCAAATAAGGTGATTAGTAATTGGGCCCATAACCCATTTCAGGATTAGGGTTATGGGGAGGCTGAAATGAGTTAGGATTTCATTTCAGTTTTCTAGCCTCCACTTACCTCCTAGAAACCCTAAAAATGGCCTCCAACCTCTAAATCACCTCCAAATCACCTTCTAATCAAGGATTAAGCTTAACAACATCAAATCAAGAGAGATCAACACCAAATCAACATTAGAGCTGCTGTTTAGCATTGGGATTCGCACCAAATCAGAGATTTATTTCAGATCTAAGTCCTATTTGTGGCCAAGGTGAGTGATTTGCATAGTTCCTCACTAATTATGGCTAATTAAGGGTAATTACTGTTAATTAGCGAATTTAAACATGATAAAATTCTGGAAAAATATTTATAAAATTCAAAATGATGTTTTAGACCTCTGATATGAATTTGGGTTAATTTGGTTAAGTTTTGCTAATCATATCATTAGTTTCACCTAAACATGCTTAAGGGAAAATATGGGGTTTTGACTATGTTTGATCCATTTTAACCTATCATATTGTTGTTTTGGTGTTTGTGGTTGATTATACATGTTGCTATGACTGTATGGTATGCTTTATGATTGATTAGAATAGTTGGAATGGTCGACAACGCTGTCAAGTGGCGTAAACTGCTTGCTGGAAAAAGTGCAGGAAGACATCCGAACCGGATCGGATCGGTTAGGAGGACCCGAACCGAACCACTACAACGCTCTTCCCCGCAATAGCTCTCGTACCCGATCCTCTCTCGCACTTCACACTCCGATCCGATCAGCGGAGGACAACATGGACTGGGGAAGCTCCTTGCACCTCTCGTGGCATGCAGCACTCCGATCCGACCCGCATGGCCACCTCTGAACCGAACCGACACGTGGTGATTGGACTTGAAGAACCCGACCCGATCCACTAGGGGTGATGTCTGCCAATTCGATCCAGTGAAGAAGGAGCATTCCGATCCGAATTGAACTGATGATTAGGAAGACATCCAAACCGATCCGGTGACGACCAATAACCCGAGATGCAAAGGTAGTCCAAATGGAAGTTAGAGCTCAGGATCCAGTTGGGAACCAATGAGTTCACTTCATGGTTGGGCTTTGCTGCGGGACGTGTGCTAAGGAGTTGTCGACGTTCATAACTTCGATTCACCACTGAAAATGAATGATGGGCTACTTATCAGTGCAGTAGAGTCACTATGACTCGAGGGGCAAGGTGATAGTAGCAAGACTATGTTATCAGTGCAGTAGAGTCATTATGACTTGAGGGGCAAAGTGATCGTAGTAAGACTATGTGCTAGTGCAGTGGGGTCATTGTGACTCCATGGGGCAGAGTGGACATAGTAAAGGATTAGTAAGGCTATGAGCCAGTGCAGTGGGGTCATTGCGACTCCATGGGGCAAAGTGGACATAGCGAAGGATTAGAGGCTATGGATCAGTGCAGTGAAGTCATTGAGACTTCATGGGGCAAAGTGATCATAGTAAAGTATATTGGGTGATCGAAGTGGTGGATATCGTATGCTTTACGCACTGAGTGAGAGATGTGAGGATGGTTATTATGCTTGCTTGTTAGCCATCACTATGACATGCACACCCCCACCCCCGTTATCTTTACATCATTTGAAATGGCACCTTAGAGTGTTGTACAATATGTAGTGCTAACTCTTTGGTTGTAGGTTCAGGTATGGTTTAGTATAACTGTTATTGTTCTGTTTAGATGCTTATCGCTCATACCAGACTTTTTGTCTAACCCAGAATTTTATGTCTCTTCTTATTACTCTGGGTGCTCACACGAGCAGACTAGAGACAGGTTAGCTGGTGATGTGCGAGTAGCTGATTCGGAGGCGAGCATGAGGCTTCCACGTATGATATATAGATATTCTCCCTGTGTCGTTGGTGGTCGCTACTTGGGCATTAGTAGTGTACCTCTCTTATCTTGCTTTTTCTTTTTGAGACAGTTTGAAAAGTTGTAATAATGTTGGCTTTGGATTATAAGCTGTACTTTGATTTTCCGCTGCTATGTTAGTTTGTTTTCAGCTTATGCACTGTCTAACCTGTTTTTTGTCAAGCATGTTGTTATTATATTTTGTTCCATGCACTGTGAGACATTCTACAGGTTCCTTGTTAGTTCATTTCCTTCTTTCCTTTCCTTCTGACAACCGTCCCGTGCTAACTGGACATGTGTACAACGCACTTTTGGAGGAAATGTCGGTTGGTGCGGGGCGGGCCGTCACAGCTCCCATACCTTGTCTGTTGGAATCCAATCTCCAATAAGCGTCCTGTGGTTTTTTTATATACTATATATATGTGGAGCGTGAGATGCAAGCGTTCTTCTACTTGGATATTTATTTGTTTAGACATTATCATAAGATCACTGAATTTTGGTATCAAAGTGTTTTGTATATAGTAAGGAAAAAACCGTCCATGTTTATGTGTGGGCTGGTCTTACTATTATCCTTTTGTTTTAGAAGGCTTTTCAAAGTTAAACGATATGATTGGAATTTACTCACACCATTCCCATGACTGACCCAGAGTTTATTTTGTTTGTGTTTTCCCTAAACTCTTGGGTGCCCAAATTTATACAGACAGTCAAGTGTTTCAGGCTTTTACAGATACACTTGGAGGAGCTAAAAGCAGAAGGCTTCACCGTTAGTATTTAGAGATTATTTCCGCTGTGATATGATGTATTGTACTCTGATAATGGTATGTATATACAATGCAGTTTTGTATTTCAAAGTTATGTTATATAATACATTTTATTCGTTCCGCTGTGAGATTCTTGTTTACTCTGATTATGTTCAGTTGTGTTCTTCTTCTTCTATTCTATTAGTTCTATCTTTTCTATACCATCCTCTAATTTCTTTCTATTAATGATCTGAATTTTCGTGCACTTTGAGTTGAATGTGTAGTATATTAGTCAGCTCAAATTGGTACGGATTTTCAGGGTTACACACTAAGTAGGCAGCGGATGGCCTTAAGTCCTCTGTTTATGGAGAGGAAAAGCTTGGAGTTCATATCGACTTTTGATTTTAGACCCTCCACCGAGTTTTTGCCTGGTTTGTTTGCATCGCTAGAGATACGACCTACTCTTATGGATCAAATAGGAGCTTCGCAGCGAGATGATCTACAGATTTCAAACATCTTGGATAGGCTCAGTAAAGGGGAGACTTCTAGTCACCTCAATAGATATTCCACAGACGATAATGGGTGGTTGCGACTAGATGGAAGGCTTTGTGTTCCTTAAACTGGAAGTTTGTTAAAGACAGTCCTAGAAGAAGCCCATCATTCTAAGATGACTATTCATCCAGGCGGTGATAAGATGTATAGGGACATGAAGAGGGTTTTCTTTTGGGCTGGAATGAAGAAAGATGTGGCAGAGTTTGTTTCTCAATGTTTAGTTTGTCAGCAAGTCAAAGCCGAGCAAAAGAAGCCCGGTAGTTTACTTCATCCTTTGGAGGTTCCACAGTGGAAGTGGGAGAGTGTCTCCATGGATTTCATAGATTGTTTTGCCTAGATCAAAGAAAGGCAATACCAGTATTTGGGTTGAGTTGGATAGACTTACTAAGAGCGCTCATTTCATTCCAGTTAAGAGTAAGAGGACGACAACTTGGTTAACAGCAATTTACGTTCGTGAGATAGTCCATCTTCATGGAGTACCTTTCAGCATCGTAAGCGATCGTGACCCCATTTTGACTAGTGAATTTTGTAGGAGCTTGCAAGAAGCATTAGGTACACAGTTATGTGTGAGCACCGCTTATCATCCTCAGACTGCTTTTCATCCTAGACTTCAGATTGACTTGGGAAGAGCATCTTCCTTTAGTAAAGTTCGCCTACAACAACAGTTATCAAGCTAGCATTGGCATGGAACCCTTCGAAGCATTATACGGACGACCCTGTAGGTCACCAACTTATTGGTGGGAATCTACAGAAAGACTATTACTTGGACCAGATATGGTTAGGAAAACGTCCGAGAAGATTGATCTTATTAGATGACGAATGAAGGATGCTCAAGATAGGCAGAAATTCTATGCAGACAAGAGAAGGACTGACATTGAATTTGAAGTAGGAGACATGGTTTTCATTAAGGTGTCACCACTGAGGAATGTGGTTCGCTTCGGGTCTATAGGGAAGTTGGCACCAAGATTTGTAGGGCCATTTCCCATAACAGAAAGGATTGGCCAAATGACCTATAGAGTAAAGCTACCAGAGAGACTATCCGGCGTTCATGATGTTTTCCATGTTTCTCATCTACGGAAGTTCTTGCATGACACCGCGGAAGTAGTTGAGCCGAGTATATTGGAGGAAGTAAAGGTGGAACGGGAGGCGACAGTCAGATGAGTTCCTTCATGTATTCTTGGATCAGAAGTTAAGAAGCTACGCAATAGAGAAGTCAAGTTGATGAAAGTTCAGTGGGGAGATAACCAAGAGGATGCGACTTGGGAGACCTAAGATAAGATTCGTGCTTCGTACCCTTTTCTTTTCGAAGGTATGTTCTTAACTTCCTTTCCAAAAGCTTTTATTTATGCTTGTCTCTTATCAATTGAGTATGCCCTATCGATCGAATCTTCGACCTTTAGGTAGGAATCATATGGATGTAAACATGTGTTTGAGACATGTTATGTTTGATGGATGCAAGTGTTTGCTAGTGGTTGCTCGTGGATGCATATACACACACATTAGGCACTAGATCGGCTCAATCACTCTCATACTACATATGGGTATGTGTGCATTTTTTCTTTTAATGGATGGAAATGGATGTATCATCATATGGATGTTGCATTTGGATGGATGATTGTGCACACATATAGAACTTACATGTTATAATAGGATTGTTGCATATTGTTGGATTCATGACACTAACATACATTGCATTAAGGAGGTCGACTGAATCAGTAGACCTCCTGATCTTCGCATTAGGATTGGGACATATACACACACCTTTGCACATGTTCATATAAGCATTAAAATTCTTAAAGGACAATGGATGCCTGTGATTAATGGATGAGTGGATGGGTGATGGATGGTAGGATATATATTCTTCTTAACTTGGAGATTTAGAGGAAAAATTAAAGAATAATTAATTTAATATTCAGAATTAAGGGAAACGGACTGCGCAATTGCATTCGTCTCGAAATTCTGGTCAAGATAGACATTTGGTTTGCATAAAACGGACACCGTATGAAGAAGTCATGAAGGTTTGAAGTTTATATACGCGCAAGAGAATTATATATATAATATTCAGAAAATCATAAAACAATTCAAAAATAAAAAATTCCATGGCGGCAAATTTCCCGCCCTAGGGGTGTCGACCCCTGGCTCGACCCCTCAAGGGGGTGTCGACCCATGGGTCGACCCCCTGCGTAGATCTGGGCAGATTAGGGTTTGGGGTTCGACTATAAATATGGCTCCTTTTCTCTTGTTTTCTACACTGAAAAATAATGGAGGACTAGATGTTGTCGCTGCCCAAACTGAACCAAACCTTTTTATTCTTCTGCAATCAAGTTATTCAAGTGTAGATCCGTGATTCAACATATGTCATTCTCCTTCTATTTTCTAGATCCAAACATTGTGAGTTTAAGTTACTTTTAGATTTAAATAATTAAAAAGTAAAACTTGATATGACTGTAATTTAGATCTATGGCTGTGACTGCTTGAATCATATCAGATCTATAATAACTTGTGAATCCATGATATTCTAACATAACTATGACTTGGATCTTAACCTTTATCATGTCAGATTTACCTTTGATTATAGATCTAATTCACTATTTTGATCATCTTGTACCTATCATGTTGTGGTTAAATTGGATCTGTTATTAGTTGGACATCTAAATTATTATTAGATCTTATCATGCCTATTATGACATCCCTATTATGTTAGAATCAGTTCTATCATCTCATGTTCACCAGATCTGTTCTTATATGCCCATCTTATCAATATGCCACTATGTGTTTATGTCGATTTTGTTAGTATAATCATTTCTATCATCTTCCTTTCATCCTTTCCCTTTTATTTTATATAGCCAGGCTACTTTCGAGCCTAGGCATACCGCTAAGATATGCGAACGCGTTAAAGGGGAACGAGGGGAAAAACATTGAAATTGGGCATAACTTGTAAATGGAGAATTTGGCATAACTTGAATAATGATTATGAATATGAATTTGAGGCATATAGTTCATTATGAACATAACTTGGGAAAAGGGGAATGAAAACATATAACGACATAGGTAAAATTGGCTAATAATGAAATTCCTAGGATTACAGTAATTAGAAACTGTAACTGCGCCTAGACACGAGGTTAGATTACACTTGTGGTGGAAGTCTGTCCGGAACCGCCCGGCATATCCAGCGACCACAAGTGGTGGATATATCTAATGTGAGGGGTCTAGGTGCACAATTACGAGACGTGCTGAGGCACGAGGTTAAGCCCGACTTGTGGAAGAAGTCTGCCCGGAACCGACCGGCATATCCAGCATCTACAAGTGGTAGGCTTAATGTGAGGGGTCCAACAAATTATAACCATAAATGGACATGGTAATGAATTGGAATACTTAACCTAGTTGAATCCATAGAGATTGTGTGAACATGAATCTGAATAGGGCTTGCGTAAACTTGTTTGAAACAATGGGTGGGTTGACTAAATCTGGGATGGGTGGGTATATCTATATAGGCCCACAAACTTAACCGGTTGGGGTTATGTAATTAAAGACACTGTTAGGTAACCATAATTTGTGGAAATCCTAGTGGGGATACAAGACAAGGGGGAGAGCTTGTATCATCTTGTATGGGGGACCCGTTTCAGTCAGTAACCTATAGAACGGTATCAAATGAGGACTTCACCCTAGGTCGGAGTTGGGACACGCTTACTGGGCTGATTGTAAGAGATCTAAACGTGAAGGACGGTGTTGGCGGCGCAAATAGATCGGGGCCATGTGCCTGCATTGTCCGGGCAGAGGGGGGTAAAACGACCGTGACACCTGTAGATATGGTCGTGCACATCAACGAAGGGTTGCCATTTTAGGAAGTGATACCTCCTACTGTGGGGCAGACACATGGTATCTATGGAGTAGGGGGCCGATCGATTAGGGTAGTAGTTAGGGTACATCTAGACTTTGGTATATTTAGGAGTCTGTTAGGTTGGGCTTCATGTGGATCACATGGGGTTAAAACCTCTCACCAGAAGTACGCCTAAGTCTACCATCTTATAGTTGTTGGGATAATCTCATTCTGGTTATACTAGTATCGGTGTAGAGTAAACATTAGAGAAGCGTATACACTCTATCATCTTTACCTTGTCATACCTGCCTTTTTGTGATGTTATCTTTTTTATCCACTTTATATGTCTGTCATGATACTTTTACTTATTTACTTGCTAAAAGTAACTGGACTCGCCATAATTTATGTCTGACCCTTTTTGTTTCCTCTTCTTTCTTCCTTCCCCCCCTTAGGTTCTCAGGGTGGGAATACTAAAGCTTGGCCAGGATTCTGCTATCATTTGTTGGAGCTGCTTAGATGTATTGCCCGAGCTCCTATCTTTGCTACTATGGCTACTTTTTTATTTGGGGACTCTGCTTCTTTTATTTTGTACTCTGATGTTTTAAGTACAAGACAGAAGTTTTAATGATGTACTGGTCTTTATGTAATTCAAATATATGATGTTTTGAACCACGATGCTTTATGATCAATAAAGTCTGTTTTTATTCTGCTGCTATTTTATATTTGTCTTGTAATGCTTCTATTTTTATTTACCTATAACGTTTCACGAAACTTAATGCATTCTCCTAATGAGTGACATTAACAGACGTGGGGTGTCACAATATATATTAAGTATTTAATCATATGTTTAAATAATATTTTATTATGTGTTTATACTTGAAAAATAATGTTTTAGCAACTAGTTTTGTTTCAGGAATTTCTAGAATAAAACTATTGATTTAAACACTTTAAAAATGAGTTAAAAATAAAAAATATGGTAGATATGTCGACATATACTTATTTCTATATCGACATATAACTGTCAGAAATTTAAATTTGAAAGGAAGTGTCTTTTCACTAATTGTGACGGTTCTGAAGCGTTGCAACCTTCCACACACTATAAAAAGGGCTTGAATTCGAATTTTTAATCATCTCTTCTTCTCTAACTTCACTCTCTTCCATTACACCATTATTCTTAATCATTTTTATGATTTCTACACTTATACTCTGCCAAATTCAATTCCATTCCGATCAAACTTCTTCTCTTCTCATTACTCTCTGAATCAAGTGCTATTGAAGATTTATAAGGTTGTTTGTAATTGTTTGGGTTGAGTAAAGGAATCAGTGGTATCCCTTGTAGCCTTAAAGTCAAGGACAAGTAATCGGCGGTATCTCTTATAGCTGTGAAATCAAGGAAGGTATACTTGATCAAGTGTGTGGGTGGAAACAGTGGTATCCCTTGTAGCCGTGAAATCAAGGAGGGTCGTAATTGGATTTTGATATAGTAATAAAATTCTGCGCAATCCAGCGTTGCGTGGGACTGGACGTAGGAGCAATTCCGAACCGGTATAAAATTCGGTGTGTTCTTTCCGTTTCTGCACTTTACTTTTGTTTATCTTTGCATTTGTGTTTGATTCCGTGTCTATGATTGTTTCTGTGGTGTTTGATTCATATAGTTTGTCACGTAAGTTCTAGATTTGGTTTAAATTCTCAAAAACATTATTGACCCCCATCTGGTGTTTGTTTTGCCTTAACGATCCATTCTGCAATCCCTAACAATTAGTTTCAGAGTAAGGTTTTTCAAAAAGTTCATAATCTGATTTTTGAAAATTTTAAATGGCAAATTTTGAACACTAGTTTAAATTCATGTCTTGCATTAGTATTAGATGAGTCTGCATTCAATTTGATTGAAAATTCAAGTTATCATGATATGATTTCTTGAAAAGTTTAAATGGATATGTCACAAAATCATCAAGATGTTATTATTTCAAATTACAATTTGTTATTTTGAATAGTCACTTGTGTAACACCCCGTAATTCAGATAGTATTAATATTCACAAATTAAAGAATAACTAATCTCAGACGTGAGAATTGTGGGAAATGGGTTGCGCCATTGTGTTCGTCTCGGAATTCTAGTTGAAATAGAGTCCGAGTTTGCGTGATTTGGACTTCGTATGAAGAAGTTATGGCCATCGGAAGTTTCTAAAAATTTAAAACAGCTAGCAGGAAATTTAAAATTCAAAATTCGAAGTCAAACAGGCTAGGCGGGAAATTTCCCGCCCAGTGCCCCAGGTCGACTGGGGAGTCGACACCCCAGGGACCAGGTCAACTGCGCAGTCGACCTGGGTGTCGACCTGGTCTGGCGGCTAGGGTTTCTGGCTGACCTGTTTTTAATGGGCTAATGACCCATTAGGGTTTCTGACCTAATCTGGTTGGCTAGGATTAATTCTGAGATAATTCAACGGTCTAAAGTAAACCCTAACTCTATAAATACCTAGGTAGTCTCTCACCCTAATTCATAAGAAAAATAGAATAGTTACCATCATACCGTCGCCATGGAAATCAATGGAGCCGCCGCCAACTAAGAAGGAAGAAAAGCTAATTCAATTTTAATTCTCTCAACCCTAAAGCAATGCTAAACTCTCTCTTTTCTTCTCTAAATTGTGAGTATGATGATCTTAACAAGATTATTATTATTTTAATTAGATTGAGTTATGAATGGATTATGAGTAGATGATGTGAATTATCATATATGTTGTTGTAAACCCTTTCTGCTATCATGTATGTTGTAAATCCAATGTTATGTGATGATGATATCTTATATGTTGTAAATCATGCTATGGTGATGTTATGTATGTTGAAAGTTTCTATGCCAAGTTGTGATAAATCATACATGTTAAAAAGGCCATGATGTTACCATCTATGCTAGTTAGTTCATATTAATTAAATAATCATGTTTGGGCTATGTTGATCTATATGACAAGTTACATATGCAAGTTAGATTGATTAGAAAAGCTATGAACATATGCCATGACATCTATTAGGACATCTAGAATTATGCTATGATATATGTGATATCCTATGCTGGTTCACACCATCATTATGTTGCCTAAAAACCACATATGCAAGTTTATGTATAGATTTGGCTATGATCATATCATGTAAATTGTGACCTTTAACAAGTTGACACCTTTAGATCCTTAACATGTGTAGTTTATGCAAGTTTCACCCCTATTATGATTAGATTCATTTTAATTGTCCATATGTTGTGATAATTTATTTTTGTGCTATAAGTTAGACTATTCGAGTCTAACGTATATTCTGCGTTGAATAAGCGAACGTATAAACGTGGGTAGGGGTAATATTAAGGATTTAATAATAAGAAGTTGGGGTGCAATTGATATGATTTTGCATGCCATAAGTGGATGGCCATAATTGAGTCAATTATGGACATCATTAAAAGTTTACTTAATTAATAATTTGAATAGGGAATTATTAAAACTGGGGTAAAAGATTTTAAGTGTTAATCAATGCTTAGGACACGAGGTTGGACTCGTTTGTGACGTAAACCCGCCCGGACCCGCCCGGCAAATCCAGTGGTCACAAATGTCAGCCCAATATGAGAGGTCCTAGGCCTAAACTAAAGCATAACCGTTGTAAAGACACGAGGTTAGACTCTTTTATGGTGTAAGACTGCCCGGACCCGCCCGGCAAATCCAGCTACCATAAATGCCAGTCTAATGTGAGATGTCTTTATGAGGTTATGGCCTGAATGAATTAAGAAATACTTAACCAGATAAACATGTAAAGTGGGACATTGGTGGTTAAATAGGTGCCTTGGGTGGCACAAGGAATCTAGGGGGTGCCCTTAGTGGCATGTGAAATACGATTAGTAAGACTTAACCAAACACACATGTAAATGAACATGACTAAAAGGGTTAAGTGGGATATACTAGTAGTGACAAGCTTAGGTGGGTAGCTTGAGGGGGCCCATTTCGACCAGTATCCCAAACGTATCTTTGTGGGCTCGACCCAAGTCGAGGACGGGACACGCATGCTGGGTTTGTCTGTAAGAGGCCAAAACGGGGAGCGGTGGCAACGCAAGTCCAACGGGTTTCATATGCGTGTGTGGACCCGAGCTGGTAGGTAAGACGTTGTTGCATCATGTAGGTATAACCCGTGCATTCTCAAGTTGTATCGGGTTGCCACTTTAGGGGAGTGATACACCCCACTGTGGGGCCAGCACGGGTATCTACGAGTAGGGAGCCGATCGAAAGTGGCTAGTGGGGTACACCTAGTGGAGATAGGGGCAGACGGCACCTATGTAGTTAGCTAGGGGTACGCAAGGCTATTTATAAAGTTTCTGTGTGAAGCAAGTGGGATCAACCTCTATGGTGACTGGTGTGGTGCAGTGTAGTAATGTGCGGTGCAGTGTAGCAATCATTCGTTAGTAATTAGGTGTGCCTTTGACGTTGTCTTTCACGTTATTATTATCTGCTCATTCCATACCTAATAGTTCATAGACGTTTACTTGTCTTCCAGCTTATGCCTTAGTCTAGTTATTTTGATAATAGTATTGTTAGAATTATCATACTCGCCAGACTTTATGTCTGACCCCCTCCATTCCTATCCTTTTCCCCCTCCAGGTCCTCAGGTTGGGCCCAGCTCTAGTGGATTTTGATTGGATTGCTTCATCTCTCTTGGTAAGCTTGGACCGTTGAAGTAAAGTCCAGCTTGTTATCTTTTAATGGCTATTTATGTAATGGGATTATGTATTTTGTTTTTATGAAGATGGATATTGTACTTGGCTTTATGATGTAACAAACATGCTTAATTTCCGCTGCAATAAAATGAAGTTTTAGATTTCCAAGTACTATTTATTATCTGTCTTGTTGTAATTTTTCTGTTCTATATTCACTTATAACCTCCATGGAAGTTAGTGCATTCCCTTTGTGAGTGACATTAATGGACGTGGGGTGTTACACGTGGTATCAGAGCTTAAGGTTACCACAACAGATAAAAATACTTTAGAAAAATAGTTATTTTTGGAAGAAGTGTTTTCAGAAACATGTCTTAATGAGTAATTTAAAGAGGAAAGTTTTTATGAAAAACATAATCCCCAATAGCCATATATCTTTATCTTTCGAATTCTCCATTTTGGATCTTTCCTTTTTCGTTTCAGCATGGCTGAAGATCTTAATCTACCTGACGGTGTAACGATACCAGGATGGTGTCGGAGGTTATTAGAGGCTAAGGCCGCTGCAGGTCCAGCTAATGTTCCTCCACCACCAGTTGCACCCATTCCTCCTCCTCCTCCTCCTCGCGTAGATACTTTTGCAAAGACGTGCAAGGAATTTAAGGCTATGGGTGGAAAACCATTTCAAGGGTCAGAAACGTTTGTGGAAGCTAGAGATTGGCTTAAGGAGGTGGAAGAATTGCTTGAAATCTTTGAAGTAGAAGAAGGAAAGAGAGTTCGTTTAGCAGCTTGGTTGATGAAGGGAGAGGCCTCGTTTTGGAGGGAAGTCACTAATGGGGAGCGTCCTGTTGACTCTTGGGCGGATTTCAGACGTGGGTTCGAGGCGAAGTTTTTCTCTAGGGCGGAAGAAAATCTATATATGGAAAGGTTCTTGACATTGAAGCAAGGAAGCTCATCAGTGAAAGAATATGTCAATAAATTTAATCAGTTAGCAAGGTTTGGCTTGGACTTAGTGAACACGCCGGAGAAGAAGGCGCTGAGGTTCGTGAATGGCTTGAATGAACCATTGCAAGGGTTGGCTATGACCCACATCCCGATCGGGGCCACCTTTGAGAAGTTAGTAGAAATGGCGCTCATGCATGAGGAGAAAAGCGCTAAAGCTGAAAAGGCACCCGAGAAGAAGGGGGATCAGAAGAAACCACAACGGCAAAACAAGAAGGGTGGAAAAGACAATAACGGTAAGGGAAAAAAGAAGTGCTTTAACTGTGGAACCCCAGGCCATCTCAGCAAGGATTGCCGAAAGAAAAAGAAGAATGGCTGTTTTCATTATGGCGATGCGGGACATTTAGTGAAGGATTGCCCAAAGAAGGGGCAGAGGGCAGGAGCTACCTCGGGAGGACAGGTGCAGGCTCTTATGGCACCAGGGCAGGCTAGGGGACAAGTTCAGGATCTCGCGGTCCCACCGCTGCAAGAACGAGGTAGAACCATTTCTGTTGAAAGCTTAGTTTTTCTGTTTGATCATCCTGTCCGTACCTTATTTGATTCGGGCGCATCGCATTCGTTTATCTCTACATCATTAGTTGAATCACTGCAGTTAAGCACCAGTTTAGTAGAGGATCCCTTAGTTGTTTCGAATCCAATTGGGGGCTCAGCTTATTTGTCTATGATGTGTTTGGATTTTAAAATTTCCATACTTAGCGTTGAATTTAGATGTGATGCTTATGTGTTGGGCTTCACGGGCTATAGGCTAATTTTAGGAATGGATTGGTTATCCAGAAATGGGGCCGTTCTTGATTGTGAAAGGAGAGTAGTTAGGCTCATGACTTGCCTTGGCAACACTCTCGAAATCTTTTGTAATCCCATAAATTCTGTTATGCTAAGTTATCTAGAATCGCTTGACGCGTCTGAGGAAAATCTACGATCTGTTAGAGTGGTCCGAGAATATTCGGATGTGTTTGAGGAGGTGAAGGGCTTGCTCCGAAGCGGGAGATAGATTTTCGAATATATCTTGTGGATAATGCAAAACCAGTATCTTTGCCAGTACGCCACATAGCTCCACGTGAAAGGAGGGAACTCGATAAGCAAGTGAAGGAGTTGCTTGAAAAGGGGTTCATAAGACGAAGTATATCGGAGTGGGGTGCTCCAGTAGTATTTGCCACGAAGGCCGATGGGTCCCTTAGACTTTGTGTGGACTATAGAGAACTTAATAAGCTTACTAAGAAGAACAGACACCCACTGCCGAGGATTGATGATCTCTTCGATCAGTTAGTTGGCGCCTCAGTGTTTTCGTGTTGGACTTAGCCACTGGGTTCCATCAGTCGAGAGTGGCTGAGGATAGCATTGACAAGACTGCCTTTAGGACTCCGGACGGTTTCTATGAATGGCTAGTGATGCCCTTCGGTTTGACAAACGCCCCCGCATACTTTATTGATCTGATGAGTAGGGTGTTTAGGGAGTACCTTAACAAATTTGTGGTAGTCTTCGTAGATGACATCTTGATCTTTTCTAAGGATGAAGAAGAGCATGCCCTACATCTTAGGGAAGTGTTGGAGACTCTTTGAGTGCATAAGCTTAAAGCTAAATTTTCTAAGTGTCACTTTTGGAGGAAGGAAGTACGGTTCTTAGGACACGTGGTTTCCAAAGAAGGGATAGTTGTGGATCCCGCGAAGGTGGTGGCCATCCAAGATTGGAAGGTCCCTAAAAATGCTACCGAAGTAAGAAGTTTCTTGGGGTTGGCTGGCTACTATAGGAAGTTTATCAAAGACTTCGCAAAGATATCAGCTCCATTGACACGCTTGACGAAGAAGAACCTAGTTTTCACATGGGACGTGGATTGTGATGATGCGTTCCAATGTTTGAAGAGAGCTTTGACTTCAGCCCCAGTCTTAGTATTGCCAGACGGGAGTAAGCTGTTTACCGTTTATACTGACGCTTGTGGGACAGGACTAGGCGTAGTCTTAATGCAAGTGGGCAGGGTAATAGCCTATGGTGGAAGGCAGTTGAGAGCGCATGAAAAGAATTACCTCACGCATGACCTAGAGTTGGCCGCTATCGTTTTCGCGCTTAAGTCTTGGCGTCATTATCTTATTGGCGAGAAATTCGAACTATTCACTGACCACAAATCTTTAAAATACTTATTCTCTCAGAAGGACTTGAACTTAAGGCAGCAAAGGTGGATGGAGTTCTTGGCGTCCTACGACTTTGAGATAGCATATACCCCTGGCAAGGGTAACGTGGTGGCCGATGCCTTAAGTAGAAAAAGATTATCCTTAAGTCCTTTGTTTGTTGAGCGGCGAAGTTTAGAGTTCATCTCTATGTTTGATTTTAGACCTTCCATTGACTTCGTACCCGGTTTGTTAGCATCCTTGGAGGTCAGACCTACACTTTTGGGACGGATTGGCGAGGCACAGCGAGACGACCCACAGTTAGTTGAGTTAGTAGAAAAGCTCAAAGGAGGGGAGTCATCAAGCCATCTCCATAGGTATACCCTAGATGATAAGGGTTGGTTATGTAGGGACGGTAGGCTTTGTGTACCAAAAGACGATGACCTAAGGAAGACTATTCTTGACGAAGCACATCATTCGAAGATGACCATTCATCCCGGCGGGGACAAGATGTACAAAGACATGAAGAGAGTTTACTTTTAGGCCGGCATGAAGAAAGACGTGGCCGAGTATGTTGCTAGATGCTTGGTGTGCCAACAAGTAAAGGCGGAGCAAAAGAAACCCGGTGGGTTGCTTCACCCATTGGAGGTTCCACTATGGAAGTGGGAGAGTGTCTCGATGGATTTTGTGGATGGATTACCAAGATCGAGGAAGGGTAATACGGGGATTTGGGTTATAGTAGATAGACTTACTAAGAGCGCCCATTTCATTTCCGTGAAGAGTAAGAGAACTGCTCCATGGTTAGCTTCTGTATATGTCCGAGAAATAGTTCGTTTGCACGGTGTTCCTTCTAGCATAGTGAGCGACCGCGATCCTATTTTCACTAGCGAATTTTGGAGAAGCTTACAAAAGGCGGTAGGGACTCAGTTATGTTTGAGCACTGCATATCATCCTCAGACGGACAACCAGACTGAGAGGGTGAATCACATTCTAGAGGATCTTTTGAGGCTGTGTATCCTAGACTTTGGGGGTACATGGGAAGAGCGTCTTCCATTGGTTGAGTTTGCATATAATAATAGCTTTCAGTCCAGCATTGGTATGGCACCATTCGAAGCTCTTTATGGACGACCTTGTCGTTCACCTACATGTTGGTGGGAATATACAGATAAGATCTTACTTGGGTCCGATATGATTAGGGAGACTTCGGAGAAGATCGACTTGATTCGAAGGAGGATGAAAGCAGCGCAAGATAGGCAGAAATATTATGCGGATAAGAGAAGGACAGATCTCGAGTTTGAAGTTGGGGACATGGTCTTTGTCAAAGTGTCTCCATTACGAAACGTTGTTCGCTTTGGGTCCGTTGGGAAATTAGCACCAAGGTTCGTAGGGCCGTTTCCTATTAAGGAGAAGATTGGACGGATGGCATATAGAGTGGAGTTGCCCGAGAGACTTAGTGGTGTACATGACGTATTCCATGTGTCACATTTGAGGAAGTGCTTGCACGAGACTGCAGAAGTGGTAGAGCCGAGCTTGCTTAGAGAGGTGGAGATAGAGCGTGATGCGACGATTCGACGAGCTCCTACGCGCATTCTTGGGTCGGAGATCAAGAGGTTGAGGAATCGAGAGGTCAGACTAGTCAAAGTGTAATGGGGAGATGATGAGAGCAACGCTACTTGGGAGACGGAAGAGAAGATGCGTTCACGATACCCTTTTCTTTTTGAGGGTATGTCCTTTAACTTCTCCTTTATCGTTTATCTTGTACTTATCTTATCTTTAGTATATCCTCTCGCTAGTATCTTTGACCTTTAGTTAAGATAATCCTATGGTTGAAACATGTGTTTGAGACATGTTATGTATGGTGGGTGCAAAGTGGATGCAAGTGTTTGCTAGTGGTTGCTCGTGGACGCATATACACACACTATTAGGCACTAGATCGGCTCAGTCACTTCATACTGCATATTGCATATAAATGGCTATATTTAGTTAAATGGATGTATAATGGTTGTGCTATCATATGGATACCGCATTTTGGTGAATGGTTGTGCACGCATGTAGAAATAATATGTATCGATAGGGTTCTTTTGCATACATAATGGACGCATGGCACTATCATGGTTTGCATTAAGGAGGTCAACTGAATCAGTGGACCGCTTGATTTTGCATTAGACAAGGAACATATACACACACTGTGCATTTAAACATAAAAGCATTAGAAGTCTATAATGACAATGGATGCCTGTGTTTGATGGTCGAGTAGACGGTTGTTTGGATGTTAGGATATACATTCTTCTTAACTTGAAGATTTCGGGGACGAAATCCTTTAAGGAGGGGAGAATGTAACACCCCGTAATTCAAATAGTATTAATATTCACAAATTAAAGAATAACTAATCTCAGACGTGAGAATTGTGGGAAACGGGTTGCGCCATTGTGTTCGTCTCGGAATTCTAGTTGAAACAGAGTCCGAGTTTGCGTGATTTGGACTTCGTATGAAGAAGTTATGGCCATCGGAAGTTTCTAAAAATTTAAAACAGCTAGCAGGAAATTTAAAATTCAAAATTCGAAGCCAAACAGGCTAGGCGGGAAATTTCCCGCCCAGTGCCCCAGGTCACCTGGGGAGTCGACACTCCAGGAGGAGTCGACTGGGCAGTCGACACCCCAGGGACCAGGTCGACTGCGCAGTTGACCTGGGTGTCGACCTGGTCTGGCGGCTAGGGTTTCTGGCTGACCTGTTTTTAATGGGCTAATGACCCATTAGGGTTTCTGACCTAATCTGGTTGGCTAGGATTAATTCTGAGATAATCCGACGGTCTAAAATAAAACCTAACTCTATAAATACCAAGGTAGTCTCTCACCCTAATTCATAAGAAAAATAGAATAGTTACCGTCATACCGTCGCCATGGAAACCAATGGAGCCGCCGCCAACTAAGAAGGAAGAAAAGCTAATTCAATTCTAATTCTCTCAACCCTAAAGCAAAGCTAAACTCTCTCTTTTCTTCTCTAAATTGTGAGTATGATGATCTTAACAAGATTATTATTATTTTAATTAGATTGAGTTATGAATGGATTATGAGTAGATGATGTGAATTATCATATATGTTGTTGTAAACCCTTTCTGCTATCATGTATGTTGTAAATCCAATGTTATGTGATGATGATATCTTATATGTTGTAAATCATGCTATGGTGATGTTATGTATGTTGAAAGTTTCTATGCCAAGTTGTGATAAATCATACATGTTAAAAAGGCCATGATGTTACCATCTATGCTAGTTAGTTCATATTAATTAAATCATCATGTTTGGGCTATGTTGATCTATATGACAAGTTACATATGCAAGTTAGATTGATTAGAAAAGCTATGAACATATGCCATGACATCTACTAGGACATCTAGAATTATGCTATGATATATGTGATATCCTATGCTAGTTCACACCATCATTATGTTGCCTAAAAACCCCATATGCAAGTTTATGTATAGATTAGGGCTATGATCATATCATGTAAATTGTGACCTTTAACAAGTTGACACCTTTAGATCCTTAACATGTGTAGTTTATGCAAGTTTCACCCCTATTATGATTAGATTCATTTTAATTGTCCATATGTTGTGATAATTTATTTTTGTGCTATAAGTTAGACTATTCGAGTCTAACGTATATTCTGCGTTGAATAAGCGAACGTATAAACGTGGGTAGGGGTAATATTAAGGATTTAATAATAAGAAGTTGGTGTGCAATTGATATGATTTTGCATGCCATAAGTGGATGGCCATAACTGAGTCAATTATGGACATCATTAAAAGTTGACTTAATAAATAATATGAATAGGGAATTATTAAAACTGGGGTAAAAGATTTTAAGTGTTAATCAATGCTTAGGACACGAGGTTGGACTCGTTTGTGACGTAAACCTGCCCGGACCCGTCCGACAAATCCAGTGGTCACAAATGTCAGCCCAATGTGAGAGGTCCTAGGCCTAAACTAAAGCATAACCGTTGTAAAGACACGAGGTTAGACTCTTTTATGGTGTAAGACTGCCCGGACCCGCCCGGCAAATCCAGCTGCCATAAATGCCAGTCTAATGTGGGAGGTCTTTACGAGGTTATGGCCTGAATGAATTAAGAAACACTTAACTATATAAACATGTAAAGTGGGACATGGGGGGTTAAGTAGGTGCCTTAGGTGGCACAAGGAATCTAGGGGGTGCCCTTAGTGGCATGTGAAATACGATTAGTAAGACTTAACCAAACACACATGTAAATGAACATGACTAAGAGGGTTAAGTGGGATATACTAGTAGTGACAAGCTTAGGTAGGTAGCTTGTGGGGACCCATTTTGACCAGTATCCCAAACGTATCTTTGTGGGCTCGACCCAAGTCGAGGATGGGACACGCATGTTGGGTTTGTCTGTAAGAGGCCAAAACGGGGAGCGATGGCAACGCAAGTCCAACGGGTTTCATATGCGTGTGTGGACCCGGGCTGGTAGGTAAGACGTTGTTGCATCGTGTAGGTATAAGTCATGCATTCTCAAGTTGTATCGGGTTGCCACTTTAGGGGAGTGATACATCCCACTGTGGGGCCAGCACGAGTATCTACGAGTAGGGAGCCGATCGAAAGTGGGTAGTGGGGTACACCTAGTGGAGATAGGGGCAGACGGCACCTATGTAGTCAGCTAGGGGTACGCAAGGCTATTTATAAAGTTTCTGTGTGAAGCAAGTGGGATCAACCTTTAGGATGACTGGTGCGGTGCAGTGTAGTAACGTGCGGTGCAGTGTAGCAATCATTCGTTAGTAATTAGGTGTGCCTTTGACGTTATCTTTCACGTTATCATTATCTGCTCATTCCATACCTAATAGTTCATAGACGTTTACTTGTCTTCCAGCTTATGCCTTAGTCTAGTTATTTTGATAATAGTATTGTTAGAATTATCATACTCCCCAGACTTTATGTCTGACCCCCTCCATTCCTATCCTTTTTCCCCCTCCAGGTCCTCAGGTTGGGCCTAGCTCTAGTGGAGTTTGATTGGATTACTTCATCTCTCTTGGAAAGCTTGAACCGTTGAAGTAAAGTCCAGCTTGTTATCTTTTAATGGCTATTTATGTAATGGGATTATGTATTTTGTTTTTATGAAGATGGATATTGTACTTGGTTTTATGATGTAACAAACATGTTTAATTTCCGCTGCAATAAAATGAAGTTTTAGATTTCCAAGTACTATTTATTATCTGTCTTGTTGTAATTTTTATGTTCTATATTCACTTATAACCTCCATGGAAGTTAATGCATTCCCTTTGTGAGTGACGTTAATGGACGTGGGGTGTTACAACTTGATTCTTTGAAAAAGTTTGTTGTTTTGCAGGGGAAAGAGTTATGTTTGATAATTATTGGCCGAAAGACACCAAGATGATCGTTCATTAATCAAGAAAAGAAGAGTTTATGAAGGGATATGACTTTTGGGGTTATAGTAGTTGAAGTGTTCGTACATTCAAAATTCAAAATTTTGGAGCTAAGTTGGTTAAACTACTAAATCATTGATCTTATCGTCAAACTGGAAGATGTAAATATGATTCAGATTCGTCATCAAGCGATGGAGAGCCAGAAACCGGAGATTTAAATATGTGTTTCACAACAATTTAGAATTCAGAAAATATCGAAGAAATGGATCTAAAAACTGGGTACGCCTTAATTAAATTTTAATTTTTTTTGGTTGATTGGATGTTTTGTTTGCTTTGAGTTAGAAATTTAAAACTTTAAAATTCAAACTTGAAAATTCAAATTCAAATTTGAAATTCAAATTTTGAAATTAAAATTATCAATAAAATAACAAATATAATATAATAATAAATTTTGAATGTTTTTTAGGATTAATATTATTTCAGAAGATAGTTAAACCTTAAATATAAATCGATAACTTAAAACCAAAAATCACAAAACCATATTCCCTTTGGAATAATGCATATATGTCGACAAGCATATATCTATATGTCGACATATCATCCTATAGAATGAAATTCAAACTTTGTATCTCAAAAGTTTAAATTTTCAAACTTCCCTCCATTTTTTCAATTAGAAAATGCCAGTTTAAATTCTAGTTATTAAATTTATCTGTATACTTATTTTTTATATCTTGTTTCAAAATATATATATATATATCATAAGTATATAAATTAATAAAATTATATAGACATGTTAATATGATATAAGAGTTTTTTTTAATAAAATATAATTTTACTTATCTTTTATATACAGTTTAAACATATATAGTTTAACTTCTATATTATTTATTTGATTTCAGAAAGAAAAAAATTGGTTACACTATCACAAATACTATTTGTAACTTAATATTAATTTTGATTTTTTAAGATTTATAAAAATTTGTATATTTAACTTAGTATTCTGATATATATGATTTTATGTCTTAAATATGTAGTTTAAATATAAGAAATTGTAGATTTACACTTTAATTTATATTCAGATTTCATAATTTTGTTATAACTATATAATCGTTTTTAAAATATTAACATATAAATGGTTCCATAACAAATTAATATTTCTACAAGTTTAAATTTAAAATTTATTTGTATATAAAGATTGATTTATATTTCATAATAAATTAATTTTTAAATCCTTATTAAAAAATAGTTTTTATATATACAATTATGACTATATGTTTACTTTATATGATACAATTATATATTCTCTTTTAAATAGAATTTCAATTTTTACTATATTAAAGAAGCACCCTATTAAGATTATTTAACTCCAAATTTCTCATAGAATTATTTTAAATATTTTATTATATATTATGAATATCATAAAACTTTTATCTTTACTATCCTTTCAATCTCTTTCATAAGTATCATTAACCTAAGTCTAGAAATTAATATATATTAGCCTTGTTTAATTCAAATAATTTATAATATATATATGCATAATAGTTAGATAGTACTTTGAATATATTTTTACCTAAATAGATATAATTACCAAATCATTTTGCATACAATCATTACACGTTATATTTCATATCATACATTACTATTATAAATTACAGTACATCTCAAATTAAAATCATTCATATCACAAGTTGCAATTCATTCAATATATCACTTCATAGAGATTTGCATATGATATACAGCATTATAACCAGCACACTGCATTACATGTTAACTTTAACTCCGCACATAACAAGTATATAGTATGAAAAGCTTTTATCTAATTAGAAATTTAGGATTTTAATCAAATACATAACATATTTACTTCGTCTTGATTAACTTGATTGATTTGTTTGGCTTGGTTGAATCTATTAGCTTGATTGAATTGATTGACTTATTTGGTTTTTTTGATTTGTTTGACTTAAATAACTTGATTGACTTACTTGACATGGTTAAATTTCATTAGTGGTTGATAGGTTTGTTAGAAATATACTTATTCATTTGTAGTTGATAAGAGCTTTATAGGTTTTAGGATAAATAGAAGTTACAAGAAATGTTTGGTTTCATATTTGAATTGATGTTTTGTGACAATAAAACTTAAATTGATTAATTGATTGGATTGAATTTCAAAATTATATCATAATTTTAAGGATATCATATTAGAGTTATTTCTTAGTTTAGATTAAAATCTTATTATAGTTTAAAGGGAATTAGAATATAGGATAGGTTTAGTCTTGTATTAAATTAAGGGGGAGTTTTAGAGTTTTCAAGGATTAGTTGAAGGTTCTAGAATACTTTGGTTGATTTAATTGTTTAATTTGATTGTTTGAATTGCTTTTTTGAAATGATTATTTGTTTGAATTGTTTGTTTGAAATGCTTTTGTTTGAATTGTTTGTTTAAATTGGTTGTTTGTTTGAATTAATTGTTTGTTTGCTTGTTTTGATTGATTTGCTTGTTTGAATTGATTGGTTTGCTTAGTTTATTTCTATTAAGGTTATTAGACTAGTGTAGTCATAGATTTAGGGGGAGTTATAGAGAATTATAGATTTAGGGGAAATTATATTTAGGATTAGGATATTATATAGGCATAAATTCAGGGGGAGTATTTTATAAGGTACAGATAGATTTAGGATTCAGGGGGAGTACTTTGCTTTAGTATAGGAATTATTTAGATAATTATAGGATTTAGGGGGAGTTGTTTTAGAATTTATTTTTGATAATGCCAAAGGGTGAGAAATTATAAAATATAGACATAGTTTATAGGATTCATATAGAGGGGAGTATTAAAAGGATCATCATCAACAAGTATGTATAGGTATGATATTTTATAAACTAAGGTTGTCATCATTAAAAATGGGGAGATTGTTGGAGAATGGAGTTTTGATGACAACAACCTTATTTAAATTATCACTGATTATAAAATATATACTAATATCTCCATCTAGAATATATAGACATATATATGCAGGTTTTGTATACAGGACTTAAGTACTGAAGACTGGACAGGTTTAGAGTTTTAGAGATTCAAGAGATTCAAGATTCAAGACTCATAAGTAATCAAGATTTCAAGAGCTCAAGATAAATAAAGTAATAGAGTCTAGTTTATGTAAGACTCTGAATAGCACTCCAGGTTCAAATTCTATTTTTCAAATTCTCTTTGTCAAATTTTCAAATTTCAAAATTCTAATTTTCAAATTCTAAATTATTTTACTTATGATTTAAAACATATAAGTTTAAATTTTAATTATATATAAGTTTATATAGTTTTATAGTTTTAAACCTTATAACTTCATAAGTATGTATATGATTTCATATGACTTTACACTTTAGAATATTTATTTATATTATTAAGTTTTGATTAAAGAATTCCAAACTTATGATTTCAAATATATTTCCTAATTTATAAGTATTCTTATTTTTATAGTTTTATTAAATATATCTTAAGTTTATATTTGATTATTCATATAACCTTTTGTTTATATATATAATTTATAAATATTTCTTTATAAATTCCTATATATATGTTTATAATTATATTATATATGTTTATTATTATATTTTATATAGTTTTCATATCACATATATATTAAGTATTTAATCATATGTTCAAATAATATTTTCTTATGTTTTTATACTTGAAAAATAATGTTTTAGCAACTAGTTTTATTTCAGGAATTTCCAGAATTTAAATACTGATTTAAATACTTTAAAAATGAGTTAAAAAACAAAAATATGATAAATATGTCGACATATACTTATTTTTATGTCGACATATAACTGTTAGAAATTTAAATTTGAAAGGAAGTGTCTTTTCACTAATTGTGACAGTTCTGAAGCGTTGCAACTTTTCACACACTATAAAAAGGGCTTGAATTTGAATTTTTAATCATATCTTCTTCTCTATCTTCACTCTCTTCCATTACACCATTATTCTTAATCATTTTTATGATTACTACACTTATACTCTACCGAATTCAATTCTGTTTGATCAAACTTCTTCTGTTTTCACTCTCTACTCATTACTCTCTGAATCAAGTGCTATTGAAGAGTTATAGGGCTGTTTGTAATTGTTTGGGTTGAATAAAGGAATCATAGGTATCCCTTATAGCCTGAAATCAAGGACGGGTAATCGGTGACATCCCTTGTAGCCGTAAAATCAAGGAAGGTATACTTGATTAAGTGTGTGGGTGGAAACGGTGGTATCCCTTGTAGCCGTGAAATCAAGGAGGGTTGTAATTGGATTTTGATATAGTAATAAGACACTGTGCAATCCAGCGTTGCGTGGGACTGGACGTAGAAGTAATTCCAAACCAGTATAAAATCCGGTGTGTTCTTTCCTTTTCTGCACTTCACTTTTGTTTATCTTTGCATTTGTGTTTGATTATGTGTCTGTGATTGTTTCTGTAGTGTTTGATTCATAAAGTTTAACATAAGTTCTAGATTTTGTTTAAATTCTCAAAAACACTATTCACCCCCCTTTAGTGTTTGTTTTCCCTTAACGATCCATTCCGCAATCCCTAACACAAAGTATAAACTGTCATATTGACAAGGCTCAAATGGATAATTTTCAGATGTATATAACTTCACATTCGCATCTTTATTTGTTTTTTCGAATATTAGATATTTATTCATTTTTTGATTACAAGTTAAAATAAATTTTGAATATTTCATATAGATGGCCAAACCTAGTAGGTTTCCAATGAAATTCTTTTATAGACTATAGTTGTGTTTGCGTGTTTGCTGGTCAAATTGCAATTATTAGTTAAATTTAGTATGGTGCTAAGGGCACTGTGCAACTACCGATCGAATACTGTACGGGCGGCGGTTGACTGTCGAACATGGCAATATATATATATATACACACACAAAAATATCGTTTGGCGGTGGCTATGGTACTGCGAAGCAGAAATGGCGTTGTCCTTAGCATCACACTAAATTTAAGGCCTATTAAAATGAAACGTAACATTTCAAGGGGAAAATATCTTACGTTAAGGCCAAATTGACCCCTTTCATCAGAGAAATACTAAACACACTCTCTTTTAGGGAGAGTGAACTTATATTTGCAGCGTGATTGGTGGATATGGATTGACATCTATTAATAGTCTCGTTTTCTTCTTTTAGGCCAAATTGACCCCTTTCATCAGAGAAATGCTAAGAGCATCCGCAACAAAGTAGTGGATTTCCGAAATGCTGAAATCCAACCTCAAAAACGTGTCCAGCAGGGTATAGATTTTACCCTATGTTCGGAAATCTGGCTTAATAGTTTCGGAATCTCCAAATTGTCCATGCGCTTGTTCAACAAGCTCGTAGACTTACGCGCTTGTTTAACAAACGCGTAATGTTCAACGACTTTATTTTGCACGCGTCTGTTGAACAGACGCGAGGAGGCCAACGACTTGATTTAGCAATGGTTATGTCTAATGTTTATATTTTTCAAACACTATAAATACACCACCCCTCATCTACTTTCCTCCACATCAACTCTTCTTCTACCACATCCAAATTTACTAAAAAAATGGTTATTGATTTTGATGTCGATGCCGCAAGAATTGGGTTTGAAACTTTCGATTTACAAGATCAAAGTCAACCGTTTGGTGGAATGCTAACTACTTCAAGTTGGAGTGTTAATGAAGACTATGATCTTAGCTACATATACTGGTCACTTTCGCTAGATCCTGTCTGTGGTGCCGATCAAAGTGGTGAAACATTTTGGGGTAGAATCACTAATGCATACAACAGGAAGAACATGGATCGGAATAGAAGTGTAGCTTCCATCAAAGGTCGTTACTGCAAAATTAATCGTCAAACTCAATGTTTTGATTCACAGATGTTCAAGCTGAAGCAGAGTAACCCAAGCGGTTTTGGAAGTGATACTCATATGGTAATAATTGTTTACGTTTTTTTTTTGTACTTTACATCTTAGCGTTGTAGTAAAAGCTTCATATTATTAATGCAGAGACTTGCCGCAAACAAGTTATTCAAACAAATATATAAACCAGATAGTAAACAAGGACCTCATTTCTATCAGTTCATGCATGTCTATGACCTACTGGTTAATCACGTGAAATGGAAATCTTTACTTCAGAAAACAGTCCAAGACGTCCAATCAAGCTGTAGTCGTGGCAAAGCTACAAGATTTGGAGACAGTTGTAGTCCGAGAGATTCTTAGGACAGTGCAACTATGGGTTTAGAAGAAGATGTTCACCTTACTGATGACCGATATGATAGGCTCGAAGGATCCAAGGCGGCAAAGAAAAAACAAGTGGCAGAAGCGAATGAAGGCGAAATAAGAAAACTATTAAAGGAGTCTAACGATATGTATCTGAGCGCACTCCAAAGCAGAAGCATTCACCACCAAGAAAGGATTGACGCAATTCATCAACTTGTTGAGGTAAAACGACGAAAGGAGGAAGATGCAGTCATGTTTACGGATATTTCGCAAATGGATGATGTGCAACGCGAGTATATGGAGTATCGAAGATTTGAGATATTGAGGCAAAGAAGAGAAGGAGGTGTGTGATTGTAGATAACTTGCATGTAAACTTTAGTTGGCTTTGTATGCGCCAGTTTGGTGTTAGTTGCATTTTGTTTATGTAGCGTAGGAATGGAGTTTGAAATTTAAAATGGAGTTTGGAATGGAGTTTGAAATTTAAAATGGAGTTTGAAATTTTGTTTGGGGTAAGCTGCATTTTGTTTATGTAGCTTTGAAATGGAGATTGAAATTTAAAATGGAGTTTGAAATGGAGTGTGAAATGGAGTTTGAAATTTAAAATGGAGTTTGAAATTTAAAATGGAGTTTGAAATTTAAAACGGAGTTTGAAATTTAAAATGGAGTTTGAAATTTAAAATGAAGTTTGAAATTTAAAATGGAGTTTGAAATGGAAAATAAGATTGAAAATGGAGTCTGAAATGGAGTTTAAAATGGAGTTTGAAATTTAAATGGAGTTTGAAATTTAAAATGGAGTTTGAAATTTAAAATGAAGTTTGAAATTGAAAATGGAGTTTGAAATTTAAAATGGAGTTTGAAATTTAAAATGGAGTTTGAAATTTAAAATGGAGTTTGAAATTTAAAATGGAGTTTGAAATGGAAAATGAAATTGAAAATGGAGTTTGAAATGGAGTTTGAAATGGAGTTTAAAACGGAGTTTGAAATGGAGTTTGAAATTTAAAATGGAGTTTGAAATTTAAAATGAAGTTTGAAATTTAAAATGGAGTTTGAAATGGAAAATGAAATTGAAAATGGAGTTTGAAATGGAGTTTGAAATGGAGTTTGAAATGGAGTTTAAAATGGAGTTTGAAATGGAGTTTGAAATTTAAAATGGAGTTTGAAATTGAAAATGAAGTTTGAAATGAAGTTTGAATTGGATTTTTAAATTTAAAATGGAGTTTGAAATTGAAAATGGAGTTTTTTAAAAAAAATATAAATTCCATAGCGACTTTTTTAAATTTTAAACTAGACATAACTTTCAATTTATATTACGAAATCTGAATTTTTCACATTCGTTGGAAAGATATAATTAAACAGATTCAAAAGTTTTTGGTTTTACTGAAATCCGAATTATATTGAATCCCACACATTCAATTGAAATTTAAAATCGAATTTTCAAACTGCGGCGTCATTTTAAACTCCATTTTTAATTAAAATAAATCATACCAAACTCCATTTTAAATTTCAAACTCCATTTTAAACTCCATTTTAAATTTTAAATTTCAAACTTCATTTTAATTTTCAAACTTCATTTTAAATTTCAAACTCCATTTCAAACTCCATTTTAAATTTCAAATTTAAATTTCAAACTCCATTTTAAATTTCAAACTCCATTTTAAATTTCAAAACCATTTCAAACTCCATTTCAAACTCCATTTTAAATTTCAAATTTAAATTTCAAACTCCATTTTAAACTCCATTTCAAACTCCTTTTTAAAAAATACTCATTGTCAAAACACGTGTAATCTGGGCCATGTCATCATGTCATAGGACATAACACCGTACAGTAATACAAACCATGTCACAGGACATATAATACAAAAACATACGAAAATGTCATCATCAACATACCGTCAGTCATGAAAAAAATATACAACCATGTCATCATCAACAACACATGTAATATAAAACATGTCAGCCAAAACAAAAACATACAACCATGACGCTGCATGAACCATCAGTCAATACGCATAAAAGTGCTACCTGCCCCATCGGAACTATCATCATTAACGTCATCAAAATCATCATTCATATGTGATCCATCACCAGAACCCTACTACTATAACTGAATCTGTAGGGAAGCAATTTGGGCCTCGTACTGAGACTGCTACTGTGCCAAAGCTCCGTGTAAACTCTAGTACATCAAATGTGTGTAATCCAACGTCATACGCTCAAAAGCAGCCAATATCTGTCTATCATGGTCCATATATAGCGAGTACTGTTAATGAGACAACTTGTGTTACATAAATGCAGTTTTTATAATGAAATCGTATACCAGTATTATTGTATAACTCTTACGTACCTGATGTGAATGATAAAACCGGCTGATCGTACTCCGGGAGGGTCAACAGGTGGATACTGCAACGGAATCTCTACAATCTGACCCTGTACGTCATACGCCCTAAAAGTGTGTGGCGGAGGGTCCAACGCACCACTCTGCGTGAACTGAGACGATACAGGTGCAAAGGTAGGGGGATGCGCCGGGAATTTGCCTGCTACTGAAGATGGCCCGATATGGTCGGAGTTCAAACCCTGAATATAGTCTGGTAAAGCATAAGCGCATGGCGCAACTCAAGCCCAATAGGTATCAAAATCTCTGGGCAATGTAAAAGGCTCACCGTCCACCCAGCCTACAGCCCTCATATCCGCAATATATGCTGATCCTACCTGTATATCCCCGAATATCTGATTCCATGGGAGTGGATCAGAAGGAATGTGCTCTAACCCGTATAGCTGTAGCCAACATCGCTCCCCCAAATACCAAATGAAAGGGTATGTAGGCACCTGGAAGCATACCCTACGCCTCAAAAGACTAGAATGGAAAATGAGCGGGTGGTCCTGCTGAGGAGCCATAAAATCTATGTACGTCTGCCATGGACGTCGAATAATGACATCCCGCTCCCTCAAATCAATCTACGTGCGCGCCTCCATAAGCTCGTTATGCACACCTTGTGCAGAACGAGCGAGATGCATAACAGGACCTCATCGTCGTAATCTCGAAAAGTATATGTAAGGTGTAGTGATGGTCTCATCAATAAGTCGGGGGTGCATGTTCGCCATGTACTCGTAATACCAAAATGGGAGAATATACCAGGAACCGTACAGCTGCTTGCAGCGCTGTACGACGTAGAGATCCAAAGCTACATACAAATAGCCTAATATCGCTGTATCCCAATCGAATGAATGCAGCTGCTCTATGTCTACAAGGCTAGCCAAAAAACCAAGTCTAATAGTCTCCCTGTTGTTGCTAAAAAAGGTGGAACCAAAAAGGTATAATAAAAAAGCCCTAATAACGGGGGTGTGCATAGCCACAGTGGTCTGATGTGCAGTGATATAGGCATACAGAGTAGGTAGGCTAACGACTCCTGAAGAAACAGTATGAGGATCTAAACCCGGTAACTGCTCTGAAAAGCTATCAAACTCCTCAAATGATACATCAAAGGGAATTGGGAGACGACCTGGACGACCAATCTCGATGCCCGTGTGGACGTAAAAATCCAAAGGAGTAAGCCCTAACTCAAAATCAACAAAGTGAAATGTGTGTGTAGTAGGCCACCATCGCTCACTAATAGCCTCTACAAGGCATCGGTCAACATGAGCAAATCTAGGTAAATCTAAAAGATGCCAAATGGTGAATCTAGGAGTCTAACTAATATAGGGTGGGGTAACTGCTGAAAAAGTGTCGTACAACGTGACCAACTACCTCGCATAGCAATATGTCGAACTTAAACGTATGTAAATTTGCTGTAAACATATAATATTAAACAACATTCGTGAATAGTAAAAATGTTGTACGTAACAAAGTTATAAAATTATACCTGAGGTGTCGCAACAGCAACAGACACTCGGTGTGTAAATGTCGCAGGCAGATCGTGCAATACTCTAAGGCTCTCAGCAATCACGGTGGCATCTGGTGGGGCATGTACAGGTCCGACAGTAGGATCTGTCGGAGGATGGCTGACCCGTCTATCAGACTTAACTTTATATGGCGGTATTTCGTCGTAGAAATTAATTAAAAAAAAAATAAAAAGGAGGGAAATTAAATTTTTACAACTGGAAAAATGGGCATTTCCACCTGATATAGACTGAAATGTTTAAGCGTTTGTTGAACAACCGCGTAGACTCTACACGGATGTTCAACAAGCGCGCGCTTTTTTCTTGTGGAGCCGGTTTTAAAATAGTCCACGCGCTTGTTGAACATCCGCGTAGTTACTCGCGTTTGTTCAACAAACGCGTGGACTTAAAACTATTGCGATTCCCCAATTACCGGAGTGTGGATAATCGGAAAACGAAAATCCACACTTCGGAATAGTTGGATTTGCTCTAAGCACACCCCCTTTCATCAAAGAAACTCATTTCATCCGCTAATAGTCTCCCTCGGCTCACTCTCCCTTTCGTCATACGTAATTAGTTCTCTCTCTTCTTTTCACTTTGAAATTAAACCACGATTCCTTTTGTTATTACAAGTACTCGTTTTCTTCTTTCAAATCCCTGCCTGTTTCTCGGTTCATGATTATCTCCTTGAACCAGCTCTATCAACTCTCTATCTGAAAACCTAGGTATTTAATTTTCTGTTTTTCACTTTTCGTTTCAGGTTATGAATTGATTGTGGGCTGAAATAGTGTTAGAAGATCATAGTTGCTAGCTGTTGTTATCAATATTTATAGTGATAGATTTAAGTTTTCTCATACGGTTTTGGAAGAAGTTTTGGATCTTATGTTAGTTCTTCATTCTATCAGTATCAATTTTGTTTTGGAAGTTCATTATACCATGATTTCAGGTTCTGGGGTTTCAAATGTGATTGATTTGTTTATTGGCTTATCGATATATTGAGTAGTCACTACCCAGAATTATTATCAATTTGTGAGTAGCCACTCTACACAAAAATTATAAATTAAAATCAACTTTTTATAGTTTAATAGAACATTGAAATGAGCACTTCATAAAGAAATAAATCTGGTTTGTTTTATGTTTATGTTGTCATTTATATAATATATATATATATATATATATCATTGTATTAAAAAACCCGCCTCGATACTCGCCTCAAAGAAATAAGAGATAAAACGCCTTGAGGCTTATTCTAAAAGACTTTTTACCTCTAAAGTTTACGCCTTAAAAATTTGAGGCATACAAAGCGCATAAAGCTTACGATTCGCACGTCTCAATCAGTTGAGGCGTATGACTTAAAAACCTGTTTATCTTTAGTTGCAAATATTAACACAGATAAATGTAATTAAACTTCAGTTATTTAATGGAAATAAAAAAGATTGTATAATATGTGTAGACAAACATTTTAAATTAATGTTGGCTTTCCCGAAAAGCCCTTGTTTAGTTGGTTCCTAATTTCTATTGTTTGCTAAGTTAATTTAAAATGAACAAACGGAATGTTGCATGGAAGTGGTTAAAAATTAAGTATATGTATTGCACTTTTTCTCTACCCGAAAGACTTACGCCTCAACGCTTCGAGGCTTACGCCTCGCCTCACGGACCTGAAAACGCCTCCGTACGCCTTTTGCGTTTTAAAACATTGATATATATATATATATATATATATATATATATATATATAGACACATATTACCTTGTGGTAGACATATGTGAAGATATTGTGTTAAAAAAACTAGACCTACACCCCCCCCCCCCCACCCCAAAAATAAACCCAAAAAAAAAATCCAGTTTGGCTAATGTTCTTGTTAAGTTTCAAAATACCCAAAACATCATTGTCTTGGGTCCTGGTTTTTTGAAGATCGTCAAAAAGCAATGTAAAAACCTTTCAAGCTTCAAAACTTGCAATTATTATCTTCATATTTATGTAAGAAAAAAAAATTCAATAAAGTGCTTCGAAAACAAAATAAAAAATAAAAATAGAACGCTTCAGCAAATGATTGCACGAAAACATGCAATTATTCCAAACTTGCGGACACATGCAATTATAGCAAATACTTGCATACTTTTATGCAATTTTTCATAATTGTTTCAGAATGTCGGATTTTACTTCAAATTGTATTCAACATCGTAATTATTGCAAAAAAAATCTTGAAAAAATTAAGTGAATATTACTCTTAAGTCCTTAAAATCAAATTTAATGCACAAAATCTCCTTCCAAAATAAGATTATAAATTAGATCCTTAGAATTTAATTACTGAAAATTGCAAAAGAGTATGCAATTATTCAGTGAATAGTATAATTGCAGACATCTATGCAATTATGTCAAAAATTTGCATAAATATCTGCAATTTTTCTGTGAAATATTGCGGAAATTTCTGCAAATTTGTTTAGTGAATAATTGCGGTAATTTCCGCAATTTTTTGAAAAAAGCGGAAATTTTCGCTACATTTTTGGTGAAAAAGTATGGAAATTTCTCAAATTTTTGTTGAATAATTGCGGAAATTTCAGCATTTTTTATATTTACAATTCTGTGATTCTTTTTAAGCACTGGAACAAAAGATACGAAAACATGGTTGTTACAGTAAACTAAAACTAGGGACCCGCTTTACAATGAACGTGTCTGCTTTAACATTAAAGTTATTTTTAAGGATGCGACGCTAATTTTCACCAAAAAATAATAATAATCTCTTTGTTTTTGTTTTTGAAAAATGTAGCAAAATTAGCTATTTATAAAATGATCAGGTCAGGTTTGGGGGCAAAGGACACGCCGGACCTGCCCCCATCGCCTAGCTCTAGGGATAACCGACCCCAATTCAGTTCTTTCAATCATCTTCCTCCTCAAATGCTCAGGGTTTCGGAAAGACGCATGCATCAAGCAATGATGATGGCAAGAATTGTAACATGGGTTAGGACACTGCTGATGATGGTAAAGTTTCTGATGATGTGGTGTGGCTTCGTTAGAAGAGGTGTGAATGGAAAATGTGGTCAAGTGAAGAGGAGAGAAGCACCGGATTTGGAAGAATTCTCATGGTTATATCTGCCCACTGATGTTGTAAGATTGATATTATCTGGGCTGCCATGTGAGGACGAGGCAAAATTTGCATGTGTGTGCAAGCAGTGGAGAGACATAGTTAAAACAGTACTGCCCTTCTATCCGGTAGGCGAAAGCCCCTTGTTGCTCCATGTAAAATGCAAAGAAGGAGACAAGTTGGCCATTTACCATTGCTATAGCCCGTTCTTAAACAAACATTCCAAGTGGAATGCATTTTGGACTTGAGAGGGTACGAGATCATTAGTGCAATAGATGGAACTCTACCGGTCTACAACCAGGATGAGATGCTTATGAGGATGGTCGACCCTTTGGGTACTCAAAAGATTTTGTTAACGTAACGAGGAACATATCCTTCAATGGTACTGCTATAGCATCACATCACAACTCGTACGTAGTATTTTTAATCGACACGTCCCATGAGAACCAAGTCACCGTGCACTTGTACCATAGGAAGGTTTGGACTTTGGATTTGGTGTACGATAACGATAACAAGCCATTTTACATGTCATCGAACCCAGTGTACTGTGGTGGTCGATTCTACTGCTTGAGTACCAAAGGCGACAGACTAGGAGTCTTTGATTTATTAAAACGGACTTGGAACATCTACAGTGTTGAATTCATGAACATATATGACTAGGAGGATCATATCCACTGCTACTCCTGCTACTACCTTGTTGATTGGACCAAACGGTGATGGCGGTTCAGGTCAAAAACTATGGGAGCATGATTTAGTTGTTTCTTCTTGATCGAAAGAAGATGGTCTGGAAAGAGACTGTTGATTTGGGTGGCCGAAGCTTGTTTCTCGGATCTACCCTGTCTGTGATGTCTCTGCCAACCACTAAAAGGCTTCAGAACAAGATCTTTCTACCCCATTCTCATCAAGATGAACCTAAGACGGTGATTGTGGCCGATCTTGAAGCTTATGTTGATGAGCCCTTGTATTTTTATTCAAAATCTTTTGTTTCAACCGAGGAAAAAAAGCTTGCTGCAACAACTATATGTTGCTGTGATAAGAGTGGGCAAGGATCACTGTATTTAGGTTCTATCCAAAATCAGATGTATCGTACTGTTTGGTATAAGCCATGGGTTATACGGTGGGAGGAGATGATAATGTGATGCCTTTTTCAGTTATTTTGAAGATGTTTCCTCTTTTGTTCAGTTCGTTGCTTCTATTTTTAGTTGTATGTATGAATCATGTGGTCTAGTTCATCCCTTTGGATATTTAAACTAATGAATGTACCAATAACTTATGGAATATGTGACAAAATCTATGCAAATTTAGTGTGTGTTCCAGACATAACATTAAAAAAAAAAAAAAAAAAACTATTTATGAAATGATTATCGCATTTTTTGTTAAACTTTTTCCATCTTGCTGCATGAGTTTTCACTTGTAATATCTGAGTCCAAAGCTATCAGTGCTATTAGTCTCGTTGACTATATAATCAGACATTGAGCTATCAGTGCTATTAGTTTCGTTTAGTTTAGAGTATAGTTAGTTCTCATATCTTGATTTTTGAAGATTGAAGAGCTCATGTTGAACATATTGTATCAACTATCCACCATGGTGACGAAAACAGAAATAGGTATTATATCTCTTGTATGGTACAAACATGTTGAATTCCTTACTTATGCATATGTTCCATGTACTCCTTTACTAGACTGGAATTTTTTTTTCCCAGCATTTTCCATGCGTTGATTGATACCTGTGAACATGTAAATACTCAATCTATGTACTCTTTAGTTAGGCAAGTGAATGTTTTTCAAAATGCATGCCGTGACAGTATCTTTCTATGGAAAAGGTACTGTTTTGTTAAAAAGATAAACTTTTTGTAAAAGACGGTAAACAAAAACAAAAAAATCTGGGAGGTAGACCAATTTATTGATTTTACCAGGAGTATAAATGAAGTTAATTTTCTTATCCAACACATGAATGAATTTATCTTTTTTATCAAAAATATAAATGAACTTATTTTGTCAGTATACTACTAAAATAGTTTATCGTTTTTCTCAAAGAATAAATGAATAATTTTTTCTTGATAATAATTCCTTTTTTTTTTAATTATTATTCTTCTTTCTTGAAAAGATAAATAACTTTATCTGATTCATTAAAGGACAATGGTTGTATACATCTTTTTGTGAATAGGTTAAATATTGCCTTCTTTTCCAGAAACAAACTTGGCCAAATTTGTTTATGAATAAGTAGGTGGATACCCAGTGCCAAATGCTCCCGTACTCAAGCGCGAGAGGACTTCCCAGGTCAGTCTCTCATCCTGGTACTGTTCTCACGGCTATCCGTGCTCTGGGGGTGGTCGATTAGTGCGCACACAGCCTTTCCCTCACATATGTGAAGAGGTCGGAACTTGAACCTGCGTGCTTCAGATTATCAACCGGGTAACCTTACCGCTGCGCCAGGCACCACCTTTAAATAGATTTCAAATTTAATTCAGTCTTTTAAACGGGACCTTATGCGTATTACCTGTAATATTTTCAAGATTTTCTATATTCCAATCTTTTGGATAAACACACAAGCATGTATGATGCATTTGCACGAAGATATAGACCATTTTGTAAGGAAGTATATCGTATTTTTGCTTTGGTGATTGAATTTACCTTATAAAGAAATAGATAGATATATGATTTCTTGTCATTTGGCAAAAAAAAAAAAAAAAAAAAAAAAATAACGCATTTTATATTTCTAGGAAATATACAAAAAATTTAGCTTATCGAGCAAAAAACCTTTGTTTAATTTTTTTTGAAGAAAAGATAAATCCTTTTATCCTTTTTGGGAAATGGGCCATTTTATTAGGAGTCTCTAACTTCTTTTATTTTTTTTGGATTTGACATGAACTTTTATCTAAAACAATATTTGCTTTTATTGTTTATATACATAAACGATGTGGTTTTATAAATATATCATATAGAACGAAGATATGTTGTTCAAAATCTTTTCTCAGCATCCCTGGGAGAATGATAAATAAAATCGTTTTGAAATTAAAAATTGGCTTTATATGTTTCTAAAACTTATTATAGAAGTATATATCTTAGTATATGTTAAAAAAGGGCCAAAAAGCTAGCTAATCCAGTCAGAATACCATGATGCTAACGGTAATATGTAGATCAAACTTCAAAGATAACAGTAGATATTTTCATCTTTTTAACAAGTAGCTATATTTATATACGACCAAAAATGAATGTTTTTATTCTTTTGGCAAAAATCTGAGAACTGCTGTGGTTCAAATTTCAACATATTAGTAAGTCATAAAAATATATTTTATTTTCTAAAATAAAACCTGGATATGTTTATCTTGTTAACAAGAAGCTAAACGGTTTTATATATTTTAAGAAAAAAAGCTACTTCTCCAAATATCTTTAACAAAAAAACTAAATTGGTGCATGGTTCTACTTTTTCAACAATAAAAACTAAGTTCCTTATTTCGAACAATGGCTAATTTCATATAATGATAAACGCTTTAACTTCAACAGATAATAGATAATTTTTCAATAAAATATAATTAGACTTTCAAGCGATGAATATCTTTACTAAAAAGATGAATGCACTTATTTTTAAACAAAAACATATGTTTTTGTCCTTTTATAACTGGTTCTATCTATCACATATTCTAGACCTAAAATATATCATATTTGTAATGGCTGAAGGTATTAAACAAGAAGTCAGTACCAAGAAAGATAAAGCATTCAAGTTCAAATAGTTAAACTAACACATGATTGATGTTGTCTTGTATATACTGACTTTTTATTCTGCCAGCTTCCTTTATCGGTTCATAAATTTATTTTGTTTTCAATGTTCCTAGACCTATTGTTGTCCTAATGCTTGTTTGTAAAATTTTAGGCATGTTGTTCTTAAGTACTTTTTTTTAATGGCTTGCTTGATAGATTATGCTAAGGTGCTCTGCTTCATATCTTGTTTTGGTGAGGAAAGTCAGAAAGGCCTTGAGTGAGTGTTCATATGATTATCTATCGATATTATGTTGAAGTATAACAACAGAAGTGGCAATACTTCATACAATTTGCATGTGATATCATTTTGGTTGATAATTGTATTGGTTTGTTCTTTTTTTTAATATTTATTGCTCAGGGTTTTTAGCTGATATTATGGTGGCTAATATTTTGCTATGTGTTCCAGAATTTCAGATTTGTGGTTGGGGTCTTTCAAGTGAAAATGGAGGATCCTTGATGCCTCTAGTGTTGGTCTAGCAACTATAATTTGGCTTGTTGTAAGTTTGTAAAAGAGAAGCTTGTATGCTGGGCTATAGAGTGCAATTCTATTTTGTAAAAGAAGTATGCATTTGAAATCAGGTAACAAAATTTAAGTAGCATCCAATCAAATAACCTTTGCTTTAGCTTTACTGGCATCAAATTATATAATTCCCTTAATCCCTTTTAGGCATTACTATTTTAAAAATATTATTTGTTTGGTAACAAAACTAGTTCGACTCCTTGAGAAGCATCATTTTTTTTTCCCTCTATATGTTACATATGACTTCTTAAACTACGATGCATAATGGAGTCAAATGTAGTGGTTTCTAATTTTAGCAGATTTTGCTATCCATTTTGAAAATAGCTCATCTTGATCTCCATTCTAAGCAAATTTGATCTTGGTAAGAGATACAAGATTAGGACCATAGCATTAGATTTCAGATTGTATTATGTTTTTCTGTATTTGACAATCAAACCGCTTAATTTAGGAATGATTGAAAAAATATTTCTTGTTCATTTATTCTACTTCGATAGGTTATATTATGGAAAGTAAATTTCTGCTATTATAAACGTATGCTATTATGCTATGATATATGCAAGAGGAAATAGGAATAATAATCAACTTTTATATTGTCTGGCTTTTATTCCTCCTGAATGGCTATTTCAGGCTTCTATTTGTTTAGTTTCAAACTATTTATTATCGTTCACCTAATTGACTGTATACTTAATATATAAATCATTGACAGATTGCCAGCTAATTAACCAAGCAGTGGGAATAGTAGGTGCTTTTATTTGAGATTGTTATGCAATATTTTGGATGGTCATTGGAGAATGGTGTTTGCTTGATAATTATCTGCCCGGAAGGCGGCTCAAGGCAAGTTATTTAATAGGGACAGTTTGGCTAAAGTCCCTATTAAGTTTCAAAATAGCCAAAACATCCTTGCCCAAAAAGTATGTAAATTAGGTCTCTAGAATTAAGTTAACTAATAATTGTATAAATTTATGCAATTATTCAATGAGTAGTTGCAGATATTTATGAGACTATATCAAAAAATTGCATAAAGTTCCGCAATTATTCAACGAAAACTAGCGGAAATTTCCATAATTATTTATCAAAAAATTTGTGGAAACATCCATAATTTTTCATAGAAAAATTGCTGAAAAGAATGCAATTTTTTGATATTATTGCATAAATGTCTGCAATTATTCATTAAATAATTGCATAATCTTGTGCAGTTTTCAATTATCAAAATTCTAAGGACCTAATTTACAATTATTTTTTGAAAATGAATTTTTGTACATTAAGTTTGATTTTAAGGATCCGAGCTTATATTCACTATTTGATGTACCTCTCTTTACATGGTAGTAACAAGACTTCTAGTATAGTAACAACAGTTCCTATGCTTTCCTAATTTAAGTGCACAAATAATCAGTTTATATATCTACTTACCTTGAGCGATTAGCGACAAGAAAAATACACACTCCAAGTTGTTTTACTTCTTTAACTAGACTGACTACTTTGAACATGTTATATTCATCTTGACATCATTATATCTAGCGACTCATCTTTATTAAAGCATCTAAAATGTGCTCACAGTTTTCATCTCCGAGTTGATTTTTAAATCACCTTTAATCATACGCATTGTCTTAAATGCATCATAGGAAATACATCTGAAGTGGTCAGGGATAATACTAGCCAAAATTTTCATAAGTGGAAGTTGCAATATAACTTATGCCCAACACATGATTAGAATGGCTCCCTTTCACATAAATTAACCATGAGTTACGATAGTGATTCACAAGTAAGAAACTATTCTTCTTCACCAACTTATTATTTTTGAAGAAGAATTATTGGAATTGTTTCCATCTCTTAGACATTTTTTTGATAACTTTATGTCCCTTAACTTAGGTGGAAGATGCTGACAGAACTGTTGTGACCACAAATGCAGAAGCATAAACCGTTAAACCGTTGGGTTTGCAGGAGCTTATAGACATTGGGAGTCGGAAGCACTATTAGCAGTTGCTATAACCCCAACACTTCACTTAGTATGTGGTTACCATATCTTAGATAACGTTTGTATTTCATAAAATTCTATAAATTCTGAATTATTAAGTCTAATAAGTTATCATGACGTGTCATAATAACGATTTCAGAGAAGAATCTAATGTTTTCTTTCATGAAGTATTCCCTTTACTAAGCATCGAAATTTGTTTTGATTGATTGAATGCAGATGCTTGAAATGAGGAAATGAATTTGTGCTAAATCAGCGAAGTTATTAGCTGCAAATTGATCAAGGCTCGCATGTTAAAACGAAAGAACGGAGATAAACTGCAACAATTTTGACATTGGTGACCGTGTGAGGCATGTAGACTAACTGTATTTTTTTGAACTTGTAATATCGCTTGTAAGTTGTTTGCTTTCTGTAATAATAAATATCATTTAGCTAATAGTAGTAAAGCGGTATTTTTGAAGTTGTGGCTAGTTTTACATTTTACTTTTCAATTCTATGTTCGTTTATGCTTGGCTGCTGAAATATATTTCTGTCGATTTTTTTTTTCTTTCTTTTTTTTTGGAAAAAAGCAACTATATTCGTACTGTGTGATATATGTTTATACCTAGAAGCATTGCTATTTATATAATGCTTGGATAAAAGGCTCAGTACATATGTCAGTGGCTATTAAAAACTGAAAAACATTACATCTCAAGGATTTAGCATCTGATTTATGAATTTTAGCTAAAATATTGTAGGTCATATGCAGGACTGGACCAATAAGCATGCATTTTAAAGGCGTACATGTATTAGACACAGCATTGGAAATGTGCATTGTTTGTGCTTGCTTCTATTGCCCTCTTTGTTAATAAGAAGTATGCAAGCTACGGTTTATCTTGATAGCAAAACCAACATTTCTCATATGCAAGTTACTATTTGTTTGTTTGCTAGCTTCTAGCTCTAGCAGTATGACAGTTAACGCAATCTGTGCCATTAGGACATGGACATTAAAAGTATAGTGACTATAGTGCAGCATGTTGTATACTTAATATGACAGAAAACATACAAATTAAAAAAGCTTCATATTTCATTTTAAATTTAAATTAAGATTTGAAATTATTTTTTAAAATACTTTCTATCATGCAAATATCAAACATTGAATATTTCAATATATTTTCATAAAAAAATTGAAATCGTTTTTATTTAATTAAATTTTAGAAATAATGTAAAGATAAAACAAAAGATAAGTTTGGAGATTTTAAGTATAATTTCCATAAATTATCATTTATTTTAGGATAAAATTTTGAAGCGGACTACTTTTCAAAATAATTTCGCATTCGGAGCTGGTTTACAAATTTATTATTAAACGTGGTTGATTTTTGTCCCATCAACTATCAAATCAGTGGTTTTATTACAGTTTCGCCTGAACGTAATTCATAGTCATGTCCAAGTTTAAAAAAAAATACTATACTGCAGTTAGGCAACATATTTTTCTAATAAGGAAAAAAATTACAAGTGGATAGTGGCGCGCAATTCATTGTTGCATTATGAGAGGAAACATGTTCACATGATATTTTTTCATTGTTAAATGTTGGATGCAACTCATAGTTGCATCCCATGGATTTCAGTTGTAGTATTGTTGATTTGGCAGCTGAGTGGGAAGAAATCAACCACATTTGGCAATAAATTTACGAATTAGCTTCAAACGCGAAATTGTTTCGGAAAATAACTTACTTTGAAATTTTGTTCTTTACTTTATTGTAATTTAGAAACTAAATACGAAAAGTTAAAAATCAAAAGAATAACGACTTTAGCATTAGCATTTTAAATGTTGTGAAATGCTATATAGTTAGTAGCCACGGCTGTAAAAATACTCGCGGCTGCTATTGGTCTATGTGGTAGAATGGATCCCACAGTCATATAAAAAAAATGTTAAACTTTATTAATTTATGAGTGATTAACAAATGGAAGAGCGAGTATTTTTTTAAAGTCGATTTTAGGCGACTTTCTGTGGCATTTTCCTTGAACGTTATATCTGTACAAATTCAACTTGGACAGAAAAGACGACGCAATGAATGTTAAACATTGTCTCTGTTAAACATTGTCTCCTGACGGATTCAAATGCGACTAATATCTAATGGTCAACATTCATTTATGTTTTATTGTGTGCCATAGAATTCAGTCCCTGTGGTTATACTTCAAATAACAACTACAAAACATAAAAGATATTTTGATTAACCATTTCAGAGTGTTTGGTAGTCACAACAGAAACGATAAAAGATAAAGTACTGCATCTGATGTTGAAGAGGATGGAACATTCAGAACTTCAACCATCTCATCAGCCATCTAAATTCAGTGGTATTTATAACTATCGTGGACAAATTTTAACTAGGACACAAATCACAATTTGAAATCAAATCTGTCAACTAATACAATCTTATGCAATGAGCATTGCGTTGAATACTCACAAACAACTCACACTTTGCATGTAAACATTTTAACACACAATATGAATAAAAAAATCAGCATCTAAACAGATCTGTTATACATAAATATAGAGTAGGACCCGGCCGGCATACATCGAACAAACCATCCACACATTATGAGCAGACAAGCATCCCATCAATTGATTATGATATAGTAAGAGCATCTCCAACAATGTTATGGATCGTAACGTTACGGCCCATAACATGTTGTGAGATATCTTTGATATCTCCCAACAAGCGCGAGCCGATTTTATCGGCTCGCAGCTGGCGAGCTGATTTATCGGCTCGTGCCTCTCCCGCGCCTATATATGGCGCGGAGGGGGGGGAGTATACTTTCCCCTATTTCCTCCTTTTTAATTTTTTTTTTATTGGTTTCGACACCGGGATGCCGCCACGCGTGACGAAGATGGGGAGACAGACAGTTCCAGTTATGTCAGATGACGCATCTGGTCCAGCTCACCTTCCTCCACCAGCGGGGACGACGATTGAGGATTTACGGATCCTACACGAGCTGCCAGAGGGATTCATTCATCGATCTTTTACCGCGCTGGACGCCGTTCAGGTATTAATTTTTATTTATTTACTATTTATAGTCACCGAATTGTAAAGTAGTATGCCCTGTTGCTTTTACGTTATAGTTTAGTGCATGTACGTTATACGTTTTAATAGTATGAACTGTTGGTTTTATAGTCATTTAACTGTTATAATTTTAATAAACTGAGTACGTCTACCTTCGCGGGAGTTGGGCGAAGTTTATTTCACATGCCCTTGACATATTACCAGCACATATTCGTGAGAGGCTACTAGCTAGTCCATTCGGACGCTTTTTACTTATTAGAACTCCCCAGTCCTTTGATCTACCATTGGTAGATGCCTTAGCAAAGAGATGGTGGCCTACCACACACACTTTTCAGTTTCCGGATTTTGAGCTAGGTATCACCATAGCTGATTTTTACATGCTTACGGGGATTGAGATTGGCCTTCCAGATAGAGTCCCCTGTCCATTTGATGCCTCTTTTGAGTCACCCGATTCCTACCTATTGTATCTGCCAGATTTGTCAGCGGCTCATATAGCTAATGGTGCCGTTTCCGTCACATATTCACTTCGGTATATTACAGCGCATCTCGATGTGGTAGATTTCCACGACATAGTATACAGGGCTACCATTTTATACCTCCTTGGTTCGACATTCTTTTCGAATCAATGGAGTACGATTAGGCTAGGCTACCTAGCAGCACTAGTCGAGTTAGAGCAGCTGCATACGATTGATTGGGGCTCTTCGATATTGGGTTATCTATACGCCGCTCTTGACTCCTATGCTTTTGGAGAGGTTCGCCAGATGTTTGGTTTTTGGTACATGTTGTCATGCTGGTACTACGAGTACACGACCAACATGCATCCACTCATACAGTCCACCGCGAGTCATGCTGCCGAGACCTTTTTTCCACGCATGCGTAGATGGGAGAGTACTCACAGAGTTCGTCGTGCTCCTGCTGGTGTGAGACATGACTTGATGGAGGCTCGTACCCAGTTAGATATGAGGGAGAGGGGGAACATATTACGAGCACCTTGGACTTCTTATTGGATGTTACTTTCAGCGGATGGCCCACTACCTGATGCCCATCCATTAGCCATTGCATGTCACTTATCTCTTCGACGTGTCCTCTTGTTTCCACCGGCCCACCTTCCTAGTTGGTACTTGGGAGATCGATGTTATTACCAGGGTCCCGGTCAGATACGTGTACCTGGAGATCCACCTCTGCCACTTGATATGTTTGGACCGCAACGTTCTTTAGGGAGACATTTCACCGTTTACTTTTGATCCGACCCCTTCACAGATCTCCGACCCTCCTACGGATTTCGCTCTGGCCGATACATTTCAGACATTTGATCTTAGCGGTGCACAGATATCCTTGCCTATTGTTTACCCACCTGCATACATGGTGCACGGTGTCCCTACTGCTGGATTATATCCGCCACATGAGGTAATGTTTGTACTTGTGAATTCACGTTGTATGTTATCCGCTGTAGATACTGATTTTATATGTTCTATATATGCAGTATGCACCCCGGTTAGACCAACATAGGATACATACTGCGGCTATTCAAGAGTTGGCCTTGCAGCATTCTCAGTCCCTATATCAGGACCACCAGGCCATAGTTCAGGGATTGCAGGAGCAGATCGCTGATTTACAAATCTGCTTGTCTTTCGATATGTTGAAAGAAGTTCATCATCGTCTCTTCTTATTTTTTTAGCATATCTACTTGTCTTTTCATTCTTAATCTACATTTTATTCAATATATTATCCATCTCCTCTTTAGTAAGGTAGATATATGAGTTCATCTGAGGAAGACTCCTGACTTCCCTCATGACCAACCTCTTCAGCTTGAGTTCTAGTTGTTTTCTTCTTAGTCATTGCCACCTCCTTCAAGCTTTTCCAAATCTGAATCCCAAGATCAAGTGACCCTACTAGCGCATCGAAAATATTAGGTCAGCAACACCCCAAACTGATGATGATGGTATCACAATCACAAATCAAAATACACAATGTAGAGAATGTTAAAAAATGCACCAAATTTTATGGTGGTTCGACAAACTCTAGCCTAAGTCCATTTGGAGTAATCATTTATGTATACTGCTTAATTGCAAGTACAGATGATTGTTTGAGTAAAAATGTAGATAAACAAAGACGATGTTGATCCGGAAAAATGACAAAGCTTCAATGTATTTTGCCATAGAAGATCTATTTTCAAGTACCATAAATTGTCTATGTATAGACGCAGAAGAATCTAGATCGACCTGAAAGTCGGTAGAGAATGCGGAGAAGGCGAGGAGACCAAGCCCGAAAAATCTGAGCCGGATCATCCCATTTTCAACTTCGGATCGGTATCGATCCATGGATCCAGATCAGCACCAATCTGAATTCTTGCCCAACCAAAGTCGAGCGATCTGGAACGCGGGTCTCCTCTTGTCCAAGCTCTGGTTCAACGTGCCTTCTGTGCTTTGAATCGGCCCTAATGCAGATTCCATCAATCATTCCATCTTTAAGTTTGTGATATTCATCCCCGTGCTTCGGATTTTCATCAATATGAAGTTCAAATTTGCATTCTGCCAACTCTAGAATACTATTTGAGTAGATCCGCTTATCCGTAGCTCCATATCATCATCCATGCTTGAGTCATAAGCTATCTGATCATCTCTCCAGACTATCCGCCATGATGATTAAACAATTTATGCATTCAAATTCGATGTGTTCAAACAGCCTTATAAAAAGGCGGTTAACAAGTTTAATACAAAGCAAAACAGAAAATATATTTTTATCAGAAACGAAAAAATTGTATTCATTCACGAAAACAAAAATATTTAATTATAATTTTAATCTATAATACTTAAACTAAATGATAATTTAAAAAAGAATAAAAGATAAAGTAAAAGAAAAAAGGATGGATGATAACTAATGAAAAGATAAAAGATACAGAGAACGATAAAAGATTAAATATATTCCATGGTCATATTTATGCATGTGATATTTTGTTTTATTTCATAAAAGAAGTGCAAAATAGAAATCGTGAGATCAACGATAAACAAGTTTGTTATTTTAGAAGCACTAAAATACTTATTTTTATATTTGCTACGGAATGTTACTAGTGATAAATGTAATAAGATACGCAAATATTTAATTTCATTTTATAAAAAAAATGTCTTTTATTTATGTTTCAAATATTATAATACAATAGCTACAATGTTTCAATGTAATAAGGTTAACAGTTTTGTGTTTATAATGAGAATAGATAAAAGATAAAATTAGAATAAAAATGTAAACGAAAAATAACTATGCAATGCTACAAGTATATACATTACATTTTTGTACTTAAAATGATACAAGGTAAAGGATAAAATAACTTTTGCAACGTTAAATTATTGTGATATTTTTATATTCGAAATGATAGAAGACTAAAAACAAAAATTAAGACTAAAATATAAATGATAATTTAATATCGACAATGTTAAACTTAAAAGTATTATTTTTCTGTGTAGAATGACAATTGACAAAAGACTATTTTTGAATATAAAAATATACAAATAACATACAAAGTTACTATTATACACAAGATTATTTTTATTTACAATGATAAAAGATAAAATTAGAAACTAAAAGACAAAAAGATATATTACATCTATAGTTTACAATTACATATGTGATTTTTATGTTTAAATTGACAGAAGATTAAACATAAGAATATAAACTAAAATATAAAAGATAATTATTTTACCATTTGGAAAACATTTTGAATGATAAAAGCAGTTGCAAAAGTTTAAAAAAAAATTGCAAACTTTTCTAAAAACTAATCAACAATAATAATACATAGATTTATCATTGTTTTAAATTTTACATAATAACTTCCAAAACGCACCCGCTAACAGTAAATAGAAAACTGTGATCAACGGTTTTTATCATCATTCAATTCACTTGTTCGGTCTATCTAGAGTTTTAGTAAAGAGCGATCAGAGTTCAAATAATTAATAGTGGTTTTAGTTTAATGGTTTGGTTAACATGAGCCCTAAGGACACATGTTAAGGAGGATAGTTATTAGCTAAGTGACAAAAAAATTATTTTGAATATGCATTTTATCCTTGTGCAATGTAAAAAAAGATAGAACTCGAGGGGGTTATATTGGTATTTTAACAACTTTAACATATGCCCATAGGACACATGTTAACATTTTCCTTAGTTTAATTTAGTCTACAGCATTAGCATAGTGGTTAAAGACTATGTCGTGGTAACAGCGGCGTGGGTTCGAATCCCAGAAAGGTATGCTAAGAGCTTACCATGTGCATACGCTAAGATCAACCACTTATGTGATGCTCGCGGACCGGGCTAGGTGCACTAGAGGGATTTTACGACTCCGGTCGGTTTCCCTCTGAACAAATTCAAAAAAAAAAAACATATTACTGTTAGTATACCGAAGCATTTTTGAGTTAAATTAAAATAATATCATATACGTTGTAAATTGAAACAATATCTAGATCAATCAACAATCTTGAACACAAGATAATGGACCGATTTAAATAATTCTAGTATTTAAAAAAAATAGGATCTTTACCTTAACTGATTAGGAAAAGTACACCACAATCATTCTCTAAAATGGTCGCAGTAAATTTTAGAAATGGATCTTAATCATCTTTGTTGAATTTAAGTGGACTGGGAGAGAGTAAAGTACAGTGATTTCAAGATCTGGGAATATTTGTAAGACGATGATAACATATGATTTTCTTTTATGTATTATATCATTAAGAGCAGTGGGGTAATTTTGCTTTTATTTATCTTATAAACTTATTATATCCTAGCACAGTCCCGGAAACTAACAGAGAAGAGGTAGTAAGCCCTTTATTTAAATTCCCCTTTTATCTAGATAGACGAACAGACTCTGGTAACAATAAACTGCAGCAGATCTAACAAGGTTGCAGATCTAGTAAAAGATGTCAATACAGGGTAAAATAATCTTGCAATCAACATCGCTATGCCTGCCCTTAACATTTCCCGAAAATGTGAATCCATAAAAACAACCAAGTTACACCAAATAGACAAGACCTTCACAGTCACCATCTATATTTCCATTTCTAACCACAATGTAAAAGTAAAACAGTACGTAATATACCTTCGATATAAATCTGCAATTAACAAAATTGAGACAGCAAGAGGAAGAAACAAACAAAGCAAATCAAGCTCTTCTTCTACTGAGCCTCCATGAGTTAGGCTCGTGGTACCTATCATGTAGAGGCTCAATCCTCTCCTGTCTTTTCCTCTTACTCATCTTAGTGGGATCGGTCGCCTTGTAAAACCTTGGCGCGAGTTGTACCAACCATTTAGGATCGATTACAGTAACCTCCCGCATATATTCTTTTGTGGTCATTACAAGTTCGTGGTAAATAACCCAATCCGGCTAGCGTTGAAATAGTTCACTGCTTGGATGGATGTACACAGGCTGGTTTTCCACTATTGTTCTGTATCTTTCCTGCGGATCTTTCCTTGTTGTGTGAAAGAAGTAGGATTTTACATACCACGTCATTTGAATTACAAAATAGCCCATGATAATAAAATAATTGCTTTATTAAACGTATGGGTCTTGGAGGTAACATTCAAGCCTTTGGACTTTGCCTGCATGGTTCTCAAATTTACATAACGAAATCTACTGAGTGAAAACCGTTCAGATTTTGATAAGACAATTTTTCAATAGCATAACATCATTGTAACAACCCGAATTTTAGTGATTACCTGCTGTAGGTATTAATAAATTATAAGTGAAAATTTTGAAGTAATTACGTCGTAATTATCAAATTAATTGGTGAATTCAACATCCATTAGCGAGTTGGAGATTTAAAAATGTAAGTTTGGGGTTTAATGTGGTAAAAAGAAAAGAATTAATCATTTTAGTGATTAATTTGAGGCTTGGGATTTATTAAAAATTTGAGAAAGTATGTGTTGAAAATTTTGGTGATTAAAAGAAACATAGTTTTGCAAATTATGTTTAAATTTGTATGACAAGAATTTTTGAGAATTTTAATAAGCATAAAATATTTAATTTGAATAATTAACCGAAATTTCATCCAAAATATTATTAAAATATATAGAAAATGTAAGTTTGGGTAATTTTAGTGAATTATGCAGAATTATAGCGTTATTGAAATATTCAAATTCAAGGTTTTATGAAATTTACACAAATTGTGTTAAAAAGATTGCATTTTGTATAAAAGTATGGAAATTTGTTGTAAACATGATTTTAAGTGTTAAAAACTTCAAAACAATGGTGTTTGAAATTTTTCTTTATGTTAATCTAGTCTCGACATACTTATAGTGGAAAGAAAAGTGTTAAAAACATGTTAATTTGTGTCATTTTAGCTTAAATATGTGTTATTAAGGGCTAAATTGCATTGTTAATGGCCTAGTTACTTGAAATTAGACTTAAGATAATTAATTGGGCCCAAATACCTTTGATACGAAAAAGACTTCTCTAGAAATCCTTAGTACGGTGTTTTCCAGAGGAAGACATATTCCTCCTCCTTCCCCTTTCTTCCTCATTAAGAAAAATTGAGAGAACTTCATTGTAACTTCAATTATTGGCTTATATCTTGTTCTAATTGCTAATTTGGGGTTTCTAATCTTATTAGCAGCAGGTAATCATCATAGAATTATGATTTAATTCATCAATTTCATATTTTATTTGAGAAATTCACTGTATATTCTTGCATGTTGTTGTAGCTGAGAAATTAGGGAAGAAGGCTCCTATCTCTTAGCAATTTGGCCCCAAAAGCTTCCAAACTTCCTTCAATTCGCTGCAAATCTAAGGTGAGGGTTCCCTCACATAAATTCTAACTTGTTTCAGTTGTTTACTATTATGATTTGTTATGAAATCTTAAGTTTCATTGAATTTGTCATACGTGTTTTGCTGTTTATGTTTGGCTGAAACTATTTCGATCATAACTCACTCGTTATTGATCGGAATCCTTATTATTGTATGTTTTTGGAATGCTCAGACTGTGAGCTACAAATTTCAGTTGTTCAGTTTACAAAATTTTATGATTAACATTGTCAAAATCGTGGTTTTGTACTGCTGTTTCGAGATAAAAATCGACAGCCATGTTTTTTTGTTAAGCTAAAACCATTTCGATCATAACTCTCTCTTTATTGATCGGAATCCTTATAATTATATGTTTTTGGAATGCTCAGATTGTTATCTATAAGTTACACTTATTCAGTTTGCAATATTTTGTGATTAACATTGTTAAACTCGAAGTTTTGTATTGATGTCTCGAGATAAAAATCGACAGCCATGTTTTTTTGTTAAGCTGAAACCGTTTCGATCATAACTCTCTCGTTATTGATCGGAATCCTTATTATTATATGTTTTTGGAATTCTCATATTATTATCTACAAGTTTCAATTGTTCAGTTTACAATATTTTGTTATTAACATTGTTAAAATTGTGGTTTTGCGCTGCTGTCCGGGAGAAAATCGACAGCATCTTTTGTGACTCAGTGACACATGCACCATTTTTATATAAATCATTTTCAAAATATTTCAAGTATGAAATTATTGTTTTAAAACAATATATTGCCTTGATAAAGTTTTATAAATACATTAGAAATCATATTTTAACAAGTATTCCCAAACTTTACGGGTTTTAAGATATTTCTAAGAAACTTCATTTTGTTCAAACAACTATCTTAAGTTTGTTTTAATATAAGAACCTCACATATTGGTCACCTTCGAGAAGACGTGATGGTGAATGAATGATATCATAAACCATACGGTATGGGACGTGATAGTATACGATATATATTCATCCCAGATTCGTCCGATTGAAGTAATAAATCTCAGTACTTCTCAGTGTTTATGTGATTTCAGTGATTTCTTGTGGCTTTTTGTGTTTTCAAACCTCAGTGTTTTCTCAAAGTTCCTGTGATTTTAGTGATTTTTTGTGACTATTTGTGTTTTTAAATGTGAAGCTGACTTACAGTGTGTGAACCGTTAAGTGAGAATGTGTGGTATGGGACACACTATTTTCACTTTTTGGGTTACTATCTGAGAGTCTGTGACACATCCCTGTGTGACCGCCAGTACTAGACCTTTGGGTCAATCCTGCGTGAACTCTGTGTGGACCTTTGGGTTAATCCTGTGTGACTCTAGGGACCTTCGGGTCATTCGGGTACTCTCCTGTGTGATATAGTACTGGCTAAGGCTTTAAGCCATTCTGTGTGATAGCACGTGCAGGCGTATTGACTCGCCACACCTAGTGATGGATCCGTAATATGTATTTTTGTGTTTCATATTCCTCATGATTTCTTTTATGGATTAGAGTTCAGTGATTTTGTGGATTCATGATTTAGTGTTTTGATGAATTTGAGATTTTAAGGTTGTTTTTCTTTTATTTAGTGAACACCTTGGTTTCATTAACGATTATAGGAATTCGCTCGCCTATTACTTATATCTATCTTATTCCTTTATGTTATAAAGGAATACTCCTTTTAGCGGATCATTTACTTATTGCTTTTACTGATTAGTTGTTACAAGTTAGACTGACCCGTGTGTATGTCCCTCGGGTCAGACCGAGTTACAGGTTAGCTTATCCGTTCGCGCTTTACTACCTACTTAGATATCCAACTCACTTTTGGAGATGCACAGTTTTGTCTGCTTTGGTAGTTCCCCTTGGACATGGCATTGTATATTCTTTTGTGGGGGTTTTGATGTATGGATATGTATGCATATTTTGTAGTAACTATCATACTTATCAATGTATGATGTAATATATGGGAAGTATGGGTATGTATATATATCAGTGACTGTTGTTCTGTATTCTGCGATCTATATTATATTGTATATTGTTCTGAATAGATCCTAAAACCATCATGGTGGTGTATTGAATAAGCGTTAGGCATGTTACCAGAAGAAAAAAAAAAATATTGACATGTTTAATACTTATTCTATGCAACAGTATGGATGGTTGCTCCTATATGCCCTATTCTCTGCATTAATAGACAGTATTACCAGCTAATGCTCTTTGCTAATGTGGGTCTCGGGGCGGGGCGTTACAATCATCCATCAAAATGACGAGACATGATGAATGGTGAAATGAAAACGAAAAAAAAACAGTAACAAATTCTTGTTTGTGTTTGACTAAAGCTTTCTAATTTGATTAACTAAAAGATTTCTACGATTATGGATGATAGCGAAATCATAGCATCAACATATAATTTCAAGACAATCTTGATACCCATTCGTCAATTGTTAGAGAATAATAAAAGTTGGGTCTACTATGATGTGTTAAGTGTTCGAACTGTAATAATGCATTCAGAATTTTTTTTTTGTACATTGCACAATCAAACTTGCCCTGCTACATGAACAATTGTAGTATAATATTAAAATATTGAGCAACATGCACGTGTTTCAATCTTAAGTAGAAATAACAGTTCATATAAAATCATATTTGCTTTATTCATAAGCACGGGGAGTTTGAGATTCAATTCAAAATCATTACTGGAACAATAAAATGAGAAACACATACACAAATCAAAAATCATTTTAATGGTTAAGACAAGTACTCATGCCATGCATATATGCACTTGAGTCAAGGGCAAAATATCTCCTAAAGCACCGACTGTACACTTAAATTAATAACTTTCCTCTACATTAGCTTTTGATTCAAATATGTTAGATGGTAATGCAAGGATTGTGCCTACAAGTTGATGGTTATTTCATATTTTAGGTTTAACTGAATCCCACGTAAGCGTGATTCACACCACTTGACATATGTTGACATGTAGTATCCTTTATACTACGTAAGACTTGTAGTAATCATTCTATCACCCAAGCGCCCAATTTCACCAACATATATATATATATATATATATATATATATATATATATATATATATATATATATATATATATATATATATATGTATCTTCTTACAGATGTCTTTTATCGTTGATTTTCTTCTCCCTCCCCCCAAAACCACCCACACACAAAAACCCCTTTTTACTACTGTCAAACACCTCAAATCTTCAAACAAATAAAAATTTAACAAACTTACATATTTTAATAAGAGAAAAAAATACATACTGATTATGTAAGATACGCGGTTATATTCAATGCTGTCCAGCTAAGACGCGGTAAAACATTAATGATAGTATAATGGAAAAGCATTGACTGGTATCAATGAAAGTACAATGGAAATATGAGAAAGTGGATTGCTAGTTAATCCAAGTGTAGATAAAAGAGATGTGAAAAATGAAAGGAATGTAATATATGTTGCTGAAGACATACTTGTCCATGATACTTAGAAGCTGTTTCCTCACATCTTGCGCCCTCCTGAGTGAACGTGACTGCACAAAGTTCTCAAAACACCATGGTCCATAGAAATTATTTGCTTTCCAAGCTTCATAAACTGCAAGTAGTGTGAGATGGTCACCCTCAGGCTGAAAAAACTTGGCTCTTTTCTGATCTGCCTGAGCTTGTTTCTTCCTTGGTCTGTAGAATATGTTTTGAGTTTGTATCATGGCAATTATTGTCAATATTTCATCACTGCAACAAAGATCCACACTTGCTAACAACATTTTAGATAACGGGGGTCAAGTGGAAATTCTGCCATTTTTCTCCCTAATTTGGTTAATAATCCTTCTTCATCTAGTGCTGCTAAACTATACAACTGTTCCATAGCTGATATTAGTGCTTGTGGAGAAGGCGGATCCATAAAATCAAATGATAATAGATCATTTATACCTATCGCCTTCATCTGCAAAGTAGTCTTCCTAAATTAATTCTCTGGATTTCAGGAATGCTGGTAGGTGACAGTACATTTCGGTAAGCACTTTCAGTGTACAGCCTATAGCACTTGCCAGGTCCAGTACGTCCAGCTCGACCTGCTCTTTGCTTTGCTGACGCTAGCGAAATCGGAGTTATCACCAATGAATCAAGCCCCTGTTTTGGATTATATACATTCTGCTTTGCAAACCCAGGATCAGTAACATAAAATATTCCATCAATAGTCAAGGAGGCTTCTGCTATATTTGTAGCCACAACCACCTTCCTCTTGCCAGGAGGTGCCGGATCAAAAATTCTCGACTGCATTTCACTAGGCAAAGCACTATAAACTGGTAATATAATTAGCTCAGGGACATCTTTTCTTAGACCCTTCATTCTTTCACACAAAGACTGACACGCATGGTCAATCTCTTCCTGACCAGTTAAAAATAATAGAATGTCTCCTTCGGGTTCTGTTAATTGAATCTGAAACACGGTGATTAAAGCAGCATCTAAATAATCGCTTTCAGGCTGCTTTGCATACAGAATTTCAACAGGAAATGTTCTGCCAGGTATGGTAAAAATATTACAGTTGAAGAAGTATCCAGAGAATTTTTCAGCATCTAGTGTAGCAGAAGTCACAATCAATCGCAGATCAGGCCGCATCTGAACGAGTTGCTTCAGCAATCCAAAAAGCACATCTGTGTGTATAGTTCTCTCATGAGCCTCATCCAGCATAATAACGGAATACTGTGACAAGTTTTCATCTACCAAAATCTCACGAAGCAACATGCTATCAGTCATATACTTTATTACGGTTTCAGGACCCGTGCAATCCTCAAACCTGATCGCATATCCAACTTCTTCTCCTAGCCTGCAACCAAACTCTTCAGCTACCCTCTTAGCAACAGACATTGCAGCCACACGCCTAGGCTGGGTACACTCGATTTTGCCCCTAGTAGTGTAACCTGCCTCAGCCAAGTACTAAGTAATTTGAGTTGTTTTGCCAGATCCCGTGTCACCAATAACAACCAAAACTTGGTTATCATGAACCACCTGCACAAGCTCTTTCTTCAGCTTGTATATAGGGAGGCTTTGTCTCTGATCCTGGATGGAAAGCTTCGATCTTTGACCAAAAGTCAAGGCCTTTCCATATGCATCCTTCTTCCATTCAGGCATATCATATGCAGATAAGCCAACACCTCTCAGTTCTTGTGCTAAATGCCTTTCACTCGTTTCAGGCATCGGGTCTTCGCAAGGTCTATTAAGATCCTTAGCTATAGAATCTAACATAATTCTTTATTGTTGCTCTCTCACTTCTCTCCTCTCCTTGATAAGTGCTGACTGCAAAGCAGCTGCTCTACTTATTGAACCTTCAGGGTTTTTGAATATTTTGGCTGGTGACATATCTATTGAGAACCTACTTTGCCCTTGTAAAAATGCTGGGTCATCCTTGTTTAGCTCAACCTCGAGCTCCTCTTCCGCCACTTCTTCCTGATACAATAACCCATCTCCATCCTCGTCAAAATTAGGGAAGTCTTTGATATCCATTACACCTGCAGCTATCAACTGCTTTGCCTCCCACTTTTCAGGTGAACTCATCCTCTTTGATGGCCTCCTTGATCTCACATTTTCATCTTCTTCCACAATCGTAATACCCGAAAGCTCGGTTCTTCTTGCTAGCCCATCATTACCTACACTGGTTTGATTCGCCCTAAATGCTTCATCATCAGCCTTCTTTTTCATAGGCAACAAATCTTTCCCAGTTTTCTGATCAACATCCCTCATCGCCAAACTCAATTTTTGACCTGAAATCGATATCACCTTCACATACACTTCTTGATCGCGCTTTATCACTTCTTTTGCATTAGCGACCCGCCTACTAGCAATCTATGAAACATGCACCAAACCCTCTATGCCTTCAAAATCCAAAAGATGAACAAAGCACCCTGTATCCATGACCCTAGACACCCTCCCTTTGTATACTCCTCATCCAACTGTTTCCTGGGACCTCCTTTTCTGTCATCGTAGTCACTTCTTTCATCGTCGCTTCCCCTGTTTTTTTCTCTACCTCTCCTATCTCTTCTACAGCTAAAATTCCTCCTTCCATCATCATCATCGAAAATTTTCTCTCCGTCTCCTCTATCCCTGTCTCGCCTACTACTGTAATCTCTATCTCTATCCCTGTTTTTTCTTTCTTCTCTTTCTTGAATCCTTGCCTTCTCCTATGCTTCTTTTTCAGTCTCCCTTTGCAACTCCTTCACCCTCTCTCTATCATCAGCTTTAGCAAGTGCAAAATATGGCTGATTTTTCTTGTCACTGGAGTCAATGGACTTTCTGCTCTTGGATCTGGATGGCAATATAGCGTGAATGATAGTGAGAAGATTTTTCATGAAATAATCCGGAAGCTCAACTCCGTTCTCCTTCAGCGTTCTGTCAAATTCGTCAATTGAATCAGATTCGCGACCCAACTTAGTGATGAACTCAGCCGGAGCCTTGTCAGAGACTCCAAGATTCGACCCTAACTCATTGCAGACCGGGGATACTACCGAGAGATACTCGAGTTTCTTCAGGTGTGTAGCCTCAGATAGCATTTCTGATGGTGAGGAAAAATTAGGGTTTTTGATATTTGGGGAAAACAATAACAAAAAAAATCACGAACAATAAATAACCTACACGATTAATTCACGGCGAAGGAATCAGATGATATGCTTTGACTATTGGTTTCTTGTATTAAAGCAGTGTTTTGCGGACCGGAAATAGAAGGAAGGTAGGGAGAAGAAAATATGCGGCCGAGCGGACTGGAAATAGAAGGAGGAAGGGGGGGAGAAGAAAATATGCGGCCGAACAGTGCTTTGCGGACTAGAAGCAGAAGGAGGAAGGTGAGGAGAAGAAAATATGTGGCTGATTGTTAAGACGGTTGATTGAGTAATCTCAGAGTTTAATTTATTTTGTTTTTGTATAAAAGGGGAAGGAACTCGGATTAGATACTAAGGGGCCGTTTGGCAAGCTAAATGGGCCAGTCCAACGCGTCCGTTGTGGTCTGACGCGTCAATTTCAACAGCCAGATTTTGATCTGTTTCGCTTAATTAATTAATTTAGATTTTTATAAACTTTAAAAATTAATAACTTATGTTAATGAGATCCGTTTTAGACGCTGTTTTTTGCGTTGCGATCGTATCGAAGTGCTCTACGTAATGGAATTGGTTTGAACTGAATCAGAGTAATATATGATTTTTCAGTTTATTCATTTATGTATATATTTGTGTAAATTATTGATACGTATTATTTGTTTTTATTTGTTAAAAACAAATAATAAATTAATAAACAAAAATTCGATTAAATTTAAAAACAATAATAAAAATGAACCGCTTAAATGGTCCGTTTGAACCCGCAAACACATTCTGCGCTAACTAAAATACCCCGCTAAAATACCCTGTTGAAATACCCCGCTGTAACACCCCGCTTCCGCTTCACTCAAACGCACCATAAGAAGTGGAAAGTTACTAAGGTGTCGTTCGCAGCCAAAAAATGGCATGTTATCGTTTGTGTGGCGTCGGACGTGTACCACGCCCATCAACAGTTAAAAGGAACAATGTCGAACGTTAGAAATTGGACCGTTAGCTTCCGATGCAACATCGCACTGATAGACGAAAGCAAAATCCGACGATATAGCAAAAAGTTGTTTAATATCAGGTCTTGTAGCTCAACGCCATACAAAAGAATACCAAACTTTTCTGATAAAATAAGGTGGTGCCAACAAGTAGGATTTTCATGTCATTTTGTTATTTTATTTCTGTTATGTTTGGTTTTTTTTTTTATGAAATGTACTAGTTTTTTTATATGCAATCAGTATTTAATTTTCAAATCAAAATAATAATTGAAAAACACATTATACAAATACCACGCTTGAATACTTCGTTTGCAACAAAAAAACGCATTCTTCGTTCACTAACGTGTTCTGCTCAAATGCCACGCTCAAATACTTCGTTATCGTTCGCAAAAAATGCACCTATTTCTTTTATGTTGTAGATATCATGTTAGGTATCGCAGTAGAAAATGCACGCTACCGTTGCGGAGGCGGCGGACGAGTGCCACGTCCACCAATGGTCGAAAGCCACAATGAGGAACGATAGAAATTGAACCGTTAGTGTTCGACATGTCCGACGTGTCGGATGCTAACATTCCAATTTCTAACGTTCTATCTCCTTCTCCCTCATACATAACACCTCCCCCTCCTTCTTCCAACTCTCCACACTTTTAACATACCACGCTCAAATACCCTTCCGGTAAAATACGGGACATTACAGGTATGTCCCTTCCGGTGGATCTCCAAGGACCCACACATCCTACCCGTGCTAACGAAAAACTATTCAAAGAGCTAAATGATCGCCCTACCATCCAATCTAGACAAACATGTGGTCCCTCATCCAATGACTCGATAGTAAAAGGTCACTGGCCTCTTGGCTTAGCTCCAATCTTTCCTGCATACGTTACGACTGGCAATGACATATATCCAACGATCTACCATCCTTTGTTGGGTCTCGACCACGAAGCTTCCCCCATTGAGGTAGCCGCAGAATCATCCTAAGAACATCCCATTCAGTCTTTAGGCTGTCAATCATCAATGATGCAGCCAAGGCATATTCACCGGATGGAACCGTACAGTCCATACCTCTATAGATACAGCTTCATTAAGCCTACCACAGAGGGTCATCATGGAGTATCCTCATGTCCCGTAAAAGCCCCGCACTTCCTTCCAGTCCCGTCATGCAATAAATTGGACATGCTTGTAACGACCCGCATTTTTCAGCGATATAATAATTAATTTATTTAATTATTTAAAAAGTGATTTAGACAATTAAATGGTCATTAATTAAATAATAGTGAATATTTAATTATAATAATAATTAAATAATATATTTAATTCTGAAATAATCAGAATTTGCTGAAATGGCAATATGGTGTGAATTGGGCAATTCAAAATATATAATTCAGTTTAGTATTGAATTAGATTGGCGAAAATATTTAAATAACGACAGTTTGAACGTATAATTATATTATAATTAAAATCGAGCTCGAAATGGCGCTGTAGTTCGTAATTTGGCGATTCGAACTTCAATTGAATATACATAAGTCGTTTTAAGTCGGATTTCTGTGAAACAAGAAACGTTCAGAGCTGGTGAAGTATATTTTTCTAGTGGAAGAGAAAAATCGGGATTTCGTCATGTAGATTTTGATTTATGTCCAAATCAAATTTTAGAAAATTCACTGTGGAATTCCTTTATAATTTATAATGATTTATTTATATTTTAAAAAGGAATATCATTATAAAACGAATATCAATTTATATCGGGATTTGAAATATCGAGTTAGAACTTCATCTAGGAATATTCTGAAGCTGTATGATATTCTGTTGTGAATATATATGATAATATTTATTTATAAATATTAATTTTAATTATTTTTAAATATATTTAAAAGGGTTATTTAGAGCTTTAAAAATAGCCAGTTTTGCCAACGACATCGGAATTCGACGAAACTAATTTTGTTGGATCCGCAATATTAAATTGTTGCTAGATTTCAATTTTCGTGATTTTTGAAGTCAGTATGTGGCCGTACGGATTTTTAAAGTGAAAAATATTCGGTATTTTGATGATTAAAAATACGCTGAGTGAGCAAATGAAGTCAAAATTCGACGAAACCAGTTTCGTTGGGACCGTAATGTCTAACTGTAGCTGCATGTCCAGTTTCGTGATTTTTGGGTATCATGTGTGACCGCAGGAATTTTTAAGGACAATTACAAGAAGCTTTGAAATAGAAATTAATAAAATATAAAAAAAATATCCTAACTTATGAACCCAAACAGTACACGTCTTCTCCCTTCTCAGCCACACCCTCACCTTTTTAAATACAAAAAATCTGCCGTGATTCTTTTTGTTTTCAAATGTGAGAAACCATCTTCAAAAATTCCAAGAAATCAAAATAAAATTCCATAAATCTTAATTCCTATATATTCGAGTTCCTGCAAATATGCTCTTCGATTGGGTAACCCTTCTGTCATGCTCGATCGTGCTGGGTCAACGCTCATTCTTGTTCTATGATCTAGGGTTGACGATTGTAGGTTCTTGAAGCATCAATGGGTAATTTTGATGTTAGATTCGGACTTAAGAAGAGAAACCCGAGTTCCACGTCAAAAGGGTTCGGTGTTTCACTGGGTGGTGCGTACAGGTCAAAGCGACGGAAATTCCAAGGGGGCATCGAGTACAAGTCTTTGGGTATAATTGCGAAGAGGGTTAGAAGAGAGGGAGAGTGGTAGTCTTGGTGGTTGAATTCATGGTTTGTAGAGGGAGAACGAGACGAAGAATCGACCGTGGAAAATGTGAAGTACAGGAGCATACGGGTTTAAGGTATTGGGAAAGAAAGAGTGGAAGCGGGTTTGGGCTTGGTAGGAGGAAGGTGGGTCGAAGAAAAAGAGGTTAAGGCCCATTTTAAAAGTTCATGTTTTAATTAATTCAAATGTAGACAAACTTCTAAATATCGTAACTTTGTCATACGGTAATGAAATTCAGCGAAACAAGATCCGTTGGGATCGTATGGACGGTGGCTACGCATGGAGCTGACTGGGTGTGAATTCGAGCTCGTTAAAATTTATGGGGAAATAAATTGTCTGTCTGAATCGAGCGATGGTTATCGTTATTAACGATGATCGTCCAATGTGAGTAAAACTCACCAATTCTGAACAGTTATATTTTTATAACGTACTCTTAGAGCTGATAATTATCTGTTGATTGCTGTGTGATAACTGTTTAGTTGAATTGCTTGTGTATTGGTTGAAATCATAGATAACGATATATATATATATAAATCGTTAATCAAATATTGATTCTGTTTAGCAGAATATTTCATATTGAAACAAAATAGATGTTAATTACACTGTTTAACATCTGTGATGCAGGGAAACAGGTTGGAGGGGTCCAACTGTACTCCTCAATATTTATAATACTGTTATGTTCATATATTGTGTTATATGATGTGATATGAAATCTGTTGATGATTTTATATGTTTGAATGATACCGATCAATGTTATATGGTATGTTAAATACCATAAGAAATACTGGGATGTAACAAGGAGATTTTCAAAGTATATTTTGAAAATAAATTATTGATATAAAATCAATGGATTTTATATATAAAAGGAAAAGGATTTTATAAAAGGAAGTAATTATAAAATCAATCAAATATAAAGGAAAAGGATTTTATAAAAGGAAGTAATTATAAAATCAATCAAATATAAAGGAAAATAATTGTGAAATCAAATATAAAGGAAAATATTTGTGAAATCAAATATAAAGGAAAATATTTGTGTAATCAAATATAAAGGGATAATATTTGTGAAATCAAATATAAAGGAAAATATTTGTGAAATCAAATATAAAGGAAAATATTTGTAAAATAAATAAAAAGGGAATAAATTGTGAAAACAAATATAAAAGAAAATATTTGTTAAATAAATAGAAAAGATAAAAGAAATATTTATTTGTTAAATAAATAGAATTGAAAAGGGAATAGTTATTTATTAAGTAAACAAATAGAAAAGGAATAAATCAAAGGAGTTAATTCAAAAGAGTAAATCGAAAGAGTTAATCGAAAGAGTTAATCGAAATGAGTTAATGAATATTAGTTATTCGATTAGAGTTAATCGAATAGAGTAAATAAGTTAGAGTTAACCAGCTAGGGTTAATCAATTAGGGTTGACCAGTTAGAGTTGATCAGTTAGAGTTAACCAGTTAGAGTTAATCAATTAGGGTTGACCAGTAGAGTTAATCAATTAGGGTTGACCAGTTAGAGTTGATCAATTAGAGTTAACCAGTTAGAGTTAACCAGTTAGAGTTAGATTTAACCAATAGAGTAATTAAATAGAGTTAGTCGAATTAGAATAAATCGATTAGAGTTAGTCAAATTAGGAGTTATCAAATATTAGTTATTCGAATCGATTTAAAAGGAGTTATCAAATCTAGTTATTCGAAAGGAGTTATCGAATCTAGTTATTCGAGAGGAGTTATTGAATATTAGTTATTTGAAAGGATTTAATCGATTATGGTTTATTCGAAAGGAGTTAATCGATTATGGTTTATTCGAGAGGAGTTAATCGATGTTAGTAATTCGAAAAGGAGTTAATCAAATTTAGTTATTCGAAAGTGAGATTATCGAATATAGTTATTCGAAAGGAGATTATCGAATATAGCGTATTCGAAAGAAAGAGATCGAATGTAGTTTATTCAAAAGAGTGAGTTAATCGAATATAAGTTATTCGAAGTGAGTTAATCGAATATAAGTTATTCAAAGAGAGATAATTGAATATAGGTTATTCGAAGAAGAGTTAATCAAATAGAGATTACTCGAAAAGAGTTAATCAGCGAATTCGATTATATCGAATTCGGGAAAGTATTATTTACTTTCCTGTTTTTAAATCAAGATTTATTTATTTATAAATCAGGTGTTTATTTATTTATTCACATTAAAGAATAAAAGTTATAATTGAAGTTAGATATTTCAAAAGTAGGGATTATAACGTTATCGTTATAACTAATGTTTTCAATAAAGAAGTGGATTCATAAATTGAATCCGAGCGAGACGTAAAGATGTTTGTTAAAGGTTTAAAAGACAAACTTTGACTATTTCGAAGTTAAAACGTTGTTCAGTTAAGGTCTGAGAGGTAATTATACCCCAACTTGATTAACTTCCTTCTTAACTAAGGAATGGTAAGGTTTGATAGTAAAGGATGGTTAAGTGAATTTAGTTAATGAGCATAATGGTTTGAGTTGGCATAGCGATGTTTTATTTAAACATCAGTTTAAATCAAGTGAAGGGGTTTTGGAAATGTTTTTCCAAATAAGAAGCAGAAATGTTTTCTGATAATAGATAATAAGAATTTAGAATATATGGAAATATGAGATAAATAAATTAATGAACTAAAGAGATAAATGTTCAATGATGATTGATCGATAAAACTTCCATTTGGAAATAATATCGTTGTCACACATGTTTTTCTTTGATAGTTAACTCACCGACTATCGAAGTTTTCGACCATTTTAACGTTGTTAACATGGAGAGACCGGTTGGATTATTATCCGAAGAACCACTCCGTATTGGCATAAGCGTTGCGAATCATATATGCCAAAGATAATTGAAGACGGAGTAAAGTGCAAGGGATGTTGTATAAATCTTAGGTAAAGATTTCCTAAGATGGTTGTACTGAATAGTGCCTTCGGTTTGTCCAGTCCCAGGACAACCTGTATGGAAGAATGTCTGACAAAGTATATTTAATAGATCGCGTAAGTTGATCTCTTCAAACGTATTTACGTTTGGTGGCGGAGGAATTCGTTTCTCTTAGCTGTATACCCGTGGTATTTTTTGGGAAATCAATTTGTGATTGGCGGGTATGACGATGTGACATTCAAAGTGAATAAACATGTGATATGTCAAAGATAAGCGCAGCATCTAGCCTCACAACCGGGAAATGACAAAAGTCAGGTAGGCAGCATGGCTATGTAGGTCGCACCCATTAGGGTGTATAATCAGCTGATCTAGAGTTTCATTTACTTCTAAAAATCTATTGTCGATGTTGTCCCATTCGGGAAATGGTTGCTGATTCCAACCGTTGGTGATATACATTCGATACACTCAAGCGAAATGAGTGGTCGGTCGTGTGTGGTCGGGTTGCAAGATGTTCTTGTTGAACCCAGTATATTCCTCTCTAGAGGTACACTAGCGAAAGGTGGTTCCATACCTTGTCATAGTTGGAAATCCATTACCCAATATGTGCTTGCGGTTTTGATTGTATACTATATATGTAGAACGTGAGATGAAAGCGTTTCTGCTAGATGATTATTATATTGTTGTTGATAGACATTATTATAATATCAAAAGGTTTTTGATATAAAGATATTTTGGATTATCATAAGGGAAAAACCCGTTCCGTTATACGGCGTGGTCTTACGAGATATCTTTTACTTGTTCAAATTGTTTGAACTGTTTTACTCATACCAGTCCCATGACTGACCCAGAGTTTATTTGTTTTGTTTTCCCTAAACTCTTGGGTGCCCAATTTTGTACGGGCAGTCAAGTAGTCGGGATTTACAGATACTTGAAGAGTTGGAGCAGGAGGCTTCAGGATCATATAACTATTGTTTATTTCCGCTGTGTTGTAAGTGCTGTACTTTGGAAATGATATGTATATTCAAGTACAGATTTATATTTCAAAATTTTGATATATATTATATGTTATTCGTTCCGCTGTGAGGTTCGTGTTACTCTGATGTTGTGTTCTTCTTCTTCTTCTTCTTCTATTCTAAGTTTCTACCTTATATATTCTCACCCTCTAACTTCTTTCATTAACTACCGGTATTTTCGATCCTTGGATGTTCGATATGTGTTGTATATCGGATAACCAAGATCGCTTTTTTTCTAGGTCGTTACAATTGGTATCATAGCTTAAGGTTTCGTTATTACCTTGGCTCTGTGGCGTGACTCAGTAGAGATGGGGTTAGTAATACCCTAGATTGAGTTTGAGTGTATATATACGAGAGCGTATTTGTTATTCAATGTAAGACTGTTCTATATTATGGGGATTTATTGGTTGAGTTGTTTATGTGTTCTGGTCGATTAGTTTGATCCACTGTATCGGTAGGAGTTTATAAACACTTGAATACGATGAACCGACATGGTATGTTTTGAAAAGAGGGTAAATGAAATAATTTTTCCCAAATTATATTTTGATATAAAGGATTTATATTGGGATGATTATAATATATAGGATATATTGGTTGTTATTATAATCGAATAAGATTATAAAAATGTGAAATGGTTATGTAAATAACTGATTAAAATTAAATAAGCATAATGAATTGAATTAAATCTGAAATTTAAACCCTGGAATTTGAAAGGTGTTTGTAAATGGAGTTAAATTAAGTATATGAGAATTTTAAAATCCTGAGAGATTTTAAATTATTTTACAAACATTGGAAGGATGTTTTGAGATGTATTTCAAAATAGAAGTGTTAGAAATGGTTTTGAAAGTGATATAGTATTGAACTCACTTCGAAAGTTGGAAATAGATTCTGATGATGATCATGACATCATCGGTGTTCAATTTCGAGTTGTAAGTGACGGATTACTACCGATTTTTTTTTGAATTGTTTTGAGAGAAACAAGTTGTTTGAAATCCAAAAAGGAATATTTGGTTTTAGAAAAGCAAAGCTGTTTAAAACTCCCAGGAAGAGACTGATTGAATTAAAAACAAATTTAAATAGAAATTTGTGAAACCAAGCTGGAACTGAATTGAAACCAATTAACTGGAAATTGAATTGGATACGATATATCAAGTAGAATCAGATTTTGAATAATGAGATAGAATCTGAAATGGTATTGGATTGATGAGTTAAGAATTTAAAAATCGAAAATGGAACTTTGATTTGAAATTGAATTCGACTTAGGTATAAGCGAATGGTTGGATTTGTGGATAAAAACAGATTGGAATTTGATTGGGATGACCCTTGTATTTGCTGAGTTGATAACAGGCGGAAAGGATATAATGATATGAAGACAAAAAGGTACAAGTTTATATTTCTATTGGATATAAGATTTATGAGCCGAATTGGCAAGCTGCTTGGCTGTTTGACTTTCATTTGGGTTGGAGATGGCCCAGAGAGGCGAGTTGGAGTTCGACCTATTGACCAGTACAGAGGAGGTGCTGGCGAAATTTTTCAGAATTTTTGAAAATTTTAGTTATCAGAATAAATTAATAATTTAATTGAAATTAAATTGGTTCAGTTGGAAACTGAAGTTGAGAAGTGAACGAATAAATTTTAACCAGTCAATAGAGATGTTTCCTACCTTAGCAATTTCGAGGACGAAATTATTTTAAGTGGGGAAGAATGTAAAGACCCGCATTTTTCAGCGATATAATCATTAATTTATTTAATTATTTAAAAAGTGATTTAGAGAATAAAATGGTCGTTAATTAAATAACAGTGAATATTTAATTAAAATAATAATTAAATAATATATTTAATTTTGAAATAATCAGAATTTGATGAAATGGCAATATGGTGTGAATTGGGCAATTCAAAATATATAATTCAGTTTAGTATTGAATTAGATTGGCGAATATATTTAAATAACGACAGTTTGAACGTATAATTATATTATAATTAAAATCGAGCTCGAAATGGCGCTGCAGTTCGTAATTTGGCGATTCGAACTTTAATTGAATATACATAAGCCGTTTTAAGTCGGATTTCTATGAAACAAGAAACGTTCAGAGCTGGTGAAGTATATTTTTCTAGTGGAAGAGAAATATCGGGATTTCATCGTGTAGATTTTGATTTATGTCCAAATCAAATTTTAGAAAAGTCACTGTGGAATTCTTTTATAATTTATAACGATTTATTTACATTTTAAAAAGGAATTTCATTATAAATCGATTATCGATTTATATCGGGATTTGAAATATCAAGTTAGAACATCATCTAGGAATATTCTAAAGCTGTATGATATTCTGTTATGAATGTATATGATAATATTTATTTATAAATATTAAATTTAATTATTTTTAAATATATTTATATATTTAAAAGGGTTATTTCGAGCTTTAAAAATAGCCAATTTTTCCAACGACCTCGGAATTCGACGAAACTGATTTTGTTGGATCCGCAATATTAAATTGTTGCTAGATTTCAGTTTTCTTGATTTTTGAAGTCAGTATGTTACCGTACATATTTTTAAAGTGAAAAACAATCAGTACTTTGACGGTTAAAAATACGCTGTGTGAGCAAACAAAGTCGGAATTCGACGAAACCAGTTTCGTTGGGCTCGTAATGTCAAACTGTAGCTGCATGTCCAGTTTCGTGATTTTTGGGTATCATGTGTGACCGCAGGAATTTTTCAGGACAATTACAAGCAGCGTTGTAATAGAAATTAATAAAATATAAAAAATCCTAACTATGAACCCAAACAGTACACGTCTTCTCCATTCTCAGCCAAACCCTCACCTTTTTAAACATATAAAATCCGTCGCTGTTCCTTTTGTTTTCAAACGTGAGAAACCATCTTCAAAAATTCCAAGAAATCAAAATAAAATTCCATAAATCTTAATTCATGTATATTCGAGTTCCTGCAGTTATGCTCTTCGATTGGGTAACCCTTCTGTTGTGCTCGATCGTGTTGGGTTGACGCTCGTTCTTGTTCTGCGATCTAAGGTTGACAATGTAGGTTCTTGAAGCATCAATGGGTAATTTTGATGTTAGATTCGGATTCAAGAAGAGAAACCGCACCTTGTGTGGGTTTTTGGTCGAGTTCCACATCAAAAAGGTTCAGTGGTTTCAATGGGTGGTGCGTACAGGTCAAAGCGACGGAAATGCCAAGGAGGCATCAAGTTCAAGTCTTTGGGTATGATTGCGAAGAGGGTTTGAAGAGAGGGAGAGTGGTAGTCTCGGTGGTTGGATTCATGGTTTGTATAGGGAAAATGAGATGAAGAATCGGCAATGGAAAATGTGAAGTACAGGAGCATACGGGTTTAAGGTATTGGGGAAGAAAGAGTGGAAGTGGGTCTGGGCTTGGTAGGAGGAAGGTGGGTTGAAGAAAAAGGGGTTAAGGCCCATTTTAAAAGTTCATGTTTTAATTAATTCAAATGTATACAAACTTCTAAATATCGTAACTTTGTCATATGGTAATGAAACTCAGCGAAACAAGATCCGTTAGGATCGTATGGACGGTGGCTATGTCATAGAACCGACTGGGTGTGAATTCGAGCTCGTTACAATTTATGGCAAAATAAATTGTCTGTCTGAATCGAGCGATGGTTATCGTTATTAACGATGATCGTCCAATGTGAGTAAAACTCACCAACTCTGAACAGTTATATTTTTATAATGTATTCTTAGAGTTGAAAATTATCTGTTGATTGCTGTGTGTTAACTGTTTGGTTGAATTGCTTGTGTATTGGCTGAAATCATAGATAAAGATATATGTATAAATCGTTAATCAAATATTGATTCTGTTTAGCAGGATATTTCATATTGAAACGAAATAGATGTTAATTATACTGTTTAACATCTGTGATGCAGGGAAACAGTTTGGAGGGGTCCAACTGGACTCCTCAATATTTATACTGTTGTTCTGTTCATATATTGTGTTATATGAAATCTGTTGATGATTTTATATGTTTGAATGATACCGATCATTGTTATATGGTACGTTAAATACCATAAGAAATACTAGGATGTAACAAGGAGATTTTCAAATTATATTTTGAAAATAAATTATTTATATAAAATCAATGGATTTTATATATAAAAGGAAAAGGATTTTATAAAAGGAAGTAACTATAAAGTCAATCAAATATAAAGGAAAAGGATTTTATAAAAGGAAGTAATTATAAAATCAATCAAATATAAAGGAAAATATTTGTGAAATCAAATATAAAGCGAAAATATTTGTGAAATCAAATATAAAGGAAAATATTTGTGAAATTAAATATAAAGGAAAATATTTGTAAAACAAATAAAAAGGGAATAAATTGTGAAAACAAATATAAAAGAAAGTATTTGTTAAATAAATAGAAAAGATAAAAGAAATATTTATTTGCTAAATAAATAGAATTGAAAAGGGAATAGTTATTTGTTAAGTAAACAAATAGAAAAGGAATAAATCAAAGGAGTTAATTTAAAAGAGTAAATCGAAAGAGTTAATCGAAATGAGTTAATCGAATATTAGTTATTCGATTAGAGTTAATCGAATAGAGTAAATGAGTTAGAGTTAACCAGATAGGGTTAATCAATTAGGGTTGACCAGTTAGAGTTGATCAGTTAGAGTTAACCAGTTAGAGTTAATATCAATTAGGGTTGACTAGTAGAGTTAATCAATTAGGGTTGACCAGTTAGAGTTGATCAGTTAGAGTTAACCAGTTAGAGTTAATCAATTAGGGTTGACCAGTAGAGTTAATCAATTAGGGTTGACCAGTTAGAGTTGATCAGTTAGAGTTAACCAGTTAGAGTTAGAGTTAACCAGTTAGAGTTAGTGTTAACCAATAGAGTAATTAAATAGAGTTAATAAAATTAGATTAAATCGATTAGAGTTAGTCGAATTAGGAGTTATCGAATATTAGTTATTCGAATCGAGTTAAAAGGAGTTATCGAATCTAGATATTCGAAAGGAGTTATCGAATCTAGTTATTCGAAAGGAGTTATCGAATATTAGTTATTCGAAAGGAGTTAATCGATTATGGTTTATTCGAAAGGAGTTAATCGATGTTAGTTATTCGAAAAGGAGTTAATCAATGTTAGTTATTGGAAAAGGAGTTAATCGAATTTAGTTATTCGAAAGTGAGATTATCGAATATAGTTATTCGAAAGAAGATTATCGAATATAGCGTATTCGAAAGAAAGAGATCGAATGTAGTTTATTCGAAAGAGTGAGTTAATCGAATATAAGTTATTCGAAGTGAGTTAATCGAATATAAGTTATTCAAAGAGAAATAATCGAATATAGGTTACTCGAAGAAGAGTTAATCAAATAGAGATTACTCGAAGAGAGTTAATCGGCGAATTCGATTTTATCAAATTCGGGAAAGTATTATTTACTTTCCGGTTTTTAAATCAAGATTTATTTATTTATAAATCAGGTGTTTATTTATTTATTCACATTAAAGAATAAAAGTTATAATTGAAGTTAGATATTTCTAAAGTAGGGATTATAACGTTATCGTTATAACCAATGTTTTCAATAAAGAAGTGGATTCGTAAATTGAATCCGAGCGAGACGTAAAGAAGTTTGTTAAATGTTTAAAAGATAAACTTTGACTATTTCGAAGTTAAAACGTTGTTCAGTTAAGGTCTGAGAGGTAATTATACCCCAACTTGATTGACTTCCTTCTTAACTAAGGAATGGTAAGGTTTGATAGTAAATGATGGTTAAGTGAATTTAGTTAGTGAGCGTAATGGTTTGAGTTGGCATAACGGTGTTTTATTTAAACATTAGTTTAAATCCAGTGAAGGAGTTTTGGAAATGTTTTTCCAAATAAGAATCAGAAATTTTTTCTAATAATAGATAATAAGAATTTAGAATATATGGAAACAGGAGGTAAATAAATTAATGAACTAAAGAGATAAATGTTCAATGATGATTGATCGATAAAATTTCCATTTGGAAATAATATCGTTGTTTGCACACGTGTTTTTCTTTGATAGTTAACTAATCGAATATCGAAGTTTTCAACCATTTTAACGTTGTTAATATGGAGAGACCGGTTGGATTATTATCCGAAGAACCACTCCATATTGGCATAAGCGTTGTGAATCATATATGCCAAAGATAATTGAAGATGGAGTAAAGTGCAAGGGCTGTTGTATAAATCTTAGGTAAAGATTTCCTAAGATGGTTGTACTGAATAGTGCCTTCGGTTTGGCCAGTCCTAGGACGACCTGTATGGAAGAATGTATGACAGAGTATATTTAATAGATTGCGTAAGTTGATCTCTTCAAACGTATTTACGTTTGGTGGCAGAGGAATTCGTTTCTCTTAGCTGTATACCCGTGGTATTTTTGGGGAAATCAATTTGTGATTGGCGGGTATGACGATGTGACATTCAATGTGAATAAACATGTGATCTGTCAGAGATAAGCGCGACCTCTAGCCTCACAACTGGGAAATGACAAAAGTCGGGCAGGCAGCATGGCTATGTAGGTCGCACCTATTAGGGTGTATAATCACCTGATCTAGAGTTTCATTTACTTCTAAAAATCTATTGTCGATGTTGTCCCATTCGGGAAACGGTTGCTGATCCCAACCGTTGGTGATATATATTCGATACACTCAAGCGAAATGAGTGGTCGGTCATGTGTGGCTGGGTTGCAAGACGTTCTTGTTGAACCCAGTGTATTCCTCTCTAGAGGTACACTAGCGAAAGGTGGTTCCATACCTTGTCATAGTTGGAAATCCATTACCCAATACGTGCTTGCGGTTTTGATTGTATACTATATATGTAGAACGTGAGATGAAAGCGTTTCTGCTAGATGATTATTATATTGTGGTTGATAGACATTATTATAATATCAAAAGGTTTTTGATATAAAGATATTTTGGATTATCATAAGGGAAAAACCCGTTCCCTTATACGGCGTGGTCATATGAGATATCGTTTACTTGTTCAAACTGTTTGAACTGTTTTACTCATACCAGTCTCATGACTGACCCAGAGTTTATTTGTTTTGTTTTCCCTAAATTCTTGGGTGCCCAATTTTGTACGGCCAGTCAAGTAGTCGGTATTTATAGATACTTGAAGAGCTGGAGCAGGAGGCTACAGGATCATATAACTATTTTTTATTTCCGTTGTGTTGTAAGTGATGTACTTTGGAAATGATATGTATATTCAAGTACAGATTTATATTTCAAAATTTTGATATATATTATATGTTATTCGTTCCGCTGTGAGGTTCGTGTTACTCTGATGTTGTGTTCTTCTTCTTCTTCTTCTTCTATTCTAAGTTTCTATCTTATCTATTCTTACCCTCTAACTTCTTTCATTAACTACCGGTATTTTCAATCCTTGGATGTTCGATATGTGATGTATATCGAATAACTAAGATCGCCTTTTTCCGGGTCGTTACAATGCTCCTCTAAGCCAATCAAAATTATTCCCTGTTGTCTAAGTTTATTTATAATAAGCCTCTTACTTTCCATTTCATATTTTTATTATAACCTGTGTGTTATTGTCCTACTTGTCCCTATGACAAGTCTACCTATCATATTACATTTCTGTGTGGTATAATTTATTGCAATAGGTTATATTCCTCATTCATTACATACTTCATATGTTTCTTATTAATTTACATAACCCTTTTTTATGACATTAATCTACTTACCGTTTTCGTAAGTTTACACAATAAACCTTATATATCTCTTTTTTATTTCTTTTCCTAACCTCTTTCAGTTATGTTACCTTTCTTTTTCATTTTTGCAATTTATTCTTTTTAGGAAGTTAGGCCTATTCTAAACTGATTGGTTACAATAACTGTGATAAAATTCATTTTCGTATTTTCAGATAATTACTATAATAGGAACCCATGATTGCAAAACATTTCTTTTCTTATTTTTATGGTCATCAAATTAGTGCGCAATACAGTTAACTTCCTTATTTCACACAAATCTCCATTTATTAATAATTTCAGTTTGCAATCATGTTTCATATTTTTCTTTATTTAACAAACCATGCAAATACATTTCTTTTTTTTCCTAACTAATCAATCTAGGCTATTCCTAACTTTTCAGATTTATAGGTATATATGGATTTATGTCTTCTTCTTTTTATTGTTTCCAAATCTAACATATTTTCTGTACTTAAGTACGTTTTGGACTATACCAATTTTTCATCTCTATCATTATTTCATTTTAAATCTGAAAGTTGATTCCTCACAAATAGTATGAAAATTCTCAGATCTCCCCTTGTGTTACAATATTAGCACAATATATTCTTTTAACCCTAAATCATCATATTTTTTCCTTTTTGTTCATAATTTCGGTTAATTTGCGTAAAACCATAATTCAATTAATTTGCATCAAACTACAATTCAATTATTCTGCGTCTAACCACAATTTTATTCAGTTTTGCACATAACTAAAATCTAACATAAATTGTATATTCTAACGTAGAAGAGGGGAAAAGAAGAAGAACATATTGTAAATTCCAACAGAAATCAAATGATACTTATCGGAAAATATAATTTAAGTTCACTCACCTGATATTTTCGCTTTAATATTTTGGATCTTATTTAGATCTGCACTGCTTTCTCTTCAATTCGGATTTATATATTCGTTTTAACTGAGGATCCGGGCATCTATAGTTTAAATCTACAATCTTCTTCTCCAAATCTTGAATCAGAAATCCTAAAACTAATATATATTTATTTTCTGAAGAATTTGGAGGAGAAAAGAAATGGCAGAGCTCTGGCGTCCTCTCAGTAAACATGAGTTGGAGGCTAAGCTCTTTTGATTTATTTATAGGTACTTAGAGAAACCTTGTCCATTGGATTTAAATAAATAAAATCGGAGTCGTTTAAAATGTTCAAATCACCCAGTATTGAGTCAACCCAAGTTCCAGGTGGGTCGACCCACTTGTTGCATGGGTCGACCCATTAACTGGGTCACTTACGTGATTTGCGCTTCAATTTATTTTTTACTTCAATGTTGCACTTAAGTTACATTCTTGCCTATTTCTCTTCCCTTATATTAATATCTTCAGTTTGTGTTACATGTTTCAGATTTCAAATTAAAATTTTGTGTATATTTTTGCATACAACTTCATAAAATTTCAATTTTTAGTAGCTTGTAATTCTTGTTTCTTAAACGTTATTATTAACGTTATTAGTTCATTGATTCTTTCCGTTTTTAATATGCCTTCAAATTTCAAACATCGTCATTCTCTTGCATATTTTCATTCATTCCACATTTATTACATTCCGTTTAAGTTTACGCTTTAAATTTCAAGTTTGAATCTATGCGTATATTTACGCATAACTCCATTTATTTTCAAAATTCAAACAACGTTGTCCCGACATTTATTTCTTACTTGTTTTGATTAATTGCATGTTATTTTTGAATTTCATGTCTACATATATACACAGATATATACACATACGTACATATATACACACACTCTCATCGGTATATAATTTTTTTATAAGTACATACACATACACTTTTCTCTTAGAACATGCATCTTTTTGGTTTGTGCTTTAATATTTTGGATCTGTGCTTCTTCTTCGGATTTTATAGATTCGTTTTGACTGAGGATCTCGGCATCTACAGTTTAAATCTACAACCTTTTTCTCTAAATCTTGTCAGAAATCCTAAAACTAACATGTATTTATTTTCTGAAGAATTTGGAGGAGAAAATAACTGGTAGAGCTTTGTCGTCCTCTCAGAAAATATGAGTTAGAGTTTAACGACCCGGATTTTCAGCCGTTGAGTTCTGAATATTTAAATTGGTTTAAATATTTTATTTGAATTATATATAGGAATATATATAGGAATTTATTTAATAAAACGATATTTAAACGTATAATTTATAATATAGTTAAAACAAGTTCAAAATGGCGCGGTAGTTTGAAAATTCGATTTCAAATTTCAAATGAACGTACATGATTCAAAATAAATCGGATTTTAGCGAAACAAGAAATATTTGAATCTGTTTGAAAATATCTTTCCAACGAATGTGAAAAATCCAGATTTCATAGCGGGAATAAAAAGTTATGTTCAAATCAAATTTAGAAATAGTCGCTTTAGAATCGTATATAAGCTATAACGGTTTATTTAATATATTTAAATATCGGTTTTGAGTTTGGACAAGCCCTTTGATATGTAGTGATAACTTAATTTTAAGAATTTTACTGCAATTTTTAATTAATTAAATACACAACTTTTTATTTGGAGTATTTTGCACCATATATCAATATTTTGGGGTTTCATAATATAAGTTAAACTACCGACATTATTATATTTTTGGGATCGTGGTACATTGGTTATCACGATTATATTTTTATTTCCTTCCCTGTCAGTTGTAAATAAACATAGTTTTTCCGTAACCGGTACCGCATAGTACCTCAAATAAATATACATGTACCATCGATATTTCAAAACATGAATAAATAACAAAACTGGTTTGGCTCTTTTCTATAATTACATTATGGCATGAAATCCCATTATTTTTGGTAAAATATATATGTATGCCTTACCCTCATACCCTGTACGCCAAGCAGCAGCGTGACATCCAAACCTTTAACCCGTGCCCTCCAAGCTATTGAAAACCGTGTCAGCCACGATTTGGAAACCGTGATTGCCAAACAATTAAGGGACCGTGCTTGCCAAGCTGCTGGATATCGTGGGTGCTAAGGAAATCACATATATAAATAATGGAGCATTCTTTCTTCCATCTCTCTCGTTTACTCAGCATGTGAGAAGAAAAATAATAAATCTGAGTCATGGAAAAATCCAACGCCTCTTTCTCTAATACCAAGGCCATACGAAATCCATAACTTCCAATTGATTTTCCCATTCGCTATTATTTCAGCAAACCCAAGAAAAACTCACCTACAAAAATCAATTAAAATTTCCAAACTCAATGGAAAATGGATGGGTTCGTTATTGTGTTTGTTGGGGGTGTACAGGGCGTTGGTGACAACCGGAGTTGGTTGAGGTAGACGCTCCATTTGAGGCACGACTGACGGTGGGGGGTGCAGTTGGCTCCGGCTACGATGGGTGGGAGACACAGTTTGGAGTTGAACGGGAGGGCTTATCTTTGTTTTTTTTTTCATTATGGGTTCGCTGCTCTTGGAATTAGCATGTAAGGGAAATCATCGATAGGACGTTGTTGAGTGGGAGGAGCGTGTGAGGACTGGGAGGAGAGGAACTGTCAGGCTTTGGGTCTTGATTTAACAGGAAGAAGCTGTGTAGGTGGAAACAAAGTGCATTTATGGTGGAGGATACATAGCAGGTACGACTATGACGTTATATATTGAAGCTTGTTGTATTTGGGTTTGTATACTGGGGAGATGGACGTGAACTGGAGTATATGGGTGGATTGACGGGTTGGTGTATTGGGCAATTGAAGATGATAGAAGGGGAGTATCGCAGTGGATTTAGTTTAGGATTTACGAAATATGAAAACAGGGAAACTTGTGGGAAGATTGATGGGAAGTTGGGCCATCACCATGAAAGTACGGTACCAAGAAACAAAAGATGTCTGGGAAAGATAATGCAAGCTAAGGAGTTTTGACTGGTAATAAAAAACGTTGATTTTAATTGGTTATAATATATGTCTGGGTAATGCTGATGGATTAAAACACGGTGGTGTCTGACGAGGCTTTCAGTATAAGATGAAATAACTAAATCATGATTAAAGGGTAGGTAAACCCGTGATTTAGTGGAGGAAATTATACTGATTCTACTTGGAGATGGTACAGGTTTCAACCCACTATGTGGTTTCTATTTTGAGGATGGTAACATGGTATTTTAGATGGGAGCATGATGTGGAGGATTTCAGTTGTAAGGGGAAGGGGGTATCATCGTATTTGCTAAACATGGGACAACGATTAAGTGTTTAAAACATGGTAATTAAAAGTTAATGATGATTAGTTAACTATATACATATATATATATATGTATATTATTTTAAATCAAATTAAATCTTGTAACATCGATATGTTCGTATGTGAACAGAATTCAACGGAACAACAAGCGTTGGGATTTTGGTGGAAAATACTACGAGTACGTGTTAGTTCGAGAAGATTGGAAACAACTGGAATTACATGTGATTTCAAACGTAGGTTTGAAATTATATGGAACAATGCAGATCCATCAACTGCGAACCAAGGTGAGTAAACTCACTAACTCTACCTCATTTATATTTTTATATAAACGAGTTTTAAATTTATTTATAGCAAATTTTATACGGTGTGATGATTGATTGGTTGAAATGGTTGATAAAATGGTTGAATTGATTGATATGATTACATCGTTGATCGATTATGAGTTCTGATATTTCATATTGATGTGAAATTAATAGTATTGATGTTATTAACAACTGTGGGTGCATGGAAACAGGTTGGAGGGATCCAACTGGATTCTTCAACATTTTATTTACAGTTTTATTTATTATGATATATGATGTGATATATCACCGGTAATTGATTTTGTTGGGGTCAAATTACACTGGCCTCAAAATCTTGATATTTAATTACCATAAAAGACTTTAGCATGTAGAAAAGAGATTTGAGATTTTAAAAAAGGAAACTATTTCCAAAAATAGAAATTTTATTTCAAATGGATTTAAAATGGAAACATGTTTAATTAATATATAAAGTAGATAAATATATAAATGATGTTATAAATAAAGTAAAATATCTATCGTTGGATAATGTGAAAATATAAATTCAAGATTGAATGTATATATGCAAAGTGGAAATCGGTGATGAGGATATTTAAATTTTATACAAATGATTTATTTCTAGAAAGGATATTTAAATTTTATTTAACATGAACTATAATTTAATGTATATACGTTAAGAGGATTGATATTTCAGAAAAATTCTATGTTTTGTAAATCTAAACGGAGATTATAATGCTATTGCTATAATAAATATTTTGTAAATTTATACAGCGATTATAATGCTATCGTTATAGTAAATGTTTTGAAAATTCTAAATAGCAATTTTAACGCTGCCTTTATAATGCGATCTTAACGCTATGGTTATAATAAATGTTCTATAATTCTAGACAGCGACGGTAAGGTTGTTGTTAAAAGTAATGTTTTATAAATCAAATATTTGGAAACACCGATTATAACGCTACCATTATAATCAATATTTTTCTGTAAAGAGAGTGTATTCTTAGATCGAATCCGAGAGTCGTGTAAGCGACGTTTTGTTTAAAGTTGTGAGCTTTGACTATTTCAAAGTTGAGAATGTTGTTCAATTAAGGTCTGAGAGGTAATTATACCCCAACTTGATTGGCTTCATGATCGATGGAGGAATGGTTAAGGTTCGATGGTAAAATTTGGTTAAGCAATATGGTTAGCTAATAAATGATTAGTGGGTTGAGTTAAAACAACGATGTTTTATAACATCGCGTAAATTTGAAATGTTTTCCCAAATAAAATGGGAGATATTTTCTACACATAGAAAATGAAATGAATTGGTCAACAAGGAATTAAGAGACAGGAATTGGAAATAATAATATAATAAGGAATTGATTTAAAGGGACCCAGTGTTGTTTGATGGTTGATCGGTAGAATTTTCATTTGAAAATAGGACCATTGATTGTATGGATGTTTCTTTGATAGTTAAATCACCGACTATCAAAGTTTTAATTTATTTTATACCTCCGTTGTCAATATGGAGAGACCGGGATCAGATTTAATACCTGAAAATCACTCTGTATTGGTATAAGCATTATGAATCAACTTATGCTGAAGATTATGGAAGATGGAGAAAAATGCAAGGGCTGTTCCGTTAACCATTGGTAGAAATTTCCCAAGATGGATTAATAGAACGGTACCTTCGGTTTTTCCAGACCCAGGACAACTTGTATGGACATGTGTCTGACAGAGTATTTCCAAAGGGATTACGTACGTTGGTTCCTTCAAACGTACGAAGTTGGTGGCATGGAAGGGAAACTTCTTTAGCCTAACAATTTGAGTAATTTTGTTGGAATCAATTAGTGATTTCTGATGGATCTGACGATGTGGCATTCAAAGTGAACGGTGTGGAAGATAATTCAAACCTCAAGCCTCACAACCGGGAATTGACAAAAATCGGGCAGGTAGCATGGCTATGTGGGTCGCACCCATTAGGATGTATAATCACATAACTAGAGAAATTCCAATTGCTTCTTTAATCTATCGATGTTGTCCCTGTCGGGGAACGGTTGCTGATCCCAACCGTTGGTGATATACATTCGATACACTCAAGCGAAATGAGTGGACGGTCATATGAGGGCCGGGTTGCAAGACGTTCTTGTTGAACCCAGTGTATTAGCCTCTAGAGATACACTATCGGCAGGTGGTCCCCTACCTTGTCATGTTGGAAATCCAATCTCCAATAAGCGCCCTGTGGGTTTTGATTTTATATTATATATGGAGCGTGAGATGCAAGCGTTCCGCTAGATTCTATTTATTTGTTTTAGACACTATTATAATATCACCAGATTTTGTTATCAAAATATTTTGGGTTATCGTAAGGTAAAAACCATCCGTGTTTAGGTGTGGATCGGTCTAACGATTATCATTTCTTTCGAAAGAAATTTGAAAGTTAAACACATGTTTGGAGTTTACTCACACCAGTCCCATGACTGACCCAGAGTCTATTTTGTTTTGTTTTCCCTAAACTCTTGGGTGCCCAAATTTGTACGGGCAGTCAAGTAGTCGGGATTTTACAGATTCGCTTGGGGGAGTTTGAAGCAGGAGGCTTCACCAGTTAGCTATAGACTATTATATTTTCCGCTGTGTACTATTTTGTATCTGGAAACAGGTGTTTATAACTGTTCCAGGAATAACTGTTGTGCTCTGATGATGGTATGCATATACATTTACTGAGTTGTATTTCAAAGTTGATGTTATCTAATATATTTTATCCGTTCCGCTGTGATTTTTGTGATCTTCGTTTTCTTCTATTCTATTATTTCTTTCATTCTATTTCTCATCCTCTAACTTCTTTCTAATAATGATCGTATTTCTGTGCAATTTGGGTTGGACGTGTGGTGTTATTAGTCGACTCAAAGGGTACGGATTTGCGGGTCGTTTCATTTGGTATCAGAGTAGAAGGTTGAGTGATAACCTTGGCTCTGTGGCGTAACTCAATAGAGATGGGGTTAGTGATACCCTAGATTGAGCTTGAGTGTATATATATGAGCGCGTATTCGAATATTGAATACAAAATTGTTTTATATTGTATTGATTGATTTATTGAGTGGTTTATGAATTCTGGTCGATACAGGATGTACAACTATATTGATAGGTGTTTCTAAACTCTCGAACAAAGCAATTCGATACAGTATTGTTTTAAAATGGGTAGATGAAATAATTTTACCCAAAATTATTTTGATATAAAAAGAATAATTTTTAAATTATTATCCATGAATGTGTTGATTGTTATTACAATCAAATGGAGTTATGAAATGTTGAAATGGTCATATAATTTGTATACGGATAATGTATACAAATGTGACAAACCAAGTTTAAGTTCAAACCAGAATTGGAATTTGAATCCCGAGTGTTTAGAAAATATTTTCCGAAGTATTTAAAGGTAATATAGCATTACTTGAAGGTATTTTTGAATGAGAATGGCTTTTGATGAGTATTGAAAGTGATTAGGCACTGAAGTCACTTCAGTGACGAGAAAATAATTCTGATAATGGGTCGCGACATTATCGGTATTCATTTTCAAGTTTCTGAGTGACGGATTGCTACCACAATGAATTGTTGATGGAAAATTGGTTTGAAAAGGGTGAGTTGTTTTAGAAATTCAAATGTTTTGAATTGAGTTAATTATAAATATATGTATATAAATATATATGATTTCAAACTAATTTAAAATAAAACCCGGGAATTCGAATTCTGAAATTAAAATTTGACTTGTATAAGTTGAATAGATTGAAGTGGTAAAAATGTATCAAATGAGTTGAAATTTAACTTAATTTAAAATAAAATTGGATTGAATTAGATATAATTCCGAATGGAATTAAATAATGAGGGATGTTGAGATTCGAATTATAAATATGAATTCGACTTATGAATAAGCAAGTTGAAAATACATTGGTTGTTGTTAATTGAGGTTGAATCATTTGGATTCAAGTATGATAAGTGAATTGACTTAAATGGAAACCAGATTTGGATTGATAGAGTGGAAATGAGCTAATCAGAAGTTGATTAGAGAGTTAAAAATTGGGAGTTGAATTGATTTGAAACCAACTGGAAATGGATATATGTAGGATGAGCGGATATTGGATGGAAGCAAGTGCAAGAGATAGAATATGCCCGACAAAAAGGTACATGTTTACAATATTACTTGGGTTTGATGATTTTATGAGCCTATAGGGCAAACCGCTTGGCTTTTTGATTTTCTTTTGAATTGGAGAAGGCTTAGAAAGGCGAGTTGTGGTTGTACCGATTAAGCCGTGTAGAGGAGATCCTGCTGAATTTTTTTAGAATTTAAAGTGTTAGAAAATTTTCAGAATTTTTGAAAATTTTCGTTAGTAAGAACAAATTAATATTTTAATTGAAATAAATTGGTCCGGTTAAACTGAAGTTAAAAATTAAACAAAAAGGATTTTTAGACCTAGTTAATCGGGTATGTAGCATTTTTCCTACCTTAGCAATTTCGAGGACGAAATTATTTTAAAGGGGAAGGAATGTAACGACCCGGATTTTCAGCCGTTGAGTTCTGAATATTTAAATTGGTTTAAAAATTTTATTTGAATTATATATAGGCATATATATAGGAATTTATTTAATAAAACGATATTTAGACGTATAATTTATAATATAATTAAAACAAGTTCGAAATGGCGCGGTAGTTTGAAAATTCGATTTCAAATTTCAAATGAATGTACATGATTCAAAATAAATCGGATTTTAGCGAAACAAGAAATATTTGAATTTGTTTGAAAATATCTTTCCATTGAATGTGAAAAATCCAGATTTCATAGCAGGAATAAAAAGTTATGTTCAAATCAAATTTAGAAATAATCGCAATAGAATCATATATAAGATATAACGGTTTATTTAATATATTTAAATATCGGTCTTGAATTTGGACAAGCCCTTTGAGACGTAGTGATAATTTAATTTTAAGAATTTTACTATAATTTTTAATTAATTAAATACAAAACTTTTTATTTGGAGTATTTTGCACCCTATATCAATATTTTAGGGTTTCATAATATAAGTTAAACTACCGACATTATTATATTTTTGGGATCGTGGTACATTGGTTATCACGATTATATTTCTATTTCCGTCCCTGTCAGTTGTAAATAAACATAGTTTTTCCGTAACCGGTACCGCATAGTACCTCAAATAAATATACACGTACCATCGATATTTCAAACATGAATAAATAACAAAACTGGTTTGGCTCTTTTCAATAATTACATTATGGCATGAAATCCCATTATTTTTGGTAAAATATATATATGTATACCTTACCCTCATACCCTGTACGCCAAGCAGCAGCGTGACATCCAAACCTTTTAACCCGTGCCCTCCAAGCTATTGAAAACCGTGTCAGCCAAGATTTCGAAACCGTGATTGCCAAACAATTAAGGGACCGTGTTGCCAAGCTGCTGGATATCGTGGGTGCCAAGGAAATCAAATATATAAATAATGGAGCATTCTTTCTTCCATCTCTCTCGTTTACTCAGCATGTGAGAAGAAAAATAATAAACCTGAGTCATGGAAAAATCCAACGCCTCTTTCTCTAATACCAAGGCCATACGAAATCCCTAACTTCCAATTGATTTTCCCATTTGCTATTATTTCAGCAAACCCAAGAAAAACTCACCTTCAAAAATCAATTAAAATTCCCAAACTCAATGGAAAATGGATGGGTTCGTTATTGTGTTCGTTGGGGGTGTACGGGGCATTGGTGACGACCAGGGTTGGTCGAGATAGACGCTCGGTTGGAGGCGCGACTGACGGTGGGGGGGTGCAGTTGGCTCCGGCTACGATGGGTGGGCGACACAGTTTGGAGTTGAACGGGAGGGCTTATCTTTGTTTTTTTTCCATTATGGGTTCGCTGCTCTTGGAATTAGCATGTAAGGGAAATCATCGATGGGACGTTGTTGAGGGGGGGAGCGTGTGAGGACTGGGAGGAGAGGAACTGTCAGGCTTTAGGTCTTGATTTAGTAGGAAGAAGCTGTATAGGTGGAAACAAAGTGCGTTCATGGTGGAGGATACATAGCAGGTACGACTATGAAGTTATATATTGAAGCTTGTTGTATTTGGGTTTGCATACTGGGGAGATGGACGTGAACTGGAGTATATGGGTGGATTGACGGGTTGGTGAATTGGGCAATTGAAGATGATAGAAGGGGAGTATCGCAGTGGGTTTAGTTTAGGAATTACGGAATATGAAAACAAGGAAACTTGGGGGAAGATTGATGGGAAGTTGGGCCATCACCGTGAAAGTACGGTACCAAGAAACAAAAGATGTCTGGGAAAGATAATGCGAGCTGAGGAGTTTTGACTGTCAATTAAAAACGTTGATTTTAATTGGTTATAATATAGGGTGCGTTTTTTAGAGGTCCCTATTAAGTTTCAAAATATAAAAAAAACCCGGTCATAAACTTATTGTAAATTTAGTCCCTATTTTTCGAAAATTCATAAAAAAATCATGATAATTCGTATTTAAATTAAACATGTACTCGCCCAAAAATTCAGATCATAATAAAATCAAAACATGCATCAAAATCAAAAAAATACAGAAAACAACGAAAAATGCAGTAATTTGCATCAAATCATGCACATATTTGGAATACTTGCATTCATCTGTGCAAGTATTTCTCTGTTATATTTTTACATGCAATACTTGCATACATGTGTGCAAGTATTTAAAATAGTTGCATACATGTATGCAAGTTTCTGCACACATTTTATTTTCACATGTAAATACTTGCATACATGTGTGCAAGTATTTCAAATAGTTGCACACATGTATGCAAGTTTCTACATACATTTTCAACTAAAACAGCTTCAGAAATACTTGCATACATGTATGCAACTATTGGCAAAAGTTGCATACATGTATGCAACTATTTGCAAGTTTTAAATTCACACCACATCCCTGTAATGTTTTCTCTGTAAACCCGCCCCCTATTTTAGCTGCCGCCTGGAATCTTCCGCCTGCCACTTTCCATACCTCCGCCTCTTTCGTTTTCTGTCCAAATTTTCAGGTGCTATCACTTAAAAAAAAAAAATTCTAAAATCTATAAATATTCTCGGAAGTCCACAGAAATTAAAAAAAAAAGTTGCATAAATGTATGCAACTTTTACGAATAGTTGCATACATTTATGCAACTATTCGAATACACATGCATATATTTATGCACGCCTGTTTGAAAAATTGCATACATGTATGCAGTTTTTCTATATAACTGCATACATGTGTGCATATATGTCAAAATATATGCAAACGTGAATAAGTTGCACGTAGGTATGCAGTTTTTAAATAAATGCATCAGCAGATGCATGTTTTAACAATATGTGCATACATGTATGCATTTATACTGCAGTTTTGACGTAGATTTGAAATAAATGCATACATGTATGCAACTAATCGATTTATATGCATGTTTTGATGCAATTTACTGCATTTCGTTGATTTTCTGTATTTCATGATTTTGACGTTGTTTTTAATGTCTTTTTGATCTGATTTTTTTCACGATTAATTGTTTTAATTAAATACGAATTTACTTGGTTTTTAATATTTTTTTGTATTTTTTTGATGAATTTTCAAAAAATAGGGACTAAATTTACAATAAGTTTATGACCGGGGGTGAGCCTAATTAAGTTTCGTTTTAGGGATGTGTGCCTGATATTCACTATAATATATGTCTGGGTAATGCTGATGGATTGAAACACGGTGGTGTCTGACGTATGTGAACATAATTCAACGGAACAACAAGCGTTGGGATTTTGGTGGAAAATACTACGAGTACGTGTTAGTTCGAGAAGATTGGAAACAACTGGAATTACATGGGATTTCAAACGTAGGTTTGAAATTATATGGAACAATGAAGATCCGTCAACTGCGAACCATGGTGAGTAAACTCACTAACTCTACCTCGTTTATATTTTTATATAAACGAGTTTTAAATTTATTTATAGCAAATTTTATACGGTGTGATGGTTGATTGGTTGAAATGGTTGATAAAATGGTTGAATTGGTTGATATGATTACATCGTTGATCGATTATGAGTTCTGATATTTCATATTGATGTGAAATTAATATTATTGATGTTATTAACATCTGTGGGTGCAGGGAAACATGTTGGAGGGATCCAACTGGAATCCTCAACATTTTATTTACATATTTATTTATTGTGATATATGATGTGATATATGACCGGTAATTGATTTTGTTGTGGTCAAATTACACTGACCTCAAGATCTTGATATTTAATTACTGTAAAAGACTTTAAAATGTAGAAAAGAGATTTGAGATTTTAAAAAGGAAACTATTTCCAAAAATATAAAATTGATTTCAAATGGATTTAAAATGGAAACTCGTTTAATTAATATATAAAGTAGATAAATATATAAATGAAGTTATAAATAAAGTAAAATATCTATCGTTGGATAATGTGAAAATATAAATTCAAGATTGAATGTATATATGCAAAGTGGAAATCGGTGATGAAATGGGATTTTAACGCAGTAGTTGTAAAAGAGATTTGAGTTGAGAAAAAGAGAATTCAGCTGGAAATTTGAATAGGAAGAGAAATAAGAAATCGGTTTCAAAGGGAAACGACGGTTTTTATTCCAAATTTGGAATATAAAATAAATTGAAATAAATCCAGTGGATTTATAAATAGGAATTCGGCTTTGTCGAATTTTATACAAATGATTTATTTCCTGAAAGGATATTTAAATTTTATTTAACATGAACTATAATTTAATGTATATACGTTAAGATGATTGATATTTCAGAAAAATTCTATGTTTTGTAAATCTAAACAGCAATTATAATGCTATTGCTATAATAAATATTTTGTAAATTTATACAGCGATTATAATGCGATCGTTATAGTAAATGTTTTGAAAATTCTAAATAGCGATTTTAACGCTGCCGTTATAATGCGATCTTAACGCTATGGTTATAATAAATGTTCTATAATTCTAGAAAGAGACTGTAACGCTGTTGTTAAAAGTAATGTTTTATAAATCAAATATTTGGAAACAGCGATTATAATGCTACAGTTATAATCAATATTTTTCTGTAAAGAGAGTGTATTCTTAGATCGAATCCGAGAGTCGTGTAAGCGACGTTTTGTTTAAAGTTGTGAGCTTTGACTATTTCAAAGTTGAGAATGTTGTTCAATTAAGGTCTGAGAGGTAATTATACCCCAACTTGATTGGCTTCATGATCGATGGAGGAATGGTTAAGGTTCGATGGTGAAATTTGGTTAAGCAATATGGTTAGCTAATAAATGATTAGTGGGTTGAGTTAAAACAACGATGTTTTATAACATCGCGTAAATTTGAAATGTTTTCCCAAATAAAATGGGAGATATTTTCTACACATAGAAAATGAAATGAATTGGTCAACGAGGAATTAAGAGACAGGAATTGGAAATAATAATATAATAAGGAATTGATTTAAAGGGACCCAGTGTTGTTTGATGGTTGATCGGTAGAATTTTCATTTGAAAATAGGACCGTTGATTGTATGGATGTTTCTTTGATAGTTGAATCACCGACTATCAAAGTTTTAATTTATTTTATACCTCCGTTGTCAATATGGAGAGACCAGGATCAGATTTAATACCTGAAAATCATTCTGTACTGGTATAAGCATTATGAATCAACTTATGCTGAAGATAATTGAAGACAGAGAAAAATGCAAGGGCTGTTCTGTTAACCCTAGGTAGAAATTGCCCAAGATGGATTAATAGAACGGTACCTTCGGTTTGTCCAGACCCAGGACAACTTGTATGGACGAGTGTCTGACAGAGTATTTCCAAAGGGATTACGTACGTTGGTTCCTTCAAACGTACGAAGTTGGTGGCATGGAAGTGAAACTTCTTTAGCCTAACAATTTGAGTATTTTTGTGGGAATCAATTAGTGATTTCTGATGGATCTGACGATGTGGCATTCAAAGTGAACGGTGTGGAAGATAATTCAAACCTCAAGCCTCACAACCGGGAATTGACAAAAATCAGGCAGGCAGCATGGCTATGTGGGTCGCTCCCATTAGGATGTATAATCACCTATCTAGAGAAATTCAAATTGCTTCTTTAATCTATCGATGTTGTCCCTGTCGGGGAACGGTTGCTGATCCCAACCATTGGTGATATACATTCGATACACTCAAGCGAAATGAGTGGTCGGTCATGTGAGGGCCGGGTTGCAAGACGTTCTTGTTGAACCCAGTGTATTCGCCTCTAGAGATACACTAACGGCAGTTGGTCCCATACCTTGTCATGTTGGAAATCCAATCTCCAATAAGCGCCCTGCGGGTTTTGATTTTATATTATATATGGAGCGTGAGATGCAAGCGTTCCGCTAGATTCTATTTATTTGTTGTAGACACTATTATAATATCACCAGATTTTGTTATCAAAATATTTTGGGTTATCGTAAGGTAAAAACCATCCGTGTTTAGGTGTGGATCGGTCTAACGATTATCATTTCTTTCGAAAGAAATTTGAAAGTTAAACAAATGTTTGGAGTTTACTCACACCGGTCCCATGACTGACCCAGAGTTTATTTTGTTTTGTTTTCCCTAAACTCTTGGGTGCCCAAATTTGTACGAGCAGTCAAGTAGTCGGGATTTTATAGATTCGCTTGGGGGAGTTTGATGCAGGAGGCTTCACCAATTAGCTATAGACTATTATATTTTCCACTGTGTACTATTTTGTATCTGGAAACAGGTATTTATAACTGTTCCAGGAATAACTGTTGTGCTCTGATGATGGTATGCATATACAGTTACTGAATTGTATTTCAAAGTTGATGTTATCTAATATATTTTATCCGTTCCGCTGTGATTTTTGTGATCTTCGTTTTGTTCTATTCTAATATTTCTTTCTTTCTATTTCTCATCCTCTAACTTCTTTCTAATAATGAACGTATTTCTATGCAATTTGGGGTGGACGTGTGGTGTTATTAGTCGACTCAAAGGGTACGGATTTGCGGGTCGTTTCATTTAGTATCAGAGCAGAAGGTTGAGTGATAACCTTGGCTCTGTGGCGTAACTCAATAGAGATGGGGTTAGTGATACCCTGGATTGAGCTTGAGTGTATATATATGAGCGCGTATTCGTATATTGAATACAAAATTGTTTTATATTGTATTGATTGATTTATTGAGGGGTTTATGAATTCTGGTTGATACAGGATGTACAACTGTATTGATAGGTGTGTCTAAACTCTCGAACAAAGCAATTCGATACAGTATTGTTTTAAAATGGGTAGATGAAATAATTTTACCCAAAATTATTTTGATATAAAAAGAACAATTTTTGAATTATTATCCATGAATGTGTTGATTGTTATTACAATCAAATGGAGTTATGAAATGTTGAAATGGTCATATAATTTGTATACGGATAATTTATACAAATGTGACAAACCAAGTTTAAGTTCAAACCAGAATTGGAATTTGAATCCCGAGTGTTTAGATAAGTGAATTGACTTATGAATATGAATTCGACTTATGAATAAGCAAATTGAAAATACATTGGTTGTTGTTAATTGAGGTTGAATCATTTGGATTCAAGTATGATAAGTGAATTGACTTAAATGGAAACCAGATTTTGATTGATAGAGTGGAAATGAGCTAATCAGAAGTTGATTAGAGAGTTAAAAATTGGGAGTTGAATTGATTTGAAACCAACTGGAAATGGATATATGTAGGATGAGCGGATATTGGATGGAAGCAAGTGCAAGAGATAAAATATGCCCGACAAAAAGGTACATGTTTACAATATTACTTGGGTTTGATGATTTTATTAGCCTATGGGGCAAACCGCTTGGCTTTTTGATTTTCTTTTGAATTGGAGAAGGCTTAGAAAGGCGAGTTGTGGTTGTACCGATTAAGCCGTGTAGAGGAGATGCTGCCGAAATTTTTTAGAATTTAAAGTGTTAGAAAATTTTCAGAATTTTTGAAAATTTTCGTTAGTAAGAACAAATTAATATTTTAATTGAAATAAATTGGTCCGGTTAAACTGAAGTTAAAAATTAAACAAAAAGGATTTTTAGACCTAGTTAATAGGGTATGTAGCATTTTTCCTACCTTAGAAATTTCGAGGATGAAATTATTTTAAAGGGGAAGGAATGTACGACCCGGATTTTCAACCGTTGAGTTCTGAATATTTAAATTGGTTAAAATATTTTATTTGAATTATATGTAGGAATATATATAGGAATTTATTTAATAAAATGATATTTAAAATTATAATTTATAATATAATTAAAACAAGTTCGAAATGGCGCGGTAGTTTGAAAATTCGATTTCAAATTTCAAATGAATGTACATGATTCAAAATAAATCAGATTTTAGCGATACAAGAAATGTTTGAATCTGTTTGAAAATATCTTTCCAATGAATGTGAAAAATCCAGATTTCATAGCGGGAATAAAAAGTTATGTTCAAATCAAATTTAGAAATAATCGCTATAGAATCGTATATAAGCTATAACGGTTTATTTAATATATTTAAATATCGGTCTTGAATTTGGACAAGCCCTTTGAGACGTAGTGATAATTTAATTTTTAGAATTTTACTGTAATTTTTAATTAATTAAATACACAACTTTTTATTTGGAGTATTTTGCACCCAATATCAATATTTTGGGGTTTCATAATATAAGTTAAACTACCGACATTATTATATTTTTGGGATCGTGGTACATTGGTTATCACGATTATATTTTTTATTTCCGTCCATGTCAGTTGTAAATAAACATAGTTTTTTCGTAACTGGTACCACATAGTACCTCATATAAATATACACGTACCATCGATATTTCAAAACATGAATAAATAACGAAACTGGTTTGGCACTTTTCTATAATTACATTATGGCATGAAATACCATTAGTTTTGGTAAAATATATATGTATACCTTACCCTCATACCATGTACGCCAAGCAGCAGCGTGACATCCAAACCTTTTAACCCGTGCCCTCCAAGCTATTGAAAACCGTGTCAGCCAAGATTTCGAAACCGTGATTGCCAAACAATTAAGGGAACGTGCTTGCCAAGCTCCTGGATATCGTGGGTGCCAAGGAAATCAAATATATAAATAATGGAGCATTCTTTCTTCCATCTCTCTCGTTTACTCAGCTTGTGAGAAGAAAAATAATAAATCTGAGTCATGGAAAAATCCAATGCCTCTTTCTCTAATACCAAGGCCATACGAAATCCCTAACTTCCAATTGATTTTCCCATTCACTATTATTTCAGCAAACCCAAGAAAAACCCACCTTCAAAAATCAATTAAAATTCACAAACTCAATGGAAAATGGATGGGTTCGTTATTGTGTTCGTTGGGGGTGTATGGAGCATTGGTGACGACCAGAGTTGGTCGAGGTAGACGCTCGGTTGGAGGCGCGACTGACGGTGGGGGTGTAGTTGGCTCCGGCTACGATGGGTGGGTGACACAGTTTGGAGTTGAACGGGAGGGATTATCTTTGTTTTTTTCCATTATGGGTTCGCTGCTCTTGGAATTAGCATGTAAGGGAAATCATCGATGGGACGTTGTTGAGGGGGGGGAGCGTGTGAGGACTGGGAGGAGAGGAACTGTCAGGCTTTAGGTCTTGATTTAACAGGAGGAAGTTGTGTAGGTGGAAACAAAGTGCGTTCATGGTGGAGGATACATAGCGGTACGGCTATGAAGTTATATATTGAAGCTTGTTGTATTTGGGTTTGTATACTGGGGTGATGGACGTGAACTGGAGTATATGGGTGGATTGACGGGTTGGTGTATTGGGCAATTGAAGATGATAGAAGGGGAGTATTGCAGTGGGTTTAGTTTAGGATTTACGGAATATGAAAACAGGGAAACTTGTGGGAAGATTGATGGGAAGTTGGGCCATCACCATGAAAGTACGGTACCAAGAAACAAAAGATGTCTAGGAAAGATACTGCGAGCTGAGGAGTTTTGACTGGCAATTAAAAACGTTGATTTTAATTTGTTATAATATATGTCTGGGTAATGCTGATGGATTGAAACACGGTGGTGTCTGACAAGGCTTTCAGTAGAAGATGAAATAACTAAATCATGATTAAAGGGTAGATAAACCCGTGATTTAGTGGAGGAAATTATACTAATTCTACTTGGAGATGGTACAGGTTTCAACCCACTATGCGGTTTCTATTTTGAGGATGGTAACATAGTATTTTAGATGGGAGCATGCTGTGGAGGATTTCAGTTGTAAGGGGAAGGGGGTATCATCGTATTTGCTAAATGTGGGACAACGATTAAGTGTTTAAAACATGGTAATTAAAAGTTAATGATAATTAGTTAACTATATATATATATATTATTTTAAATCAAATTAAATCTTGTTACATCGATACGTTCGTATGTGAACAGAATTCAACGGAACAACAAGCGTTGGGATTTTGGTGTAAAATACTACGAGTACGTGTTAGTTCGAGAAGATTGGAAACAACTGGAATTACATGGGATTTCAAACATAGGTTTGAAATTATATGGAACAATGCAGATCCGTCAACTGCGAACCAAGGTGAGTAAACTCACTAACTCATCCTCGTTTATATTTTTATATAAATGAGTTTTAAATTTATTTATAGCAAATTTTATACGGTGTGATGGTTGATTGGTTGAAATGGTTGATAAAATGGTTGAATTGGTTGATATGATTACATCGTTGATCGATTATGAGTTCTGATATTTCATATTGATGTGAAATTAATTTTATTGATGTTATTAACATCTGTGGGTGCAGGGAAACAGGTTGGAGGGATCCAACTGGATTCCTCAACATTTTATTTACAGATTTATTTATTGTGATATATGATGTGATATATGACCGGTAATTGATTTTGTTGTGGTCAAATTACACTGGCCTCAAGATCTTGATATTTAATTACCGTAAAAAACTTTAGAATGTAGAAAAGAGATTTGAGATTTTAAAAAGGAAACTATTTCCAAAAATAGAAATTTGATTTCAAATGGATTTAAAATGGAAACTCGTTTAATTAATATATAAAGTAGATAAATATATAAATGATGTTATAAATAAAGTAAAATATCTATCGTTGGATAATGTGAAAATATAAATTCAAGATTGAATGTATATATGAAAAGTGGAAATCGGTGATGAAATGGGATTTTAACGCAGTAGTTGTAAAAGAGATTTGAGTTGAGAAAAAGAGAATTCAACTGGAAATTTGAATAGGAAGAGAAATAAGAAACCGGTTTCAAAGGGAAACGATGGGTTTTATTCCAAATTTGGAATATAAAATAAATTGAAATAAATCCAGTGGATTTATAAATAGGAATTCGGCTTTGTCGAATTTTATACAAATGATTTATTTCATGAAAGGATATTTAAATTTTATTTAAGATGAACTATAATTTAATGTATATACATTAAGAGGATTGGTATTTCAGAAAAATTCTATGTTTTGTAAATCTAAACAGAGATTATAATGCTGTTGCTATAATAAATATTTTGTAAATTTATACAGCGATTATAATGCTATCGTTATAGTAAATGTTTTGAAAATTCTAAATAGCGATTTTAACGCTGCCTTTATAATGCGATCTTAACGCAATGGTTATAATAAATGTTCTATAATTCTAGACAGCGACGGTAAGGCTAGTGTTAAAAGTAATGTTTTATAAATCAAATATTTGGAAACAGCGATTATAATGCTACAGTTATAATCAATATTTTTCTGTAAAGAGAGTGTATTCTTAGATCGAATCCGAGAGTCGTGTAAGCGACGTTTTGTTTAAAGTTGTGAGCTTTGACTATTTCAAAGTTGAGAATGTTGTTCAATTAAGGTCTGAGAGGTAATTATACCCCAACTTGATTGGCTTCATGATCGATGGAGGAATGGTTAAGGTTCGATGGTGAAATTTGGTTAAGCAATATGGTTAGCTAATAAATGATTAGTGGGTTGAGTTAAAACAACGATGTTTTATAACATCGCGTAAATTTGAAATGTTTTCCCAAATAAAATGGGAGATATTTTCTACACATAGAAAATGAAATGAATTGGTCAACGAGGAATTAAGAGACAGGAATTGGAAATAATAATATAATAAGGAATTGATTTAAAGGGACCCAGTGTTGTTTGATGGTTGATCGGTAGAATTTTCATTTGAAAATAGGACCGTTGATTGTATGGATGTTTCTTTGATAGTTGAATCACCGACTATCAAAGTTTTAATTTATTTTATACCTCCGTTGTCAATATGGAGAGACCAGGATCAGATTTAATACCTGAAAATCATTCTGTACTGGTATAAGCATTATGAATCAACTTATGCTGAAGATAATTGAAGACAGAGAAAAATGCAAGGGCTGTTCTGTTAACCCTAGGTAGAAATTGCCCAAGATGGATTAATAGAACGGTACCTTCGGTTTGTCCAGACCCAGGACAACTTGTATGGACGAGTGTCTGACAGAGTATTTCCAAAGGGATTACGTACGTTGGTTCCTTCAAACGTACGAAGTTGGTGGCATGGAAGGGAAACTTCTTTAGCCTAACAATCTGAGTATTTTTGTGGGAATCAATTAGTGATTTCCGATGGATCTGACGATGTGGCATTCAAAGTGAACGGTGTGGAAGATAATTCAAACCTCAAGCCTCACAACCGGGAATTGACAAAAATCGGGCAGGCAGCATGGCTATGTGGGTCGCACCCATTAGGATGTATAATCACCTATCTAGAGAAATTCCAATTGCTTCTTTAATCTATCGATGCCGTCCCTATCGGGGAACAGTTGTTGATCCCAACCGTTGGTGATATGCATTCGATACACTCAAGCGAAATGAGTAGTCGGTCATGTGAGGGCCAGGTTGCAAGACATTCTTGTTGAACCCAGTGTATTCGCCTCTAGAGATACATTATCGGCAGGTGGTCCATACCTTGTCATGTTGGAAATCCAATCTCCAATAAGCGCCCTGTGGGTTTTGATTTTATATTATATATGGAGCGTGAGATGCAAGTGTTCCGCTAGATTCTATTTATTTGTTGTAGACACTATTATAATATCACCAGATTTTGTTATCAAAATATTTTGGGTTATCGTAAGGTAAAAACCATCCGTGTTTAGGTGTGGATCGGTCTTACGATTATCATTTCTTTCGAAAGAAATTTGAAAGTTAAACAAATGTTTGGAGTTTACTCACACCAGTCCCATGACTGACCCAGAGTTTATTTTGTTTTGTTTTCCCTAAACTCTTGGGTGCCCAAATTTGTACGGGCAGTCAAATAGTCGGGATTTTACAGATTCGCTTGGGGGAGTTTGAAGCAGGAGGTTTCACCAGTTAACTATAGACTATTATATTTTCCACTGTGTACTATGTTGTATCTGGAAACAAATGTTTATAATTGTTCCAAGAATAACTGTTATGCTCTGATGATGGTATGCATATACAGTTACTGAATTGTATTTCAAAGTTGATGTTATCTAATATATTTTATCCGTTCCGCTGTGAGTTTTGTGATCTTCGTTTTCTTCTATTCTAATATTTCTTTCTTTCTATTTCTCATCCTCTAACTTCTTTCTAATAATGATTCGTATTTCTGTGCAATTTGGATTGGACGTGTGGTGTTATTAGTCGGCTCAAAGGGTACGGATTTGTGGGTCGTTTCACAGAGGCTAAGCTCTACTGGTTTATTTATAGGTGCTCAGAAGAACCTCATCCGTTGGATTGAAATAAACAAAGTCAAAGCCGTTTAAAATGTTCAAATCACGCTGCCTCACCTAGTATTGGGTTGACCCAAGCTCTAGGTGGGTCGACCCGGTCCTAAGGCAGGTTGACCCCTAGGTCGACCCAATTGTTGCATGGGTCGACAAATTTACTGGGTCATGTACATGATTTGCGCTCCAATTTATATGTTACTTCAACGTTACCTATTTATCTTCCCCTATATTAATATCTTCCATTTATACATATGTTTCAGATTTCAAATTTAAACTTTTGCGTATATATTCGTATACAACTTCATAAAAATTCAACTGTTAATAGCTGCGTAATTCTTGTTTCTTAAACGTTATAATTAATGTTCTAATTCATTAATTCTTTCTGTTTTAAATATATGTTCTAATTTCAAACGTCATTATCCTCGTGCATATTTTCATTCATTCCACATTTATTACCTTTCGTTTTAAGTTTACATTTTAAATTTCAATTTTGAATCTATGCGTATATTTATGCACAACTCCATTTATTTTCAATTTCAAACAACATTATCTTGATATCTATTTCTTTCTTGTTTTGATTAATTACGTGTTACTTTTGAATTTCATGTCTATATTTATATCTATACACACACGTACATATATACACACAAACTCTCATCTATACATATTTTTTCTTATATGTGCATACACATATACTTTTCTCTTATACCATGCATTTTTTAGGTTGGCCTTCTTAAAATTTAAAAACATGGCGTTCGTACAATTCGAATTCGCGCGCTACAGCTTAGAAGGAAAGTGCCCAACCCCAAGACCACATTGTGTTCTTATTCACAAAATTAGAATATTGAATACCATTTGTTCTATGTATGTTTCTCTTATTTCTTTTTTCGTGTTTGTCCTGAAACTTTAATTAATGATATATTCTTCTTTTTAAGTCCGTTTTCTACAAAACATAGGTCTAAGTTGATTAAAAATTCCACGGACGCAATGACGTTAGGTCCATGATCAAATTCAGAAAATTATGCATATCCTATTTTATTATTTAACTAAAAATGCGGAGTATTACAAGATCCCAAAAGGAGGAGGAGACCGCAATGCTCCATCAGCAGGTGGATGAGCTGCAAGAATAGAGGAAGAGAGCCGATTATCATACTCGATGAGCGGATCACTGCATATTTTTCCGAGCATGAGAGGATGCTTGGGGATGAGGATAGGTCCGGAGAGAGGAATGATGATAAGCACGATGAAGATGATGATGATGATGGAGACGAGAAGGGAGGGAGTACGTACTTGTCTTTTTTGATTGTTTTTTCTTTTGTAAACATAAACATGTGTTTCTAGAATTGTTGTTGATATATGGATTGTTTTTTGATATATACGCGTTGTTGTGGATATGATCTAAAATGTGTGATGTTTGTATTTATGATTTATTAGTTAGTTTATAGTATATGGGTTGGTTTGTGGTATGAATTTGAGTATATATGATATGTTGTGCTATTGAATATGAAAATTTATTGTGAAATTGATCGTATATGAGTTGTTGAATGAGTTGAATAAACGGATATGAGTTCGTGTGGCTTAAGGGAAGAATAATGGCTGGAAAACAGAATAGCAGTTTCAGAATAGCGATGGTTAGCGACGACTAGTGACAGAACTCATGCATCGTAGAGCAATGATTAGCGATGGCTCGCTTCGGCCTGTCATTCCAAGTTAGCGACGGCTAGATACGGTTAATTTGCTATGGCTTGCGACGACTTGATACGATTAATTTGCAACGGCTAGTGGTCAACACCAGATTGACCACTACTTCTCACGTGTCATCACTCGTCGTCGCCAACCGTAGCTAAGCTCGGTACGAAGCCAACACTATATATGTCGTCATTCTTTTAGCGTCAGATTACATGGCGATGCCTTTTAGCTACAATTTGTAGCGGCTGCTGATGGCTAATTGCCGTAGCTAACATAAGTCATTCTTGTGGTGTAACCATTACCACAACCGTCCTGGTTTTGACATTGATTGATTTCCTTATCTTTTTACATTTCTCTCTTTCCTCATTCCTTTTTTTTTTTAAACAGCGTTTTCTTGAACCTGTAATCTGAATGTTAGCGGTTTACTTTCGTTGCCAAATAGTAATAAAGCCCTTTTTTTTTGGGACCTGTGGCTAGCTTTGCATCAAATTTATGTTCACTTATACTTGCTAAAATATATTTCTTTTTATATATAAAAAGCAAATATATTAGTGCTATGTGATATATGTTTATGCGAAGCAGCGTTACTATTAATATAATGCTTGGATAAAGATTGAATACATATCAGGATAACTGAATAAACGTCAGAGCGCTCATCACAAACTGAGAAACTTTGCAAAATCTGTATCTCAAGGATTTTGCATCTGAGTTACAAATTATAGCTAAAATATCATATGCAGGACTGGACCAATAATTCTTGCTTACCATTTTTAACCAGCATTTCATAAAAAATTACTGTCAGCTCACACAACTAGCATTGTTTTAGCCACCATGCCGATCCTGATATGCATGACCTCTTTGCAACTACCACTGTTTTTGTCACCATAGCAATGCTAATGTCAGCATGAGAGTCGTACTCAATCCCACTTCAAGTTTGCAACATTTCATGCATTTTTTAATCAATTCGCCTGATCAGAATTCATAATCAGCAACTAATAATGAATATATATCTGCAAGATAAGGGTTCAAGATAATAAAAAGAAGAGCCAACTTAAGCTAACGTATAATGTCATCTCCATTATTAGTAACATGATAAACTTACAGTACTCAGGAACATCATATAAAAATTGTAATATTTTCTGATAAGAATCGCTAGCTAATTCCAAACTGTATATTTTCCAATCCGACCATGCTTGTTTGATATTTGGATATTTTTCAACCCGAGCATAAAGTGGTCTTAGTAATCTTACATAAAATTTAAATGATATTACATGACTCATACAGCAAATATTTGTTAACAAAGCATCCCTAAAAGATTTTAAAACTAGTTTTTCTTTTTCAAAGAGGTAAATATGAAAGGAGAACAGTGTTCGCCATTTTTGCGACAGACAAGTGTCTTTCAAAAAAAGGTAATGAAAATAAATTTAGACAATAGACGGTTGACAAGTGTTAGTGATGCAATTGAACGGTATTCGCCATTTTTAACTATTATGATACCTATGAAATTATATATTTTGTGTTCTACTTATGCTGCATTGTTTAATGTTTTGGATCTTTTTTATGTTATTTGTCCAACAATAATTCATATTCATGAATCATAAGTTGTAAGCATTGATCTATTTGTAATGTGTTGTTTTTCCTATTTTAAGCATATTGTGATTTATGAATATGAATGTTTTTTCGTACTTTAACAACAATGAAGTGATTTTGCAATTCAAGTCTAAATTATTATTTTTATAATAGCATCCATAAAAATTATAGTGCAAGAATATCAGTTTTTAACATATATATCCCGAGACTGTTCCCGTATGAGCTTCCAGAGCCGAGATGGAAATCCGAGACAAACCTCTGAGTTAAACTCATCTCATCCGAGATCTCCCCCGATAAGAGATCAAATCTCTAAAATCGCTGAGACGAAACGCGATCAATATCCAAGATTTAGAACCCTGATAGACGTAGAAAAATCTGGATCAGCCAGAAAGTCACCAGACCGCGGGAAAGGCGAGATGACCAAGTCTGGAATACACAAGTATGATCGTTCGACTTTCGTTTTGGATCGATACCAATCCTATTCTTGCCCTACCTAAGTCAAGGGATTCGAAATGTGGGTCTCACCTTGCCCAAGCTCCGGTTCATCATGCCTCATGTGCTCCGGATCAGCCCTGATTCGAAATCCATTAATAAATTTGTCTTCAAGTTTGATATGCTTGTCCCTGTGCTTCGGATTTTCACCGATCTGAAATTCAATCTCGTTCAAATTTGCATTTCTTCGACTTTAGGGTACCATTTGGATAGATCTGCTCGTCCACATCTCCATATTATCATCCGCGCTCGAGTCCTAAGCCATCCAATCATCTCTTCGGGTTGTCTATCATGATGATTCAACAATCCATGCAACCAAATTTGATGTCTACTGACCTTGTAAAAAAACGAATTAACACGTACTCCCAAAACATACATTGTTATGACATGTGTATTTTGTATTGTTGCAAGTCCAAAATCCATAACCCGTAAGTGTCCAATTTAACCAATCAAAAATCCAGTCCAATACCAAGCCAAAACCGCAATCTCTACGGATTGTCCATAAATCATAAGTCGAAAACAAAATACAAAGCCAAATCCACAATCTCATTGTATTGTTCGTCAAATCAAAAGGTCAATATCTGAGTTCGGATGCATGACCCCTGCGACTAGTATGTGTAATCTATAGCCAAATCCCAAATTTGTAGTTGCTCCGAGCTAATGCCGAAATCCATGGCCTCACCGAGTTTGGTTCCATCGGACCCTTGCTAAGCATAATTTATACTTAACGACCTATAACCACTTCGAGCACTTGCTGAGCGTAGTGCACACCAGACGACAGTAGCATGTCCAAGCTCTTGTCAAGCACAACCCATATTCGACGACATTAGCCTCTTCAGGCCCTTCCTAAGCATAATTCATACCGACGACCGTAGTCCCTCCGGACTCTTTTCAAGCATAATCCGTACTCGACAACTGATCGAGAAGACTTGCCAAAGCATGGCAAAACGGCTGACTAGTATTAAACATAGTCCATACTTGACGACTGAAATAAACGGCGTTGCCAAAACCTAACAAGACCATAGTTGTGAAAGGCGCGCCTAGACGCACGCCATGGCACAGCGTAGCGCGGCGTTTGTGTCATTTTTGCTTGCAGCGCATATGAAAAGACGCACCAAATAACGCAAATGGGGCACGACGCAAAAAGACGCGCTTTTTCTTTATTTTATGGTTCTTTGTTTGTTTTTTGCATTTTAAACTGCATAAAAATTAATATTTATCATGTTATTGTGTTTGCTAATTTTTCGATTAAAAAGAGGAATATGTCAGCTCAAGATAAACTAAATGATTTGGCATTTGTTAAATACAATCAAGCATTAAAAAGAAGGTATAACATCCGTGACACCATTGATCCAATATCTTTGCACGATATTGACGAATGTAATGAATGATTAACGGGAAATATGGATGATGCATCTGATGCTCAAGATGAGCTTGTATTTGATGATGAGAATGACTTGACTTGGGGTGTTGCTGCTAGAGCAACAAGAGTGGAGGAATCTAGATATCCATGTAGAAGAACATCCACATCGAGAGTTTTTTCAGCACCTGCTTCTTTACAGATTCACGAAGAAAAAAAAAACTAAATGATACAGATGAGGAAGATGCTGAAGCTTATGAATCTGATGATGCAGACATTGATTCGGAAAATATAACTGCTAAATCAGATTCGAATTTCTAATTTATCAGTAATATGTATTATTATTTTGGATTTGAAAACTATTGTGCTTGAAAATCTCTACTTACAATATTATATTTGATTACGTTTTTTTTTTGTAAAATGCATAAAAATCTTCGTTGCATATGTTTTAGCAAAAAATATTGAATTATTTAATTTTATTATTAAATGTTAAATTTGTTAAAAATTAAACATGCGCAGTAAATTGAAAATGTGCATGCCATCTGCCACGCCGTGCGCCAAGGCTCCAGAGAGGTTTTGAGCCTTTTTGCGTCGTGCGCCATTAATAACACTGAAGACGACCTACCTTTTGCTGAATATATGCCAGTTTACCCCCGTTAAGCACAGTCTGTATTTGATGAATTGAATAGGCGATTTTGCCACCCTTGCCGGGCATAGCCATACCCGACGACCTTAGTAAGCGACCTCATTTCCAGGACGGTTCAACCATTGTCAAGCATAAACTGTACGTGACGACCTAAGTAAACGACCTCGTTTCAAAGATGGTATACCCATTGCCACACCATACACAACGACATAAACAGGCAACCCCGTTTTCAGAATGGCCAACCCTAGGGGTGAACATTCGGTTGATTCGGTCGGTTTTGAGGTAGAAATTGTCAGTCGAACCGAACATAAATTTATGTTTGAAGAGATTTTATTTTATGGTTATAATGAAATCGACTTATTTTTAACAAGTAAAATTTATAGTTTATCGCTAAACCAATTATTTAAATTACTACAATACTGTAAAATTGAAAAAAACAGTAAAAGTTCGATGAAATCGATAACCCAAAAAAAATGTTTTTCAAGCCAAACTCAAACCAATTAAATTTCAAAAACGAACCGAACGGACCAAAACAGATTCGTTTGGTCGGTTGATTCGGTTCTAATCGAATATTGCTCACATCTAGCCTTCCCCTTGCCATGTATCAACCATACGCAACGACTAATGAGTTATTAAAGTTAAAATCTAAGTATCAATTTCATAACCAACAAGCATAATTCATACTTGCTAAGTAATTTTGTTGAAGTAACTAGATGAAGTTTTTATTATATCCTAAAAACATTTGTTTACTGTCATCGCAGGGCCTGATTAGAGATCTCTCTAGTCGTCGTAATAGTGTAAGGGACTTAGTCATTTTATTACAAGTTCGATTCATGTTGGAAAAACAAACAAAGTTCCCAACGGTTTATCATTGTCTAAGAGTATGTCTAGGGATCCCTCCTAAGCGACTTAATCGTTTACTATCCAAATTTGCTCAAGGCATCCAAACACGAATCCAAACCATCAATTGATGATGATCAATCCTCACGAGTTAGACCCGCTTTGATCCTGTGCAGTCGACGGTTGCTCGTGTTTCATCACTACTGCACTATTCGGAACATATTATGTTAGCTATCCTTTCCTCATTTGTTTCCCAACAATATCATTTAAGTGCTTGCACTAGTTTGTATCGTGTCCGTCAATTTCATGAAATAAATTGTGTTTCTCGGACGTTCACTCACGCACGCTCAGTAGACTCCCTCCTAATCGGCCTTTGGAAAGGAAGACGCTTTCGAGTTTCAAAAAAATCTATTCCAAAGTTGTATTCAAGCCTGAATAAGAAGAGAATTTCGGCTCTCTCCTTGATCTTTTTGATATGCATATTCTTCCATGGCTTTACATTTTCTTCTTCTTTTATCTAAACAGTCATCTTCTCTTAACAACTTCACTTGTGGTACTTCTCTATCTGCTCTTGCATCCTTATGCTGCAAGAATTTATCTACCTCATGGTAGAACTCCCTAAGATCCCTCGTGGGTCTCGCTACAGTGATACTTTGAAATCAGTATTATCGAAAATTCCAAAAACAGCTGTCATAAGAACCATTCATGGATCTGGTCGATCCACTAAAGTCATGATCTCATTAAATTTAGGCAAAAAAACTAGCAAAGATTCGTTTATCCTCTGTTTGATTGTTGTAAGAGTCATCACATTCTTGAATCGCGTGATGTAGACCCTAAATTGTTTTATGAATCTATCGATCAGCGTTGTCTAAGCTTCGATAAACCCGTTATTTTCAACTGTCTGAACCATAAAGCTGCAATATATGACAAGTACAGAGGAAACGTTTCGACATGACTTTATGGGATGTCTCAGAACTTCCATAAGCCTCATACACGACTGATAGGATATGTTCTTCCACTATATACTTCCAACACTGGGAGTTTGAATTTTGATGGTTCTTCACACTCATTATGTTTGATGTGAAATGACTCTTATGTACGTTCTCCACATCCTAATTCGTCAACCCTCCTCTCGTAGCACGCCTAACGATGTCTACGAATCCATCAATATTTTCCAGAAGCATCCTTTGGTCATCAGCACAAGCTTCTGCCATGTAAGTGGCAGCGTTCATCAAGCCAAGACAACCTTCTCAGGGATCGGCACTAAGCCAAATGATCAGAATCGGCACGACCCCGAACAGAAGGACTTGCCCTCAGTTGATCCACCCCAGCTCCTTGTGCTTCATTGCCAGCTTCAGGTCCTAAGTCCCGAATTCTGTTAGTGTCAGCATCTATCTCCATAGGTCTCGGGGGATTGCCTCTTTTCGAACCAGTTTGATACGGATCCAAGGATGCGGATCAGTACCAATCTGAGGTCGTTGATCGGGGTCGCCTCCCGTTGCGCGTTGATGCTTCCTGCTTGCTTGTTCCGACTTCCAGAGAGTCATGTTTGTCCAATCTGCTAAAGGAAGTTTGTTGTCATCTCCTCCCGTCTCTTTAACATATCATTATGTCTTTCCATTCATGTTTGCAATCGATTCATTGTATTATTCATCTCTTCTCTATTAAGGTGATAGATGGGTTTCCACTTAAGAAAGCCTTCCGACTTCCCTCATATACAGCCTCTTTAGCTTGAGTTCCGATTCTTTTCTTCTTGGTCATTATCAAGGTTATTATGACGCCAAGTCGAGCCAAGTCGAGCCACTACCGTCTAGAAGACTAGTCGACAAGTCATCTGACTAGTCGTGACTAGTCGACAAGTCTTTTATATACATATATTTATTAGACTTAAATATATAATATAATTAGATATAAAGAAAACATGATAATAGGTTTAAATTCAACAAAGATAACATAATAATAGGTTCAAATTCAACAAATATCCATAATAAATCCATAATAGGCTTAACATAATAATACCCATTTCAACCGCTGTGATATAATTAAAATTTAAAAACAAATCAGTTAATCATTTAATTAGGTTATAAACTTATCAGTTAATTAAAAAAAATTCAGTCACTTAAAAACAAATCAGTTAAGCCTAGGGTTAATTCTTATTAACAAATCAATTAATTAAAAACCGATCGAGTCTTCTGAAATAATTTTTACGATGGAAAAAAAACAAATCATAACATTCCTGGGGCTGGCGGCGGAGGGAGGAGCAGCAGCAGCAAGGCACAAATCGAGGATTAGGTTTTTTTTTAATTGATGCTTGATTTAGTGGTCGATGCATTGATCGAGCAGGAAAATGGATGTCGAGTGAGCTCAATTAGGATTTCTGGGCTCGAATTAGGGTTCTGGACTCGAATTAGGGCTCGATTTGGCCCACCATCGTCGAAATGCACAAGTCGAGAGTCGTCGAATTCCTCAGAGCGACTTCTCGACTTGTCGACGACTAGTCGACGACTAGTCGTCGACGTGATAACACTGGTCATTATTACCTCCTTCTAGCTTTTCCAATTTCGAATCCTAAGTTCAAGTGACCTTAAGGCCAAAAGTGACGATGATAGCAGGAACTGCTAAAAAGAACACTAAAATGGTGGTTTGACAAACTCTGACCTACATAATCTTTTATTCATACCGTTTGATTACAAGTACGGTAATGTATAGAAATAAAAGATGTTGATGTGGAAAAATGGAAAAGCTCTTGCGTGTTTCCCATAGATGATCTTTTTTTTTCAAGTGTCGTAGATGACCTATTTATAAACGTAGAAGAATCTGGATCAGCCTGAAAGTCCGTAGAAAATGAGACGACCAAGTGCGAAAAATATGAGTAGGATCGCTCAATTTTCGACTTTGAATCGATACCGACTCAGATTCTTGCCCAACCAAAGTTGAGCGATCCGGAATGCGGGTCACGCCTTGTCCAAGCTTCGGTTCATCATGCCTCATGTGCTTCAGATCGACCATGATTTGAAATCCATCAATCATTCCGTCTTCAAGTTTGAGATGCTCGACCCTGTGCTTCGGATCTTCATCGATCTGATGTTCAATATGGTTCAAATTTGCATTTTGACGACTCTAAGAGTCCTATTTCAGTAGATCCGCACGTTCATAGCTCCATATCATCATCTGTGCTTGAGTCAAAGTCATCTGATCATTTCTTTGAGGTATCTGCCATGATGATTGAACAATTCATACATTCAAATTCGGTATGTTCAAACGACCTTGTAAAAGAAGCGGGTTAACAAATTTTATACCAAAAAAAGTAGAAAATATATTTCTATAAAAAAAATGTGTTCATTCATGAAAACGTAAATTATCTAGTTATATCTATAATCTATCGTGTTTAGATTGAATAATAATTTAAAAAAGAATAAAAGATAAACTAAAAGATAAAAGGATGGATGATAACCGATAAAAAGATAAGAGATATAACAAACGATAAAAGATTAAATATATTCCAAAGTTATATTCATACATGTGATATAGAAATTGTGAGTTTAAAGACAAATATGTTATTTTAGAAGCACTAAAATAATTATTTTCATATTTGATATATTTGAGTTTAAAGACATATAAATATGTTATTTTATAAGCACTAAAATAATTATTTTAATATTTGATATTACAACTTGAAAAAAAAAACTTACAGAATGTTACATGTGACACAGGTAAATGTAATTCAATAGGCAAAATTGTAATTTCAATTTTATAACACTAAATTGTTTTTATTTATGTTTCAAATGTTATAATTCAATAGCTACAATGTTTCAAGTGTAATAAGGTTAATAGTTTTGCATTTACAATGAGAATAAAATTAAAATGGAAATATAAACAAAAATTAACTATGCAATGTACAAGTATATACATCATATTTTTGTACTTAAAATGATATAAGGTAAAGAATAAAAGATAATAACTATTGTAATGTTACAGCTCAAGGTTATTACGGCTGCAAGTCGAGTCGAGTCGATAGAGGTTCAACTAGTCGACTAGTCGTAGACTAGTCGATAAATAAATAAATACATACATATTTATTAATACATAGTTGCGGTATATAAATAAATATATGCATCTTTGCAATGTATTAATAGATAATTGCAGTTTATAAAATATTTATATACCACTTCGTATTCGACTTGCGGTGTATTATGTTTGTTTATAATAGATAATTGTAAGTCTACCACTTCGTATTATAAATATAGATAATCGCAGTATTTATATTGCAGTTTTTTTCAATCGTTGCCATCATGGTTCGACTTCGTACTTGACTTCAATTTCGTGATTTGGGGTCGAGTTCATGATTTAGGGCTTCGACTTCATGATTTCGACTTTGACTTCATGATTTAGGGTTTCGACTTCGTGATTTAGGGCTCCGATTTCGTGATTTAGGGCTCCGACCTCAACTAATGGCAAGTCGACTCTTCCAGTCGATGCTCCAATGTCGACTAATCGAGCGCCGTAATAACAGTGTTACAGCTATTGTGATATTTCAATAATTAAAATGATAGAAAACCAAAAATTAAAATTAAAATATAAAAGATAATTTAATATCAACAATGTTAAACTTGAAGGTCATAGTTTTGTGTTTAGAATGACCAATTGATAGAAGACCATTTCTGAATATAAAAATACACAAGCAAAATAACTTGCAATGTTACAATTAAACACATGAAAATTTTGTATTTAAAATGATAAAAGGTAAATTTAGAAACTAAAAGAACAAAAGATATATTACTTCTGCAGTTTACAATAACATGTGCGATTATTATGTTTAAATCGACAGAAGATTAAACATAAGAATAGAAACTGAAATATAAAAGATAAATTATTTTACCATTCTGAAAACATTTTGAATGATAAAAGTAAATGTAAAAGATTTTGCAAACTTATCTATGAACTAATTAACAATAATAAATACATAGATTTATCATTGTTTTAAAAAAAATTACATAATAACTTCCAACATGCATCTGCTAACAGTAAATAGAAAACTGTAATCAATAGTTTTTGCCATCATTCAGTTCACTTCATTCTATCTAGAGTTTCAGTAAAAAGTAATCAGTGTTGAAATAATTAATAGTGGTTTTAGTTTAAGGGTTTTTGTTAATGTGTGCCGTAAGGGCACATTTGCTAAGGAGGATAGTTATCAGCTAAATGACAAAAAATTATATTTTAAATACGCCTGTATATAATTTAAAAAAGGCGGAATTCAAGGGGGTTTTACATCGGTATTTTAACATCTTTAACATGTGCCACATTTATCCTTAATTGTGTAACATCTTACTGTTAGTATACCACTACATTTTCGAGTTAAACTGAAACAATATCATAAATGTCATAAATCAAAACATCATCTAAATCGATCAATGATCTTAAATACTAGATAATAGACAGATTAGATAATTCTAGTATTAAACAATAAAAATAAAATAGGATCTTTACCTTTACTGACTATGATGCCTAAAATGGTCGCACTAAATTCTAGTAATGGATCTTAATCCTTTTTTTTTTTTTTCTTTATCTTTCTTTCTTTCTTTCTTTCTTTCTTTCTTTTTTTTTTTTTTTTTTTTTTTTTTTTTTGATTGAATTTAACTGGACTGGGAGAGAATCAAGTATAGTGCTTTCACCACTTTTAATACTTTATTTTTATATCTTCATTTATGTACTGTGCCATGAAGGGCTGTGGGTAATTTCGCTTTTATTTATCTTTTAAACTTATTATATACTAGCACAATTCTGGAAACTAACTGAGAAGAGGTAGTAAACCCTTTATTTAAATTCCCCTTTGTCTAGAATCTAGATAGGTGAACAGATTCTGGTAACAATAAACTGCAGCAGATCTAACAAGGCTGCAGATCTAGTACAGGCCTGCCCTTAACATTTTCCGTAAATGTAAATCCATAAAAACTACCAAGTTACATATCAAATAAACAAGACCTCCACGGACACCATCTATATTTCCATTGTTATTCACTATTTAAACTAAACAGAGTACGTAACATACCTTCGATATAAATCCGCAATTAACAAAATTGAGACGGCAAGAGGAACAAGCAGACAAATTAAATCAAGCTCTTCTTTTACTAAGCCTCCATGAGTTAGGCTCGTGGTATCTATCATACAGAGGCTCGATCCTCTCCTGTCTTTTCCTCTTACTCATCTTAGTGGGATCGGCCGCCTTGTAAAACCTTGGTGCGAGCTCTACCAGCCATTTAGGGTCGATTACAGTAACCTCCCGCATATATTCTTTTGTGGTCATTACAAGTTCGTGGTAAATAACCCAATCCGGCTGGCGTTGAAATAGTGCACTGCTTGGATGGATGTACACGGGCTGGTTTTCCACTATTGTCCTGTATCCTTCCTGCGGATCTTTCCTTGCTGTGTGAAAGAAGTAGCCTGCTGCTATAGCTTTTCGGATTTTTGTGAAATTTTTGCCACAGCTCACAATGTCTAGTTTATACCTGGAAAACAAAAGAAATAGAGTGAGCATCATTTTTGTTGTTCCCCCCTCTCCCCTCCAAAAAAAATTTAATCAGCAACTAAAATGTTTATGCAGACTTTTATTCATACACCAGAAAATATTTTACACACGATTTATTCTCTGAATACAAAAAGAAATTTATTTACTACGCATTCGAATTACAAAATAGTTCATCGTAATAAAATAATTGCTTTATTAAACATAGGGGTCTTGTAGGAGGTAAGATTCAAGTCTTAGGACTTTGCCTGCATGGTTCTCAAATTTACATGACACTTACAGCATGTTCAGTACAGTTTAAAAAAAAAAACGAAGCAAAGTTCTTGCATGTGAACCAAAAGCAGAACACACAAATAATTACAAACATATCCTTTGGATCCATATTCCCACTCATGGCATTGTAATTGTGTAACAGCAAGGTTATTACGACGCCAAGTCGAGCCACTACCGTCTAGAAGACTAGTCGACAAGTCGTCTGACTAGTCGTGACTAGTCGACAAGTCTTTTATATACATATATTTATTAGACTTAAATATATAATATAATTAGATATAAAGAAAACATGATAATAGGTTTAAATTCAACAAAGATAACATAATAATAGGTTCAAATTCAACAAATATCCATAATAGATCCATAATAGGCTTAACATAATAATACCCATTTCAACCGCTGTGATATAATTAAAATTTAAAAACAAATCAGTTAATTATTTAATTAGGTTATAAACTTATCAGTTAATTAAAAAAAATTCAGTCACTTAAAAACAAATCAGTTAAGCCTAGGGTTAATTCTTATTAACAAATCAATTAATTAAAAACCGATCGAGTCTTCTGAAATAATTTTTACGATGGAAAAAAAACAAATCATAACATTCCTGGGGCTGGCGGCGGAGGGAGGAGCAGCAGCAGCAAGGCACAAATCGAGGGTTAGGTTTTTTTTTTTTTTTTTAATTGATGCTTGATTTAGTGGTCGATGCATTGATCGAGCAGGAAAATGGATGTCGAGTGAGCTCAATTAGGGTTTCTGGGCTCGAATTAGGGTTCTGGACTCGAATTAGGGCTCGATTTGGCCCACCATCGTCGAAATGCACAAGTCGAGAGTCGTCGAATTCCTCAGAGCGACTTCTCGACTTGTCGACGACTAGTCGTCGACGTGATAACACTGCGTAACAGTCATGTGTCCAATCACATATAACTCAACAGTCATTTCCATGTCTCGGTTTTAACCTATATCATGGTCATGAAAGTGGGAAAAAAATTCACAAAGCAGCTGTAGAACTGAAAGGAGTTTGACTTTTTTTTTTGTTGGGGGGGGGGGGGGGGGGTTAGTTTATATTTCTGCTGCATACAGCCATGCCGAAGAGAAAGGAATTTGTACTTGCATTACAAATATTATTTAATTTAGCACATTAAAGTCAGAGAATAAAAAATAAGGCAATCCTTTATTTATCTGAAGCTGACACAACAGATTTTTGCAATCTAATAAGCAGCTTATTCCATGTGTGGTATATCAAAAACAAAACATCTAGCAACAGTAACATATGAATATGATAAGCAAGTCATTGTTATATCTTACTGATTTATAAATAAGCAGTCGGTGCTGTTGGATCATGTTGATGTTTTTTTTTTTTTTTTTAATGTTTTGCCAGTCAAGACTTTTTCTGCTAGTTATTTGAGGTTATAAATTTCTACCTGTAAGTGGAGTGTAAAAATGGAAATAATCTCTTGTCCAAAGAATATATTCAACAGTTTTATTCACATTTCTTTAAAACCAATCTCTCTTATGCAGCAGAACAAATTCACAGAATCCACGTTGAAAACATGTGTATCATTTAACTATATACCTGAATTTTCGTGAAATAGACACCAAATAGCTTACTGATTCCGTATTTGTTAGCAAAGCAAACAATGTAGAGATTTCTAGATGCTTGTTCATGACATATGGTCCTAGCTATAATCTCTCACAACAATTCATCAAACATTTTTGCTAGTTACATTTTTTAACAGATATTAGCTCTAGAAATCCTTTTTATAAGAAAAATTCTTTTTGTACAGAAAATACTGTGTAACTAAAAGAATTTTTTATTCATTGTATTGATCTGCATGAACAAATGATATTCAAGGAATGAAAATAATTTTTAATAAACAACCAAGAACTAAAATATTTTATATATCATAATTTAATATTTTACGCAAATATTTAACCCAGGGAAAAAAAACATAAACAACCAATATCCAAGGTTATAAGAAACGAAAATGAACTTTCTTGATAATCTGACCTATATTCCTAAATGATAAAGAAGGATCAAAATAAAGTGGTAAACAAATATTGGTTAGAATACTTATAGACAGTGACCATCAAAGTTGAGCAAACTGAAATAAAGAAGAATGCATAAGTAATACATAAATCTTTCAAAAGCAAATTTCAACAGGGAAAATAAAGAATTATGGAACATAATTGTCGACCAATTAAATTGCTGGCTTCTGCATATTTATTGATCAATGGAGCTCAATTCAAAGTTGAATAAAGTCAACATCACAAAAATAATTTAGATCATTAAAAGTTGATGACGCGATTAAAATCTCTTGCGTTCGGTGGAAATTCATGTATAACATAAACACTGAACATAATATCAGAATCTTCATCATTTTGGTATGTGACAAAATTATGAGATTTGATAAGACAATTCTTTCAATAGCATAACATCATCCATCAAAATGACGAGACTTGATGAATGGTGATATAAAAAGGAAAAAAAACAGTAACAAAATTCTTGTTTGTATTTGACCAAAGCTTTCTAATTTGATTGACTAAAAGATTTCTAAGATTGTGGATGATAACAAAATCATAGCATCAACATATGATTTCAACACAATCTTGATACCCATTCGTCAATTGTGAGAGAATCATAAAAGTTGGGGTTACTATGATGTATTAAGCGTTTGAACTGTAATAATGCATTCAGATTTTTTTTGTATATTGTACAATCAAACTTGCCCTACTACATGAACAATTATACTATAACATTAAAACATTGGGCAACATGCATGTGTTTCAATCTTATGTAGAAATAACAGTTCATATAAAATCATATTTGTTTTATTCATAACCACGGGGAGTTTGAGATTCAATTCAAAATCATTACTCGGGACAATAAAATGAGTAATACGTACACAAATCAAAATTATATTAATGGTTGAGACAAGTACTCATGCCATGCATATATGCACTTGAGTCAAGGACATAAAATATCCCCTAAAGCACCAACCGTTCACCTAAATTAATAACTTTCCACTACATTAGCTTTTGTTTCAAATATGTTAGACGGTAATGCAAGGATTGTGCCTACAAGTTGACGGATATTTCATATTTTAGGTTTAACTGTATCCCACGTAGGCGTGATTCATACCACTTGACATATGTTGACACACCTCAAATTTTCAAACAATTTAAAATTTAACAAATTTACATATTTTAATAAGAGAAAAAAAATACATACTGATTATGTAAGACACACGTTTATATTCAATGCAATCCAACTAAGATGCGGTAAAACATTAATATCAAATCTAGCAGATTGAAATTTCTGAATAGAACTTAATGGCCTAACCAATATCAAAGGAAGAAGATTACATGGATAAACAACAATTAACATAATTTGGTTATGAATTAAAAATGTATGGATTTTAGGAATCTATGTTAAGAAGTTACTTGAAATGCAATCCAACAAAAGATGCAATTAAACTATGTATCATATCCCATAGATTGAAATTTTTGAATGGAACTGAATGGCATAACCATTGGACGTATATCAAAGGAAGAAGATTACATGGGTAAGCAACAATTAATGTAATTTGGTTATGAATTTAAAAAAAGTACATATTTAGGAATCTATGTTAAGAGCTTACTTGAAAAAAGGGAATATTGAACAACTTATAGTAGCAATGCCACTTTTCATTCAGAAGTGCATAAATCAAAAAACTGATGTGCGTTAATTCAAAGACGTAGGGGACAAACTAACCGAAGTCCTATCGCAGCCAAATTTTAATTTTTTGTACGATACCTAATTTGGGGTAAATGGAATTTTGACTCGAGGAAGGAGTGAATTTGTTTTTTAATTAGATGAAAAACAAGTGACACACGGTAGAATTTTGTTTGGGGGGGAAAAGGGGGGGGGGGGGGCAAGGATAAATCAGGGCAAAAGGGAAGTTACAAGAACAGATTAAAAAAAAAAAAAAAAAAAAAAAAAAAAAAGTGGATTTGTTTCAGTTAGGAAGGAATACATTCATTTTTATGATTTCTTTGTTAAACAAAGAAATGCGCTAGGAGCTGCGGAATGGAGAAAAGGAGAAAACATAGAACTGTTTTTAAGCTTAATTAATGGATTGTCAGTAAATGTTTATATCTGATTATTTTTAATTGCTATCTCTGTTATTAATGGAAATATACATTAGTATGGTGAAGCTTTAAATCAATTTGTGAAACACCGTTACACAAACCACTTATGATGATAATATTTATACTCATTCAACAAATATCGCTCAATCTTTACTTCTCAATGTACATACGTCATGTTCATTCAAAGGTAAAATCAGATTCATATTATATAAAAAACGTTCAAAATATATAGCACTGATAATAAAATTGGGATAACAAATGAAATGACAGAAATAGACTCTGACATAAATGGTATTGAATTTTCAGGCAAATGCAGCAGTAATCAGATGATAGAGTTGGAAAATTCTCAAGTATGGAAAATATAGAATAAACAACTTTTCAGGAGGAACATTACGAAAATACTTGAAATCATGGAAAAACCGTAAATGAAAGATTGTTAGATGTTGCAAGAAAAATACTTTACCCTTAGCATGCACATGTGAACACTGACATGACACTATAACAAGGTACTCTATTACCAAAACAATTATTAAAAAAAATGCAACTATGATTATTCTAATCCATTAAATCGAATTAAGTAGATAATAACCAGACCAATAATGAATACTAACGTTTGTTATATATGTATGTATATCTATTAATTAATATATATCACCGTATTGTTAAGGCTACTACTAACGATAACATTAAAATATTTGAACCATAGATCAAAGGTTTTGGAGTAACACTCTAAACCTCAGTAACCAATTTCAGGATATATACTCTACAATGTGGCATACAAAGCACATACATATATCAAAAACAAGATACTGGTCGTTTTAAATAGTAAAGTCACATCTGCATCTTGACCTAACATGTTAAATTCATTTTAGTATGGTAATATTTAATGACATTTGCAGTAACTTTGGTGCTGCGTCAATTTGATGGTAATATCTTTCTGTAATTAAAAAAAAAATGTCATACAAAATTATTTAAACACCCATTCTTTTTGGTCAACAAATTAAATTGGTTGGTGTTTGAATAGCAGCCATGATGTACTTTGTAGACTTCATTATTGTATTATAGTTTTTTAATGTGTTTCTAATTAAGGTTCTATTTTGCATTCATACATTAGACATATTACTCTCTATTTTTATAGATACAGTGATACCCTTATCAAATATAATAATGGTTGATTGGGTTTTTCATATCTTCATATTCATTAAATAAACCTTTTTTTAATAAATTAAAAGTTCCCCTTTTAGTTTGGAAATTGTGAATCCGTGAAGACATTTCAAGCTTAACGCTATAGGTGTGTGATTATTTGGCAACGTTAAACAGAATATCTCATGCGATAGTTAATTTTTCATATATATACAATAAAAAAAATGGAAGCACTTTTTCTTCAAACATGCTCGTTGCACTAGTAAATAAACATGATACCAGAAGTAGTATTTTTTCATATACCGGAACATAGATATCCCTAAATCCTAAAATATTTCATCATTTTCCATATATTTTCATTTTATAAACAATTTCTTTTATAAATATATTTGTTTTTAACAATTTTCTGATCTGTTTAAGATTAGAAAAAATTCACTTCAAACTATATACATTTTTCAAGTCATATTGTTTACAATTTAAATTTTATTTATAAATATTTTTATATGTAAATTTTTTTTGCTTTGGTTTTGCAGTAGAAGTTTGGCATCATAATTTTTTGGTAACACGATATGTTGATGAAATTTGCTGAATTAGAATATAAATAACTAACAAATGAAGAAAAATAAATAGAGAACACTCAATCGACTAGAAATGACAGATTGCTATAAATAAAATATATCTACTAATCAACGTTTGTAATTTTCGTAAAAGTCAGTTCATTGGAATCTCAAGTTTATTTAAAATAATGTTCACATGTTTTTCTACCTTGAAAATTCAAATAGTTGAACCCTACCTGTGTAATATTAATTTTTGTAAGCTTCACCAAATCTAAAATCACATAAAGTATTAATGTTTCCTATATCATTATTTCACGAAACGAAACATATCTAATGTGCCATTCAATTTTGATAATTCCAGTTTAACAAATTTTTACTACATTACAAGTATTTTTCGTACATTCTGCATTTAATAATAGTGAATATTTTATTTTGACTTATAAAACTTCAAATTTGCAAAGAAAAAAAAGGCTCGGTCACTTTAAAAGGAATCAAATCCAAGTTATAATCTAACGCATATTGGAAGATGATGAGATAAAATTGCAGTGTGAATGGCTACGCTATAATCTCAGGAACCAATAGATGAAGTATTAAGTATGTATCTGAAAACTTTGAAAGGCAAGTCGAATGTATTTTCTATTAACCCCAAGTGAGGTGAACTGAAAATTTTATAACACATACACAATATTAACTGTTAATGATCAATCCGTTAAAAAATTGACACAACAATAGGCTTGGTAACAAACAAAGGCCTTTGAAAAAAGTTTGTGACAACATATAACCACTATAGGGGGAAGATGCAATACTTATTTTGCAGCCCAGTTACAGGGTAAAAAAAATGTTACCAACTAAATAATCTGATAAACATATATAACAGGAATAAGTTAACATACACATGCTATGCTGGCAGGTTATGGTGCGAAATTAAGCATGGTTCATAGGGAAATTTTGATACATTTATATCTTAAGGTATCAAATATCAATTCATGAGGACGAAGAAAGAACTGCAAGCATGATATAATAAATACATGCAAAAGTATTGACTGGTATCAATGAAAGTATAATGGATATATGAGCAAGTGGATTGCTAGTAAATCCAACTACAGATAAAAGAGATGTGAAAAGTAAAAGGAATATATTATATGTTGCTGAAAACATACTTGTCCATGATACTAAGAAGCTGTTTCCTCACATCTTGCGCCCTCCTGAGCGAACGTGATTGCACAAAGTTCTCAAAACACCATGGTCCAGAGAAATTCTTTGCTTTCCAAGCTTCATAAACTGCAAGTAGTGTGAGATGGTCGCCTTCAGGCTGAAAAAACTTGGCTCTTTTCTGATCTGCCTGAGCTTGTTTCTCCCTCGGTCTGTAAAATATGTTTTGAGTTTGTATCATGGCAATTATTGTCAATATTTCATCACTGCAACCAAGATCCACACTTGCTAACAACATTTTTGATAATGGGGGATCAAGTGGAAATTCTGCCATTTTTCTCCCTAATTTGGTTAATAATCCTTCTTCATCTAGTGCTCCTAAACTATACAACTGCTCCATAGCCGATATCAGTGCTTGTGGAGAAGGCGGATCCATAAAATCAAAGGATAAAAGATCGTTTATACCCATTGCCTTCATCTGCAATGTAGTCGTTCCGAGATTAATTCTTTGAATTTCAGGAATGCTAGTAGGTGACATTTCATTTCGGTAAGCACTTTCAGTGTACAGCCTATAGCACTTGCCAGGTCCAGTACGTCCAGCTCGACCTGCTCTTTGCTTTGCTGACGCTTGCGAAATCGGAGTTATCACCAATGAATCAAGCCCCTGTTTTGGATTATATACATTCTGCTTTGCAAACCCAGGATCTATAACATAAAATATACCATCAATAGTCAAGGATGCTTCTGCTATATTTGTAGCCACAACTACCTTCCTCTTGCCAGGAGGTGCTGGATCAAAAATTCTCGACTGCATTTCACTAGGCAAAGCACTATAAACTGGCAATATAATCAACTCAGGGACATCTTTTCCTAGACCCTTCATCCTTTCATACAAAGACTGACATGCATGGTCAATCTCTTCCTGACCAGTTAAAAATAATAGAATGTCTCCTTCAGGTTCTGTTAAGTGAATCTGAAGCACGGTGATTAAAGAAGCATCTAAATAATCACTTTCAGGCTGCTTTGCATACAGAATTTCAACAGGAAATGTTCTGCCAGGTATGGTAAAAATATTACAGTTGAAGAAGTATCCAGAGAATTTTTCAGCATCTAGTGTAGCAGAAGTCACAATCAATCGCAGATCAGGCCGCCTCTGAACGAGTTGCTTCAGCAATCCAAAAAGCACATCTGTGTGTATAGTTCTCTCATGAGCCTCATCCAGCATAATAACGGAATACTGTGACAAGTTTTCATCTACCAAAATCTCACGAAGCAACATGCCATCAGTCATATACTTTATTACGGTTTCAGGACCCGTGCAATCCTCAAACCTGATCGCATATCCAACTTCTTCTCCTAGCCTGCAACCAAACTCTTCAGCCACCCTCTTAGCAACAGACATTGCAGCCACACGCCTAGGCTGGGTACACCCGATTTTGCCCCTAGTAGTGTAACCTGCCTCAGCCAAGTACTGAGTAACTTGAGTTGTTTTGCCAGACCCAGTCTCACCAATAACAACCAAAACTTGGTTATCATGAACCGCCTGCACAAGCTCTTTCTTCAGCTTGTATATAGGGAGGCTTTGTCTCTGATCCTGGATGGAAAGCTTCGATCTTTGACCAAAAGTCAAGGCCTTTCCATATGCATCCTTCTTCCATTCAGGCATATCATATGCAGATAAGCCAACACCTCTCAGTTCTTGTGCTAAATGCCTTTCACCCGTTTCAGGCATCGGGTCTTCCCAAGGTCTATTAAGATCCTTAGGTATAGAATCTAACATAGTTCTTTGTTGCTGCTCTCTCACTTCTCTCCTCTCCTTGATAAGTGCTGACTGCAAAGCAGCTGCTCTGCTTAATGAACCTTCAGGGTTTTTGAATATTTTGACTGGTGACATATCTATTGAGAACCTACTTTGCCCTTGCAAAAATGCCGGCTCATCCTCGTTTAGCTCAACCTCGAGCTCTTCTTCCGCCACTTCTTCCTGATACAACAAACCATCTCCATCCTCGTCAAAATTAGGGAAGTCTTTGATATCCATTACACCGGCAGCTATCAACTGCTTTGCCTCCCACTTTTCAGGTGAACTCATCCTCTTCAATGGCCTCCTTGATCTCACATTTTCATCTTCTTCCACAATTGTAATACCTGAAAGGCCGGTTCTTCTTGTTAGCCCATCATTACCTACACTGGTCGGATTCGCCCTAAATGCTTCATCATCAGCCTTCTTTTTCATAGGCAACAAATCTTTTCCAGTTTTCTGATCAACATCCCTCATCGCCAAACTCAATTTTTGACCTGAAATCGATATCACCTTCACATACACTTCTTGATCGCGCTTTATCACTTCTTTTGCATTAGCAACCCGCCTACTAGCAATCTGTGAAACATGCACCAAACCCTCTTTTCCTTTAAAATCCAAAAGCTGAACAAAGCATCCTGTATCCATAACCCTAGACACCCTCCCTTTGTAAACCCCATACAACTCAGGCTCATCAAACTGTTTCCTGGGACCTCCTCTTCTGTCATCGTAGTCACTTCTTTCATCATCGCTTCCCCTATTTTTTTCTCTGCCTCTCCTATCTCTTCTACTGCTAAAATTCCTCCTTCCATCATCATCGTCGTAATTTTTTTCTCTATCTCCTCTGTCCCTGTCTCGCCTACTACTGTAATCTCTATCTCTATCCCTGTTTTTCCTTTCTTCTCTTTGTTGAATCCTTGCCTTCTCCTCCGCTTCTTTTTCAATCTCCCTTTGCAACTCCTTCACCCTCTCTCTATCATCAGCTTTAGCGAGTGCAAAAAAAGGCTGATTTTTCTTGTCACTCGAGTCAATGGACTTCCTGCTCTTGGACCTGGACGGCAATATGGCGTGAATGATAGTGAGAAGATTTTTCACGAAATAATCCGGAAGCTCAGCTCCGTTCTCCTTCAACGTTTTGTCAAACTCGTCAACTGAATCAGATTTGCGACCCAGCTCAGTGATGAACTCAGCCAGAACCTTGTCTGACACTCCAAGATTCGACTCTAATTCGTTGCAGACCTGGGATACCAGCGAGAGATACTCGAGTTTCTTCAGGTCTGTAGCCTCAGATGGCATTTCTGAAGGTGAGGAATAATTAGGGTTTTTGAGATTTGGGGAAAACGATAACAAAAAAAATCACGGTTAATTAATTAATTTAGATCTTCAGCTCCGTTGTGGTCTGACGCGTCTATTTCAACAGCCAGATTTTGATCCATTTAGCTTAATTAATTAATTTAGATTTTTATAAAGTTTAAAAATTAATAACTTATGTTAATGAGATCGTTTTAAACGCGGTTTTTTGCGTTGCGATCGTATCGAAATGCACTACGTGATGGAATTAGTTCGGACTGAATCATAGTAATTTATAATTTTTCAGTTTATTTATTTATATATTTATTTGTGTAAATTATTGATACGTATTATTTATTAAAAAAAGTTAATTAACAAAAAATTGATTAAATTTAAAAACAAAAAATAAAAATGAACCGCTTAAATGGTCGTTTGAACCCGCAAACACATTCTCCGCTAACTAAAATACCCCGTTAAAATACCCTGTTGAAATACCCCGCTATAACACCCCGCTTCCGCTTCACTCAAACGCACCATAAGAAGTGGAAAGTTACTAAGGTGTTATTGGCAGCCAAAGAATGGCATGTTATCGTTTGTGTGGCGTGGGATGCGTACCACGCCCATCAAACGGTCAAAAGGCACGGTGCCAAACGTTAGAAATTGGACCGTTAGCGTCCGACGCAACATCGCACCGATAGACAAAAGCAAAATCCGACGATATAGCAAAAAGTTGTTTAATATCAGGTCTTGTAGCTCAACGCCACACAAAAGAATACCAAACTTTTTTGATAAAACAAGGTGGTGCCAACAAGTAAGATTTTCATGTCATTTTGTTATTGTATTTCTGCTGTGTTTGGTTTTTTTTAATGAAATGTACTAGTTTTTTTTATATGCAATCAACATTTAATTTTCAAAACAAAATAATAATTGAAAAACACATTATCAAATATCACGCTTGAATACTCCGTTCGTAACAAAAAACGCATTATACGTTCACTAACGTGTCCTGCTCAAATGTCACGCTCAAATACCCCATTACCATTCGCAAAAAGCGCACTCTAATTCTTTCATGTTGTAGATATCATGTTAGGTATCGCTGCAGAAATTGCATGCTACCGTTGCGGCGGCGGACGCGTGCCACGTCCACCAACGGTCGGAAGCCACGATGAGGAACGATAGAAATTGAACCATTAGTGTCCGACGCGTCGGACGCTAACATTCCAATTTCTAATGTTCATCTCCTTCTCCCTCATATATAACACCTCCCCCTCCTTCTTCCAACTCTCCACACTTTTAACATACCACACTCAAATATCCCGTTCGCAACAAAAAAGCATTCCCCGTTCGCACCAAAAAATGCATTCTCCATTCACTAACGTGTCATGTTCAAATACCCCTTTCGCGTTCGTAAAAAACGCACCCTCAGATTGCCTTATGAATAGAGTTAAACTGATACAACCGTATAACAATGAAAAAACCGACTGTTTGGTTGTATATTTTCTATAAAAATATCTATTGCAATTTTTTACTAATTTTAGTTAAATCAAAATGATGATACGTTCTAATTTTTTTCCTTTAGAACTTAGAGTTTGAATTTGAAAGTTAATCTTACTCATATTGAATTTTGAGTTTGGAAATTAAAATTCAAAGATTTGGATTTTATTTTGCAAAACATCAAAATAAATTTTAAATTTGAAACTTGAAATTGAAATTTTGTAAACATTATTTGAATTTTAGATGTTTAAATGGAAAAAGATGAATTGGAAATTCCATATTTAGAATCTAATTTTTATTTTTTTAAAATTCAGAATTTATTAGATGACCTATTATGAGGTAAATTACAAGGTAGCGATCAAATTCAAATTTAAATCTTTAATTAGCAAGATATATAGTTTAGTTGTGAAAGAGAGTTTTTTTGGTTTAGTTACCAAAGGTGTAATCCATAAACAAAGATAAAAGTTAAATACTATCTTTGTAAAAAGATAGAAGTTATCAATTAGTACAAGTACAAATTATGGTGAAAAATGGAATTTATACTTGTTTACATGGAGATATTAACAAATATTTGTGCTTGACATATTCAAAGGCAAATATTTATGCTTGACATATTCAAAGGAAAATGTTTGACCCTATAAACAAATCATCAAAACATATAATACATGGATTTCGCTACAAAAATAATATATTTTTTAACTTAATCGTGAAAACGATATAGAAATACGATAAATTTACTGAAAGATACCATATTTTTAATATTTCAAATATTTGTGTAACAATGACATCCAACTATAAAAATCCGTTGGTGATTAGGCTAAATAATTCTAGTGATGTAATTATATTTTAAAGCATAAAATGAAGCGAGGCAAATAAAGTTTGAAAATAGGAGTGTGTCCTTAATTTCACCTAAAAATAAGGTCAATTGTTATTAGAAGTAAAATAAAGGAAATTCCATAAATTTGGATTCAAATCAAACATCCAACGGTTCTTATCAAACACCACACTGTATTTTTCAAATTAGGACATCAAATAAATATTACTCATTTTTAAAAATTGTACAGGGATTATTAGTGATACACATATGCCAGTAGCAAAGATACAACAATATATGTTGGACGCAAGGTTTTGTTACATAGGATATTATGGTTGCATATGCGTTTGACTTAACATTTAAGTTTGTAAGGATGAATTGGGAAGGAAACGGACACGATAGTAAAAATTTGTGTTCAAATTTAACTAGTAGATACATGATTTTCTTCATTCAAGAATGGGATATTACCATTTAGTTGACTTGAGGTAATGACTTATGGATAGTTGATTCCCTCCCCACTACAATATTAGATGTCATATTATAGATTTCAATAAAAACACAAAATCAACAAAAGATTAAAAAATAAATTTTCAACCATTATTATTATTATTGTTTACACACTGCACCAAAGTTAACAAGTGTGAATCCATGTTCATCCACTCATACAACACGATGATTGTCCGCCCATATACATAGAAATAGAGGGATATCGAATTCTTTATACTCAAGTTCTCGAATATCCTCAATTATCCCATAATATGACAATGACGCATTTACTTGCCTATTATCTTTAGCACTAGCAAACTCTCTCGAAGATGCCACAACACTAACTCCACTATTTTGCATTTTGCTCTTCTCATCTTGGCGCTTAGTATAAAAGACAAATCCATTAATATCATATCCTTTATAAGATGTAACTTGAAGTCGTGGCCCATACGCCAACCATTTTATTGTATCAGAAATATTATGATTTGTTTGAGATAGTTGTTTCATTACCTTGGTTTTAAACCATGCTACGAAGGAGCGGTTATGTTCAATTGTCAACCAACTTTCATTTTTTGAAGGGTTCTCAGACTTTAGAATTGTCATCTGCTCTTCCAAGTAAGCATTGACCTCACTAAGATGTTGCAAAACAAGTCGCTCTGCTTTGTGAATCATTTCATGAACAATTGAAGTTGATTAACCCAATTGTGCCTTGACCATCAAGTCGTCCTCCATGCCGAGATTTGCAAATTCCAATAGGTTCAACACGCAATAAGTACTGAGTAACAAATTCAGTAACCTCCCCGGCTATAGTACCTTCTACGATACTAGCTTCGGGTCTATATTTATTCTTCATTTTCCTTTTTTAAGTTCCCATATGCATTTCAAATAGATACATGTATCTCATAAACACAGGACCACAAATCTTGATTTCTCTTACCAGATGAACAACCAAATGCACCATAATATCAAAAAATGAAGGGGGAAATACATCTCAAATTGGCATAAGGTAACGATAATTTCAGCTTGCTGGTCATCTAACATATCAGGATCAATCACCTTGCTACAAATTATTTTAAAAAAGATACAAAGCTTTGTAATAACATGTCTAACGTGTTTAGGCAATATACCTTGAATTGCAACATGTAACAAATGTTGCATCAACACAGGCAATCATGAGAGTTTGTGTCGGTCAATTTCAAATCCTTCATTGATACACGACTGCTAATGTTTGAAGAATAATCTGTTGGAACCTTGATACCACGAAGACACTCACTGTAGCGACCCGAACTTCCCGGTCGGCCTAAACCGAACAAGAAGGCGGACTGCTTTGAGAACAACACTCATCAGAACGCAAACAGAAGAACATTTCATTTCTTATATAACAATTACATCAGAGTACAAGAATATAACAGAGTATGAATAAATAATATACATCAGAAAAATATCAGAGATTAAAATACATAGCAGCGGAAAAATAATACATAACACAGCTGAGAGAGATACACGGATACAGAGCTTTCCGTATATAGCAACAGCTATAAATCCAGGATCATGTGAATATAATATATGCAAAACCAAAACTACTAGCTGCCCATGTGGAAAATAGGGGCACCCAGAGTTTAGGTTAAAACAATAAACTCCAGGTCAGTCATGGGACTTGTGTGAGAACTAAAACAGTTATTAATTTGGTTCTAAAGTTAGGTAAATCAAGGGACCATGTCGTATAACACGGAACGGGTTTACCCCCAAGAATACCAGTGCATGAAACAAACAACGCAATGCTAAATAAAGAAAATGAAGTTATTATAAGACTCAAGTCCCATCGCACAATGCAACGCAAGCCGGAGGATAGAGTTTTACCTTATAATAGCCAAATATGCTTGGTACGTTTAAAACAAATCATTTTGATATTACTATAAGTGTATAGTGTCAAAATCAACTTCAAATATAAATGTATCAATCATAGACGACATAGTATCCCATGCTACTATGTTGCCATACTAGCCCTGCAATTAAAACCGAAATGTCACGTATTGGAAATTGGATTCCATCTATGAACCAAGGCAAGGGATCATCCTTACCGAATTCGAGACAATCTAGCCTACCATGTCTCAGGCTATAGTTGCAACTGCACCTAGGAGAATGCAGGGCCAGTCCACCCGTTGGTGAATTCATAATCCCTGAATAATACGTTTCCCCGCCCTATGGGGCGTAATGGTCAGTATGTCGCCCATATCATCCATCGGCCCCGTGGTGACCGATATATCCGAGGTACCTCGCTTTCCAACAACTACATATGTAAAATTGTATGGGCTCCATACCATGACACCACTCCTAGCTAGAAAGAAACGCATGTCCTCCCTGCCGTCCTTCAACCCGTTTCTAGTTCATACCGGGGTGTGAAGCTCGCGAATTAACGTTATACACAAAGTTATACTATTTAAAGCCGTGCTTTGATCATCAACCACATGACTCTTCTTTTCAACAAAAGCCTTGATCATTTGCATCTCAACATGCCACACAGGAAATTCACGCCATGCGACTGATGTCTATCGATATATAACCTCTGAGCTTGTACGTATCAGAGTATGGTGTTAAGCAAGAGAATAAATTCTCCACCACCAAACAGATATATATTTAATAGAAATCAATCACATGGAATAAAATCCAATGTCAGACACACATCCATTTACAAGTTCGTTCTGGGTCTGAACGAAACCGGAGGCACCTTATTCCTCGTCCCATATGTCGAATACAGGAGAGAGGTCCTCGCATATCCGGTCGATCTCCAAGTATGTCTGGACGATCACCACTTATTACCTTGTCTTGGGTGTACAGCCCAATCAAGACATCAGTAATCATCCAAACGATGTGAAGACCTCCGGTCTTCAACCACCGTCTTCATCGTTGACTTATCGCCGTATCAATTATTCAGAATGGGTATAAACCCGATCTTTCCAAATAACTATCGTATCTTATAAATAAGTGCTATAAAAACACAACATACACCTCATTCCAATCCAGAATATTCTTTTATTCACATATTCTTTTCACAATTTAAACCAAATTAAGGTTTTCCAAACTAGTCGGGATTAGCGAACCTTACCGAAGAAAACATTTATTTTGTTTCCCAATCCCAACCTATTCATCCCATGGAGCAAAACTGGTAGTACTCCATATCTAACACCACAATGTTATTGGTAAAATTAATTACCATTTCACGTTCAAATCTAATTAAAGATTTAACTATCGCTTGGAGCAAAACTGGTGATACTCCATTCTCGATCATTTCCCAAATTTGATAATTTAAATTATCACATTCACATTTCAATCTAATTAAAGATTCATTAAAAATCCACTTAGTTTTAATCCCAAAAAATCATTATATAATGATTATTCAAATTTAGGAAATAAATCCTGTCTTTAACTGGGTTAAAGAACCAATGTCATTTAAAACACAGTTCACGATAAATCCAAAATAACATTTCATTAATTATGTAATCTTCACATAAAACAGATCAATATATATAATTGATATAAACTCCCATATCCAACCAATAATATAAATGGAATAACGACAAAGCCTTTTAAATTCCATATATAGTAACAGTCTTCCTCCACAGAAGTTCACTTCGATTATTACCAAATCGAATTCCATTCCGTTCCAATTTATTTTATTAAATTGGAAAACTTTACTTTGGAAAATTTCCATTAAATCTTAATAAGAAGATTTATAAATTCCAAATCAGATTTCATTGTTAATTGGGTTAAAGAACGAATGTCGTTAAAACACAGTTCACAATAAACCCAATTCACATTCCATTTTATTCCCGTTACTAAATATAACTGAAAACTCAAATAATCTTAATTAAAAGATTTATTCTTTTCACACGGGGTTTAAAACAGTGTTATTGAAGACACCATTCACGACAAACCGAAAATCACATTCTTTTATTCAATTGCAATTTAATATTAATTAATTGGTGAACTTCACTAAATCTTAATTAAAAGATTTATTCTTTTCTCATGGGGTTTAAGAACAGCATTATTTAAGACACCGTTCACGACAAACCCAAAATCCAATTTAATATTAAATACAAGCCTCTGAATAGGAATTATATCGGCTTATATTCAATATCAAATTCTGAAACTAACGGATATCGTATTGGGAATAACGATATCTTTATCTTCCAAATTCCCACAACAATACCTGTATAACCACGGAATCCAATATCGAAATATTCCGAAGATTATTTCCATTTCAATCCATTCCAATTTATTTATTGGAAAATTCTGGTTATTTTCAAAACCATTTCAAATCCAGTTTATTTCTTTTAAAAATATTAGATTATTGCTCTAGTTAATAAATAGTTCATTTTGATTAAAATGTATTTTTATCTTTTCAAACTGGAATTTTTCATCCAAAATCATTCCAAATCATTTATTATGATTTTACAGAAATTATTAATAATTTTATTAAGGCCCTTTCAGTCGATTTCCATAAACGGTCATCTATAACGACCCAGAAAATCTGAACCAATTAAAATTTTTTAAATTGGCTAAAATAATGGATTTTAAATATTTAAAATAAATATTTTAAATAATGGCGATGAAAACTGAGTTTGAATCAACAATTGAAAACGAATATAATTAATTATAATTATAAACAAGGCCTGAAAGGGCGCTGTAGTTTCAAAAATCGAATTCAAACTTTGTCGGACTATACCGGGTGCAAAACAAAACGAATTTTAGTGAAACCAAAAATATTTAAATCTGTTAGTGAATACCTTTCTAACGAATCTGACAAATCGAAATTTGATAGCGGGAATCAAAAGATATGTCCAGTTGAAAATACTGAATAGTCGCTATGGAATTTATACAGCCCGTGAAAATGGCCATTTTGCATATGACCTCGGAATTCGACGAAACCACTTTTGTTGGATCCGGGATGTAAAGTTATTGCTAGGTTTCAAATTTCATAATTTTTGAAGCTAGTATGTGAGCGTGACAAAAGAAAATGTGTTTTGGTCAATTACAGTTAAATTGGATCGACCAAAAATGGGCCTTTTTGCAAACGGTCTCAGAATTCGACGAAACTAGTTTTGTTGGGACCGTATCGTCAAAACATAGCTAGATTTATTTTTTTGGAATTTTTCGAATCAGTTTGTGGCCCTGGCAAATTGAAATGTATGTTCAAATTAAATATTGAATGTTTTATATTTTGATTTGAATGGAAACTGACTGAAACAGTCGAATGGGCCTACGAAACATATCCCATTGTATTCGGAATGGGGGTAAAACGCTAAGGACAACAGTCGTTGGGTTTGGATTGGGGTTCGCGAGAGGCAAGGGGTATTTTCGGATTTTTAAAACTTTATAAATAAAAAAAGGGATTGGGCCACGTCAGAACGCACCCCCCCCCATTTTCTCTCTCCCCGACTCGAGCAACGGCGGAAATTAGCCGCTCCCTTCTCTCCTCTTTTTCTTCTGATCCGCTCAATGAAATCCAATGCCACGGTTGAGGTTTTTGTAGTACTTCTCGTGATCTTCAAATCCATATAAGTATTGGATTTTTTCGTGGCCTGTAGAGGGAGAACCACCCTCGAGAAGTTCGGTCGTTCGCACCCCGATTCCGCCGCCTGGGGACCACCGAGCTCGACCTCCTCCCTGGCGCACGTGCGCCTCTCCTAGCCCGACAAGGTGGCGCTGGCCGATCGAAGCAACAATCAATGGATTGCCTGAAAGATCGAAACCTAGTTTCGAAGATTTCAAGCAGGTATCGGCTGTTTAATTAAAAATTGTTTTTAACAGTTTAAAACCGTTGCAAACCTTTGAAAAATCATATCTTTTTCGTTCGTTAACGAAATTCGATGAAACAGGAAACATCGTGACCGTGTGGACGTCTTCTACATTTTAGAAGAGACCGCATATTTTTCTGAGCCTTCTGCTATTTTTGGTGGAGTGGAACCCAATGTGAGATTTCTAATTTAAAAACAATATGGAAAACGACGATGTATAAATTATATAGTCGATATATGAGTTATATAAGCGTTGTACACCTCCTGTATAAGCGTTGTATAAGTTGTATGTTCGATGTATAAGTTATATATGCGTTGTAAAAATTATATATGTGTTGAAATAAAAGTGAATTGCTATATATAAATATATATATATATATATATATATATATATACACGCCCCTCATCCACAAACCATGGACGATATTTATTGATTGTGATTGGTGTGAAAATTGATTGATAGCGAATGGTTGTTTGGGATTGCTTGTGGTTGATATAGATTGATTGTGGTTGAAAAATACCCATTTGTGGTTGAGAAATATTTGGTTGAAACCACATAGGATTAGTTTGTGGAAATGAAATAAATATATACATGCCGCCTGCGTGCGAACTAGATGCATGATCTCCATTGTCAAAAACCGCGAGGTTTTAAGGTAGAGCGAGGAGCCGTACTAGGGACGGTCCCAGTTTTAACTACCCTGCCGTTATGCTGCCGAAATTTTGAATAATATTCGTGTGTTTGAATTATTTTCATCTGCTTAAACTATATTTATTCATTGAATAGAAAACCTTCATGTGTTGAATTGATATTCATTCGTTGATTAGAAATTCATGTGTTGAATGGTATTCGCGTTTTAAATATAAAAAATCACATTTTTATTTTATGCATGAATCGTTGGAATGTGAAGTGTTAAAAATAGCCACTTGTTCAAATATATATATATATATGAGTTGAAATATTCATTAATTAGCTAATGATATGATTAGTACCTATGTATGTAACATTAGAATGAATGGTGTTTTTAAACCAAATAGAAATCAAATATGAAGTTGAATAGAAAATGATAAATGATAAGAACTATATATATGTACATGCATGTTCATTGAACAGGTTATAGCAAAGGGGCTAGAGAAGAGGAATAAAATTTTGTGCCCGACAAATAGGTACACATTTACTGTTTTGTTTGGGTGATGATTTTATGAGCCTGTTGGCTAACCGCTTAGCTTTTTCTTTTTCTTTTTGAGATTAGAAGGACCGAGGAAGCTATTTGAGATTTCCCGATGCTCCCGGTGCAGGGGAGGTTATGGCGAAATTTTCCAAAATTTTGAGGTGTTAGTGAAATATTTGAAGTGAAAACGATATTGAAATCATTGAATGAACTATATTTATATAAATATATAGATATAAATAAAATTAAAACGAAACGTAGTCGTGCAGTTTGCATTTTGAAACCATGATTTCAAACAACTAGTGCGGGAAATCCGACCATTGGATTTTCCCGAAACCTCAACCGTCGGGTTCGCCTTGGAAATATCTTCTCAACGGCACCAACCTTGTAAAAATCCAACGGTTGGATTGTCTGGAATGATTAATTCAAATCTGATGAAAAACAGCGCCAGAAGCGATTATATATATATATATATATATAAATATAATTATATATTTAATCAAATAACGACGCTGCAGTTCATATTTTGAAATCGAAAATTCAAACGATTGTACCGGGAGATCCGACCGTCGGATTTTCCCAAAACTGGAACCGTTGGATTCGTTTTGAAAAGACCTTTCTAATGATGTAAATTTTGTGAAGATCCAACGGTTAGATTTTCAGATATGTGTAAATCAAATCTGAAGAAAAACAGCGCCACGGCCGCTTTATGGCCCGAAGCGTCGTTTTGAACAAATTAGCTATTTTAAAATAAATAAAAATAGCGATAAATCATTATAAAATATCATAAACGATATGGAATGGAAATAAACCGAATTTACTCGATTTATGTAGTATTTGATGGTTGAATGTGTTTGGTGTGAAAATTACATTAAAGAACAAGATTGGTGTTGTCAAATAATTTAACCATTGAAATAAATTGATTTGAAATTCTAAATACGTGAATTATTTGAAAAGGCCGAGTCAATTCTCATTTCAAATTATTGACCGACGATTGAAAGTCGAAGATGAAGACGGTGGTCGAAGACCGGAGATCTTCACCTCGTTTGGATGGTAACCGAGGTCCTGATTGGGAGGCATCCCGAAATATGGATAATGAGTGGTGATCGTCCAGACGTACGTGGTGATCGATGGGTTTGCGAGGTATTTAGTGCCTTCGGTTTCGTTCAGACCCAGAACGGACTTGTAAATGGACTGTGTGTCTGACATTGGATTTTATTCTGTGTTGATCGACCTCTATTAAATATACATCTGTTTGGCGGCGGAGAATTTATTCTTTTGCTTAACGCCCTTCTCTGAAACGCACGAGCTCAGAGGTTGTATATCGATGGACATCAGTCGCATGGCATGAATTGGCTGTGTGGCATGCTAAGATGCAGTGATCAGGGCTTCTGTTGAAAAGCAAAGTCTTGTGGTGATGATCAAAGCACCGCCTGTGTGGCGTAGCTTTGTGTATAACGTGAATTCGCGAGCCTCACACCCCGGTATGAACCAGAAACGGGAGGAAGGACCTCAGGGAGGACATGCGTTTCTTCCTAGCTAGGGTGGTGTCAGTGACCTACCAGCCCTGACATTTATATACTTTTCACCTATGTGGTTGTTGCTGTTGCGAGGCGCCTCGGTTTGATCGGACGATCCGGGTCCGTTGGAGTCATTCTTTGGCTCGTTTACGCCCCAAAGGGCGGGGAAACGCATTGTTCAGGAATTTTAATCCACATCGGTGGACCAGCCCTGTCGCTCCTAGGGTCACTCGAGCTCTGATCCTGAGACTCGGGGTAGGAAGTCTCGAATTCGGTAAGGACTATCTTTTGCCTTGGTTCATGACGGAAATCCAATTTCCAAATACGACATCGTGCGGTTTTGATTGTATATATATATATGGCGACATGATATATGGTACCCATGCCGTCTATGATTGATAGTTATGATTTGAAATAGTTTTCAAAACATATAAACACTAGCAATAATATCAAATGTCTTTGTTTTATTCGTATCAAGCATATCTTAGCCGTTATAAGGTAAAACTCTATCCTCCGGTTTGCGTTGCATTGTGTGATGGGAACTGAGTCTTATAATGGCTTCATTTTTATAAAAAGCATAGCGATGTTTAAAAGAAAGATTTGTTTTAAAGCACTGGCAATCCAATGGAGAAAACCCGTTCCATGAAAGTGGCGTGGTCCTGTGATTGGCCATATTATATATGTGTTGAGTAGATTTCTCATACCAGTCCCATGACTGACTCGTAGTTTGTTTCACTCTCAAACTCGGGTGCCCCTTTTTCTTCACGGGCAGCCTTGTATTCAGGTTTAGCTGGTTCTTTCTGGATAGCTGGAGCTGAATATAGATTCTATCATTTACTTTTTTTTATGCTGTTCAGCTCCTATTGTACATATTTTGTTTGTTTTCCGCTGTAGACATTTATGTATAGCTGAACTGTAATTGTACTAAGTAAGATCCTGTATACTGTGTAAATCTGATGATTACTTTTATCCAGTATATTCTATTGTTCATTATCTGGTGTATTTATTTAATTTTGTTCTGTTTCTATGTTATATTCCAAAGATAACCCTTGTTTCCGTCAGAACGGGATTTGGGGTCGTCTCAACGTGGTATCAGAGCTTTGGTTAAGCTTAATTCTGGAATATAACATTTGAACGAACTCGTCAGAAATAGAACCAGTAGTGTTCTAGGATGGGTAACTCTATACAGATAGGATCAGCAATATCCTAGTATGAGTAAAGCAGAGTGAAATTACACCTCGATAGACACATTTGCATTTGAAAATTTTCTTTTCTGTGATCTGACACTTGATCTGCCATTTGCAGAAGTACTAGAAAAATGAGTGCCAGAAACAGGAGAAATGCAGAACCCGATCTAGAGCCTCTATTAAAGAGATATCGAAATCTGAACGGAGCACAGTTCTCGGGCAATGAATCTATAATTCAAACTCAAGCTTGGATGAGTTCTGTTGAAAGAATTTTTGAGCGTATCCAGCTGAGGAACAAGAAGGTTCGCTTAGTCAAAGTGCAATGGAGTGGAGATCCGCAAGATTGTACTTGGGAAACTGAGGAGAGCATTCAGAAGGCTTATCCTAGATGCCGAGTAGATATCTCTGATTGACTCTGGTGCAAGGTACATTTACCCTACTTTGCACTACCATTCAATTCTCTACTCTATTGTTATTTTCTTCTCATAGATGTGCACTTTTAATTATATAGTCTGAATGATTTTTAAAGGGTATAGGATTTGATTAGTATATTTTTGAAGGTTAAAAACAATTGGATTGGTTGTTGTGTTGTGTGATTGTAGATTTATCAAACCACTTTCGACTTTGTTCCTTTTCGGGGACTAAAAGTTTTAAGTGGGGGAGATTGTAACGACCCAGAAAATCTGAACCAATTTAAATTTTTTAAATTGGCTAAAATAATGGATTTTAAATATTTAAAATAAATATTTTAAATAATGGCGATGAAAACTGAGTTTGAATCAATAATTGAAAACGAATATAATTAATTATAATTATAAACAAGGCCTGAAAGGGCGCTGTAGTTTCAAAAATCGAATTCAAACTTTATCGGACTATACCGGGTGCAAAAAAAAACGAATTTTAGTGAAACCAAAAATATTTAAATCTGTTAGTGAATACCTTTCCAACGAATCTGACGAATCGAAATTTGATAGCGGGAATCAAAAGATATGTCCAGTTGAAAATTCTGAATAGTCGCTATGGAATTTATATAGCCTGTGAAAATGGCCATTTTGCATATGACCTCGGAATTCGACGAAACCACTTTTGTTGGATCCGGGATGTGAAGTTATTGCTAGGTTTCAAATTTCATAATTTTTGAAGCTAGCATGTGAGCGTGACAAAAGAAAATGTGTTTTGGTCAATTACAGTTAAATTGGATCGACCAAAAATGGGCCTTTTTGCAAACGGTCTCAAAATTCGATGAAACTAGTTTTGTTGGGACCGTATCGTCAAAACATAGCTAGATTTATTTTTCTGGAATTTTTCGAATCAGTTTGTGGCCCTGGCAAATTGAAATGTACGTTCAAATTAAATATTGAATGTTTTATATTTTGATTTGAATGGAAACTGACTGAAACAGTCGAATGGGCCTACGAAACATATTCCATTGTGTTCGAAATGGGGGTAAAACGCTAGGGACAATAGTCGTTGGGTTTGGATTGGGGTTCGCGAGAGGCAAGGGGTATTTTCGGATTTTTAAAACTTTATAAATAAAAAAAAGGGATTGGGCCACGTCAGAACGCCCCCCCCCCCCCCGATTTTCTCTCTCCCCGACTCGAGCAACGGCGGAAATTAGCCGCTCCTTTCTCTCCTCTTTTTCTTCTGATCCGCTCAATGAAATCCAATGCCACAGTTGAGGTTTTTGTAGTACTTCTCGTGATCTTCAAATCCATATAAGTATTGGATTTTTTCGTGGCCTGTAGAGGGAGAACCACCCTCGAGAAGTTCGGTCGTTCGCACCCCGATTCCGCCGCCTGGGGACCACCGAGCTCGACCTCCTCCCTGGCGCACGTGCTCCTCTCCTAGCCCGACAAGGTGGCGCTGGCCGATCAAAGCAACAATCAATGGATTGCCTGAAAGATCGAAACCTAGTTTCGAAGATTTCAAGCAGGTATCGGCTGTTTAATTAAATATTGTTTTTAACAGTTTAAAACCGTTGCAAACCTTTGAAAAATCATATCTTTTTCGTTCGTTAACGAAATTCGATGAAACAGGAAACATCGTGACCGTGTGGACGTCTTCTACATTTTAGAAGAGACCGCATATTTTTCTGAGCCTTCTGCTATTTTTGGTGGAGTGGAACCCAATGTGAGATTTCTAATTTAAAAACAATATGGAAAACGACGATGTATAAATTATATAGTCGATGTATGAGTTATATAAGCGTTGTACACCTCCTGTATAAGCGTTGTATAAGTTGTATGTTCGATGTATAAGTTATATATGCGTTGTAAAAATTATATATGTGTTGAAATAAAAGTGAATTGCTATATATAAATATATATATATATATACGCCCCTCGTCCACAAACCATGGACGATATTTATTGATTGTGATTGGTGTGAAAATTGATTGATAGCGAATGGTTGTTTGGGATTGCTTGTGGTTGATATTGATTGATTGTGGTTGAAAAATACCCATTTGTGGTTGAGAAATATTTGGTTGAAACCATATAGGATTAGTTTGTGGAAATGAAATAAATATATACATGCCGCCTGCGTGCGAACTAGATGCATGATCTCCATTGTCAAAAACCGCGAGGTTTTAAGGTAGAGCGAGGAGCCGTACTAGGGACGGTCCCGGTTTTAACTACCCTGCCGTTATGCTGCCGAAATTTTGAATAATATTCGTGTGTTTGAATTATTTTCATCTGCTTAAACTATATTTATTCATTGAATAGAAAACCTTCATGTGTTGAATTGATATTCATTCGTTGATTAGAAATTCATGTGTTGAATGGTATTCACGTTTTAAATATAAAAAATCACATTTTTATTTTATGCATGAATCGTTGGAATGTGAAGTGTTAAAAATAGCCACTTGTTAAAATATATATATATATATATATATATATATATATATATATGAGTTGAAATATTCATTAATTAGCTAATGATATGATTAGTACCTATGTATGTAACATTAGAATGAATGGTGTTTTTAAACCAAATAGAAATCAAACATGAAGTTGAATAGAAAATAATAAATGATAAGAACTATATATATGTACATGCATATTCATTGAACAGGTTATAGCAAAGGGGCTAGAGAAGAGGAATAAAATTTTGTGCCCGACAAATAGGTACACATTTACTGTTTTGTTTGGGTGATGATTTTATGAGCCTGTTGGCTAGCCGCTTGGCTTTTCCTTTTTCTTTTTGAGATTAGAAGGACCGAGGAAGCTATTTGAGATTTCCCGATGCTCCCGGTGCAGGGGAGGTTATGGCGAAATTTTCCAAAATTTTAAGGCGTTAGTGAAATATTTGAAGTGAAAACGATATTGAAATCATTGAATGAACTATATTTATATAAATATATAAATATAAATAAAATTAAAACGAAACGTAGTCGTGCAGTTCGCATTTTGAAACCATGATTTCAAACAACTAGTGCGGGAAATCCGACCATTGGATTTTCCCGAAACCTCAACCGTCGGGTTCGCCTTGGAAATATCTTTCCAACGACACCAACCTTGTAAAAATCCAACGGTTGGATTGTCTGGAATGATTAATTCAAATCTGATGAAAAACAGTGCCAGAAGCGATTATATTTATATATATATATATAATTATATATTTAATCGAATAACGACGCTGTAGTTCGTATTTTGAAATCGAAAATTCAAATGATTGTACCGGGAGATCCGACCGTCGGATTTTCCCGAAACTGGAACCGTTGGATTCGTTTTGAAAAGACCTTTCTAATGACGTAAATTTTGTGAAGATCCAACGGTTAGATTTTCAGATATGTGTAAATCAAATCTGAAGAAAAACAGCGCCACGGCCGCTTTATGGCCCGAAGCGTCGTTTTGAATAAATTAGCTATTTTAAAATAAATAAAAATAGCGATAAATCATTATAAAATATCATAAACGATATGGAATGGAAATAAACTGAATTTACTCGATTTATGTAGTATTTGATGGTTGAATGTGTTTGGTGTGAAAATTACATTAAAGAACAAGATTGGTGTTGTCAAATAATTTAACCATTGAAATAAATTGATTTGAAATTCTAAATATGTGAATTATTTGAAAAGGCCGAGTTAATTCTCATTTCAAATAATTGACCGACGATTGAAAGTCGAAGATGAAGACGGTAGTCGAAGACCGGAGATCTTCACCTCGTTTGGATGGTAACCGAGGTCCTGATTGGGAGGCATCCCGAAATATGGATAATGAGTGGTGATCGTCCAGACGTACGTGGTGATCGATGGGTTTGCGAGGTATTTAGTGCCTCCGGTTTCGTTCAGACCCAGAACGGACTTGTAAATGGACTGTGTGTCTGACATTGGATTTTATTCTGTGTTGATCGACCTCTATTAAATATACATCTGTTTGGCAGCGGAGAATTTATTCTTTTGCTTAACGCCCTTCTCTGAAACGCACGAGCTCAGAGGTTGTATATCGATGGACATCAGTCGCATGGCATGAATTGCCTGTGTGGCATGCTAAGATGCAGTGATCAGGGCTTCTGTTGAAAAGCAAAGTCTTGTGGTGATGATCAAAGCACCGCCTGTGTGGCGTAGCTTTGTGTATAACGTGAATTCGCGAGCCTCGCACCCCGGTATGAACCAGAAACGGGAGGAAGGACCTCAGGGAGGACATGCGTTTCTTCCTAGCTAGGGTGGTGTCAGTGACCTACCAGCCCTGACATTTATATACTTTTCACCTATGTGGTTGTTGCTGTTGCGAGGCGCCTCGGTTTGATCGGACGATCCGGGTCCGATGGAGTCATTCGTTGGCTCGTTTACGCCCCAAAGTGCGGGGAAACGCATTGTTCAGGAATTTTAATCCACATCGGTGGATCGGCCCTGTCGCTCCTAGGGTCACTCGAGCTCTGATCCTGAGACTCGGGGTAGGCAGTCTCGAATTCGGTAAGGACTATCTTTTGCCTTGGTTCATGACGGAAATCCAATTTCCAAATACGACATCGTGCGGTTTTGATTGTATATATATATATATGGCGACATGATATATGGTACCCATGCCGTCTATGATTGATAGTTATGATTTGAAATAGTTTTCAAAACATATAAACACTAGCAATAATATCAAATGCCTTTGTTTTATTCGTATCAAGCATATCTTAGCCGCTATAAGGTAAAACTCTATCCTCCGGTTTGCGTTGCATTGTGTGATGGGAACTGAGTCTTATAATGGCTTCATTTTTATAAAAAGCATAGCGATGTTTAAAAGAAAGATTTGTTTTAAAGCACTGGCAATCCAATGGAGAAAACCCGTTCCACGAAAGTGGCGTGGTCCTGTGATTGGCCATATTATATATGTGTTGAGTAGATTTCTCATACCAGTCCCATGACTGACTCGTAGTTTGTTTCACTCTTAAACTCGGGTGCCCCTTTTTCTTCACGGGCAGCCATGTATTCAGGTTTAGCTGGTTCTTTCTGGATAGCTGGAGCTGAAGATGGATTCTATCATTTACTTTTTTTTATGCTGTTCAGCTCCTATTGTAAATATTTTGTTTGTTTTCCGCTGTAGACATTTATGTATAGCTGAACTGTAATTGTACTAAGTAAGATCATGTATACTGTGTAGCTCTGATGATTACTTTTATCCAGTATATTCTATTGTTCATTATCTGGTGTATTTATTTAATTTTGTTCTGTTTCTGTGTTATATTCCAAAGATAACCCTTGTCTCCGTCTGAACGGGATTTGGGGTCGTCTCATCATCGAACTGCATTTACAACGACCTTTTCCAAATTTGATTTGGATATAAATCCAGATCCAACCGTTAGATTTCAGATCTCTTATATTCATTGGAAAACTCTTTTCGATACGAACCCAACGGTTCCGGGTTTAGGAGAATTCGACGGTCGGATCTCCCGTAATGTCAATTCGAAGTCAATGGTCAAAATTCGCGAACGGTCGCGGCGCGCTCTATTCAGGCCGTTTAATATATGTATTATATATATTTCGTCGATTTCCATTAAAAATGTATTTTATAAATCGTTTTCAATTCGTTTTAAAAACGATTCCAACTTCATTTTCAATTTTAAACCAAAATTGAATATTCCATATCATTATAATATTAAAATGATAATATTTTCAAAATATCTGATTTTGAAATCATTTCTTTTTCGATATTCATTATAAACATGAATAAAATCGATATAAATATCGTTCGCGTCAAAATGGTGCATAACTAATCAACACGGCTTCATATATTTCAATAATTTCATGTTCATCCAAAATCAGACATCAAATTCATGTTTTAATCCTTTACTGAATATTATTTTAAAATATTCGTTATTTTAAAATATTCGTTCGTTCTGAATTGGAATCAGACACAGTCAATTACCATATAATGTTATTTATGTGGATTTCATACATCATATGTATACAACAACAATGATAAACAATCAACCATCATCCAGAGTGCACTGCACAACTGCATAAATATTAAATATAAATAATTAACGCTTACAACAGTCTGTCAACCAATCTATTGACATACAACTAAACAATTGGGATTAGTGTATGTCAAATATCATCCCAATACCCATGTGGGGTTTCAATCAACACACACATATTTTATTTGTGCAGCTGGGCGATGTGTAAATATATAGTCCCAATAAATATCAGTCAAATGAGTGTACATAAACAAATCGTTCGATTTGTAAATGAATATTTTTTTCAGGAGAATTTTCTGTCGTTCATATATACGTTATAAATAATATTTTTAACAATAAAATGTTTTATTCAACAATAAAATATTTTGTACAGTTCATTTATGCAATAAAAATGATATTTTTATTGTTCTAACATATTTTAGAAAATTTTGGCAGCATAACGGCGCGATACTAGAACTGGAATAAGGTCTATCATTACCCCTCGCCTAATACTGGCTCGTGCCATACACAAACCAAATTCAATCAATTTCATTCACATCCCAAACCAAATTCAAACAAATAAATCATTCAAACAAACAACCAAACATCCATGGTTTCAATCAAAGGTGTCGGGTGCTACTAAGCACCGTCTGCATCTTAGAATATAATAACTTAATTAAAAGTTGAGCGAGAAAATGTTCTCACCTTTGGTTTCCACTTCGCCATTCTTTGATTGTCAATGTTAAATCTTTCCAGAAATCTAGCGTGTCTATTTTATAAATGACATACATATGTTAAAAATCATATTTTTAAACTAACAAGCAATTTTCCTTTGTAAGACCATTTTATAAATAGTATACATAAGCTAAAAATCATATTTTTATCTTTCTAAAAATATTTTCATGTCATACTCTAGTTAAAAATCACATTTTTATATCACTGAAAATTATATTTTTAAACGGTTCCATATATATAAAAATCACATTTTTATATCGCTATTATATATATATATATATATATAAATCGAATTCTTATCTCACTATTATATATATAAAAATCGCATCTTTATCTCGCTATTATATATATATATAAGTCATATCTTTATCTCGCTATTATATATATATATATAAAAATCGTATCTTTATCTCGTTATTATATATAAAAATCATATTTTTATCTTTCTAAAAATATTTCCATGCCACACACTAGTTAAAAATCATATTTTTAACTTGCCAAAAATATTTTCATAGCTTAACTGTAACAACCCGTATTTCTAATAACCTGTTATAATGTAAATCGAGGCAGAATTTAATTTATAAATCTGAATCAAGAGAAACGGGCTATGCCATTGCGTTCATCTCGGAAAAATACGCGAAAGAGAGTCCGAGTTTTCGAAAATCGGAGTTCGTATGACCCGTTTATGGCCCAATGAAGTTTTCAGAAAATTTCAAGTTCAAAACAGATTTCGAATTTCGGGTTCAAAATTCGAAAAACGGTCAGATTGGGTTAGGCGGGAAAATTCCCGTCAGAGCACCCAAGTCGACAGCCCTGTCGACTTGGGAGTCGACTTGGTTGGACCCAAGTCGACAACCCTGTCGACTTGGCTGTCGACTTGGTTCAGCCGGGCAGTTTTGCCTGGTGCACCATTTTGGGGTCTTGGTTAGGTTTTGGGGCCAGATTCGGTTTTGAGGGCTGAGATTGGAACTAGGGTTTAATCCTAAGGCTAAAACTAATCCTAATCTCTATAAATAAGCCCCTAACCTAACCCTAAATCATCATTATTCATTCAAGTAACTAAACTATGGCAAAATTATTCCTCTCATGGCCTCCACTCTCTTCATAAAATTCTAAGTTATTTCTATGAGAGATTTTCCATGCATACAAGTGTTTTCAAGCTTGTATGAGTGTCACTAGCTTGCATTCAAGTCAAGTTTCCATATTTACATCATAAAGCAAGGGTTTTGATCATTTTGGCTCAAGGGTTTTTCTATTGGAGCTTGCATTTTGGGTTTATTTGTTGCATAAGGGCTTCGTCTCAATCTATATATATTTTTGGGTCTTCATAGCATTGTAAGCCCTTTTCCTACTCTTAGATATGAACTATGAAGTTAAATGAATGTTGCAAGTTTGGGTTTGAACATTAAGTATGTTACATGCTATTATGTTGTGCAAGTTTGCTATAATATGTTATGCAAGTTTGCCATGTTATGATATGCAAGTTTACCATGTTATGTTATGCAAGTTTGCTATGTTATGATATGCAAGTTTGCCATGTATGTTATGCAAGTTTGGGTTGATCGTTTTACTCATGTTATCATGTTATGCAAGCTTACCTTGAGTTTATGAACCTAAAGCTTCAAGCTTTATGCTAAAGGTTGCATTTTGGCAACATGTAAGTTATCATATCCCTTATGATAACTTGCATGTGAGGCCAAATGCGAACTTATGGCCATTTCTACATGTCATTTACCACCATGTATCACTTATATGCTAAGTTTGGTTTTATGCATGCTTTTGAGGCCTAATAATGCAATATGCAAGTATATGAACATATGAACATTTCATATGCCACCATGTTAAACTTGTGGCTTCAACATCTTTTTGTCATGGTTATGCCAAATTCCCTATTTTATCCTTTATGCGTTGTTGCGACTATGTAAACGATGGGATTACGTTGGGGTTGAGTAACATTATGACATGAACATGGTTTTTATAACATGACATGATATGTTAACTTGTAATTATGTTTTGGAAACATAATGGACATGACACTTAGAAAATATGAGTGTGGCCAACTCGAGGTTGGGTTGAGTTTGTAGCATAAATCTACCTGGACCCGCCCGGCTTAACTAGTGGCTACAAACAATAGGACCCAATGTGAGAAGTTGGTCATGTTGTGCTCGAACCCGAGGTTAGACCTAGTTGTGGTGTAAGGCTACCCGGACCCGCCCGGCTTAACTAGTAACCACAACAAAGTCTAATGTGAGAGGTTAAAGCGCATTAAGTTAATTAATGCCTCCTGATTAGGGTTAAGTTGAACTATACTTAACCAATCCAACTCAGTAATTTGATAAGGCTGAGAACCAATTTGATACCTGGTCTGGATAAACTAACTTGATTGATAAATTAAACGAACCTGTTTTGCGGATCTGTAGGACCCACACCAAGTTAGGCAAGTTTGTAAATCTGTTATCTGATCCGTTAGTCTGAAAACTGATCGTCTGAACTTTGTATGTCTGAACTCTATTAATAAGTTAATCTGAATCTGATAGTCTGGGGACACAAGGGGGAATACTTGTGTCATTTGTTGTTTGGGACCCATATTAGTCAGTAACCCTTTCTGGTATCAAAACTTTTACCCAACTGTAGGTAGGGTCCGGGCACGCTTACTGAACTAATTATAAGTGGTTCATTCTGATAATGGCGATGGGTGTTGATGGTGCGTTCCAACCGGGTCATGTGCGTGCATGGATCCCGGTCTGCCTCTGAGGATGTAAGACGCCGTGACATCTGTAAATATGCCTGTGCCAATAGGTTGCCACTTTAGGGAGTGATACACCCTATCGTGGGACCGACATAGGGTATTTATGTATTAGGGAGCCGATCGCTTGGGTAGGATTTAGGGTACACTTAGCTCTGTCTGATTCTGTTGGTACCGTCTGTTTTGTTGGGTGGTAACACCCATCTGTTTCTGCGTGGTACCGTATGTTAGGGTGGTAAAAGCCCATTTTTCCCAAACTCTATCTCTGTATGGACCATTCTGTTCCGTCCTGTTTCGATGTAAACATTGGGGTAACACCAAATCCTGTTATGCTAGAATTGGTACCAAGAAGTTGGATCTTGATTTAAGTCAAACACCTGATACTGGGCCAAGTTTAGGCCAAGGGATAAATTCTTGTTTATACATGACATGTTAGAATGCTGGTACACCTGTGGTGAAAAACTTCACCTTGATTATGCGATGACTCCTTTGAACTATCTGTTAGATATTCACCATGCTAGTATGTAATTATCCTTATGTTCATCTCAGTTCCTCATGCCAGTTAACTTTACTAGTTTTTATGCTGATAGTAGATAGGGCTTACCAGTCTTTATGACTGACCCGTTTTCCTTTCGCTTCTTTTCTTCCGTTTCCCCCCCCCCAGGTTCTCAGGGTGGGAACATTGGTGCTTAGCTTGGATCGCTTTGCTGGCTTGCTGGATTGAGCTCATGTACGTTTGGACAGTGAACATGCTATGGTTTACCACGTCATTTTGGGGATAGTACTTTATATATTTCAGTTTTTCAGTTGATGTTTTATCTAGACTTGTTTATTTGGAAAGATGATACTTTGTTGTACCTGACTTGTTTTGAAATGGTTTAAAATCTTCCGTTGTTTTATCTATCTTATTTACTCTGATTACATAAATACATATGTTATGTTCTGCCTTGATATATCATTATGCATGTTTACCTGTTTTAACGCCCCTCCAAAGTCAGAGTGCTTGCAAGAGCCACCCTGGCGGAGGTGGGGTGTTACATTTGGTATCAGAGCATATGGTTTACGAGAAGGAACAAAAGATTTTGAAAAACTATTTTCAAATCAAGTATAAAGTATTTTCCAAAGAAAAGTCTAGTATTTTTTTTAAAAAAAGGCTATTCCCCAAAAGCCATTAGCACAATCCTTAGTTATCTATTCTTAGTTTCCTCGTTCTGAATCTATCTTTTCCTTCGTTTCAGTATGGCAGATAACTTTGTTATCCCAGAGGGAGTGCAAGTTCCTGTTTGGTATAGGAGACTTATGGAGGCTAGGGCGACCGAAGCCGGCCCCGCAAATGTTACTCCTCCTCCGGTGGTTAATGTTCCTCCTCCTCATGTCGCTGTGGTTCCTCCTCCCCCTCAGCATCCTCCAGTAGAGTTCACGAAGATTTGCAAGGACTTCAAAGCAATGGGTGGCAAGAACTTTCTAGGTACCGAGACTTTTGTAGAGGCCCGGAATTGGTTGAAAGAGACCGAGGATTTATTCGCTATTTTTGGATTAGATGATCAGAGAAAGATCTTGTTGGCGGTTTGGCTTATGAAGGATGAAGCCGCTTATTGGTGGGAGATCACCACCGCGACTAGGCCCGTTGAGACTTGGGCCGATTTCAGGACAAGATTCGGGCTTAAGTTTCTGTCTTCTGCTGAAGAGAATTTGCAAATGGAGAGGTTCATTGCTTTGAAGCAAGGAGACATGTCTGTCAAAGAATATGTGAACAAGTTCAATCAGTTAGCTCGTTTTGGCTTGGATATGGTGAGTACTACTCAGAAGAAGGCTCTTCGTTTTGCTAGAGGATTGAATGAGCCGTTACAGGAGTTAGCTATGTCTCATGTGCCCATGGGGGCCACGTTTGAGAGTTTGGTAGATATGGCCCTACTCAATGAAGAGAACAAGAGTGCAAAGAAGGAGGTCAAGGTGAATGAGTCTCAAAACAAGAAAACGGGGCCCAAAAAGGAAATGCAAAAGAAGGAGGAGAAGTCTGAAGATAAGAAGGAAAAGAAGTGCTTTACTTGTGGAAGCTCAACTCATCTAAACAAGGATTGCAGAAAGAGGAAGGGCACTTGCTTTAACTGTGGAGAGATGGGACACTTCACTAGGGACTGCCCGAAGAAGAAAGGGACTACATCGGAAGGAACGGTGAATACTCGCATGGTGAGTGAATAGATTAGGGCTAGAATAATTTGTCTGTAGGATGTTTAATTTTCCTTGTCTGATTTTCAGTTTGAAACTCTTTTTCTGGTATTTTGATTCTGTAATGGAAACTCGGTACTTTAATGCTAGTCTTGCTTCTGATCTGGTAATAGTCTCAAACTCCCTGAGAGTTATAACTCATCTGTTTGTGATAAATTGGGGTTTGAGAGTACCTGTGTTGGGCATGAGGGTGACTATGACGAATACATTCTGGGTTTCTACCATGCTTAGTTTCCTAAGAATCATTTGGGGAAATCTGATCTGTACTAGTAGTCTGTAAGTATATGTACCAAGTTTTTGTTTTATCTGTACTCGCTTCCATCACTCGACTGTATCTTGTTGAGATAGGAATCCTATGGATGTAAACATGTGTTTGAGACATGTTATGTTTGATGGTTGCAAGTGGATGCAAGTGGTTGCTAGTGGATGCATAAACACACACTAGGCACTAGATCGGCTTGAAATACACTCTCATATTGCATATGGACGTGTGTACATTTTCAATTCTTATGGTTGCAAGATGGTTAATTCAGCACATGGATGTTGCATATGGACGAATGTTTGTGCACACATATAGTATTATATGATTAGGACTATTTGCATACATAATGGATTCATTTCACTAACATACTTTGCATTGAGGATCTTTGCATTAGATAAGAACATATACACACACCTTTTGCATATGTTCATACCGCATTAGAATCTTTAAGGACAATGATTGCTCGTGAATGATGATTTGAGTAGATGGATGATGGATGGTAGGATGCGTTCTTCCTAACTTGAAGATTTCGAGGACGAAATCCTTTAAGGAGGGGAGAATGTAACAACCCGTATTTCTGATAACCTGTTATAATGTAAATCGAGGCAGAATTTAATTTATAAATCTGAATCAAGGGAAACGAGCTATGCCATTGCGTTCGTCTCGGAAAAATACGCGAAATAGAGTCCGAGTTTTCGAAAATCGGAGTCCTTATGACCCGATTAAGGCCCAATGAAGTTTTCAGAAAATTTCAAGTTCAAAACAGATTTCGAATTTCGGGTTCAAAATTCGAAAAACGGTCAGATTGGGTTAGGCGGGAAAAGTCCCGCCAGAGCACCCAAGTCGACAGCCCTGTCGACTTGGGAGTCGACTTGGTTGGACCCAAGTCGACAGCCCTATCGACTTGGCTGTCGACTTGGTTCAGCCGGGCAGTTTTGCCTGGTGCACCATTTTGGGGTCTTGGTTAGGTTTTGGGGCCAGATTCGGTTTTGAGGGCTGAGATTGGAACTAGGGTTTAATCCTAAGGCTAAAACTAATCCTAATCTCTATAAGTAAGCCCCTAACCTAACCCTAAATCATCATTATTCATTCAAGTAACTAAACTATGGCAAAATTATTCCTCTCATGGCCTCCACTCTCTTCATAAAATTCTAAGTTATTTCTATGAGAGATTTTCCATGCATACAAGTGTTTTCAAGCTTGTATGAGTGTCACTAGCTTGCATTCAAGTCAAGTTTCCATATTTACATCATAAAGCAAGGGTTTTGATCATTTTGGCTCAAGGGTTTTTCTATTGGAGCTTGCATTTTGGGTTTATTTGTTGCATAAGGGCTTCGTCTCAATCTATATATATTTTTGGGTCTTCATAGCATTGTAAGCCCTTTTCCTACTTTTAGATATGAACTATGAAGTTAAATGAATGTTGCAAGTTTGGGTTTGAACATTAAGTATGTTACATGCTATTATGTTGTGCAAGTTTGCTATAATATGTTATGCAAGTTTGCCATGTTATGATATGCAAGTTTACCATGTTATGTTATGCAAGTTTGCTATGTTATGATATGCAAGTTTGCCATGTATGTTATGCAAGTTTGGGTTGATCGTTTTACTCATGTTATCATGTTATGCAAGCTTACCTTGAGTTTATGAACCTAAAGCTTCAAGCTTTATGCTAAAGGTTGCATTTTGGCAACATGTAAGTTATCATATCCCTTATGATAACTTGCATGTGAGGCCAAATGCGAACTTATGGCCATTTCTACATGTCATTTACCACCATGTATCACTTATATGCTAAGTTTGGTTTTATGCATGCTTTTGAGGCCTAATAATGCAATATGCAAGTATATGAACATATGAACATTTCATATGCCACCATGTTAAACTTGTGGCTTCAACATCTTTTTGTCATGGTTATGCCAAGTTCCCTATTTTATCCTTTATGCGTTGTTGCGACTATGTAAACGATGGGATTACGTTGGGGTTGAGTAACATTATGACATGAACATGGTTTTTATAACATGACATGATATGTTAACTTGTAATTATGTTTTGGAAACATAATGGACATGACACTTAGAAAATATGAGTGTGGCCAACTCGAGGTTGGGTTGAGTTTGTAGCATAAATCTACCCGGACCCGCCCGGCTTAACTAGTGGCTACAAACAATAGGACCCAATGTGAGAAGTTGGTCATGTTGTGCTCGAACCCGAGGTTAGACCTAGTTGTGGTGTAAAGCTACCCGGACCCGCCCGGCTTAACTAGTAACCACAACAAAGTCTAATGTGAGAGGTTAAAGCGCATTAAGTTAATTAATGCCTCCTGATTAGGGTTAAGTTGAACTATACTTAACCAATCCAACTCAGTAATTTGATAAGGCTGAGAACCAATTTGATAACTGGTCTGGATAAACTAACTTGATTGATAAATTAAACGAACCTGTTTTGCGGATCTGTAGGACCCACACCAAGTTAGGCAAGTTTGTAAATCTGTTATCTGATCCGTTAGTCTGAAAACTGATCGTCTGAACTTTGTATGTCTGAACTCTGTTAATAAGTTAATCTGAATCTGATAGTCTGGGGACACAAGGGGGAATACTTGTGTCATTTGTTGTTTGGGACCCATATTAGTCAGTAACCCTTTCTGGTATCAAAACTTTGACCCAACTGTAGGTAGGGTCCGGGCACGCTTACTGAACTAATTATAAGTGGTTCATTCTGATAATGGCAATGGGTGTTGATGGTGCGTTCCAACCGGGTCATGTGCGTGCATGGATCCCGGTCTGCCTCTGAGGATGTAAGACGCCGTGACATCTGTAAATATGCTTGTGCCAATAGGTTGCCACTTTAGGGAGTGATACACCCTATCGTGGGGCCGACATAGGGTATTTATGTATTAGGGAGCCGATCGCTTGGGTAGGATTTAGGGTACACTTAGCTCTGTCTGATTCTGTTGGTACCGTCTGTTTTGTTGGGTGGTAACACCCGTCTGTTTCTGCGTGGTACCGTATGTTAGGGTGGTAAAAGCCCATTTTTCCCAAACTCTATCTCTGTATGGACCATTCTGTTCCGTCCTGTTTCGATGTAAACATTGGGGTAACACCAAATCCTGTTATGCTAGAATTGGTACCAAGAAGTTGGATCTTGATTTAAGTCAAACACCTGATACTGGGCCAAGTTTAGGCCAAGGGATAAATTCTTGTTTATACATGACATGTTAGAATGCTGGTACACCTGTGGTGAAAAACTTCACCTTGATTATGCGATGACTCCTTTGAACTATCTGTTAGATATTCACCATGCTAGTATGTAATTATCCTTATGTTCATCTCAGTTCCTCATGCCAGTTAACTTTACTAGTTTTTATGTTGATAGTAGATAGGGCTTACCAGTCTTTATGACTGACCCGTTTTCCTTTCGCTTCTTTTCTTCCGTCCCCCCCCCCCAGGTTCTCAAGGTGGGAACATTGGTTCTTAGCTTGGATCGCTTTGCTTGCTTGCTGGATTGAGCTCATGTACGTTTGGACAGTGAACATGCTATGGTTTACCACGTCATTTTGGGGATAGTACTTTATATATTTCAGTTTTTCAGTTGATGTTTTATCTAGACTTGTTTATTTGGAAAGATGATACTTTGTTGTACCTGACTTGTTTTGAAATGGTTTAAAATCTTCCGCTGTTTTATCTATCTTATTTACTCTGATTACATAAATACATATGTTATGTTCTGCCTTGATATATCATTATGCATGTTTACCTGTTTTAACGCCCCTCCAAAGTCAGAGTGCTTGCAAGAGCCACCCTGGCGGAGGTGGGGTGTTACATTAACTGCTTTATAAATAATATACATACGATAAAAAACATATTTTTATCAAATAGAAATCATATTTTCATTCGATGATATTTCATATAAAGATCACATTTATAATACGACATCCTTATATATAAAAATCTCATTTTTGTTTCAAAACAAGGTTGCTTCTTTTAAAAAATCTTATTTTTAATAACATAAATAAATAAAAATAAAAATAAAAAAACTCACAGGTGGCGTTAGAGGTGGGGGATGGCGGCGTAGTTGGTGGGGGGTGGCGCTCTGGCCGGCTGCGGTCGGAGGCAGGGCTCATAGTGGCTCAATTTGGGGTTTGGGGCTGTGTTCGGGTTTTTAGAGGAGGGAGGAGAGAGAGGGGAGAGCCGGGGGGGAAGGGGGGGGGGGCAACGGCCGATCGCCTGAGGTGGGGTGGTGGCGCGACAAGAGCTACGGCGACTAGGTGGGCGACGACGCGATAGGAGCGGGAGCAACGGGATTTTGCTGAGCGTTTTTTTTAATTTCTTTCTCTCTCGCGTTGACCTGAAGGAAGAGAGGGGGGTGTTTTATATAAAATTTAATTATTATTTATTTTAAAATTTGAATTCCATAAAGTTACTTTTTCGTTCCATCTCCTAATCGAACCCAACGACTGTCGCCCCTAGCCAAATACCCCTATTCCGAGCACAATGGGATATGTCCCGTAAGCCAATTCGACTGTTTCGATCAGTTTTCATCAAAATTAAAATATAAATTTATATATATTGAATTTAAACGTACATTTTAATTTATCGGGGACACATACTGGCTCCAAAAATTACAGAAAAATAGTTGACGATACGGTCCTAACAAAACTAATTTCGTCGAATTTGGAGACCGTTTGAAAAATGGTCATTTCCAGTCGATTAAATTCAAATTGAAAGTACCAAACGCGTTTAAATTCACCACGCTCACATATTAATTCCAAAAATTATGAAAATTGGAATCTAGCAATAATTTGACATTCCGGATCCAACAAAAGTGGTTTCGTCGAAAACAGTGGTTGACTGCAAAATGGCTATTTTTAAGGGCTTTATATATACTATAAATATATATATATATATATTTATATATAAATTCCATAGCGACTATTTTAAATTTTAAACTGGACATAACTTTCAATTGATAAAGTGAAATTTCAGTTTCTTACATTCGTTAGAAAGATATAGTTAAACAGATTCAAATATTTCTTGTTTCGTTCATTTCTGACTTATATTGAATTCTATATATTCAATTGAAATTAGAAATCGAATTTTCAAACTGTCGCACCATTTCAGGCTCGTTTTATAATTAAAATAAAATTATACGTTCTAACTTCAATTAAAATAAATTTTTAATCATTATTATTTAAAATAAATCATTTTAAATATTCAGAATCCATTAAAATTGCTAAAATAAAAATTTTAAATTGGTTCTGAAACTCCGGGTTGTTACACTCACATAAACTAGTTTTCTCTTTTTTGGACTATATGTAATAGGAAGGAGGAAAATAGGTACGCTTACCCTTCTCCACTGGTGCTAAATCTTTCTGAATACCCATTTTTATCATACCTTGCCTAGATTATCACTGTCTTTTGTCTTACTAGGTATTATCAAGAATGTACTAATGATACTATCACATACATTTTTTCTATATGCATTACATCTAGACAAACCTAACATGTAAGTGTTTCCAATATGGAAGTTCCCAAATAAAGATTTCTTCTTCTACGAGTGTAATGACCCAGGGAATTTATCGACCTTGGTTATCGACATATACTCAATGTCGACACTCCAAGCGTCGGAAAATACCAGATAATCCATGAAAGAAGTTAGAGGGTGAGGAAGGATAAGATAGAAACTTATAATAGAAGAAGATACACCATCAGAGTAAACACGAATCTCACAGCGGAACGAACAATATATAATAGATACATATCTTTGAAATAAAATCAGTATATGTATACAGTAACATTATCAGAGTACAACACTTAGTACACAGCGGAAATAACAATAGCTATATAATCCTTAAGCCTCCTGCTCCAAGCTCTCCAAGTATATCTGTAAATTCCTGACTACTTGACTGCTCGTACAAAATTGGGCACCCAAGAGTTTAGGGAAAACAAAACAAAATAAACTCTGGGTCAGTCATGGGACTGGTGTGAGTAAAACAGTTTAAAACAGCTTGAGCAAGTAAACGATATCTCATGAGATCACGACGTATAACGAAAGGAGTTTTTCCCTTATAAGAATCCAAAATAATCTTTATATCAAAATCCTTTTGATTTTATAATAATGTCTATCAACCACAATATAATAATCATCTAGCAAAAATGCTTTCATCTCATGTTCTACATACATAGTATACAATCAAAACCGCGAGCGCTTATGAAAGTGTACCTCTAGAGAGGAATACACTGGGTTCAACAAGAACATCTTGTAACCCGGCCACACATGACCGACCACTCATTTCTCTTGAGTGTATCGAATGTATATCACCAACGGTTGGGACCAGCAACTGTTTCTCGAATGGGACAACATCGACAATAGATTTTTAGAAGTAAATGAAACTCTAGATCAGGTCATTATACACCCTAGTAGGTGCGACCTACATAGCCATGCTGCCTGCCCGACTTTTGTCATTTCTGGATGCGAGGCTAGAAGCTACGCTTATCTTTTTACATATTATATCTTCATTTACTTGGAATACCACATCGTCATACCCGTCAAATCACAAATTGATTTCCCTAAAAATACCACGGGTATACAGCTAAGAGAAACGAATTCCTCCGCCACCAAACGTAACTACGTTTGAAGAGATCAACTTGCACGATCCTTTAGATATACTCTGTCAGACATTCATTCATATTCCTTATTTTCTATGTTTAGAAAATACACGTTATTAATCACTAGAAAACATTTCCATACTTATTCTCATTTCTTATTTTCTATATTAGAAAATATTTCTTATTCTTATTTGGAAAACATTTCCAAATTCCTTCATTTGGTTGAAACAGATGTTTAAATAAAACATCACGACGCCAACTCAAATCATTACACTCATCACCTAAATTCACTTAACCTACCTTTACTATCAAACTTTAACCATTCTTAGTTAAGAAGGAAGTCAATCAAGTTGGGGTATAATTACCTCTCAGACCTTAACTGAACAACGTTTTAACTTCGGAATAGACAAAGATTATCTTTTAAACCTTTAACAAACTTCCTTACGTAACTCTTGGATTCTATTTACTAATCCACCTTTTGTTTATTGGAAACATTGATTATAACGCTAACGTTATAAACCCTACTTCTGAAATATCTAACTTAACATCTAACTTTTTAGTTACTTTGAATAATTAACCTACTCTACTTTATTTATAAATAAATAAATCTTGATTTAAAAACCGGAAAGTAAATAATACTTTCCGAAATTCGATATAATCGAATTCAACGATTTATTCTCTTCGAATAACTAATATTCGATTAACTCACTTCGAATAACTAATATTCGATTAACTTCTTTCGAATAACTTATATTCGATGAATCCTTTCGAATAACTTATATTCGATAACTCTTTCTTTCGAATAAACGATATTCGATAATCTCTCTTTTCGAATAAACTATATTCGATTACTCCTTTCGAATAACTAAATTCGATTATCTCCTTTCGATTAAACTAATCGATAACTCCTTTCAATTTACTATAATCGATAACTCCTTTCGATTAACTAAATTCGATTAACTCCTTTCGATTAACTAAATCGACAACTCCTTTCAATTAAACTATAATCGATACCCTTTCCTTTAACTCTATTCAAATAAACTATATTCGATACTCCTTTAACTCTATTCGAATAACTAATATTCGACTAACTCCTTTGGATTAACTCATTTGGATTAACTCGATTTGATTAACTCATCTTGACTGACTTAATTTAATTAACTCGACTTATCTAACTCAGCTTGATTAACTCCTATCGAATAACTAATATTCGATTAACTCTAATTGAATAACTAATATTCAATTAATCCTAATTCGATTAACTATGTTCAATTAACTCTATCTGGTTAACTCTAGTCGACTAACTTTATTTGGTTAACTTTAATTAATTTACTCTTTTTGGTTAACTACTTTTCGAATAACAAATATTTGATACGCTCTTCGTCCATACTCAGTTTCAAATATCGATGTTGAAATTTGATTCTTACTTCTCTATATAATTCTTGACTTATATATTCCATTTATCCAGTGATAAATATTTTACTTAATTTATAAAATATTATTTATAAATTAATCTGCTCCATTTATCTGTTTACTTCTTTATATAAGTTCAGACTTATATATCTTTATTTATCCAATGATAAATATTTTATTTAAGTTATAAAATATTATTTATAAATTAAACTTCTCAATTTATCTGTTAAAACAGATTCTATTCAATAATCTCTCTTTAAATCCATAACTCATATTCCTTTTAATCATTCTATTTATTTAACAAATAAATATTTCTTTTAACATTCTATTTATTTTCTAAATACATATTCCTTTTCACTTCTATTTACTTTCTAAGTAAATATTCTTTTTATCCTTCTATTTACTTTCTAAGTAAATATCCTTTTTATAAAACCCTTTTCGTTTTATAAATATTTCCTTTTATATTTGTTTACAAATATTTCCTTTTCAACTCTATTTATTTCCCAAATAAATATTTCTTTAACTCTTTCTATTTATTTTCTAAATAAATATTTCTTTTACTCTTTCTATTTATTTTCTAAATAAATATTTCTTTTCATAAAATCTTTTGATTTTATAAATATTTCTTTTTCAACATAACATTGAAAATTTCCTTTTATATTTATTCTATTTATTGCACAGTTTGAAATCTTCCTTCTATATAAAATCTTTTGATTTTATATAATATTTTGTTTCAATATTTCTTCTGGTATTTAACAGTACCAAATAACAAGACCATTGTCACTATAATCAACCACAGATTATACATCACATCATATAACACAATATATGAACAAAACAGTATTTTAAATATTGAGGAACCCAGTTGGGTCCCTCCAACTTGTTTCCCTGCATCACAGATGTTAAACAATATAATTAACATCGATTTCATTTCAATATGAAATATTCTGCTAAATAGAATCAATATTTGATTAAGGATTTATATATATATCGTTATCTATAATTTCAACCAGTACACCAGCAATTCAACCAAACAGTTAACAAACAGTAATCAACGGATGATTATTAGTTCTAAGAATACGTTATAAAAATATAACTATTCAGAGTTGGTGAGTTTTACTCACATTTCGCGTTAACCGTTAAATAACGATTTGCGTCTGTTGATTCAGACGGACAATTTATTTTTCTATAAATTGTAACGAGCTCGAATCCACTCCCACTCCGTTCCATGGTGTAGCCACTGTCCATACGATCCCAACGGATCTTGTTTCGCTGAATTTCGATTCCGTATGGACAAGATATGTAAAGGCCCGAAACTCCGTACCAATTTGAGCTGACTAATATTCTACATATTCAACTCAAAGTGCACGAAAGTTCAGATCATTAATAGAAGAATTTAGAGGGTGAGAAAGAAAGATAGAATTAATAGAATAGAAGGAGAAGAAAATCACAACTGAACAGAATTAGTGTAAATGCGGATCTCACAGCGGAACGAATAAGTTGTATTATAACTTAACTTTGAAATACAAATCTGGATTTGTACTTACATATCATATCAGAGTATAACTCATATAATTACAGCGGAAATAATTTCTACATAACTAGTGGTGAAGCCTTCTGCTTTGAGCTCTTCCCAGTGAATCTGTAAAAGCCTGAAACACTTGACTATCTGTACAAATTTGGGCACCCAAGAGTTTAGGGAAAAAACAAAATAAACTCTGGGTCAGTCATGGGACTGGTGTGAGTAAATTCCGACCATATCGTTTAACTTTGAAAATCTTTTTGAAACAAAAGGATAATAGTAAGACCAGCCCACACATAAGCATGGACGGTTTTTACCTTACTATAACCCAAATTACTTTGATATCAAAACCAGTGGTATTATGATAATGTCTAAACAAATAAATATCCAAGTAGCAGAACGCTTCCATCTCACGCTCCACATATATATATATATATATATATATATATATAATCATAAACCGCAGGGCGCTTATTGGAGTATGGATTCCAACAGACAAGGTATGGGAGCACCTTCCGAACAGTGTACTCTAGAGGGGATACACCTGGGTTCAAAAAGAACGTCTTGCAACCCGGCCACACATGACCGACCACTCATTTAGCTTGAGTGTATCGAATATATTATCACCACGGTTGTTGGCCATCCAACCATCATCCGAAGATACAGAATCGAAAAGAAGAACAAATATAAATTTTCTCTAAATCGGTGACAATACACCCTGCTTAGGGATGACCCAACTAGCCATGCTGCTTAGCCCATCTTTTGTTACTTTCGGGTTATGAGGCTAGAGGCTACGTCTATCTTCAGAACATCTGATCACCATTCACTTTGAATGCCACATCGTCAAATCCGTAATCACATATTGATTACACAAATGCATACTGGGTGTAGAATAAAGAGAAGTTATCTTCTCCACACCAACTTGGTATATTCGTAAAAATCAACGGCATGACCGTTGGAAATACTCTATTAGACACTCGTCCATACAAGTGGCCCTGGGACTGGAAAAACAGAAAGCACCATTCTGGAACTGGACGACCCTTGCATTTTACTCAGTCTTCAATTGTCTTCAGCATAATATAATTCGCAGTGCTAATGCCTATACAGAGTGGTTTCCGGATAATATATGCAACCGGTTTCTCCGTATTGTCAATGATGGTCAAAACACTTCGATAGTCGGTTATTTAACCATCGAAGTAAAATCAAACATTAATTCAAATGTATAACTAGACATCACATAAACACGAGTACTTTTTATTTAACATTCGTTTTTATTATTCGAATTCTCATATCTTACCAGATATTTCTCAAATCCCGTTTTAGCCTTTTTACACTTCTTGGAAAACATTTCCAGTTATTATAAACTCTTATTCTTTCATGTTCCAGAAAACATACGTTATTAACGTTTGAAACATTTCCATTCTTTTCACATTCTTCATTTTCTACACTTCGATAATATACTCTAACTATATTGGAAAAATATTTCTAATTTCATTTTAAACATTTTAATCTGCCAAGCGTTCACTTTAAAACATTATTCACTTTAAAATGTGAATATCATTTCTATTATAATAATCTGAACACCTTTATCAAATAACACATTATTCAAGTAGTAAATACCGTTATCTTGTTTTCCGAAATCTCTTTTATATTCCCATTTCACTCTATAAACTCTATTTCTAGGTCAACTTCTTGTTAAATCAATATCAAGTTTATAACTAATACTGATTACATATCCTTCTATAATTTATTGGTTTAGACCTAAATATTAACTATCATATCAGATTATAATTCCTAAAAATAATTTACTTTTAATACATTCGACATCGTCGAATTCTAGTTCCAAATCCTAATGGTCTAATTCAGTTCTAATCATATGATGTCATCGTTTTTCTGAAACGATTCTCCAATTCTTTTTCTAAATTCATTCTTATATTTCTTTGAACAAACGTCGTTACTTATTACTCCAGAATAAGTGGATTTCAAACCAAACTGTTTTCATTTCCTAGGGAGTGCTGCTGTACATAAAAATCATGCTTAAGTTTGGTTAACAGCGTTAATTTATCGTTATAGTTCAAAACTTGTCATACGCTGTAATATTCTCCTTTATAATTAATCTTGACATAACAGTCACGCTTAAGCCTAGTAAACTGCGTTTAATTTGTCGCTATAATTCTAAGACTTGCAATACGCTGCCATATTCGCTTTATACTAATCTTGACATCTCTTTCCGTTACAAACTGATATCGTCCCTCGATAATAATGAAGCTGTTCAAGTTGGGGTATTTTATTTACCTCTTAGACTTTGATCGACAACGTTCTTACCTTAGAACAGATATAAGTTCGTAACTCTAAACTCCTTGTTACTAATAATATTAATTAAACCGCATTTCTTGTTTTATTTTAAATATGGGTTTAGGACGCCATATCCTTATTTGAAAACTAGGTTGGTTATAATTATTTACATTGGTCATTAACTCTTCACTTCATCTTCCTTAAACATTTCTCTTTTAAATTTCTCTTATCAAAAATCGATCACGTTCTTTGTCTTTTTGGCAAATTTACTTCTTATTCGAATTATTATACCCTATTCAAATAAACATCTCAAATCAAACTTAATATTGTCTTAAATGGAATTCATTTAAGAACCGATTACTTTAGTCAAATAGTGATTAACTTGGTCATTTGCTGAAGTAAAACAATTTACTTCATTATCAATGAATAATACTAATTACATTAGTTCAATATTATTAAACTTCACCAATTAAAAAGGTAATTAAATCTTATTAATTTTGATAAATTTATTTCTAAACATTTTCATTAGATTAATTGAAGACCAATTAATCTAATCATTAATTTCAAATAAACAGTTGACTTAGTCAATTTCAAATCATCAGTAAATTCGTAACTGATTCTAATTACTTTACTTTACTAGATTAATATAATTAATCTAATAATATTTCTTAATCATTTTCCTTAAAATAATTATCCAAATTATTTACTTGTCGGATAATTACAGCTTCATACTTATTTAAATAATCGTTTATATTTATTTTATAAAAACGAACTATAAAATACCAGTTTACAATAGAACTTCTATTATAATTTAAAAACTTCGCTTTAATTATAAAAAATATAATTTTTATAACTTACTTCGTTGATTTGCCTGACGGCCAATCAACTTCTTAATAAAAAGAGGGGTTTATGGACGACTGCTTCTACTTTTCTTAATCGATATCGTCTATCAAAAATAATGTTGAATTCCCATTCAACATTAATGTCTACACGGGGTTTAAGTGTTATTTGGGTTCAAACAGTGCATATGAAGCAAATAGTACATATAGATATTGAGGAATCCGGTCGGATTCCTCCAACTGGTTTCCCACATCCACAGATGTTAGTCAAACAATTTACACTGATTCCTACTAGGGAATATTTTAATTGATGGAATCAGTATCCAACCGATGTGTATGTATACGATGATGTTCAACTAATTTAATTGTAATCTATCTAAACGACCATCACACAGCATTCAACAAATATTTAAAATATAGTTATAATATTTTAAAATAGATCAGAGTGAGTTACTCACCTTTGCGCGTTAACCGTTAAATAACGATTTGCGTCAGTTGATTATATCACGAAATTCCAGTCGCTCCGTTCTCAGCGCGAAAATTCCACACTGTAGATTCCGTCGTTCCGGTTCCAATAGCGTTGGGTTTTGCTGAATTCCTTTATTAACCACGTTTTACCCTTGCTAAGTATTTTCTTCCTTGTTCACATAATTCATCCCTTCTCGGATTCACACCAAACCAACCTCATGATTCTTCTCCTCGATTGCCTTTTTCCGCCGCGTTAACATAGACTGATGCTCGATGAAGCTAAATATGCTATAGCCGATATGTTACCTCCACCGGTACCATATTATTGTAAATACCCCATTCTTCTTCTAATACCCACTAAACCCGTTTCTTCTAATACGTTAATTTTCACCAAACTCAGTAATTTTTCGTCAAAACCGCAACGAGCTACACACACTCAACGTTTGCCGCGCCACAGCCTTTTGATCCTTCAACATGCTTCGATCAACACTACGCTTCATTCCCAAATATATGCCACCTGATGCCTTCACGTTTCCACCCCATATACAAAACTCATGTGTACAGGGACCTTCACGTTTCCACCTGATGCCTTCATACGTTACTACATGCATAACTCCAATGTACCACACTCCATAACATTCCCACTATACCAACCTCCCTTAAAATATTCTAAAATTCAAAATTAAGGACTTGCACACTCTTGTATTTCGTTCTCAGCCTTCTTCGTATATGTGACCCAATACATTATTGTCTCGGAAATTTACTCCCACTTCTAAACACAGTACGCAAGTAAAAAGCTCCATCTACCCACGTGCTTCCACCATGCTACTCCTTGTCCTCATGCACTCCTCCTTTACTTTGCTCGGGCTCCATCTTCAACACGCCTCCATTTCCAGCTCGCACTTTGCATTACACGCCTCCTACCTCCTTCGTCAGTCAAACGCCCTCAACATGAAACCGCCAGCTCCACAATTCAAGTACCCCATACTCAACAAGGAATCAAACAACTGCTCCTATACTTCTTCTTCTTCATTCCTGAAGTCCGCTCGTTCCAGTATTTTCTCCCGCAATAATAAATGACTATGGCCGTACTTCTCTTCACCATTTCCTACACACACTTCCTTCTCATCCCCTGAGAACGAACCTTGTTCGTTCCATCTCCACGCTGTGTCGAAACAAAACAACGACTTCCCTCATTTCATATTCATTTCTGAATCCTTAAGCTTGCTACTCCGCTGTTTAACACCCAAGATAACCATTAACCTTCTTCCTTCAACACAGTTACCCCAAAAACCCACGTCCGCTTCCTCATTTCCTGAACAATCATGCACCGTACGTACGCTTCATGCTACCGCTCCATCGTTCCTTCAGTACACACCATTACATCATGAAGTTCCCTGTATATTTCCCAAAATATACAACTAAACCCCATATGCTTCTCGCTACCTGGCATACACTTTGCTTAAAGGGTTTAAATCTCGATGGTGGCACGCAGACTTCCATGCAGAGGCCCTTTGTATGCATAGGTTACTAGATTGGATACCAAACAACAAGTTTCTCCTGGAGTATATCACACTCTCCAAGATCCGCACCCTCCATGGCAATTGTTGGAGCTTCTTCTCCTCCGAACCATTTAGTCCCCTCACTTATGACCTTCACCATTCGATGAAGACCACTCCCCCATCAGTTTCCCAACTTCGCCCATCACCGATACCCCATTCGAAAACTTATCTATATTTATTTAATTATTTTCTTCTTTGTATTTTGCGAGAGGAGAGAGAGAGCTGCTGTGTATATTTATAGATTTGAATTCCTTCGTTGCTAAGGAATAGGGTAATGCTAGGGTCTATTTTTCTTTGTCATTAAGTATTAGAGAATAGGGTGTACAGTGGTTTTTGAGGGGTATGGGTGTAGGATGCTTAACAATGAAGAAATGGATATATAAATATATTTTTAATTTCTTAGTTTATATATGATAGCTGTATGTACATCATAGGACGTGAAACCTCACTAGGTTAGCTAATAGTTGGCCGATAGGCTCTGTACCAATTCCTTGCCTCTTAAGGAATACAAACAAAATATATTTTATGCTTGATCTTTATGCTCATCACATTGTTAGGTGAATTTTACTTGACCACTAAAGCGAACAATATATTATAATAAACACAGTGATCATCAAACAATATGTTATAATATATATATATATAAGATCATTTTGGGGACTCACAGCAATGTTAACATAGTTTTGTTACGTTGTTAAAGTTTGAAGGAATACGACATCCGCTATCTAAAACCTTCCTAGTGTACGGACCACTATGGACAGAGATAAAAATATAGTTGTGTCTAGCGAGGTGCCCCGATCCAAAAAATGTAATAATATCGGTAGGTTGACTTATATTTTGAAACCCCAAAATACTGGTACAGGGTGCAAAATACTCCAAATAAAAAGTCGCTTATTTAATTAACTAAAAATTACAGTAAAATTCTAAAAATTAAATTATAACTATGCCTCAAAAGAATCTTGTTCAGATTTGCAACCGGTATCTAGTTATATCAAATAAACCGTTACGGTCGATATACGATTTCATAGCGACTTTCTGAATATTTGATTTGGATATAATTCACAATCTATAATGCGAAATCTTGATTTTCCACTTCTGTTAGAAAGATACAGTTCAACAGATTCCAACGCTTCTTGTTTCGAAGAAATCCGACTAATAACGGGTCCTGTACACTCAGTTGAAGTTCAAAACGTTAAATTACGAACTACCGTGATAATACGGGCTTGATTATATTTAATATATATTTTTATACATTCAACTTCGTTTTAATTAATATATAAATCCACTTATATTACGAATTCAATATTTAAACTGACTTAAATATTCAAATTCAAACCGATAAAAATGCGGGACGTTACAAGATACGACAAGATAAAGTCAATACACAATTTAAATCTAATTTGAACTATAAATATTAATTCCATTGGGCCTCACCCCTTAAATTCCGTGGCCCAACCCGTTTTAAAACCTTCTTCCCCAATTTCATTTACAGAATCCTGCTCCTTCTTAAAACCGAATTCAAATCCAAGCCTACGTTGACCGATTTTGACTGCCGCCCCTTGTCACTCCGGCCTCCCATCGACGTCGACTCCGCCACCACTACACTCGCCACCTGAACCTGCACCTACCCGACACCACTTCATCCAACTCGACGTCCTACTGTAAAACCCGATCTGATGCCCCTCTCGACATCCACCACTGGCGCCCTTTTTCCTAGACCACCGGAGCACGTCTCCTCCACGCTAAATGACGCACAACTTCAATAGAAACACAACGATCCCCTCGCCACCTCCTAACTCCCCCCACGTCATCGATGAGCCTTAGCCCTAGCCCGTTGGATCCAAATCGGAGATTTTTAGGTGAAGCTGCACCCAACAGAAAGCATAGCACAATGATGCTCTCCCTCTTACGAAGCCAAAGGATCCAATACAAACTGATTTCGTTGAGTATTTCAAGGGTTTTAATTTGTTGAAGAAATACTAAAAGTGGCGGCCTCTTTTTTTTCTTGCGTTTATAAACATGAGGGTGAGGCTAAGAGGAAAGGAATGTGGCCTTGTTTAGGTTCATTAATAAGTTAGGATTTTTTTATTAATATTTTTTTATTTTATTTTGCCAATTTCTCATTGTATTTGCCTTCTAAAAATACGTACGATCACATATGATACTTAAAAATCACGAAACTGGACATGCGGCTACAGTTCGACATTACAGTCCCAACGAAACTGGTTTCGTCGAATTCTGACTCCGTTTGCTCATACAGCGTATTTTTAAAGGTCAAATTATCGATTGTATTTCACATTAAAATCCCTTACGGCTACATACTAACTCTAAAAATCATGGAAATTAAAATCTAGCAATAATTTAATATTACGGATCCAACAAAATTAGTTTCATCGAATTCTGAGGTCGTTTGCAAAACTGGCTATTTTTAATGCTCTAAATAACCATTTTAAATATATAAATATATTTAAAAATAATTAAATTTAATATTTATAAATAAATATTATCGTATATATTGACAACATAATATCCTACAGCTTTAGAATATTCCTATATGAATTTCTAACTTAATATTTCAAATCCTAATTAAATCGATATTCGATTTAAAAATGAAATTCCTTTTATAAATATAAATAAGTCGTTATAATTTTTAAAGGAATTCCGTAGCGACTTTTCTAAAATTTTATTTGGACATAAATCAAAATCTACACGACGAAATCTCGATTTTTCTCTTCCATTAGAAAAATATACTTCACCAGCTCTGAACGTTTCTTGTTTCACAGAAATCCGACTTAAAACGGCTTCTGTATATTCTTTTAAAGTTCGAATAGCCAAATTACGATCTGCAGCGACATTTCGAGCTCGATTATAATTATAATATAATTATACGTTCAAACTTCGTTTAAATAATATATTCGTTATTCAAGTTCAATTCCAAACTGAATTATATCTTATAAATAATCCCATTCACACAGTATTGTGAATTCCACCATTTCTGATTATTTCTAAATTAAATATATTATTTAATTATTATTTTAATTAAATATTCAAAGTTATTTAATTCAATGACCATTTAATTCTCTAAATCACTATTTAAATAATTAAATTAATTAATTATAACACCGTAAAAATACGGGACATTACAACGAGCCTTCTATAAGAGGAAAAGTTTTACCAAATGCATTTTCAGTATCCTTGACCCATTCATAAAATGCATTTCCTGTTAATGGCAAACGAGCAGCTCCATTCTCTATCTCCCCATTGAAAGGCTTCTTCTTCTTATGATAAGGATGATTGAGAGGGAGACATCTACGGTGATTCATATATACATTTTTCTTTCAAAAATGCAAGCGCTCAACAACCATATTGTCCTGATAAATTGGGCATGCTTTGGCACCTTTTGTACTATAGCCAGACAAGTTACCATATGAAGGAAAATCGTTTATGGTACAAAATACCATGGTGCATAATGTGAAATCAGTTTTGGTATATGCATCAAACATACTTACACCTTTATCCCATAAAAGTTTTAGATCATCGACAAGATGATAACATGATTTATTTGCGCTTCATACTTAAGTGAGGTGGAAGATCGTAAATCACCAAAAGAACCAGCCAAGTACTATTTTGACTACTAATTAAGATTTCCAAATGGGTTTATGCTATCTGTGCAAAGACCAAGTCCGAGATTCCTAATTTCTTCACCAAATCTAGGATACATTGTATCAATGTTTCTCCACTGTGGAGAATTCGCTACATGCCTTAATAATCCATCATATTTCCTCACATCTACATGCCATCTCAAGTTTTTTGCATTTTCTTTATTTGTAAATAAACATTTAAACCTTGGTATAATGGGAAAATACCATAGTACCTTTGCTGGAGGCCCTTTTTTATTGAGTCATTATGAACATTACCTAGCGTCTTGTAACGGGATAATCCAGATTTGGGACACTCATGCATGCTCTCATATTCAATATGCAGTCATTTGGACATGCGTGTATCTTTTTGTACCCTATACCAATTGGGCACAAAATTTTCTTTGCTTTATAGTTAGAACTAGGAAGCTCGTTACTTTCCGAAAGCATGTTTTTCAAAAGTTCTAACAGTGATGTAGAACTTGTATCACTCCACCCGTGTTTTTCTTTTAAATTGAAAATCTTGAGCACAACAGATAATATCGTGAACTTAGCACAACCAAAAATTAATGGCTTTTAGCATCGATTAATATTTTTTCATAAATTTCTGGATCTTTCATCAAATGTTCTTCAGTATCCCGAAACACCTCATGAATACAATCATTTTCATCATTCACCTCGTCATTCACGTTATCTCCTTGATCATTCTCATCAATCGCATGATTGCTAGAACGAGTTCTGCTAAGTATGCTTTCACCAGCCCATATCCACCGTGTATAATTATCTCTAAACCCGTTACAAATTATGTGATCCTTAACATGCTCTATGTTACACAATCTCCTCTTATTGTTGCAACGTCTACAAGGACAACAAATAGTATCTTCCATTGTTCTTAATTGATCATTCAACGCACAACTGATGAACTCTTCCATTTTGTGTAAAAACCCATTTTCGTTACGTTTCAAGTTGTACATCCAAGTACAATCCATGTGCAAATGCTAGAGAGACTGCATAAAAAACAATAAAGAAAATATAATCATCACTGATGAACTCTTGAGTTGAATACTTCAAAAAAAAATAACAAGATGCTACGTTTGTGCAAGGAAGTTTTCCTGCTTTTCAATCTCAGCCTACCCATCCTGACTTAAACTATGATTGCGTTCACGGACATTGTATTAAAGGTTATGGCGTTCGTGGACAAAAATTTAGTTAGACGTCGGATTGAAAGTATTGTGTAATGTAAATAGTTTTTTATGTACAATTTAGAGTCTTCAACGTAAACATTACACCACTTATAAACTCTCCAAGGGTCTAAACATACAAAATAAACCATTTTTTAACAAACCTTTGGACAACCCTCACAAGTTACCTACCCACTTTTCACAATCCCCATCATTGCATGTCGATGTTCCACTCGTTCAAGATCCATAACACGTCTATAGTTGTTGTATCAAACCTAATCGCTCCACTCATCCAAGCCACTCTCGTCGAACCATCCTTGCCATTTATTCCAATTTGACTTATTAACCATTCCAATTTCAAGCTCTTTATATTTTTTCCATCTAAAAGAATTTCACCTAGAGTAGGATCATAGAATCGTTCCATGAGAGGAATTATACTACTTTTTCCAAAACCCTTTATTCCAACAAGAGCTACAATTTTTCTAGTTGGAACAGTAAGATAAAACCCACTAAGAATAGGGATTTTTGGTCGGGATAGATAGATAAAATATTCGTTTCGAAACCCAATATTCCCATGCACTGAAAGTAAGGTGTTGTCATCCTGGTTGACACTGTATGTTGAATGACTTATCATCTCATAAACTCTATAAGCAGCAATTCTACTTTGCTCAAATGAATAGAAGTTTGTAGTTGCTTGATTTAATCCTAGTCCGCTTAAAATGACAACAAACGGTGTCGTTATTATTCACCACCATTGGCCTTCTCATGTAAAATTAGAATCCTTCCAACCCAAAGTTGTAGTGCACAAGAATATATACTAAGTCCATATGTGAAACCATGTCCACGCCCTTGAACAAGGCTTATCAATATTCCATATCTCAACGTAGCTTTTTTATAATAAATTGTATACAATCAATAATCAAATTTAACCCACACCACTGACATCAACAAACAAGCTATAACAATCCCTACTCCTAACTTTTGTTGTTGCCTGTAAACAAAAGAATCCGCACAATTAATCAGGAACTATACCCTACTTTAACAATCTAAGAAACTAATATAAATCAATAGGTAACATCATGATATAAACTTTCGAATTCACCCTCCTGCTTCATTTGTATACGAACGACCCATATCTGTAAAGGAAACTACGCCATTTCTACACAGAGGACAAGGAACTGAACCAGGTGATTTTGATTCAAAAGTGTTATTGCTCGTTGAACAGAGATACAAAGCACACTTTACACATAGTTCATGCATGTATCCTGCAGCAACAACATAGCAGGCATTTCCCAGACAAACAACACAAAGATCATTGTCGTCTAAAGAGGATGCTAAATATTGCAATTTGCACTCCCGTGCTATATTCAAAATACTCATAAGAGGCAAAGTTATGTAATTCGAAGGGTGAAATGCTTGAATCTTGTGGTCAGAATGTCGCGACAGTAAAGACACAAGATAACGATATCCCCAATGTTTTATGACGTCAACCGACAGCCATCCATTGTAGTCAATGGTTAATCTACAAGAGCCTTTAGCAATGAGCAACTGACAACATTTAATATTCCCTCCAAATGCTGCAAAATGCAAAGCAGTGCTTCATGATCCAATCATTTTAGTTGCGGATGACCCATAATGATCATTGCAGAACATTTGCTTGAAGATCGAGCAAAAGTTGCAAATGATTAGAATGACCATATTACACTGCCAAATGTAAATAAATTTACACAACTATCCCCTTATTTATTCATAAACCTTGAAAGTGCAACACGGTTGTTTTTTAAGTCTAAAGAAGACATAGAGCCTTTCGTATTATACATGTTTAAATTTTCACTAGGAACAAAATCAGCTAGCAATAATCTAATGCATCTGATGTGTCCACCTACGGCTGCAAAGTGAAGTGCCGTTTTTCTGCTAAGGTACTCCAATTTTGTCATGATAACATTTTAAATCATCAAAGTTTGTACAACCTTCCATTTGCCTTTATGACAGGCTTGCATCAATGAAGTCTGTCCACAAAGATTCCTGGAATTTACGTTTGCTCCTTTATCTAGCAACAACATCACCATCTCAGTATGACCTTTAGAAGCAGCAAGATGAAAGGGAGAATTCATAGCAGCGAATAAAGAATAAGCAACAATATGACTATCATGCTTCAGCAAATACTTAGCCTCTACCAAATCATCTTCTCTTGCTGCAGATGTTAACCTCTCTCCTATGCTTGGACCTTGTTCTACAGATATCTTTTCCCCTGCTTTGTTGTAAATTTGTTATATACTTCAACAACATAATTGCATATCCTCTTGTTTCGCAGCAATTTCAGACACTAAAAGACCTAACTGCTAAGTCCCATAATAATTGCTCCATAGACCAATTACATATCTGCATGTAGGATATACGAGATTAAGTTTAACCCAAGTTGTGCTCTTTCTCCTCCTTGTCGCATTTGAATTTCCTCCGCATGCTAATTTCTCCCAGCAAAAAGTATGGTCTTTGAACATAAATCATGCGATTCATATGTTCTAGTTTTGAATTTTACTTCCTAGGGCGATGATAGTGTTGCATTTATAGGGGATTGAATCATTTTCATTTTTGATCTCAACGTAGCTTGAAGTGATGTAGCATAAGAATACTTCGCTTGTGTTTCATTGGTGAAAGCGTACAATGTCCTAGTGTAAGAAATTCCCTGTTCTGCTATGCTAGCTACTTCTTCATAAGCATCTTGAATATTTTCAGCAACTCTATGGAGAAATATATTTGAAATTCCTCCCGCAGCAACAATGAAAGGACAAGTTTCTAAAGTCAAAAAGGCAATTTTCCAACAAATGGTCAGTCCAATGACGAGACTACTGAAAAAGGTTGCCAAGTTATGAATATAGTCGCCTGCTTTCTCACTAAGAGTAGACTGAATGAGCAACACATCGCTCAAAACTTGACTTGCTATATTTCCATTGTTACCATATATGTCGAAGAAACTCATATCCTAATTCAGCAATACTTGACCATATTTTGATCGGATTACTGTTGTTTGTCGTTCTCCGGTAAGAATCCAACAAGAAACCTCTATCCACCCAGCAACAAAACACCAAATGTTATGCAGATTATGTACAATGCATGCTTCTTGAACTTGTGAAACAACTCTGCATTATCTTCACCCATGATGACTATTTTGCTATAGTAAATTATATTTGAATTTATAATGTAGGCTAATTGAACAGGGAAGACTGGATATTAATAATCTCCATGCTAGATTATTCCATCTCCATTTTTTTACCTTTATTTATCTTTGTTCCCTACTTGTATTACATGTCAATTCTCAGTAATTTTGATTTAGTTATCTTAGATTCTAATGCGAGTTATCCTAGGAGTTTTATAAAAATGGAAAATTACTTCTTTAACGTCCGACAAATTATATATCATAGTAATATTCTGCTAAAAGGCAGTAGAAACAACAAATTAAAGAATACATAATATTGGCTCATTACCTAACAGTAAATACGGAATCAGAATCAAAATCAAAATCAAAATTTTGAAAATGGAATTGGAGAATAAATCAAAATCCAAACAATAAACCCATAAGCATTGGATAAATTGGTAAGCATTGGATAAATCTTTAGGGAATTAAAGAATACAGAATACTGAAGATTCAAGATTACCTAAAGTTTAGCAAATGCCTGATTATGACCGAAGGAAACGGAAATTGATTGAATCCAGGGTTTACAATTTTCCATGATAATTTTAGAAAAGTGCACGAAAGTGATTTCTTTTCCCTCCATACGCGAAAGTAATTTTAAAATTGTCCACGAAGGAAATGGAGAATATATTTTTTGTTGCTACTAGGGGATTTTTAAGAGAAGTATTTTGTTGTGTCCATTTTAAAAAGAGGAGACACAAATTCCACTCCATTCTACCGCTTATTTGCGTCACATTATTCAGTGAACATACACAAATTACAATAATTAATTTCCAACCCACCCTACCATGTCTAGTATTTGACAACAACGGATGCAAATGGGAATATAATATTTGTTTTCCCTTATTTGCGTCAGCCGTGGGTTAGAAACAGATGCAGATTGTACTATTTGCATCTGGTGTTTATACAACAGATGCAAATGAGGAGATGCAAAAGACAATTTTTGTACTAGTGATGTCGGATTCATTCCAGTGTTTCCTTGCTGGCTACGATCATATATATCTTGTCGTTTTATCATCGACATCAAGCACCATGTTACTTGAAAGATAATTGAGGTTCATCCTATGTAATGGCACACCCAAATGGTTCTCAACTTCATTTAGTGTGAGGCTGTACAATGACCCCTGCCTGCTTATGCTTTCTCCACTGTTTCCCATTGGTTGAGTCTACATTCACAACTATTGAATAAGACTAATTAGATGTGGGTTTCTTCAAGCTATATGATTTCAAACCTGGATATGAAAGAAAAATGAGACTAATTTATTTGCAATAAATAACTGGATGTTTAATTTGATATGGCACTACAATATGCTCACATTAAACCTGATAGTTGAGCTAGAGGAGATGAAGCGGGTATGCACAACAAAAGAAGATAAATATGACAACAAGACAAGAAGTTTTAAAGAAAATAAGTTCATAGAATCTTTGATGACACTATTTTTACTAAAACAGGATGGAGAGAATCTCAGACTACTCAGTAACATTATCCGATGAGTCATAATAGTATTTATTGTTAGATTAACAGCACATCACATTTCATGATTAATATATTAAGTTTGGAGCAAAAGTGCCTTTGGGAAAGAAGAGATTTAAAATTACAAATTTAATTGTTGTTGCGTTGCATGGAGATGAGCTTAAGTTTGTGTGTGTGTGCATATACATATACATACATACATATATATATATATATATATATATATATATATATATATATATATATATATATATATATACCAATACTCATGCACGTTCGTTGGACGTGTGCATAGACTGGTCAAACAAATTATCACTGTTGCGTAAGCATGTGGAAATGCAAGTGTTGTCCGATGCAGCAGCAGGCTGAGTATTAAATCAGTGGCAATCAAGCAATAAAGCAAACAAAAGAGATTCAATAAATATGTACAACGAAGTCAGCTATGAAATTGTACAACCGGAGAACAAATAGTTGAAACAATGAACAGTTGGATTATGCACGTTTATGCTATGAAGTAGCATAATAATCAGAGAACATAATGAATTGAAAATACAAAGTGTGGACTCTGTATCGCACATCAGCTTGGTCTATCCTTACAATTTGCATAAACAATAGTCTAGTCTCTCTTAAAACAACTCTCCCCAGTCCCACATCTCTTCTTGTTCTTCATCCCATCATCATCCTCGTCCAGATTCATCAAACAATCACCACCATCCATTCTGCCCTCAAACATCATCTAGTGGAACTGCCTCTCTGTGTATGTTCCACATTTGCTTACAGAAGTCTTGCCTTTCCACTTGTTTCATCTTAGCTTATACTAAGAAGTCCCTTTATTCTTCTTAACCATTCTGGTTCTGCAGTACTTGCAAGAGTTTGTTTGTCCGTTATATAGAAGCCATTCTAGAGTTGTCGGTCCAGACTTCTGAAGCTATTGTGTTGCAGTTTAGGTCTATTAAGAGTGCAATTACTCTGATAGGAGCTAGGACCGAGCATAGCCTATTAACTCAATCGTTGTGTGCACTGTTCGCAGCTGTACTTCTATGGATGGTTATATGATCAGTACTGCTACACATTTTTTATAACAGCTATTGCAGATTATGATTGTTGAATGCATGATAAAATGAAAATATGAAAAGGCTAACATTGCTTAGTTAAATCTACTGCTTGTATAATCTAATTGAGCATATTTATCGTCTTCTTAAAATAAAATCACTTTTAGAGTTAACATTTATAGCATAAAAAATGTACAATGAAATCAAGTTGCATATGCACACTTGATATAGTATAAGTTATAAACTGATTGTCTGGAACTAAAGAAATCCTATTAACCTCCTAATTTTACTCGTTTCATCTGCCATCAACTGCTGGAATTGATCGTTGAATGCTTCCCGACAAAAATAACAAACTCATAAAAAACCTCGATGCAATGATATTGAAATGTATAAGAAGAGAAGAAATATATGAGAAGGATTACATCGAACAATGCATAAACTTTTAACTTGTTAAATAACTAATCATAAACGATTAGAAATATTTGCACTGTTTCAATATGGAAAAAGAACTAAGTTGTATTACTTTTTTGTAGTTTTGTACCAAATACATTTCAACTTTGAGTTTGACAACAGTAAGCGTTCAGTGAGATGGATTTATAGAAATAGTTAATTTAATATTTAATTTGCCCATATGTATATTACACTGTTAAACCAATTTGGTTAAACGTGTGTATTGACTGTCATAAGTTTAGTATTAGGAATACTTATATACATATATGTTGTTTCCCCCCTCCTTTATTTCGATATGAAACCATCATCTATCTCCAAAAATTAGACAAATGGCAAAGTCAAAAAGTTATAAGTTATTTTATGACATAGTGCTTAAAAAGTAGGTACTATTATTTACTTTAGCAAATATCTTACGGCTTCTCATAGTCATATGTTTACTGGAAAGTTAGACGGGTCAGTGCTCAGTTTTGTTGTGTAAAAAATGAAGTAAGCACGTATAAGGAAAGAAAAATTAGTATATTACTATAGTTCAAAAAATGAGCCAAATTGAATAGAAGTTGCGAATCATAGTATATTACTGTAGATGTTGCTGCCAAAACATAAACTTAAATAACATAACAACAAAAAACAATTTAGACAACAATGAATACAGGACAAAAATGAATGAATAACCTGATTTTTGGAGTGACTGAATTACAATATTCATGATGTCCCCCTTCAACAGCTTCCAATTCAGTGAACGCCAAATCTTTGTGCCGGAGGCATAGCCGACGTATTGGTAACATCACACCTACAAAAATAATCTAATGAAACTACCATTTACGAAGCGGAAAATATAGGTTAAAAGAAGAATGGTGTCAAGATCATGTAGCATCACTGAACTTGCAGTTCGTTCACTCCTTCTGAAAATGGCCATACACACACCCAAAAAAAAAAACTTTTAAAATAGAATGATCAAACACAAATAGTCATCTATTTTAATTGATTATTGATTATCATTGCGACCATAGTATGATGAAATATTGCATTTCCTAAACTTAGGTTTTGATATGATCAAAGTAATATAATCAATTTTGCGGTTCAGTCTACTACTGCGGAATTTTGTCTCACCGTCTTTATCACCTGGGAAGCTTCCTCTAGACATAGTCCATACTCAGTGTTTGTTATTCCATCTTCATATGCCATAGTAGTTGTACTAAATGATAAAAATAAATATATAAAACGTAACCATGTCATCATGATAAATATTGGCCATCTTCGAACTCAATCCAACCTTCCATTTGTCAACTATCAGTTCACTGTTTAAGGGCTAACACATGTGTATCAAAGTAGTCCTTATATGAAGTGCTTGGACAGAAGCAATAATGAGATGATGGATAATTATTTGGTTGCTCAAAGTTCTCGGTGCAAGAGAAAGCACATGTTGTGGAAACTACTTTGAAGAGTTCATGTGCCACAAATGAAAATAGTAAACACATTTCAAGATGACTGAATCAAAAGATGAATATAAATGTAGATTGAACCTTAAAGTAGAATGCAGGAAAAAGTTGTGATGCATCTTGACTTGAACATGATATAAACCTAGTTAGATGTTATAAGGAGTATGGTATATCCGCAACATCGAAAAACTAAGCATCCATGAATACTGAGCTGTAGTAAAGCCAATAATAACATCCATGAATTGCAAAATTATCTCAAAAAATAATAATTAATTATGTGCTAAACCAAGAAGTCATAGAATTGGCCAGGAGATATACCCAGTTTAAATGTGTATTTATGTAAAGGCCCGCAAATTCGTACTATCTGAGTTGACTAATAATATCACACGTCCAACCAAAATTGCATAGAAATACGAATCATTATTAGAAAGAAGTTAGAGTATGAGAAATAGAAAGAAAGAAATGTTAGAATAGAAGAAACAAAGAAAACTGATCTCACAGCGAAACGAATAAAATATATTATATAACATAACTTTGAAATACAAATAAGTAACCGTATATATACATACCATTATCAGAGCACAACAGTTATTCCTAGAATAGTTATAAAGCCCTGTTTCCAGATACAAACATAGTACACAGCGGAAATATGATATTCTATAGCTAACTGGTGAAGCCTCCTGCTTCCAGCTCTTCCAAGTGAATCTGTAAAATCCTGACTACTTGACTGCCCGTACAAATTTGGGCACCCAAGAGTTTAGGGAAAACAAAACAAAATAAACTCTGGGTCAGTCATGAGACTGGTGTGAGTAAACTCCAACCAATTGTTTAACTTTCAAAATCCTTTCGAAAGAAAAGATAATAGTAAGACCAGCCCACACATAAACATGGACGGTTTTTACCTTACTATAACCCAAAACAGTTTGATACAAAAATCCAGTGATATTACAATAGTGTCAAAATCAAATAAATAGAATCTAGCGGAACGCTTGCATCTCACGCTCCATATACATAGTATAAAATCAAAAATCGTATGGCGCTTATTGGAGATTGGATTTCCAACATGACAAGGTATGGAACCACCTTCCGATCAGTGTACTCTAGAGGCGATACACTGGGGTTCAACAAGAACATCTTGCAACCCGGCCTACACATGACCGACCACTCATTTCGCTTGAGTGTATCGAATGTATACCACCAACGGTTGGGATCAGCAACCGTTTCCTGAATGGGACAACATCGAATAGAACAAGAAATTAAATGAATCTATAGATAGGTGATAATACACCCTAATGGGAGCGACCCACATAGCCATGCTGCCTGCCCGATTTTTGTCATTTCCCGGTTGTTGAGGCCTGAGGCTACGCTCACTTTCTATTCATTGATAGCACAATCACTTTGAATGCCACATTGTCAGATCCGTTAATCACTAATTGATTTGCACAAATATTCTGGATGTTATGCTAAGGGAATAAATCCGTTGCAACCATATATATTTATACAAACCAACCCATTCGATCATTGGAAATACTCTGTCAGACATTTGTCCATATACGTTCGTTCTGGGATTGAACGAAACCGAAGGCACAATTTCTATTAATAGAAAAAGCCCTTGCACTTTACTCCGTCTTCGATTATCTTCATATAATCTGATTCGCAATGCTACTGTTAATACAGAGTGGTTCTCGGATAATAATCCAACCGGTCTCTCCATATTGAGAACGATATTGGCAAACACTTCGATAGTCGGTTATTTTACTATCGAAGTAAAAAAAACATCCATTCACAGCATCAAAAAAATCACTGGGCCTTTGATTAATATTTCATTAATAAATTCACTTCTTCATTTCCCTATCCAATGTTTGTTAACTAAATATTTCCAAAAATCTTATTGATCTCTTACGCTAGTTGGAAAAACATTGCCCTATATCACCTTCTATTATTTTCTATACTTAGAAAATATATTCTATTCGCAATTGATAACATTTCAATCACTTATCTCTTTCCCGAACACTTCCCTTCGAGGCTGGATCCTACTATTTATCAATTAAAAATGAAATCAATCAAGTTGGGGTAAAATTACCTCTCAGACCTTGACTGAAAACATCCTCAACTTCGAAATGGCAAAACCACTAACCTCGAATAAACAGACTATAAAACCAAATTATTAAATTTTAAAACATGTATATAGTTCGCTTTCTATTTCTAATTTATAGATTTCCTTTTTGTTTATAATATCCTATTTTTTTTATTTCGTTTCCTAATCGAATTCCATATATATCGATACATTGATTTCTAACTATCAAATTATCTGAAAAATATTCTAACTCCTTAAATTCCCGAAAAAATTCGCCATAACCTCCCTTGTACCGGGAGCTTCGGGATATTTCAAATAGCCTCCCATGGCCCTCACCAATCCAAAAGAAAAAGAAAAGGCCAAGCGGCTTGCCGATACGGCGCATAAAACCTCATATATGAAATTAAACATGTACCTTTTTGTCAGGCACATAAATTAAAACCTTCATATACCTCATCCCATACCTGTCTAACACATGTTCACCTGGTTTCAACTAAATTCATGTCAAACCAATCGTTGAATTCAGTTTTCGCTCCTTTATTCTTTAATTAGCTATTTCGCCTATTTCACTTCTTTGTTTGAACATAACATGTTCAAATAAAATATTTAACTTGCTCATAACCAAATTGAATTTCAATTCTAGTTTTCTTTTCGATTTCGAATAAAATTTTCAAATCGAATTCACTTATTCAAAGCCCAATATCAATTCAAAATCTCATTAACTAATTACTATTCAAATTAGTTAATTTTATTCAATAATCAAAAATCTGATTTCTGTTTCAAAAATCAATTCATTACTCCACTTGAGTTCACATATAATTACAACTCAAAATCTGAAATTTTCTAAATAGAAATTCGGATTTTATTTGCTTAAAATCCTTTTATATATTAAATAAACCGTTATGGTTTTTAAATGGTTATGGCGCTGCTTTTCTGAAAATTTGATTTTGATGTAACTCAAAATCTATACGACGAAATTCAGATTTTTCTCCTCTATTAGAAAACTATTATCAAATCGATCCTGACGTTTCTTGTTTCAAAGGATTCCAACTTCAGTTGAGTTCTATATACTCAATTGAAGTTCAAAACGCCAATTTTCAAACTGCAGCGCGGTGGCGAGTTCGTTTTAATTATATTTATAAATATAAACGTTTTAACTTCGTTTATAATAAAATCCATTTTATTCTGGTATATTTTTAATACATATCAAATCAATTTCTCCCAAATCAACATAGCATTTCCGATCTATTTCACTTCTATTTGAAATTCTATATTCAAATTTCAATTCACTTCTATTTTTTTTTCAAATTCTATTTGAATTTCCATATTCGAAATTCCTTTATTCAAATCCCATTTGAATTTCCACGTTTAAATTCTATATTTGAATTTCCTTTGAATTTCATATATTCAAACTCCATTTGAATTTTCTATTTGAATCCTATATTCAAATTCCATAATTTAAATTCCATTTGAATTCTCTATTCAAATTCCATAGTTTAAATTCCATTATTTTCAAGTCTCTATATTTGAAATTCATTTGAACTCCTTTTCTTCAAACCCATTTGAACTCCTTTGAATTCAAATTCTTTTTGAATTCCTTTGAATTCAAATTTATGTATATTCAAATTCTATTCAAATTCAATGTATTCAAATACTCTTCAAATTCTATATACAAATTCTATTTAAATTTTCTATATACAAATTCTATTTAAATTTTCTATATACAAATTCTATTTTCAAACTCCATTTGAATTATTTATTCCAATTCCCATTTCAACTCTATTCTATATTCAAATTCCCATTTCCAATTCTATTTTGAAATTCTATTTTCAAATTCCACATTTAAAATTTCTTTATTCAAATTCCATTTCACTTTCGATATTCAAATTCTATATTTGAATTCCTTTATATTTTCTATATTCAATTTCTATTTGAATTTTCTTTATATTCAATTTCTATTTGAATTTTCTTTATTCATTTTTTAAACAAGTCTCGATTTCAATTCCTTTTGAAATCGATATTTCTATTTTTTTTGAAAATAGATTTCCCTTTTCAATTTCACACTTGTATTTTTATTTCTGAATTATCAAATGATAATTCTTTTTACTTCATTTATAAACATCGTTTATAAAAGAACTATTTATAAACTTCGTTTTTAAAAGAACTACTTGTTTTATTTTTCAAAACAAGTTTATATCTCAAATCTATTTAAAAATTCAAGTTTCTATATTTTTCTAGAATTTCCCCTTTTTAAATCTCAAATATCCTTTCCGCGATATTTTTAAATATCAATCTTTGGGCCCAGTGAAATTCAACACCAAACAACTAATTATTTATTTTCTAACACATCTTATATGACAGTATATATGCAAACAAATAAACAAACAGATAATATATTTTTGAGGAATCCAGTTGGATCCCTCCAACCTATTTTCCTGCATCCACATACGTTAGTCAACAGAAATAATACCTATCCTGCTTCAAGGCAGGATATCGCGGTATAAGAGGGGATCCACTTATATACGTGGGCGTAGGGTCATCCGCTAATGATACTGCGGGCATCCGCTAATAAGACTGCGGGGATCATCCAACCAATCATCAACCCAATATAACTAATATATTTAAATCAACCGGAGAGCATTCAAACAAGGAACAACACTTATTTTTAACGAATAAAAATAATTCTAAATAAAAGGTGAGTGAGATTTACTCACCGAGATTTTTTCTGTCGAATATTCCGCTTAATATCATCTCGTCGTGGCTATAGATTGCCTCGAATAAATTTATATATCACCTATAATTATTTATTTAATTATCGATTAAACGATTTATTAATTTAAATTAAACACTAAAATAAATAAACGAATTATTAGATTTATATTTCTAAAAGGTGTATACCTTATTGCCATTCCAATTATCCGACCAATCGCGAACCAATTCAACAATCACTGATCGAAACAGCCCCAAAACTGCACTGTTTCACTTTGACATTTCAGCGAACGCTTTGCAGTCAATACATTCTCCTTCTTCCATCATCTCAGCCCATGCCTGCTATTGACTACTACACCACCGAATCGACATCAACTGCTCACTGCCACCATACCTCTCTAAACACAGTCTCGTCCACCACAACACAGTGAATCGAACTCCAGTAAACCTCAGCCATGTTCAATCTCGCACCATTACAGAATCGAACATCCCTTAGTAAACCCAAAATCGAAATAGCAACAGCCACTTTGACATCCCAGACTCCACGCTAGTCCCACTTTGCCACTAACCGCAACTAGAACCCACATCCTTAATCGAACCCTAAATCTCATCGCGTCCACAAAATCCCCAAAATACGCTTGCCTCTGTAACAGCGAGCTCGAACCCTAGATCGAATCTAAACTCATCGCAAACTCCAGTTCGCACCCCTCTTACGATGCCAGAAATTTCCCTACAACCCCCGTTCAAACGACACGAGCGCCTCCTTGGAGCTTCAGGAAATCGCGCGACTTCCTTTGTCCCGTTCTTCAACGACTTTGAAGTGGTTTAATTTAGTGGAGTATCTGATTTAATATAAATTTGTAAAGAAATAAGAAAAGGGGCGGTTTCGAATTGCAATGAGAAAGGCATCGGTTTCCTTAGTTTTTGAAGGGAATGAACGGGAAAGATAGAAAATAGGAAGGAGATAGGGACTGTAGTCGCGATGTATTTATAACTGAAGAAAAGAGACCAAAAGTTCAAAAACAAATCTTTGTATTATTTTCAAAAAGATTTTCTAATGAATTTTGATTTGATTTTGATTTTGATTCGATATAAAGAGATCTTTTATTCTTTTTAAACAGATATCGATTTGATTTTGATCCCATCCACTGATCAAATAAATCGAGGTTCATTAATATAAACCACGGACCACTATTTTAATGTAACCACTGTTATTTCAACAGCGTAACACTATTCTTAACTAACTGAATATATATTGATATTTAATTTGAACGTAAATATAATTAACCAAAATAAATTAATATAATATAATTTAAATTCAAAAACAAATAAATTCTCTGATAATAAAATATTTTTATTATCATCTATATTCAAATACAATTAATACTAATCATCTGAATTGTTTTGATTTAATTCTAACTTCGAATTCAATATATTTCGTATTATGATAATTACATCGGTAATTCAATATAAAAATTGATTTATATTATCAGCTCTATATTTAAAATAATCTTAAATATTCAAAATAAATCGACCAGAAAATCTGGGTTGTTACATTCTTCCCCCCTTAAAATAATTTCGTCCTCGAAATTGCTAAGGTAGGAAAAATGGTACAAATCCATTACCTTTCAAAACCTCACTTATGTTGAAACTCAACTCCTCATATTTCAACAAATTTAATTCCACCAAAACTTTTGGTTTTCTTTTATATGCATTCACATCCAATTCATATTTATTTCAATTTATTTCAAATTGATTCTAGTCAATTTATTTACCCCGAACCATTTAACTCGCTTAAGTTAAAATTTAATTCCAGAATCCAAATCCCAGGGTTTTCATTTCAAATCAATATTGAAATCCCATAAATACATACATATATATTTGTCACTATCTCAAATTCAAAACATTTGAATTTCAAACCACTTGTTTTTCTTTCAAACAAATTCCATCAAAACTTTTCTAAGGTAGCCATTCGTCACTTACAACTCGAAGATGAATATTGATGAAGCTGCAGTCATCATCAGAATTATAGAATTATTTTCCAGCCACTGAAGTGAGTTCAGTGCTTTATCTATTTCAAAATCCATTCAAATATGATTTTTATTCAAACCCTTGCAAAATGAAGCTATATTATTTAAATATACTTTAGAAAATATTTTCAAACTTCGTAGGATTTAAATTCCAAATTCTAGTTTGGATTAAATTTTAATTCAACTCATTTGTATATACTTCATTCATATACAAGTTCTATTCGGTATACATACCCATTTTATTTCTTATAATCTTATTTGATTATAATAATAACAATCAACTCATCCATGTATTATAATAATTTACGAAAATTATTCCTTTTCTATCGATATAGAATTTTGAGTAAATTTATTTCATTTACTCACTTAAAAACAATATCGTGTTCAATCTTCTGTTCAAGTGTTTATAAACTCTTATCGATGTCATGGCGTCCCACAATTCGATCAGAATTCATAAACAGCTCAACAGACTAGCCAACACAATATATAACAGTTTTTATATCAATTTACAAATACGCTTTCTCGTATATATACGCTCAACTCATTCTAGGGTAGTACTGACCCTATCTCTAATGAGCACATCCCACCAAAGCCTAGGTATTCGCTCAACCTAAGCTCTGATACCAACTGTAAAGGCCCGCAAATCCGTACTATCTGAGTTGACTAATAATATCACACATCCAACCCAAATTGCACAGAAATACGAATCATTATTAGAAAGAAGTTAGAGGATGAGAAATAGAAAGAAAGAAATGTTAGAATAGAAGAAACAAAGAAAACAGATCTCACAGCGGAACGAATAAAATATATTATATAACATAACTTTGAAATACAAATCAGTAACTGTATATATACATACCATTATCAGAGCACAACAGTTATTCCTGGAACAGTTATAAACCCCTGTTTCCAGATACAAACATAATACACAGTGGAAATATGATATTCTATAGCTAACTAGTGAAGCCTCCTGCTTCCAGCTCTTCCAAGTGAATCTGTAAAATCCCGACTACTTGACTGTCCGCACAAATTTGGGCACCCAAGAGTTTAGGGAAAACAAAACAAAATAAACTCTGGGTCAGTCATGGGACTGGTGTGAGTAAACTCTAACCAATTGTTTAACTTTCGAAATCCTTTCGAAAGAAAAGATAATAGTAAGACCAGCCCACACATAAACATAGACGGTTTTTACCTTACTATAACCCAAAACACTTTGATACAAAAATCCAAATATATTACAATAGTGTCTAAATCAAATAAATAGAATCTAGCGGAACGCTTGCATCTCATGCTCCACATACATAGTATAAAATCAAAAACCGTATGGCGCTTATTGGAGTTTGGATTTCCAACATGACAAGGTATGGAACCACCTTCCGATCAGTGTACTCTAGAGGCGATACACTGGGGTTCAACAAGAACATCTTGCAACCCGGCCCACACATGACTGACCACTCATTTCGCTTGAGTGTATCGAATGTATACTACCAACGGTTGGGATCAGCAACCGTTTCCCGAATGGGACATCATCGAATAGAACAAGAAATTAAATGAATCTATAGATAGGTGATAATACACCCTAATGGGAGTGACCCACATAGCCATGCTTCCTGCCCGATTTTTGTCATTTCCCGGTTGTTGAGGCCTGAGGCTACACTCACTTTCTATTCATTGATAGCACAATCACTTTGAATGCCACATTGTCAGATCCGTTAATCACTAATTGATTTGCACAAATATTCTGGATGTTATGCTAAGGGAATAAATCCGTTGCAACCATATGTATTTATACAGACCAATCCATTCGATCATTGGAAATACTCTGTCTGACATTCGTCCATATATGTTCATTCTGGGATTGAACGAAACCGAAGGCACAATTTCTATTAATAGAAAAAGCCCTTGCACTTTACTCCATCTTCGATTATCTTCATATGATTTGATTCGCAATGCTGCTGCCAATACAAAGTGGTTCTCGGATAATAATCCAACCGGTCTCTCCATATTGACAACGATATTGGCAAACACTTCGATAGTCGATTATTTAACTATTGAAGTAAAACAAACATCCATTCACAGCATCAAACAAATCACTGGGCCTTTGATTAATATTTCATTAATAAATTCACTTCTTCATTTCCCTATCCAATATTTGTTAACTAAATATTTCCAGAATTTTTTTTGATCTCTTACACTAGTTGGAAAACATTGCCCTATATCACCTTCTATTATTTTCTATACTTAGAAAATATATTCTATTCGCAATTGATAACATTTCAATCACTTATCTCTTTCCCGAACACTTCTCTTCGAGGGTGGATCCTGCTATTTATCAATTAAAAATGAAATCAATCAAGTTGGGGTAAAATTACCTCTCATACCTTGACTGAAAACATCCTCAACTTCAAAATGGCAAAACCACTAACCTCGAATAAACAGACTATAAAACCAAATTATTAAAATTTAAAACATGTATATAGTTTGCTTTCTATTTCTAATTATAGATTTCCTTTTTGTTTATAATATCCTATTTTTTTATTTCGTTTCCTAATCGAATTCCATATATATCGATACATTGATTTCTAACTATCAAATTATCTAAAAAATATTCTAACTCCTTAAATTCCCGGAAAAATTAGCTATAACCTCCCTTGTACCGGGAGCTTCGGGATATTTCAAATAGCCTCCCATGGCCCTCACCAATCCAAAATAAAAATAAAAAGCCAAGCGGCTTGCCGATACGGCGCATAAAACCTCATATATGAAATTAAACATGTACCTTTTTGTCGGGCACATAAATTAAAATCTTCATATACCTCATCCCATACATGTCTAACACATGCTCACCTGGTTTCAACTAAATTCATCTCAAACCAATCGTTGAATTCAGTTTTCGCTTCTTTATTCTTTAATTAGCTATTTCGCCTATTTCACTTCTTTGTTTGAACATAACATGTTCAAATAAAATATTTAACTTGCTCATAACCAAATTGAATTTCAATTCTAGTTTTCTTTTCGATTTCGAATAAAATTTTCAAATTGAATTCACTTATTCAAAGCCCAATATCAATTCAAAATCTCATTAACTAATTACTATTCAAATTAGTTAATTTTATTCAATAATCAAAAATCTAATTTCTGTTTCAAAAATCAATTCCCACTTGAGTTCACATATAATTACAACTCAAAATCTGAAATTTTCTAAATAGAAATTCGGATTTTATTTGCTTAAAATCCTTTTATAAATTAAATAAACCGTTATGGTTTTTAAATGGTTATGGCACTGCTTTTCTGAAAATTTGATTTTGATGTAACTCAAAATATATACGACGAAATTCAGATTTTTCTCCTCCATTAGAAAACTATTATTAAATTGGTCCTGACATTTCTTGTTTCAAAGGATTCCGACTTCAATTGAGTTCCGTATACTCAATTGATGTTTGAAACGCCAATTTTCGAACTGAAGCGCTGCGGCGAGTTCATTTTAATTATATTTATAAATATAAACGTTTTAACTTCATCTATAATAAATTCCATTTTATTCTGATATATTTTTAATATATATCAAATCTATTTCTCCCAATTCAACACAGCATTTCCGATCTATTTCACTTCTATTTGAAATTCTATATTCAAATTTCAATTCACTTCTAATTTTTTTTTTAAATTCTATTTGAATTTCCATAGTCGAATTTCCTTTATTCAAATCTCATTTGAATTTCTACGTTTAAATTCTATATTTGAATTTCCTTTGAATTTGATATATTCAAACTCCATTTGAATTTTCTATTTGAATCCTTTATTCAAATTCCATAATTTAAATTCCATTTGAATTCTCTATTCAAATTCCATAGTTTAAATTCCATTATTTTCAAATCTCTATATTTGAATTTCATTTGAACTCCCTTTCTTCAAATCCATTTGAATTCCTTTGAATTCAAATTCTATTTGAATTCCTTTGAATTCAAATTTCTGTATATTCAAATTCTATTAAAATTCGATATATTCAAATTCTTTTAAAATTCTATATACAAATTCTATTTAAATTTTCTATATAAAAATTCTATTTAAATTTTCTATTTACAAATTCTATTTTCAAACTCCATTTGAATTATATATTCCAATTCCCATTTCAACTCTATTCTATATTCAAATTCCCATTTCCAATTCTATTTTGAAATTCTATTTTCAAATTCCACATTTAAAATTTCTTTATTCAAATTCCATTTCACTTTCGATATTCAAATTCTATATTTGAATTCCTTTATATTTTCTATATTCAATTACTGTTTGAATTTTCTTTATATTCAATTTCTATTTGAATTTTCTTTATTCATTCTTTAAACAAATCTCGAATTCAAATCCTTTTGAAATCGATATTTCTATTTTTTTTGAAAATAGATTTCCCTTTTCAATTTCACACTTGTATTTTTATTTCTGAATTATCAAATGATAATTCTTTTTACTTCATTTATAAACTTCGTTTATAAAGAACTATTTATAAACTTCGTTTTTAAAAGAACTACTTGTTTTATTTTTCAAAACAAGTTTATATCTCAAATCTATTTAAAAATTCAAATTTCTATTTTTTTTCTAGAATTTCCCCTTTTTAAATATCAAATATCCTTTCCGCGATATTTTTAAATATCAATCTTTGGGCCCAGTGAAATTCAACACCAAACAACCAATTATTTATTTTCTAACACATCATATATGATAGTATATATGCAAACAAATAAACAATCAGATAATATATTTTTGAGGAATCCAGTTGGATCCCTCCAACCTGTTTTCCTGCATCCACAGACGTTAGTCCACAGAAATAATACCCATCCCGCTTCAAGGCAGGATATCGCGGTATAAGAGGGGATCCACTTATATACGTTGGCGTAGGGTCATCCGCTAATGATACTGCGGGCATCCGCTAATAAGACTGTGGGGGTCAATCCAACCAATCATCAACCCAATATAACTAATATATTTAAATCAACCAGAGAGCATTCAAACAAGCAACAACAATTAATTTTAACGAATAAAAATAATTCTAAATAAAAGGTGAGTGAGATTTACTCACTGAGATTTTTTCTATCGAATATTCCGCTTAATATCATCTCGTCGTGGCTATAGATCGTCTCGAATAAATTTATCTATCAACTATAATTATTTATTTAATTATCGATTAAACGATTTACTAATTTAAATTAAACACTAAAATAAATAAACGAATTATTAGATTTATATTTCTAAAAGGTGTATACCTTATTGCCATTCCAATTATCCGACCAATCACGAACCAATTCAACAATCACTGATCGAAACAGCCCCAAAACTGCACTGTTTCACTTTGACATTTCAGCGAACGCTTTGCAGTCAATACATTCTCCTTCTTCCATCATCTCAGCCCATGCCTGCTATTGACTACTACACCACCGAATCGACATCAACTGCTCACTGCCACCATACCTCTCTACACACAGTCTCGTCCACCACAACACAGTGAATCGAACTCCAGTAAACCTCAGCCATGTTCAATCTCGCACCATTACAGAATCGAACATCCCTTAGTAAACCCAAAATCGAAATAGCAACAGCCACTTTGACATCCCAGACTCCACGCTAGTCCCACTTTGCCACTAACCGCAACTAGAACCCACATCCTTAATCGAACCCTAAATCTCATCGCGTCCACAAAATCCCCAAAATACGCTTGCCTCTGTAACAGCGAGCTCGAACCCTAGATCGAATCTAAACTCATCGCAAACTCCAGTTCGCACCCCTCTTACGATGCCAGAAATTTCCCTACAACCCCCGTTCAAATGACACGAGCGCCTCCTTGGAGCTTCAGGAAATCGCGCGACTTCCTTTGTCCCGTTCTTCAACGACTTTGAAGTGGTTTAATTTAGTGGAGTATCTGATTTAATATAAATTTGTAAAGAAATAAGAAAAGGGGCGGTTTCGAATTGCAATGAGAAAGGCATCGGTTTCCTTAGTTTCTGAAGGGAATGAACGGGAAAGATAGAAAATAGGAAGGAGATAGGGACTGTAGTCGCGATGTATTTATAACTGAAGAAGAGAGACCAGAAGTACAAAAATAAATCTTTGTATTGTTTTTAAAAAGATTTTCTAATAAATTTTGATTTGATTTTGATTTTGATTCGATATAAAGAGATCTTTTATTCTTTTTAAACAGATATCGATTTGATTTTGATCATATCCACTGATCAAATAAATCGGGGTTCATTAATTTAAACCACGAACCGCTATTTTAACGTAACCACTGTTATTTCAACAGTGTAACACTATTTTGAACTAACTGAATATATTTTGATATTTAATTTGAACGTAAATATAAGTAACCAAAATAAATTAATATAATATAATTTAAATTCAAAAACAAATAAATTTTCTGATAATAAAATATTTTTATTATCATCTATATTCAAATACAATTAATACTGATCATCTGAATTGTTTTGATTTAATTCTAACTTCGAATTCAATATATTTCGTATTACGATAATTATATTGATAATTCAATATAAAAATTGATTTATATTATCAGCTCTATATTTAAAATAATATTAAATATTCAAAATAAACCGACCAGAAAATCTGGGTCGTTACAATTTATAAGCCTTCTTTGTCGTGATGGCTTATCTACTCAAAAATCAAAATGACCGAATTAAAATTTGCTCGAATAATGTATAAAAATAGAATAAAGTGTGTGCATATGTAAATATTAAAAAACAATGTCCGTGTTTTTTGCCTTTTATGGTCAATTTTCATGCTTTTGAACATATACATTTATTAAACCAATAATTTTTGTGTGTTAGCTGATAGCTTTAACATTTAATTTCATTAACATGTAAACTTTAAAATTTCAAACTAACGTGAGAATCAAAATAAACATCAAAACAAAAGTTGAATAAATTGGCATATATGGAAACAAATATAGTACATGAGATACCAAAAATATGCAAGTACTGAATTTTTACATTAAATATCCGAGTAATTTTTGGTTATGGATTAAATACGGATCATAGTGGGTCAAAAACTTGCATTTATGAAAAATTATGCTTGTATCATATAAAATGGCTATGCAAGCCAGCCTTGTGTGAAACCTATGTGTTTTTTTACCTTCAAGTCATAGAAATATATCTAAAATATTTTACATCTGATGACTAATCAACAATTGTTAGTTGTATTCATCTTAATTAAATTGAAATGTAGACATAATACCTTAACCAATAGCTAAACTGCCTTTTGATTCTAATATTTTTTTCCAATGAAGTAATTACAAAAACCCATTTCAATTCATATTGAAGCAGCTACTCTCATATAATATGTTATGATAATGGACCAACCATCTAAAAACAACAGGAAAAAACTCAAAAGCTTTATGACATTAATATATTAAACAACATAAAAAGGGAATTAAATTTTAATTTGCCTTCAATGTATAAAATTTATACTAAAATGACATGATTAATATATCATTTGATGGAAGCTATGTTCCGATTAAATACAGAGCTTACCTGAAAAACATGAAAAGATATTGGGAATGGGGATATCACCTCACATTATAGGCAGATGCAGATTGCTATGGTGCGAAGATTTGCCTGCTTACATCATTTAGAAATATGTCACTCACATAAATTATGCACAAGGATGCAAACCCTTCAGAAGAATTTTGGTTAAGTTTCTGGAGCGAAGTGCACTACAACTCCCTGTATGCCGCTGGTGATCTTCCAACTCGGATACCTAAGAAGAAGCATATATTATTGTATAGTTTTCCTTCTTTTTTCAAAGAGATTATGTACGACAGAGTATTGTAGTGTGGAAACGAACATATGTATTCAAATAATCCAGCTGCGTGTTGATAGTGTAAAAAAAATCATTTGATATTATAACGAAGTATGGTGCATGCCATTTAACAATAACAATTGTATACAATGCAAACAACTAAGAATTCAATTATATATCCATTTATTGAAGGACCCTTATTGAAGACCATGATAAAAAAGAACCTTGCCAAATATATGAATCTATGACAAATTTATCAAGAAATAATTTTGATGAAAAATCAAATCCAAAATACATAATGTACAAAACGGTCATCCATAAGGACTGCAACAATCACCTGGTTGGGGATGATAAAATCAATGATTACAAATTTAGAAAACAACATCTAGGCTCCAAAATAATAAAATTGATGCTAATTTACTTTGCTTTTAGCATCAGAATTTGTATAATTTGAGTAAAACATAGAAATGGCAGCCAAACATCTGAACATAAAAGCATGAAAGCTATATTGGACAGATGTGAATCTTTAGCATACAGATGAATTTAGTTACAAAGTTTTGAAATTAAAAAAATTAATGTAATACTTGCCTATATGTCCATTTTTCAATTTTCGGTATAGCAATCTACTATTTCTACATGTATGATTCCAATGTATATCATGTAAAATTCTATTAAATTTAAACAACTACAGGAATAAAACAAATGGGGTTTGGTAGTTTATAGTTTAATGGTTGAAGAGAACTATACCTGAGAGAGATAAACCCGACTGATATGGAAACATGAATCGCATTCCTTCCCTTTTGTGTTCATCTCAGATTAATCCTCAATTTCTATTCAAAAACAAAACAAAAATCAAATTAAATATTAACAATTACAAAACTGAAACAAATAGGACTTCAATGCTATATAGTTTACCGACAATTACAAAACTGAAACAAATAGGACTTCGATGCTATTTAGTTTACTGATTTCGGAGAATTCAACCTGAGAAAATAAGCCGAATGATAGAAAAACCCCGAATCACCTTCTCTTCCTTTTGTATTTTTCTGAAATCAATCCTTCGCTTTGATTCAATTCGATTATAGTTTACAAATAGAAGACCTGGGAGACAATAGGTAGGGATTCATTGAGTTATGGGGTTGCGGGAGGTATTGTTTTCGGATTCCAGAGCGATGGATTGAAGATGAAGACCGAATTTCATGGTAGGAGAGTTAGTTGACGTATTGGAACGATTTACTGCAGAAAGAAGAAAGTGGAGGAATAAATACAGAGAAAAGGGGACACATGAGAAGAGTGGAAGAAGTGTGGACTAAACGCTGAAACGTGTTAGTGGGGGGAAGATAATGACACAAAAACCTCAGGCTCTGTTTTGTTACCAAGAGAGTTATGCACAGATGTGTGGGCTATTTGCGAATTCCTAAAAAGCTTCACCATTCCTGAGGTATTCCTAATATTATAAAGATATATATATATATATATATATATATATTGATTTTCTTAGGTTCATCAATAAAATATATCATGCTTTTTTTTTCTAATGCTTTGATCATCAGTACGCCGAAGTACAGGGGTATTAAAATCTCATTTATATATTATTGTCCATTTTATAGATTCATAGTAGATATTATATTCTGTTACATGCTGTAAAATATAAAAACAATTCGATAATATTATGGATACTCATTTCTACAATAAACATCCATAATTTCATAGTTACTATATTTACTAGTTCTTATATATAAGTTTCCTTCGAAATCTGAATAGCTTTGTAACACCCCACACTTTCCAAGCTCGAATTTAGACAAAATTAAAACTCAAACCCATCCAAACACGGAGAGTATAAATCTGGTACCTACAATTAATGAGCATGAGTAGAATCAAAGTAAAATAAAACCAACTCACATCAGAAACGAAGTAAGATAACAACTACCGACTAAGGCTACTATCTTAAGACATATCACCACATCGATACCGAGCATGAGAGAATGAGAATCGAAACCAAATTGAACTCTTGCTAAGACCTGTCTTCCCCGAGATAAACCTGAGAGTTGTTATGAGGAAGGGGCCAGAACAACAATTCCTATTGAGTAGAAAATGAATAACACTGTCTACAATGCGCAAATGTACTCTGTTTGGTCAAAACAAAAACATATGTCTAACAAGGCTAGTGATTCTAACCTAACCTTGTAGAGATTTACACAATGCGACTAACCATTATACCCGAGGTAAACATAACGATATCGCAATACTGAGATAGAACGTTTACGCAAAAGTATGAAGCCTTTAAACCACCATTAACTAATTAAGAGGCAGGAAACTAACTTCTTGCTATCACATAAGGAGGGTACTTATTTTGTATATAGCCACTTAACTTAAGACCTCGCTACCAATGTAAGGTAAAGGTGGATCCTTTCGATCACTTAATACCTAAGGCGGACCTATTGGTCACTTAATACCTTATACGAAGGTTTATTCTACCCTTATATAAATTAGAGGACACTAGCTACTAATTCCTGCTTATTTAAGGCTTCCGTCATTCATGCATATAATCATGCCCTGCATAAGACGATAGATAGTAAGCATTCACTTATTACCTGTAGGATAGGTAGACGACATCTCGCCATTTATGACCTTCCCCTGGCGGACCCCCTTGTTACTATCTAGCTAACCTTATTAGATAATCCCTTTAGTCACTCAATACTTCCCGCAGGATAGGCATACCTTTGGTACCTCCTGAGCAGTCATTTAATACCTAATCGCAAGGTGGACCCTCAACCCAATCACTTACTACCTAGAGGAAGCAGACTAACGTGGGAATTACTAAGCTCATACCCAATAGCCATTTGATGCTTATTGATTATGGGGAGGTGAGCTACGTGATCACTTAATACCCTTTAAAGGGTGGATCTGACTACTTTAATACCTTTACCCTGAATAAGCCACACTATGAATTATTTCCTTTTCAGGGTTTCCTCTTTTGGGACAGGAGGCAGGTGCCTCACTCTTATGATAAACCTTTTTTTAGGAAATAACCCTCATTACAAAATTAATTATCTCCATGGGTTTCTATGGTTAATGATATCTCGCATCAATTTTACATATATCAGACTATTGGAAAGTGCAGATTCTGTCGAATACGATAACTGACCTCGCATCATTAACCTACAAAGTCCAATTCCTATCTCTAATCACAATAATCCTAGATTAACTAGGAATTTATAACTTTCTATCTTGCAATATTTATTTATTTATTGATTTACTTATTGGACTTAGCATTTACTATGCTAATTAATCCCCCTTTTACTAAATCTTTTATTATTACTCACTTGGTCATATGCCACTAATGACCCTAATGGTCATATTTCCTAAGGCATCAATTAACCTATTAAATGCCATTTATGACACTAACGGTCATATTTTCTTAAGGCATTTATTTTCCTATTTATTCCAGTCCCATTTTAAATTCTGATCTATTTATTGTAGCTTCCCAAACTTTTATATACTACTATAATTTGATTAAATTCTTGTTTTCCTACATATGTGTGTGTATATATATATATAATATGCTTATAGCACTACGCCATAGATGGCCTACTGCAATGAAAATCTAAGGTGTTGCTAGCTAAAATGTTGCCACAGCTATGCTGATTTTTGCTTATTGCAACACACGCTTCAATGTGTTAGCATAGATATCAAATTGTGTTGCATTAGCTATAGATATATTCAAATTAAAAAAAAAAATGACACCTCAGCAATCCATACCTTTAGTTAAAACAAAATCCCAGCCATCAATCTACTCTCTACTACACTTCCTTTCCCGCTAACATTTTCATTAGCCAATTGCATTTCATTTTCTTTTCCACCAAATCACTAGGTTTTGCTATTTCTTTTTTTTAATTCAGATCTGGCTTCGTCGATCTCCATCCAGAGTCGGCCTAAGGCAGAGGCAAGCGATATGGCATCAATTTACCGAGGGCAACGAAAAAGGTATTCTCTTCTCAAACTGAAAATCGCAGTTGCCAAACAATCACGTCGCTTCCAGGCTCCAGCCTCCTCCTCATCGTCGTTCGTGTTCAATTCATTTATTTACCCTAAAGCTTGAATTGTTATCATCACTCATCCTTACCTGCTTCCTTGTGTTTCAGTCATCAGCAATGCAAACGAGGTTTGTTATTCTAGTATTTATTCATCTTGTTCAAACCCATCAGTATTTTCAATCCATTGCATTTTAGTTAATTTAATTTTGATATGCTTGGGATTCATACTTTCAAATGAATATTCAGTTAAGAAGTAACCTTATGGTAAGTTATACAACCCAATTATTCAATTGGGTTAGAGTTTGATCTGTGTTTGGATTCATGTGATTTTGAATCAATTTGTATTTTGGGTTTTTCTTTTGCTCAACTATGATGAAGAACTTTGAGATTTAATATTGATTTTGCTAATCAGCAAATTTTTGGACTTAATTGTTGTTTGTTGAAGTGAGAAAGGTAAATCAAAGAAAAAAAAAATGAAAGTTTGATTTGTGAACGCATTTTGAGATATGATATGGATAAAATAGTATGGATGGCTAGCATACTGTAGGAAGCTACGGAGGAAGCACAAATACTTTGTCCAGTGTATCTTTTATATTTTTCCATAAAACAATTCATGCTTTGAATCAATATTTGCTTATTTTCTTTGTTTAATTATCATTAATTTGTTCGTCACTCCAGTTCACAATTTGCTAAAATTAAAAACTGACTGCAGTTTTTTCCTTTTGCTCAGTCTATCCCTGCTAAAAGTAAAAACTGAATTATGTTCATCATGTTTCTTGATTTATTGATAACAAACTGAAACTTAGTTGAACAATACATACCCAAAAACCTTCCTTTGGACTCCTCGGCTCCACTTCTATGTGTAGGAATTTCAGTGTTCACTCCTATGTAAGGACACAAAATGCTTGAATCACCAAGCAAAAAACTTGGTTTGGTCAAACTTGGGGGACTTGGTCACTTCGTTGTTAAGTTTGGTAAAGCATTCGAGCTTCATGTCACTGTCATTAGTACATCTCCTTCCAAAGAAAAGGAAGCTGGAGAACATTTAGGTGCCTATTATTTTGTACTTAACACCTATCCTAAACAAATGAAGGTATTTATTATACTTATTATTGTTATTAATTATCTAATGAAGAGATATGATCAACTTGGAAGGTTTTTCGACATACAAATGGTCACTGTCATCTCATCTGATCCTTGAATTTGATTACTATCTTTAATAATGTGGTGATCCTTATTTTCATTAACTAGATATGATTGTGCTCCTGTAAGACTTAAACTGATGATATACATCGTTTCATTTTGCAATAGACAGTTACTTCTTATGTAAGATTCCTATTTCAGGATGAAGATGATATAGGCTTCCATACTGTTGACCTTCACACTTCAATAATAAAAATTGATGCAGAGCAATCAGATTTAAGGTTTTGCTTCAGAATAATTTCACCATCAAAAACATTAACACTGCAGATAACAACAAGCATGTCAAAAGAGCTTGTATTATATATCCATGCAAAAAAAAACTTGGCTAAAACCACATATCTCTATTAGGCTAAAACTGCAATGGATCGAAGGGAGTGGGTTGACAATATTACAGGTGTAATTGAATCGCTTATCAGTTCTCCTTTTGTAAATCAGGTCCTCTTCTCTTTGATTATTCTTTCGTTTTGTAAACTAGGCCCTCTTAGTGTCTCACATCCTTCACTTTCATTAACTAATCCTTATGACAGTCACAAACTCACTCTTATTTGCAGTTTGCTTGTTAATTATTAGGGTTCTTCAGGAAGAATATATATAAAGGGAAAAAGCTTTCCTAAAGCAATTGGTTATGAATCTTCCATAAAAGACACAAGTCAAGGACATGATAATGTCACGATAGAATTGAGGGGAATTCCTAGAAATCATATTTGTGCTGAATGTGGTGCTACCAAATCTAACTGGGCTTCCCTAAATCTTGGGGTCCTTATATGTATCGAGTGCTCAGGCATACACAAGAACCTTGGTGTTCATATTTCTAAGGTTCACCTTTTGAGAATTTTGTATATCAAAATACGTCATCAGTAGCTTTAGCTAAACTTGTTAAACTATCTGTTGAAAGTAATGGTCCTTCAATGGAAGAGAACATACATTTTCTTATAGTTAGAATATTTAGCTTCAGAGGTGGACTAATTTTGATAAATTCTTTTTAAATTACCAATGTGGCGAATTGCAGGTGTTCCTGTCATACCTTTATTCTAACTTAATTGTATTATAGGTAAGATCATTAACGTTGGATGTCAAAGTTTGGGAGCCCACCATGCTCGATTTATTTCCGGTCCTTGGTAATTTCTACTGTAATTCATTGTGGGAGGGATTGATTCTGCTCCAAGAAGGAAGGTATTGCGTTTATGAACTGATTTATTTGAATATCTTTACAAGTGGACTCAGTAAAAAAATAGAAAAATGAACTAATTTAGTTGGATATTTATTTACCTTACCTCAACTGATTGTAATAACCAATGTGCAGTGAGACTGGATTGTCGTCCAAAAAGCCTGGCCCTAGAGACAACATTGGGAAGAAGGAAATGTACATCCATTTGAAGGTTGTACTCTCTTTTTTTATACTTGATATGTTCTTGATTAATGTTATGAACCACCTGGATCAGTTTACTAATGGTTGAGCTGCTAGGTTGGCTATGGTGAGCCACCCTAAAGCTGTGTATGCATTTACTTGTAACACAACATGACAACCATAAAGCTGTGTATGCAAATTTTCCCTTATGATCCTTTTGGTGCTTGAGCATTTTCAGTGTTACTGTCTTATTATATTGTAGTAAATCGTAAGTCCGTTGTGGCATTATACGAGTCATTTCTTTTTTTTTATATAAAAAGATGCAAATTTTAGTTCATTCTTTGCAGTGTAATACTAAAAAATGATAACCTGAAATGAAAATGTCTACTTGTAGACAATCCAAAATAAGTGACATTAGTTTTTGTTGAGGAGTTGGATTATCTGGAAGGTTAAAAATCCTTCATTTTAATCTTGTTTGATATTTCACATTTTTCATTTACGAAATAAGGAGATTTTTACAGCTTTTAAATTAATACAATTAGTTTATTTTGCATCACATAAGAATTTTCATCACAAATTTTTATATATTCATTTATAATTTTCATTCGTTCTTTTATAATTTTTGGTATTAGATAACATTCCCCGATGGACTTGTTTATTATACTTGTAGGCATCAATGCTAGAGATATATAATGAAACAAATAGCTGAGGCTGAAGCTACTTTGGACCTGGACATGTATAACAGAAGAAGAAATGCTGGTACAGTAGTATTGGATCATGTTTATTTATTAGAAATTTATTATGATTATTGTGTTGTGCTATTGTGTTATAACTGAAAATAAAGTATTCATGAGACCATGTAGAAAGCTTCTCAGTTAATAAGTGTATGTACTTTTATTGACATACGTAATGAATTCAGCTATTTTCTGTAATGAAGTTACTAATTCATAAATGGTGTAAACATGAATTGTTTTTCTCTTAAATTGAGTAATTATGTTTGTTGTTAGTGAAATAGAGGTTATAATTATAATATTATGAAAATTTTGATTAATAACAGTTCAGGTATAATTGCTTTTAGCAGTTGTAAAACAAAATTTAACAGCTGTATGACGGTCCGCCCCGCACCAACCGACATTTACTCCAAAAGCGCGTTGTACACATGTCCAGTCAACGCGGGATGGTCGTCAGAAGAAAAGGAAAGAAGGAAATGAACTGATAAGGAACCTGTAAAATGTCTCACAACGCATGGTACAAAATATAATAACAACATACTTGACATAAAACAGGTGAGACAGTGCATAAGCTGAAAAAAACTAACATAGCAGCAGAAAATCCAAGTACAGCTTATGATCCAAAGTTAACATTACTACAACTTCTCAAACTGTCTCAAAAAACAAAAGTAAGATAAGGGAGGTACACTACTAATGCCCAAGTAGCGACCACTAACGACACAGGGATAATATCTATATATCATACGTGGAAGTCTCCTGCTCGCCTCCGAATCAGCTACTCGCGCATCACCAGCTAACCTGTCTCTAGTCAGCTCGTGTGAGCACCCAGAGTAATAAGAAGAGACATAAAAATCTGGGTCAGACAAAAAGTCTGGTATGAGCGATAAGCATCTAAACAGAACAATAACAGGTATACTAAACCATACCTGAACCTGGACCTGCAACCAAAGAGTTAGCACTACATACTGTACAACACTTTAAGGTGCCATTTCAAATGGTGTAAAGATAACGGGGGTGGGGGTGTGCATGTCATAGTGATGGCAAACAATCAAGCATAACAACCATCCTCACATCTCTCACTCAGTGCGTAAAGTATACGATATCCACCACTTCGATCACCCAATATACTTTGCAATGATCACTTTTCCCCATGAAGTCTCAATGACTTCACTGCACTGATCCATAGCCGCTAATCCTTCGCTATGTCCACTTTGCCCCATGGAGTCGTAATGACCTCACTGCACTGGCTCATAGCCTTACTAATCCTTTACTATGTCCACTCTGCCCCATGGAGTCACAATGACCCCACTGCACTGGCTCATAGTCTTACTACGCATCACTTTGCCCCTCGAGTCATAATGACTCTACTGCACTGATAATGTAGTCCTGCTACCATCACCTTGCCCCTCGAGTCATAATGACTCTACTGCACTGATAAGTAGCCCATCATCCATTTTCAGTGGTGAATCAAAGTTATGAATGTCGACAACTCCTTAGCACACGTCCCGCAGCAAAGCCCAACCATAAAGCGAACTTATTGGTTCCCGACTGGATCCTGAGCTCTTACTTCCATTTGGACTACCTTTGCATCTCGGGTTATTGGTCATCACCGGATCGGTTCGGATCATCGCCTTCATGTCATAGCGGTTCGGATCAGAGTGCTCCTTCTTCACTGGATCGGATCGGGTACGTCGAGCTCCCTCACAGTGCATCGGTTTGGATCGGTAGTCATCACCCCCTGGCGGATCGGGTCGGATTCTTCAAGTCCAATCACCATGCATCGGTTCGGTTCGGAGGTGGACAGGCGGGTCGGATCGGAGTGATGCATGCCATAAAAGGCGGATCGGGTCGGAGTTTCCAGGTCGCATTGCCATACAATGTAGACGGAGCGGATCAGAGCTTCTGATTTCAAGTGGGGGTTCAGATCGGGTCCTTTTCTCCGTTCCGATCCGGATCGGCCAGATTCCTGCACTATTTCCAGCAAGCAGTTTACGCCACTCGACGGCATTTTCGACCATTACAACTATTCTAATCAATCACAAAGCATACCATACAGTCATAGCAACATCTATAATCAACCACAAACACCAAAACAACAATATGATAGGTTAAAATGGATCAAACATAGCCAAAACCCCATATTTTCCCTTAAGCGTGTTTAGGTGAAACTAAGGACGTGATTAGCAAAACTTAACCAAATTAACCCAAGTTCATATCAGAGGTCTAAAACATTATTTCGAATTTTATAAATATTTTTCCAGAATTTTATTATGTTTAAATTCGCTAATTAACACTAATTACCCTTAAGTAACCATAATTAGTGAGGAACTATGCAAATCACTCACCTTAGCCAAAAATAAGACTTAGATCTAAAATAAATCTCCGATTTGGTGCGAATCCCAATGCTAAACAAACTAACGTCGATTTGGTGAAATTCTCCCTTGATTTGATGTTGTTAAGCTTAATCCTTGATTAAAAGGTGATTTGGAGGTGATTTAGAGGTTGGAGGCCATTTTTAGGGTTTCTAAGAAGTAAGTGGAGGCTAGAAAACTGAAATGGAATGAATATCTAACTCTTTTCAGCCTCCCCATAACCCTAATCCCGAAATGGGTTATGGGCCCATTCACTAATCACCCTATTTGGCCCAGTTAAGCAGTTTTTCACCTTCCAAACCTTATTTCAGCCATATCTCCCAAACGGTGAGTCCGTTTGGCTATTATGACCACTCTACGGAAAGGTAAACCATCAAACGAATCTAATGGAAGTGGTTTCAGGTCAAAATTCCTTTCTAGTCAAAAGTAATGGCCAAAACAAGATCATCTAGGGGAAAAATGGTCATTTAAAAATCGAAAAAAAATCATGAACATAGGAAATGACTCTAATGGTTGTTTCCCAAAGTTACATGACCATACGACTTCATATGGGAAAGAAATAAATATTCTACGATCCTCCGATGCGTAGAATGCGGGTTGTTACATTCTCCCCCCCTTAAGAAATTTCGCCCCCGAAATTCCCTAACCAAAACACACAAAGGGTCCCGCATGCCTATCATCCATAAAACAATAATCAAACATGCAAAACAAGCAAAACAAGTCTATCTTAGCATGTAGAATAACTAAATTGCAAAGTAAATCTTACCAGGCAAAGAGTTCTGGATACGTCTTCCTATTTCTCTCCTCTGTCTCCCAAGTACAGTCATTCTCGTTCTCGCCCCACTGAATCTTGACTAGCTTCACCGCCTTCCTTCGAAGTTGCTTCATATCGTGCTCGACAATACGAATCGGCTTGCGGTTCCCAACCGCCTTGGGTTCCACTTCGAAGTCCTCTAACTGATCAGGTGAAATAGTCATATCTGGGTCGTGCACGAACTTCCTTAAATGGGAAACATGAAATACGTTGTGAACTCCCGCCATCTTCTCAAGTAAGTCAACTTTATATGCCAAATTCCCAACTAGTTCAAGAACTGGGAATGGGCCAACAAATCTTGGTGCCAACTTGCCTCTCCTGCCAAATCGTATCACACTCTTCAACGGAGAAACCTTAACAAACACCAAGTCACCATCGGAGAATTTTAAATCTCTTCTCCTCTTATCAGCATAACTCTTCTGCCTATCTTAGGCAGCTTTCATTCGTTGTTGAATGATCTTAATCTTGTCCGAGGTTTCTCTTACCACATCTGGTCCAAGCACAAACTTCTCACCGGTCTCTATCCAATATGATGGTGAGTTGCACGGTCTTCCGTACAAAGCTTCATATGGAGCCATACCGATACTGGATTGGTATCTATTATTATATGCAAACTCTACTAGATGCAAATGGTCATCCCATGATCCACCAAAATCCAATATACAAGCTCTCAAGAGATTTTCCAATATACGATTCACCCTCCCCGTCTGACCGTCGGTCTGAGGATGATATGCGGTACTGAGATGTAATTCTGATCCTAGAGCCTCTTGTAAGCTCTTCCAAAACCCACTAGTAAACAACAAGTCTTGGTCACTCACAATGCTTTTAGGTACTCCATGAAATCTCACTACCCACTTCATATACAATTCTGCTAACTTAGCTGCCGTTCTGGTCGATTTGACTGGTATAAATCTTGCACTCTTAGTCAATCGATCCACAATTACCCAAATACTATCATGTCTCGACCTAGTCCTTGGTAAACCATCGATGAAATCCATCGAGACTTGCTCCCATTTCCATTCGGGAATTTCTAATGGTTGCAACAAACCACTAGGCTTCTTTTGCTCGGCTTTAACTAGCTGGCAATTCATGCATTTGGATATAAACTTCCCAACGTCTATTTTCATCCCTTCCCAGTAGCAAGTCTGCTTCATGTCTCAATACATCTTATTACCACCGGGATGTATAGTCAGTTTTGAGTGACGACATTCTCTAAGCACTTCATCCCTCAAACCATTCACGTTGGGTATAACTAGTCTTCCATTCTTTCTAAGGCATCCATCTCGATCAAGCCCATACAAATTCATCTCCTCACCGTCGATATTCATCTCTAACTTGGAGATGATTTCCAATAGATTAGGATCGTCCCTCTGGCTGGAACCAATCCGCTCTATCAAAGTGGGTCTGATCGCCAAACTAGCTAGCATTTCTGGATCCAATTCGCACTTTGGTCTGAAATCAAACCTCGCGATATACTCCAGTTGCTTCCATTTAAGAAACATAGCCCCTAAACTGGCATGTCTCCTACTCAAGGCATCGACTACCGCATTACCTTTCCCAGGTGCGTATGCGATATCAAAATCATACGAAGCTAAGAACTCTAACCATCTCTGTTGATGGAGATTTAGATCCTTCTGGGAGAAGAGATACTTTAGCGATTTATGATCGGTAAACAACTCAAATCTCTCGCCCAAGAGATAATGTCTCCACATCTTCAGCCAATTCCAAATCATGGGTAGGGTACCTTTTCCCATGTGGCTTTAGTTGCCGACTAGCATAAGCTACAACCCTACCTCCTTGCATCAATACAACACCTAGTCCGGTACTACAAGCATCCGTGTATACAGTCATCTCTTCGTTCCCTTTAGGAATGACTAACACTGGTGCACGCGTCAACTTTTCCTTTAGACTCTTGAATGTATTCTTACACACTCTGTCCCAGACGAAGGCCTGATTCTTCTTAGCCAACCGAGTCAACGGTGCTGCTTTCTTGGAGAAATCCTGGATAAACTTACGGTAATATCCAGCTAACCCCAAGAAACTTCTTACATCTGTTGCATTCTTGGGCGTACGCCAATCCTGTACCTTAGCCACCTTCGCAGGGTCCACGGCAATACCATTATCTGAAACAACATGGCCCAAGAATCTCACTTCCCTCCTCCAGAAGTGACACTTAGAGAATTTCGCTTTCAATTGGTGTTTTCTCAACACCTCCATCACTATCCTCAAGTGTCCCTTGTGTTTCTCCTCTGTCCTCGAGTAAACAAGGATGTCGTCTACGAACACAAGAACAAACTTATTCAACTGATCTCTGAATACTCGATTCATAAGATCCACAAAGTAGGTTGGTGCATTGGTCAACCCAAATGGCATGACCAACCACTCATAGAATCCAGACGGTGTCCTAAATGCCGTTTTCAGAACACTCTCATCCGCTACTCGGAGCTGATGAAATCCTGTCGCGAGGTCCAACTGGGAGAACACTCTTGCTCCTTCCAGTTGATCAAACAAATCATCTATCCGCGGTAGAGGATACTTATTCTTCCTCGTCACCTTATTCAACTCGCGGTAATCCACACACAAACGAAGGGAACCATCTGCCTTAGTGGCAAACACAACTGGTGCTCCCCACTCGGAGACACTTCTTCTAATAAATCCCTTCTTCAAAAGATTGCTGACTTGCACCCCGAGCTCTCGCTGCTCTCTTGGTGCCATACGACAAAGTGGCATCACTATAGGTCTGGCATCTTTCACTAAATCAATACGTAACTCAATCTCTCGGTGTGGTTGAAGCCCGGTCACCTCCTCGAAGACGTCCGGATACTGGCCAACCACGGGCACATCTGACAACTCATCATGCGGGATGTCGAGGGAATTTATAAAACTAGCCATTACCCCGTCACTAGGTAGACTACCAAACACTACCCTCCGCCCATCATCTGCCCTAACTGTCACCAAAAAGCCCTCACAGTCTACCACCACCCCGTATCTTTGGAGCCAATCGACCCCCAATATAATGCCATACCCAGTAAAGCCCAAAACAAAGAAATCACAAACAAACATACATCCATGACTCGATAAGACCAAATTTCTGCAGATCATACTAAGGTTAGTTGAACCACCAATCGGGTTCGTCACAACCAACGGTCTATCGGCTATCTCGGGTTCCAGTCCCAACCTATCTACCAGGTCACTAGATATGAAGGAACGGGAAGCCCCAGTATCAAACAACACTTGAACTGGTACATCATAAATAGAAAGCATACCTTGAATGACGACATTGTTTCCTTTCTCCGCCGCAGTTGGGGCATTCGATGAAGAAGGAACAACATCGATAGCATATGCTTTCACAATCTGCTTCTCCTTAAGAGGTTGTGGACACTTATCCTTATGATGCCCCACTTGGCCACAGTTGTAGCACTTCCTATCCGCTGGCTTGGCCCGACATTCTTTAGCATAATGTCCCTTCTTACCACAGCTGAAGCACTCAACATCTTTCTTGCCCTTTTTCTGGCTATCCTTAGATTGGTTCTGCTTCCTCTTATTCTGAGAGTTATTCTTGCCTCCACCGCCTGCTTGCGGCTTCAGCCTTTCTGCAGATGCAGCCTCAGTCTTTGGCTTAGGGTAAAGACTCTCTGATCTCAAAGCTTTCCCCACAATCGATTCAAAAGTCTCATCGATGTGGTTGATAAGGCTTTCCCCCAAGTATCCATCCAACCCAGTAATGAACTTCTCATTCTTCTTCTCAGGAGTATCGATAAGAGATAGTCCATACTTGGACAAAGTGTCGAACTCAGCAATATAGTCAGAGACTGCCCTACCATTCTGCTTGAGTTCCAAGAATCTCTTAAACAACACTGACTTCTGGGCAGCTGGAATGAACTTCTCTCTAAAGCGAGCCTTGAACTGATCCCAAGTAACCTGATCTTCTGGAGTAGCTGTTCTAATGGCATTCCACCAATTCATCGCTTGCCCTTGCAGCTGACGAGACGCTAGCCTTCTCTTCATCGCATCCTCGATACCCAAGTCGTTGAAGATACGATCACAGCTATCCAACCAATCCTGAACATATGTGGCCGACTCCGTTCCGTGGAATGGCTTCCCACCAAGGTTAGTGTAATCCTTTCACAACTTGGCGAAATCGACCCTAGGTGCCTGCACTACTGGACCACCACCATTTCCGGGATTGGGAACTGCCCCTTGAACATCCCTAAGCACCTCCCTCATGAAGTTAGTGAACATCATCCTCATGTCAGGAGCATTCCCATTATTGGTCCCCCCTACCAGCACCTCTAGCACATCGGCTCATCGTTCAATCTGTAAAGAGGAAACGATTAACGACCCCATAGTGGTGCTAGTGCAGTACGACTTCATTCTTATACTACTAATAGTATATATATAGCTTTTGAAAACCAAAGTAGTCACAAATACGCGCTCTCATATACGTACTATCTCTCCCTAGTGTCTTTCCCTATGTTAATTACGCAACCTAGAGCTCTGATACCAAATGTGACGGCCCACACCGCACCAATAGACATTTACTCCAAAAGCGCGCTGTACACATGTCCAGTCAGCGCGGGACGGTCGTCAGAAGAAAAGGAAAGAAGGAAATGAACTAACAAGGAACCTGTAAAATGTCTCACAGCGCATGGTACAAAATATAATAACAACATACTTGACATAAAACAGGTGAGACAGTGCATAAGCTGAAAACAAACTAACATAGCAGCAGAAAATCCATGTACAACTTATGATCCAAAGTTAACATTATTACAACTTCTCAAACTGTCTCAAAAAGAAAAAGTAAGATAAGGGAGGTACACTACTAATGCCCAAGTAGCGACCACCAACGACACAGGGAGAATATCTATATATTATACGTGGAAGCCTCCTGCTCGCCTCCGAATCAGCTACTCGCGCATTACCAACTAACCTGTCTCTAGTCTGCTCGTGTGAGAACCCAGAGTAATAAGAAGAGACATAAAACTCTGGATCAGAAAAAAGTATGGTATGAGCGATAGGCATCTAAACAGAACAATAACAGGTATACTAAACCATACCTGAACCTCGACCTGCAACCAAAGAGTTAGCACTACATACTGTACAACACTCTAAGGTGCCATTTCAAATGGTGTAAAGATAACGAGGGTGGGGGTGTGCATGTCATAGTGATGGCAAACAATCAAGCATAACAACCATCCTCACATCTCTCACTCAGTGCGTAAAGTATACGATATCCACCACTTCGATCACCCAATATACTTTGCTATGATCACTTTTCCCCATGAAGTCTCAATGACTTCACTGCACTGATCCATAGCCGCTAATCCTTCGCTATGTCCACTTTGCCCCATGGAGTCGTAATGACCTCACTGCACTGGCTCATAGTCTTACTAATCCTTTACTATGTCCACTCTGCCCCATGGAGTCACAATGACCCCACTGCACTGGCTCATGTCTTACTACGCATCACTTTGCCTCTCGAGTCATAATGACTCTACTGCACTGATAATGTTGTCCTGCTACCATCACCTTGCCCCTCGAGTCATAATGACTCTAATGCACTGATAAGTAGCCCATCATCCATTTTCAGTGGTGAATCAAAGTTATGAATGTCGACAACTCCTTAGCATATGTCCCGCAGCAAAGCCCAACCATAAAGAGAACTCATTGGTTCCCGACTGGATCCTGAGCTCTAACTTCCATTTGGACTACCTTTGCATCTCGGGTTATTGATCATCACCGGATCGGTTCGGATCATCGCCTTCATGTCATAGCGGTTCGGATCAGAGTGCTCCTTCTTCACTGGATCGGATCGGGTACGTCGAGCTCCCTCACAGTGCATCGGTTTGGATCGGTAGTCATCACCCCCTGGCGGATCGGGTCGGATTCTTCAAGTCCAATCACCATGCATCGGTTCGGTTCGGAGGTGGACACGCGGGTCGGATCGGAGTGATGCATGCCACAAAAGGCGGATCGGGTCGAAGTTTCCAGGTCGCATTGCCATACAATGTAGACGGAGCGGATCGGAGCTTCTGAATTCAAGTGGGGGTTCAGATCGGGTCCTTTTCTCCGTTCCGATCCGGATCGGCCAGATTCCTGCACTATTTCCAGCAAGCAGTTTACGCACTCGACGGTGTTTTCGACCATTACAACTATTCTAATCAATCACAAAGCATACCATACAGTCATAGCAACATGTATAATCAACCACAAACACCAAAACAACAATATGATAGGTTAAAATGGATCAAACATAGCCAAAACCCCATATTTTCCCTTAAGCGTGTTTAGGTGAAACTAAGGATGTGATTAGCAAAACTTAACCAAATTAACCCAAGTTCATATCAGAGGCCTAAAACATTATTTCGAATTTTATAAATACTTTTCCAGAATTTTATCATGTTTAAATTCGCTAATTAACACTAATTACCCTTAAGTAACCATAATTAGTGAGGAACTATGCAAATCACTCACCTTAGCCACAAATAAGACTTAGATCTGATATAAATCTCCGATTTGGTGCGAATCCCAATGCTAAATAGTCTAACGTCGATTTGGTGAAATTCTCCCTTGATTTGATGTTGTTAAGCTTAATCCTTGATTAAAAGGTGATTTAGAGGTTGGAGGCCATTTTTAGGGTTTCTAAGAGGTAAGTGGAGGCTAGAAAACTGAAATGGAATGAATCTCTAACTCTTTTCAGCCTCCCCATAACCCTAATCCCGAAATGGGTTATGAGCTCATTCACTAATCACCCTATTTGGCCCGGTTAAGCAGTTTTCACCTTCCAAACCTTATTTCAGCCATATCTCCTAAACGGTGAGTCCTTTTGGCTATTATGACCACTCTACGGAAAGGTAAACCATCAAATGAATCTAATGGAAGTGGTTTCAGGTCAAAATTCCTTTCTAGTCAAAAGTTATGGCCAAAACAAGATCAGCTAGGGGCAAAACGGTCATTTAAAAATCGAAAAAAATCTTGAACATAGGAAATGACTCTAATGGTTGTTTCCCAAAGTTACATGACCATACAACTTCATATGGGAAAGAAATAAATATTCTACGATCCTCCGATGCGTAGAATGCGGGTTGTTACAAACTGCTAGAAATTGTTGTAAAAAAGGTTGACTTTATTACGATTACGGATATAACTAGTGGTGCATGCCAGTTGTAATAGACATATTACAACTGTTTTTGGCTGTTGTGAAAGGGTATTTTTTGTTGTAGTGGTACCTGTGGCAACACCTGTACCGATGTTGCCAAAGGATCGCAAAGGTGTTGCCTTTGACTCTACAGCAACGTGGCAAAACGCAACACCGAGAAAGTGTTGCCACAGATCATTTTTTGCCTATAACAACACTTTTTGCACTTTCTGCATCATTTCTTCGGTGTTGCAATATGCAGTCTATGGCGTAGTGTACATATTATTTATTTGCTTCCCTACTTGGAGCTATAATTCCTATTCCTAACATAATTTAAATAATAACCATTTTCCTATTAAATTTATTTCCCCATTCAAAGATGGTTACAATATTCATTATTTTGTTTATGACCTTATTTATAGTAAATCAAATCCATTTATTGCTACAAAGGTCATAATAACTATTTTCGTTATTTATGGATTATATTTCCGTATACATTTCCATAAAAACGAAAACTATTCAAACATACAATAGTATCAACCAACATTTGTTATAATAATATATTTGCGTTATTTATGTAGATTCGGACAGATATGAATATTTATTTATTTAAGAGTATTTAACGTAGTTACTGTGTTTTATTTTATTATTATTAATCACTTATGTTTTGGTCTAAATTAACGATCAAAACTAACCTTCTTATGTTTAATATTGTTTATGATTCAAAATCTTATAAAAAAAAGTTAATAATTGTAGTTATTGTAAATTTTCCCAAAATAATTAAAAAGAGAATATAGACATATTTCAAATCACAAGAAATAAGTAATATATGTTTTTGGAACGGTTGTTGTAAACTATGTACAAATATATGTAAACACATCCCTTCCTAATTATTTTGTACATATTTCTTGCTGATTTGAAACAATATCCTTTTTATTAAAAAGAACAAAAAGGACATTTCTAACGTAACCAAGTAAAACCCTAACACCATCAAATAGAAATAAGTTGTAATCTTTTAATCTAAATTTACATAAACCTCAAATTAATACCAAAACTAAGGATCTGGAATAAAACCACAATTTTGACAATGGTTTTGAGACTAAAGATCTAAGGTTTATATAGTAACCACAACAACCTAAATATAATTGTAGGCAATAATATAATAAACTAAATAGGCCTATAAATTCTGATGTTAAAACCACAACCTATTATTTTAGATTTGACAAAACCAATAAACAAATATGATAAACTTTTAGGCATACATTTTAGATCTATTTCAAATGAACTAATCAGGTAATTATAAATGATGTATATTAATTTCCCACTCACCTGAAAGTTATCCAAATATGAATCTAAATAGACCTTTAGGCCTATAATTCCTAAAATCTTACATATCTACACTTATTCCAAAAAGGGGATTCTTTTAGATTTGTAGATTTGCAAGAAAATAGGAAAGAGGGAGGAAATCTGAATGGAAGAAAGCCTAATCATAACATCATCTCTTTTGCACATGAATCTGATTCTAATCTTCTTCAATTTATGTTTGTTTAGTTATGTATATATTTAGATTTGATTTAGAAGAGATTTAGAAGAAGAGGGAAGTGACAAAGCTTCATTGCTGCCTTCAGAATTATATGCAAAAGAATGGGGTCTAACCCTTTATTTATAGGGATTAGAACGGTCCTAGACCGTTAGATTAGTTTTAATAAAGATCTGTCCGTTATTAAAAAAATACCCTTGAAAACTTAGCCGTCACTGGGCATTTTCGACCAGAGGGGTCGACCTCCAAATCGACCGCTCTGGATCAATTCACGTAGTGGGACTAGGTTATATATGGTATAATATTTATTATATATTCTGTTGATTTATTTTCCGTTCGTTTTCGTATCGTCCGTAATTTTTTCATACTTACTCCATTCATGAAGTACCAAACATGAAAGTTGACCGGGATTCCGTCATGGATGTAATGGTGCAAGTTTCATGGTCAAATTCCATTATTTGACAAAATTCCATTTTCAAAGTCTAACTAAATAACTAAGTTAACTATTTGCAAAATTTCGAGTTGTTACATTCTTCCCCCTTAAAATAAATTTCGTCCCGAAATTGTGCCAATGACTAAATCATGGAGTTGACGCCTAATTGTCCTAAACTAAACAACAAATTAGTGTTCATCGAATTTTGCAACCAAGTGTGCATGTGCACGGTGTACATAATGCATCGCAACCATAAAATATGTATGCATATTGATTCTTAATCGGATCCTCCTATATGGATGCATTTTATTTTTGAAACACTTTTGAAAAACATGATGCAAAACATCCTAAATATACTGGCAATTCTATATGAATGCAAATTGTGAAAACATTTTCATCCATAATCCTTACCCAACCATGAATAGGAGTGTGAAGCAACCAATTTTTTTATCCTACCATCTAATTTAATAACGCGTCTAAATCGTCTTCCATTTATTCTCCTAAACCGGAAAAAGAAACAAGGCAGAGAAATTAATGTTCCTTTCGCTTATAAATATTCCAATCTTCGTCCTACACTGGAATTTTTCCTCAATAGTCCCAAAATACTCCTAAAATGTTCATTTGTAGACAACAAAGGAGGCTTGACACAAGTTCTAAAATGTAAAACGAGTTAATAAATAACTTGCGTGCATCATCAATAGGGTATGGAAACAACGTTTCTGTAACAACCCGGAAAATCTGAGCCAATTTAAAATTTTATTTTGGCAATTTTAATGAATTTTGAATATTTAAAATAGATTATTTTAAATAATAACGACGAGAAATTTATTTTGAATAGAAACAGAACGTATATATTTATATAGCTCGACGTTGGAATATAAATAATTATTTATATATATAAAAGGAATTGAAAATGGCGCGGTAGTTCGATAATTCGAATTCAAAATTCAAATGGATGTACAGGATTCAAAATAAACTGGATTTTAGTGAAACCAAAAATATTTGAATCTATTTGGGAATATCTTTCCAACGAATCCGAAAAATCAAAATTTCATAGCGGGAATCAAAAGATACGCCCACTTGAAGAGTCGCTATGGAATTCAGGCCGTTAAAAATGGAAATTTTGCAAACGACCTCGGTTTTCGACGAAACCACTTTTGTTGGATCCGTGATTTCAAATTATTGCTAGGTTTCAAATTTCGTAATTTTTCGAATCAATATGTGAGCGTGGCAAAGGAAAACGTGTTTGACCAGTTTTAGTTGATTTTAATCAACTGGAAAATGACCATTTTTCAAACAGTCTCAGAATTCGACGAAACTAGTTTTGCTAGGACCGTATCGTCAATACGAAGCTAGAAATATTTTTTCTGGAATTTTTAGAGACTTTATGTGGCCCTGGTAATTTGAAATGTGCGTTTTAATTTAAAATAAAAGGATTTATATTTTAATTTGAGCGGAAACTAATCGTAACGATCGAATTGGCTCACGATACATATCCCATTGTGTTCAGAATATGGGTAATCAGCTAGGGGCGATAGTCGTTGGGTTCAATTTGGGGTTCGAACGGAAATTGAACTTTATGGACTCAAAATTAAATAAAAAATATTTTTTTACTACTCTCCCCCTCCCTTCATTCAAAGTCAACAGAAAAAAAAAGAAAAAGAAAAATTGCGAATCCCGATTCCACCATTGCCCTCAGCGGATCGCCGCTCCACCGCCCTAGCCGTCGTATGGCGCGCCTCCTTCCCAACCTCCGATCCCCTTCCTCCTTCATCTCCTTCTACCGCTCCCCTGCTGTCCCCCTCCCCTTGTCATGAAAACCCCAAATCAATTTGAAAACCCTCATCCCTCGCCTCCGTTCAGCCCTGGCCACACCCCCCCACTGACGCGCCACCTCCCCCTATTTCCACCGGTCAGGCGAGCCACTTCCCCCCTTTTCTTCGACGCCGAGACCAGCACCACGAGCCCCCTTCCAAGTCGAGCAGCAAAACCTTAGGAAAAGCAGTAAGTTTTTCCTGTTTTATTGAATATAAAACATTGTTTGAAAGTTCAGTTATTCATATATTTGATTTTTTTTGAAATGAAAATTCAGTTTTATTTATTTATGTGTAAATAGAAAGACTAGAATTTATTTTAAAGAAAGAATAGATTTTTCTTTAGGTAAACGAGAGATTTTTTTTATATTAGAAAGGGTTGGATTTTTATATTCATAAAGACAAGAGTTTTATATTAGAAAAGATGGGATCTTTATATTCATAAAGACGAGAGTTTTATATTAGAAATGGTGGGATCTTTATATTCGTGAAGACGAGATTTTTTATATTAGAAAAGGATGGATTTTTATTTACGAACAAGGATTGATTTTTATCGTAGAAAGGATTTGATTTAAAAAGTGAAAAGATTATATTTTTGTTTAAAAATATGATTTTTATATTTTAGAAAGAATAAAAATTTGATTTTTAATTTATAGAAGGTAGAAAGATATGATTTTTATATTATAAAAATAATAAAAATAGAATTTTTATCTATATAGTAGCGATGTAAAAATAGAATTTTTATCTATATAGTAGTAGTATAAAAATGTGATTTTTATATAAATAACAACAATATAAAAATGTGATTTTATATATGTAGTGGCTACGGGCAACGAAAGTGATGAAGGACATGCACGATGAAGATTTTCTACATATGAAGAGTCACGGCGTCTGGTTTAGCAATTTGTGAGAACTTCTTACCTTTTAATTTTGTTTTCTAGTTAATAATATATACTAGGATGCAGAGGGTGTTTAGTAGCACCCGACACCCGTCGTCCACAGACCATGGACGGCTTGTATGCTTGTTTGTTTGATTTTGATGTGTAGTTGATTGTGTAATGTGATGTGAAAGGAAATAAAATATTTATATAGTTAAAAATATTTTATAGTTAAAAATAGAATTTTAACGTGTAAATGAAATAAATTAATATAAACAAATCGAACGATTTGTTTATATACACCCATTTGACTGATATTGATTGGAACGATAAATTTTACACATTGCCCAACTGCACAAATAAAATCTGCGTTTGATTGTTTGAAACCCCACACGGGTATTGGGATGATATATGACATACACTAATCCCAATAATTAGTTATATGTCGATCGATTGATTGACATACTGTTATAAGCGTTAAATATTTATATTTGAAGCTTATACAGTGTAGAATGCACTTTGGATGATGGTTGATTATTTGTCATTGTCGATGTATACATGCGTTGTATGTAAATCCATAGAAGTAAAATCTTTGGTAATTGATTGGGCCTCATTCCAGTTTTGAAAAAGAAATATTTGAAAAAGAAATATTTGAATAGAAATATTTGAAAATAGAAATATATGAAGCCGTGTTGATTAGATTGACGCCATTTGGACGCGAACGATATTTATATCGATTTTATTCATTTTTCAATGAATATTGAAAGTGATTTCGAAATTTGAATTATATTGAAAATAATCTAAATTCGAATTATATTGAAAAGAATTGAAATTCGAATTATATTGAAAAGAATTGAAATTTTAATTAAACTGAATAGAATGGAAATTCAAATTAGATTGAAATAGAATCAAAGTCATTTTGAATTGAATTTAAAACGTATTGAAATTGAACTGAAATTGATTTGAAATTGATTTAAATTGAAATCGATTTGAAATGAATTTAAACCGAATTTATGAGGAAAAGTTCAGTTTTGATTTGAAGTTGAAATTGTTTTTGAAACGAATTTAAAACGATTTGTAAAATACGTTTTTAAAAGGGAAATCGACGAAGTATATATTATATATTATATATATAATATAATGGCCTGAATAGAACGCGCCGCGCTGCGGTAGTTCGTGAATTTCGACCATGGACTTCGAATGGATATTGCGGGAGATCCGACCGTCGGATTCTCCTGAAACCGGAACCGTTGGATTCGTATTGAAAAGAGCATTCTAACGAATATTAGAAATTTGAAATCTAATGGTTGGATTTGGAATTATGTCCAAATCAAATTTGGAAAAGGTCGCTGTAAGTGTAGTTCGATGGCCGTTGATGGAAATCAACTGTACGGGCCTTGATTAAATTATTAAAAATAGTAATAATTTGTGTAAAATCATAAGAAATGATTTAGAAAGAATTGGGATGAAAAACTCCATATTTGAAAAGATAGAAATAGATTTTTATCGAAATGAACTAGTTTTGAACTAGAATAGTAATTTATTTATTTTTAAAATAAATAAATTGGATTTGAAATGGTTTTGAAAATAACCAGAATTTCCAATAATTGCATTGGAATGGATTTGAATCGAAATTGTCTTCGGAATATTTTGATGTTGGATTTCGTGATTATACAGATGTTGTTATGGAAATTTGAAACATATATATATATATCGTTATTTCCAATATGATATTTGTTGGTCGTAGAATTTGATATTGAATATAAGCCGATATATTTTTTATTCAGAGCCTTGTATTGAATATCAAATGTGATTTGGGTTTGTCGTGAATGGTGTCTTCATTAACACTGTTCTTAAGCCCAGTTGAGAAAAAGGTTAAATCTTTTATTTAGATTTAATGAAGTGTACCAATTAAATGATATTTAATTGAAATTGAATTGGTATTGATTTTTGGGTTTAACGTGAACAGTGTTTTAAATAACACTTGTTCTTTAACCCGATAATTAATGGAATGTGATTTTGGGTTGTCGTGAATGGTATCTTCAATAATACTGTTCTTAGACCCAAAGGGGTTAAGAAAATCAGAAACTAACTAGAGATTAGTTCAATTGAATGGTTTCTGGGGTATTGATCTGATGTTGGTTTCAGCCTTCGAGGTTAATACTTAGGGAATTGCTCACTTGCTAATTTACGGTTAGGGATTGATTGAAATGTGATGTGATTTTGGGTTTATCATGAACCGTGTTTTAAATGACACTGATTCTTTAACCCAGTTAAAGATTAAAACTAAGTGGAGTTTTATTGAATCTTTAATTAGATTGAAAAGAACGAGAATGGAGTATCCCCAGTTTTGCTCCAGGCGATAGTTAAATCTTTAATTAGATTTGAACGTGAAATGGTAATTGAATTTACCGATAACACCGTGGTGTTAGATATGAAGTATTACCAGTTTTACTTCATGGGATGAATAGGTTGGGGTTGGGAAATTAAAACTAATGATTACTTCGGTAAGGTTCGTTAATCCCGATTGGTTTGAATTGATATTCAAAAGAAGATTAAAGAATTAATTTAAAAGAATTTATCTTTAATAAAATTATTGGGAACCTTTCCCTAAGAATGTGAAATTTAGAAACCAACTGTCGGTTAGCTAAGCAGAATGGTTTTCTGGATATTGATCTGATGTTGGTTTCGGCCTTCGGGGTTAATATTTGGGGAATTATTCTCTTGTTAATTTACGGTTAGTGACTAATGAATTGGAATGAGGCGTATGTTGTGTTTGTGTAACACATGTTTATTATATACGCGAGTTATTCAGAAAGACCGGGTTTATCCCATTCTGAATAACTGATTTGACGTGGTGTCGAAGATGAAGACGGTGGTTGAAGACTGGAGGTCTTCACGTCGTTTGAATAATTACTAATGATCTTGATTGGGCCGTACACCCAAGAGGAGAGAATCAGTTGGTGATCGTCCAAATGTACTTGGAGATCGATGGATATGCGGGGTACTAGGTGCCTCCTGTTTCGTTCAGACCCAGAACGAACTTGTAAATGGACTGTGTGTCTGACATTGGATTTTAGTCTGTGTGATTGATTTCTATTAAATATACATTTGTTTGGCGGCCGAGAATTTATTCTCTTGCTTAACGCCCTTCTCTGAGACGTACGAACTCAGAGGTTATATATTGATGGATATCCATCGCATGGAGTGAATTGCCTGTGTGGCATGCCTAAGTGGCAAATAATCAAGGCTTCTGTTGAAAAGCAAAGTCTTGTGGTGGATGATCAAAAAACGACCTTTGTGGCATAGCTTTGTGTAACGTTTACTACGCGAGTTTCACACCCGGAATGAACCAGAAACGGGAGAGGACATCAGGGAGGACATGCGTTTCCTTCTAGTTAGAAGTGGCGTCAGTGGTTTTACCCGCCCTGACGAGTTTGACTTATGTGGTTGTTGGTTTGCGAGGCGCCTCAGATATATATCGGTGACTATGTGAAGCCGATGGAGTCATTCTTTAGCTCATTTACGCCCCATAGGGCGGGGAGACGTATTGTTCAGGCATAATAATCCACTCCACGTGGACCGTCCCTTACGATCCAAGGGGCAGTTGCAGCTGTTCCTAAGGGGCATACTAGAGCGTCTCGAATCGGTAGAGGACGATCCCTAGCCTCGGTTCATACCATAAATGATAACCCAACTTCCAATACGACATCTTGCGGTTTTGATTGTATACCTATATATGGCGACATAGTGGTATGGGGCATTCATGCCACCTATGATTGATATTTATGATTGTATATAAAATCAGAAACTAACCGGAAATGAGCTAAGATGGGTGGTTTTCTGGATATTGATCTGATGTTGGTTTCGGCCTTCGGGGTTAATACTTATGAAATCGTTCTCTTACTAATTTACGGTTGGAGTCTGATTAAGAATTTTCTTTTTGAGCTAAAAATGTGTTATCCTCCTAAAGGAAGAGAGCACACATATATATAATAAAAATAAAGTGATACAAATGTCTAAATACAGACCCAAAAAACGGTAGTCTCAGATAGTAATGTAAGGGATAATAGATAGATGAGTTCCGGCAAGGCCACCATCCATCATACTTCATTATCGAATTCCGGCAAGGCCACCACCCGATAAGAAGAGTCTGATTAAGAATTAAACAATGAAATTTCACGTATCAAGCATTCTTTGGCTATTATAAGGGAAAACCCTATCCCCCGGCTTGCGTTGCATTGTGTGATAGGACCTGGGTCTTATAATAGCTTCATTTTTCTTTATTTAGCACTGCGCTGTTGTTATATGCAGTGGTATTCTTGGGAGGAAACCCGTTCCGTGTTATACGGCGTGGTCCCTTGATTTACCTAACTTTAAAAATAAAGATTAATAACTGTTTTAGTTCTCACACCAGTCCCATAACTGACCTGGAGTTTATTGTTTAAACCTAAACTCTGGGTGCCCTTATTTTGACATGGGCAGCTAGTAGTTTTGGTTTTGTAGATTTATATTCACAGGATCCTGATTTACAGCTGGAACGATACTCGGAAAGCTTTGTATCCGCGTATTACTTCTAGTTGTGTATTGTATTATTTTCCGCTGCTATGTAATTTATTGTAATCTCTGATATTTTATGAATTGTAATACTTATTTATACTCTGTATATTCTTGTAATCTGATGGAATTGTTGTAATTAACAATGAAATGTTCTTCCGTCTGCGTTCTATTTTGTCGTGTTCCCAAAACAATCAGGCGTTTTCGAACGGTCTAGATCGGTTTAGCGACTGATTCAGATCGAGCGAAATTTCTTGTTGTCACATTTTGTATCAGAGCTTTGGTTTACAAAGCTCAGAGAACAAGACACATTAGAACCATACGAAAGAATTTATCAGAGATTGGATTAGTAATATCCAATGGGAATGACTCGTTAGAGATGGGATCAGTAGTACCCTAGAACGAGTGTGAAGAGTATATCTATAAAACGAAAACAATTTTTTTTAAAAAATTTAAATAAAGTATACGTATTTGATTATTTATTTTATATTGAATTTGGACAATCCAGTATATAAAGATTTTGCGTATACGTCTGATCCGCGTGTATTTGAAGTTTTAATATATTGGGTAGATATAGAATCACACTCTAGTCGCCCGGGGATGATTCTGATAATGCTGCAGCGTTATCGGTATTTATTTTCGAGTATCGAAAGTGAGGTGTCTATATATTTCCATTAGACTGGTGTGAGAACCAAAATTAGATAGGGCCTATTGTTGTGATTTGGCGTCAAAAATCTGATTTTTGGGACTATATATCAAAATTATGAATTTGAAACGTTAACCAACTAATTGATTGATGGTTGTGTTGTTTGATTAATTAAATGTTGAATCATATAACCAAATTGATCAAATAGTAAATTGTATTGAAAATTGGTCGCATTTGCTTGCATATACATGTACTTACATTGAACAGGTTATAACAAAGTGGCTAGAGCAGAAGAATAAAATTTGTTAGCCCAACAAATAGGTACATGTTTATCATAATTTACTGTTTTGTTTAGGTGATGATGATTTTATGAGCCGATTGGCTAGCCGCTTGGCTTTTTCTTTTTCTTTTTGAGATCAGAGGGCCTGTAGGCAATTTCAGGATTTTCCCGATGCTCCCGGTGAAGGGGAGGTTATGGCGGAATTTTTCGGAAATTTTGGGTGTTAGCCAAATTTTTGAAAAATTTGAAAAGTTCTTTGAAACTGAAAAGTTGAAGAACTTAAGCCGTAGTCAAAATAATGAAAGTTGAGTTGATTAGTTAAACAACTTTCGGCTTCGTTCCTTTTCGGGGACGAAAAGTTTTAAGTGGGGGAGATTGTAACAACCGGGAAAATCTGAGCCAATTTAAAATTTTTATTTTGGAAATTTTAATGAATTTTGAATATTTAAAGTAGATTATTTTAAATAATAACGACGAGAAATTTATTTTGAATAGAAACAGAACGTATATATTTATATAGCTCGACGTTGGAATATAAATAATTATTTATATATATAAAAGGAATTGAAAATGGCGCGGTAGTTCGATAATTTGATTTCAAAATTCAAATGGATGTACGGGATTCAAAATAAACTGGATTTTAGTGAAACCAAAAATATTTGAATCTAATTGGGAAAATCTTTCCAACGAATTCAAAAAATCAAAATTTCATAGCGGGAATCAAAAGATACGCCCAGTTGAAAATTCTGAATAGTCGCTATGGAATTCAGGCCCTTAAAAATGGAAATTTTGCAAACGACCTCGGTTTTCGACGAAACCACTTTTGTTGGATCCGTGATGTCAAATTATTGCTAGGTTTCAAATTTCGTAATTTTTCGAATCAATATATGAGCGTGGCAAAGGAAAACGTGTTTGACCAGTTTCAGTTGATTTTAATCAACTGGAAAAGGACCATTTTTCAAACGGTCTCAGAATTCGACGAAACTAGTTTTGCTAGGACCGCATCGTCAATACGAAGCTAGAAATAATTTTTCTGGTATTTTTAGAGACTGTATGTGGCCCCAGTAATTTGAAATGTGCGTTTGAATTTAAAATAAAAGGATTTATATTTTAATTTGAGCGGAAACTGATCGTAACGATCGAATTGGCTCACGATACATATCCCATTGTGTTCAGAATATGGGTAATTAGCTAGGGGCGACAGTCGTTGGGTTCAATTTGGGGTTCGAACGGAAATTGAACTTTATGGACTCAAAATTAAATAATTTTTTTTTACTACTCTCCCCCTCCCTTCATTCAAAGTCAACAGAATAAAAAGGAAAGAAAAGAAAAGAAAAAGGGCGGATCCCGATTCCACCGTTGCCCTCAGCGGATCGCCGCTCCGCCGCCCTAGCCGCCGTATGGCGCCCCTCCTCCCCAACCTTCGATCCCCTTCCTCCTCCATTTCCTTCTACCGCTCCCCTGCTCTCCCCCTCCCCTTGTCGCGAAAACCCCAAATCGATTTGAAAACCCTCAGCCCTCGCCTCCGTTCAGCCCTGGCCACACCCCCCACTAACGCGCCACCTCCCCCTATTTCCGCCGGTCAGGCGAGCCACTCCCCCCCTTTTCTTCGACGCCGAGACCAACACCACAAGCCCCCTTCCAAGTCGAGCAGCAAAACCTTAGGAAAAGCAGTAAGTTTTTCCTGTTTTATTGAATATAAAACATTGTTTGAAAGTTCAGTTATTCACATATTTGATCTTTTTGAAATGAAAATTCAGTTTTATTTATTCATGTGTAAATAGAAAGACTAGAATTTATTTTAAAGAAAGATTAGATTTTTCTTTAGGTAAAGGAGAGATTTTTTTTTATATTAAAAAAGGTTGGATTTTTATATTCATAAAGACGAGAGTTTTATATTAGAAAAGGTGGGATCTTTATATTCATAAAGACGAGAGTTTTATATTAGAAAAGGTGGGATCTTTATATTCGTGAAGACGAGATTTTTTATATTAGAAAAAGATGGATTTTTATTTACGGACAAGGATTGATTTTTATCGTAGAAAGGATTTGATTTAAAAAGTGAAAAGATTATATTTTTGTTTAAAAATATGATTTTTATATTTTAGAAAGCATAAAAATTCGATTTTTAATTTATAGAAGGTAGAAAGATATGATTTTTATATCATAAAAATAATATAAATAGAATTTTTATCTATATAGTAGCGATGTAAAAATAGATTTTTTATCTATATAGTAGTAGTATAAAAATGTGATTTTTATATACATAGCAACAATATAAAAATGTGATTTTATATATGTAGTGGCTACGGGCAACGAAAGTGACGAAGGACATGCACAATGAAGATTTTCTACATATGAAGAGTCACGGTGTCTGGTTTAGCAATTTGTGAGAACTTCTCACCTTTTAATTTTGTTTTCTAGTTAATAATATGTACTAGGATGCAGACGGTGTTTAGTAGCACCCGACACCTGTCGTCCACAGACCATGGACGGCTTGTATGCTTGTTTGTTTGATTTTGATGTGTAGTTGATTGTGTAATGTGATGTGAAAGGAAATAAAATATTTATATAGTTAAAAATATTTTATAGTTAAAATAGAATTTTTAACATGTAAATGAAATAAATTAATATAAACAAATCAAACGATTTGTTTATATACACACATTTGACTGATATTGATTGGGACGATAAATTTTAGACATCGCCCAACTGCACAAATAAAATCTGTGTTTGATTGTTTGAAACCCCACACGGGTATTGGGATGATATAAGACATACACTAATCCCAATAATTAGTTATATATTGATCGATTGATTGACAGACTGTTATAAGCGTTAAATATTTATATTTGATGCTTATACAATGTAGAATGCACTTTGGATGATGGTTGATTATTTTTCATTGTCGATGTATACATGCGTTGTATGTAAATCCATAGAAGTAAAATCTATGGTAATTGATTGGGCCTCATTCCAGTTTTGAAAAAGAAATATTTGAAAAAGAAATATTTGAATAGAAATATTTGAAAATAAAAATATATGAGGCCGTGTTGATTAGATTGACGCCATTTGGACGCGAACGATATTTATATCGATTTTATTCATTTTTCAATGAATATTGAAAGTGATTTCGAAATTTGAATTATATTGAAAATAATCAAAATTCGAATTATATTGAAAAGAATTGAAATTCGAATTATATTGAAAAGAATTGAAATTCGAATTAAACTGAATAGAATTGAAATTCGAATTAGATTGAAATAGAATTGAAGTCGTTTTGAATTGAATTTAAAACGTATTGAAATCGAACTGAAATTGATTTGAAATTGATTTAAATTGAAATCGATTTGAAATGAATTTAAACCGAATTTATGAGGAAAAGTTCAATTTTGATTTGAAGTTGAAATTGTTTTTGAAACGAATTTAAAACGATTTGTAAAATACATTTTCAAAAGGGAAATCGACGAAGTATATATTATATATATTATATATAATGTAATGGCCTGAATAGAACGCGCCGCGCTGCGGTACTTCGTGAATTTCGACCATTGACTTCGAATGGATATTGAGGGAGATCCGACCATCGGATTCTCCTGAAACCGGAACTGTTGGATTCGTATCGAAAAGAGCTTTCTAACGAATATTAGAAATTTGAAATCTAATGGTTGGATTTGGAATTATGTCCAAATCAAATTTGGAAAAGGTCGCTGTAAGTGCAGTTCGATGGCCGTTGATGGAAATCAACTGTACGGGCCTTGATTAAATTATTAAAAATAGTAATAATTTGTGTAAAATCATAAGAAATGATTTAGAAAGAATTGGGATGAAAAACTCCATATTTGAAAAGATAGAAATAGATTTTTATCGAAATGAACTAGTTTTGAACTAGAATAGTAATTTATTTATTTTTAAAATAAATAAATTGGATTTGAAATGGTTTTGAAAATAACCAGAATTTCCAATAATTGCATTGGAATGGATTTGAATCGAAATTGTCTTCGGAATATTTTGATGTTGGATTTCGTGATTATATAGATGTTGTTATGGAAATTTGAAACATATATATATATATATATATATATATCGTTATTTCCAATATGATATTTGTTGGTCGTAGAATTTGATATTGAATATAAGCCGATATATTTTTTATTCAGAGCCTTGTATTGAATATCAAATGTGATTTGGGTTTGTCGTGAATGGTGTCTTCATTAACACTGTTCTTAAGCCCAGTTGAGAAAAAGGTTATTTATTTAGATTTAATGAAGTGTACCAATTAAATGATATTTAATTGAAATTGAATTGGTATTGATTTTTGGGTTTATCGTGAACAGTGTTTTAAATTACACTTTTTCTTTAACCCGATAATTAATGGAATGTGATTTTGGGTTGTTGTGAACGGTATCTTCAATAATACTGTTCTTAGACCCAAAGGAGTTAAGAAAATCAGAAACTAACTGGAGATTAGTTAAGTTGAATGGTTTCTGGGGTATTGATCTGATGTTGGTTTCGGCCTTCGGGGTTAATACTTAGGGAATTGCTCACTTGCTAATTTACGGTTAGGGACTGATTGAAATGTGATGTGATTTTGGGTTTATCGTGAACCGTGTTTTAAATGACACTGATTCTTTAACCCAGTTAAAGATTAAAACTAAGTGGAGTTTTAATGAATCTTTAATTAGATTGAAAAGAACGAGAATGAAGTATCCCCAATTTTGCTCCAGGCGATAGTAAAATCTTTAATTAGATTTGAACGTGAAATGGTAATTGAATTTACCGATAACACCGTGGTGTTAGATATGAAGTATTACCAGTTTTACTTCATGGGATGAATAGGTTGGGGTTGGGAAATTAAAACTAATATTTACTTCGGTAAGGTTCGTTAATCCCGATTGGTTTGAATTGATATTCAAAAGAAGATTAAAGAATAAATTTAAAAGAATTTATCTTTGATAAAATTAATGGGAACCTTTCCCTAAGAATGTGAAATTTATAAACTAACTGTCGGTTAGCTAAGCAGAATGGTTTTCTAGATATTGATCTGATGTTGGTTTCGGCCTTCGGGGTTAATATTTGGGGAATTATTCTCTTGTTAATTTACGGTTAGTGACTGATGAATTGGAATGAGGCATATGTTGTGTTTGTGTAACACATGTTTATTATATACGCGAGTTATTCAGAAAGACCGGGTTTATCCCATTCTGAATAACTGATTTGACATGGATTCGAAGATGAAGACGGTGGTTGAAGACCGGAGGTCTTCACGTCGTTTGGATAATTATTGATGATCTTGATTGGGCCGTACACCCAAGAGGAGAGAATCAGTTGGTGATCGTCCAGACGTACTTGGAGTTCGATGGATATGCGGGGTACTAGGTGCCTCCAGTTTCGTTCAGACCCAGAACGAACTTGTAAATGGACTGTGAGTCTAACATTGGATTTTAGTCTGTGTGATTGATTTCTATTAAATATATATCTGTTTGGCGGCGGAGAATTTATTCTCTTTCTTAACGCCCTTCTCTGAGACGTACGAGCTCAGGGGTTATATATTGATGGATATCCATCGCATGGAGTGAATTGCTTGTGTGGCATGCCTAAGTGGCAAATGATCAAGGCTTCTGTTGAAAAGCAAAGTCTTGTGGTTGATGATCAAAGCACGACCTTTGTGGCATAGCTTTGTGTAACGTTTACTTCGCGAGTTTCACACCCGGTATGAACCAGAAACGGGAGAGGACATCAGGGAAGGCATGCGTTTCCTTCTAGTTAGAAGTGGCGTCAGTGGTTTTACACGCCCTGACGTGTTTGACTTATGTGGTTGTTGGTTTGCGAGGCGCCTCGGATATATATCGGTGACTATGTGAAGCCGATGGAGTCATTCGTTGGCTTATTTATGCCCCATAGGGCAGGGAGACGTATTGTTCAGGCATAATAATCCACTTCGTGTGGACCGGCCCTGACGATCCAAGGGGCAGTTGCGGTTGTTCCTGAGGGGTGGACTAGAGCATCTCGAATCCGTAGGGGATGATCCCTAGCCTCGGTTCATACCATAAATGATAACCCAACTTCCAATACGACATCTTGCGGTTTTGATTGTATACCTATATATGGCGACATAGTGGTATGGGGCATTCATGCCGCCTATGATTGATATTTATGATTGTATATAAAATCAAAAACTAACCGGAAACGAGCTAAGATGGGTGGTTTTCTGGATATTGATCTGATTTTGGTTTCGGCCTTCGGGGTTAATACTTAGGAAATCGTTCTCTTACTAATTTACGGTTGGAGTCTGATTAAGAATTAAAACATGAAATTTCACGTATCAAGCATTCTTTGGCTATTATAAGGGAAAACCCTATCCCCCGGCTTGCGTTGCATTGTGTGATAGGACCTGGGTCTTATAATAGCTTCATTTTTCTTTATTTAGCATTGCGCTGTTGTTATATGCAGTGGTATTCTTGGGAGGAAACCCGTTCCGTGTTATACGGCGTAGTCCCTTGATTTACCTAACTTTAAAAATAAAGATTAATAACTGTTTTAGTTCTCACACCAGTCTCATGACTGACCTGGAGTTTATTGTTTAAACCTAAACTCTGGGTGCCCTTATTTTGACACGGGCAGCTAGTAGTTTTGGTTTTGCAGGTTTATATTCACAGGATCCTGATTTACAGCTGGAACGATACTCAGAAAGCTTTGTTTCCGCGTATTACTTCTTGTTGTGTATTGTATTATTTTTCGCTGCTATGTAATTTATTGTAATATCTGTTATTTTATGAACTGTAATATTTATTTATACTCTGTATATTCTTGTAATCTGATGGAATTGTTGTAATTAACAATGAAATGTTCTTCTGTCTACGTTCTATTTTGTCGTGTTCTCAAAACAATCAGGCGTTTTGAATGGTCTAGATCGGTTTAGCGACTGATTCGGATCGAGCGAAGTTTCTTGTTGTCACAGTTTCCTCGGCTATAATAGTATTTTCCTTGTTGTTAGTTAACATATTTAACACATTGCCGTCCCTAATGCACCGCTAAAAAATGCAAACAATCATCCAAAAACCTTCCTTATACTTTTCATGTGATTAAAAATCGAGAATTTTCTATCAAAATAAATTTCTGCTTGAAAACTTCTTTACGAAAAACTTGAAATTCCTTTTTGGTGATGTTCACCCTCCATATCAGATTTATATAAAACCAAAATTTCGGTAACGTGCACTTTACTATATTTAAACCACCTATTTTTTATACAAAAGAGATGTTTAAACATATATAAACTACCGTACCCAAATCTATATTTATACATAAATCATATAGGAAAATAAGAACAAAAACAAGCATGAAATTTTTAAAAAGGAAAAAGGTTTGTTTATTTTTTTTCAAACATCATTTGCAAAAAGTTAAAATATATTTCGTGGAAATTTAAACGATCCAAATCACATGTTAGCATTGCAGGAAGTTGGTCGCGCAAAATGCGAAAACCGAAACCATAGAAGAAAATTCAAAAATAAATTTTAGCTTAAAAGGAACAGGTGACAAACACATGACGAACTAACGCAAAAACCTGTCGATCGCTAAAATTTATCTACTACAGAATTTTATACTTTCCAGCTCTAAGAAAACTGTTGTTAGGTAAGAAAATGAGATTCCATTCAAATAGATAAGCTTGAATGACACAATATATTCTAAACATAGAATCTCATTAATCATCATGTGATTTCAAAGACAACAATAACATTTAAAACAAACACACTACAACAAAGATAAAATGTTGGAAAGGAGAATACACGGTACAAAATAAATGATACACAAGACATAGGCTAACACCCCCTAAACACTGCGAGATGGTCGGGATCCACTACCGGAACTCGATCCATTACCATACCCACGCCAGGAACGTAGTATGGAAGGAATGCAACCAATCTTATGCGCATGTCGACACTGCTCCTTGTGGATCTCACGATGCTCGGCCTGGATATCGTGAAGGACAGTGGCTCTGGGCTATCCTAGCCAGGCTGGTGCTGCTGGACTGGAGTAGGAGGTGCAGGAACTTGAGCTACAGGCAGCTGAATGCCCATCTTGCGGAGAGTGGCGGTTGATGGCAGCTGGAGCCTTCTTGACCGATGTCTATCCACTCAGCCTGACTCCAAAGTGTCGAAATACGTGGGTAAGAAGATGGCTATATGAGAAGAGGCTCCTCGGCGTCCAAGCAAATGGCTCAGAAAGATGAATCACAAGCATGCGCGCCCAATTGACGGCTATGCCGCCAGTAATAGCATAAGTGGCGCGGCGCACAGAAGGGTAGATCTGCTCTAGGATTCCTGTATTAGAAATAATATTATGCTGGATGATACGCACAATCAAATGGGCGATGGTTCGCAGGTTACCGGTGTCCCAAACACCTGCAGCTCCAACAAAGTCATGGGAAAGAATCTAAGGGACCTCCATCTTGATGGCATCTACTATGCTCAGACCACCGAAATGCCCTCTATCTTTTCCAAATCCAGGTCAGTAAGCTCAATTAGAGTGCCTTCATCTCAGACTGAATAATGCAAGTATCCGCTTTGATGTTAACTTCCTTTTGAGCATCGAAGACGTGAATGTAGTGCGGGAAGTACTCGTGCTCGAAAGTGTCGAAGCGTAGGATCGGTGCAAGGCCTGCGACAATGAAAAGCTCCTCTACATGAATTTAAGAGAAATCAGCGAATTTCACCGGTCGCTCTGGGTGAAACTCGTAGCTAGTCGTTTCTGAGTAGGTCTGTATCTTCCGCTTGCCTCCATCTAACCACGCAACCTCCTACGGTGTCAGAGGAGGGTGTAGCGTACAGAATTTCGAGGTTCGAGGATAGGCTGTTGGAGGAATCAGCGAAATTAACGAATGAAATTAGAGATCTGAAGTATAAAAGGGCTTAGATATGTGTTGCAATAATTTTGGTAGAAATTAGGTGCAAAACGGAGCTAAGAATCTTTGATTTGGAAGTTGGGATGGTTTTTGGGTTTCAGAGGTTTTGAAAGTGGAAATGGGGGAAGAGGAGGCTGGAATCGTTCCAGCAAATCCGATCGGGCTCAGGTCGTGCCCAGGCTTGAGTAGCGGTTGACCCAACCATAAAAGGGAGGTCGACTGCCTGGTCGATTGCGAGCCCTATTTCAGGCGCTGTCCGATCCTCCTAACGTCCTGATTCGATTTTCCAAAAAATTGAAATAAAATTACTATGAGATCGTATCGACTTCCCAACTCCGCCAAAAATCCCACGCCGACGTCCACCATCCAAAGAGTCGAAAATTAATACCCAAACGCCACTTGTTTACCTCCAAATTGTTGCGACCAATCAAAGAACAAACGGAATTTCAAATAGAAAATCAGCTAGAAGTCTGTAAATAAATTAAAATGGTTTTTCCTCTTACCTAGCTGTCAAACGAATCGAACGATTCAAATACCCTAATCTAAATGGAATTTTCCTTACTCTTTTTTTGATAAAGATTTTAAAAACTTTTCGAAATAAATTTTCTATACCTATAAACTGAGGGTCTAATGATATAGATATATTTATTAATTTATATTACTGTTTATATTACTAATTGGACAAATCCGTCCATGTTCTGAATCACAAAGAATTAATTCTCAAAAAGGTTATTTATGTTAATTTCCATAAACCATCCGAGAAGAGGGATATTAAAAAGTCACAAGGAATATATAACAATAGTTTTAAATTCTAAGGCCTATTCCTTGTCATTTCCAACTTCCTTCTTTCTACCAAAACATATTATTTATTAAAATTATACAAAACCAATAAACCAAAACATGTTTAGATTTATAGTTCTAAAAATTATTTATGAAACAATTTATCGAAAACCAAGGTTTAAAATTTATGAAACCATTTTTTATTTCAAAATAGTTTTAAAAACTGAATAATTCTATCAAAAGATTTTCCAGGTTCATACTGAAAAATCGCGACCATCTCAGTTGTAGCTAGCTTTTTGTCCAGACACTAGCCCTCATGCTCTTCAAACAAATATCAGCAAGTCCACCATGGGGTAAATCGGGGTTGGCTGAATACTCGAACTTGAAATATTTCTAACTCTTAGTCATTTGAAAACTTATAAATAGGCCCACGACTAACTCATCGTCGAAATAATTTAAAGTTGAGTTAAGAAAGACGAAAGAAAAATAGAAAAGAAAATAGAATACATTCTCTCACTAATCAAAATTTATTTATTCCTCTGATCGTCTAAACCAAAGATCTGATACCAAATGTAACACCCCAAACTTTTCCAAGCCCGAATTTCGACAAAATCGAAACGTAAACCCATCCAAGCACGGAGATTATAAATCTGGTACCTGCAATTAATGAGCATGAGCATAATCAGAGTAGAATAAAACTAACTCACAATGGAAGAAAAGTAAGATAACAAATACTGACTAAAATGACTACCTTAAGGCATATCACTACATCAATATCGAGCATGAGAGAATGAGAACCGAAACCAAACTTGAACATTTGCTAGGATCTGTCTTCCTCAAATTAAACTTGAGAGTTGTTATGAAGAGGGGGTCAGAACAACAAGTCCTAGCGATTAGTAAATGTGTAACATTATCTACAAAACACAAATGTACTCAGTTTGCTCAAAAAAAAAACATATATCTAATAAGGCTAATAATTATAACCTAAACTTGTAGAGATTTACGCAGGACAACTAACCATTAAACCCAAGGTAAACATAACGACATCGCAATACTAAGATAGAACGTTTACACATAAGTATAAAGCCTTTTAACCACCATTAACTAATTAGATGAGGGCAACTAACTTCTTGCTATCACATAAGGAGGGTACTTATTTTATATATAACCATTTAAGACCTCGCTACCGATGTAACGTAAAGTGGATCCTTTCGACCACTTAATACCCAAGGCGGACCTATTGGTAACTTATTGCCTTATATGAAGGTTTATTCTACCCTAATATAAATTAGAGGACACTAGTTACTAAGTCCTACTAATTTAAGGCTTCCATCATGTAGCAAACTAACATTTTCCCGATCCTGATTATCGATACAAATATCATATCGACTAACCAAACACCAGAAATTACCGGATCATTAATAGAAAGAAGTTAAAAGGTGTGAAATAGAAAGAAAGAAACATTAAATAGAAGAAGAACATAAATACAAATCAATAGAGTAAAAATGAACCTCATAACGGAACAAATAAAATATATTATATAACATAAGTTTTGAAATACAAATTTGACAGTATATACATAACATTATCAGAATACAACATTTGTTCATCACATATATAACACAATGGAAATAAACTCTAAGTATCTAACACTGAAGCCTCCTGCTCCAAGCTCCTCTAGAAAATCTATAAAATCCTAAACTACTTGACTTCCCATACAAATTTGGGCACCCAAGAGTTTAGGGAAAACAAAACAAAATAAACTCCGGGTCAGTCATGGGACTGGTATGAGTAAACCCCAACCATTTGTCTAACTTTTAAAAATCCTTTTTGAAAGAAAAGTAACCGTAAGACTGATCCACACATAAAAATAGATGGTTTTTACCTTACGATAACCCAAAATATTATTTTTGAAAACAACATTATCCCGATAATAGTGTCTAAATCAAATAAATAGTAATCTAGTAGAACGCTTGCATCTAACGCTCTACATACATAGTAAACAATCAAAACCACGGGCTCTTATTGGGGAATGGATTCCAACTGGCAAGGTATGGGACCACCTTCGACAGTATATCTCGAGAGGAATACACCGGGTTCAACAAGAACATCTTACAACCCAAGCTAAACATGGCCGACCACTCACTTCGCTTGAGTGTTCCGAATGTATTGTCACCAACGGTTGGGATCATCAACCGTTTCCCGAAAGGGACAACATCTAATGAATAAAGAAGAAAATGGAATTTCTCTAGATTAGGTGACAATACACCCTAATTGGGAGACGACCTACCCAATTTTATACCATTTCCCGTGTGTGAGGCTTGAGGCCATGCTTATCTTTTTGACATGTCACATCTTCATTTACTTTGAATGCCACATCGTCAAACCCGCCAAAATCATTTATTGATTTCCCTAAAAATATCATAGGCATAAAGCTAAGAGAAACGAATTCCTCTGCCACCAATGTAATACGTTGGAAGAGATAAATATAGATGATCTATTAGGCATACCATGTTAGACATTCGTCCATACAAGTTGTCCTGGGAATGGACAAACCGAAGGCACTATTTCATCAATCCATCTTAGGAAATTTCTACCTAGGATCAACAGAACAAACCTTGTACTTTACCTTGTCTTCAATTACCTTCAGCATATTTGATTCACAAATCTTATGCCTATAGAGAGTGTTTTTCGGATAATAAATCGAACCGATCTCTCTGTATTGACAACGATGGTATTAATAATTCGATAGTCGTTATTTAACTAACGAAGAAACAAACATTCATCCAAATAATTATTTCCAAAAGGAAATACTGCTGTCTAGCTCCAAACAACCATTGAGCCCTTTTAATTAACATTTCATTACTTAAATTTATCATTTCTCGATTTCTGTTCAATATCTTTACCTACATATTTCTCCAAACTTGTATAGCCTCTCATGATTCTTAGAAAAACATTTCCATCTGTCATAACTATTTATTTTCTATATTCCAGAAAATATCTCTTTTTAACATTGGAACTCATTTCCATATATTCAGAAATCACTATTCTTCCATGTTCATCAATCCTTAACCTTAAACTAGTAAGAGAACAACTCCCTATGTATCAACCCCTAAGGCTGAAACCAACATCACATCGACACTCAGAAAGTCATTCAAATCAACTAAACTCCAGTCTGTTTCTAATTTCCTTAATTCTAGTTCTTACCTTCTTATTAGCAAAAATCATTTCAATCTGCAAAACTTTTGTTTTTAAACAATCATTCACTTTAAAACGTGTATACGTTTTTCTTTCCAACCTCTCAAGATTTAATTTTATAACTTCCCCTTTTTTCTTATAAAATTTCATTATACATTTATTCTCTTATTAAATTTAAAAAAGCCAAGCAGCTTGCCAAATAGGCCCATTAAATTTCATATTTAATTAATTACGTACCTCTTTGTCGAGCAAATCAATTTATATTCCTTCCATTACTTCATTTCCTACCTGCTTAACATATATCCAACAATTCCCAATTTATTCCAACTCAATCCAATCGTTTTTAACTCAGTTTGCTAATTTATTCTCTAATTATCTCATTTGCCAATTTCACTTTTTATTTGAACATAATATGTTCATATATATTTTTAACTTGCTTATAAACTAATTGGATTCCATTTTCAGTTCAAGTTTCATATTCGATTTCAAATATGAGCTCACAAATCCGATTTACTTATTCAAATCAAACTCAGTCCAAAACTCGATTAACTAATTATTCTTCTACTTAGTTAATTCTATTCAATAATAAATATCTGATTTTGTTTCAAAAATAAATCCATTTACTTCACTTGAGTTCATATTTATTTTATAACTCAAGTCTGGAATGTTCTAATGGAAATCTAATTTTTTATTTGCTTAATTTCTTTTTATTTTATTAAATAATCCGTTATGGTTTTTAAACGATTATAGCATTGTTTTTCTGAAAATTTGATTTTGACATAACTCAAAATCTATAATATGAAATCCATATTTTTCTCTTCCATTAGAAAAATATTATTCAATAGATTCGGACGATTCTTGTTCCAAAGAATTCTAACTTAAATTGAGTTCTATATACTCAATTGAAGTTCAAATCGTCAAATTACGAGCTAGTGCGTCATGGCGAGCTCGTTTTAATTATATTTAAATATAAACGTTTAAATTTGTTTTATTGATGAATTCCAACACCATTCTTCCATATATTTTAAATATAAATTAATCCAGTTTTCCAAATTCAACTTAATATTAATGATTATCCCTAATAGTCGATTATTTCATTACTCGTTTATAAATTTATTTACAACTTAATCTTGTATATTAAATTCCATTTCTTTTATCAATTATATTATCTCAATTCAGTTTACATTCTGGATTCCATAATAAAATCCGTCGTTCCCTTTTTGAAACGATTTCTAATTTCCTCTTTAATTTCATACTTGAATTTAAACTTCCAAATTATATGATGATAATTTCTTCACTACATTTATAAATATTGTTTATAAATTACTTCCTTGTTTTATATATTATTCCATTTAAACATCTATTTAAAACTCAAATCTTATTTTGGAATATTTTATTTACTATAACTTATATATATATATAAAACATAGAATTTATTTTCATAATTAATCTTAGTTTCTATCAAATATAATTCCAATATCTTTTCTACATTTTTTTTATAAATTCGACATAGTTGAATTCAAATCATAAATCCATATGGATTTATTTTAATTCAATTTGCATCACGAACGTCGGAATAGATTTCATCATTTTCTATTTAAAACTATTCCAAATTCCCATTTTAAATTCACATTTGAATTTAAATTCCCCAATTATCCAATGATAATTATTTCCCTTCATTTATAAACATCGTTTATAAATTCACTTCTTTTTATTATGCAAACAAATTAATATTTTTTAAACCATTCGAAAGTCAAATTCTATTTTGGAAAAATAAAATTTCCTTTTTAAAAATCTCACATCACTTTTCATGATATTTTTTAAATATCAATATTAAGGGTCAGTGACATTCAACATCCAAATCACACAATCATCAAACATAGATTTTCTAACACATCATATATTACAATATATTTATGAAACAAACAATAATAAATTTTAAGGAATCCAGTTGGATCCTTCCAACCTTTTTTTCCTGCATCCACAGATGTTAGACAATATAAATAATACCCATCCTGCTTTAAGGCAGGATATCGCGGTATAGAAGGTCATCCACTATATATATTGTGGGGCGCATTGGGTCATCCACTAATGATACTATGGGAAATATCCAATATATGTATGTGTGTGTATATATAATAGCCACAACCAGCAAGCCTATATAACTAATATATATATATATATATATATATATATGTATATGTAATAGCCACAATAATATTTCGGTGTATCCAAACAACCAATTAACAACATATAAAAATGATTTAAAATAAAAATTCGTTTATAATAAAATTACAAAAGAATCTAGAGAGTGAGTTTACTCACCTTGATTTTTAATTGCAGACTCGTTACGATTTTAACTTAAACCGAACTATATTCGATTTAAATTAAAATTCTAGTGCTGATTCCAGTCAACTCTAAAAATTCCCAACTCGACTCTATTGCGTAGTTATTTCTGATACGGTTCCAACGAATCCTTTTTTTTTTTAAATTAGTTCACTTTTATTAACAACTAGAAAAGTACATAATAAGGTTAGCATATTAACCTAAATATAAACTGAAAAGCATAAAATAAAATACATACGAAGTACTAAATTAAATCCTAAAAGAGGGTTTTGAACCCATGATGAGGTTATCAACTCCATAGCAAGTGCGATCCCGCTGCACTTCTAATCCTCTATTACTACCCTTCAAGACTTTTCTTCGAGTGGTAGAGATTAAAACAGTTTGCCACCATTCCGTTACTTTGTTACTAATCACAAGCTTCCATCATCTTCATATGCAGATTTAACCACATCTATTTAAACACATCTTCTACCCTGTTGTTACCTTAATCCGAGCATGTGTTGTGTCATCCATATGGAACCCACGTTATCCACCGGACAAGCATAAGAGAAAAAACTATCTCTTTCCTCTTGCAATTAAAATCACATATTATATCAGATCATGCCAGTAAGAAGTAGAATTTAGAAATGCCAAATACTTCAAAACCATAACTGTTAAAAATCAATTTGTCCACATCATCACTCCTGGTTGATTCCGATTTAATTACCTAAAAGAAGAAAAGCATGTATAAATAATGTTTCAAATTGCTTGAGTATCAATCTATGAACAGCTTCAACAAAATCTCTACCCTTAAACATATCGCTTCATCAAAACTGACGATGTAAATTGATTTGACCAAATATCATCTTCCAATACTTGGCATATGTAATTGATATTAACATCGAACTCAATAATCAAATCATACTTTTGTAATACGAATGAATTAGCAACAATTAGATCCACTATTTCGAAGGATCGGTTATGAGAAAACTGATATTTTCAACCTTAGATGAAGTAAATCGGATCGATTTCGCTAAATAACCCCTTTCTCTGAAGTCTTGCCCCCCCAAAATTCAAAAGAACCTACCAGATTCGCAAGACAAAAGGCATGAATTATTGGAGAATTCGTGAAGGAGTCAGAATCACCGAATCATCCTTTCGGTCTTTCAACAGATTATGATTTGAAGGACAAGGTTGGTTGTTTTTGGCGAAATAGGGTAAATCGCAATTTTTCTGGAAGCTTGGGTCTCGATCCTTGGTGATGAGAGACGCGTCTTCAAATAGTCGATCGCCAAGGCATCCATTTTTTCCCTAAATAGCGTTTTCATTTGGAATAAGATATGGAATGTGTCGTAAATTGGACGGTTACATGCATAAGTAGGATGCGAATCCCTTGGAAATTAAAAACAAAATCGCCTGCTTCTCTCCGCCATGGGAGAGAAGAAAACCCAAACGAATCCTATTTTGTATGACATATATATGCATTATAAATTTGAATACACATTTTAAGTAATAAAAGTCCATTAATAAGTTAATTAACTACTGCTTTACCTTAATTATCTTTTCCCATATTTCCAACTCCAACCGCACCTGTAGAAACAACTCCATGACCAAACTTCCTTTTTAGTAACATTAACAACTTCAACTGGTTTTTGCACCGAGATATTGTCAGATGGCTTTGCAACACCAAGATTAAATATATGTTGCTTTATTAGTTTGTTGAGCCAATTGAGCTCTTGTTTCATAATTCAACCAAAAGAGATTCATTAAGAACAACTCTTTATATGACCTTCCCTGCTTCCATTGAATTGCTACCATTACCCTTAACTTTTTTTAACTCGTCCTACTCCTACTGCCTTCTGCCGATCATATCCCCTTCATTCCTCCATTACGCAAAAACCCAGACCACCACAACACTCAGCATCGCAACCTCCTCTCTCCAAACACCATCAACGATCTCAACTCGCACATCATATCCAGTCGCGACATTGAGATGCCCAAGCAAAATTCGCGACAACGGTGAAGGCGACTACAAGGTGTGAACAAAAGAAAAAGGGATCGAATATCACCAAATTACTAAACGAGTTGCTGCACCTTGCCACGAACCCAATTCCATTTTTTCCTACGCTAATTACCTTCCCCCTTTTCTACATCGCGACATCCTCTTGTAACCCTAAACTTAGATCGACATGATTAAGATCTGAAATCCCTCCAACCGATCTAATTCAGCCCAAAACTTCAGAAAAGATTGAACCCATAAATCGATAGTTCGAGTTTGAACTCTAAAACCGACGTCACACCCATTTTCTTCGATTTGAAGCTCTCGGTCATCCTGCGATCGAAGCAAGTTGGGGGGCTTTGGTTTCAGGCTTTGAAACGATATAAGTATATGGATTTTGATTTTGAAATTATTTAAGGAAGCGACATGTTTTCATTTTGATTTCTGAGGACGAAAATGAGAAGAGAAAGGAGAGGAGTTGCATGCAAATTTATAAAGGTGAACAGAGAGTTACTTTGGCATGAAGAAAAGAGTAGGCTACGCGGGTACATTCTTAGGTAATAGGCTTAAGTACATAACTTTTAATTCCGATTTGATTTCCTATTTAATATGATTAGATATAAAGGGATTTTTATTTTTTTTAAATAGATATCGATTTGATTTCGAGCTTATCCACTAATTTTATAACCAAAGCATTTTGTGGTTCCGAATTCCTATTTAAACGTAATAACCGGCGTTTCAATGTTATAACGCTATTCTGAACTCAACGGGCTAGATTCTGAAAGTTAATTCGAACGTATAGATAAACTAACTATATGAAATCGATATAATATAATTTTTAAATTCAAAACAATCAAGCTCTTTGATAATAATATTAATATTATTATCGTTTCTATTCAACTAGAATTTATATGGATTATCTGAATCGTTTTGATTTAGTTTTAATTTCGAATTCAATTACGGTCCTTTTTGTATTACGATAATTCAGTATACATGAAATTAAATCGTATTTGATTATTAAATCGATAAATCGATATAATAATCCATTTGTATTATCAACTTAACATTTAAACAATATTAATTGTTTAAAATTAATTAATAAAAAATCTGGGTCGTTACACGTCATTCACGTATATAACCATGCCCCGCATAAGACGAAAGATAGTAAGTAGTCACTTATTACCTACAGGATGGTAGGAGACATCTCGCCATTTATGACATTCCTCTAGCGGTCACCCTCCTTACTAACTAGCTAGCCTTATTAGATAATCCCCTTTGTCACTAAATACTTCCCGTAGGATAAACAAACCTTTGGTACCTCCGGAGCGGTCAATTAATACCATATCCCAAGGCGGATCGTCAACCCAATCACTTACTACCTAGAGGAAGTGGAATAACGTGGGAATTACCAAGCTCATACCCAATAGCCATTTAATGCTTCTTGATTATGGGGAGGTGACCTACGCGATCGCTTATACCCATTAAAGGGTGGATCTTACTACTTTAATACCATTACCCTGAAATACGCTATGATATGAATTACTTCCTTTTCAAGGTTTCCTCTTTTGGTATGAGGGGTAGGTGCTTCGATCTTGAGATAAACCTTGTTTTAGGAAATAACCCACATTACAAGATTAACTATCAACACGAGTTCCTATGGTTAATGATATCTCACATCAGTTGTACATATATCCGACTATTGGAAAGTGCAGACTTCCACCAAATATGGCAAATGACCTTGCATCATTAACCTACTAAGTCCAATTCCTATTTCAAATTACAATAATTCTCGATTAACTAGGAATTTATAACCTTCTATCTTGGGATATTTATTAATTTATTGATTTACTTATTGGACTTATCATTTACTACGCTAATTAATCCCATTAATTCTCCTTTTTTCTATTTCTTTTATTATTACTAACTTGGTCATCTACCACTAATGTCCTTAACGGTCATATTTCCTTAGGCATCAATTAACCTATTAAATGCCATTTATGACACTAACGGTCATATTTTCCTAAGGCATTTATTTTCCTATTTATTCCAGTCCTATTTTAAGTTCTAATCTGTTTATTATAGCTCTTAAACTTTTCTATATTACTATAATTTGATTAAATTCTTGTTTGCTTACATGTATATACATGCTTATAGGTATTATTTATTTACTTCCCAAACTTGGAGCTACAATTTCAAATCCCTAACGTAATTTAAGTTGTAACCATTGGCATATTTACCCTATTGAATTTATTTTCCTAATCAAAGATGGTTACAATGGTTATAATATGTATTTCCATTAGTTATGGATTATATTTCCATATACATTTCCACAAAAACATAAACTATTCAAACACACTACAACATCAACCAACATTTACTATAATAATATATTTGCGTTATTTACGTAGATTCGGACGAATATGAATATATACATATATTTTATTTAAGTGCATTTAACGTAGTTAGTATATTTTATTTTATTATTATTAACCATTTTTGTTTTGGTCTAAACTAACGACCAAAACAAACCTTTTTATGTTTAATATTGTTTATGATTCAAAATATTATAAAAGGGTTAATAACTGTAGTTATTGTAAATTTCCCAAAGTAATTAAAAAGAGAACATAACATATTTCAAATCACAAGAAATAAGATATGTTTTTGGAACGGTTGTTGTAAACTACGTTCGAATATATGTAAATTTACACATCCCTTCCTAATTGTTTTACACATATTTCTTGCTGATTTGAAACCATGTTCTTTTTATTAAAAAGAATAAAAAGGGCATTTCTACAATAAACAAGTAAAACCCCAACAACGTCAAACATAAATGGGTATAATCTTTTGATCTAAATTTACATAAACCTCAAATTAACACCAAAACTAAGGATATGGAATAAAACTACAATTTTGAAATTGGTTTTGGAACTGATTTCTAGATCTAAGGTGTATATAATAACCGCAACAACCTAAATACAATTGTAGGCTATAATATAATGGACTAAATAGGCCAACTAATTCTGATGTTCATGTTAGGGAATGCGGAAAGGATCGTTCAGGCAAAACAAACACTAGAAGGGGTGAATAGTTTCTTTTGAGAATTTAAACAAAATATAACATTTGTGTAAATCACCAAATTAATCAAACACCACAAACACAATCACAGACACAGATTCGAACACAAATGCAAAAATAAACAGAAACAAAAATGCAGAAAGGGAAAGAACACACCGGATTTTATACTGGTTCGGATTACTCCTACGTCCAGTCCCACGCAACGCTGGATTGCGCAGAGTTTTATTACTATATCAATATCTAATTACAACCTCCTTGATTTCACGGCTACAAGGGATACCACCGATTTCGTCCTTGATTTCACGGCTACAAGGGATACCACCGATACCGTCCTTGATATCATGGCTACAAGGGATAAAACCGTTTAACCCAACATACCACCCAAGTAATTACAAATACCCTATAACTCTTCAATAACACTTGATTTAGAGAGTAAAGAGTGTAAAAAGAAGAAGTTTGATCAAAACAGAATTGAATTCGATAGAGTATAATGTAGAAATCATAAAAATGATTAAGAATAATGGTATAAAGAAAGAGGATGAAATTAGAGAAGAAGAGATGATAAAAAAAATCAAATTTAAGCCCTTTCCATAGAGTTTGAAAGGATGTCACACTTCAGAACCGTCACAAATAGTGAAAAGACACTTCCTTTCAAAAATGAAAAAATGGTAGTTATATGTCGACATAGTGTTTTATGTATGTCGACATACCCTTAGTGTAAATTTCATTTTAAGCATTTTCAAAGTATTTTGATATAAATATAATTCTAAAAATTCTTGAATTAAAATATAGTATTATAAATTAATATTATAAAGTAGAAAATCATATGAAAACATAAATTTAAACTATATAAACATAGTTATAAAATTATAAGGTTTTAAACTAAATAAATATAAATAAATATATAAAACTTAAGTTTGAAAAACAAAATTAAAGTAAGAAAAGAAAATTAGAAAAAAAAATAGAGAATAAAATATAGAGGATTGAAGATAGAATTTGAAAATCAGAATTTGAACCTGGAGTGTTATTTAGAGTCTTACATAATCTGGACTCTATAACTATTTTAGTCTTGAACTCTTGAAATCTTGAATACTCATGAGTCTTGAAATTTCTCTGAACTCTGAATCTCTAATATCTTTAAACTGTACAATCTTCAGTAATATTTCCAACATATAAATCCTGCATATGTGTGTATATATATATTATATATAAAAGTGTTAGTATATATTTTATAACCAATTAATATTGAAATAAGGTTGTTGCCATCAAAACTCCATTCTCCAACAATCTCCCCTTTTTTTGATGATGACAACCTTAGTTTATAAAATATCATACCTGTGTGTACCTGTTGATGACGATCCTTCAAATACTCCCCCTGTCTATATGAATCCTATAAACTATGTCTATATTTTATAATTTATCCCCCTTTGGCATTACCAAAAAGAAATTCCAAAACTACTTCCCTTAAATCCTATAACTACCTAAATAATAAAGTACTCCCCGTGAATCCTAAATCCTATATCTACATATCCTAATTCTATATATAACTCCTCCTAAGTCTATAACTCTCCCTTAATCTATAATTCTCCTTTTATCTACAAATTTCTATAACTCCCCCTAAATTATGACTATACTAGTCTAAATAGATGGATAATAAAATAAGCAATCCAATCAATATTTATAATCAATCCAAACAAGCAATTCAAAGAAGCAATTCAAGTAATCAATTCAAGCAATAAATTCAAGCAATCAACCAAATCAAGTAATATATGTTAATAAACACTTCTTGAACCTTCAACTAATCCTAGAAACTATAAAACTCCCCCTTATTATAATACAAGACTAAACCTAGCCTATACTCTAATTCCCTTAAAACTGTAATAAGACTTTAATCTAGACCAAGAATGCATAAGTATTTGTCTAACAATTCTATCAACCACTAATTAATTTTAACCATGTCAAGTAAGTCAATGAAGTCAAACAAGACAAACAAGTCATTCAAGCATATTAATTCAATCAAGCAAGTTAATCAAGTCCAAGTAAATATGTTATGTATTTGGTTAATAATCCTATGTATTTCTAAGATAATAATTTCCTATATAGTATACTTGTTATGAGGAGTTAAATGTTAATATGTTGTAGTATGAAATATATGTCATTTGCAATGTGAATGATCTTGATTTGAAATGCAATTGTAATTTATAATGATGAATGATATGAAATAAGATGTATAATGATAGTATGTAGAATGATTTGGTGATGATATCTAATATATTCAAAATACTATCTAACTGTTATAAATTATTTGAATCAAACAAAGATAATGTTAATTTCTAGACTTAGGTTAATTATATTAATGAAAGTGATTAAAAGAATAATAAAGATAAGAGTTTAATTAAAAAATATTTATGATAAGTAGTAAAACATTTAGAAAAATCATGGAGTTAAATAATATTAATTGGGTAAATATAGTAAAAATTGAAGATCTTTTTAAAGAGAATATAAAATTTATATCATATAAAGTAAACTATATAAACATATATTCATAAGTATATATAAAAACTAATTTAAAAAGAACCTAAAATTTAACTTATTATGAGATATACGTCAATATCTTGATACAAATCAACTTTAAATTTAAACTTTAGAAATCCAAACATATTTATTTGCTAGAGAACAATTTATATGTTAAAATTTAAAAGAAATATATAGTTATAACCAAATTATTTTAATGAAAACCGATAATATGAAGTAATATATAAATATATAATTTCTTATATTTAAACTATATTTTTAAGACATAATTTTTTTATATATATATTATTATTTTTATACCAAAATATTAGGTTAAATATTCAAGCTTTTATAAATTTTAATAAGAAGTCAAAATAAGTACTAAGTTACAAATAGTATTTGTGAAATCTTATGAACAACGTATATGTTTAAAATATATATAAAAGATAAGTAAAATTCTATTTTATAATAGTTAAAAATTATTTTAACTCTTATATCATATTAAAATGTCTATATAATTTTATTAATTTATATACTTATAATATATATATATATTTTGAAACAAGATATAAGATAATAAGTAGATAAATAAAGTTAATAACTAGAATTTGAACCAGCATTTTCTAATTGAAAAGACGGAGAGAAGTTTCGAAGTTTAAACTCTTGAAATTCAAAATTTAAATTTCATTATGTCGATATGACCATTTTTGTATGTTGACATACATGTAGAAAATCAAAAGATATATTGTTTTTACTTCTTGGTTTTATATTATCGATTTATATTTTAGTTTTAACTATTTCTCGAAATAATATTAATCCTAACAAACATCCAAATTTATTTTATTATTTTATTAATATTTTGAATTTATAAATTTGAATTTGAATTTTAAATTTCAAATTTGAGTTTTAAATTTCAAGTTTGAATTTTAAAGTTTAAAATTTCAAATTCAAAATAAAGCAAAGCAAACAAAACATCCATTCAACCAAAAATTTAAAAATTAATTAAGGCGTACCCGGTTTTTAGATCCATTTCTTCGATATTCTCTGAATTCTGAATTGATCTTCTAGAATTTGATGATGAGATCTGCTCTATTGCGACGGGCTTGTTTTTTTGATCAGGATAGTGTATACATTTGCTGAATTTGAACACCGTATGAAAAAATATCGAAGATTTAGTAGTTCAACCAACTTGCCGCCAAAATTTAAATTTGAATTTTGAATGAATGGACACGTCAACTACTATATAAAGGCCCAATAGTCATGTCTCTTCATAACCACTTCTCTTCTTCTTCTTATCCTTCTTCTCGTTTTTCATTTTCAATCAAACTTTCAAGAGGCATAACTTCTTCGTTTCTTGACCGAACTAGACGAAATCAACGGCAAATCAAAGTGAAATCCAAGGACTACAATCTAGTAACAATTTGGGGATTAATGTGGATGGTACTAGGATGCAGCAAGTCGAAACAGTAAGAAGGAAACAGAAAATCCGGTAACAGTTATTTTGTTTTGGGTAGTCAACTTCGAATCGCCATATCTCACTCAGTTTTTATCGAAATTTGATGATCTACCCATCAAAACGACCATGAGAACTACAATCTGGAAAAGGATTTGGGACAAATTAGCCTAACCTATGGATGCAATTTGAAGGCATTTGTCAACAGTTTTGGTTTCCTTCTCTCTTTATTCACCAAAACTTCATTTGATCATTACTTGAAAAATTCTTGATGGATTTACATGAAACTAGCGACATTCCAAAGAAAATGGCGAGAAGTATAGTATTTAATCTACCTGTAGATGAGAATAAAAAAGTTTCTACTTATCTGGTACCCATTTCTTTGTTGATTTACATTGTGTATTTCCATTTCTTCCTCTTGGTGTCTTTTCACCAATCGTCATTACTCTTCTTCAATTGTCCTTCAGAATATGAATTCTCAACACTCGTGTAACACACCAGTTCAGAATTTGAATTTCCAATAGCCACCTTTTCAGAATTTGAATTTTCAGTAGCCACCATTTCGGAGTTTCAATCACCAACAACCACTTTACCTATCTTTTCAACTTTTGAATTTTCAGAAGTCATATAGCACATCTTTTCTTGCAAAACAACAGAACTTTTCAAGGAATCGAATGACTTTTCAAAAAGTAAGTGACTCTTCAAATAAACAAGTGACTTTTCAAGTAATTAACTGCAATTTTAAACAATATTATCATGATAGTTTTGTATCACATCCATAGATAAAAATTCCAAAATTTATAACATTTCTAAATTTAAAATCTCAAATTTAAAATTTCAAAAATCAAATCAAAGTAACTTGATTTTTCAATAAAATTGAATGCAGACTCATCTAATACTTGATGCAATACATGAATTAAAACTAGTGTTCAAAATTTGCCATTTCGTTTTTTCAAAAATCAGATTATGAACTTTTGAAAGACCTTGCTTCGATACCAATTGTTAGGTAATGCGGAAATGATCGTTCAGGCAAAACAAACACTAGAGTGGGGGGAGGGGTTGAATAGTGCTTTTTGAGAATTTAAACAAAATCTAACACTTGTGTGAATCACCAAATTAATCAAACACCGCAAACACAATCGCAGACACAGATTCAAACTCAAATGAAAAAATAAACAGAAATGAAAATGCAGAAAGGAAAAGAACACACTGGATTTTATAATGGTTCGGATTACTCCTACGTCCAGTCCTACGCAACACTAGATTACATAGAATTTTATTACTATATCAATATCCAATTACAACCTCCTTGATTTCACGGCTACAAGGGATACCACCGATTCCATCCTTGATTTCACGGGTATAAGGGATAAAACCGCTTAACCCCAAATACCACCTAAGCAATTACAAACAGCCCTATAACTCTTCAATAGCACTTGATTCAGAGAGTGTAAAGAGAAGAAGTTTAATCAAAACAGAATTGAATTCGGTAGAGTATAAGTGTAGAAATCATAAAAATGATTAAGAATAATGGTATAAAGAAAGAGGATGAAATTAGAGAAGAAGAAATGATAAAAAAATTTAAGCCCGTTTTATAGAGTTTGAAAGGGTGTCACGCTTCAGAACCGTCAAAAATAGTGAAAAGACACTTCCTTTCAAAATTGAGAAAATGACAGTTATATGTCGACATAGTGTTCTATGTATGTAGACATACCCTTAGTGTAAATTTCATTTTTGAGAATTTTCAAATTATTTTGATATAAATATAATTCTGGAAATTCTTGAATTAAAATATAGTATTATAAAATAATATTATAAAGTAGAAAATCATATGAAAACATAAATTTAAACTATATAAACATAGTTATAAAATTATAAGGTTTTAAACTAAATAAATATAAATAAATATAAATAAATATATAAAACTAAAGTTTGAAAAACAAAAGTAAAGTAATTTTATTAATTTTTCTGGTGTTTCTTTGCTCCCTTTTAAGTTTATTTGGAATTCTAATTCTCCTCCTAAAGCTAAGTTTCTTATGTGGTTGATTATTCATAAGAAGCTTAATACGGTTGAGCTTTTAAAGAAGAAGAATATTATTTTTGATGTTAAGTGTTGTTTTTGTAGTCTTTTGGATGAAGATGTTGATCATTTATTTTTCTCTTGCAATTTTCCAATTATATTTTAACTATGGTTTTAAGGATTTTTGTTTTTGGTTGTTTTAATTCTTTTAGTAGCTGTGTTGAGTATTGGGATCGTTATAGATTTGTTTATAATTCTAGACAGAGGTATATGTTGGATTCTTTAGTTATTATCTCCAGTTGGTTCATTTGGCTGGAGAGGAATCAAAGATTTTTTCATTCTATTTCTGTGTTCGCTGATAATTTAATCATTAAGTCAGTTAATTACTATCTGGATTGGATGTCCAACTCGTGCTTTAAATTTTTTGGTGATTCACATTTTGGTTGTTTTTTGCTTAAGGTTAGGTTTAATTTGAGTTTATTTATTAGAATCGATAGTTATTTTAGAGGCGATAGATCTCACATTTGTTGGTAATTTCTTTTTTTGGTATTGCTTGTTATTCTCTTATTCTTTTTTATTTCTTCTTCACATATATGTATGGCTATATATATATATATATATATGTTGGTATATATATATACTTATACTCATATATATATATATGTGATGGGTTCTTACGGTTTTCCTAGTTTCTTTTAGGTTTCAGGTTGTTGACTTTTGTTGAGGAGCTTTATGGATTGTCGTCTGGATTGGTGATTGGCTTTAGCTTTGGAGTTCTGTTTGTGCTCGATTTCGAAGAGTTTTAGGGGTTGTACTATTTTATTTTTGTTTTTTTTGCTTGGAGAGACTGGTTTATTGTATTGGAGTAGATATACTTCTCTATCGGGTGGTGGCTTTGCCGGAATTCGATATTGGAGTATGATGGGTGGTGGTTTTTCCGGAGCTCATCCATCTACTATCCTTTACTTTCTTACAGTCGTGTTTTGTTTTGTTATGACTCCTTTTGTACTGTAGTCGGATTTTGTAGTTTTTGTTTTATATTATATATGTGTGCTCTCTTCTTTTTAGAAGATCACACATTTTTGTTTCGAAAAACAAAAGTAAAGTAAGAAAAGAAAATAGAAAAAAAATAGAGTATAAAATAGAGAGAAAATAAAATAATGAGGATTGAAGATAGAATTTGAAATTTAGAATTTGAATTTGAACCTGGAGTGCTATTTAGAGTCTTACATAATCTAGACTCTATAACTATTTTAGTCTTGAACTCTTGAAATCTTGAATACTCATGAGTCTTGAAATTTCTCTGAACTCTGAATCTCTAATATATTTAAATTGTACAGTCTTCAGTAATATTTCCTGTATATAAATCCTGCATATGTGTATATACATATTCTATATAAAACTGTTAGCATATATTTTATAATCAATTAATATTGAAATAAAGTTGTTGTCATCAAAACTCCATTCTCCAACAGTTCAAACCCAACCTATTATTTCAAATTTGACATAAACAATACAAAAATCCGATAAACTTTTGCGCATACATTTTAGATCTATTTCAAATGAACTAATCAAGTAATTATAAATGATGTATATAAATTTCCCACTCACTTGAACATTATCCAAATCTAAATCCGAATCTGAATAAACCTTTAGGCCTACAATTCCTAAATTCTTACATATCTACAATTATTCCAGAAAATGGATTCTTTTAAATTTGTAGATTCGCAAGAAAATTGGAAAGAGAGAGGAAATATGAATGGAAGAAAGCCAAACCGTAGCACCATCTCTTTTTCACATGAATTAAATTCTAACATTCTTCAATCTATGTTTGCTTAGTTTTGTATGTATATCGATTTGATTTAGAAGAGAATTGGAGGAAGTGGGAAATGGAAGAGCTTCGCTGCTGCCTTAAGAATTGTGTGCAAAAGAACAGTGTATAATCCTTTATTTATAGGGATTAGAATGACCCTAGACTGTTAGATTAGTTTTAATAAAGATCTGTCAATTATTAAAAAAATTATATAATAAAATACCCTTAAAAACCTAGCATTCATTGGGCGTTTTCGACCAGAGGGGTCGACCCCCCAGGTCGACCGCCCGATCGACCACTAGGGTCGACCTCTCTGGCTCGGTTCGCCCATTAGGGCTGGGTTATATATGGTATAATATTTATTATATGTTCTTGTAATGATTCGGATTTCGCCCGGACCTAATCGATCGCTAAATCGACCAAGACCGTTCAAAACCCGAATACACTAACTCTGGGAATACAACACATTAGAACAAATAACAGAAGACTTTTATAAACATTATAATAATGTTACATCAGAGTACATCGAATTAAATACCACAGCGGAAGATTAAATTACAATAATTGTAATATAATGCATAACGGAACAATTAAACTAACACAACGGAAGGCTATCATTGCTCTGGACACAGCTTTAAGCTTCGATCCAGAATCCCGCTTAAAATGAATATCTGCAAAACAAGCTACTCGACTGCCCATGTGGAAAATAAGCGGCACCCGAGTTTGCAAGTGAAACAAACTACGGGTCAATCATGGGACTGGTATGAGAAATCTTACTTAACTTATCTAATATTAAGGCTAATCACAGGACCACCCCGCTAACGCGGAATGGGTTTACCCCATTGGATTGCCAGTGCATATACTACTAGCATAAATAAAGATATGGATCTACAATGCATCAATCAATATGCAATTCCTTAATCTACCCATTTAGGCTTAATCCCTAAACTTAGATTTCAAAATCCAATTCACTTTTCAGAAATTATTTCTTTGGACTTTATTTCCCGATTTCTTTTATTTCAAATCATTTCAAATACATATCTAGCTTTTATAATAAAGTAGATTTCATTTCGGGATTTCAAAACAAAATCTTTGGAAATATGAATTCCAAAACAAATGCATAAAAATAAATATGCAACCAAATATCGGGCTCCCCTTAGACAAGGCTACAGGATTCACCACGCCAACTCGATATATATATACATACATACATACATACATACATACATACATACATACATACATATGTGTACCTCCCATCTAGGGGCAGGCTACACTGACAATGCACCATCCCACCAATTGGGGAAGACATGCACGCCTCTTCCACCACCAACCCCTGTGTTTTAGTCATCCGGGTCACCCGCATCTTTAGCCACATATTAAATCATTTCATATCTCGAAGTAGGGAAAATCATTTCACAACATAATCACAAGTATAATCAAATCTATATAGATTTCCAATTTCAAATCATCTCGTAATCATCGGGTATAGTCCTCGAAATCCTTGCTGTTTTATAAAACATTTTATAAAACATTCCCTATCCAAAATCGGGAATACTATTCTTTTTTACTTAAGAAATCACTTTTCAAAATCATTCATTAATTTTTAAATAAACAACATCGCTAACCACCTTATAGTCAAATCGTGAAGTGTTTCACAAGGTGTTAACACATAGATATTTTTACCCAACCCCATGCTAAATGTAAAAATATATTTTGCTCATAAACTGGTCGAGCATAATCCAAACAATCAATCAATCACAATCCATATCAATAACCAAGTATAGTTGGTTCAATCACATTTCAAACAAGCATCTTTTATCAAACAAGCATCTTTTATCACTTTTGAACCTTTTTAGTGATTCACTATTACATGAAAATGTAATCTTTTATGTTAAACATTTTATCACTTTTGAATTTTTTAATGATTCACTGTTACATAAAAATGTAATCTTTTATGTTAAAACATTTTTTATCACTTTTGAATCTTTTTAATGATTCATTATTACATAAAAATGTAATCTTTTATGTTAAAACATTTTTAACAAGCTATGAACATTTATAATGAATCATTATTACATAAAAATGTAAATTTTTATGTTACATCATTTTAAACAAGCTATGAATCATTTTAATGAATCTACATAAAAATGTAAATTTTTATGTTACATCATTTTTAAACAAGCTATGAATCATTTTAAAGAATCATTATTACATATAAATGTAAATTTTTATGTTACATACAAATTTTTATGTTACATATAAATGTAAATTTTAATGTAAACACTACTTTATTAACTTTTATATTCAAACAAATGTTCGTTTTTCATATTTTCTCCTTTACAATAAAAATGTAAACTTTTTATTGTTTAACCTTTTAATTGGACAAATGAATCATTTTTCATATTTTCTCATTTACAATAAAAATGTAAACTTTTTATTGTTTAACTTTTTAGTTCAACAAATGAATCATTTTTCATATTTTCTCATTTACAATAAAAATGTAAACTTTTTATTGTTTAACTTTTTAATTCAACAGATGAATCATTTTTCATATTTTCTCATTTACAATAAAAATGTAAACTTTTTATTGTTTAACTTTTTAATTCAACAAATGAATCAATTTTCATATCTTCTCGTTTACAATAAAAATATAAACTTTTTATTGTTTAATTTTTTAATTCAACAAATGAATCATTTTTCATATCTTCTCGTTTACAATAAAAATGTAAATTCCTATTTCATCCAAGGAATCACCACAAATAGAATAAATCAATCCAAATCTCGAATCACATACAACTGAATTTTTAACGGCGTATACATAAATAAATTTATCAATGCAGTAATAATTAATTTTAATTTTAAAAAGAAATCTCACATAGATTTTACTCCTTCTGAATTTGTAGCTAGCTCCGCTTTTGTTCCAGTCAGTTCTATGTTGTAGATCTCTTTTCTGCCATTCCAACGGATTCGAAATCGTTCGATTCCGTATGAACAAGATATCGTTAATTAAACATTTTGATTACATACTTTATTAATTAATTATAATTAATCAAACTTAATTACATGATTAGAGCTTAACCCTTTCTCTCCATCATTCGTTTTACTGTAACCATCGAACCCAAAAGCTCCGTCCATCTCTCCAAATCGCACATCTCCAGAACCTCCCGGTACTCGATCTGAATACACCACATCGAAGGCCTTCTTCTTCTCCATCTTCACCATGAATAACTTTAAATTTGAGCTCCTCCATAGCCATGAATTTGCAGCCAAACCGCAGCCCTTGAGGCCTGAGAGTCGCGAAAAATACTACCCAAAACATGATCTTAACCGTATGAATTTGTAGAGCATGTAAATCTCTATAACTTTCATGCAGAAATCATCTTCTAGTTATTGATGGATTGAGAGAAAAGATGGAAAGAAATTCGAATTATTTCAGCCATGAAATGAAACCGGCGGCTAGGATTTTGATAATGAGGGTTTGGGCTGAAGATGGGCTACTTATACCCTATTTTATATTATTATTTAATTCCATTATCTCCAAAAAGTGAAATTTTGCGTCCGAACTCCAAATGAACTCCAACGACTGTAACAAACCATGATTTTTAATGATTAAAATATAATAAAAATCCAAATTTCTGAATATCAAATGAATTTAATAAGATTTCAATACAAATATTATTTTAAATATATTATATATTTGAGCTTAAATAAATATTTTTTGTTTTGATTTACTTTGATGACTTATTTTAGGATCATATCTACGTTTTTATTTAAATAATATTTTTTATATTAATAAGTGGTTGGATTATGTAGTTTAAAAAAAATAATTCTATAAGATTTGTTGTACATCTAAATCTAATTTTTATAATTTATAGTTGATAAATTAATATAAATAAGGATGTTTGAAATATGAAGTATTTTATTTTAAAATCTTAAGTAATAGATTGGTTACATTCTTATGTTTTGGAAACTTACTACGATTTTAAGTGTCACTAAGGTGTAGCTAAAACAAAAATTCAACAAATAAATAAATATGGCAATTTTTGGCAAGCATGCATTGGTAGAATTTAAATGGAGATTAAGTGTCCTCTTTGTTGTCACAATGCATGTGTTGAGTTCATGAAACCAAGTGTACATTAATTAAATAATTAATTTTTTTTCTTATATAAAACCATGTTTTCTTCTCTGGTCAAGCTTCAGATAAAATCCTACGACTTTGTTCTTCCTCTGTTTCTCATTTTTCAGTTTACATTAAACAAAACCCACCTCCTCTTCTTCATTCAAAAATCCATATCTTCAAATCTACTCACTTCTAGCTAAATGATTAACACGAAAGTTGTTCAGATCCTCAATTCAGAGTTTTAGAAATTGACGGATCCGAATTTCATCAACAATCGACAGAGAAATCTTAGTTTTTCAGTAAAATCAAATTTTGTGAAGGAAACTTCAGAAAATCTTTTCTCCCAAACCAGGAAGAATTAGATCGCACCGTCTGCGCCATCGCGATCAGAGAAGGATGTAGTATTTTTGGTGTAAGAGTGAGGTTATCCTGTGTCGATGATTTGGAAAGTTCGAAACTAGGGTTGGTGTTTGCTGGAGATGGAGGCGATGATGGTTGAATCGGAGGATGGCGTTGTAGTTAGAATGGAGAGAGCTTCCAAGCGGTATAAGTTGGTGGATTTCGGAGTTAAAAGATGTCAATGCTTTTGTTGAGGCATGCGGTTTTTTCTTGAACAACAACTCGCGGTCTCGAGCACGGATTTTGATGGAAAGGATCAGGAGCTTGGCGAGTTGGCGTAATGGACCAAGGACGTGGAGAGAGGCTTGCGGGTGCTTTTGGATTTGAATTCGGTGGCGTTTGGGGGTGTGCGCATGTGCACATGGGTGCACGTATTAATGGGTTCTCGTGGATTTTCTAGCTCCAGTTTCGGGTTTTGTCACGGGTTTCGAACGGAGGCATTTGTGTTTGCTCCGAGTCAGTGCAGTCGAAGGAGGGAGGAAGGGGAGTTCACGGGTGGTCTCGGGTATTAGTTCGGTGGTGATTTTTGTGAGTGCATGTGCAAGTGGTGCGCCATGAGTTGGGTTCCAGCAAGAACAGAAGGAGGAGAGAAGAAGAAGGAGGGTGCGGTGGAATCGGCTTGCATGTGAAGAGCTGTTGGGTTCTTGGGCCGGGGAAAATGCTAAGGGTATGATCTAATTAAAGCTTAATTAGTTTAAAAACTTTAAATATCTGGATTTCATTCGATTCTAACCCGATTAATTCGATCTTGAGTCCGTTGAACTGTATCGGAAAATAGAATACATTGACATAAGATATTGATAATTTTGATTAAATATAAATTTATGAAAATATATAAATCCTCATGAATATAATGGCAAACATCAATGTTAATTCAACTTAATATAAATTTGCAGAAATCACCAACTGCTAAATCGAAATGGGATTGGGGGCATTCTTGTAACGGTGTTAGTGTTCATGGGTTCGTCCATCTTGGTTAGGAAGTCATGGAGCTATTTCGGTGAGAACAATTAATTTAATCATTTATTTTAATTAGTAATGATTAAATTGTGATGTGATGATTTATGATGATTGTTTGAATATGGATGTTATTGTGTGAATGGATGTGCATGTAATTAGACAAACACCGAACACTGAAAAGCGTTATTGACAATAACGCTTGTGCACAGCGTAATTGTTTGTTTGTCGATGATGATTATAATTTATGATCATCTGATTTATATGGTTGATTTATTTTGTTAGCATGATGTACACACAATACCATGGTTGTGGAATCGTATAGATGATCAATTCGAATCTTCATTCCATATAAATGAAGATTTATTTTCAAATATTAAAATATTATTCTTTTAAGTCAAATTTAAATTTGAAAGAGCTTTGGAAATTTAAATATAATATTTTATAGTATTATATCAGACCGCTCTAGGATGACAGAGAGGATGGTGTCTAGGCTTGGGTTTGGAAATCCAGTTTCCTGCTCTCCCTGGCTATCCCTAACTGGTCCGATGGACGGAACAGTTAATTTAAAATATAATTTAAAATTTAAATTTGAATTTATTCAAACTTAGAAATGGAATTGGAATGTAAACTAATGTCGCATAAATGACCATTCATGAAGTTTAAATTTAAATTTAAATAAAAAAGGGTTTTTGAATTCATATAGTTTTTCACTTATTTAAATTTAAATTTTATTTGGAATTTGAAATGATTTTTGTATATAACTTAGTAATCGATTTTGAAATTTAGTTATTTGTAATTTTAAATTCAAATTCGAAAGATTTGAAGGAATTATATTTAATCGTTTATAACGCACTTCGACTCGACAGTTCGTAAATATCGATTTAAACTTTCAAACGATTATAACTTGACCATTTGAAATTGGTTTGACTTGAAACAAGAAGCGTTGATTTTCAAATATTAACAATTTTTAAATAGAGGAGAAAATTTTGAATTTCAGCATATGCTTTTCAAGTTGTGTTCAAAACAAATTTGGGAAAAGTCGCTGTATGTGCATTTTGGCAACCATAACGGAAATTCAAAAATAAAACCAGTTTTAATTTTTGAGAGAATCCAGGATAAGTTTTACTTTATTAATTTAAAGTAATTAGAAATGAATTATTGGAATTTTTAAGTGATTTGGAATATATTTGAATTAAATGGCTATTGCAGCATTTAATAACGTTCAACGTTATTATCTAAATTCCAAAGATAAACGAGTTTGGAATTTATAATGTCAACCATTATTTAAATGGTTAAAAGATTGGAAAATGGTTCGGAAGGATTTTAAATAATTGAACTCGGAATTATTTATAAATTCAAAACATTAGAATTAAAAAGGGAATGAGTTGGATGGAGTTTGTGACAGATATTCGATATGAAATTCCAGAGTTGAACAAGAACCATCAGAAGCATTAGAAAATATTTAACTCAATGTTCTGATAGTGTTTGATTGAGTTGTGAATTTATATCGAATATAAGTTGATTTAACTCTATCAAACTTATGTTCGAATATAAATGGTTTGGATTATCGTATATGAAATTTTAATCCAAATAGAGATTTGGTAAATTGAACGACTTGAGGAAATGAATAAAGAAACATGAGAATGGAAAGGCGTGTTTTGAAATATAAGGTTGGTAAAGCGAATCTTTGATTTGAAATAAAGAGTTAAGATGAACCTGAATTTATAACTAATTCCAACCTTGACTAACTAATGAATTGAAATGATTGGAAGGAAATTGAATTGAAAAGTTGTATGATCCATAACCATTGTTTATGAATACGCTTATTACTTGGAAAGACCGGGATCAGATTTAAGTCCGAAAACCATTCCAAGTAATAATACGACGCATGAAGCGAATTCAAGACTTGGAATCGATAAATGAAGACCGTGGTTCTTCATAATCGAATGGACTGTCTTCCGATTGGTTTCTTTGCTGAATAGCTACAGTAGAGAGATGCCCCTATTACCGGAGTGGCAGGAAGTCCGAACGTGTTGGGAGAACGTTCGGATTTCGTCCGTTCAGACCCAGAACGGACTTGTATGGATAATGTGTCTGATATTGAAATTGACCACATAGCACTGATTTCCGTTAATATACATCGGATTTGTGGCAATATATTATCCTCATCTCTACGTCATATGAACGTAAAGAGTATGCATTGATTGAAATCATTGATATGTCGTGAATTTTCAATGTGGCATACCCGAGTTATGAAACGAGCTAGTGATGATCAAAGCATGGCTTATCGAAGCATATCTTTGTGTATGATGTGACATCGACAAACCTCATGCCCCAGATTGATGAGAAACTAGCGGTTAGGTTTTATACTTATATATGAATTGGTGAAGAAGCTGCAGCAGTGGGAAACCACTTATGGACTTGGGGAAGTTGGGTATGTTCGGGGGGCAATGTCTGGTTGAAAACCGTTGATCTACCCTGATGATGTGTAGTTGGTGTCTGTGATGGACGAAAAAGCCGTGAGGCACTTCATTTTGTATCCCTGATTGATCTTTCGTGTTAGGAATCATCAAGTTGGAAATCCAATCTCTAATATGAGCCATACGGTTTTGGTTTGTATATATATGGCGACATAATATTATGGGTATTATGCCGTCTAGGATTAATACATTTATTTGCGAAATGGTTTTCCACACTATATGATAGTATTGAAAAGAGGATTTTCACGTATGAAAGCATGTTTGGTTATCATAAGATAAAGTTTTCCCATCTGGTGTGCGCTTGCATTGTGTGATGTGGGACGAGCTTATGATAGCTTCATTTTATAAAAGTCATTGCGTATTCATATGCACGGGCATTCACATGGAGAAAACCCGTTCCGCGTTAGCGGCGTGGTCCGATGAATTTCCCAACTTTAAAATAAACCTTAAAGCAACCATTTTATGTTATCACACCAGTCCCATGATTGACCTGGAGTTTATTGTTCCTTCCTAAACTCTGGGTGCCCATTTATTTTCACACGGGCAACTAGTAGTATAGTTTGCAGTTATGTTTCGTTGGAGCGAAGTTTGGAGCGCTTTCTTAGTTGGAGCCTTGCTAGGGCTGAAGCTTCAGCTGTGTTCTTTTTTTCCGCTATGAGTATATTTATATTTTTCTTCTACTGTATGTTTATGTTGTAACTCTTATATTCATGTAACTCTGATGTAATATTGTTTTTGAGCAATGAAAAGTTCTGTTATTTTGTTCAATATATGTATGTACCTGTAACAATTCGTCTTTATGAACGGTTTAAGTTGGTTTAATTACCGGCAAGAACCGAGCGAAAAGGCGGGTCGTTACAGTTGGTATCAGAGCTTTGGTTTATACAAAGCTATAGGGTACGACATATTTTGAACAAAAGATAGGACTCATCAGAGTTATAACATCTCATTAGAGATAGGGTTAGAAATGCCCTAGAATGAGATTTTGGAGTATCTCGTTGAGAGAGCGTAATTTGAAATCAATAGAAATTACATTGGAACTAAGTAAATCGTTTTAAAAATGATAATTATTTTGAAATATAATTGAAGATAAGGGTTTTGAGTACTGTATTCGACGTCACGATTGGACTATCGAGTATGTAAGGATTTTGAACATACGTCTGATCAACGTATGTACGAAGTCCGATATATACAAGATAGATATAGAATCACACTCTAGTCATTTGGAAATAAATTTTGGGATGAGCGCGACATCCCTGATATTCATTTTCAATTTTTGAAAGTGTGATGACTATATAATTCCAGTTTAAATGTCGAGGAATAATTAAAATCATCAGGCTAAGTATTTTAATGAATAAACCTTAATAAAATGGTTTGGTAAATTAACATAGGAATTTAATTTGGGAAAAACAAAACTAAAAGTTTGAAAAAAAGAGAAACTGAGATTTGCTTAAAATACTTCAGGACTTGAACCCTTAAACCCTTGAATATGGTAAACAATAAGAACTTGAATAATTAAAAGGTATTTTTTAGGAGTAACTCTCACTTAAAGAATTGGTAATTGAATTGTTGAAAATGCAAGTAAGAAGGATAATTTACCCATACCTCAGATTTACAAGAATAATTGATCAAATTTTAGTGAGAATTTGAATATGAATCTTAGATCTAATAAATTGCATTCAGAGAAGATAGCATATTTCTCGATGGATGTTAGATAAAGTTAATATAAGCAGCAGGTCTAAATCGATAACTAGCATGAACTGTAAATATGCAAGTTAAATTATTTTGTTTGGAAGTATAATTTTAGCAAAACAAACCCATTAGGAAATTTATCGGGAATTTTAACTTAAGTAAGAATTTGTTTAAAAAGATGATTTAAATATATAATTAAATTTTAAGTGGGTAGAAATCACTCTTCCCTATTAAGGCGATATAAGTAAGTCAACGTGAAATTTATTTAATAAACAATCGTTTGAGAAGAAAAGGAAATATTAAGGTAAAGATTTACCTTAATTAAATTGCCTATAATCGTATCATTAGGAGTACTCGACTTTTCTATCTTCGCCTACGCTAGTTCCTTTTTCGAACCAATTGTTCTTGAAGAGTATCATTCATACCTTTTGTCCTATGAACTTAGTCAAGTGATTTGATTCGAACCCTCATTTTGATATTGAACTTTTATCTACGACCCGGTTCGAGTACCTGTAATTTGATTTCTCGAACAAAGCTAAGTCTTAGATTCAAATTAGAAATGGTGACCTATTCTAATCTTATCTCAATAAATAAACGTTGAGTGGTTATTGAAAGGTCGTAATAATGGGTCTAACTTATGTAAGGAGTTTGGTTTTATAAATATTAAGTTGATTGTGGAAATTTACCTCAATGCTTGAATAAATGCTTGAAACAATACTAGTTTGAAATATGCCATATCAGAGTATCATAGCGAAGCATGATGTTATTTTAAAGGAAAATGAGATTCCGACTAGTTGAGTAAGGAAAATTTCCCTAATGAGCTTCAATATTTAGAAGAGATGAAAACCAAATCGTAAGATTTCAAGTGAATATAGAAAGAAAAGGTTTATTCAATTTTGGAAATATGACAACTGAAATATGACTTAAAAATAAAAGAATTTTCGACGATTAGAATCCCGATATTTTGGAATGTTTGGAAAACAATAAGTAATTATAAATTATGGTTACAAAATGATTTATATACTTCGGGATATGAAATGTTTTGGTTGTTCGAGTAACCATGACTAAAACTGGGTTGTGATGAATGATTGGATTCCATGCGATGGGTGATACTCAGTTGCCCTGTCATGATAGTGAACTTCTCGAACTAATAATATATAGATTTCATCATAGTATACTTTAAATTTTGAAAGAAAATTTGGTTTTGGATTCCCAAAGTGAAATGTGATTTTCTATATGAAAGGAATATGTAGTATTTCAATGGTTTGAAATGAAGATGGGAATCTAGGTCCGAGAGATCATCTTAAGATTTCAAAAATTGAATTATATGTAAGATTTATTTCACTTATATATATTTTACGAACTCTCCTTTTCGAGGACGAAAAGTTCTTAAGTGGGGGAGATTGTAACAAACCAGGATTTTCAATGATTAAAATATAATAAAAATTCAATTTTCTAAATATCAAATGAATTTAATAAGATTTCAATACAAATATTATTTTAAATATATTATATATTTGAGCTTGAATAAATATTTTTTTTGTTTTGATTTACTTTGATGACTTATTTTAGGATCATATCTAAGTTTTTATTTAAATAATATTTTTAATATTAATAAGTGGTAGGATTATGTAATTTTTTTATAAAAATTTTCTATAAGATTTGTTGTCCTTCTAAATCTAATTTTTATAATTTATAGTTGATAAATTAATATGAATAAGGATGATTGAAATATGACGTATTTTATTTTAAAATTTTAAGTAATAGATTGGTTACATTCTTATGTTTTGGAAACTTACTACGATTTTAAGTGTCACTAACGTGTAGCTAAAACAAAAAATCAACAAATAAATAAATATGGCAATTTTTGGCAAGCACACATTGTGTAACACCCCGTAATTTTATAACATTAAAATTCACAAATTAAAGTATATTTAATTTTTAGAAAAGAATTAAGTGAAATGGGTTGCGCAGAGAAATATATATATATATATTGATATATATATATATATATATATATAAATTTTAAAAAAAATATGCGAAAAAGTTCAAAACAGCGAATTGGGAGGGGCAATAACCGAACCGGCCCATTTTTGAGGTCGACCCAAGCCCAGCTGGGTCGACTAGGGGTTAATCCAGGGTGTTTGGCTGTCAACCCGTGGGCGGATTCGCTCAAACGCAGATTTTGCATTTGATTGGTTCTCATGGTTCAGGGTTAATCTAATGGTCCTAAATAACTTCCTACACCTATAAATACATCCTAATGCTAACCCTAAACCTAATTAAAATAGAATAGTTACCGTCATACCATCGCCATGGAAATCAATGGAGCCGCCGCAAACTATGAAAGAAGAAAAGCAGATTCAATTCTAATTCTCTCAACCCTAAAGCAAAGCAAAACTCTCTCTTTTCTTCTCTAAATTGTGAGTATGATGATCTTAACAAGATTATTATCATTTTAGTTAGGTTGAGTTATGAATGGATTATGAGTAGATGATGTGAATTATCATATACGTTGTTGTAAACCCTTTTTGCTATCATGTATATTGTAAATCCAATGTTATGTGATGATGATATCTTATTTGTTGTAAATCATGCTATGATGATGTTATGTATGTTGAAAGTTTCTATGCTAAGTTGTGATGAATCATACATGTTAAAAAGGCCATGATGTTACCATCTATGCTAGTTAGTTCATATTAATTAAATCATCATGTTTGGGTTATGTTGATCTATATGACAAGTCACATATGCAAGTTAGATTGATTAGAAAGTTATGAACATATGCCAAGACATCTATTACGACATCTAGAATTATGCTATGACATATGTGATATCCTATGCTAGTTCACACCATCATTATGTTGCCTAAAAACCCCATATGCAAGTTTATGTATAGATTTGGGCTATGATCATATCATATAAATGGAGACATTTAACAAGTTGACACCTTTTGATCCTTAACATGTGTAGTTTATGCAAGTTTCACCCCTATTATGATTAGATTTATTTTAATTGTCTATATGTTGTGATAATTTATCTTTGTGCTAGGTGTTAGACTATACAAGTCTAGCCTATATTATGCGTTGAATAAGCGAACGTATAAACGTGGGGTAGGGGTAATATTAAGGATTTAATATTAAAAAGTTGGGGTGCAATTGATATGATTTTGCATGCCATAAGTGGATGGCCATAATTGAGTCAATTATGGACATCATTAAAAGTTGACTTAATTAATATTTTGAATAGGGAATTATTAAAACTAGGGTAAAAGATTTTAAGTGTTAATCAATGCTTAGGACACGAGGATGGACTCGTTTGTGACGTAAACCAGCCTGGATCCGCCCGGCAAATCCAGTGGTCACAAATGTCAGCCCAATGTGAGAGGTCCTAGGCCTAAACTAAAGCATAACGGTTGTAAAGACACGAGGTTAAACTCTTTTATGGTGTAAGACTGCCCGGACCCGCCCGGCAAATCCAGCTGCCATAAATGCCAGTCTAATGTGAGAGGTCTTTATGAGGTTATGGCCTGAATGAATTAAGAAATACTTAACCAGATAAACATGTAAGGTGGGACATGGGGATTAAGTAGGTTCCTTGGGTGGCATGAGGAATCTAGGGGGTGCCCTTAGTGGCATGTGAAATACGATTAGTAAGACTTAACCAAACACACGTGTAAATGAACATGACTAAGAGGGTTAAGTGGGATATACTAGCGACAAGCTTAGGTGGGTAGCTTATGGGGGCCCATTTCGACCAGTATCCCAAACGTATCTTTGTGGGCTCGACCCAAGTCGAGGACGATACACGCATGCTGGGTTCGATTGTAAGAGGCCAAAACGGGGAGCGGTGGCAACGCAAGTCCAACGGGTTTCGTATGCGTGTGTGGACCCGGGCTGGTAGGTAAGACGTTGTTGCATCGTGTAGGTATAAGCCGTGCATTCTCAAGTTGTATCGGGTTGCCACTTTAGGGGAGTGATACACCCCACTGTGGGGCCAGCACGGGTATCTACGAGTAGGGAGCCGATCGAAAGTGGGTAGTGGAGTACACCTAGTGGAGATAGGGGCAGACGGCACCTATGTAGTCAGCTAGGGGTACGTAGGGCTATTTATAAAGTTTCTGTGTGAAGCAAGTGGGATCAAACAATAGGGTGACTGGTGTGGTGCAGTGTAGTTATGTGCGGTGCAATGTAGTAATCATTCGTTAGTAATTAGGTGTGCCTTTACCGTTATCCTTAACGTTATCTTAAACGCTATCTTTATCTTCCTAAGAGTTCATAGACATTTACTTGTCTTCCAGCTTATGCCTTAGTCTAGTTATTTTGATAATAGTATTGTTAGAATTATCATACTCGCCAGACTTTATGTCTGAACCCCTCCATTTCTATCCTTTTTCCCCCTCCATTTCTATCCTTTTTCCCCCTCCAGGTCCTCAGGGTGGGCCCAGCTCTAGTGGAGTTTGATTGGATTGCTTCATCTCTCTAGGAAAGCTTGGACCGTTGAAGTAAAGTCCAGCTTGTTATCTTTTTAATGGCTATTTATGTAATGGGATTATGTATTTTGTTTTATGAAGATGGATATTGTACTTGGATTTATGATGAAACAAACATGTTTAATTTCCGCTGCAATAAAATGAAGTTTTAGATTTCCAAGTACTATTTATTATCTGTCTTGTTGTAATTTTTCTATTCTATATTCATTTATAACCTCCATGGAAGTTAATGCATTCCCTTTGTGAGTGACATTAATGGACGTGGGGTGTTACACGTGGTATCAGAGCTTAAGGTTACCAGAACAGATAAAAATACTTTAGAAAAATAGTTATTTTTGGAAGAAGTGTTTTCAAAAACATGTTTTAATGAGAAATTTAAAGAGAAAAGTTTTTAAGAAAAACATAATCCCCAATAGCCACATATCTTTATCTTTCGAATTCTCCATTTTGAATCTTTCCTTTTTCGTTTCAGCATGGCTGAAGATCTTAATCTACCCGACGGTGTAACGATACCAGGATGGTATAGGAGGCTATTGGAGGCTAGGGCCGCTGCAGGTCCAGCCAATGTTCCTCCACCACCAGTTGCACCCATTCCTCCTCCTCCTCGCGTAGATACTTTTGCAAAGACGTACAAGGAATTCAAGGCTATGGGTGGAAAACCATTTCAAGGGTCAGAAACGTTTGTGGAAGCTAGAGATTGGCTTAAGGAGGTGGAAGAATTGCTAGAAATCTTTGAAGTAGAAGAAGGGAGGAGAGTTCGTTTAGCAGCTTGGTTGATGAAGGGAGAGGCCTCGTTTTGGTGGGAGGTCACTAATGGGGAGCGTCCGGTTAACTCTTGGGCGGATTTCAGACGTAGGTTCGAGGCGAAGTTTCTCTCAAGGGCGGAAGAAAATCTATATATGGAAAGGTTCTTGACATTGAAGCAAGGAAGCTCATCAGTGAAAGAATATGTCAATAAATTTAATCAGTTAGCAAGGTTTGGCTTGGACTTAGTGAACACGCCGGAGAAGAAGGCGCTGAGGTTCATGAATGGCTTGAATGAACCATTGCAAGGGTTGGCTATGACCCACATCCCTATGGGGGCCACCTTTGAGAAGTTAGTAGAAATGGCGCTTATGCATGAGGAGAAAAGCGCTAAAGATGATAAGGCACCCGAGAAGAAGGGGGATCAGAAGAAACCACAACAGCAAAACAAGAAGGGTGGTAAAGACAATAATGGCAAGGGAAAGAAGAAGTGCTTTAACTGTGGAACCCCAGGCCATCTCAGCAAGGATTGCCGAAAGAAAAAGAAGACAAGCTGTTTTCATTGTGGCGATGCGGGACATTTAGTGAAGGACTGCCCAAAGAAGGGGCAGAGGGCAATAGCTACCTCGGGAGGACAGGTGCAGGCTCTTATGGCACCAGGGCAGGCAAGGGGACAAGTTCAGGCTCTCGAGGTCCCACTACTGCAAGAACGAGGTAGAACCATTTCTGTTGAAAGCTTAGTTTTTCTGTTTGATCATCCTGTCCGTACCTTATTCGATTCGGGCGCATCACATTCGTTTATCTCTACATCATTAGTTGAATCACTGCACTTAAACACCAGTTTAGTAGAGGATCCCTTAGTTGTTTCGAATCCAATAGGGGGCTCAGCTTATTTGTCCATGATGTGTTTGGATTTGAAAATTTCCATACTTAGCGTTGAATTTAGATGTGATGCTTATGTGTTGGGCTTCACGGGCTATGGGCTAATTTTAGGAATGGATTGGTTATCTAGAAATGGGGTCATTCTTGATTGTGAAAGGAGAGTAGTTAGGCTCGTGACTCGCCTTGGCAACACTCTCGAAATCTTCTGTAATCCCATAAATTCGGTTATGTTAAGTTATCTAGAATCGCTTGACGCGTCTGAGGAAAATCTATGATCTGTTAGAGTGGTCCAAGAATATTCGGATGTGTTTGAGGAGGTGAAGGGCTTGCCTTCGAAGCGGGAGATAGATTTTCGAATATATCTTGTGGATAATGCGAAACCAGTATCTTTGCCAGTACGCCACATGGCTCCACGTGAAAGGAGGGAACTCGATAAGCAAGTGAAGGAGTTGCTTGAGAAGGGGTTCATAAGACGAAGTATATCGGAGTGGGGTGCTCCAGTAGTATTTTCCATGAAGGCGGATGGGTCCCTTAGACTTTGTGTGGACTATAGAGAACTTAATAAGCTTACTAAGAAGAACAGACACTCACTGCCGAGGATTGACGATCTCTTCAATCGGTTAGTTGGCGCCTCAGTGTTTTCGCAGTTGGACTTAGCCACTGGTTTCCATCAGTTGAGAGTGGCTGAGGATAGCATTGACAAGACTGCCTTTAGGACTCCGGACGGTTTCTATGAATGGCTAGTGATGCCCTTCGGTTTGACAAACGCCCCCGCATAATTTGTTGATTTGATGAGTAGGGTGTTTAGGGAGTACCTTAACAAATTCGTGGTAGTCTTTGTAGATGACATCTTGATCTTTTCTAAGGATGAAGAAGAGCATGCCCTACATCTTAGGGAAGTGTTGGAGACCCTACGAGTGCATAACCTTAAGGCTAAATTTTCTAAGTGTCACTTCTGGAGGAAGGAAGTACGGTTCTTGGGGCACGTGGTTTCCAAAGAAGGGATAGCCGTGGATCCCGCGAAGGTGGTGGCCATCCAAGATTGGAAGGTCCCTAAAAATGCTACCGAAGTGAGAAGTTTCTTGGGGTTGGCTGGCTACTATAGGAAGTTTATTAAAGACTTCGCAAAGATATCAGCTCCATTGACACGCTTGACGAAGAAGAACCTAATTTTCACATGGGACGTAGATTGTGATGATGCGTTCCAACGTTTGAAGAGAGCTTTGACTTCAGCCCCAGTCTTAGTATTGCCAGACAGGAGTAAGCCATTTACTGTTTATACTAACGCATGTGGGACAGGACTAGGCGCAGTCTTAATGCAAGAGGGCAGAGTAATAGCCTATGGTGGAAGGCAGTTGAGAGCGCATGAGAAGAATTACCCCACACATGACCTAGAGTTGGCCGCTATCGTTTTCGCGCTTAAGTCTTGGCGTCATTATCTTCTTGGCGAAAGATTCGAATTATTCACTGACCACAAGTCTTTAAAATACCTATTCTCTCAAAAGGACTTGAACTTAAGGCAGCAAAGGTGGATGGAGTTCTTGGCGTTCTACGACTTTGAGATAGCATATACCCCTGGCAAGGGTAACGTGGTGGCTGATGCCTTAAGTAGAAAAAGATTATCCTTAAGTCCTTTGTTTGTTGAGCGGCGAAGTTTAGAGTTCATCTCTATGTTTGATTTTAGACCTTCCGTTGACTTCGTACCCGGTTTGCTAGCATCCTTGGAGGTCAGACCTACGCTTTTGGGACGGATTGGCGAGGCACAGCGAGACGACCCGCAGTTAGTTGAGTTAGTAGAAAAACTCAAAGGAGGGGAGTCATCAAGCCATCTCCGTAGGTATACCCTAGACGATAAGGGTTGGTTACGTAGGGACGGTAGACTTTGTGTACCAAAAGACGATGACCTAAGGAAGACTATTCTTGACGAAGCACATCATTCGAAGATGACCATTCATCCCGATGGGGACAAGATGTACAAAGACATGAAGAGAGTTTACTTTTGGGCCGGCATGAAGAAAGACGTGGCCGAGTATGTTGCTAGATGCTTGGTGTGCCAACAAGTTAAAGCGGAGAAAAAGAAACCCGGTGGGTTGCTTCACCCATTGGAGGTTCCACTATGGAAATGGGAAAGCATCTCGATGGATTTTGTGGATGGATTACCGCGAACGAGGAAGGGTAATACGGGGATTTGGGTTATAGTAGATAGACTTACTAAGAGCGCCCATTTTATTCCTGTGAAGAGTAAGAGGACTGCTCCATGGTTAGCTTCTGTATACGTTCGAGAGATAGTTCGTTTGCACGGTGTTCCTTCTAGCATAGTGAGCGACCGCGATCCTATTTTCACTAGCGAATTTTGGAGAAGCTTACAAGAGGCGGTAGGGACTCAGTTATGTTTGAGCACCGCATATCATCCTCAGACGGACGGCCAGACCGAGAGGGTGAATCGCATTCTAGAGGATCTTTTGAGGCTGTGTATCCTAGACTTTGGGTGTACATGGGAAGAGCATCTTCCATTGGTTGAGTTCGCATATAATAATAGCTTTCAGTCCAGCATTGGTATGGCACCATTCGAAGCTCTATATGGACGACCTTGTCGTTCACCTACATGTTGGTGGGAATCTACGGATAAGATCTTACTTGGGCCCGATATGATTAGGGAGACTTTGGAGAAGATCGACTTGATTCGAAGGAGGATGAAAGCAGCACAGGATGGGCATAAATCTTATGCGGATAAGAGGAGGACAGATCTCGAGTTTGAAGTTGGGGACATGGTCTTTGTCAAAGTGTCTCCATTACGAAACGTTGTTCGCTTTGGGTCCATTGGGAAATTAGCACCAAGGTTTGTAGGGCCATTTACTATTAAGGAGAGGATTGGACGGATGGCGTATAGAGTGGAGTTGCCCGAGAGACTTAGTGGTGTACATGACGTATTCCATGTGTCACATTTGAGGAAGTGCTTGCATGAGACCGCGGAAGTGGTAGAGCCGAGCTTGCTTAGAGAGGTGGAGATAGAGCGTGATGCGACAATTCGATGAGATCCTACGCGCATTCTTGGGTCGGAGATCAAGAGGTTGAGGAATCGAGAGGTCAGACTAGTCAAAGTGCAATGGGGAGATGATGAGAGCAACGCTACTTGGGAGACGGAAGAGAAGATGCGTTCACGATACCCTTTTCTTTTTGAGGGTATGTCCTTTAATTTCTTCTTTATCGCTTAGCTTGTACTTATCTTATCTTTAGTATATCCTCTCGCTAGTATCTTTAACCTTTAGTTAGGATAATCCTATGGTTGAAACATGTGTTTGAGACATGTTATGTATGGTGGATGCAAAGTGGATGCAAGTGTTTGCTAGTGGTTGCTCGTGGATGCATATACACACACTATTAGGCACCAGATCGGCTCAGTCACTTCATATTGCATATTGCATATATATGGATGTATTTAGTAAAATGGATGTATAATGGTTGTATTGTCATATAGTTGCTGCATTCGGGTGGATGGTTGTGCACGCATATAGAATTAATATGTATCATTAGGAATCTTTTGCATACATATTGGACGCATGGCACTATCATGAATTGCACTAAAGAGGTCGACTGAATCAGTAGACCGCCTAATTTTGCATTAGATATGACATATACACACACTGTGCATATAAACATTAAAGCATTAGAAGTCTTTTAAGGACAATGGATGCTGGTGTTTGATGGTTGAGTAGATGGACGATTAGATGGTAGGATATACATTCTTCTTGACTTGGAGATTTCGGGGACAAAATCCTTTAAGGAGGGGAGAATGTAACACCTCGTAATTTTATAACATTAAAATTCACAAATTAAAGTATACTTAATTTTTAGAAAAGAATTAAGTGAAATGGGTTGCGCAGAGAAATATATATATATATATATATTGATATATATATATATATACATAAATTAAAAAAATATATGAGAAAAAGTTCAAAACAGTGAATTGGGAGGGGAAATAACCGAACCGGCCCATTTTGAGGTCGACCCGAGCCTCGCTGGGTCGACTAGGGGTTAATCCAGGGTGTTTGGCTGTCAACCCGTGGGCCGATACGCTCAAATGCAGATTTTGCATTTGATTGGTTCTCATGGTTCAGGGTTAATCTAATGGTCCTAAATAACTTCGTACACCTATAAATACATCCTAATGCTAACCCTAAACCTAATTAAAATAGAATAGTTACCGTCATACCATCGCCATGGAAATCAATGGAGCCGCCGCCAACTAAGAAAGAAGAAAAGCAAATTCAATTCTAATTCTCTCAATCCTAAAGCAAAGCAAAACTCTCTCTTTTCTTCTCTAAATTGTGAGTATGATGATCTTAACAAGATTATTATCATTTTAATTAGATTGAGTTATGAATGGATTATGATAGATGATGTGAATTATCATATATGTTGTTGTAAACCCTTTTTGCTATCATGTATATTGTAAATCCAATGTTATGTGATGATGATATCTTATATGTTGTAAATCCTGCTATGATGATGTTATGTATGTTGAAAGTTTCTATGCTAAGTTGTGATGAATCATACATGTTAAAAAGGCCATGATGTTACCATCTATGCTAGTTAGTTCATATTAATTAAATCATCATGTTTGGGTTATGTTGATCTATATGACAAGTCACATATGCAAGTTAGATTGATTAGAAAAGTTATGAACATATGCCAAGACATCTAATATGACATCTAGAATTATGCTATGACATATGTGATATCCTATGCTAGTTCACACCATCATTATGTTGCCTAAAAACCCCATATGCAAGTTTATGTATAGATTTGGGCTATGATCATATCATATAAACAGAGACATTTAACAAGTTGACACCTTTTGATCCTTAACATGTGTAGTTTATGCAAGTTTCACCCCTATTATGATTAGATTTATTTTAATTGTCTATATGTTGTGATAATTTATCTTTGTGCTAGGTGTTAGACTATACAAGTCTAGCCTATATTATGCGTTGAATAAGCGAACGTATAAACGTGGGGTAGGGGTAATATTAAGGATTTAATATTAAAAAGTTGGGGTGCAATTGATATGATTTTGCATGCCATAAGTGGATGGCCATAATTGAGTCAATTATGGACATCATTAAAAGTTGACTTAATTAATAATTTGAATAGGGAACTATTAAAACTGGGGTAAAAGATTTTAAGTGTTAATCAATGTTTGGGACACGAGGTTGGACTCGTTTGTGACGTAAACCTGCCCGGATCCGCCCGACAAATCCAGTGGTCACAAATGTCAGCCCAATGTGAGAGGTCCTAGGTCTAAACTAAAGCATAACGGTTGTAAAGACACGAGGTTAGACTCTTTTATGGTGTAAGACTGCCCGGACCCGCCCGGCAAATCCAGCTGCCATAAATGCCAATCTAATGTGAGAGGTCTTTATGAGGTTATGGCCTGAATGAATTAAGAAATACTTAAGCAGATAAACATGTAAGGTGGGACGTGGTGGTTAAGTAGGTGCCTTGGGTGGCATGAGGAATCTAGGGGGTGCCCTTAGTGGCATGTGAAATACGATTAGTATGACTTAACCAAACACACGTGTAAATGAACATGACTAAGAGGGTTAAGTGGGATATACTAGTGACAAGCTTAGGTGGGTAGCTTGTGGGGGCCCATTTCGACCAGTATCCCAAACGTATCTTTGTGGGCTCGACCCATGTCGAGGACGGGACATGCATGCTGGGTTCGACTGTAAGAGGCCAAAACGGGGAGCGGTGGCAAGGCAAGTCCAACGGGTTTCGTATGCGTGTGTGGACCCGGGCTGGTAGGTAAGACGTTGTTGCATCGTGTAGGTATAAGCCGTGCATTCTCAAGTTGTATCGGGTTGCCACTTTAGGGGAGTGATACACCCCATTGTGGGACCAGCACGGGTATCTACGAGTAGGGAGCCGATCGAAAGTGGGTAGTGGGGTACACCTAGTGGAGATAGGGGCAGACGACACCTATGTAGTCAGCTAGGGGTACGTAGGGCTATTTATAAAGTTTCTGTGTGAAGCAAGTGAGATCAAACAATAGGGTGACTGGTGTGGTGCAGTGTAGTAATCTGCGGTGCAGTGTAGTAATCATTCGTTAGTAATTAGGTGTGCCTTTACCGTTATCCTTAACGTTATCTTAAACGCTATCTTTATCTTCCTAAGTGTTCATAGACATTTACTTGTCTTCCAGCTTATTCCTTAGTCTAGTTATTTTGATAATAGTATTGTTAGAATTATCAAACTCGCCAGACTTTATGTCTGACCCCCTCCATTTCTATCCTTTTCCCCCTCCAGGTCCTCAGGTTGGGCCCAGCTCTAGTGTAGTTTGATTGGATTGCTTCATCTCTCTTGGAAAGCTTGGACCGTTGAAGTAAAGTCCGTCTTGTTATCTTTTTAATGGCTATTTATGTAATGGGATTATGTATTTTGTTTTATGAAGATGGATATTGTACTTGGTTTTATGATGAAACAAACATGTTTAATTTCCGCTGCAATAAAATGAAGTTTTAGATTTCCAAGTACTATTTATTATCTGCCTTGTTGTAATTTTTCTGTTCTATATTCACTTATAACCTCCATGGAAGTTAATGCATTCCCTTTGTAAGTGACATTAATGGACGTGGGGTGTTACACATTGGTAGAATTTAAATGGAGATTAAGTGTCCTCTTTGTTGTCACAATGCACGTGTTGAGTTCATGAAATGAAACCAAGTGTACATTAATTAAATAATTAATATACATATATATATATATATATATATATTTCTTATATAAAACCGTGTTTTCTTCTCTGGTCAAGCTTCAGATAAAATCCTATGACTTTGTTCTTCCTCTGTTTCTCATTTTTCAATTTACAGTAAACAAAACCCACCTCCTCTTCTTCATTCAAAAATCCATATCTTCAAATCTACTCACTTCTAGCTAAATGATTAACACCAAAGTTATTCAGATCCTCAATTCAGAGTTTTAGAAATTGACGGATCCGAATTTCTTCAACAATCGAAAGAGAAATCTTAGTTTTTCAGTAAAATCAAATTTTGTGAAGGAAACTTCGGAAAATCTTTTCTCCCAAACTAGGAAGAATTAGATCACGCCGACAGCGCCATCGCGATCAGAGAAGGATGTAGTATTTTTGGTGTAAGAGTGAGGTGATTCTGTGTCGATGATTTGGAAAGTTCGAAACTAGGGTTTGTTTTTGCCGGAGATGGATGCGATGATGGTTGAATTAGAGGATGGCGTTGTGGTTAGAATGGAGAGCTTCGAAGCGGTATAAGTTGGTGGATTTCGGACTTAAAAGATGTCGATACTTTTGTTGAGACGTGCGGTTTTTCTCGAACAGCAGCTCGTGGTCTCGAGCACGGATTTTGATGGAAAGGATCAGGAGCTTGGAGAGTTGGTGTAATGGACCAAGGACGTGGAGAGAGGCTTGCGGGTGCTTTTGGATTTGAATTCGGTGTTGTTTGGGGTGTGCGCATGTGCACACGGGTGCATGTTTTAATGGGTTCTCGCGGATCGTCCAGCTCCAGTTTCGGGTTCTGTCACGGGTTTCGAACAGAGGCATTTGTGTGGGTGCCGAGTCGGTGCAGTCAAAGGAGGGAGGAAGGGAAGTTCACTGGTGGTCTCGGGTATTAGTTCGGTGGTGATTTTTGTGAGTGCATGTGCATGTTGTGCGCCATGAGTTGGGTTCCAGCAAGAATAGAAGGAGGAGAGAAGAAGGAGGGTGTGGTGGAATAGGCTTGCACGTGAAGAGCTGTTGGGTTCTTGGGCCTTGGGCCGGGGAAAATGCTAAGGGTATGATCTAATTAAAGCTTAATTAGTTTAAAAACTTTAAATATCTAGATTTCATTCGATTTTAACCCGATTAATTCGATTTTGAGTCCGTTGAAACCGTATCGGAAAATAGAATACATTGACATAGGATATTGATAATTTTGATTAAATATAAATTTATGAAAATATATAAATCCTCATGAATATAATGGCGAACATCAATGTTAATTCAACTTAATATAAATTTACAGAAATCACCGACTGCTAAATCGAAATGGGATTGGAGGCATGCTTGTAACGGTGTTAGTGTTCATGGGTTCGTCCGTCTTGGTTAGGAAGTCTTGGAGCTATTTCGGTGGGAACAATTAATTTAATCATTTATTTTAATTAGTAATGATTAAATTGTGATGTGATGATTTCTGATGATTGTTTGAATATGGATTTTATTGTGTGAATGGATGTGCATGTAATCAGACAAACACCGAACACTGAAAAGCGTTATTGACAGTAACGTTTGTGCACAGCTAAATTGTTTTTTATCGACGATGATTATTATTTATGATCATCCGATTTATATGGTTGATTTATTTTGTTTGCATGATGTACACACAATACCATGGTTGTGGAATCATGTAGATGATCAATTCGAATCTTCCTTCCATATAAATGAAGATTTATTTTCAAATATTAAAATATTATTCTTTAAAGTCAAATTTAAATTTGAAAGAGCTTTGGAAATTTAAATATAATATTTTATAGTATTATATCTGACCGCTCTAGGATGACAGAGAGGATGGTGTCTAGGCTTTGATTAGGAAATCTAGTTTCCTGCTCTCCCTGGCTATCCCTAACTGGTCCGACCGACGGAACAGTTAATTTAAAATATAATTTAAAATTTAAATTTGAATTTGTTCAAACTTAGAAACGGAATTGGAATGTAAATTAATGTCGCTTAATTGATCATTCATGAAGTTTAAATTTAAATTTAAATTAAAAAGGATTTTTGAATTCATATAGTTTTTCACTTATTTAAATTTAAATTTTATTTGGAATTTGAAATGATTTTTGGATTTAACTTAATAATCGATTTTGAAAATTTAATTACTTTAAAATTTTAAATTCAAATTCGAAAGATTTGAAGGAATTATATTTAATCGTTTATTACGCATTATGACGCGACAGTTCGTAAATATCGATTTAAACTTTCAAACGATTATAACTTGACCATTTGAAATCGGTTTGACTTGAAACAAGAAGCGTTGATTTTCAAGTATTAGCAATTTTTGAATAGAAGAGAAATTTTTGAATTTCAGCATATGATTTTCAAGTTGTGTTCAAAACAAATTTGGGAAAAGTCGCTGTATGTGTTGTTTGGCAACCATAACGGAAATTCAAAATAAAACTAGTTTTAATTTTTGAGAGAACTCAGGATAAGTTTTACTTTATTAATTTAAAGTAATTAGAAATGAATTATTGGAATTTTTAAGTGATTTGGAATATATTTGAATTAAATGGCTATTGCAGCATTTAATAACGTTCAACGTTATTATCTAAATTCCAAAGATAAACGGGTTTGGAATTTATAATGTCAACCGTTATTTAAATGGTTAAAGGATTGAAAAATGGTTCGGAAGAATTTTAAATATTTGAACTTGGAATTATATATAAATTCTAAACATTAGAATTAATAAGGGAATGAGTTGGATGGAGTTTGTGACAGATATTCGATATGTAATTCCAGAGTGGAACAAATACCATCAGAAGCATTAGAAAAAATTTACCTCAATGTTCTGATAGTGTTTGATTGAGTTGTGAATTTATATCGAATATAAGTTGATTTAACTCTATCGAACTTATGTTCGAATATAAATGGTTTGGATTATCGTATATGAAATTTTAATTCAAATAGAGATTTGGTAAATTGAACGACTTGAGGAAATGAATAAAGAAACATGAGAATTGAAAGGCGTGTTTTGAAATATAAGGTTGGTAAAGCGAATCTTTGATTTGAAATAAAGAGTTAAGATGAACCTGAATTTATGACAAATTCTAACCTTGACATTTTAAGGAATTGAAATGATTGGAAGGAAATTGAATTGAAAAGTCGTATGATCCATAACCATTGTTTATGAATACGCTTATTACTTGGAAAGACTAGGATCGGATTTAAGTCCTAAAACCATTCTAAGTAATAATACGACGCATGAAGCGAATTCAAGACATGGAATCGATAAATGAAGACCGTGGTTCTTCATAATCGAACGGACTATCTGCCGATTGGTTTCTTTGCTGAATAGCTACAGTAGAGAGATGCCCCTATTACCAGAGTGGCAGGAAGTCCGAATGTGTTGGGAGAACTTTCGGATTTCATTCCGTTCAGACCCAAGACAGACGTGTATGGATGGTGTGTCTGACATTGAAATTGACCGCATAGCACTGATTTCCTTTAATATATATCGGATTTGTGGCAATATATTATCCTCATCTCTAAGTCATATGAACGTAGGGGGTATGCATTGATTGAAATTAGTGATATGTTGTGAATTGTCAATGTGGCATACCCGAGTTATGAAACAAGCTAGTGATGAACAAAGCATGGCTTATCGAAGCATAGCTTTGTGTATGATGTGACATCGACAAACCTCACACCCCGGATTGATGAGAAACTGGCGGTTAGGTTTTATACTTATATATGAATTGATGATGAAGCTGCAGCAGTGGGAAACCACTAATGAACTTGGGAAAGTTGGGTACGTTCGTGGGGCCGTGTCTGGTCGAAAACCGTTGATCTGCCCTGAGATGTGTAGTTGGTGTCTGTGATGGGCGAAAAAGCCGTGAGGCACTTCGTTTTGCATCCCTGATTGATCTTTCGTGTCAGGAATCATCAAGTTGGAAATCTAATCTCCAATACGAGCCATACAGTTTTGGTTTGTATATATATGGTGACATAATATTATGGGTATTATGCCGTCTAGGATTAATACATTTATTTGCGAAATGGTTTTCCACACTATATGATAGTATTGAAAAGAGGATTTTCACGTATGAAAGCATGTTTGGTTATCATAAGATAAAACTTGCTCATCTGGTGTGCGCTTGCATTGTGTGATATGGGACGAGCTTATGATAGCTTCATTTTATAAAGTCATTGCGTATTCATATGCACGGGCATTCACATGGAGAAAACCCGTTCCGCGTTAGCGGCATGGTCTGGTGTATTTCCCAACTTTAAAATAAACCTTAAAGCAACCATTTTATGTTCTCACACCAGTCTCATGACTGACCTGGAGTTTATTATTCCTTCCTAAACTCTGGGTGCCCATTTATTTTTACACGGGCAGCTAGTAGTTTAGTTTGCAGTTATTTTTGTTGGAGCGAAGTTCGGAGCGCTTTCTGAGTTGGAGCCTTGCTAGGGTTGAAGCTTCCACTGTGTTCTTTTCTTCCGCTGAGAGTATATTTATATTTTTCTTCCACTGTATGTTTATGTTGTAACTCTGATATTCATGTAACTCTGATGTAATATTGTTTTTGAGCAATGAAAGGTTCTGTTATATTGTTCAATATATGTATGTACCCATTACAATTCGTCTTTATGAACGGTTTAAGTTGGTTTAATTACCGGCGAGAACCGGGCGAAAGGTCGGGTCGTTACAACAATTGTCGTTCTTAACCAAATACCCCCATTCCGGATACAATGAGATATGTTTTGGAAGCCAATTCTATTGTTTTGATCAGTTTTTATCAAAATTAAAATATAAATTAATATAACAGTCAATATTGAATTTGAACGTACATTTTTAATTTATCGGGGCCACATACTGACTCTAAAAATTCCTGAAAAATAAATCTAACTATGTTTTGACGATATGGTCCTAACAAAATTAATTTCGTCGAATTTGGAGACCGTTTGAAAAATGGCCATTTTCTGGTCGATCCAAATTGACTGAAATTGACAAAACACATTTTCTTTTGCCACACTCACATATTAGTTCCAAAAATTATGAAAATTGGAATCTAAGAATAATTTGACACTCCAGATCCAACAAAAGTGATTTCGTCGAAAACGGTGGTCTTTTGCAAAATGGCTATTTATACGGGCTATATATTATATTAAAGTGAAAATTAGGCACACATCCCTAAAACGAAACTTAATTAGGCTCACATCCGGTCCAACTTTTCATGTAAACTAGGTCCCTTTTTTTCGAAAATAGGTAAAAAAAAATATAAGAAAAATCACGAAAATTCATTATTAAATAAGACATGTTCATGCCAAAAAATTCAGGTCGAAAAACAATCAAAAACCACGTCAAAACCAAAAATAACACAAAATCAGCGAAACAACAGGTTTTTGCATCAAAAGATGCACCTATTCGTAAATAGTTGCATACATTCATGCTAATATTTCAGTGTTGCGCCAAACTGCAGTATAAATACATACACGTATGCAGCTAAACAGCATTACACGCATCCTTTTGTGCATATATTCAAATTTAACCTGTTTTAGCAAGCATTTGCCGTTTTTAGACATTTTTGCACACATTTATGCTCTTGTACATAATACATGCATGCATTCATGCTTATTGTAATGGCGCGTTTTGTTAGCTGTCGAATAATTAATTTATTTAATGATTTATATATCGATTTGGCGATATCGATAACTTAAAGTACAACGTTCGAACTTATAATTTATAATTATAATTAAAACGAACCTGAAACGTCGCGGCAGTTCGCAATTTGGCGATTCGAACTTCAACTGAATGTACAGGATTCGTTTTAAGCCGGATTTCTGTGAAACAAGAAATGTATGGAGCTGGTGGAGTATATCTTTCTAGTGGAAGAGAAAAATCAGGATTTCGTCGTGTAGATTTTGATTCACGTCCAAATCAAATTTTAAAATAGTCGCTATATAATCGTTTATCGACCATAACGGTTTATTCGATATAACTAGAGATCGGGTTTGAATTTAGACAAGGTTCTTTTGGGACATAACGATAATTTAATTCTTAGAATTTTTCAGTAATTTTTAATTAATTAAATAAGCCACTTTTTATTTGGAGTATTTGGCACCATGTATCAACATTTTGAGGTTTCACAATATGAGTTAATCTACCGGTATTATTATATTTTCAGGATCGCGGCACCTCACTGAACAGAACTGTATTATTATCTCAGTCTGCAACACTTATATATGAGTATAACCGTACATAGTGGGGTGGTCAACTTTTTGAAAACTTTAAAATAAATATCCTAAGTCATTTTTGGGACCAAAAAGGATCCACGCATCCTCTATTTCAACCGCAGAAATTAGTGTTTCTCAATCGAAGATGTGGCCTTCAATAATCAAATCAAAACAAAATGATATAAACCATTCCAACCTAATACTAATAGCCGCCACTCCCTCCTCATCTTTCCAGCAAAGTAGAATCTCGAACCCAAAAATGAAAACCGAATCCCTTTAAATCAATAAGATAAGTAACACAAAAATATCCTAGCTACTTTCTCTGATCAGAAGGAATCCACGCCACCTCCTTTTCTAACCGCACACTAACAGATTAAAACGCAAGGACCACATCCCATTCATCAAACAAAAAAAAAAGAAATAATTACAAATAGATGCTTGGGTGGCCAAACGTTGGCAGTAGGAGGTGGCGAACACGATGACCTCGGGAAGGAAGATGCCGGTTAGCAAACATATATACTGGAGGAAGAAGGTACTACATACAGTCGAAGGAAGAACAGTTTCAGAAACTTGAAAGAAAAGTTGGTGTACATGTAGTTTTTGGTTTGGGGTTGGCCGAGGCAGTCTCAAGACGAGAGTGATGGAGGAGGGTGACCAGATCTGAATGCGTCAGAGGTAAGCTCTGTGCAAGTTGATGGTTGGTATCATGGTATGAACGTGAGAGCAAGGAGGGTCAAATGCATGGGTGTGTGTACTGGTTATTGGAGACGCATGAAGGAACAGATGGAACAAAACATAATTCCATTCTTGTATCCAGTTCCTTTTGTCTTGGTACGTGAGGAGTGAGCAAGCAATGAGTACTGGAGCATACTATTTTAAATACTGGCGTTGGGAAGTATGTGTGTTGTGTACGAATGGAGGACGTGGGATCAAATAAGGGGGGGACTCGCATATTGTTTCTTTGTAGCGGAATACATATGTTTTTGGGGAAGGAGATTTCATGTATGGGATGTAGGAGGGGTCCAACGCAAGTTTTAACGTGAGCATAAGGGTCAGAATATAGGGATGGTGGAACTTGCGTGATTTATCACGAAGTAAGGGACAACAACGCTTTCAGGTGTTTACATAATGGCGTATTGGATTCCAAGGAGCTGCTGAAGCTTAAGTCGGTGGAAGAAGATTAATATGTGCAGTCTGGGCCTTCACGGGAAAGATGGGCCGATGTTAAAGGTGAATCAGGCAAAACAAGATCCGTTGGGATCGTATGGACGGTGGCTACACCATGGAACTAACGGGAAGCGAACTGGAACTCGTTACAATTTATGGCGAAATAAATTGTCCGTCGCAATCAAATAACGCAAACCGTTATTTGACGGTTAACGCGCCAATGTGAGTAAATCTCACTAACTCTGAACAGTTTATAATTTCATGTTGCATTGTTAGAACTGTTAAAATTGTCTGTTTGACTGTGTGTTGATTGGTTGATTGAACTGCTAGTCAGTTAGTTAAATTTCTATATTGATTCTGTTTAACAGAATACATCATATGGAACTGAAAGTGATGTTATCTATATTGTCTAACATCTGTGATGCAGGGAAACAGGTTGGAGGAATCCAACTGGATTCCTCAACAGTTATTTTTACTGTAATTTATGTATTGTGATATATAAATGTGATATATATAATCTATTGTGATTATGTGTGGTTGGACGATATTCATCGTTGTTAGATGATGTGTTAAAAACCATAAGAAATACCAGGATATAGAAAAGAGATTTTCAAACTATAATTTGAAAATAATTTATTTATATAAAATCGATGGATTTTATATTTTAAAGAAAAGGTGATTTTGAGTATAAAGGGAAATATTGGGTAATCAAGTATAAAGGAGAAATATTTGTTAATCGAGTATAAAGGATTAAACAAAGTAATTGGATAGGTTGACCAAAGCAAGTTAGTCGAGTTAAACAAAGTAAATTAGTTAAGTTAAGCTAAGCGGTGAATCAAAGTGAATTTGTTTAGTTAAACTAAATGATTAATCGATGTGAATTAGTTAAGTTAAACTAAAGGATTAATCGATGTGAATTAGTTAAGTTAAACTAAGTGGATTAGTTCAGTTAATCGAGACGAGTTAACCAGTTAGGGTTGATCAGTTAGAGGTGACCAGTTGAGTTAACCAGTTAAAGTTTACCAGTCAAAGATAAACAGTTAGAGTTGACCAGTTAAAGTTGACCAGTTAAAGCTGACCAGTTAAAGTTGACCAGTTAGAGTTGAGCAGTTAGAGTTACTCAGTTAGAGTTGACCAGTTAGAGTTGACCAGTTAGAGTTATCCAAGTGGAGTTAATCGAGTAGAGTTGCCGAATATCACTTATTCGAAGTAGAGTTATCGAATATAGTGTATTCGAGGGAGGAGTAATCGAATATAGTTTATTTGAGTGGAGAAATCAAATGTTATTCATTTGAGAAGAGTTACCGAATATTATTTATTCGAAGAGTAGTTATCGAATATTGGTTATTCGAAGTTAGTTAATCCAAAGGAGTTATTTGAAGTTAGTTAATCCAAAGGAGTTATTCGAAGTTAGTTAATCCAAAGGAGTTATTCGAAGTTAGTTAATCCAAAGGAATTATTCGAAGTTAGCTAATCCAAAGGAGTTATTCGAAGTTAGTTAATCCAAAGGAGTTAGTCGAAGAGTTAATCGAATATAGTTATTCGAAAGAAGGTGTTAATCGAATATAGTTATTCGAGTAAAGTAAAAAGAGTTAATCGAATTTAGTTATTCGAAATGAGTTATTCAAATTAGATATTTGAATAGAGTTAAACACATTAGAGTTATTCGAATTAGTTATCCGAATAGAGTTAAACACATTAGAGTTATTCGAATTAGTTATTCGAATAGAGTTAAACACGTTAGAGTTAATTGAATATTAGTAATTCAATTTGAGTTAATCGAATGTAGTTTTTCGAGAAGAGTTAAATCGAATTTAGTTATTCGAAAAGAGTTAATCAATTTGAGTTAAGTTAATCGATTTGAATTAAGTTGAATCGAAATGGAGTAAATCGATTAGAATTAAGTTAATCGAGTTAGAGTAAATCGAATATTAGTTATTCGAAGGTAAGTTATTCGAATTAGTTATTCGAAGGGGTAAATCAATTAAGTTATTCGAATGAGTTATTCGAAGGAGTAAATCAAATTTAGTTAATCGATTAGAGTTGAGTTAATCGATTTGGGTTAAGGTAAGTTATCGAGTTAAGATTTATCGAGTTAAGTAATCGAGTTAAGTAATCGAGTTGAGATAATCGAGTTAAGAAAATCAAGTTGAGTTTATCGAATAAGTTATTCGATAAGAGTAAATCCATTTAAGTTAAATCGGATGTTAGTTATTCGATAAGAATTGACACATTTAAGAAAATCGAATATTTGTTATTCGATAGGAGTTAATCGAAATAGAGTTTATCGAATATCAGTTATTAAAAAGGAAGAGTTAATCGAATAGAGATTACTCGAAAGAGAGTAATACGTCGAATTCAATTATATCGAATTCGGGAAAGTACTATTTACCTTCCGGGTTTTAAATCAAGGTTTAGTTATTGATTTAGAAATTAGGTGTCCGTTTAATTATTCGAGTTAGGAGATAAAGTTATAATTCAGGTTAGATATTGTAGAAGTAGGAATTATAACGTTATAGTTATAATCAAACGTTGTCATATAAGAAGTAGATTCGTAACCTAAATCCGAGAATTTGCGTAAAACAGATGATTGGACAAAGTGAGTGACGAGCTTCATCTATTTCACAGTAAAGGACGTTGTTAAATTAAGGTCTGAGAGGTAATTATACCCCAACTTGATTGACTTCAGAATTGACAAAGGAATAGTTGTGGTTCGATAGAAAAGGTTGATTTGAAATATAGTTTAGTAATAAGCGATTAATGGATTAAGTGTAACGATGTTTTATACAACGTTCATTGGAAATCCGTAAATGAGTTTTGGAAACGTTTTCCAAATATAGTCAGATATGTTTTCTAAACATAGAAAATGAAATGTTTTCATGATAAGAATTTAAGAAATAGAGTTAAGCAAATTCAGAAACTGACTGGAGAGGGTAAGTTGAACGGTTTTCTAAGTGACGACCTGATGTTGGTTTCGACCTTCCGGACTGATACTTAGAGAATTGTTCTCATACTAGTTACAGTTAGGGACTGATAGTTGGTGATGTGAAAATAAGCTATGGAAATGTTTTCCATTGATTAATAACATATATTTTCTAAATATATGAAATAAGGAAATATGAACATATGATGATTGATCGATCGAATTTCCATTTCGAAATAAGATCATTGTTTGTACACCGACATGTTTTTCATTTGATAGTTGAATCACAGACTATCAAAGTTTTGACCCTATTTACGTTGTAAATATGGAGAGACCGGTTGGATTATTATCCGAAGAACCACTCCGTATTAGCATAAGCGTTGCGAATCAAGTACGCTGAAGATAATTGAAGACGGAGTGAAGTGCAAGGGCTATTGTGAAAAGCCTAGGTAGGATGGATTCACTGAATAGTGCCTTCGGTTTGTCCAGTCCCAGGGCAACGTATATGGAAGAAGGTCTGACAGAGTATATCCAATGGATCGCGTAAGTTGATCTGTTCAAACGTATTCACGTTTGGTGGCGGAGGAATTCGTTTCTCTTAGCTGTATACCCGTGTTATTTTTGGATAAGTCAATTTGTGATTTGGCGGGTATGACGATGTGGCATTCAAAGTAAATGGTGATCAGATGTTCTGAAGATAGACGTAGCTTCTAGCCTCACACCGGGAAGTAACAAAAGTTGGGCTAGGCAGCATGGCTAGTTGGGTCATCCCCAAGCAGGGTGTATTGTCACCGATCTAGGGAATATCCATATTTATACTTCTTTTTGATTCTGTATCTTCGGATGACGGTTTGATGGCCTATAACCGTGGTGGCAATATATTCGCGACACTCAAGCTAAATGAGTGAGCGGTCATGTGTGGCCGGGTTGCAAGACGTTCTTGTTGAACCCTGAGTGTATCACCTCTAGAGTACACTATTCAGAAGGTGCTCCCATACCTTGTCTGTTGGAATCCATTTTCCGATAAGCGCCCTGCGGTTTATGATTTTATACTATGTATGTAGAACGTGAGATGCAAGCGTTTCTGCTAGATTGATACCTATTTGTACTTAGACATTATTATAATATCACAATGATATGCTTGTCAAAGTTGTTCAGATACTCATAAGGGAAAAACCCGTTCCGTATTCACGGCGTGGTCTTATGAGATATCCTATACCTGTTTTAAACTATTTTACTCATACCAGTCCCATGACTGACCCGGAGTTTACTTTGTTGTTTTCCCTAAACTCTTGGGTGCCTAAATTTGTACGGGTAGTCAAGTAGTCGGGATTTACAGATATGCTTGGAGGGCTTGGAGCAGGAGGCTGCAAGATTCTATAGCTATAGTTATTCCCGCTGTGTTGTAAGTGTTGTACTCTGATAAGTGCTATTGTATATATATAACTGTTTACTTCAAAGCTATGTTATATATTATATGTTATTCGTTCCGCTGTGAGATTCGTGTTACTCTGATGATTCTGATGTTCTTCTTCTTCTTCTATTCTATTAGTTCTATCTTTTCTTTCTCACCTTCTAAATTCTTTCACTAACGTCTCGGAATTTCCGACTCTCGAGGAGTCGGAAATTTCCAGCCGTTACAGTTGGTATCAGAGCTTAAGGTTAAGTGATTACCTTGGCTCTATGGCATAACTCGATAGAGATGGGATTACTAATACCCTAGATTGAGTTTGAGTGTATATATATGAGCGCGTAATTGTTATTCAATATAAATTGGTTTTATATTGTGGAGACTCATTGGTTGAGTGGCTTATGAATTCTGGTCGATCAGTTGATCCACTGTATCGATAAGGTTTACTAAACACTCGAATACGATGAACCGTCATGGTATGTTTTGAAAGAGGGTAAATGAAATAATTTTTCCCAAAATATATTTGTTTATAGAAGAAATATATATCTTGAAATTATTATAGTATATTGATTGTGTTGGTGGTTATTATAATCGAATAAGATTATAAAAGGGTGAAATGGTTATAAATGACCAATCAGAATTCATATAAGTAAAGTATATGAAATAAGATGAATTAAATATGAATTTAAATCAGATTTGGAATTAAAATAAGGAAATTTTAAGTTCCTGGGAGATTTTGAAATGTTTTCAAAATGGAAGTATTTAGTAATGGTTTTGAAAATAATATAGTATTGAAATCACTTGGGTCGCTGGAAAATAATTCCGATGATGACTGCGCAGTATCATCGGTGTGATTTTCGAGTTCTAAGTGGTGAATTGCTACCAAAGATTTTATTTTGAATTATTTTGAGGAAACAAGTTGTATAGAAAATTCAAAGGCTTTGAATTGGCAGTATGATTTCGAATTGATTTGAAATTTACCTAGGAATTTAAGTTCTAGAAATTAAAATTTAACTTGTGAAGTTAATTCGAATGGGATGTTAAAAATAAATTGAAATTTAACTTGAACCAAGTTAAATAAAATTGAATTGGATTAGAGATGATCTAGAATGGAACCAAATTGATAAGTCAATAATTTGGAATTTGATATTGGAGTTCGAATGAAATTCGATTTGGATTTGAGGATATGAACTGATTGGAGATCAATTGGAATGGATAACATTGGTATATGTTGAAGTGGTAGCAGATGAAAGGGATAGAGTTAAATGCCCGACAAAAAGGTACAAGTTTATATCATATATCAGTTTAGATTTTATGAGCCGAATTGGCAAGCCGCTTGGCTATTTTGATTTCCTTTTGGATTGGAGGAGTCCTAGAGAGGGGAGTTGTGGTTTGACGTATTGAGCCGTACAAAGGAGGTTATGGCGAAATTTTTCGAAAATTTAAGGTGTTAGAAAATTTTCAGAATTTTTGAAAATTTTAGTTGGTCGGAAATGAATTTATAAATTAATTAAAATTAAATGGGTCCAGTCGAAACTGAAATTTAGAGGTAAAACGATTTTTAAATCTAGTTAGTAGAGTTAGTAGCATTTTTCTAACTTAGCAATTTCGAGGACGAAATTATTTTAAGGGGGGAAGTCTGTAATGGCGCGTTTTGTTAGCTGTCGAATAATTAATTTATTTAATGATTTATATATCGATTTGGCGATATCGATAACTTAAAGTACAACGTTCGAACTTATAATTTATAATTATAATTAAAACGAACCTGAAACGTCGCGGCAGTTCGCAATTTGGCGATTCGAACTTCAACTGAATGTACAGGATTCGTTTTAAGCCGGATTTCTGTGAAACAAGAAATGTATGGAGCTGGTGGAGTATATCTTTCTAGTGGAAGAGAAAAATCAGGATTTCGTCGTGTAGATTTTGATTCACGTCCAAATCAAATTTTAAAATAGTCGCTATATAATAGTTTATCGACCATAACGGTTTATTCGATATAACTAGAGATCGGGTTTGAATTTAGACAAGGTTCTTTTTGGACATAACGATAATTTAATTCTTAGAATTTTTCAGTAATTTTTAATTAATTAAATAAGCCACTTTTTATTTGGAGTATTTGGCACCATGTATCAACATTTTGAGGTTTCACAATATGAGTTAATCTACCGGTATTATTATATTTTCAGGATCGCGGCACCTCACTGAACAGAACTGTATTATTATCTCAGTCTGCAACACTTATATATCAGTATAACCGTACATAGTGGGGTGGTCAACTTTTTGAAAACTTTAAAATAAATATCCTAAGTCATTTTTGGGACCAAAAAGGATCCACGCATCCTCTATTTCAACCGCAGAAATTAGTGTTTCTCAATCGAAGATGTGGCCTTCAATAATCAAATCAAAACAAAATGATATAAACCATTCCAACCTAATACTAATAGCCGCCACTCCCTCCTCATCTTTCCAGTAAAGTAGAATCTCGAACCCAAAAATGAAAACCGAATCCCTTTAAATCAATAAGATAAGTAACACAAAAATATCCTAGCTACTTTCTCTGATCAGAAGGAATCCACGCCACCTCCTTTTCTAACTGCACACTAACAGATTAAAACGCAAGGACCACATCCCATTCATCAAACAAAAAAAAAAGAAATAATTACAAATAGATGCTTGGGTGGCCAAACGTTGGCAGTAGGAGGTGGCGAACACGATGACCTCGGGAAGGAAGATGTCGGTTAGCAAACATATATACTGGAGGAAGAAGGTACTACATACAGTCGAAGGAAGAACAGTTTCAGAAACTTGAAAGAAAAGTTGGTGTACATGTAGTTTTTGGTTTGGGGTTGGCCGAGGCAGTCTCAAGACGAGAGTGATGGAGGAGGGTGACCAGATCTGAATGCGTCAGAGGTAAGCTCTGTGCAAGTTGATGGTTGGTATCATGGTATGAACGTGAGAGCAAGGAGGGTCAAATGCATGGGTGTGTGTACTGGTTATTGGAGACGCATGAAGGAACAGATGGAACAAAACATAATTCCATTCTTGTATCCAGTTCCTTTTGTCTTGGTACGTGAGGAGTGAGCAAGCAATGAGTACTGGAGCATACTATTTTAAATACTGGCATTGGGAAGTATGTGTGTTGTGTACGAATGGAGGACGTGGGATCAAATAAGGGGGGGACTCGCATATTGTTTCTTTGGAGCGGAATACATATGTTTTTGGGGAAGGAGATTTCATGTATGGGATGTAGGAGGGGTCCAACGCAAGTTTTAACGTGAGCATAAGGGTCAGAATATAGGGATGGTGGAACTTGCGTGATTTATCACAAAGTAAGGGACAACAACGCTTTCAGGTGTTTACATAATGGCGTATTGGATTCCAAGGAGCTGCTGAAGCTTAAGTCGGTGGAAGAAGATTAATATGTGCAGTCTGGGCCTTCACGGGAAAGATGGGCCGATGTTAAAGGTGAATCAGGCAAAACAAGATCCGTTGGGATCGTATGGACGGTGGCTACACCATGGAACTAACGGGAAGCGAACTGGAACTCGTTACAATTTATGGCGAAATAAATTGTCCGTCGCAATCAAATAACGCAAACCGTTATTTGACGGTTAACGCGCCAATGTGAGTAAATCTCACTAACTCTGAACAGTTTATAATTTCATGTTGCATTGTTAGAACTGTTAAAATTGTCTGTTTGACTGTGTGTTGATTGGTTGATTGAACTGCTAGTCAGTTAGTTAAATTTCTATATTGATTCTGTTTAACAGAATACATCATATGGAACTGAAAGTGATGTTATCTATATTGTCTAACATCTGTGATGCAGGGAAACAGGTTGGAGGAATCCAACTGGATTCCTCAACAGTTATTTTTACTGTAATTTATGTATTGTGATATATAAATGTGATATATATAATCTATTGTGATTATGTGTGGTTGGACGATATTCATCGTTGTTAGATGATGTGTTAAAAACCATAAGAAATACCGGGATATAGAAAAGAGATTTTCAAACTATAATTTGAAAATAATTTATTTATATAAAATCGATGGATTTTATATTTTAAAGAAAAGGTGATTTTGAGTATAAAGGGAAATATTGGGTAATCAAGTATAAAGGAGAAATATTTGTTAATCGAGTATAAAGGATTAAACAAAGTAATTGGATAGGTTGACCAAAGCAAGTTAGTCGAGTTAAACAAAGTAAATTAGTTAAGTTAAGCTAAGCGGTGAATCAAAGTGAATTTGTTAAGTTAAACTAAATGATTAATCGATGTGAATTAGTTAAGTTAAACTAAAGGATTAATCGATGTGAATTAGTTAAGTTAAACTAAGTGGATTAGTTCAGTTAATCGAGACGAGTTAACCAGTTAGGGTTGATCAGTTAGAGGTGACCAGTTGAGTTAACCAGTTAAAGTTTACCAGTCAAAGATAAACAGTTAGAGTTGACCAGTTAAAGTTGACCAGTTAAAGTTGACCAGTTAAAGTTGACCAGTTAGAGTTGAGCAGTTAGAGTTACTCAGTTAGAGTTGACCAGTTAGAGTTGACCAGTTAGAGTTATCCAAATGGAGTTAATCGAGTAGAGTTGCCGAATATCACTTATTCGAAGTAGAGTTATCGAATATAGTGTATTCGAGGGAGGAGTAATCGAATATAGTTTATTCGAGTGGAGAAATCAAATGTTATTCATTTGAGAATAGTTACCGAATATTATTTATTCGAAGAGTAGTTATCGAATATTGGTTATTCGAAGTTAGTTAATCCAAAGGAGTTATTCGAAGTTAGTTAATCCAAAGGAGTTATTCGAAGTTAGTTAATCCAAAGGAGTTATTCGAAGTTAGTTAATCCAAAGGAATTATTCGAAATTAGCTAATCCAAAGGAGTTATTCGAAGTTAGTTAATCCAAAGGAGTTAGTCGAAGAGTTAATCGAATATAGTTATTCGAAAGAAGGTGTTAATCGAATATAGTTATTCAAGTAAAGTAAAAAGAGTTAATCGAATTTAGTTATTCGAAATGAGTTATTCGAATTAGATATTTGAATAGAGTTAAACACATTAGAGTTATTCGAATTAGTTATCCGAATAGAGTTAAACACATTAGAGTTATTCGAATTAGTTATTCGAATAGAGTTAAACACGTAAGAGTTAATTGAATATTAGTAATTCAATTTGAGTTAATCGAATGTAGTTATTCGAGAAGAGTTAAATCGAATTTAGTTATTCGAAAAGAGTTAATCAATTTGAGTTAAGTTAATCGATTTGAATTAAGTTGAATCGAAATGGAGTAAATCGATTAGAATTAAGTTAATCGAGTTAGAGTAAATCGAATATTAGTTATTCGAAGGTAAGTTATTCGAATTAGTTATTCGAAGGGGTAAATCAATTAAGTTATTCGAATGAGTTATTCGAAGGAGTAAATCAAATTTAGTTAATCGATTAGAGTTGAGTTAATCGATTTGGGTTAAGGTAAGTTATCGAGTTAAGATTTATCGAGTTAAGTAATCGAGTTAAGTAATCGAGTTGAGATAATCGAGTTAAGAAAATCAAGTTGAGTTTATCGAATAAGTTATTCGATAAGAGTAAATCCATTTAAGTTAAATCGGATGTTAGTTATTCGATAAGAATTGACACATTTAAGAAAATCGAATATTTGTTATTCGATAGGAGTTAATCGAAATAGAGTTTATCGAATATCAGTTATTAAAAAGGAAGAGTTAATCGAATAGAGATTACTCGAAAGAGAGTAATACGTCGAATTCAATTATATCGAATTCGGGAAAGTACTATTTACCTTCCGGGTTTTAAATCAAGGTTTAGTTATTGATTTAGAAATTAGGTGTCCGTTTAATTATTCGAGTTAGGAGATAAAGTTATAATTCAGGTTAGATATTGTAGAAGTAGGAATTATAACGTTATAGTTATAATCAAACGTTGTCATATAAGAAGTAGATTCGTAACCTAAATCCGAGAATTTGCGTAAAACAGATGATTGGACAAAGTGAGTGACGAGCTTCATCTATTTCACAGTAAAGGACGTTGTTAAATTAAGGTCTGAGAGGTAATTATACCCCAACTTGATTGACTTCAGAATTGACAAAGGAATAGTTGTGGTTCGATAGAAAAGGTTGATTTGAAATATAGTTTAGTAATAAGCGATTAATGGATTAAGCGTAACGATGTTTTATACAACGTTCATTGGAAATCCGTAAATGAGTTTTGGAAACGTTTTCCAAATATAGTCAGATATGTTTTCTAAACATAGAAAATGAAATGTTTTCATGATAAGAATTTAAGAAATAGAGTTAAGCAAATTCAGAAACTGACTGGAGAGGGTAAGTTGAACGGTTTTCTAAGTGACGACCTGATGTTGGTTTCGACCTTCCGGACTGATACTTAGAGAATTGTTCTCATACTAGTTACAGTTAGGGACTGATAGTTGCGAAATAATAGTGATGTGAAAATAAGCTATGGAAATGTTTTCCATTGATTAATAACATATATTTTCTAAATATATGAAATAAGGAAATATGAACATATGATGATTGATCGATCGAATTTCCATTTCGAAATAAGATCATTGTTTGTACACCGACATGTTTTTCATTTGATAGTTGAATCACAGACTATCAAAGTTTTGACCCTATTTACGTTGTAAATATGGAGAGACCGGTTGGATTATTATCCGAAGAACCACTCCGTATTAGCATAAGCGTTGCGAATCAAGTACGCTGAAGATAATTGAAGACGGAGTGAAGTGCAAGGGCTATTGTGAAAAGCCTAGGTAGGATGGATTCACTGAATAGTGCCTTCGGTTTGTCCAGTCCCAGGGCAACGTATATGGAAGAAGGTCTGACAGAGTATATCCAATGGATCGCGTAAGTTGATCTGTTCAAACGTATTCACGTTTGGTGGCGGAGGAATTCGTTTCTCTTAGCTGTATACCCGTGTTATTTTTGGATAAGTCAATTTGTGATTTGGCAGGTATGACGATGTGGCATTCAAAGTAAATGGTGATCAGATGTTCTGAAGATAGACGTAGCTTCTAGCCTCACACCGGGAAGTAACAAAAGTTGGGCTAGGCAGCATGGCTAGTTGGGTCATCCCCAAGCAGGGTGTATTGTCACCGATCTAGGGAATATCCATATTTATACTTCTTTTTGATTCTGTATCTTCGGATGACGGTTTGATGGCCTATAACCGTGGTGGCAATATATTCGCGACACTCAAGCTAAATGAGTGAGCGGTCATGTGTGGCCGGGTTGCAAGACGTTCTTGTTGAACCCTGAGTGTATCACCTCTAGAGTACACTATTCAGAAGGTGCTCCCATACCTTGTCTGTTGGAATCCATTTTCCGATAAGCGCCCTGCGGTTTATGATTTTATACTATGTATGTAGAACGTGAGATGCAAGCGTTTCTGCTAGATTGATACCTATTTGTACTTAGACATTATTATAATATCACAATGATATGCTTGTCAAAGTTGTTCAGATACTCATAAGGGAAAAACCCGTTCCGTATTCACGGCGTGGTCTTATGAGATATCCTATACCTGTTTTAAACTATTTTACTCATACCAGTCCCATGACTGACCCGGAGTTTACTTTGTTGTTTTCCCTAAACTCTTGGGTGCCTAAATTTGTACGGGTAGTCAAGTAGTCGGGATTTACAGATATGCTTGGAGGGCTTGGAGCAGGAGGCTGCAAGATTCTATAGCTATAGTTATTCCCGCTGTGTTGTAAGTGTTGTACTCTGATAAGTGCTATTGTATATATATAACTGTTTACTTCAAAGCTATGTTATATATTATATGTTATTCGTTCCGCTGTGAGATTCTTGTTACTCTGATGATTCTGATGTTCTTCTTCTTCTTCTATTCTATTAGTTCTATCTTTTCTTTCTCACCTTCTAAATTCTTTCACTAACGTCTCGGAATTTCCGACTCTCGTGGAGTCGGAAATTTCCAGCCGTTACACTTATATTCAGAAGTTTCGTCCCTTTTAAGTTTGTTGCACACATGCATGCATATATACAGAATAGTTGCATTCATGTATTCAACTTTTCGTAATACGTGAATCTCAGTTCAACATCCCTTTTATTTTTTTTGCACACATGCATGCATATATACAGAATAGTTACATTCATGTATGCAACTTTTAGTTACACGTGAATCTCAGTTCAACTTCGTATGCATACATGTATGCAGTTATTTGCTAATAGTTGCATACATGTATGCGTATATTGGTCCAGATTTTCAACATAAATACACTATATGAATATTCATATATGTATGCTACTATAGGCAATAGTTGCATAGAAGTATGCAATGCTTCTTGGAATATTTCCTTTTTTTTAGTGGCTGGAGCATTTTTTTCCACTCAGAATAGGGAAAAGGCGAAGGCGGATGTGGCAGGAAGCGGATGGGATAAAAAATTATGGGCGGCATCTGATTTTAGGGACCGGAAACGTATGTGAAAGTTTGGGTGGACATGGCTTTAATTTTAAACTTAAATAAGGACGTGAGGCAAAAGCACCCTATATTATATATATATATATATATATATATATATATATATAAATTATTTAGCGACTTTTCTGAATATTCAACTGGCCATAACTTTTGATTCCCACTATGAAATTTCAATTTTTCAGATTCGTTGGAAAGATATTATTAAAAAGATTTAATTATTTGTGGTTTCACTAAAATTCGATTTATTTTGAATCCTGTATATTCAGTAAAAGTTCAAATTCAAAATTTCAATCTGCCGCACTATTTCTAACTCCTTTTAAAATTAAAATAAATATATTCATTTGAACTTTGATTTAAATAAATTTTTAATTGTTATTATTTAAAATAAACTATTTCAACGATTCAAAATTCAGTAAAATAGCCAAAATAAATTTTTTAAATTGGCTCTAATTTTCCGGGTTGTTACAGTTCTGTTGATTTATTTTCCATCCGTTTTCGTATTTCGTCCGTAACTTTTTCTTATGAACTTCGTTCACGTAGCTCCAAACATGAAAATTCACCGAAATTCCACCACAAATGTAAGTTTCATGGTCAAATTCCATCATTTGCGAAAATTCCATTTTCAAACTCTAATTAAATAACTAAATTAACTATTGCCAAAATTTCGGATTGTTACAAGCTTGATGCCATAAATTGGCATAATTAATACAAGTGTTACTGTTTATTTCATCTTGTTTGTTAATTACATGCCTTTAACAAAAATAAAGTTAAAAAAGAGTATAATAAATATTTACTTCATCTTTTTATATTTTCTTTAATTATGATAGACTTTTTAATGCTTTTTGTTTTATGAAAAATATCGAAATTTATTTCTTCATTTTTTTCATTATTGTTGGATTGATTATGATGTTCCAACTACTCCATTTTGAAGTCACAAGTATTGAAAGCTAAAGAAAAATTTATTTTCAAACTAAATAACATCTGTGATTTATCTTAAATAAAATGCATTTGAACCACCGACAGTGCAAACTTGATTAAAAGGATGGAACATGATTGTAAACTTGTTTAAAGTCGGTCTAGCCTATACTTACAACGTGATCCAAGTTATAAAAGGAAATATATTTTAATTTTTTTAATGCCATGACATCATCGACATGTGAGTAAAATCAAGCCCTTCCTACATATTTTTATACATTAAATACATAACATTCACATTTTATGTTATTGTATATACTTAAGGAAAAACCGGACCACTTACAAGAAAGTGTTATAGTGTAAAAATACAGATAAATTAAATAGCATGCTTGATACTAGAACAGAATACCTAATTGCAGTATGTAGATGCAAGATGGGTAGAAATAGAACAGGCCAAGGCTATCGTAATGTATGAACTAAGGCCATTGTAGTGAGAGTCGAATGCAACTAGTTGAATAGGCATCTGAGATAGCAAAGCAATTCTATATTATGGTCAATTCAAATTTGCACCTATTTTTTTTTTATATTTAATGACAGGGTCTAGCTATTTACTATTTTGGCAGAATATTCTTAGTTCTAGAGCCCAAAGGTTGATGGCTCTAAATAAATTGTTGACAACTAACCAATCTCTTCGAAGAAGACCATTCTTAAAAATGACATATATTTATATTCAGGGTACATCAAATAAAAGGAGCTTCATTTGAAATTCTCCTTATATAAACGCTTTATTGTCCATATTTTGCATACGAAAATAAGCTAATATGGTATTATCACCGCAACATCGGAAACAAAGACAAGTTTGAGTAATTTTCCTATTAATAAGGTGTACGGTAACATGCTATACTTTTTGACACCGATTAATATTAAGTTTTAACTAAGAAATACACTAGAATAGTGATTAATAAGGAATACAAAGTGATTATTGCTCCTTTTACTTGCATTGAAATTAGAAAGTCGATTGGCTATGTGGACTGAAATTAGTTACATATGGACCTTACACCTATTAAGGTTTGCATTCTTCTTTAACTCAAGCGATTTTTTTACTTGGAACAAACTAAAGCTTCTGACAAGTAGCGGTACCACTTAGGAACATTAAATCAAACCATTTATTGTTGGAAAAACATTATTAAAAGGCACCTTACTTGTTGCACTAGAATCATGTCCCCATGTCTACTTAGATATAGATGGATGCATGTAATAGCTAAAAAGATTTAAGAATGAACGTAGTGACCCCGTTAATAGCTGGAATATCCAGTAACTTTATCATTATCTTGTGTATTGCTGGATTCAAACAACATAACAAGCAATAACTACTTATTAATAATAAACTAAGTCTGGAGTATACATAATCAGGCAATGTGATTCCACCAACATTAGTAACTGCATATAAATAAAATAAATGATTCATTGTATTACCTTCCAAATCCCAAAAGCAGTAACTTGAGCAACTTCTTATTAATTAGTTACATGACGACCCCGTTTATGATTCAAGAATGAATGTAAAGACAGAATAAACAACGTGATTATCACAATAACTTTATCATTTCTTTTTAGCTGTTTGATGAAATACACTAGATGATACAACTTATGTTAGTAGCAATGAATGTAAGAAGATTTAAGAAGAGATGGAGTGAGAGACTAAAGGAAGAATATTTAAGAAGAGAGGTAGAGAGACTAAATGAAGAAGATTTAATAGTAGGTGAACTTCCATCAATAGCATCATCACCAACCCCTTAGCGGAAGTCCAACTCAGCATCATAGAAGAATCTAAAGAAGGCCTCTATAGCTGCAATGTTCACAACACCTCCAATGATTCAGAGCCTCGTGCTGCATCTTTTGCATCGTCCCTTATTCTCAAATTACACAAAAACATAATCTAAAATTAATACAAAACCAAATGACAAGACTCAGATTAAATTCCAGCTATACAACTAGAAAAGTTGAACTTAACATATATTAGTAAAAATAAATCAAATTTAACGAGCATCAAATTTGAATTTGAATTTTTCTTAAGAAAAATAAACGAATCAATGAAAACCTCGCCAATGTAGGCATGATATAGGAGGCTGAGAAGTGAAATGATGTGTGGAGGTAGTAGATTGGTTGGATGCTCGAGTGGAAACAGGATGAGATTCCAATCTTAAGAAAAATGAGGGACGACTTTTTTTCAAATTTGAAAGAATATGTTTTTGTTTTAAGTTAGAAGAAGCTTTATTTTAGGGATTTGATCATTTTCAGAAAAGATACAAGGGATAAATAATGAAAATGCGAACGGGTAAGGAAAAAGTTTGGTGGGTTAAGTACGTAGCGTTTAATTTTATAATTCATTTTATTTTTATACAAATGGATGCACTTAGTGATCAAACGGTACTATGTATTGCAACAAAAAATAGTTTTTCTTGTTGTTTTCACCAAAAATTGCTCAAACACCAAGGGTACAAGAATTGTACTTCACCAATGCGGTTAGAAAGTAAATGGAACCGCGATCAATTAAAAGTTTATAGTAAAAATGCAAGGAAAGTTAAATGGAGAAGATTTTAGAGTGGTTCAGCCCTAAGCTAGGCCTACATCCACTATGAAGATGGTTTGCATTATCATGACAATGTTTATAAATCATATAAATTCTCTTCCCTCATACATCTTCTTGTTCTCTCAACATATTCACATTCTCACATTCAAATCTCGCTCAATATTCACGGAATTTGATGGAGGAATAATGGAATCTGCAGAAAAGAAGGACGGATGAATGATGAAGGAGGAGGATATCTTTGATTTCTTTTACTTATAAGGTCTCAATGGATGCCATGGCCGGATGAACGAAGATCATTCAAGTGTAGATGATGATGATTGGAATACTTAAGGAATGGTGGAGGAAAGAATTTGACAGCACTTCATGGTGGTCAGGAATCCATCTTTCTTTAAGGCGGGAGCCATGGCCTGTTTATAGGTGCACCTCCATAAAGAAATGATCTGAAAATCATATTTGCAGACCACGGGTTGCTTGTCTCATTAATTACAAGTATGCCACTGCTTAGCTGTAGCCAACTGGCAACAGCTGTATTCCTAGAACGACTTCATGGGAGCGAGCAGTTTTATAGGAGTGAGATCTAGGCATATTGAATGGGCGGGCAAGCGATGAGTGTGCAGGCGACCTGTCAAACCTTCCTAGTTTGCATAACAATTAATGACCGATGGATGGCATCTAGTTGTTGCAGTTTGTTTGATTATGAATGGACGACCTGCACCGTAGTCTGAAATGTAAATACGACCCTATGAGAACTGATATCCAATCGACTGGCAAGCAACATCTGATATTAGCAGCTGATCGAGTAACGAGTAGGCGACTGGAGTTGCATTTTATGAGCGGACATGGAATACATGTGCGACCTCTAATTTCTTTGCATTTCTTGCTATGCATGATCAATCAGTTTATTATGAATGAATGACTATAGAGCGGAACATGTGATCAATCCTAACTGTGCTGAGCGGAACATGTGATCGATCCTGACTGTGCTGAGCGGTCGACCCAACTTGTTCTTTCTTTCCATGTTTAACCTTGAAGCTGGGGCTTCAACCTTGTTCTGTGCGATCGTCCCTTATCCATCGCAACTAGCCAAGTGTACTGGGTAGGACTAGATACGACCGACCCAAACGACATTTGTCCCACGATTTTGATACAGATTTAATATACCAATATGTGTACGATTTTTAAGGGAAAAACATTTTCCCCTCGAAGATTGTAATTTTCGCAGAAATTACGGGCTTCGAAATAACTGACCTCAACACAGTTTGGTAGATTAAGTCTGGCTTATCGAGGAACGATTGCGCAGAGCTTAGGGTCGTTTAGGTAAAGGTACATAGGATTGTACTTACTTATGGGCGAGAGGTCTAAGCCACTCACACTATTTCCTTTGAGCCGAAGTATCATCATGGTCGATCAAATCATGGGGATGCGGGTAGAACAGCTGGACTTGATGGGCCACTTATACTTGCGCAATCGAGAATTGAGCTAACATGGCAAGAATGGTCTGGATGCATGCCTTTTAATCTTCCTTGTCATTTTCTTACTTTCCCCGTTTAATTCACTTTTACTTCCCAGGTAAAACATATTGGTAATAGCTACTTCTTCTAAAAAAAGAAACTCTGACTTCAATTTCGATTTCTTCTCGATTAGATTCTTTCAGTCGAAGACCCCGTACTCCTTCCCATCGTCAATCTGTGAAGCACAGGTTTGTCATTCTTGCTTATGCATGTTCCTTTTCTGAATTGATAACATATATTTTACTAGGAAATAAGTTCTTTTGTGCTTTCCGAGACTCTTATGATCATTATATTAAATGCGATTCGGGTCGCTGTTGATCTTTTAAGATGACAATAGTCGGAATTTTTGAACTGTATTTGGGTTGTTTCTTACATGCACTGGTCTAACGACATTTAACTCTGATATTCCTTTTTCTTCTGTTTCCGTACACATGATTTGCTTACTGAAATTCTTAGGATAAGTTCACATCTTGTGTGATTCCTAACCTTGTGACCATGTGCCAGTAATTTGTTCCTGGTTATCTGTTTTACACATGTGATGTTTGACGAAATGCTTAAACTATGCGACCTTGATTTTGTCAATATGATCCATACTTTTTGGTTTGACCCCTCGTGATTGCCCGAGTGATTTTAATGAAAGGTCGTTCTCCCGTTCTATTACTATTATCTAATCCTCAGTGATTCTGACTTGGTTGGACATGAGCGACCTTTTTGAATGATAATATGAACCTGTTTTGTAAGACTAGAGTTGGTTTGATCGGTCGTTTACGGTTCTGCTTTTGATAGCGTTACTCGTTTAACTTTGACTAACTCTTTAGATCCCCGAATTTCACAGCCGCTTATTGGTTCATTCATACAGGATGGATTCGTCTCTGGAGCGACGTAAGATAGAAAGGTTTTTTGACCTGAATGTTTAGATAACTGACGTTCAGTCGATCGGTCAGCTGTCTGTGAACTATCCCCTCAGTCCCTCCCACACAGAGCTTCACACCATTATTAGCAGGCCACGTTATGCCCCTGAGCCATGAAATCCCAGGCTTGCTAAACGCCACAAAGGCTAGAGCTTACGGGGAGTATCCTCCAATGTACATATACATCCATCTGACCACCAAACATTTTCTTGTGACATGATTACTGCAAAATCTCAAATGTTGGCCCATTTCGAAACGACTATGTATCAGTTCGGAAAACAGATGGATTTGCTAAAAGACCACTCTGCAAAACAAATGAGTGGTTGGCACGCACTGGCTTGTGATCTTCAAAAGCTTTATAGGGACAATCTCGAACATATTTCCACCTTGGAGGAAGATAAAGAAAAGTTGATTCTGGCCCATAGATCCAAAGATAGCGTGGTTGCTTCTTTTGCTCCAGGAGATGTTGAGTTGGCAGTTTCAAAGTGTGTTGATGAACTTCCATCCTGCTCAACCCAGGTTAAGAGGAAGGTTGGCAGGCCCAGGAAGAACAGGGATTTGTATCATGTCTATTGTGCCTTTGATTTTTTTTCTTTAAACTATGCTTTTAGATCGGTTGTATAAGCGAGTGCCGATCCTCGCATTTATCTTTACGCTGATCTGTGTCACGACTTTGTGCTTGTTTTGGTGGCCTTGTGAACAGTTTGTTGTGATGCCTCTGTGCTCTGTTTTGCTAGTACAAGACTAGGCTCTTTCTTGTTATACCGTGGTCTTTCACCCTGCTTGGTAGTACATCTTAATAGTACCTTGTATTATAATTTTCTTAGTCGATCGTGCGCTAGTATCGCATTTTACGTTGTGTGATTTTAACGCTATTGACTTGCTTTTTGATATTATAGCAGTTTTGCTTCAGTTTACAAGATTGGAAGCAATTAGCTTCTTTGGGGTTTCAATTTAGTTGACTGATTTTATGTCATTATTCTCGAATTCATTCATCTGTTCACTGACCCGGTGACCTAAGCCCTTAGGAATTCAGATTTGAATGCATGCCCTTTAAAGAGGGTTATAGATTTTGCGATTAAATACACATTCATATATATATATATATATACGTGTTTTTTTTATTAAAATGTATTCAACCCCATATCTCACTAACTCAGTTACCCAAGCCCTTCAAAGACTGGTCTTGAATACGTGCCCCCAAGGGAGGACGTGGGTTTTAGTTTTCGATCCAATTTTGGCCCTGTTTGATTTGGTTACTCTGGAATTAAACAAGGCCTAAATTAGATACCCCTTTCGACTAGGATTTCTATTACCCCTTTCCGGATAGGATTTCTGTTACCTCCTTTCGTCTAGGATTTCTGTTAATTTGGTGCTGGTCTTTCCAGTATGTTTGTCAGTCCTTCCGGCACTTGAATTGGTGCTTCCAATCCTAGGTTTGTCGGTCCTTCCGACTGCTGGTCCTTCCCGCCTTTTTTCTCTTTTTTTTTTGCTGCCAGTCCTTCTGGCACTAGAATTGGTGCTACCAATCCTAGGTTTTGTCGGTGTTTCCGATTTTATGCTTCATCCTATGAGGTGGACACTAGTTCATCTTATCGAGCTTTGCCTTGATTTGAAAGGCTCGCGTCCTGCACCTGACAAGGTTCCTCTTTTGGGACTAGCAATCTTGTATCTGTGGGACAAATTTAGCTGTAACGACCCAGATCTTCGTTAGTTTATTTTAAATATTTAATATGAATTTAAAATATTGAGTTGATAATATAAATGAATTTTATATTAACTTATCGATTTAATAATCGATTTCGATTTAATGTCGAATATATTAAATTATTGTAATACGAAAATAATTCAATTTGAGATTTAAAACTGAATCGAAAACAGTTCAGATAATCCATATAAACTTCTGTTTGAACTAGAATAATAATAATAATTTATTATTGAGGAATTAAATTGTTTTGAATTTAATTTATCGGTTTAAATTTATATCTTCTCCAGATGATCAAATGAGGCCTCAAAACCTATCCCAATGGGTTTAGAATGGTGGTTTAACCTTAGAAAGGACTGTTGTTGGGTTTAGTAAGGAGTTCAGAATCAAGGGTTACTTAAATTTTAAGGATTCCAATTTTTAATTAAAATAGAAATAAAATAAAAATGGGTGGCCTATGAATTCACTAATGTATCAAGTCATGGTCCTTTTTTCACCATTCATTCAAAATGGAATCGAGAGCCTCAAAAATGGCCACATCGATCTGTTCTTCCCTGTTATTTTCATTCCTCCCTCTTTAAAAATAAAAGCCTCGTCTGAAAGTAAGAAGGATCAAAACTTAAAACCGTGAGCCTCCTATTCCCATTCTCTCGAAACCAAATCAAATCCGTTCATTTATTCTTCGATTTAGAAGGGATGCAAGGGCGCGAGGTTCTGAAGCTAATTGAAACTCATGAATCATTCAGGGCGTGATGTCGAGATTGAAGACCGCCGCATCTGAAGCACGGAACCATACTGGAACACTCGCGACTTAGGGTTTGTGTCGTGGGTTCGAGATGCGCGAATGAGTGAAGGGTCAGGATAGATCGATGCTGTGACGATGGAGGATAAGTCGTGATGCCTACTGGGGTGCGACAGTGGTTTGTTGGGTGGTAGCGTTGAATTGAGAGAGGCCGTAGGGCATTCAATTTTTGCAAATTTGGGTGAGGTCGATGCCGGTGTTATCGAATTTGGGAGTTTTGTAGTGAGATGACTGAAGTGTGGTTTTGGGTGTGATGCAACTTCCTGAAGTCGATCTGTAGTTCGTTAGTGAGGATAAGGGTGGTTTTGATTTTTAGTTTTTGGGAATTGGAGCAGTGATTGAAGTCGAGATGAATAGAGGTCAGCAACGAAGATGGTTGCTATAATGGTTGTGCTTGAAGGTGAAGACCGGGGTCCTCTTGTGCATGAAATTTGAGAGATCAGAGTTGTTTTCATAGCAAATAAAAATGGGTAGGGTGACTTTTGGTTTTGGGCAAGAATTTTCTGGTGCTTGCATTTGTTGATGAATGCATGATAAATTGGAAAGTCAGAGGTGACCCAGTGGAAGTTGGATGGAGTAGTTGGGTGGTGATGCTGTAGGTTAGCTTCTATATGGACATTGGATCACAGTGAGGTACATGTTATGAAATTTAAATTTATAAGCTAATTTATTTAATTTGTAGTTGAATTTAAATTAATAGTAATTTAGCCGATAAATAAAATAAAATATTCATAGGTGTACGACGGATTCGTTCGGACGACTCGAGTGGACTCGTAGCCACGAACGATAGGAAATTGATGGGATACTCAACAAAAGAAAAATCACGGTGAGTAAATCTCGCTCACCATTTAATTTGAATTATTTTTAGTTGTTAAAAATAGTTGATTATTGCTTGGATGCATTTAAATATTTTTGTGTTGATTATATATTATTTATTTAGGCTTGACTATTACATATATATTGGTTTGGTAGTTGGATGATTCCCGCAGTCTCATTAGCGGATGCCCTAGGTACCATAGCGGATGATTTCCCTATGCGCCCCACAAATACATATTAGTGGATGACCTTCATACCACGATGTCCAGCCTCGAAGCATGATGATTATTATTTATGTTGACTAATATATTTGGATGCAGGAAAACAGGTTGGAGGGATCCAACTAGATGCCTCAAAAATATATTATCTGTTTGTTTATTTGGTTGCATATATACTATCATATATGATGTATTAGAAAACCTGAAATAAATAATTGGTTGTTTGGTGTTTAAATATCTCTGGGCCTAAATGTTCATATTTAAAAATATCATGAAAAGGAATTTTTCAAATTTAAAAAGGAAATTTTATTTTTCTGAAAATAGAAATTTGAAATTCGAATAGAATAGAAATATTAACTTGTTTTTAAATAATAAAAACAAGTAGTTCATTTATAAACGAAGTTTATAAATGAGGTGAAATCAATTATCATTGGAAAACTCAGAAATATAAATACAGGTGTTAAATTGAAAAGGGAAATTTATTTTTCCAAAGTAGAAATATTTATTTCAAATGAAATCTGAAATCGAGACTTGTTTAAATATATAAACAAGTAAAATAAATTGTGTTTGTAAATAAAAAGGAAGAATCATAAATTGGACAACATGAATATGAACTCAAGTAAAGTATATGGATTTATTTGTGAAACAAAATCAGATATTTACTATTTAATAGGATTAACCAAGTTAAGGGATAATTTGTTAATCGAGTTATGAATCAAGTTTGATCATATACAAGTAAACTGGACTTGTAAATTTATATTCGAAATCGAATACGACACTTGAATTGAAAATGATATTTAATTAGTTTATAAACAAGTTAAACTCATATTTGAACATGTTATATTCAAATAAAAAGGTGAAATAGGCAAAATAGTTAATTAGTAAATTAATTAACGAGTTAAGTTAAAACGATTGGATTAAGTTGAAATGAATTAGAAATGTATGAATATACATGAGACAGGTTTGGAATAAAGTATTAGAAGAGTATAAATATAATGATTGACAAAAAGGTACATATTTAAATTGAATATGAGATTTTATGCGCCGTATCGGCTAGCTGCTTGGCTTTTTCCCTTTTTCTTTTTGAATAGAGAGGCCTGTGTGGCGGTTTGGGGATTTTCCCGATGCTCCCGATACAAAGGAGGTTATGGCGAATTTTTCCGGAAATTTAAGGAGTTAGAATATTTTTAAGAAAATCTTGATAACTAGAAATCAATGTATCGATATATATAGAAGTCTATAAGGAAACGAACTTAAAAATAGAACAGTATAAATAAAAAGGAAATCTTTATAAAGCAAATAAAGTTAGTTGAATAAGAGTTAAGAAAATAGAGTTAAAGAAAGAGAGTTAAGCAAAATTAGAAACTGACTAGAGATTAGTTAAGTGAATAGTTTTCTGAGTATCGATCTGATGTTGGTTTCGGCCTTCGGGATTAATACTTAGAGAATTGTCCTCTTACTAGTTTACAGTTAGGGACTAATAGTTGTGGAATGGTAGTGATGCATGAATAAGAGATGGAAATGTTTTCCAGTGTTAATAACATATATTTTCTAAACATAGAAAATAAGGAAATGTGAATATATATAAATATATGTTTGGTGATTTGATCGATAATTCCATTTGGAAATAAGATCGTTGTGTGTACACGGACATTTTTCATTTGATAGTTAAATCACCGACTATCAAAGTTTTGACCATTTTAATGTTGTTAATATGGGGAGAGCGGTTGGATTATTATCCGACGAACAACTCCGTATTGGCATAAGCGTTGCAAACCAAATATGCTGAATATATTGAAGACGGAGTAAAGTGCAAGGGCTGTTGTATAAATCCTAGGTAGAGATTGCCTAGGATGGGTGTACTGAATAGTGCCTTCAATTTCGTTCAGTCCCAGAACGAACTTATGTAGACGAATGTCTGACAAAGTATTTCCAATGATCGCATAGGTTGGTCTTTATAAATATATATGGTGGCAACAGATTTATTCCCTTAGCATAATATCCAGAATATTTGTGCAAATCAATTAGTGATTAACGGATCTGACAATGTGGTATTCAAAGTGATTGTGTTATTAATGAATGGCAAGTCAGCGTAGCCTCAGGCCTCAACAACCGGGAAATGACAAAATCGGGCAGGCAGCATGGCTATGTGGTTAGCTCCCATTAGGATGTATCATCACCTATCTAGAGATTCATTTAATTCCTTATTCTATTCGATGTTGTCCCATTCGGGAAACGGTTGCTGATCCCAACCGTTCGTGATATACATTCGATACACTCAAGCGAAATGAGTGGTCGGTCATGTGTGGCCGGGTTGCAAGATGTTCTTGTTGAACCCAGTGTATTCTCCTCCTGAGATACACCATCGGAAGGTGGTTCCATACCTTGTCATAGTTGGAAATTCATTACCCAATACGTGCTTGTGGTTTTGATTGTATATTATATATATGGAACGTGAGATGCAAGTGTTCCACTAAGATTTTATTCATTTGATTTAGACACTATTATAATATCAAAGAGTTTTGATATAAAGACCTTTTGGATTTTCATAAGGGAAAAATCCGTTCCGTGTCATACGGCGTGGTCTTATGAGATATCGTTTATTTCCTCAAGCAGTTTTAAACTGTTTACTCATACCAGCCCCATGACTGACCCGGAGTTTATTTTGTTTTGTTTTACCTAAACTCTTGGGTGCCCAAATTTGTACGGGTAGTCAAGTAGTTCAGGTGTTTACAGATATTTGGAGGAGCTTGGAGTAGGAGGCTTCAACGTTAGTTATCTAGTGTTATTTCCGTTGTATTGTAAGTGTTGTACTCTGATGATAATGTTATTTATATATAGTCAAATTTTGTATTTCAAAAGCTGTTATATATTATATTTTATTCCGCTGCGATGTGAGATTCTGTGTTGTGTTTCTGTTCTTCTTCTTCTATTCTAAGTTTCTATCTTATCTATTTCTCATCCTCTAACTTCTTTCTATTAATGATTCGTATTTCTGTGCAATTTGGGTTGGACGTGTGGTGTATTTAGTCAACTCAGATAGTGCGGATTCGTGGGACATTACAGTTGGTATCAGAGCTTAGGTTGAGCGAATAACTAGGCTTTGGTGGGTTTGTGCTCATTAGAGATAGGGTCAGTAGTACACTAGAATGAGTTGAGTGTATTATACGAGAGAGCTTATTTGTTAATAGATATAAAAATTGTTTTACATTATGTTGGCTTGTCTGTTGAGTGGTTTATGAATTTTGATCGAATCGTGAGACGCCACAAAGTCGATAGGAAATTCTAAACACTTGAACAGAGAAATTCAACATAATAATGTTTTAAAGAGGGTAAATGAAATAATTTTACCCAAAATTCTATTTTGATAGAAAAGGAACAATTTTCTGAAATTATTACATTATATGGATGTGTTGGTTGCTATTATTGTAATCAATTGGAATTATAAAATTGGAATGTTTATATATAACCAAAATAGAATTTGTATATGAATTAAATATACGAATGAGATGAATTAGAATTGAATTCAAACCAGAATTTGGAATTTTAAATCCTGGGAAGTTTGAAAATTTTTCTGAAGTATATTAGAACAATATAGCTTATGTTTGAAAGAAAAAAAGTTGTTTTGGGAAAATTCAAATGTTTTGAATTTGAGATGGAAATAAATATATGTATATACTTACGTGATTTCTAAAAGGATTTGAGATCAAAACCCAGAGATTTGAATTCTGGAATTTAAATTTAACTTAATCAAGTTAAATAGATCGAAGTGAATAAATTGATTAAAATCAATTTGAATGTGAATGAATGAAAACCAAATGTTTTGGTAGAACTGAAATTTGTTGAAATATAAAATGTTGAGTTTCAACATAAGTGAGATGTTGAAAAAGTTAATGGGTTTTAGCACTTTTCCTACCTTAGTAATTTCGGGGACGAAATTTTTTTAAGGGGGGAAGAATGTAACAACCCAGATCTTCGTCAATTTATTTTAAATATTTAATATGAATCTAAAATATTGAGTTGATAATATAAATGAATTTTTATATTAACTTATCTATTTAATAATCGATTTCGATTTAATATCGAATATATTAAATTATTGTAATACGAAAAATAATTCAATTCGAGATTTAAAACTGAATTGAAAACAGTTCAGATAATCAATATAAACTTCTGTTTTAATTAGAATAATAATAATAATAATTTATTATCGAGGAATTAAATTGTTTTGAATTTAATTTACCGATTTAAATTTATATCTTCTCTAGACGATCAAATGAGGCCTCAGAACCTATCCCAATGGGTTTAGAATGGTGGTTTAACCTTAGAAAGGACTATTGTTGGGTTTAGTAAGGAGTTCAGAATTAAGGGTTACTTAAATTTTAAGGATACCGATTTTTAATTAAAATAGAAATAAAATAAAAATGGGTGGCCTATGAATTCACTAATGTATCAAGTCGTGGTCCTTTTTTCTCCATTCATTCAAAATGGAATCGAGAGCCTCAAAAATGGCCACATCGATCTATTCTTCCATGTTATTTTCATTCCTCCCTCTTTAAAAATAAAAGCCTCATTTAAAAGCAAGAAGGATCGAAACTTAAAACCGCGAGCCCCCTATTCCCATTCTCTCGAAACCAAATCAAATCCATTCATTTATTCTTCGATTTAGAAGGGATGCGAGGGCGCGAGGTTCTGAAGCAAATCGAAACTCGTGAATCATTCAGGGCGTGATATCGAGATTGATGACTGCCGCATCTGAAGCACGGAACCATACTGGAACACTCTCGACTTAGGGTTTGTGTCGTGGGTTCGCGATGCACGAATGAGTGAAGGGTTAGGATAGATCGATGCTGTGACGATGGAGGATAAGTCGTGATGCCTACTGGGGTGCGACAGTGGTTTTTTGGGTGGTCGCTGTGAATTGAGAGAGGCCGTAGGGCATTCGATTTTTGCAAATTTGGGTGAGGTCGATGCTGGTGTTATCGAATTTGGGAGTTCTGTAGTGAGATGACTGGAGTGCAGTTTTGGGTATGATGCAACTTCCTGAAGTCGATCTGAAGTTCGTTAGTGAGGATAAGGGTGGTTTTGATTTTTAGTTTTTGGGAATTGGAGCAGTGATTGAAGTGGAGATGAGTGGAGGTCAGCAACGAAGATGGTTGCTATAATGGTTGTGCTCGAAGGTGAAGACCGGGGTCCTCTTGTGCATGAAACCTGAGAGATCAGAGTTGTTTTCATAGCAAATAAAAATGGGTAGGATGACTTTTGGTTTTGGGCGAGAATTTTCTGGTGCTTGCATTTGTTGATAAAAGCATGATAAACTGGAAAGTCAGAGGTGACCCAGTGGATGTTGGATGGAGTATTTGGGTGGTGATGCTGTAGGTTAGCTGCTGTATGGACATTGGATCACAGTGAGATATATGTTATGAAATTTAAATTTATAAGCTAATTTATTTAATTTGTAGTTGAATTTAGATTAATAGTAATTTAGCCGATGAATAAAATAAAATATTCATAGGTTTATGACGGATTCATTCGGACGACTCGACTGGACTCGTAGCCACGAACGATAGGAAATTAATGGGATACTCAACAAAAGAAAAATCACGGGGAGTAAATCTCACTCACCATTTAATTGGAATTAGTTTTAGTTGTTAAAAATAGTTGATTGGATGCGTTTAAATATTTTTGTGTTGATTATATATTAGTTATTTAGGCTTGACTATTACATATATATTGGTTTGGTAGTTGGATGATTCCCGCAGTCTCATTAGCGGATGCCATAGGTACCATAGCGGATGATTTCCCTATGCGCCCCACAAATACATATTAGTGGATGACCTTCATACCGCGATGTCCAGCCTCGAAGCATGATGATTATTATTTATGTTGACTAACATATTTGGATGCAGGAAAACAGGTTGGAGGGATCCAACTAGATGCCTCAAAAATATATTATCTGTTTGTTTATTTGGTTGCATATATACTGTTATATATGATGTGTTAGAAAACTAGAAATAAATAATTGGTTGTTTGACGTTTAAATATCACTGGGCCTAAATGTTCATATTTAAAAATATCGTAAAAAGGAAATTTTCAGATTTAAAAAGGAAATTCTATTTTTATGAAAATAGAAATTTGAAATTCGAATAGAATAGAAATATTAACTTGTTTTTAAATAATAAAAACAAGTAGTTCATTTATAAACAAAGTTTATAAATTAGGTGAAATGAATTATCACTGGAAAATTCAGAAATATAAATACAAGTGTTAAATTGAAAAGGGAAATTTATTTTTCCAAAGTAGAAATATTTATTTCAAATGAAATCTGAAATCGAGACTTGTTTAAATATATAAACAAGTAAAATAAATTGTGTTTGTAAATAAAAAGGAAGAATCATAAATTGGATAACATGAATATGAACTCAAGTAAAGTATATGGATTTATTTGTGAAACAAAATCAGATATTTACTATTTAATAGGATTAATCAAGTTAAGGGATAATTTGTTAATCGAGCAATGAATCAAGTTCGATCATAGATAAGTAAACTGGACTTGTAAATTTATATTCGAAATCAAAGATGACACTTGAATTGAAAATGAAATTTCAATTAGTTTATAAACAAGTTAAATTCATATTTGAACATGTTATATTCAAATAAAAAGGTGAAATAGGCAAAATAGTTAATTAGCAAATTAATTAACAAGTTAAGTTAAAACGATTGGATTAAGTTGAAATGAATTAGAAATGTATGAATATACATGAGACAGGTTTGGAATAAAGTATTGGAAGAGTATAAATATAATACACGACAAAAAGTACGTATTTAAATTGAATATGAGATTTTATGCGCCGTATCGGCTAGCCGCTTGGCTTTTTCCCTTTTTCTTTTTGAATAGAGAGGCCTGTGTGGCGGTTCGGGGATTTTCCCGACGATCCCGGTACAAAGAAGGTTATGGCGAATTTTTCCGGAAATTTAAGGAGTTAGAATATTTTTAAGAAAATATTGATAACTAGAAATCAATATGTCGATATATATAGAAGTCGATAAGGAAACGAACTTAGAAATAGAATAGTATAAATAAAAAGGAAATCTTTATAAAGCAAATAAAGTTAGTTGAATAAGAGTTAAACAAATAGAGTTAAAGAAATAGAGTTAAGCAAAATTAGAAGCTGACTAGAGATTAGTTAAGTGAATAGTTTTCTGAGTATCGATCTGATGTTGGTTTCGGCCTTCGGGATTAATACTTAGAGAATTGTTCTCTTACTAGTTTACAGTTAGGGACTAATAGTTGTGGAATGGTTATGATGCATGAATAAGAGATGGAAATGTTTTCCAGTGTTAATAACATATATTTTCTAAACATAAAAAATAAGGAAATATGAATATATATATATATATGTTTAATGATTTGATCAATAATTCCATTTGGAAATAAGATTTTTGTGTGTACACGGACATTTTTCATTTGATAGTTAAATCACTGACTATCAAAGTTTTGACCATTTTGACGTTGTTAATATGGAGAGACCGGTTGGATTATTATCCGAAGAACCACTCTGTATTGGCATAAGCGTTGCAAACCAAGTATGCTGAATATATTGAAGACGGAGTAAAGTGCAAGGGCTGTTGTATAAGTCCTAGGTTGAGATTGCCTAGGATGGGTGTACTGAATAGTGCCTTCGGTTTCGTTCAGTCCCAGAACGAACTTATAAGGACGAATGTCTGACAAAATATTTCCAATGATCGCATAGGTTGGTCTTTATAAATATATATGGTGGCAACGAATTTATTCCCTTAGCATAATATCCAGAATATTTGTGCAAATCAATTAGTGATTAACGAATCTGACAATGTGGTATTCAAAGTGATTGTGTTATTAATGAATGGCAAGTCAGCGTAGCCTCAGGCCTCAACAACTGGGAAATGACAAAAATCTGGCGGGCAGCATGGCTATGTGGTTAGCTCCCATTAGGGTGTATCATCACTTATCTAGAGATTCATTTAATTCCTTATTCTATACGATGCTGTCCCATTCGGGAAACGGTTGCTGATCCCAACCGTTCGTGATATACATTCGATACACTCAAGCGAAATGAGTGGTCGGTCATATGTGGCTGGGTTGCAAGATGTTCTTGTTGAACCCGGTGTATTCTCCTCTAGAGATACACTATCAGAAGGTGGTTCCATACCTTGTCATAGTTGGAAATTCATTACCGAATACGTGCTTACGGTTTTGATTGTATATTATATATGTGGAACGTGAGATGCAAACTTTCCACTAAGACTTTATTTATTTGATTTAGACACTATTATAATATCAAAGAGTTTTGATATAAAGACCTTTTGGATTCTCATAAGGGAAAAACCCGTTCCGTGTCATACGACGTGGTCTTATGAGATATCGTTTATTTCCTCAAGCTATTTTAAACTGTTTACTCATACCAGTCCCATGACTGACTCATAGTTTATTTTGTTTTGTTTTACCTAAACTCTTGGGTGCCCAAATTTGTATGAGCAGTCAAGTAGTTCAGGTGTTTACAGATATTTGGAGGAGCTTGGAGCAGGAGGCTTCAACGTTAGTTATCTAGTGTTATTTCCGCTGTATTGTAAGTGTTGTACTCCGATGATAATGTTATATATATATATATATAATCAAATTTTGTATTTCAAAAGCTGTTATATATTATATTTTATTCCGCTGCGATGTGAGATTCTGTGTTGTGTTTCTGTTCTTCTTCTTCTTCTATTCTAAGTTTCTATCTTATCTATTTCTCATCCTCTAACTTCTTTCTATTAATGATTCATATTTCTGTGCAATTTGGGTTGGATGTGTTGTAACACCCCACCTCCGCTAGGGTCACTCACAAGGGAATGCACTAGGTTTGGTGAAGCATTATCGAGGTAAACATGCACAGAAATATTACAAGACAGAACATATATAAAACAGCGGAAGTAAAACCAACTTTCATATCATTAATAAATAAGGTCTAAAGCCTTTTACATCATAATACATCAAAACCTGTCTTGCAATAGTAAAGAAGCATAAAACCTTTTCATAAATTATTCCCCAAAATAAAGCGGTGGAGCAGCCATAGCCAAGAGAAGACCAAGCTATACATGATGACCTTCAAGCATAAGAGGTCCGATCTAAACAACATTATTTCCTCCCTGAAAACCTGGGGGGGGGGGGGGAACGGAAGACAAAGAGGCGAAAGAAAACGGGGCAGTCATAAAGACTGGTAAGTCCTATCTACTTCCAGTATAAAAACAGGTAAATGTAACATGACATGCATAAATTGAAAGTAAACATAAGGATGACACCAAGATAAGCTCAACCAAGGTAACTGGATGAACTACTGTAGCAAGGTAAACTAAGGTATCATGATAAACTACGGTGTCAAGGATCAATGTATCACATCGTCAGGTTTCTATCAAGTATACTATCACAAGGTATCTATCATGTATAACATCCCACGGTATCTATCATGTATATTTGCTCTACACCTCTCGTACTAGTATCCCAACCCGCGTCAGGTGTTAACTATGAATGTCCCTTGCCCAATGTCATGTAATTGTCCAAGTCAACCTAATGTATAGCATATATAGGTTTTCCCAACTCGTATCTTTCTTTCCATGTATAAGTTCAGTCCTTTGCCGTAGGCCATACGGGCTTTCCCATGTAGTTTTATCCTTGAGGTTATTTTGGACTGCTAGTTATGTTTCCTTACCATGAACTATCGCGCGTCCACTTAGGATTTATGCCACCTAGGACCACTAGGGATTATGCTACCTAATGAACGTTCCCGTGTCTCGGTTTGGGTTCAGCCACCTAGGATCACTAGGGATTATGCCACCCGTCAACCGCGCCCTTTATCCCGCGTATGTATCGTGAACCGTTTTCCTTGTCTAGACGCACATGTTCTTCAATGTGCCATCCGAGTTCCGTGCCAGGGCAAATCAAGAAATACGGAACTCGGTCGGGAGCTTTAAGTCGTCTGCTGATGCAGATATCAAGGTCTGTTTTTGTACCCGTGGCTATGGTCCCACGTGACCCCTCCCTCAACTACTGAAAGGCAATCCAAGAAAAATCATGTATGAGAACTACACTACGGCCCATCGATGCCCACTTCCAGATAGCCAACCTCACCCATAACTCGATAGCTAGTATATGGTCTGTTGGGAGTTCCCTGCCTTTACGTATGTACACGATTGACTAAAGATGGTAGGTAGTCGACGACATGCTATCCAGGGAAAAATCAAGTATCGTCGACTCCACGCTAATCCATCCCAGTCTTTAGGTCGCTCGCATAGCAATCAAGGCATACTCTTGGCTCTTCTACCGCAGACCTTAACCCCTGTGAGGCCGGGTTTCATGGTCCATCTGCCACCTCACAGAGGGATACCAAGAGTACCCTCACGTCCCTCGAAGCTACCGCTTCGTCGCCCAGTTCGTTGGAGCCCTTATCCAAGTCAGATAAGTTGCTCCTCCTCGTATACAAAGCGATGACCTACCGTATCAGGTTACTCATCTATTTCTGAACTAGTCCCATGTCCTTGGCTAAGAATTATTACTTAGTTATCCTTAACTAAGGTTTACCACTTAGCTCCTCTTCCCGCTATCCTTGTTAACTACGATTTCCAACCTAGTCCCCTGAGCTAGGGTTTTGTCAAATGGGTTAAGTGTTGTTATCCAAGTTCATGACTTAACCTGCCCACGAATTATGTCAAGATTGGCTAAGTACTCAAGTTCAAGGCTTAGCCCTACAGGTTGGTTAAGTGTACCAAGAAGCTCATGACTTAACCCTATCAAGTGAAATTGGTTAAGTATTTATTTTCTTAACCCTATCAAATTATCATGTTAGATTGATTAAGCATAGATTATCTTAATCCCATCAGATTATCGAGTCGGATTGGTTAAGTATAGGTTAACTTAACCCCATCCACTAATCGTATTATCATGGTTAAGCCCGATTTAAAAGGTCTTGTGACTTATCCCCACCAGGTCCACATATTAGGTTGGTTAAGTGTAGGTTACTTAACCTCATCAAATCATCACGTATAATTGGTTAAGTATAAGTTACTTAACCTCATTGAATTACCACGTTTATATTGGTTAAGTGTTTAACTTAACCCCATCGAATTACCGTGTTTAGATTAGTTAAGTGAAGGTTACTTAACCCCATCTAATTACCATGTCTAGATTAGTTAAGTCTAAGTTACTTAACCCCATCTAATTACCGTGTTAGATTAGTTAAGTATGGATTACTTAACCTCATCGAATTTACCGTGTTTAGATTAGTTAAGTGTGGATTACTTAACCCCCTCTAATTACCAAGTCGGATTAGTTAAGCGTAAATTACTTAACCCCATCCCTTAATTGTCTTGTATGGTTAAGTGTCATTAAGAAATCAAGCCCGGTCCCACTTAACCTACCCATTCGTGTCATATCGGTTAAGTGTCATTAGTCGAATTTACTTAACCTTATCATGTGGCATTAATTTAATTAATGCACTCTCATCCTCTCACATTAGACCTTGTTGTGGTTACTAGTTAAGCCGGGCGGGTCCGGGTAGTTATACACCACAACCTAGTCTAACCTCGGGTCTTAAGCGCGACATGACCAACTTCTCACATTGGATCCTATAGTTTGTAGCCACTAGTTAAGCCGGGCGGGTCCGGGTAGATTTATGCTACAAACTCAACCCAACCTCGAGTTGGCCACTTTCATGTTTGGTCTAGTGTCTTTTTTTACACTTACAACCCACACATGTCTAGTTCAAGTTCCACGTTTTCCCACGTGTCATGATCATATTTAAATATATCATGAATGTCATGTTCTCATTTTGGTTCAACTTACATGTCGTGTTCACATGTAACCTTAAATCAAGTTTTTCGCGTCATTCTCATGTTTGTCTATCCTACCCCAAATCGTGTTTTCACTTGAGTAAAAGCGAGTCAACATAGCAGGTATACTATGGCTACATGTAGACCCCAAAACATGCATGATGCCACAAAAGGGATTGGCTCCAAATATGCATAACAAAAAGGGTATTGGCCACAAGCATGCATAATGTCATAAAGGATTTAGCCACAACCTTGCATATTATCATAGGAAATTTGGCCACAAACTTGCATATTATCATAGGAAATTTGGCCACAAACCTGCATATTATCATAGCGGGATTTGACCTTACATAAACATGATATCATAAGTTGGTTTCATTTACATGCATAAGCCCCAAAGTCCAATTTATGCAACTATTTCACAAGTCAAAGTGGCTCTAAGTATTCATGCTATCATACTACAAGTAAAGGTCCAATCTTGCATGGCAAACTAAGTCCAATGCAACATGAATAGCATGGTTTAGTCGCTAAAACATAACCCAAAGTCATATGTTCATGAAAAAGGAGCAAACTAGGCTCGCATAGGTTATAGCATTCATGTTTAACCACATTTTATTCCATGCCATGATTAAACTACCGTTAACATCTCGAAGTAGCTAGAACTTACATAGCGTGGCAAGAGGACTAGGAGCATGAATCATTTTGATGAAGAAAGGTGGCTCCTTTGATGAAGAACCGTCATGAAATCGCCATAGCAACGTTGATTTGGCCTCGATTTGGTGTAGCAAGCTTGCACCTTTCAATTCGGATCCGATTTGCATGCATAGTCTCTTGGAGTTGGAGATGGAGGCCATGATCACTCGGCATTTGGGCAGCACTTCGTGGAATGAGTGATTTGTGAGGGTTTAGGGTAGACTTAGGGGTCTTTTTATAGAGATTAGGAGTATTTTAGGCCGTTAGATTAACCCTAGGATAGATCCAAGCCCTCAAAAATGGTCACAAGCCTCCAAAACAAGACCCAGGAGCCAAAACAGGTGCACCTGGCCGACTAGGCAGGTCGACCCCCAGGTCGACCCTGGGGTCGACTCCCCAGTCGACCTGGTCCCACCCAGGGTCGACCTGGTTCTGGCAGGATTTTTCCCGCCAAGCTCGATTTCTGAAATTTTGAATCTGTTTTCGTTTTTGAATTTTTCGTGAAACTTCGCGAGGTCATATCTTGGTCATACGGACTCCGGTTTACGAAATTTCGGACTCTATTTCGCGTATTTTTCCGAGATGAACGCAATATCGCAGCCCGTTTTATCTGATTCAGATTTTATAATTTAATTCTGCTTTGATTCTTGATTTAACATGTTGTTAAATTTTGGGTTGTTACATTCTCCCCTCCTTTAAGGATTTCGTCCCCGAAATCTCCAAGTTAGGAATAACATATCCTACCATCCATCATCCATCTACTCAAAACATCATCCATAGGCAACCATTGTCCTTAGACGATTTCTAATGCCATATGAACATATGCAGAACGTGTGTGTATATGCTCATTAGCTAATGCTAATGATCAGGCCTGAATGATCTTTCTAATGCAAAATATGTTTAGTGCCATGAGTTCAACATGTATGCGAATAGTCCTAGTCATATAAGTACTATATGCTTGCACAAACATTCATTCATATGCAACATCCGCATGATAACACATTCAATTTCATCCATAAACAAGTATAAATACTCGTGCATATGCAACATGAAATGTGACCGCGTCAATCTAGTATCTAATGTGTATTCGCGCATCCACGAGCAACCACTTGCAACCATTTGCAACCATATCAATCACAACATGTTTCAAATACATGTTTACATCCATGGAGTCCTACCTGAGGTTCCCAAGATAGGATCGAGAAGATAAACAAGACAAACTCCTTACGGGGTTTGCAACAGAAATAGGACCGAGAGGATATCCACCAAGCGATAGCGTGCAAGCAAGCTCTACAGGAGAACCAGGGATCAACGATATACTCTTAAAAAGAGACATGATGCGCGCGTCTAAGCCGCATTTCCTTGAGCTTAATTCCATCGTGCCTTGACTGCCTTTGATTTCATGATTTCGTAGCTCCTTGATTCCTATTTCCAAGGTATGAGTCGGAACTCATTTCACTGTCGCCTCTCGTTTCACTTCCACTTATTCTTTCCCTAGTATGCTCGGCCCAAACATACCTGCATACTCATGCAAGCTCTCCAAAATTCACTAGTGAATTCTGGATCTCGTTTACCGATGCCAATCCATGTTACCACGTGCACTTACTAGGGTGATTCCCAAAACTCATGCATAAGCGAAACGAACCATCCGCCTTAGCGGCGAATTCTATTCGAACGGATTACCGACAACTGCATCCCAAGATTCTAGGTAACTAACCATGTCAGAACCCAAAAGGTTACACGAGACCTCGAAGGTATTACCAAAGCAAGCCAAGAGTCTGACTACCCTCTTTTCAAAACCGAGAAGGGTATCCCTTACTGGATAACCACTTTATCCCTAGAATCCATCCGTAGCCGAGACATGTCATTCTCAAATCCAAACAAGTCATGAATAAATGGACCAACTCTCCAATCAGATTTTTGGGACAAAAACTGGGATCCTCTATCGTGCTAGTACTAAGGTGCAGAGACTCAACTATCCAAGCAGACTTAAATGATTCGATGATCAAGACAAAGTCTGGGCGGGATGATAGAACGACTAAACCTTTACCAGAAACGGTACCATTTCTTTTAGGTACCCTAGAAATGGGAGCGTACGATTGCTCTCTCCGATGATCTTGTCCTTGTCCTCCTTGATGGACTAAGCCATACCAACAGTTGCTTATCCTTAAGCTCGCGTCCTTTATCCTTACTCTTATTATCCTTCCATGTACCACGGCAACAGGTCTCTCGAGAACCACCTCCATCGTACTGGAAACACCTACGTGGCTAGACAAAGATTAGCCACAGTTAGAACTACTGTGATCACATATGGAGGAAAGAAAGGAAAGGAGATTCAATCAGGGAATCAAAGGATAATGCTAATGGCCTTTGGGGAATAGCCTTTTAAAGCAAACATTTCTTGAAAAATGCTTCTTTGTAAACGGTTTTTCAAATAGTTTTCAGAAGGTTTTAAAAACTTTTGCCCAGTCTGGTAACCTTCTGCTCTGATACCAAATGTAACACCCCACCTCCACTAAGGTCACTCACAAGGGAATGCACTAGGTTTGGTGAAGCATTATCGAGGTAAACATGCACAGAAATATTACAAGACAGAACATATATAAAACAGCGGAAGTAAAACCAACTTTCATATCATTAATAAATAAGGTCTAAAGCCTTTTACATCAGAATACATCAAAACCTGTCTTGCAATAGTAAAGAAGCATAAAACCTTTTCATAAATTATTCCCCAAAATAAAGCGGTGGAGCAGCCATAGCCAAGAGAAGACCAAGCTATACATGATGACCTTCAAGCATAAGAGGTGCGATCTAAACAACATTATTTCCTCCCTGAAAACCTGGAGGGGGAGGGGGAACGGAAGACAAAGAGGCAAAAGAAAACGGGGTCAGTCATAAAGACTGGTAAGTTCTATCTACTTCCAGTATAAAAACAGGTAAAGGTAACATGACATGCATAAACTGAAAGTAAACATAAGGATGACACCAAGATAAGCTCAACCAAGGTAACTGGATGAACTACTGTAGCAAGGTAAACTAAGGTATCATGATAAACTACGGTGTCAAAGATCAATGTATCACATCGTCATGTTTCTATCAAGTATACTATCACAAGGTATCTATCATGTATAACATTCCATGGTATCTATCATGTATATTTGTTCTACACCTCTCGTACTAGTATCCCAACCCGCGTCATGTGTTAACTATGAATGTCCCTTGCCCAATGTCATGTAATGGTCCAAGTCAACCTAATGTATAGCATATATAGGTTTTCCCAACTCGTATGTTTCTTTCCATGTATAAGTTCAGTCCTTTGCCGTAGGCCATACGGGCTTTCCCATGTAAATGTTTTATCCTTGAGGTTATTTTGGACTGCTAGTTATGTTTCCTTACCATGAACTATCGCGCGTCCACTTAGGATTTATGCCACCTAGGACCACTAGGGATTATGCTACTTAATGAACGTTCCCGTGTCTCGGTTTGGGTTCAGCCACCTAGGACCACTATGGATTATGCCACCCGTCAACCACGCCCTTTATCCCGCGTATGTATCGTGAACCGTTTTCCATGTCTAGACGCACATGTTCCTCAATGTGCCATCCGAATTCCGTGCCAAGGAAAATCAAGAAATACGAAACTCGGTCGGGAGCTTTAAGCCGTCTGCTGATGCAGATATCAAGGTCTGTTTTTGTACCCGTGGCTATGGTCCCACGTGACCCCTCCCTCAACTACTGAAAGGCAATCCAAGAAAAATCATGTATGAGAACTACACTACGGCCCATCGATGCCCACTTCCAGATAGCCAACCTCACCCATAACTCGATAGCTAGTATATGGTATGTTGGGAGTTCCCTGCCTTTCCGTACGTACACGATTGACTAAAGATGGTAGGTAGTCGGCGACATGCTATCCAGGGCAAAATCAAGTATCATCGACTCCACGCTAATCCATCCCAGTCTTTAGGTCGCTCGCATAGCAACCAAGGCATACTCTTGGCTCTTCTACCGCAGACCTTATCCCCTATGAGGCCGGGTTTCATGGACCATCTGCCACCTCACAGAGGGATACCAAGAGTACCCTCACGTCCCCCGAAGCTACCGCTTCATCACCCAGTTCATTGGAGCCCTTATCCAAGTCAGATAAGTTGCTCCTCCTCGTATACTAAGCGATGACCTACCGTATCAGGTTACTCATCTATTTCTGAACTAGTCCCATGTCCTTGGCTAAGAATTATTACTTAGTTATCCTTAACTAAGGTTTACCACTTAGCTCCTCTTCCCGTTATCCTTGTTAACTACGATTTCTAACCTAGTCCCCTGAGCTAGGGTTTTGTCAAATGGGTTAAGTGTTGTTATCCAAGTTCATGACTTAACCTGCCCACGAATCATGTCAAGATTGGCTAAGTACTCAAGTTCAAGGCTTAGCCCTACAGGTTGGTTAAGTGTACCAAGAAGCTCATGATTTAACCCTATCAAGTCAAATTGGTTAAGTATTTATTTGTCTTAACCCTATCAAATTATCATGTTAGATTGATTAAGCATAGATTATCTTAATCCCATCAGATTATCGAGTCGGATTGGTTAAGTATAGCTTAACTTAACCCCATCCACTAATCGTATTATCATGGTTAAGCCTGATTTAAAAGGTCTTGTGACTTAACCCCACCAGGTCCACATATTAGGTTGGTTAAGCGTAGGTTACTTAACCTCATCAAATCATCACGTATAATTGGTTAAGTATAAGTTACTTAACCTCATTGAATTACCACGTTTATATTGGTTAAGTGTTTAACTTAACCCCATCGAATTACCGTGTTTAGATTAGTTAAGTGAAGGTTACTTAACCCCATCTAATTACCATGTCTAGATTAGTTAAGTCTAAGTTACTTAACCCCATCTAATTACCGTGTTAGATTAGTTAAGTATGGATTACTTAACCTCATCGAATTTACCGTGTTTAGATTAGTTAAGTGTGGATTACTTAACCCCCTTTAATTACCAAGTCGGATTAGTTAAGCGTAAATTACTTAACCCCATCCCTTAATTGTCTTGTATGGTTAAGTGTCATTAAGAAATCAAGCCCGGTCCCACTTAACCTACCCATTCGTGTCATATCGGTTAAGTGTCATTAGTCGAATTTACTTAACCTTATCATGTGGCATTAATTTAATTAATGCACTCTCAACCTCTCACATTAGACCTTGTTGTGGTTACTAGTTAAGCCGGGTGGGTCCGGGTAGTTTTACACCACAACCAAGTCTAACCTCGGGTCTTAAGCACGACATGACCAACTTCTCACATTGGATCCTATTGTTTGTAGCCACTAGTTAAGCCGGGCGGGTCCGGGTAGATTTATGCTACAAACTCAACCCAACCTCGAGTTGGCCACTTTCTTGTTTGGTCTAGTGTCTTTTTTTACTCTTACAACCCACCCATGTCTAGTTCCACGTTTTCCCACGTGTCATGATCATATTTAAATATATCATGAATGTCATGTTCTCATTTTGGTTCAACTTACATGTCGTGTTCACATGTAACCTTAAATCAAGTTTTTCGCGTCATTCTCATGTTTGTCTATCCTACCCCAAATCGTGTTTTCACTTGAGTAAAAGCGAGTCAACATAGTAGGTATACTATGGCTACATGTAGACCCCAAAACATGCATGATGCCACAAAAGGGATTGACCCCAAACATGCATAACAAAAAGGGTATTGGCCACAAGCATGCATAATGTCATAAAGGATTTAGCCACAACCTTGCATATTATCATAGGAAATTTGGCCACAAACTTGCATATTATCATAGGAAATTTGGCCACAAACTTGCATATTATCATAGCGGGATTTGACCTTACATAAACATGATATCATAAGTTGGTTTCATTTACATGCATAAGCCCCAAAGTCCAATTTATGCAACTATTTCACAAGTCAAAGTGGCTCTAAGTGTTCATGCTATCATACTACAAGTAAAGGTCCAATCTTGCATGGCAAACTAAGTCCAATGCAACATGAATAGCATGGTTTAGTCGCTAAAACATAACCCAAAGTCATATGTTCATGAAAAAGGAGCAAACTAGGCTCGCATAGGTTATAGCATTTATGTTTAACCACATTTTATTCCATGCCATGATTAAACTACCGTTAACATCTCGAAGTAGCTAGAACTTACATAGCGTGGCAAGAGGACTAGGAGCATGAATCATTTTGACGAAGAAAGGTGGCTCCTTTGATGAAGAACCGTCATGAAATCGCCATAGCAACGTTGATTTGGCCTCGATTTCGTGTAGCAAGCTTGCACCTTTCAATTCGGATCCGATTTGCATGCATAGTCTCTTGGAGTTGGAGATGGAGGCCATGATCACTCGGCATTTGGGCAGCACTTCGTGGCATGAGTGATTTGTGAGGGTTTAGGGTAGGCTTAGGGGTCTTTTTATAGAGATTAGGAGTAGTTTAGGCCGTTAGATTAACCCTAGGATAGATCCAAGCCCTCAAAAATGGTCACAAGCCTCCAAAACAAGACCCAGGAGCCAAAACAGGTGCACCTGGCCGACCTGGCCGACCAGGCAGGTCGACCCCCAGGTCGACCCTGGGGTCGACTCCCCAGTCGACCTGGTCCTACCCAGGTCGACTCCCAGGTCGACCTGGTTCTGGCGGGATTTTTCCCGCCTAGCTCGATTTCTGAAATTTTGAATCTGTTTTCGTTTTTGAATTTTTCGTGAAACTTCGCGAGGTCATATCTTGGTCATACGGACTCCGATTTATGAAATTTCGGGCTCTATTTCGCGTATTTTTCCGAGACGAACGCAATGGCACAGCCCGTTTTATCTGATTCAGATTTTATAATTTAATTCTGCTTTGATTCTTGATTTAACATGTTGTTAAATTTCGGGTTGTTACATGTGTGGTGCGTTTAGTCAACTCAGATAGTGCGGATTTGCGGGACACTACATCAGCTGTTTCCACTTTTGCATTATTTCCTCAGTTTGGCACCAATTATTCAGCTAGATGCTTACTGAGGATTTGATGTTTTTTCGATGAAAGGTGGAGCTTTCTGATTTGTCATCCACTCGTTGTTTAGTTTAGATGATGCTCTGGCACTCAATTTTTTTCGAATTGTTCTAGCCAGGATATGCTTGGGAAGTCTCCAACTATGGTTGGATTTTGAGAGAGTTACTGTTCTTGCTTGCCTACACAAAAGAAGTCAACTTTTAGCAGAAGTTTGTAAATATATGATCCGTGTAAGCAAATGGAGTTTCTCACTCATGTTGTTGTTGTTGTTTTTTTATGTACATAGCCTGAATGCGAAGTTTTTTTGCAAATATTTGCAGCTTTACAATAGATTTGAACAATGCATTATAAAAAATAACGGCGAATGTGTTCGCTATTCCAAGCTCGAGGAATCTAGACTCCATCTGTGGTAGTCAATTTGAAAGCACCACCCCAAAGTTTTTGGTTTATAACATAAGGCACTTCCCAATTTGGTCCAAAAACCCCGGTTCCGGTCATTACTTTCTTCAACACAAGGTCTCCGATTTCGAAAGTCTTGTGTCTGACTTTTGAGTTGAAATGCCTAGCCATCCTTCTTTGATGCGCGGCCACCCTGAGTTATGCTTCCTTTCTTTTTTCCTCTAGTTGGTCAAGGGTCTCAAGTTATAGACTTTTGTTTTCCTCCTGGTTGAAGTGAATCCTCCTATGGGCAGGAACCTCCAGTTCCACAGGGATCATGGCTTTAGAGCCGAAAGCTAGAGAAAAGGAAGTGTGCCCATTCGCAGTTTTATGAGTGGTACAGTATGCCCATAGTGCTAGTGGAAGCTCATCCGCCCAACCACCTTTGGATTTCTCTAATCGCTTCTTGATGGTTGATTTAATGATCTTGTTTACTGCTTCCACTTGCCCGTTTTCTTGCGAATGGGCAACTGTAGAAAAACTTTTCTGGATTTTATACTTGGCATAGAAATTTTGGAATTCTTCGCTCTCAAACTGGGTTCCGTTGTCAGTGATTATTTTTTGTGGGACTCCAAACCTACAAATGATGTTTTTCAAGACAAAGATAATAAATTTCTTTGAGGTTATAGTTGCCAGTGGTTCTGCTTCCGCCCATTTTGTAAAATAATCAACAGCAACAATAACATATTTAAAACCAGATTTTGCGGTGGGGAGTGCTCCTATAAGGTCGACGCCCCAGATGGCGAATGGCTGACCATTTGGGTTATAAATGTAGATGGCATCCTTGGAATTTTTGCAAACCTCTGACATCTATCACATCTTTTAGTATATGCCACGAAGTCCTTATTTATGTCTGGCCAGAAATAACCATATCGCAGAATTTTCTTGGCCAATATCTGGCCACCAGTATGACCTCCGCATTCACCCTCATGTAATTCTGTCATGATTTTGCTTTCGATTCCTTTTATGTAACGCAACGAAGTAAGGGCATAGAGAATCCTCGTCTGTATAGCCGTTCATCCTGGATGAGATACATGGGAGCTTTTCGCAGTATTTTCCTTCGCTTCTTAACCTCTGTCGGGAGTGCGCCGGTCGTTAAATACTCCTTAATTGGTGTCATCCGCGAGTCTGGCTCGTCATCCACCTCTAGGACCCAATCCATCTCAATTTGTTCCATGCTGGGGCTGGAGAGGACCTCCACTGAGACCAACCATATAAGATGTGCAACTCCTATGCTTGCATACTTTGTCAGCGAATCCGCCTTGGTATTTTCTTCTCTCGGAATGTGAGATATAGTATAATGCTCGAAGCTCTCTAGCAATTCCAGAGCCTTAGATAGGTAAGCCAGCAAGTTACCCATTTTGGCTTGGAATTCTCCTTGGATCTGACACACCACTAGTTGGGAGTCACTGAAGATTTGTATGGTTTTTAGTTGTAATTTTCTTGCTAGTTTTATTCCTGCGATGAGGGCTTCATATTCAGCTTCGTTATTTAATGATGGAAACTCCAGTCTTAGCGCATAGTATATAGATATTCCTTCAGGGGTTTCCAAGACTACTCCTGCCCCAGAGCAGTAATCATTTGATGCTCCATCAACGAATAATTTCCATCGGATGTTGGTTTCAATGTCAGGCTCCTCTTTTATCTCTCCTCGATCGGTGAACTCTACGATGAAATCTGCAAGTGCTTGACCGTTAATTGCCTTTCGGGGATGGTAGGTAATGTCGTATTGACTAAGCTCAATGTTCCACTTTAACAACCTCCCGGAAGTCTCTGGCCGGAACAAAATTTTCCTCAGCGGTTGATCCGTGAGGACCTTGATAGGGTGAGCCTGAAAGTAGGGTCGAAGCTTCTTTGATGCAATAAGTAAACAATAAGTGAGCTTTTCAAGTTTTGGGTAATTCAGTTCTGCCCTAGATAATCTCTTACTGATGTAATAAACCGGTCTTTGAACCTTCGAATCCTCCCTCACTAACGTCACACTTAGAACATGGGCAGATACTGCCAGATATACAAACAAATCTTCTCCATCATTAGGTTTTGACAGCATTGGAGATGTCGCCATGTGCTGGATTAGCTCTTCGAAAGCTCTCTGGCATTCAGGAGTCCATTGTATCTCTTTCTTCCCTTTCCTGAGGGCAACGAAGAAGGGAAGACACATGTCCGTTGCCCTGGATATGAAACAATTCAAATCTGCAATCTTCCCATTCAAACGCTGGAGCTCTTTCTTGGTTCTTGGGGTGCTCATTTCCTTTAAGGATGATATTTTTGCTGGATTGGCTTATATGCCCCTAGCGTTGACCATAAACCCTAGGAACTTGCCCGAACCAACCCCGAAGGAACATTTCAAAGGATTTAGTTTCATACCAAATCGGTGTAGAATATCGAACATCTAGGCTAAATCTTCCAAATGATCAACTTCCATTTTGGATTTTACCAACATATCATCGACATAGACCTCCATTGTCTTGCCAATTTGTTTTTTGAACATAGTGTTTACCAATCGCTTGTAAGTTGCCCCTGCGTTCTTTAAGCCAAATGGCATCACTTTGTAGTAATTTAGGCCAAGATCAGTAATAAAACTCGTGTCCTCTTGATCCGGTCTGTAATCACGATTTGATTGTAACCAGAATACGCATCCATAAAAGACAGCAACTCATGCCCAGCTGTGGAATCCACCAATTGATCTATTCTGGGAAGAGGGAAACTGTCCTTTGGACAAGCTTTATTGATATCCGAGTAGTCCACGCAGACCCGCCATTTTCCGTTTTCTTTCTTCACAAGTACAGGATTGGAGACCCAATTTGGATAGGTAGATTCCCTAATGAAGTTGTTTTCCATTAGCTAGTCGACCTCCTCCTTCAAGGCCTTTGACCTCTCTAGTCCCTGGGTCCTCCTTTTCTGCTTGATAGGCAGAATATGTGGATTAATATTAAGTTTATGGACCGTAACGTTCGAAGATATGCCACTCATGTCAGAACGGTTCCACACAAACACGTCCAAATTATCTTTTAAATAGACAATCAATTGAGTCTTCAATTCGGGGCTCAACTGAGATCCTATATTCAGCACATGGTTTGGATCTTTCGAACTAACAACTATAGGAATCGTGATCTCAGCCGGGACCTCTCTTTCGTCCTCTGCACTCACTTTTCTAGGGTTGATTTCCTTTTGTACGCCACTGTGTTCGCCAGTGCAGGGACCACTCCTTAATTGCTATAAAGGGAGCTTGCGAATGCGGGGTGGAGTCTCCGCATTCTTTCCCAAGTCTTTCTTCCTTGCCTCGCGCAGCTCTGTCATATAGCAATCTCTTGCAATGGCCTGATCGCCCTTGATTATGCCAACTCCATTCTCAGTTGGAAACTTCATAGTTAAACACCACGGAGCTAGCGCGACCTTAAAGCCTGCGAGGGGCGGTCGCCCGAGGAACACATTGTAAGAGGAGAGCTCATCTACCAAGACAAAAGTTTGCATCATAGAAACCTTGTGTTCCGCATCTACTAGTTCAACAAGCAAGTCAATCGTACCAATGTGTTGCGTGGGCTGCTCAGTAAATCCACGGATTTTATTCGGATAGGCTCGCACTTCTACCATCGAGAGGTTCATTTTCTGGAATGTATTTATGAAGATTACATTAACGGATGCCCCCGTGTCAACTAGGACTCTCTTCACAACCGCAGGGCCGAGACCAATTGTGATAACCATGGCATCGACAGTTGGCGCAAGTAATCCGTCAGCATCTCTATCTTTGAATACCACGTCATCGGTTGAAGTTCTAGGTATCTTCATTGGAATCTCATTGCTTAAGATCATGCACCTTTCTTCTTTCGAGACATCCTTCATCTCGTTAGCGTACCTTTCCATATCTGCCCAGCTACTTCCGACCGGTTGGGGCCCATCGAAAATCATGTTGATCACTGGCCTCGAATCAATAGGTGCCTGAACTTTCTCTTCCGAACCAGATTGATTGGTGGTATTGTTCCGTCCTTGGGTAGTCGGAGCATTTTGAGGATTCTTCACATACTGTTGAAGTTAGTTTTTTCTGATGAGTTATTCGATCAAACTTTTCAGGTGTCGACATTCATTAGTGCTATGCCCTGGTTGATTATGGAACTAGCAAAATTTACTGGAGTTGGCTTGTTGTTCAGTAATCTTTTGAGCCTTCATTTGAGGAATAATGCCAGATTCCTTTGTAGCGGAGTAGATCCTCTCTGGGGTTTCATTTAAGAGATTCATTTCTGAATGCTTGTAAAGCCACGTTTCCTTATAGGCTTTGTTATCCTTCTCATCACTCCCCCTTTTCTGCCCAGAGTCATTCTTCTGCTCAGTTTGGGATTCGTTGCCTTTCCCTTCTTTGATAGTGCTACTCTCTATGGCCTTCTGAATTTTCGGTGTATCATTCTCCACGCTCACATTCTCCTCGGCTTTATTATAGAATTTCTTTAGAGTTTTGGGCTTCTTAATCTTGAGCCACTTCCCAAATTCTGTATTTTTATCAATAGCACCCTTCAGAGCTGCCAGTAATTAACAAGTCCTCGGTTCTATGACCTCAGCCGCCGCATCATGGAATCATGTAAAAAAAGTTTTAATAGATTCTCCAGGAATTTGTTCCATCTCGCTGAGTGTCATCACATCCCTTGCTTTGGTTGTTTGGAGACAAAACTGGTCTTGAACTCTTCTCGTCAGATCGGCAAATTGATCAACACACTTAGGTGGAAGTCTAGTGAACCATAGTGAGGCCACACCTTCTAAGCATACGGGGAAGTACATGCATTTGATCTCATCGGTTGCCCTATCTCTATTCATGTGTTGATCATACTTGAATAGGAAGATGTTTGGATCACTAGTCCCTCCATAAGGTGCTATCGTTGGAGGTATGAATTTCTTAGAAAACTTCGCTTGACAGATTCTTTCTGTAAACGGATTTTTACTGAGTGAAAATTCCCATTCTTTCTCTTCATCCTCTCGGATTGTCTTTTCTTTCATTATTTGCTGGATCATATATGTGATGCGCTTCTCTTCACTTGCTCATTCCACAGGATTGGCATCAGTGCTTTTATTGGTGCGACCGTGGTTCAAGTTCCGATGCCTTGCACCTCTTTTAGGAGGTGTCCATTTGGTGGGACTCATGACGCTCTGAGCTGCACGTTTCTCATCGTGCTGTGGAGATTTGACTTTAGAGTCCTCAACGCCGGCCTCCCCCTTATCTTCCACTAAGAAGTTGAATCGACTAGGGTCTGAGGCTGAAGATTCCTCTTTTTCGTCAGCATTATTTACAGTATTTGGTGGCGGAAGATTGGGTCGAGCATTAATCAGGGCATCAAGACTTTCCATCATCATTTTTGTTGTAGCATCCATTTTTTCATTCAAGCCGGTCACAGCCACATTCAATTCATCTCGTGTTACAGATGGCCATGAGGTCTCCTCAACTCCTTGATTCGAAGTTTGCGGTGTAGCTTCATCACCATGAATATCCTCAACAATTGTGGTAGCTCTGATGGATTTGCTATTTTTGTTCGAATCAGCCATGTCTTCAAGGAAGGAGGCAGTTTAGGATTTCAAGGGTAGGCTGTTGGGATTGGAGGAGAGTGTGAAGGAAGGAAATACGAACACGGCCCAACGGTGGGTGCCAAATGTTTTCACCAAAAATGGCTCAAACACCAAGGGTACAAGAATTATACTTCACTATTGCGGTTAGAAAGTAAATGGAGACGTGATTAGTTAAAAATTTACAGTAAAAATGTAAGGAAAGTTAAATGGAGATAAGATTTTAGAGTGGTTCAGCCCTAAGCCAGGCCTACGTTCACTATGAAGATGGTTTGCACTATCATGACAATGTTTACAAAGCATATAAACTCTCTTCCCTCATACATATTCTTGTTCTCTCAACATATTCTCATTCTCACATACAAATCTCGCTCAATATTCATGGAATTTGATGGCGGAATATTGGAATCTGCGGAAAAGAAGGACGAATGAACGACGAAGAAGGAGGATATCTTCGATTTCTTTTACTTATAAGGTCTCAATGGATGCCATGGCCGGATGAACGTAGATCATTCGAGTGTAGATGACGATGATGATTGGAATACTTAAGGAATGGTGGAGGAAAGAATTTGACAGCACTTCGTGGTGGTCAGGAATCCGTCTTTCTTTAAGGTGGGAGCCATGGCCTATTTATAGGTGCACCTCCATGAAGAAATGATCTGAAAATCATATTTGCAGACCACGGGTTGCTTGTCTCATTAATTACAAGTATGCCACTGCTTAGCTGTAGCCAACTGGCAACAGCTGTATTCCCAGAACGACTTCATGAGAGCGAGCGGTTTTATAGGAATGAGCGACCACACAGGTCTGGGCATATTGAATGGGTGGGCAAGCGATGAGTGTACAGGCAACCTGTCAAACCTTCCTAGTTTGCATAACAATGAACAACCGATGGATGGCAACTGGTTGTTGCAGTTTGTTTGATTATGAACGGACGACCTGCACGGTAGTCCGAAATGTCAGTACGACCCTATGAGAACTGATATCCAACCGACTGGCAAGCAACATATGATATTAGCAGTTGATCGAGTAACGAGTGGGCGACTGGAGTTGCATTTTATGAGCGGACATTGAATACATGTGCGAACCCTAATTTCTTTGCATTTCTTGCTATGCATGATCGATCAATTTATTATGAACGAATGACTGTAGAACGGAACATGTGATCGATCCTGATTGTGCTGACCGGTCGACCCAACTAGTTCTTTCTTTCCATGTTTAACCTTGAAGCTGGTGCTTGAACCTTGTTCTGTGTGATCGTCCCTTATCCATTGCAACTGTCCAAGTGTAGTGGGTAGGACTAGATACGACCGACCCTAATGACATTTGTTCCGCGATTTTCATACAAATTTAATATACCAATTTGTGTACTGTTTATAAGGGATAAACACTTATAGTGATTTTACTAGTTTTTCCAACTGTTAACTTTAGTTTCATTAGTAGAAGTTGCTTATTAGTAACAATAGCAAGTTGAATCTAATGGTTTTATATTTTAATAAAATACTAAATCATAAAGAGTATATAAATCATACAACCACAAAAACAACACAAGTTCATACAATAATACACAAACATAAAGCCGTTAAGTCTAATTATCACCTTGATGGTTCCATATACAGTCTATGAGATCTTTTTGTAGCCTATTATGCATCTCTGAATGAAAGCTGGTGGTCTAAATGAATATTGAAGGCCTCTCTTGTTATACGTGTGTTATCTAGGAATACATCTGGTGGTAGCGAAACACCTACATATTCGTAAAGTCGTTGCCCTTCATCCATATCTTTTTCGTCTTTGATGATCATGTTGTGTAGAACACTACAGGCAAACATGATTGTAGAATTTTTTTCCTAAACCACAAACGACATGAATTATTGATTATTGCAAATCTGGAGTATCAAACACCAAAAGCTCTTTCTACATCTTTTTTTGTCCCTCCTACATCACAACAAATTTGGCCTGTTTTTGTGTTCAGAGATTTGGACAAGTTTTAACAATAGTGCTCCATTTCGGATAAATGTCATCACCTAGGCAATAACCATGATCGTATGTATTTTGCCCAAGAATGAATGTTACTAAAGGTAATTATCTTGGTCTAAATCATTAAATATATTTGATGTTTCAATAACGTTTAAGTCGTTAGCATCGGGCATTCCAAAGAAAAGCATGCCAAATCCATAAATCTTACGACGCTACGGCTTCCAAAATGATGGTCAGTCGTCTTTCCTTGCCATTATAAGATCCTTGATATGCATTAGGGAAATTATTCCATTCCCAATGCATACAGTCAAGAATTCCCAACATGCACGACTATCCTCTTCTTTCGTGCATTTCTCTGGTGCACACTGCATTCGAAGACCGTAAGTACTTCGTCCCGTAGACATCTACCACAGATTGATAAAAAAATTCTTGCATTTCAAGTGTCGTGCTCTTCGCAATTCGGTATGCATCATCCAATGCATCTAGAGAAGTGTCATAAGCTAACATTCTCATTGCGACCATCATTTTTTGTTCACTGGTAAGCCCTGTGTTTTTGAAGCATTTAGTTTATACTTAAAGTTTTTGTTGTTGTTTTGAATACCTGCCAAAATTCATAGAAATAGTTCTCTACTCATTCAGTATCATCTTCGAAACATAGCTTCTCCGTAAGTGCAGTTCACATTAAAGTAATGTTGCATTAGAGATTGACGGTATGTAGCTTGGTTATGGCTTATACACTTCCTTCTAGGAATCGTTCTGTTTCGCTGTGTATATGGTAAATTATAAGCTTCGTGACATATGTCGATAATTTCTTGTATTTCTTCGGCTTACTCCTAAATGATTTTTCTTTCTCAGAATCACTATCTAAAGCTAGCATGTACTCGAGAAACCATAATGAACTCATTTTTGTGTTTAATGTTTTTTGATATGAGCTATTCCTTGGAATTTTACAACCTTATATAAAAAATGGCTTGAAAACATCGTCACATGCCATATAATAAATTATCACATGGGTTTAGATTGGCATAGGTTGGAATCTTTAGCACTGGAGACAAGACAATACATTACATGTATTATGACTGAATCACAAATAACATCGTTCAATGTTTAGTTTTATCGTGAATTGTGTAACTTTATCATTAAGTGTGTAGCTCTATTAGTAAATGTTTAGCTTTAACAATAAATGTGCAACTTTATAACTAGGTGTGTAGCTTTATCGTTAATGTGTAGCACATTCAACTATAACTTTCAAATGAAGGCCACAGCCTGTGATTTAGTCTTGTACATTATAAGATATATATAAATTAAATTTTCAAACAAATCGTGGTTAGTTTGTTTGTAAGCCATACCTATTTTAATAAACTAAATCGATTTTTTAAATTATGGAGTTAAAAAGTAAGGGTCAACCTCTGTTAAATTAAACAAGAGTCAATGGTACAAAATTAAAATTGGCTTTATAATGAGTTAAAAACATTTGGATCATCCTATTTTTATTCATTTTCAACGAATGTACAAAAATTAATTAAATCGAGCTCGTCGCGTAGTGATAGTTCGTAATTTTATAAAGCAAATTTCAAACTAATATATAAAATATAAAAATGCTGGAATCCTTCCAAACAAGATTCTTCAAGGCTTATTCGACTAGAGCTTTCAAATGAATGCCACAGCCTACGATTTGGTCTTCACTTTATGAGATATGTATAAATTAAATTTTCAAATAAATCGCTGTTAGTTTGTTTGTAAACCATACCTATTTAATAAACTAAATCGAGATTTTAAAATTATGAAGCTAAAAGTACGAATCGTCCTATGTTGAATTAAACTAGAGTCATTGATACAAAAATAAAATTGTCTTCATAATGAGTTAAAACATTCAGGGCATCCTTTTTATTCATTTTTAACAAATATATCAAATTTAATTAAATTGAGCTCATCGCGCAGTGGTAGTTTGTAATTTTATGAAACAAATTTCAAACTAATGTATACAATCATAAAAATATCGGAATCATTCCAAACAAGATTCTTCAAGACTTATTCGACTAGAGCTTTCAAATGAATGCCACAGCCTGTGATTTGATCTTGTACATTATGAGATATGTATAAATTAATTTTTCAAATAAATCGTGGTTAGTTCCTATGATTTGATCTTGTACATTATGAGATACGTATAAATTAAATTTTCAAATAAATCGTGGTTAGTTCCTATGATTTGATCTTGTACATTATGAGATACGTATAAATTAAATTTTCAAATAAATCGTGGTTAGTTCATTTGTAAACCATACCTATTTAGTAAACTAAATCAAAATTTTAAAATTATGGAGTTAAAAGGTAAGGGGTTGTCCTCTGTTGAATTAAACAAGAGTCAATGGTACGAAATTGAAATTGGCTTCACAATGAGCTAAAACATTCGGGTTACCCTCTTTTTATTCATTTTTAACAAATATAACAAACAAATCGAGCTCGTCACTTAGTGGAAGCTTGTAATTTTATGAAATGAATTTCAAATTGATATATAGAATCAAAAAAATGTCGGAATCGTTCCAAATAAGATTATTGTAGACTTATTCGACTAGAGCTTTCAAACGATTGTCAGAGCCTGTGATTTGGTCTTATACATTATGAGATATGTATAGATTAATTTTTCAAATAAATCACGGTTAGTTCTTTTGTAAACCATACCTATTTAATAAACTACATTGAATTTTTTAAATTATGGAGTTAAAAAGTATGGGATCGTATTCTGTTGAATTAAACAAGTGCCAATGGTACAAAATTAAAATTGGCTTCATAATGAGTTAAAAAATTCAGGTCGTCCTCTTCTTATTCATTTTTAACGAATATACCAAAATTAATTAAATTGAGCACTTCGCGTAGTGGTAATTCGTAATTTTACGAAACGAAATTCAAATTCATATGTAAAATCATAAAAATGTAGAAATCCTTCCAAACAAGATTCTTCAAGACTTATTCGACTAAAGCTTTCAAATAAATGCCACAACCTGTGAATTGTTCTTGTACATTATGAGAGATGTATAAATTTAAATTTTAAATAAATCGCGGTTAGTTCGTTTGTAAACTATAAATATTTAATATACTAAATCAAAAAATTCAAATTATGGAGTAAAAAGTATGGGGTCATCCTCTGTTGAATTAAATAAGAGTCAATGGTACAAAATTAAAATTGGCTTCATAACGAGTTAAAACATTCGGATCGTCCTCTTTTTATTTATTTTTAATGAATATACCAAACTTCATTAAATCGAGCTCGTCGCATAATGGTAGTTCATAATTTTTCGAAACGGATTTCAAATTAGTATATATAATTTTATAAATGTCAAAATATGTTACAAGTGGGAAATTCGACGCCCGAATTTCGACACTAATACATTTCATGTATCCAGGTGCCTAAACCAAGTATCAAAAACCCAGAAAGTTGAAAGAAAGAAGTTAGAGGGTAAGAAAGAAGAAAGAAAGGTTAGAATAGAAGAAGAAGAACACAAACCAAAATCAGAAATAAAGGTTAGAATAGAAGAAGAAGAACACAAACCAGAGCCAAAGGAGAGCTAAATCTCATAGCGGAATGAATGAAATATAATATCTCAATACTCTTTACACATATGGAAAACTGTATATACACATGAATAACTAATTTGAGCACACAACTAGATCAGCTTATACAGTCATAATAATCTATCTGTACAATGACTGATAGATACAATACACTGCGAAAATAAAATAATACAGAAAATACGACAATATGTCTCAGCTCCAGCTCTTATTTTACATCTCCTAGAAATATCCAATGCAACCTGGAAGATATACTCGGTCTGAATAGAGCATATTTTAAGGAAAACCAAAATCACCCAGCTTCGTCTGGAATTCTTACAGTGAGAAAACTCACATTACAAATAACTAGCTTAACTTTTTAAATCCTTTTTAAAGAATGGAACTCTCGTAAGACACGACCTATAATGACCCGAACTTCCCCGGTCTCCGAAGAGAGGAGAAAGTACAAATGGTTTGCGAACACGACAAATCAATACACAAACAGAAGAACATTTCATTGCTATTACTACAATCACATCAGAGTAAAAGAATATAACAGAGTATAAATAAATAATATACAATTGAAAATATCAAAGATTTAAATTATACTTAAATACATAGCAGCGGAAAAATAATACATAACACAACTGAAAGAAATACACAGATACAAAGCTTTCTGAATATAGTTCCAGTTGTAAATCAAGGATCCTGTGAATATAATTTCTGCAAAACCCAACTACTGGCTGCCCGTGTGGAAAATAGGGGCACCCAGAGTTTAGGTAAAAATAATAAACTCCTGATCAGTCATGTGACCGGTGTGAGAACTAAAGCAGTTATTTAAAACTTTACTTTAAAAATAAAGTAAATCGAGGGGCCACACCGTATAACACAGAATGGGTTTAACCCCAAGAATACAAGTGCATAAAACATACAGCGCAATGCTAAATAGAAAAATGAAGCTATTACAAGACTCAGGCCCCATCACACAATGCAATGCAAGCCGAAGGATAGAGTTTTTCCTTATAATAGCCAAAAAATAAATGTATCAATCATAGGCGGAGTAGGTACCCATATATTACGTCGCCATACTAGTTCTGCAATTAAAATCGAAATGTTACATATTGGAAATTGGATTCCATCTATGAACCAAGGCAAGGGATCATCCTTACCGAATTCGAGACACTCTAGCCCGTGCCTCAGGGCAAGTACTCAGTCAAGCCCTTGGAGCGTCAGGGCCGGTCATCCGTCAATGATTGGTAATACCATAAACTACATGTTAGCCTGCCCTATAAGGCATAAAATCTGGTTAGTATATCAACCATAACATCAATCGATCCCGTAGTGACCGATATATCCATCGATCCCGTAGTGACCGATATATCTAAGGCGCCTCTCTATCCATCAAGTAATAATAAGCAACATCCACATGAGTAAACAGTCTAGGCTCCATACCGTGACGTTACTCCTAGTTAGAAACTAACATATGTCCATTTCCCTGAGGACCTCTCCCGTTTCTGGTTCATACCGGGGTGTGAGGCTCGCGAATTAACGCTACAACACAAAGCTATGCTATTTAAAGCCGTGCTTTGATCATCAACCACAAGACTCTGTTTTTCAACAAAATCCTTGATCATTTGCATCTCAGCATGCCACACTGACAATTCACGCCATGCTACTGATATCTATCGATATGTAACCTAGAAGCTCATAAGTCTTAGAGAAGGGTGTTAAGCAAGAGAATAAATACTCCGCCACCAAACAAATATATATTTAATAGAAATCAATCAACACAGAAAAAAATCCAATGTCAGACACACATCTGTTTACAAGTCCGTTCTAGGTGAACGAAACCAGAGGCCCTTTATTCCTCTTCCCATATGTCCAATATAGGAGAGAGGTCCTCGCATATCTGGTCGATCTCCAAGTACGTCTGGATGATCACCACTTATTACCTTGTCTTCTGTGTACAGCCCAATCAAGACATTAGTAATCATCCAAACGATGTGAAGATCTCCGATCTTCATCCAAACTGGTGATACTCCATTCTCGATCATTTCACAAATTTGATAATTTAAATTATCACATTCTCATTTCAATCTAATTAAAGATTCAGTAAAACTCTAGTTCAGATTTAATCTCAAAAATCATTTCTTAATGATTATCCAACTTTAGGAAAATAAATCCTGTCTTTAACTGGGTTAAAGAACGAATGTCAATTAGAACACAAGTCACGATAAACCCAAAATCACATTCCATTAATTATGGAATCTTCACAGAAAACAGGTCAATATATAATCGATATAAACTTCCGTATCCAACCAATAATATAAATGGAATAACGGCAAAGCCTTTTAAATTCCATATATAGTAACGGTCTTCCTCCACAGAAGCTCACTTCGATTATTACTAAATCGAATTCCATTCCATTCCAATTTATTTTATTAATTTGGAAAACTTTACTTTGGAAAATTTCCAATAAATCTTAATAAAATATTTATATATTCCAAATCACATTTCACTGTTAATCGGGTTAAAGAACAAATGTTATTTAAAACATCGTTTACGACAAACCCAAAATCCAATTTCAATTCAATTCCAATTAAATATTAATTAATTGGAAAACTTAATTAAATCTTAATTAAAAGATTTATTCTTTTCTCAACTGGGATTAAGAACAGCGTTAGTGAAGACACCATTCACGACAAACCCAAAATCCAATTTAATATTAAATATAAGACTCTGAATAGAAATTATATCGGCTTATATTTAATATCAAATTCTGAAACTAACGGATATCGTATTGGGAATAACGATATCTGTATCTTCCAAATTCCCATAACAATATCCGTATAACCATGAAATCCAATATCGAAATATTCCGAAGATTATTTCCATTTCAATCCATTCCAATTTATTCATTGGACAATTCCGATTATTTTAAAACCCATTTACCAACCCACTTTATTTATTTAAAAACACTGGATTTATTATTCTCGTTAATAACTAGTTCATTTCGATAAAAATATATTTTTATCTTTTCAAACTTGGAATTTTTCATCCCAATTCTTTCCACATCATTTATTATGATTTTACACAAATTATTAATATTTTTAATAATTTTATCAAGGCCTGTACAGTTAATTTCCAATAACGGCCACCGAACTGCATCCATAGCGACCTTTTCGAAATTTTATTTGGACATAATTCCAAATCCAACCATTAGATTTCAAATCTCTTATATTAGTTGGAAAGCTCTTTCCGATACAAACCCAATGGTTTCGGTTTTAGGAGAATCCGACGGTCGGATCTCCCGTAATGTCAATTTGAAGTTAATGGTCGAAATTCACAAACGGTCGCTGCGCGGTGCGTTCTATTCAGGCTATTAAATATATATATATATATATTATATTTCGTCGATCTCCATTTAAAACATATTTTATAATTCGTTTATAAATTCATTTTAAAAACGATTTCAACTCCATTTTCAAATTTAAATCAACTTTGAATATTCCATATCATTTTAATATTAAATGATAATATTTTCAAAATATCAGATTTTGAAATCAATTCTCTTCGATATTATTAATAAAATGAATAAAATCGATATAAAAATTGTTCGTGTTAAAATAGCGCATAACTAATCAACACGGCTTCACATATTTTAATAATTTTGTGTCCATCCAAAATCGGACATCAAATTCACATTTTTAATCCTTTACTGAATATTATTTTAAAATATTCGTTATTTTAAAATATTCTTTATTTCTGAATTGGAATCAGATGGTCAATTACCATATAATGTAATTTATATGGATTTCATTCAACACATGTACACCACAATAATGATACACAATCAACCATTATCCAGAGTGCAATTTACAACTATATGAGCGTTAAAAATAAATAATTAACGCTCATCATAGCCTGTCAACCCATCAATTGACATACAACTAAATATTGGGATTAATGTATGTCCAATATCATCCCAACACCCGTATGGGGTTTTCAAACAACAAATACTGAATATTATTTGTGCAACTGGGCGATGTATAAAATTTATCGTCCCAATCCATGTCAGTTAAATGGGTGTACATAAATAAATCGTCCAATTTTTTAATGAATATTTATTTTCATTTCCGGAGAATTTTATGCCGTTCATAAATACGTTAAAAATTATATTTTTAACAATAAAATATTTTATTCAACACATGAATATTTTTACTAGTTCATACATTCAATAAAAATTGTATTTTTATTGTTCAAACATTTTATTCAACACATGTGTATTTTATACAGTTCATATAATCAATAAACACAATACAGTCAATTCAATCCAAACAAACATCCATGGTTTGTACAATAAATGGGTTTGGGTGCTACTAAGCACCGTCTACATCCTAGTATATATTTAACTGTAAAATAATTAGAGTGAGAAAGAGTTCTCACCTTCGTTTTCACTCCTCCATTCTTTTATTTCTGAATTTCTGAACAGTTTGGATTTGCTTGAAATTCTAACATGCTCCGTTTCCGTTCTGGTCAGTTCCATGTTGTCAAATTTGTCTACACGATTCCAACACTTCAGAAATCGTCTGATTCTGTTTTCGTTTGCAAGAGATACAGGGTTTTAAACAATTAATTATATTATTAACAACTTACTTAATGGTTTAAATTAATTAACCCTTTTTTCCTAACCTTTCTTCGTCATTTTACAGAACTCGTATAAACCCATTCCATCGCATCAAAGAATCCACCACCGCCCGTGCCTCAGGCCGTGATCAGCCGATGAACCTCCTCCCCCTAATGCGTTGAAGCACCGTCGACCTTCCCCATGAATCCCAAGAACTCCGGTCCCCCTTATGCCCCCAGAAACCGCTCTAAAGTCAGCTGCGTTCAGACGCAATTTCTCTTAATCCTTCAAGTTAGAACCAATCCTAGCCGTTCAAATTAAAGGCCTCACCTAACTCTAGAGATTTTGTTTTGTAAATTTGGATTAATTCTTGTTGGATTGGGTTTTTTCTCTCGGATCGAATTTGGAGTTTCCAGGACGTTGAACGAATATAACGGCGGCTGTTGAATGTGAAGAGGGTTAGGGTTTCTATTGGGCTATTTATAGAAAATATTTTATATTTAATGTTATTTAATTTCCAGAAATACTAGTTTTTCAATCCGAACTCCAAATCGAACCCAACGACTATCGCCCTAGCTTAATATCCCCATTCCTGGCACAATGGAATATGTTTCATAATCCAATTCGACTGTTTTAATCAGTTTTTGTCAAAATTAAAATATAAATCAATATATATTGAATTTAAACGTACATTTAAATTTACCGGGACCACATGCTGACTCCAAAAATTCCAGAAAAATAAATCCGGCTATGTTTTGATGATACGGTCCTAACAAAAATAATTTTGTCGAATTTAGAGACCGCTTGAAAAATGACCATTTTCTGGTTGATCCAATTCAACTAAAACTGACAAAACACGTTTTCTTTTGCCACGCTCACCTATTAATTCCAAAAATTATGAAAATTGGCATCTAGCAATAATTTGACATTTTGGATCCAACAAAAGTTGTTTCATCAAAAATGGAGGTCATTTGCAAAATGGCTATTTTTAAGGGCTATATATTATATTAATATATATATAAATTCCATAGCGACTATTTTGAATTCTAAACTGGACATAACTTTCAATTTACATTATGAAATCTCAGTTTTTGAACTTCTTAGAAAGATATAATTAAATAGATTCAAATATTTCTTGTTTTACTGAAATCTGATTTATTTTGAATTCTGTACATTCATTTGAAATTTAAAATCGAATTTTCAAACTACCGCGCCATTTCAGGCTCGTTTCATAGTTAAAATAAAATTATACGTTCTAACTTCATTTAAAATAAATTTTTAGTCCTTATTATTTACAATAAATCATTTTAGATATTCAAAATCCATTAAAATAGCTAAAATAAAATTTTTAAATTGGTTTTGAAAATCCGGGTTGCTACAACCTCCCTCACTTAAAATCTTTTTGTCCTCGAAAAGGAACGGAGCTGAAAGTTATTTAACTAACCAACTCAACTTTCATTCTGCCTTTCATTCTTCAATTTTTCAGTTTCTAAGAATTTTCTAATTCTTCAAAAATTTGGCTAACACCCTAAATTTTCGAAAAATTTCGCCATAGCCTCCTTTGTACGCGGAGACCTTTAAAACCGCAACTTGCTTCACAGGGCCCTCACCAATCAAAAAGAAAAAGAAAAAGCCAATCGGCTCATTAAATCATCAAAACCCAATAAATACAATAAACATGTACTTATTTGTCGGGCATACAATTTTATTCCTCTTCTTAGTCTCCTTGCTATGACCTGTTCAATGTATATACATGTATATGCATGCAATTCCAATCAATTTAGTTCAATATTTGATTCAATTTGGCTAAAATTTACCTTTTCATTCACATATTAGTTTTATTAGTGAAATTAATAATCATACAACACAACCAGCAATCAATTTGATAATTAAATTTCTGAAACATATAACTTGATATATATATATATATATATATATATTCAAAAATCATATTTTTAGTGTCAAATCACATATATTAACCCTATCTAGTTTTGGTTCTCACACCAGTCAATTGGAAATCTATAGATATCCCACTTTCGAAACTCGAACATAAATTCTGATGATGCTCGAGCTATCATCAGAATCATCTCCAGGCGACTAGAGTGTGATTCTATATCCATCCAGTATATTTGAGACTTCGAATACACGCTAGCTAGACGTATATGCAAAATCTTCATATACTTGATTGTCCAAATCAATTTAAAATAAAATATTCAAATACGTACAATATGATATAATTTTCAAAATTAAATTTGTTTTCATTTTTATTTTAAAAATAACACTCTTCCAACTCATTCTAGGATACTACTGATCCCATCTCTAACGAGTCATTCTCATTTGATATTATTAATCCAATCTCTGATGAATTCTTTCATTCGGTTCTAATGAGTCTTGTTCTCTAGCTCTGTAAACCAAAGCTCTGATACCAAACTATAACGACCCGAACTTCCCCGGTCTCCGAAGAGAAGAGAAAGAACGGATTGTTTGAGAACACGACTGTAACAACCCAGAAAATCAGAACCAATTTAAAATTTTTACTTTAGCAATTTTAATATATTTTGAATATTTAAAATGATTTATTTTAAATAATAACAATTTAAAATTTTATTTTAATCGAAGTTAGAACGAATAAATTTATTTTAATTATAAAACGAGCCTGAAATGGCGCGGCTGTTTGAAAATTCAATTTTAAATTTCAATTTAATATACAGAATTCAATATAAGTCAGAATTGGATGAAACAAGAAATATTGGAATCTGATTAACAATATCTTTCTAACGAATGTAAGAAACTAAGATTTCGTTTTATAAGTTGAAAGTTAGGTCTAGTTTAAAATTCAGAAAAGTCGCTGTGAAATTTATATATATTTTATATAATATATATCTGAAACACCCCACCTCCGTTAAGGTAACTGACAAAGGGAATGCCTTAATTTTGGTGGAGGTTTATAAGTAAAAGCCACAGATAAACTCAAGACAGATATAAATACACATATTTTAAACAGCGGAAACCAAACAAACTTTTATTTCATCAATACGTGTTCAAAACAAAACATTCCATAATTGTCTCAAAATACTTCCAACATTACAACCTCATTTCTGTCTTGATTATTAAAGAAGCATAAAACATAAATAAAGTGACAAAAATCCCCATAGTGATGTCCAATGCCATAATCCGAGCAAAAGAGATCCAAATCATACATCTACGGTCTTGGTGCTTGTAAAGAGCCTGACTGAGCTGTTTCCTCCCTGTGGACCTGAGGGGGGAGGGGGAACGAAAGAAAAGAAGACGAAAAGAAAACAGGGTCAGACATAAAACCTGAGTAAATATAGTAACTCTTCAGTATGTGAATAAGAAAAGGCATGATAGATATATAATGAAAATAGGATAGTGTCACAAGCTAAGGAAGTGTCGAATGCACTATCTCACCCATGCTATATCTCTGCACATACTTGAGTTTGTTCCAACTGGCACCCCATGGTGAGGGTGAAGTGATCCCATTTCTATTTAAAAATCGGCTCCTATTCGCATTAACATGTGTCATACGGCCCCCAAGAATTGTAGATACCTATGCTGGTCCCACCATGGGGTGTATCAAGACCCATGGTGGCGGCCCCGACACAAATTCTAGAAGGCATAGGTTATACTACTGGTGTCCCCAGTGCCCTGGTTGTTTGCTCCGGAGTGTGTGCATGCCCGCACCCCGTTAGACCAACACTGTGCACCCACCGCCGTCGTTTTGACCGCTTACAATCAGCCCAGTAATCGTGCCCCACCCTGCCTAGTTTCAGGGTACCATTGATACCTAACTTGGGTTACTGCTGAAACGGGTCCCTCGTTGCCAGGATTTTCTAGTCAAACACATTAAGTGGTTAAGTGTCTGTATTTACCTAACCCCACCCATCAATGTTGAATTTGGTTAAGTGTTATAGTTGATTTAACCCTACCCTCTGTTCTTAGCCTCTTAGGAGCACCTGACCACTCACATTAGACAGGTATTGCTACGGTTACTGGATATGCCGGTCGGTTCCGGGCAGGTTTACACCGTAGCTCAGTCTAACCTCGGGTCATTATTGGGCTCAATGCTTAACCACCCACATTGGATATGTATTGTTGTGACTACTGGACAGTCGGGCGGGTCCGGGCGGGTTTACATCACAACTCAATCCAACCTCGTGTTAAGCATATTGTGTTTTCTAAATTTACATATTTTATTACTTCTCAATTATATATGTAAATGTCATTTTATTTTTATTTTTGGGTATATCAATTCATACCACTTAAATGTCATTGTCGTTAACATATGCCAAACATGCCAACATATATTTTCAATATTTTACACCCAACGTTGTTACCCCCGTTTGTAACGTTCGCAACATTATAACAAATGTTGGGCTCAACACAATTCGGCCCAACTTTATAAACGTGAGAAAAAGGGGAAAATCAATAACATGTAATATTTTACAACATATAAGGGTGTGTGGCGCATGAACTTGCAATTTAGCGATACTAACATAAATGATGGGTCATGTGAACTTGCATTCAAATCAAAGTATAACTAAGTAGGTGACATATGAAATGGCATAGTTTAGGTTTATACAAACTTGTGTTTAAACATGTTTAACTTGGCATAATGTCAAACACAAAACTATGTTGTATATTCACCAAAATGTCCAATTATAACATCTAATCACATAGCCTATTTCAACATGAACTTGCATAGTTTGTGAAACCCAAACGATACTTAACATAGATCCAATTATACTTGCAAATAAACATGAAAATGATATCATAGGTTTTGGGTCATGTAGGCATAAAAGGTTTTCAAATCTAGAACATGTTTACATAAGCCTTAATTTAGTCTTAGTGAATGTATATAGTCCATGCCATAGGCATAAACATAAAGGGATCAAATTCTAGTTTTTGCCACAAACTTGCAAGTGCCATTGTTTTCATATACAATTGTTCAATAGGCTTGCATCAATCAATTTATGCCACAAACATCAATACACAAGTCATGATAGAACCATTACAATACACAGAATTTATACAATACAATAACACAATTCTATTTTCATTTACATCGAATCACATCACAATGTTTATTCATATTTTGAAAGGTCACTATACTTACAACGAACGCAGAATCTTGAATTCTGGATTCTGAATTCCGATACTGAGATGCTCTCCTTTGGGTAGACTAATGTTGCGTTGATTTATTTGATTTAACTTTTATCTTCTTCTTAATTTGATTCGTCTCTTAGGCTTTTCTCTCTTGACAGCTCTGCTCAATCCCTCCCTGGCAGCATAACGACTCCTTTCTTATTATTTTTTGTGTGAATTTTCAGTTGAGACTTAGGGTGTATTTTTAGATTTTTAAATCGTTTTGAGCCGTCAGATGAAGACAGGAGGAATCTAGGCCATACAAAATTCAAAGAGCCAATCAAGAGGTGAATAGTCAGCCCTAGTGACACACAGGGCCACAGAAATTCGAGCTAGAGCCAGACCTAGCCAGCCAGGTCGACCAAGCAGGTCGACACCCAGGTCGATACTATGGTCGACCTCGGGGGGCCAGGTCGACACTGTGGTCGACCTGGGGAGGCCAGGTCGACACCATGGTCGACCCTATGGTCGACCACGTCTTCTGGGCGGGAATTTTCCGGCCCAGCCCAGTTTGAACCTGAAATTCGATTTTTGAATTTTAAACTGAGCTGTTTGAATTTAAATTTTATTCTGAAACTTCCGAAGGCCATAATTCCTTCATACGGAGTCCGATTCGCGCAAACTCGGACTCTATCTCAAGCAGAATTCCGAGATGAACGTAATGGCGTAACCCATTTCCCTTAATTCTTTCTTTTAGAATTAATTATACTTTAATTTGTGAAGCTTAACGTTATAGAATTCACAGGGTGTTACATTCTCGCCCCTTAAAAGGATTTCGTCCCCGAAATCTTCAAGTTAGGAAGAATGTATATCCTACCATCCAACAGTCCACCTACTCAACCAACAAACACAGGCATCCATTGTCCTTAAAAGACTTCTAATGCTTCATGATCATATGCATAGTGTGTGTACATGTCCTTATCTAATGCAAAAATCAGGCGGTCTACTGATTCAGTTGGCCTCCTTAATGCGAATCATGTAAGTGTCATGAATCCATTATGTGTGCAATTTTTTTTCCTACTCATAATTCTACATGAGTGCACAACTTATTCATACAAGTGCGACAAGCATTTGACAGCATATCAAGTTTCAACCATATACAAATGAGAATACATATATATGCATATGCAATATGAAGTGACTGAGCCGATCCATAACCTAGAGTGTGTGTATATGCATCCACGAGCAACCACTAGCAATCACTAGCAACCATTTGTAGCCATCATCCATAACATGTTTTCAAATACATGTTTGCATCCATTTGTTTCCTACCTAAGGAGTTAGGAAAAGGACCGAGGAGATATACCTAAAAAGATAGATAAGGCATAACTTAAGGAAAAAGAGAGAGATCAAAGATGTAACCTAAAAAAGAAGAGGGTAGGCAGCGCGTATTCTATCCTCAGTTTCCCAAGTCACGTCTTCCTCGGCATCACTCCACTGAACTTTAACGAGTTTGACTTCGCGGTTGCGTAGCTTTTTCACTTCAGTTCCTAAGATGTGGGTTGGAACTCTCCTCACAGTTGCTTCACCTTCCACTTCGGCTTCTTCTAGAATGCTAGGTTCCAGCACTTTCGCAGACTCATGTAAACACTTCCGGAGGTGAGAAACATGAAAGACGTTTTGAACTCCGGCCAGTCTCTCGGGTAGCTCTAATCTATAGGCCATCTTCCCAACCTTCTCGATGATAGGAAATGGTCATACAAATCTTGGTGCTAGCTTTCGTGCGGATCCAAAGCGAACGACGTTCCTTAAAGGAGATACCTTAAGGAAAACCCTGTCCCCAACCTCAAACTCAAGGTCGGTCCTTCTTTTGTCGGCGTAGGACTTCTGTCTGTCTTGGGCAGTCTTCATTCTCCACGTATCAAGTCCACTTTCTCTGAAGTCTCTCGAATCATATCTGGGCTAAGAATAAGCTTATCTGTGACTCCCACCAACAAGTTGGTGATTTGCACGGTCTTCCGTACAAGGCTTTGAAGGGCGCCATACCGATGGTAGCTTGATAGCTGTTGTTGTAGGCAAATTCTACTAAAGGAAGGTGATCCTCCCAAGTCCCTCCAAAGTCAAGAATGCAAAGTCTCAAAAGATTCTCTAAAACACTATTCACCCTTTTCGTCTGGCCATCGGTTTGGGGGTGATAGGCCGTGCTCAAACATAACTGTGTGCCTACAGCTTCTTGCAGACTCTACCAAAACTCACTTGTGAAGATGGGGTCTTGGTCGCTAACGATGCTGGAGGGTATCCCATGGAGTCGAACTATTTCCTTGAGATAAAGAGATGCTAGAGATGAGGCAGTCCTTTTACTTATGATAGGTATAAAGTGGGCACTTTTAGTAATCCTATCCATAATTACCCAAATGCTAGTGTTGCCTCTTATCGACCTAGGTAGTCCATCAATGAAGTCCATTGAAATGCTATCCCACTTCCACTGTGGGACCTCTAAAGGATGAAGTAGTCCTCCAGGCTTCTTCTATTCCGCCTTGACCCATTGGCAGGTCATGCACTTAGAAACAAAATCTGCCATGTCTTGCTTCATGCTGTTCCAAAAGAAAGTCCTTTTTATATCCTTGTACATCTTATCACCGCCAGGGTGTACAGTCATCTTGGAATGATGCGCTTCCTCGAGAACCTTCTTTGTCAACTCCCTTGCTTGTGGGACGTATAACCTTCTATCTCGCCTCAGCCAACCCTTATCATCGATGGCGTATCTACTGAGGTGACTATAAGTATCACCACTAATAAGTTTATCAATCACATCAACAAGCTGAGGGTCTTCACGTTGTGCAGCCCCAATTGAGTCCAAGAGAGTAGGGCGTACTTCGAGAGATGCTAACAAACCCGGTACAAAATCTGAGGAGGACCTAAAGTTAAAACTGGCTATATACTCCAGGCTTTGCCTTTCCACAAAGAGCGGGCTTAAGGTCAGTTTCTTTCAGCTCAACGCATCTGCTACTACGTTGCCATTTCCGGGAGTATAGGAAATTTCAAAGTCATACGAGGCAAGAAACTCCATCCATCTTTACTGCCTCAAGTTAAGATCCTTCTGCGAGAAGAGATATTTTAACGATTTATGGTCAGTGTATAATTCGAACTTCTCACCTAAGAGATAATGGCGCCAAGACTTAAGCGCAAAGACTATGGCGGCTAACTCAAGATCGTGGGTTGGGTAGTTCTTTTCATGAACTTTCAGTTGTCTTCCACCATAAGCTACTACCCTTCCTTCTTGCATTAGAACAGCGCCTAGTCCCGTTCCACATGCATCTGTGTATACTGTGAACATTTTGCTTCCGCCAGGCAGAGCTAGAACTGGGGCTATTGTAAGAGCCCTTTTTAATCGTTGGAAAGCAAACTCGCAGTCCAAATCCCAAGTGAACGCCAGATTCTTCTTTGTTAGCCTTGTGAGTGGGGCTGAGATTTACGCGAAATCCCTAATAAACTTTTGGTAAAAACCGGCTAGCCCAAGAAAGCTTCGCACTTCGGTTGCATTTCTTGGTGTCTTCCAATCTTGCACTGCCACCACTTTCGCGGGGTCCACGGCCAACCCTTCTTTGGACACTATATGCCCTAGAAATCTTACCTCCTTTCTCCAAAAGTGGCACTTTGAGAATTTGGCTTTTAGCTGATGTGAACGGAGAGTTTCCATGATTTCTTTCAGATGCTGAGCATGCTCTTCCTCATTCTTTGAGAAGATTAAGATATCATCTACGAAGAGAACCACAAATCTATTGAGGAATTCTCTGAACACCCTGCTCATTAGGTCTACGAAATAAGCGGGTGCGTTTATCAAGCCGAAAGGCATGACAAGCCACTCAAAGAAACCGTCTGGGGTTCTGAATGTCGTTTTATCAATGCTATCTTCAGATACTCTTAGCTGATGGAACCCAGTTGCCAGATCAAGTTGGGAGAAGACCGTCGCACCTACAAGCTGATCAAACAAATCGTCGATTCGGGGAAGAGGGTGCCTATGTTTCTTAGTCAATTTGTTTAACTCCCTATAGTCGACGCAAAGGCGAAGCGAACCGTCCGCTTTGGTTGCGAACACCACTGGAGCACCCCATTCTGAAATGCTCCGTCTAATGAACCCCTTTTCGAGAAGTTCTTTAACCTGCTTACTGAGCTCCTTTCTCTCCTTTGGATCCATGTGTCTGACATGTAAAGCTACAGGCTTTGCATTATTCATAAGATATATGCGGAAGTCTATTTCCTGCCTCGGAGGTAAGCCTTTCACCCCCTCAAAGACATCCGGATATTCCCGGACTACTCTAACTGATTGCAAATTCTCGTCAGAAGCATCAAGCGACTCTAGATAACTAAGCATAACAGCATTCAAGGGATTACAAGAAATTTCTAGAGTGTTACCAAGCCGAGTTAAGAGTCTAACTACTCTTTTCTCACAATCAAGAATGGCACTATTACTGGATAACCAGTCCATGCCTAAGATCAAACCATATCCCGAGAAGCCCAAGACAAAGGCATTACAACTAAACTTAACGTTGAGAATAGAGTTTTTCAAACCAAAACAAACCATTGACAAGTAAGCGGAGCCCCCAATTGGATTTGAAACTACTAAGGGATCTTCTACCATACTAGTGTCTAGATGCAGAGATTCTACTAAGGCAGATGAAATAAAAGAGTGTGATGCGCCATAGTCAAAAAGTGTGCGAACTGGATGATCATAAAGATAGAGTACACTTTCTACAGAAATATTACTACCTCGTTCCTACTGAGGTGCCACTAGCGCATGAAGCTGACCCCCTGAAGTGGATCCGGCTTTCTGTCCCTGCCCTTTCTTCTTTGGGAAGTCCTTAGCTTGGTGCCCAGTCTCTCCATAATGGAAGCAACCACCAATCTTCGCCTTCTTTTTTCAGCAGTCATTTGATATATGTCCCACAATGCCATAGAAATTGCACCTTCTCTTCTCACGGGGTTTATTGTTCTTCCCTCCTTTCTTGAAGTCTGTTTTCTTTGCTTGTAGACCCTCTTTCTTCTCTTCCACCTTAGTTTCTTTCTTGTCGTGGTATTCCTCGTGTAGCAACGCCATGTCCACCAAACTTTCATAAGTCACTCCCGTGGATACATGGGTCATGGCAAGGCTGTTTAGAGGCTCATTCAAACCCTTGAAAAAACGAAGTGCCTTCTTGTGTTGGGTGTTTACTAAGTCTAGCCCAAATCTGGCCAGCTGATTAAACTGATTGACATACTCCCTGATTGTCATACTTCCCTGTTTCAGAGTTAGAAACTTCTCCATTTGCAGGCTTCTTTCAGCTTGGGAGAGGAATTTCATCTCAAACCTTGTCTTGAAATCTTCCCATGTTTCCACCGCCCTCTGAGCATTGGTAACTTCCCACCAATAGGAAGCTTTACCCTTAAGCAACCATACCGCTAATTGTGTCTTTTGCCTGTCAACTCCGAAGATGACAAACAGATCCTCAGTCTCATTTAGCCAGTTTCTTGCCCCTACAAAGGATTATGTCCCATAAAAGTCTTTTCCACCCATAGCCTTGAAGTCTCTACATGTTTTTGCGAAGGCATTTCAACGAGGAGGTGAAGGAGGAGGAACCGCGGCTACTGGAGGAGGGATGTCTGCTGGGCCCGCGCCATTGGCCCTTGCTTCTAAGTACCTCCTAAACCAGCCGGGAATCGGCACTCCTTCAGGGAGGTTAAGGTCTCCAGACATGCTGAAATAGAAAGGAAAAATTCAAAACGAAGGATAGAGAGAGTGTAACAACCCGCATTCTACGCATCGGAGGATAGTAGAATATTTATTTCTTTCCCATATGAAGTCGTATGGTCATGTATCTTCGGGAAACATCCATTAGAGTCATTTCCCATGTTCATGATTTTTGTCGATTTTTAAATGACCATTTTGCCCCTAGCTGTAACACCCCGCGAATTCTATAACTGTGAAATTCACAAATTAAAGTATAATTAATTTCAAATCAAAGAACTAAGGGAAACGGGATACACCATTGCGTTCGTCTCGGAAAAATACGCGAAATAGAGTCCGAGTTTTCGAAAAACGGAGTCCGTATGAAGAAGATATGGCCTTCGGAAGTTTCTAAATCAAGTTTAAATTCGAATATAGGGCCCAATGGGCCAGGGCGGAAAAACACCCGCTGACGCACCCAGGTCGACTGGGCTGTCGACCTGGTCTAGCCAGGTCGACAGGGCTGTCGACAGGGCTGTCGACAGGCATGTCGACCTGGTCCAGAGACAGGTCGAACCCAGTCCAACCTGGCTGGCCTATTCTATGTTGGTCGATTTTCTGTGATCTGCTTTGTCATTAGGGCTAGGTGGCAGGCTCTAATTGGTTTCTCTTCCTAATGAATGGCTACGATCAATCCAAGCAACATCAATGGTCCTAATCAGTTCATAACCTCTATAAAAACAACCCTAGACTAACCCTAATCTATTCATTCAAAAATAAGAACAAAGCCGCTATGTTGCTGAGGAACGACTAAGAGTAGCCACCAATTGGAGAGAGGATTAGGAGGCAAATTCTAAAGCATAAGGCAACCTAATCAAATCAATTCAACAAAGGAATCGTATCTCCAAATCCCTAAATTGGAGAATTCGCCATACCATTGTAAGTAGAGTATTATTGTGGTATGAACAAATAATTGTATTGGTTTGTATACTTGATTTGTGGCGATAAAATAATTCATATTTGTGCGTTCTTATCGATTTGGAATATTGTATACGTTTGGATATTCTCGAATTATGTTATTCAATTATGAAAAACTACATGCGGTAGTTTTATGCAAGTATACGTTTGGAATATTCGCACATGATGTAATCCATGTTGAAACTACATGTATGTAGTTGATTAATTTCATGCAAGTTTGGGGTTTTGCTACTATGCCATCATAATGTGTATTTTCATACAAACATCGTTTTGTGAAGTAATTGGAATAAGTTTGGGTTATCATAATTCATATGAAACTATGTTGAAATTTTGGCACCATGTATTAAGCCATGCTTTTGTACTAGAAAACCTATTTGCAAACTTATGAATATGATTAGGCTATGATTGATATTTTGCATAATTGAAATCCATATTGTTAACAAGGATTATATGATGACATATGTGGTACATAGCTAGGTTAGATTCAAAAACCCCTTTTGCAAGACTAAAGTAAAAATCATGATTTCATGTTAGAAATATTTATGCCATGTGAATAGATTTAAAATCATGATTAGTTTGAACTATACTTTTGTGTTAGTAACAAAAGTAAACACCTTTGTAAACATGTAGTAATCTTAGGAACATGATTTGCTTATGTTTGACATTATGCCTAAATAAAAATATAGGTTCATGTTGTAGTTAAGACTATGTGTTAATAATGATATCCAATTTAGATTCTTATCTCAACTACAAGTATACATGCCTTGATTCATGTCACTTATGCTTTATGACCAAAGTATACATTAATACTATGCAAGTACACCAGTTTCTATTTTGTAGTTCCAAACGTTATGTTGCAAGTTCATGCGCTCACATTCCCCTTCTTATGTATGTAATCACGCTTTAAGCCTCCCCTTTTCCTCATGGCTAAGTTGGGCTTAAAAAGGCTAAGCCCAACATATATATAATAAACGAACGTGTTAAACGGGGGAAAATAATGTTGGGTTAAATTAATTAATAAATGAAAATATAAAGTAGAAGGGCCCAAATTCAAGTGTGGGTTGGGCCCATGATTGGTGTAACCTTTACACCATTAACTTAATAATGGGCCGCAAATATTTACATATAAGAAAATAAAGAAGAAAGACAAAATATGTAAATGTAGAACATACGATGTGTTCAACCCGAGGTTGGATTGAGTTGTGATGTAAACCTGCCCGGAACCGCCCGGCTGTCCAGTAGTCACAACAATACCTATCCAATGTGGGAGGTTAAACATGGAGCCCAATAAGGACCCGAGGTTAGACTGAGTTGTGGCGTAAGACTGCCCGGAACCAACCGACAACAGGCAGCCACAACAATACCTGTCTAATGTGAGAGGTCAAGGCTTTAATAAGACAATTAAGGCTGAGTCAGGATTGTTAGGATTAAGTGAACTAAAGACTTAATCAAAATGGAACATGCTAAACTAAACGGACTGGTGGGGGTTAGGTTAGAAAATACTTAACCAACTTAGCATGTTGGCTAGAGATAGAAAACCTAGTAACGGGGGACCCTTTTCAGCAGTAACCCTAGAAGGTGTATCAGGATACCCTGAAACTAGGCAGGGTGGGGCACGATTAATGGGCTGATTGTAAGAGGTCAAATCGACGGCGGTGGTGTAGCAGTGTAGGTTCTAATGGGGTGCGGGCGTGCACACACTCCGGCGCAAAAAAATAAGGCACTGGACACCAGTAGCATACCTGTGCATTCTAGGATTGTGTCGGGCCACCACTATGGGACTTGATACACCCCATGGTGGGACCAGCATAGGTAACTACAACATCGGGGGCCGTAAGACACATGTAACTATGCGAGTAGGAGCCGATCATCATAGAATGGATCACATCACCCTGATTATGGGGTGCCAGTTGGAAACTAGTTTATATGGGTTCAGAGATTAACATGGGGTACGATAGTATATTCGACCCTAGACAACTTAACCAAGTTTATAGTGCTTGCCCACTTCTTGTTTATACTTATCACACCCAGTTCTTTATTCATAGACAGAATAGTACTAGACTTACTCAGGCTTTATGTCTGACTCTACTTTTCTTTCGTCTTCTTTTCTTCTGTTTCCCCCCCCACCCCCAGGTCCACAGGGAGGGAACACAGTAGCTTGACCAACCTTAACATCCAGCTTGAAGAGGAGAAATGTATTGCTTGGACTTTCCTGTTTTGAACTATGGCTTTGGACAATCCACTATGGGGCTTTTGCAGTTTATCTATGTTTTATTTATGCTTCTTTAAATAATGTACTCAAGACAGATTATGAAAGTGTTATGTTATGTTTATGGAAAAAGATGTAAGACAATCATGGTGATGTTTTGTAACACGTATTTGCTTTTATGAAATAAAAGTTGTTTGTTTTTCCGCTGTTTACCAATATGTGTTCTTATATCTGTCTTGTATATCTGTGACTTATACTTATAAACCTCCACCAAAATTAGGGCATTCCCTTTGAGAGTGACCCTAACGGAGGTGGGGTGTTTCACTTGGTATCAGAGCATAGGTTTACCAAATAAGATAAAAAGTTTTGAAAAATTATTTTCAAAAAGGAAATTTAAAGAAGCGTTTTTAAAAGAAAAATATTATTTTATTTTAAAAGGCAAAGTCCACTCCCCAAAGCCATAGGTACTATCTCTTATCCTTCGTTTTGAATCTATCCTTTTTGTTTCAACATGTCCGAAGATCTTAACTTGCCGGAAGGGGTGCCAATACCTGGTTGGTTTAGACGGTTCTTGGAAGCAAGAGCCACTCAGCCAGGTCCTACCGTTCCTCCTCCCCCAGCTGCAGGAAATCATCCAGCTGCAGCGGCACCTTTTCCTCCACCTCCTCCTCGGGGAAACACGTTTGCTAAGATATGTAAAGATTTTAAGGCTATGGGAGGAAAGGATTTCCATGGAACTGAGTCCTTCGTGGCAGCTAGAAATTGGCTGAAAGAAACGGAGGACCTATTCATCATCTTTGAGGTAGAGGATAGACAAAAAGTACAATTGGCAGTGTGGCTATTGAAGGGCGAGGCTTCCTACTGGTGGGAAGTCACTAATGCTGAAAGACCAATGGAGACATGGGAGGACTTTAGGGCAAGGTTTGAGACTAAATTTCTCTCAGATGCGGAAAGAAGTTTGCAGTTGGAAAAATTCTTATTTCTTAAGCAAGGGGACAAGACAGTCAGAGAGTATGTGAATCAGTTCGATGAGCTGGCTAGGTTTGGGCTTGACCTAGTCAACACCCCGCACAAGAAGGCTCTCCGTTTCGTCAAAGGGTTAAATGAGCCATTACACAGTTTGGCCATGACCCATATACCCATGGGAGCCACGTATGAAAGATTGGTGCAAATGGCATTGCTGAATGAAGAGGATAAGGGCAAGAAGGAGACAAAGGCAGAAAGCTCTCAAGGGAAGAAAGAGGGTTTGCAGCCTAAGAAGACAGACTTTAAGAAGGGCGGGAAAGGCAACAAAGAGAAGAGGAAGTGCAATTTCTGTGGCAAAGTGGGGCACTTAGTTAAGGACTGCCGGAAAAAGAAGGCCAAGGAGAATGGTGGGTGCTTTTCTTGCGGTGAGACAGGCCACAGGGCTAAGGACTGCCCAAAGAAACGAGGACAGGGGCAGAGGGCTGGATCCACCCCAGGGGCACAGGTTCATGTGCTGGAAGCGCCACCTCTGCAACAGCGAGGTATAAATACTTCTGTAGAAAGTGTAGTTTATCTTTATGATCACCCCATTCGCACTTTATTTGATTCTGGCGCATCACACTCCTTTATCTCGTCTGCTTTAGTAGAATCTCTGCACCTAAAAACTAGTATGGTAGAGGACCCCTTAATTGTTTCAAACCCAATTGGGGGCCCAGCTCATTTGTCTATGATCTGTTTGGGGTTGAAAATTTCTATTCTAAGTGTAGAATTTCAATGTAGTGCCTTTGTTTTGGGCTTTTCGGGTTATGGTTTGATTTTGGGTATGGATTGGCTATCCAGTAATGGGGCCATCCTTGATTGTGAGAAAAGGGTTGTTAGGCTCCTAACCCAGCTCGGTAATACATTGGAAATTTCTTGTAATCCCTCATATGCGGTTATGCTTAGTTATCTTGAATCACTAGATGCCTCTGTTGAAAATTTACAATCAGTTAGAGTGGTCCGGGAATATCCGGATGTCTTCGAAGAGGTGAAGGGCTTGCCTCCGAAGCGGGAAATAGACTTCCGCATATATCTTATAGATAATGCAAAGCCCGTTGCGTTGCCCGTTAGACACATGGCTCCACGAGAAAGGAAAGAGCTCAGTAAACAGATTAAAGAGCTTCTAGAAAAGGGGTTCATTAGGAGGAGCATTTCAGAATGGGGCGCTCCAGTGGTGTTCGCTACAAAGGCGGATGGTTCACTCCGTCTATGTGTTGACTATAGGGAGCTCAACAAGCTAACGAAAAAGAATAGGCACCCTCTCCCTAGAATTGACGATTTATTTGACCAGCTTGTAGGAGCGTCTGTTTTCTCCCAACTCGATTTAGCGACCGGCTTTCATCAGCTAAGGGTGGCTGAAGATAGCATCGATAAAACGGCGTTCAGAACCCCAGACGGCTTCTTTGAATGGCTTGTCATGCCTTTCGGTTTGACAAATGCACCTGCTTACTTCGTGGACCTGATGAGTAGGGTATTTAGAGATTTCCTCAACAAATTCGTAGTGGTCTTCGTAGATGATATCCTTATCTTCTCAAAGAGTGAAGAGGAACATGCTTAGCACTTAAAGGCAATCATGGAAACTTTGCGAGTCCATCAACTAAAAGCCAAATTCTCCAAATGCCACTTTTGGAGAGAAGAGGTGAGGTTCCTTGGGCACATAGTATCCAAACAAGGGTTAGCAGTGGACCCTGCTAAGGTAGTGGCGGTACAAGATTGGAAGACACCAAGGAATGCGACTGAGGTCCGAAGCTTTCTAGGACTAGCATGTTTCTATCGAAAATTCATAAGGGATTTTGCAAAAATCTCAGCTCCGCTCACGAAATTGACCAAGAAGAATCTAGTGTTCAATTGGGACTTGGATTGCGAGTTTGCTTTCCAACGACTGAAAAGGGCTCTCACAACAGCCCCAGTTTTGACGCTGCCAGATGGGAGCAAGATGTTCACTGTTTTTACGGATGCATGTGGGACAGGGCTAGGCGCCGTCTTAATGCAAGAAGGAAGGGTAGTAGCTTATGGCGGGAGGCAGTTGAAGGTGCACGAAAAGAACTACCCAACCCACGATCTTGAGTTAGCCGCCACCGTCTTTGCACTCAAGTCCTGGCGACACTATCTCCTAGGTGAGAAGTTCGAACTTTACACTGACCATAAATCGTTGAAATATCTTTTCTCGCAGAAGGATCTTAACTTGAGGCAACAAAGATGGATGGAGTTTCTTGCCTCGTACGATTTCGAAATCTCCTATACTCCGGGCAAAGGCAACGTAGTGGCAGACGCGTTGAGCCGAAAGAAATTGACCCTAAGCCCGTTGTTTGTTGAAAGACAAAGCCTAGAGTTTATAGCCAGCTTCGACTTTAGGCCTTCCTCCGATTTCGTACCAGGCTTGCTTGCATCTCTCGAAGTGCGCCCAACTTTAGTGGATTCAGTAGGGGCAGCACAACGCGAAGACCCTCAGCTTGTGGAAATGATTGATAGGCTAATTAGGGGTGAGACTTCAAGTCACCTCAACAGATACTCCATTGACGAGAAGGGTTTACTAAGGCGAGACAAAAGACTATGCGTCCCACAGACAAAAGATTTAGTGAAGAAGGTTCTCGAGGAAGCACATCACTCCAAGATGACGATACACCCAGGCGGAGATAAAATGTACAAAGACATAAAAAGGACTTTCTTCTGGAACGGCATGAAAAAGGACGTGGCGGAATTCGTTTCTAAGTGTATGGTGTGCCAACAGGTTAAAGCGGAACAGAAAAAGCCTGGCGGACTACTACATCCTCTAGAGGTCCCACAGTGGAAGTGGGATAGCATCTCAATGGACTTCATCGATGGGCTGCCTAGGTCTAGGAGAGGCAACACTAGCATTTGGGTAATAGTGGATAGGCTTACTAAAAGCGCCCACTTTTTACCTGTCAAAAGTAAAAGAACTGCCTCATCCCTAGCATCACTTTACCTCAAGGAAATCGTTCGACTCCATGGAATACCATCTAGCATTGTTAGTGACCGAGACCCCATCTTCACCAGTGAGTTTTGGCGGAGTCTGCAAGAAGCAGTAGGAGCGCAGTTATGCTTAAGCACAGCCTATCATCCCCAAACCGACGGCCAAACAGAGAGAGTGAACAGAGTTTTGGAAGACCTCTTAAGACTATGCGTCCTTGACTTCGGAGGGACATGGGAAGACCACCTTCCTTTGGTGGAATTTGCCTACAACAACAGCTATCAAGCAACCATCGGAATGGCGCCCTTCGAAGCTTTATATGGAAGACCGTGCCGATCGCCCACTTGTTGGTGGGAGTCCATGGATAAGCTCATACTTGGACCAGATATGATCCGAGAGACTTCAGAGAAAGTAGACTTAATACGAAGAAGGATGAAGACAACCCAAGACAGACAAAAGTCCTATGCCGACAAGAGGAGGACCGACCTTGAATTTGAAGTTGGAGACAGAGTTTTTCTCAAGGTATCACCGCTAAGGAACGTTGTTCGTTTTGGAACCACAGGAAAACTGGCACCAAGGTTCGTAGGGCCATTCCCTATTATCGAGAAAATTGGGAAAATGGCCTATAGATTAGAGCTACCCGAGAAGTTGGCTGGAGTCCACAACGTTTTTCACGTTTCACATCTTCGAAAATGTCTACATGAGTCTGCTGAAGTGGTAGAGCCAAATATCCTCGAAGAGGCCGAAGTGGAACGCGAAGCAACCATAAGAAAAGTTCCAACCCGCATCTTAGGAACAGAAGTGAAGAAGCTACGCAACCGTGAAGTCAAGCTCGTCAAAGTTCAGTGGAGCGACGCCGAGGGAGACGCGACTTGGGAAACTGAAGCTAGAATACGTACTGCCTACCCTTTTCTGTTCGAGGGTACATCCTTGATCTTTCTTTTCCCTTAAGTTGCGCTTTTATCTATCTTTTTAGGTATATTTCCTCGACCGTATCTTTTAGGTAGAAGCCCTTTGGATGGAAACATGTAGTTGAAACATGTTATGGATGATGGTTGCAAGTGGTTGCAAGTGATTGCTAGTGGTTGCTCGTGGTTGCATATACACACACAATCTAGGTTTTAGATCGGCTCAGTCACTTCATATTGCATATGCATATATGTTTGCATTCGTATATGGTTGAACTTTAATGTGTTGTCATATGGATGTTGCATCTGTATTGAATGATTGTGCACTCATGTAGAATCATGAATAGGAAAATTTGCATACATGATGGATTCATGGCACCTACATAATTCGCATTAAGGAGGTCAACTGAATCAGTAGACCGCCTGATTTTGCATTAGATAAGTACATGTACACACACACTTCGCATTTGATCATGAAGCATTAGAAGTCTTTTAAGGACAATGAATGCTCGTGTTTGATGGATGACTAGATGGATGATTGGATGTTAGGATATACATTTTCCTAAACTTGAAGATTTCGGGGACGAAATCCTTTTAAGTGGGGGAGAATGTAACACCCCGCGAATTCTATAACTGTGAAATTCACAAATTAAAGTATAATTAATTTCAAATCAAAGAACTAAGGGAAACGGGATACGCCATTGCGTTCGTCTCGGAAAAATACGCGAAATAGAGTCCGAGTTTTCGAAAAACGGAGTCCGTATGAAGAAGATATGGCCTTCGGAAGTTTCTAAATCAAGTTTAAATTCGAATATGGGGCCCAATGGGCCAGGGCGGAAAAACACCCGCCTGACGCACCCAGGTCGACTGGGCTGTCGACCTGGTCTAGCCAGGTCGACAGGGCTGTCGACAGGGCTGTCGACAGGCATGTCGACCTGGTCCAGAGACAGGTTGAACCCAGTCCAACCTGGCTGGCCTATTCTATGTTGGTCGATTTTCTGTGATCTGCTTTGTCATTAGGGCTAGGTGGCAGGCTCTAATTGGTTTCTCTTCCTAATGAATGGCTACGATCAATCCAAGCAACATCAATGGTCCTAATCAGTTCATAACCTCTATAAAAACAACCCTAGACTAACCCTAATCTATTCATTCAAAAATAAGAACAAAGCCGCCATGTTGCTGAGGAACGACTAAGAGTAGCCACCAATTGGAGAGAGGATTAGGAGACAAATTCTAAAGCATAAGGCAACCTAATCAAATCAATTCAACAAAGGAATCGTATCTCCAAATCCCTAAATTGGAGAATTCGCCACACCATTGTAAGTAGAGTATTATTGTGGTATGAACAAATAATTGTGTTGGTTTGTATACTTGATTTGTGGCGATAAAATAATTCATATTTGTGCGTTCTTATCGATTTGGAATATTGTATACGTTTGGATATTCTCGAATTATGTTATTCAATTATGAAAAACTACATGCGGTAGTTTTATGCAAGTATACGTTTGGAATATTCGCACATGATGTAATCCATGTTGAAACTACATGTATGTAGTTGATTAATTTCATGCAAGTTTGGGGTTTTGCTACTATACCATCATAATGTGTATTTTCATACAAACATCGTTTTGTGAAGTAATTGGAATAAGTTTGGGTTATCATAATTCATATGAAACTATGTTGAAATTTTGGCACCATGTATTAAGCCATGCTTTTGTACTAGAAAACCTATTTGCAAACTTATGGATATGATTAGGCTATGATTGATATTTTGCATAATTGAAATCCATATTGTTAACAAGGATTATATGATGACATATGTGGTACATAGCTAGGTTAGATTCAAAAACCCCTTTTGCAAGACTAAAGTAAAAATCATGATTTCATGTTAGAAATATTTATGCCATGTGAATAGATTTAAAATCATGATTAGTTTGAACTATACTTTTGTGTTAGTAACAAAAGTAAACACCTTAGTAAACATGTAGTAATCTTAGGAACATGATTTGCTTATGTTTGACATTATGCCTAAATAAAAATATAGGTTCATGTTGTAGTTAAGACTATGTGTCAATAATGATATCCAATTTAGATTCTTATCTCAACTACAAGTTTACATGCCTTGATTCATGTCACTTATGCTTTATGACCAAAGTATACATTAATACTATGCAAGTACACCAGTTTCTATTTTGTAGTTCCAAACGTTATGTTGCAAGTTCATGCGCTCACATTCCCCTTCTTATGTATGTAATCACGCTTTAAGCCTCCCCTTTTCCTCATGGCTAAGTTGGGCTTAAAAAGGCTAAGCCCAACATATATATAATAAACGAACGTGTTAAACAGGGGAAAATAACGTTGGGTTAAATTAATTAATAAATGAAAATATAAAGTAGAAGGGCCCAAATTCAAGTGTGGGTTGGGCCCATGATTGGTGTAACCTTTACACCATTAACTTAATAATGGGCCGCAAATATTTACATATAAGAAAATAAAGAAGAAAGACAAAATATGTAAATGTAGAACATACGATGTGTTTAACCCGAGGTTGGATTGAGTTGTGATGTAAACCTGCCCGGAACCGCCCGGCTGTCCAGTAGTCACAACAATACCTATCCAATGTGGGAGGTTAAACATGGAGCCCAATAAGGACCCGAGGTTAGACTGAGTTGTGGCGTAAGACTGCCCGGAACTAACCGGCAATAGGCAGCCACAACAATACCTGTCTAATGTGAGAGGTCAAGGCTTTAATAAGACAATTAAGGCTGAGTCAGGATTGTTAGGATTAAGTGAACTAAAGACTTAATCAAAATGGAACATGCTAAACTAAACGGACTGGTGGGGGTTAGGTTAGAAAATACTTAACCAACTTAGCATGTTGGCTAGAGATAGAAAACCTAGTAACGGGGGACCCTTTTCAGCAGTAACCCTAGAAGGTGTATCAGGATACCCTAAAACTAGGCAGGGTGGGGCACGATTACTGGGCTGATTGTAAGAGGTCAAATCGACGGCGGTGGTGTAGCAGTGTAGGTTCTAATGGGGTGCGGGCGTGCACACACTCCGGCGCAGAAAAATAAGGCACTGGACACCAGTAGCATACCTGTGCATTCTAGGATTGTGTCGGGCCGCCACTATGGGACTTGATACACCCCATGGTGGGACCAGCATAGGTAACTACAACATCGGGGGCCGTAAGACACATGTAACTATGCGAGTAGGAGCCGATCATCATAGAATGGATCACATCACCCTGATTATGGGGTGCCAGTTGGAAACTAGTTTATATGGGTTCAGAGATTAACGTGGGGTACGATAGTATATTCGACCCTAGACAACTTAACCAAGTTTATAGTGCTTGCCCACTTCTTGTTTATACTTATCACACCCAGTTCTTTATTCATAGACAGAATAGTACTAGACTTACTCAGGCTTTATGTCTGACTCTACTTTTCTTTCGTCTTCTTTTCTTCCGTTTCCCCCCCCCCATGTCCACAGGGAGGGAACACAGTAGCTTGACCAACCTTAACATCCAGCTTGAAGAGGAGAAATGTATTGCTTGGACTTTCCTGTTTTGAACTATGGCTTTGGACAATCCACTATGGGGCTTTTGCAGTTTATCTATGTTTTATTTATGCTTCTTTAAATAATGTACTCAAGACAGATTATGAAAGTGTTATGTTATGTTTATGGAAAAAGATGTAAGACAATCATGGTGATGTTTTGTAACACGTATTTGCTTTTATGAAATAAAAGTTGTTTGTTTTTCCGCTGTTTACAAATATGTGTTCTTATATCTGTCTTGTATATCTGTGACTTATACTTATAAACCTCCACCAAAATTAGGGCATTCCCTTTGAGAGTGACCCTAACGGAGGTGGGGTGTTTCACTAGCTGATCTTGTTTCGGCCATAACTTTTGATAGTAAAGGAATTTTGACCGGAAACCACTTCCGATAGATTCGTTTGATGATTTACCTTTACGTAGAGTGGTCATAACAGCCAAACGGACTTACAGTTTGGGAGATATGGCTGAATTAAGGTTTAGAAGGTGAAAAACTGCTTAACCGGGCCAAATAGGGTGATTACTGAATAGGCCCATAACCCATTTCGGGATTAGGGTTATGGGGAGGCTGAAATGAGTTAGAGAATCATTCCATTTCATTTTTCTAGCCTCCACTTATCTCCAAGAAACCCTAAAAATGGTCTCCAACCTCTAAATCACTTCCAAATCATCTTTTGATCAAGGATTAAGCTTAGCAACATCAAATCAAGGGAGATCTACACCAAATCAACATTGGAGTTGTTGTTTAGCATTGGGATTCACATCAAATCAGAGATTTATTTCAGATCTTAGTTTATTTTTGGCTAAGGTGAGTGATTTGCATAGTTCCTCACAAATTATGGCTAATTAAGGGTAATTAGTGTTAATTAGCGAATTTAAACATGATAAAATTCTGGAAAAATGTTCATAAATTCTTAAATGATGTTTTAGACCTCTGATATGAATTTGGGTTAATTTGGTTAAGTTTTGCTAATCCTATCATTAGTCTCACCTAAACATGCTTAAGGGGAAATATGGGGTTTTTGGTATGTTTGATCCATTTTAACCTATCATATTGATATTTTGATGTTTGTGGTTGATTATGCATGTTGCTATGACTGTATGAAATGCTTTGTGATTGATTTCAATAGTTAGAATGGTCGAAAACGTAGTCGAATGGCGTAAACACTTGCTGGAAAAGTTTCAGGAAACAGTGCAGGTTTTCGGATCGAATCGGATATGGGGGCTCAGATCGGATAAGTGAACTGGGCAAGGGATTCGATCGGATCGGAACTTGACATTTGAGAAATTTGGCAGAAAGGAAGGCCATGCTAGCAATATTGGGATCGGATCGGATAAAGGAGGGGGATCGGAGCGGCTAAAGGAGGATCGGATCGGAAAAAATGAAGGGCGAGGGAGCTGATCGGAGCGGGAGCACGAACTGGATGGGGGATGGCACCCGACCCGACCCGAAGTAGGACACCCGACCCAAACCGACGCAATGCAGTGAACCCGAACCGAACCATTACCAGAGGAAGACCAAGAACCGACGCAACGTAGTGGACCCGACCCGAACTGATAGCTTGAAGGGGAACCCGACCCAACTCAGTATTGACCAATAACCCGAGATGCAAAGGTAGTCCAATATGGGAAGTTAGAGCTCAGGATCCAGTTGGGGACCGATGAGTTCACTCATGGTTGGGCTTTGCTGCGGGACGTGTGCTAAGGAGTTGTCGACGTTCATAACTTCGATTCACCACTGAAAATGGATGATGGACTACTTATCAGTGCAGTAGAGTCATTATGACTCGAGGGGCAAGGTGATGGTAGCAAGACTATGTTATCAGTGCAATAGAGTCATTATGACTTGAGGGGCAAGGTGATGCGTAGTAAGACAATGAGCCAGCGCAGATGGGGTGGATAACTCCATGGGGCAAGTGGACATAGTAAAGGATTGGTAAGGCTATGAGCCAGCGCAGATGGGGTGAATAACTCCATGGGGCAAGTGGACATAGTAAAGGATTAGTGGCTACGTTATCAGTGCAGTGAAGCCATTTATGACTTCATAGGGCAAAGTGATCGTGGCAAGGTATGTTGGGTGATCGAAGTGGTGAATATCGTATGCTTTACGCACTGAGTGAGAGATGTGAGGATGGTTTCTATGTTTGATTGTTTGCCATCACTATGACATGCACACCCGCCACCTCCGTATCTTTGCACCGTTAATATGGCACCTTAGAGTGTTGTACAATATGTAGTGCTAACTCTTTGGTTGCAGGTCCAGGTTCAGGTATGTTTTAGTCTACATGTTATTGTTCTGTTTAGATGCTTATCGCTCATACCAGGCTTTATGTATGACCCAGAGTTTTATGTCTCCTCTTATTACTCTGGGTGCTCACACGAGCAGACTAGAGACAGGTTAGCTGGTGATGCGCGAGTAGCTGATTCGAAGGCGGGCAGGAGGCTTCCACGTAAGATATATAGATATTCTCCCTGTGTTGTTGGTGGTCGCTACTTGGGCATTAGTAGTGTACCTCCTTTATCTTGCTTTTGCTTTGAGATAGTTTGAAAAGTTGTAATAATGTTTAACTTTGGATCATAAGCTGTACTTGGATTTTCCGCTGCTATGTTAGTTGTTTCAGCTTATGCACTGTCTCACCTGTTTTATGTCAAGTATGTTATTATTATATTTTATTTTATGCGCTGTGAGACATTCTACAGGTTCTTTGTTAGTTCATTTCCTTCTTTCCTTTCCTTCTGACGACTCGTTCCGTGCTAACTGGACATGTGTACAGCGCACCTTTGGAGTAAATGTCGGTTGGTGCGGGGCGGGCCGTCACATTTGGTATCAGAGCTCTAGGTTGCGTAGTTAACCTAGGGAAAGACACTAGGGAGAGATAGTACGTATATGAGAGCACGTATTTGTGATTACTTTGGTTTTCAAAAGCTATATATGTATATACTATTGGTAGTATAAGAATGAAGTCGTACTGCACTAGCACCACTATGGGGTCGTTAATCGTTTCCTTTTACAGATTGACGATGAGCCGATATGCTAGACTTGCTGATAGGGGAGCCAATAATGGGAATGCTGCTGACATGAGGGCAATGTTTACTGACCTCATGAGAGACATGCTTAGAGAAGTGCAAGGGGCAGTTCCCAATCCCGAAATTGGTGGTGGTCCAGTAGTGCAGGCGCCTAGGGTCGATTTCGCCAAGTTGTGCAAGGATTACACTAACCTTGGTGGGAAGCCGTTCCACGGGACGGAGTCGGCCACAGAGGTTCAAGACTGGATGGATAGCTGTGATCGTATCTTCGATGACTTGGGTCTTGAAGATGCGATGAAGAGAAGGCTAGTGTCTCGTCAGTTGCAAGGACGAGCGATGAATTGGTGGAATGCCATTAAAACAACGACTCCAGAAGATCAGGTTACTTGGGATCGGTTCAAGGCTCGCTTTAGCGAGAAGTTCATTCTAGCTGCTCAGAAGTCAGTGTTGTTTAAGAGATTCTTGGAACTCAAGCATAGTGGTAGGGCAGTTTCTGACTATATTGCTGAGTTCGACACCTTGTCGAAGTATGGACTATCTCTTATCGATACTCCTGAGAAGTAGAATGAGAAGTTCATTACTGGTTTGGATGGATACTTGGGGGAAAGGCTTATCAACCACATCGATGAGACTTTTGAATCGATTGTGGGGAAAGCTTTGAGATCAGAGAGTCTTTACCCTAAGTCAAAGACTGATGCTACATCTGCAGAAGGGCCAAAGCCGCAAGCAGGCGGTGGAGGCAAAAATAACTCTCAGAATAAGAGGAAGCAGAGCCAGGCTAAGGATGGCCAGAAAAAGAGCAAGAAAGATGTTGAGTGCTTCAGCTGTGGTAAGAAGGGCCATTATGCTTAAGATTGTCGGGCCAAGACAGTGGATAAGAAGTGCTTCAACAGTGGTCAAGTCAGACATTTCAAGGATAAGTGTCTGCAACCTCTGAAAGAGAAGCAGATTGTGAAAGCATATGCTATTGATGCTGTTCCTTCTTCGTCGAATGCCCCAACTGCGGCGGAAAAAGGAAAAAATGTTGTTATTCAAGGTATGCTTTCTATTTATGATGTACCAGTTCGAGTTTTGTTTGATACTGGGGCTTCCCGTTCCTTCATATCTAGTGACCTGGTAGATAGGTTGGGACTGGAACCTGAGATAGTCGATAGACCATTGGTTGTGACGAACCCGATTGGTGGTTCGACTAGCCTTAGTATGATTTGCAGAAATTTGGTCTTATCGAGTCATGGATGTATGTTTGTTTGTGATTGCTTTGTTTTGGGCTTTACTGGGTATGGCATTATATTGGGAGTCGATTGGCTCTAAAGATACGGAGTGGTGGTTGACTGTGAGGGCTTTTTGGTGATAGTTAGGGCGGATGATGGGCAGAGGGTATTGTTTGGTAGTCTACCTAGTGATGGGGTTATGGCTAGTTTTGTAAATTCCCTCGACATCCCGCAGGATGAGCTATCAGATGTGCCCGTGGTTGGCCAGTATCCGGACGTCTTCGAGGAGGTGACCCGGCTTCCACCACACCGAGAGATTGAGTTTCGTATTGATTTAATGAAAGATGCCAGACCTATAGTGATGCCACTCGTCGTATGGCACCAAGGGAGCAGCGAGAGCTCGGGGTGCAAGTCAGCAATCTCTTGAAGAAGGGATTTATTAGAAGAAGTGTCTCCGAGTGGGGAGTACCAGTTGTGTTTGCCACTAAGGCAGATGACTCCCTTCGTTTGTGTGTGGACTATCGCGAGTTGAATAAGGTAACGAGGAAGAATAAGTATCCTCTACCACGGATAGATGATTTGTTTGATCAACTGGAAGGAGCAAGAGTGTTCTCCTAGTTGGACCTTGCGACAGGATTTCATCAGCTCCGAGTAGCGGATGAGAGTGTTCCGAAAACGGCATTTAGGACGCCATCTGGATTTTATGAGTTGTTGGTCATGCCATTTGGGTTGACCAACGCACCATCCAACTTTGTGGATCTTATGAATCGAGTATTCAAAGATCAGTTGAATAAGTTTGTTCTTGTGTTCGTAGATGATATCCTTGTTTACTCAAGGACAGAGGAGGAACACAAGGGACACTTGAGGACAGTGATGGAGGTGTTGAGGAAACACCAATTGAAAGTGAAATTCTCTAAGTGTCACTTTTGGAGAAGGGAAGTGAGATTCTTGGGTCATGTTGTTTCAGAGAGTGGTATTGCCGTGGACCCTGCGAAGGTGGCTATGGTACAGGATTGGCCTACGCCATGGAATGTAACAGATGTAAGAAGTTTCTTGGAATTAGCTGGATATTATCGTAAGTTTATCCAGGACTTCTCCAAGATAGCAGCACCGTTGACTCAGTTGACTAAGAAGAATCAGTCGTCCTTCGTCTGGGACGGAGTGTGTGAGAATGCATTCAAGAGTCTAAAAGAGAAGTTGACGCGTGCACCAGTATTAGTTATTCCTAAGGGGAGTGAAGAGATGACGGTATACATGGATGCTTGTGGTAGCGGACTAGGTGTTGTATTGATGCAAGGAGGTAGGGTTGTAGCTTATGCTACTCGACAGCTAAAGCCGCATGAGAAGAAGTATCCTACCCATGATTTGGAACTAGCAGCGATCGTGTTTGTGCTGAAGATGTGGAGACATTATCTCTTGGGAGAAAGATTTGAGTTGTTTACCAATCATAAATCGTTAAAGTATCTCTTCTCTCAGAAAGATCTGAATCTCCGTCAGCAGAGATGGTTAGAGTTCTTGGCTTCGTATGATTTTGATATCGCATACACACCTGGGAAAGGTAATGCAGTTGCCGATGCCTTGAGTAGGAGACATGCCAGTTTAGGGGCAATGTTTCTTGAATGGAAGCAACTGGAGTATATCGCGGGGTTTGATTTCAGACCAAAGTGCGAATTGGATCCAGTCATGCTAGCTAGTTCGGTGATCAGACCCACTTTGATACAGCGGATTGGTTCCAGCCAGAGGGACGATCCTAATCTATTGGAAATCATCTCCAAGTTAGAGATGGACATCGGCGGTGAGGAGATGAATTTTTATGGGCTTGATCGAGATGGGTGGCTTAGAAAGAATGGAAGACTAGTTGTACCCCACGTGAATGGTTTGAGAGATGAAGTGCTTAGAGAATGTCATCACTCAAAATTGACTATACATCCCGGTGGTAATAAGATGTATCGAGACATGAAGCAGATTTACTACTGGAAAGGGATGAAAAGAGACATTGGGAAGTTTATATCCAAATGCATGAATTGCCAGCTAGTTAAAGCCGAGCAAAAGAAGCCTAGTGGGTTGTTGCAACTATTATAAATTCCCGAATGGAAATGGGAGCAAGTCTCGATGGATTTCATCGATGGCTTACCAAGGACTAGATCGGGACATGATAGCATTTGGGTATTTGTGGATCGATTGACTAAGAGTGCAAGATTTATACCAGTCAAATCGACCAGAACAGCAGCCAAGTTGGCAGAATTGTATATGAAGTGGGTAGTGAGATTTCATGGAGTACCTAAAAGCATTGTGAGTGACCGAGGCCCGTTGTTCACTAGTGGGTTTTGGAAGGGCTTACAAGAGGCTCTAGGGTCAGAACTACATCTCAGTACCGCATATCATCCTTAGATCGACGGTCAGACGGAGAGGGTGAATCGTATATTGGAAGATATCTTGAGAGCATGTATATTGGATTTTGGTAGATCATGGGATGACCATTTGCATCTAGTAGAGTTTGCATATAATAATAGCTACCAATCCAATATCGGTATGGCTCCATATGAAGCTTTGTACGGAAGACCTTGCAACTCACCATCATGTTGGATAGAGACCAGCGTGAAGTTTATGCTTGGACCAGATGTGGTGAGGGAAACTTCAGATAAGATTAAGACCATTCAACAACGAATGAAAGCTGCCCAAGATAGGCAGAAGAGTTATGCTGATAAGAGGAGAAGAGATTTAAAATTCTCCGTTGGTGACTTGATGTTTCTCAAGATTTCTCCGTTGAAGAGCGTGATACGATTTGGCAGGAAAGGCAAGTTAGCACCAAGATTTGTTGGCCCATTCCCTGTTCTTGAACTAGTCGGGAATTTGGCATATAGAGTTGGCTTACCAGAGAAGATGGCGGGAGTTCACAATGTATTTCATGTTTCCCAACTAAGGAAGTTCGTTCACGACTCAGATATGACTATTTCACCTGATCGGTTAGAGGACTTCGAAGTAGAACCCGAGGCGGTTGGGAACCACAAGCCGATTCGTATTGTGGGGCACGATACGAAGCAACTTCGAAGGAAGGCGGTGAAGCTAGTCAAGGTTCAGTGGGGCAAGGACGAGAGTGACTGTACTTGGGAGACAGAGGAGAGCATTAGAAAGACGTATCCAGAACTCTTTGCCTGGTAAGGTTTACTTCGTAATTTAGTTATTCCGCATGCTAGGATAGACTTGTTTTGCTTGTTTTGCATGTTTGATTTTTGTTTTATGATTAAAAGGCATGCATGATCCTTTTTGTGTTTTGGTTGGGGAATTTCGGGGGCGAAATTTCTTAAGGGGGGGAGAATGTAACAACCTGCATTCTACGCATCGGAGGATCGTAGAATATTTATTTCTTTCCCATATGAAGTCGTATGGTCATGTAACTTTGAGAAACATCTATTAGAGTCATTTCCCATGTTCATGATTTTTGTCGATTTTTAAATGACCATTTTGCCCCTAGCTGATCTTGTTTCGGTCATAACTTTTGACTGGAAAGGAATTTTGACCTGAAACCACTTCCACTAGATTCGTTTGATGGTTTACCTTTCCGTAGAGTGGTCATAATAGCCAAACGGACTTACCGTTTGGGAGATATGGCTGAATTAAGGTTTGGAAGGTGAAAAACTGCTTAACTGGGCCAAATAGGGTGATTACTGAATAGGCCCATAACCCATTTCGGGATTAGGGTTATGGGGAGGCTGAAATGAGTTAGAGAATCATTCCATTTCAGTTTTCTAGCCTCCACTTATCTCCAAGAAACCCTAAAAATGGCCTCCAACCTCTAAATCACTTCCAAATCATCTTTTGATCAAGGATTAGGCTTAGCAACATCAAATCAAGGGAGATCTACACCAAATCAACATTGGAGCTGCTGTTTAGCATTGGGATTCGTATCAAATCAGAGATTTATTTCAGATCTTAGTATACTTGTGGCTAAGGTGAGTGATTTGCATAGTTCCTCACTAATTAAGGGTAATTAGTGTTAATTAGCGAATTTAAACATGATAAAATTCTGGAAAAATGTTCATAAATTCTTAAATGATGTTTTAGACCTCTGATATGAATTTGGGCTAATTTGGTTAAGTTTTGCTAATCCTATCATTAGTCTCACCTAAACATGCTTAAGGGGAAATATGGGGTTTTGGGTATGTTTGATCCATTTTAACCTATCATATTGATGTTTTGATGTTTGTGGTTGATTATGCATGTTGCTATGACTGTATGAAATGTTTTGTGATTGATTTCAATAGTAAGAATGGTCGAAAACGTCGTCGAATGGCGTAAACACTTGCTGGAAAAGTTTCAGGAAATAGTGCAGGTTTTCGGATCGGATCGGATATGGGGGCTCAGATCGGATAAGTGAACTGGGCAAGGGTTCGATCGGATCGGAACTTGACACTTGAGAAATCTGGCAGAAAGGAAGGCCATGCTAGCAATATTGGGATCGGAACGGATAAAGGAGGGGGATCGGAGCGGCTAAAGGAGGATCGGATCGGAACAAATGAAGGGCGAGGGAGCTGATCGTAGCGGGAGCACAAACTGGATGGGGGATGGCACCCGACCCGAAGTAGGATACCCGACCCGAACCGACGCAATGCAGTGAACCCGAACCAAACCATTACCAGAAGAAGACCAAGAACTGACGCAACGTAGTGGACCCGACCCGAACCGATAGCTTGAAGGGGAACCCGACCCGACCCGGTATTGACCAATAACCCGAGATGCAAAGGTAGTCCAATATGGGAAGTTAGAGCTCAGGATCTAGCTGGGGACTGATGAGTTCACTTCATGATTGGGCTTTGCTGTGGGACGTGTGCTAAGGAGTTGTCGACGTTCATAACTTCGATTCACCACTGAAAATGGATGATGGGCTACTTATCAGTGCAGTAGAGTCATTATGACTCGAGGGGCAAGGTGATGGTAGCAAGACTACATTATCAGTGCAATAGAGTCATTATGACTTGAGGGGCAAGGTGATGCGTAGTAAGACTATGAGCCAGCGCAGATGGGGTGAATAACTCCATGGGGCAAGTGGACATAGTAAATGATTGGTAAGGCTATGAGCCAGCGCAGATGGGGTGAATAACTCCATGGGGCAAGTGGACATAGCGAAGGATTAGTGGCTACGTTATCAGTGCAGTGAAGCCATTTATGACTTCGTGGGGGCAAAGTGATCGTGGAAAGGTATGTTGGGTGATCGAAGTGGTGAATATCGTATGCTTTACGCACTGAGTGAGAGATGTGAGGATGGTTGCTATGTTTGATTGTTTGCCATCACTATGACATGCACACCCCCCACCTCCGTATCTTTGCACCGTTAATATGGCACCTTAGAGTGTTGTACAATATGTAGTGCTAACTCTTTGGCTGCAGGTCTAGGTTCAGGTATGTTTTAGTCTACCTGTTATTGTTCTGTTTAGATGCTTATCGCTCATACCAGGCTTTATGTATGACCCAGAGTTTTATGTCTCCTCTTATTACTCTGGGTGCTCACACGAGCAGACTAGAGACAAGTTAGCTGGTGATGCGCGAGTAGCTGATTCGGAGGCGGGCAGGAGACTTCCACGTAAGATATATAGATATTCTCCCTGTTTCATTGGTGGTCGCTACTTGGGCATTAGTAGTGTACCTCCTTTATCTTGCTTTTGCTTTGAGATAGTTTGAAAAGTTGTAATAATGTTTAACTTTGGATCATAAGCTGTACTTGGATTTTCCGCTGCTATGTTAGTTGTTTCAGCTTACGCACTGTCTCACCTGTTTTATGTCAAGTATGTTATTATTATATTTTATTCTATGCGCTGTGAGACATTCTACAGGTTCTTTGTTAGTTCATTTCCTTCTTTCCTTTCCTTCTGACGACTCGTTCCATGCTAACTGGACACGTGTACAGCGCACCTTTGGAGTAAATGTCGGTTGGTGCGGGGCGGGCCGTCACAGAGAGATAGATAGGGCACATGGCTTTGGGGGATTTTGTCTTTTTATAAATATAACACTTTTTTCTTGAAAAATGCTTCTTTAAACTTTCTTTTAGAAAACAATTTCAAAAACTTTTTATCTTATCTAGTAAACCTTGCTCTGATACCAAGTGAAACACCCCACCTCCGTTAAGGTCACTCACAAAGGGAATGCCTTAATTTTGGTGGAGGTTTATAAGTAAAAGCCACAGATAAACTCAAGACAGATATAAATACACATATTTTAAACAGCGGAAACCAAACAAACTTTTATTTCATCAATACGTGTTCAAAACAAAACATTCCATAATTGTCTCAAAATACTTCCAACATTACAACCTCATTTCTGTCTTGATTATTAAAGAAGCATAAAACATAAATAAAGTGACAAAAATCCCCATAGTGATGTCCAAAGCCATAATCCGAGCAAAAGAGATCCAAATCATACATCTACGGTCTTGGTGCTTGTAAAGAGCCTGACTGAGCTGAGCTGTTTCCTCCCTGTGGACCTGGAGGGGGGGGGGGAGGGACGGAAGAAAAGAAGATGAAAAGAAAATAGGTTCAGACATAAAGCCTGAGTGAATCTAGTAACTCTTCAGTATGTGAATAAGAAAAGGCATAATAGATATATACTGAAAATAGGATAGTGTCACAAGATAAGGAAGTGTCGAATGTACTATCGCACCCATGCTATATCTCTGCATCTACTTGAGTTTATTCCAACTGGCACCCCGTAGTGAGGGTGAAGTGATCTCCGTTTCTATTTAAAGATCGGCTCCTATCCGTGTTAATATGTGTCATACAGATACCTATGTCGGTCCCACCATGGGGTGTATCAAGACCCATGGTGGCGGCCCCGACACAAATTCTAGAAGGCATATGTTATACTACTGGTGTCCCCAGTGCCATGGTTGTCTTCTCCGGTGTGTGTGCACACCCGCACCCCGTTAGACCTACACTGTGCACCCACCGCCGTCGTTTTGACCGCTTACAATCAGCCCAGTAATCGTGCCCCACCCTGCTTAGTTTCAGGGTACCGTTGATACCTAACTTGGGTTACTGCTGAAACGGGTCCCTCGTTACCAGGATTTTCTAGTCAAACACGTTAAGTGATTAAGTGTCTATATTTACCTAACCCCACCCATCAATGTTGAATTTGGTTAAGTGTTATAGTTGACTTAACCCTACCCTCTGTCCTTAGCCTCTTAGGAGCACCTGACCACTCACATTAGACAGGTATTGCTACGATTACTGGATATGCTGGTCGGTTCCGAGCAGGTTTACACCGTAGCTCAGTCTAACCTCGGGTCATTATTAGGCTCAATGCTTAACCACCCACATTGGATAGGTATTGTTGTGACTACTGGACAACCGGGCGGGTCCGGGCAGGTTTACATCACAACTCAATCCAACCTCGGGTTAAGCATATCATGTTTTCTAAATTTACATATTTTATTACTTCTCAATTATATATGTAAATGTCATATTTTTTTATTTTTGGGTATATCAATTCATACCACTTAAATGTCATTGTCGTTGGCATGTGCCAAACATGCCAACATATATTTTTAATATTTTACACCCAACGTTGTTACCCCCGTTTGTAACGTTCGCAACATTATAACAAATGTTGGGCTCGACACAATTCGGCCCAACTTTATAAATGTGAGAAAAAGGGGAAAATCAATAACATGTAATATTTTACAACATATAAGGGTGTGTGGCGCATGAACTTGCAATTTAGCGATACTAACATAAATGATGGGTCATGTGAACTTGCATTCAAATCAAAGTATAACTAAGTAGGTGACATATGAAGTAGCATAGTTTAGGTTTATACAAACTTGTGTTTAAACATGTTTAACTTAGCATAATGTCAAACACAAAACTAGCATGTTGTATATTCACCAAAATGTCCAATTATAACATCTAATCACATAGCCTATTTCAACATGAACTTGCATAGTTTATGAAACCCAAACGATACTTAACATAGATCCAATTATACTTGCAAATAAACATGAAAATGATATCATAGGTTTTGGGTCATGTAGGCATAAAAGGTTTTCAAATCTAGAACATGTTTACATAAGCCTTAATTTAGACTTAGTGAATGTATATAATCCATGCCATAGGCATAAACATAAAGGGATCAAATTCTAGTTTTTGCCACAAACTTGCAAGTGCCATTGTTTTCATATACAATTGTTCAATAGGCTTGCATCAATCAATTTATGCCACAAACATCAATACACAAGTCATGATAGAACCATTACAATACACAGAATTTATACAATACAATAACACAATTCTATTTTCATTTACATTGAATCACATCACAATTTTTATTCATATTTTGAAAGGTCACTATACTTACAATGAATGCAGAATCTTGAATTCTGGATTCTGAATTCTGAAACTGAGATGCGCTCCTTTGGGTAGACTAACGTTGCGTTGATTTATTTGATTTAACTTTTATCTTCTTCATTATTTGATTCTCTCTTTGGCTTTTTTCTCTTGACGGCTATGCTCAATCCCTCCCTGGCAGCATGACGACTCCTTTCTTATTTTTTTTTGTGTGAATTTTCAGTTGAGACTTAGGGTGTATTTATAGATTTTTAAATCGTTTTGAGCTGTCAGATGAAGATATGAGGAATCTAGGCCATACAAAATTCAAAGAGCCAATCAAGAGGTGACATGTCAGCCCTAGTGACACACAGGGCCACAGAAATTCGAGCCAGAGCCAGACCTAGCCAGCCAGGTCAACCAGGCAGGTCGACTGGCAGGTCGACACCCAGGTCGACACTATGGTCGACCTGGGGGGGGGGGGGGGGGGAGGGGGGGCAGGTCGACACTATGGTCGACCTGGGGAGGCTAGGTCGACACCATGGTTGACCCTATGGTCCACCTGGTCTTCTGGGCGGGAATTTTCCCGCCCAGCCCAGTTTGAACTTGAAATTCGATTTCTGAATTTTAAACTGAGTAGTTTGAATATAAATTTTATTCTGAAACTTCCGAAGGCCATAATTCCTTCATACGGAGTCCGATTCGCGCAAACTCGGACTCTATCTCAAGCAGAATTCCGAGACGAATGCAATGGCGTAACCCATTTCCCTTAATTCTTTCATTTAGAATTAATTATACTTTAATTTGTGAAGCTTAACATTATAGAATTCATGGGGTGTTACAATAGCCCTTAAGGATAGCCATTTTTGAAACGACCTCCGTTTTCGACGAAACCACTTTTGTTGGATCCGGAATGTCAAATTATTGCTAGATTCCAATTTCCATAATTTTTGGAATTAATATGTGAGCGTGGTGGATTTAAACGTGTTTGGAAATTTTAGTTTGAATTTAATTGACTGGAAAATGACCGCTTTTCAAGCGGTCTCCAAATTCGACGAAATTAGTTTTGTTAGGACCATACCGTTAAAACCTAGCCAGATTTATTTTTTGGATTTTTTGGAGTCAGTAAATGGCCCCAATAAATTAAAATGTGCGTTGAAATCAATTTTGAACGTTATATTAAATTATATTTTAATTTTAATGAAAACTGATCGAAACGATAGAATTGGCTTACGGGACATATCCCATTGTGTTCGGAATAGGGTATTTAGTTAGGAGCGACACTCGTTGGGTTCGATTCACAGTTCGAATTTAAAACTAACTATTTGGAAATAAAATAAATTAATATATATATATATATATAAATATATTAATATATATGTCAACTCTCTCTCTCCTCCTCTCTCTAAAAATCATGCAGAAATAAAACAAAAAAGGGGGGAAACCAACCCCCCCCCCTGTCGCCCGTTTCTCCAGCGCCCCCTCCTCCGCTTGCACCGCGTCCCCCCAATCTTCGGCAATCGGCCACAGCCCCCTCAGCTCCTCCGCCCTCCAGCCCCTCTTCTCCGATTAAACCCTAGCCGAAATCATCCAATTCCACCGTTTAGGGCCTGCCGCTGCCTCAAGTGCCTTCCCCTCCGACCACCAACGCCCTGCACCCCTCCTCCTCGAGAGCGATATAAAAATGTGATTTATATATATATATTAGCCGAATGAAAATGTGAATTTTATTTATAAAGATCATTGTTTAAAAATATGATTTTTAACGTAAACCGCGTGAAACAGATGGCGATGGAACAGACTGGAAACAAATCTAAATCCAAACCGTTCAGAAATAAAGAATGGAGGAGTGGAATCCCAAGGCGAGAACTTCTCACTCTAATCTTATCTCTAGTAAAATATATGCTTGGATGTAGACGGTACTTAGTAGCACCCGACACCTTTGTTTGAAACCATGAATGTTTGGTTGTTTGTTTGGATTGATAAATTGGTTGAATTTGGTTTGGGATGTAAATTGAATTGATTAGAATTGGTATGTGTATGGCGCGAGCCAGTATTAGGCGAGGGATAAGGCTAGACCTTATTTCGGTTCTAGTATCGCGCCGTTATGCTGCCGAAATTTTCTAAAAACGTTAGAACAATAAAAATATCGTTTTTATTGTATAAATGAACTGTATAAAATATTCATGTGTTGAAATAAATATTTTATCGTTAAAAATATAATTTTAACGAGTATGTGAATGAAAATAAATATTCATTTACAAATCAGAAGATTTATTTTTGTACACTCATATTGGAACGACCCGGTAAAAGGCGATCTTGGTTATCCGATATACAACACATATCGAACATCCAAGGATCGAAAATAACCAGAAATTTAATAGAAAGAAGTTAGAGGGTGGGAATAGATAAGATAGAAACTTAGAATAGAAGAAGAAGAGGAACACAACATCAGAGTAACACGAATCTCACATCGGAATGAATAACATATAATATATATAACATAACTTTGAAACATAATTCTGTACTTGAATATACATCATTATCAAAGTGCAACACTTTCAACACAGCGGAAATATAATAATAGCTATATGATCCTAAAGCCTCCTGCACCAACTCTTCAAGTATCTGTAAATCCCGACTACTTGACTACCCGTACAAAATTGGGCACCCAAGAGTTTAGGGAAAACAAAACAAAATAAACTCCGGGTCAGTCATGGGACTGGTATGAGTAAAACAATTTAAAACAGTTTGGGCCATTAAACGATATCTTATAAGACCATGCCGTATAACGGAACGGGTTTTTCCCTTATGAGAATCCAAAATATCTTTATATAAAAAACCTTTTGATATTATAATAATGTCTATCAACCACAATATAATAATCACCTAGCAGAAACGCTTTCATCTCACGTTCTGCGTATATGGTATACAGTCAAAACCGCAAGCACGTATTGGGTAATGGATTTCCAAATATGACAAGATATGGAACCACCTTTCGCTAGTGTACCTCTAGAGAGGAATACACTGGGTTCAACAAGAACATCTTGCAACCCGGCCACACATGACCGACCACTCATTTCGCTTGAGTGTATCGAATGTATATCACCAACGGTTGGGATCATCAACCGTTTCCCAAATGGAACAACATCGACAATAAATTTTTGGAAGTAAATGAAACTCTAGATCAGGTGATTATACACCCTAATAAGTGCGACCTACATAAACATGCTGCCTGCTCGATTTCTGACATTTCCCGGTTGTGAGGCTAGAAGCTACGCTTATCTTTTTACATATCATATCTTCATTCACTTAGAATGTCACATCGTCATACCCGCCAAGTCACAAATTGATTTATCCAAAAATAACACGGGTATACAGCTAAGAGAAACGAATTCCTCCGCCACCAAACGTGAATACGTTTGAAGAGATCAACTTACGCGATCTATTGGATATACTCTGTTAGACCTTCATCCATACAATTTGTCCTGGGACTGGACAAACCGAAGGCACTATTCAGTATATCCATCTTAGGCACTGTTATCTAATATTTATACAACAACCCTTGCACTTTACTCCGTCTTCAATATATTCAGCATACTTGATTCGCAATGCTTATACTAATACGGGATGGTTCTTCGGATAATAATCCAACCGGTCTCTCCATATTAACAACGTTAAAATGGTTGAAAACTTCGATAGTTGGTGAGTTAACTATCAAAGAAAAACATGTGTGCAAACAATGATATTATTTCCAGATGGAATTATATCGATCAATCATCATTTAACATTTATCTCTTTTATTTCATTAATTTACTTATCTCCTATTTCTATATATTCTAAATTCTTATTTCTATTATCAGAAAACATTTCTGATTCTTATTTGGAAAACATTTCCAAAACTCCTTCACAATCAAATCTTACCATTCCTTAGTTAAGAAGGAAGTCAATCAAGTTGGGGTATAATTACCTCTCAGTCCTTAACTGAACAACGTTTTAACTTCGAAATGGTCAAAGTTTGTCTATTAACTTCAACAAACTTCTTTACGTAACTCTCGGATTCTATTTACGTATCCACTCCTTTATTGAAACATTGATTATAACGATAACGTTATAGTCTCTACTTTCGAAATATCTAACTTCCATTATAATTTTTATTCTATAATGTGAATAAATAATAAACACCTGATTTATAAATAAATAAATCTTGATTTAAACACCGAAAAGTATAAGTACTTTCCCGAATTCGATATAATCGAATTCGATGATTAACTCTCTTCGAATAACTAATATTCGATTAACTCACTTCGAATAACTAATTTTCGATTAACTCCTTTCGAATAACTAAATTCGATTAACTCCTTTCGAATAGCTGAATTCTATTAACTCCTTTCGAATAACTAAATTCGATAACCCCTTATTACTTGATTCGAATAACTAATATTCGATAACTCCTTATTCGACTAACTCTAATCAATTTATTCTAATTCGATTTAACTCTATTTAATTAATCTATTGGTTAACTCTAACTCAAACGGGTTAACTCTAATTGATCAACTCTAACTGGTCAACCCTAATTTGATTAACTCTAACTAGTCAACCCTGCTTGATTAACCCTAACTGGTGAACCCTAATTGATTAACCCTAACTGGTTAACTCTAATTGATTAACCCTAACTGGCCAACCCTAATTGATTAACCCTAAATGGTTGACCCTAACTGATTGACCCTAACTGGTTAACTCCAACTGATCTCTCTAATCGATTACTCTCACTCGATTTACTCCTTTCCATTAACTTTAATCGATTAATTCTAACTCGATTAACTCTTCTAACTCACTTTGATTAACACATTTTGATTAACTCCTTTGAATAACTCCTTTGATTAACTCCTTTTCCATTTGTCTACTTAACAGATAACTATACCCTTTTCAATTCTATTTACTTAACGAATAAATATTTCTTTTATCTTTTCTATTTATTTAACAAATAAATATCTCTTCTATCTTTTCTATTTATTTCCTACATAAATAACCCTTTTTTTCAATAAATAAATGATCCTTATACTTTTATTTATTCCCTAAATAAATATTCCTTTTATTTTTATTTATTCCCTAAATAAATAAATCCTTTTACTTTTACTTATTCCCTAAATAAATAAATAATCCCATTTAATCTATTTGTAAATGTTCTACAAATATTTTCTTTTCTATTCTATTTGTAAATGGTTTACAAATATTTCTCTTTCTATTTTATTCGTAAATGGTTAACAAATCTTTCTCTTTCTATTTGTTTGACAAATATTTTTCCTTTATTTTTATTTGACAAATATTTTTCCTTTATATTTGTTTGACAAATATTTTTCCTTTATATTTATTTGACAAATATTTTTCCTTTATATTTATTTGACAAATATTTTTCCTTTATATTTGTTTCTCTAATATTTTCTTTTAACCCTTTTTGATTTCATAATTATTTCCTTTTATATAACCCTTTTTCCTTTTATATATAAAATCCAGTGATTTTATATAAATAAATTATTTTCAAAATATACTTTGAAAATCTCCTTTTTACATCCCACTCTTTCTTACGGTATTTAAAATACCAAACACAGTGATCGATATCATCCAAACATACATAATCAACACAGATTATATATCACATCATATGCAAAATATATGAAAAACAGAAAAATATATGTTGAGGAATCCAGTTGTATTCCTCCGACCTGTTTCCCTGCATCCACAGATGTTAAACAATCTAATAACATCGATTTCACTTCGATATGAAATAATCTTATAAACAGAATCGATATTTGATTAACGATATATATAAATATCGTTATCTATAATTTCGACCAATACATACGCAATTCAACCAAATAGTTAACACACAGCAATCAACAGTTACTACCAGTTCTAAGAATACGTTATAAAAATATAACTGTTCAGAGTTGGTGGGTTTTACTCACATTGGCAATTCATCGTTAAAGAACGATAAACTGTTGTTTGATTTGAATCAAACAATTTATTTCTCCATAAATTCAAACGAGCTTCGAATCACTCCTAATCAGTTCCATGGTGTAGCCAGCGTCCATACGATCCCAACGCAACTTACGATTCGTCAATCTGATATCGTATGATCAAGTTATTCTCATTACAAGTTATACAAATAATTTAAACTAGAATTAACTTAATTTAATTGACACGGGCCTTACCCTTTAACACGTCGGCCCATTACCACAAACCCATCCGCTCCTTAAAAGCCCGGACTTCTCCTTTCTTCCCCAATCGATCAAGAACAAACCCGGCTCCTCTTTGATGGCCATTTCCCCGAATTTCATCCTCCCGAACCCCCTTTTCTACTTCATGATTTCCCAAACACAAATCACCAAACCACTCCCCTTCTTCTCCTCGCTCTAACCATGTTGGTCCCCTCGATCTCGCTCATCTGAAACAAAACGCGACATTCCTCTGCAACAGTACAGGTCTCGACATTGTTTCACATCGTTCACCCTCAAACTATGCGTACACAATCCATTTCATCTCCTCAATCCATACATGAACTCTAATTCACAAATCGCTGCTTAAATCTTTTGAAAACCATAACCCTAGTTCCTACGGTACCAACTCGAGCTCGCCAAAATATGATCGGTCCACTTAAAAGGGACACCAAATCGAAGAGAATCTCATTGCCAATCCATATATATATCCATTGTAATTTATAGATTTTTATTTGGTTTGCGGTGGATTTTTGAAGTTGGTTTCTTACTCACGGTTTTATCATGAGCGGCGGCGGAAATTTGTTGACTGTGGAAATGTAAATTAGGTTTGGGAAAGAGGGAAGTATATTTATAGGTAAATTTAAATATTTAAATATTAATTTAAATATTCCGATTTAATGAACCGCTGATTTTATTTATCCTTTAAAATTTTCTATGATCACATATAATACCCAAAAATCATGAAAATGGGCATACAACTAGAGTTCGACATTGCGGACCCAACGAAACTGGTTTCGTCGAATTCCGACTCCGTTTGCTTACACAATGTGTTTTTAAAGGTCAATTTATCGACTATTTTTCACATTAAAATCCCGTACGGCCACATAATGACTTCAAAAAACACGAATATTGAAATCTAGCAATAATTTGATATTACGAATCTAACAAAATTGGTTTCGTCGAATTCTAAGTCGTTTGCAAAACTGGCTATTTTTGAAGCTCTAAATAACCCATTTAAATATATAAATATATTTAAAAACATTTAAATTAAATATTTAAAAATAAATATTATCGTATATATCCACAAAAGAATATCATACAGCTCTAGAATATCCCTATATGAATTTCTGCTCGATATTTCAAATCCCGCTTTAAATCGATATTCGATTTAAAATGAAATTCCTTTTATAAATATAAATAAATATTTATAGATTTCAAAGGAATTCCACAACGACATTTCTAAAATTTGATTTGGACATAAATCAAAATCTACACGACAAAATCCCGATTTTTCTCTTCCACTAGAAAAATATACTTCACCAGCTCCTAACGTTTCTTGTTTCACAGAAATCCGGCTTAATACGAATCATGCACCTTCAGTTGAAGTTCAAATAGCCAAATAACGAACTACCACGCCATTTCAAGCTCGATTTTAACTATAATATAATTATACGTTCAAATAATATATTTGCTATTATAATTCAACTCCAAACTGAATTATATACTTTGAATTGTCCAGTTCACGACATATCGCCATTTCATCCCATTCTGATTATTTCAAAATTAAATATATTATTTAATTATTATATTAATTAAATATTCAATATTATTTTCTTTTGGTTATTTTAAATAACCAAGCCATTATTTAAATAATTAAATAAATTAATTATTACCCATAAAAATACAGGTCGTTACATTCTTCGCCACTTAAAATAATTTCGTCCTCGAAATTGCTAAGGTAGAAAACAAACCCTATTGACCGGTTAGAACTTATTTGTTCACTCCTTAAATTCAGTTTCACTGAACCAATTTACTTTAATTAAAATATTAATTAATTCTTATCAACAAAAATTTTCAAAAATCCTGAAAATTTTCTAACACCTTAACTTTTCAAAAAATTTCGCCAGCACCTCCTTTGTACTGGTCAATAGATCAAACTCCAACTCGCCTCTCTAGGTCATCTCCAACCCAAAAGAAAATCAAACAGCCAAGCGGCTTGCCAATTCGTCTCATCAAAATCTCATACCATATGAAATATAAACTTGTACCTTTTTGTCGGGCATATCAACTCTGTCACTTCCATATGCTATCAACTTAGCATATACCAATGTTATCCCAATCAAATTCTGCGATCACTTTTATCTCCAACACAACCATTCGCTTTTTACCAAGCCAATTTTTCATTTCAAACTCAAGTTTTATTCTCGATACCAAACTCTTATTTTACCAAACAAATTCTAATCCAATTTAGTTACCACTTAACTGGCTTTATTTTAATCCCAATTTGCTTTCACCATTTACTGTTTAATTTGTTTATAATTCAAACAATCTTCTTCCTGGGAGTTTTTAAACAGTTTACCTCTTTCAAAAATCAAAATTTTCCATTTTGAAATTCAACACAACTTGTTTTTCCCAAAACAAATTTAAATCAATATCTTTGGTAGTAATCCGTCACTTACAAACTCGAAAATGAACACTGATGATGCTGCGCAGTCATCATCAGAATTATTTTCCAGCGTCTGAATGAGTTCAATACTATATCACTTTTCAAAACCATGTCTAAACACTTCTAATTTGAAATCCATTTTCAAAATACTATTCCCAATGTTTGTAAAACAATTTAAAATCTCCCAGGATCTTAAAATTCCCATATATTTAATCCAAATTCATTTACCAATACTTTTCCAATTTCCAAGGTTTTTAAATTTCAATTATGATTTGAATTCCAGATTTCATTCATCAGCTTTCATATATTTTAATTATATGAATTCTGATTGGTTATTTACATAACCATTTCGCATTTTTATAATCTTACTCGATTATAATAATAACAAATGTGTAACACCCCGCATTTTTAATATAATTAAAAATGAAAATAAAATTTATAAAAATATAATTATATATGTAAATAATGGTGATGTATAATGAGAATTAATTAATACATGGAAGAGAAGAAAAAATAATTCGATAATAGTGTGCGTAACGGAGAAGACAGTAAAATAAGGATATTTAATTTAAATATCAGGAATTAAGTAAAATGGACATCACCATTGCATTCCTCTCGAAATTTTACGTGAAATAGAGTCCGAGTTTTCGAAAATCAGAGTCCGTATGAAGGAGTTATGACCTCCCGAAGTTTCAGCGAAAAATCAGAAAACAGCCCAGCCCAAAACAGAAAAAAATTAAAAAAAATGACCAGGTCGACCATTGCGTCGACCTCCCAGGGGGGAGGTCGACCATAGTGTCGACCCCCCCTTGGGGAGGTCGACCTGTAGCGACCTGGAGCGGGAATTTTGGTCCAGAAGCGGGAAATTCGCCCCAGAAGCTGTCCAGGTACATTTTTGAGCACCTGGATGAGTTTTTGGGCCTGGTACGTTGGTCTAACACCTATATAAACATCCTAGGCTCATTGTAAACTCCACAATAATTCATGGCAAGGCCATGGCTCTCTTCTAACTTGATTTCTTCTTCCTCCTCAAGCTATTGATCTAAATAAATCTTAGATCTATTCTTCTCTCTTTTCTCTACAACATCTATTCTTAAAATTAAAAAGAATGAGACCTAGAATTACTACAACCATGAATAAAAAGAAAAGAGGCTTAGATCTAAATCATTGCGCAAAGAGAAGGAATTCAGATCTGCAACCTACGCCGCATATGAAATCAAAGATAAATTGAATTGGACATGGAATCAATCAAAGATGAATCAAAAGCAACAAAAAGGGAAAGAGGGAAATCAATTCAAGGATTAATCCAATTCATTAATCAAAGGGGCAATCGAGGATCTACATTTTGAAGATGAAAAACACTGTGAGTGGAGTTATAATGCACTTTTTGTGTAAAATTATTATTTATCATTCAAACATTCCCTATGTAAACATGAAATGAAATTATTGAATCCATAATGTTTAATATTATAATGTGCTCGATTTTAATTATTATGCCTATGATTATGTGCCTCCTTTTATTCTTTCCCTTTTTGATTTTTAATAGCTAGGCTATCTCGAGCCTAGATCTATCATAAAATAAATACGATTGAATGATTATTGCAAGCGAAAAAGGGAAACGCTCGGTTTTGGGCTATGACATGAACTGGAGGGTTTGGTTATAAATTACAAAGAGGGTTGGGCGTAATATAACATTGACAAAACCTGAATGCGTAAACCAAATTTAGAATTATACGCATGAACATGATTTGGGGTTTGGCGTAGAATTGACATCATTGATTTAAGCATGAAATTGACTTATGAATTTGTTAATGGGCACATGTCTCTAGAATAGAACCTGTATTAAAACTTGCATTTGGATAAGAACACAAACTTGATATGAATTGACATCTGGAATTTGACATGAAGTTTACATCTAGAACTTGAACATGAAATTGACATGAATATGAATTATGAATTATGAATTTAATGATAGACGTAACCTGTTAATGGGATTACAAGCATGAATATATATTGGGGTTTTTTAGGTAAAGCTTAGATTTGGGGAATTGACACTTGACATCTAGATTGAAATTGATACTCGAATTTTAACACTATTGAAATGCATTGAACATGAATATGATTGAGTAATTTGTGTAATGTAAATAGGGAAAAGATTATGAAACTTGAAATATGACATTTAGAATATGCTTATGAACTTGACATCTAAAACGAACACGAACATGGCATGAATTTGTGGTTGACATTTTATAAGAACATGTTTGTAAGTTGGGTAATCGGCATAACATGAACTTAATATTTTTTTGACATGATTATGAACTTGGCATATGCCAATTAGAATAGACATGAACCAAACATGAAACGTGGCTAACTCGAGGTTAGGATGAGTTTGCGATGTAATCCTGCCCGGAACCGCCCGGCCTAACCAGTGGTTGCAAACAATAGGTCCTAATGTGAGAAGTTAGTCATATCGTGCTTGAAACCTGAGGTTAGACTGAGTTGTGGTGTAATTCTGCCCGGAACCGCCCGTCATAACTAGTGACCACAACAACAGGTCTAATGTGAGAGGTTGTGGTGCATTAATAATTAATGGCACATGATTCGTAGGGTTAAGTCATGAATTCAAAGACAACACTTAACCAAATTTGTGAATGAACGTTATAAGGATATGGGGTTAAGTCGACACGAACATATGAACAAAACTTAACCAAAAAGGAAATAGGGAATGTTAACTACCTATTATAAATCGAAGTTGAAATAGTCGAAGGGTTAATTAGGGGGTAAACCTGTCCTAGGGACAGAGAAAGACTATGACTTAAGATGTAATGTAAGACCTGAAGGGTGGGATAACCTATAATATGGGGTAAGCTAAGCAAGAACTGTGGGAAAACACCCATGTGCTATCACCGAATAAAAGAGAACTTAAGTCATACTTGAATTCATGGGAAAACCATATTCAACAAGTTGAATTATAAAGCGAGAATATGTGGTCTGATGTCTAAGGTAACGAGAATTGACTAAGTAAAACAACGAGAATGATAACTAAGTAACAGGCCTTAGTTAATAGGAACTAAGCCGTAAACCTTAGTTAAGAAAATGGTCGAGAACGGGAACTAAGTTGTAATCCTTAGTTAAGGGGACTAAGTGGTAAACCTTAGTTAACAAGATTAACGGGAAAGGAAAGTAAGTGGTAAACCTTAGTTAAGAACAACTAAGTAATAATTATTAGTCAAGGAAACTGAGCCAGTCCATAAATAGATGAATAACCCGATACAGTAGATCATTGCTTAACGAACACACTAGGAGGAGCGAACGTTTATCTGGTTTCGAGAAAGGCTCCAGCAGACTGAGTTACGAAGCATGTAGCTTCGGGGAACGGGAGGGTACTCTTGGTATCCCTCTGTGTGGTTGCAGATGATCCGCCTGGGCTCACAGAGTTTAAGGTCTGCGGTAGGAGAACCAAGAGTATGCCTTGGTTGCAATATTAGGCAACCTAAATACTAGGATGGACCGGCGTGAGGCGGCGATATATTGTTTAGCCCTGTGATAGCACTCGTCGTCTTCCTACCATCTTCAGTCAATCGTAGTACGTATACAGAAAGGCAGAGAACTCCCAACAGATCATATACTTGCTATCTAGTTGTGGGTGAGGCTGGCCAATAGGAAAGTGGGGCATAGGTGGCAGGAGTACAGTTCTCGTGCTTGATTTTCTTGGATTGCCTTTCATTAGTTGAGGGAGGGGTCACGTGGGACTATAACCACTGGTAGAAAAACAGACCTTAGCATCTGCATCAGCAGATGACTTAAAGCTCCCTACCGAGTTCCGTATTTCTTGATTTAGCCCTATCACGGGACTCGGGCCGCATATGTAGTGTACATGTGCACCTAGACATCAGAAACGATTCGCGATACATACATGGAAAAAGAGCGTTGTTCGACAGGTAGCATAATCCCTAGTAGTCCTAGGTGGCATAAACCCTAATCGAATCTAGAAAACGTTCAATAGGTAGCATAATCCCTAGTGGTCTTAGGTGGCATAAATCCTAGTTGAACACTCGATAGTTCATGATAAGGAAACCTAGCCAGATCAAGGGTGGCAGTCTAAATGATTTCAAGAATGGTGGCACTACGTTGAAGTAGTACAGAATTACGTGATAAATCCCGTACGATATACGGCAAGGGACTGTACGTATACATGGAAAGGATTATACGAGTTGGGGAAAAATTACATATACGATGTATTAGGTTAAGTCTACTAGTAAGCGGACGAGAATGACATGGGTTTGGCCTTGGGTGATAATATTGTGAATAACCTAATAAACAAGAAATTATAGTTGAACGGTATATGTAGGGTTACACAAGAGTTTATTATAGTCCAGTCACACAGAATTTATGTTCTGACCCCCTCCTCACAACATGCGCAGGTTAGGTTCATGACAAAGATAGTATTGCTTGACTACTGGCTTGGCAGTGTTATTATTAAGGTAATGCTATTTTAAACAAATTATATTTTATTCCTTCCGCTGTGAGCTGCTTTTCGAACTCTGACATGTTTCTTTCTCTCTGTCTTTTCTACAGGATACCAGAGCACCCAACTCGGGGTCCAATGGATTGGATTTTGAAGAATTCGGTCTATCGAAACCCGAGTTGTTACATCTGGTATCAGAGCTTCGGTTTAGTGGTCTTAGGGCGATAATGAGTGAACGTATTTGTATTTTCTAAAATATAAATATATTATATATATAAACCAAATCCATATAGTAGCCCACTAGGCATGTAAAGGGTTGGGATATTGGTTTGTACACTAAAGGCATGGACATAGAAATTTTGGAAACAATTAAGTGGTTGGGAAAGTGTACAATATGACTTGGAGCTAGAAAGTATCCCATAGAATTGAAACTGCAATATTAGTATCATAGAGTAGTGGGTCTAGAAGTAAAACCTTAGAAATTAGAAAAAAAGGTTAAAGTGTGAAAATGGATTAGGAATATATATAGTCGAGAAAATTGAATTTGTGAAAGTACCTTGGAAAGCCTAGTTGAGTGGAAAACCCACTTTGAGTCTGACCCAATAATAAACTTTTAAGAACTTGAATTTGTAAAATAGTTTGTGGTATTTTCTGAGTTTTGATCTTAAAAGTATCTTGATGTTTGAAAAGTGCATATTGGGTTTTAAAATAAAGTGGGGGTATATTATGTAAAACAACGATTTCTTGTTTTGAAAGAATTCTCTCATGAAAAGGAGCATATATATATAGCTCACTAGTTCTCATATATGAAAATCTTGAAAGGAAAATGTTGTATTTTGTAAAAGGAGTTTTTGAAATCTCCATTCTATTAAATTTTGATTATTGTTGAAAAATTTAGGCAAACAAATTTCCCGTAGAATGCATAAGCATTGAGACCTAGAATTGTTGCTTGAGAAAAAGAAAAGGATAGGCTAGTAATACACAGCATGGACTAGTAGTGACTACTAGGTGATGAAGGGCAAGCAATTATATAGACCCTGTTAGGTGGACACGCGATTGTCAGAGGTAATAAAGTCTTAAGATCCTTGGCCCATAGTTGTAGCTGTGTAGGATACTGTTTGACTAGAAAATGGAAAAGCTTATTTGAAAAGATAAATAAATAAAATAAACATGAGAAAACTGGACTAAGCCAAATAAGCTAAAGAATAGCTTAACTAACAAGAAAACAATAAATTCAGTAAAGCAAAAAAACAAGACAGGGGAAAGAAAATGAAAATCTCAAGAAAAAGATGAATAAATATGAAATTATTTCAAGATAAAGTCGAAAATTCGAGAAAGAAATTTTCTTTTGTGGTTGTGCTTGGATAGGAAAATAGGAAATCTTAATAGAATAGTTATATAAAAATCCAAGTACAATTAGAAAAGAAAAACGGAGGATGTGAATTTTTCCGTTTTATACCTTTTCGTAACATAAGAAATCAAATTTGGAAAATTAGATTTTTTTTTAAATCTCGAATTAAAAGATGGTTGGTAGGGTTTTGGATGCGAAAATTGGATGAACTATGCTCTTATTCTATAAGAGTATGGGAAAATTTGAATGGAAAATGTTTTGATTTTTCAAAAATATTGCATCCATATAGAACTGCAAGTATATTTAGGATGTGAGCATCATGTTTTGAAAAGTTTTTTTTAAGTTTGCATACATATAGGTGGATCCAAATTAGGCATACATGCTTTACTATAATGTACTTCACTTTGCACATGCGCACAATGTTGCAACAATTGGATGAACACTAATTGGATGCTGCAAGGGATTATCTATTTTACTCTTATCGAATTTTGGCGACGAAATTCTTTAAGGGTAGGAGAATGTAACACCTCGCATTTTTAATATAATTAAAAATGAAAATAAAATTTATGAAAATAGGCTTATATAGGTAAATAATGGTGATGTATAATGAGAATTAATTAATACATGGAAGAGAAGAAAAATTAATTCGATAATAGTGTGTAATGGAGAAGATAGTAAAATAAGGATATTTAAATTAAATATCAGTAACTAAGTAAAATGGACATCACCATTTCGTTCCTCTCGAAATTTTACATGAAATAGACTCCGAGTTTTCGAAAATCGGAGTCCGTATGAAGGAGTTATGACCTCCTAAAGTTTCAGCGAAAAATCAGAAAACAGCCCAGCCTAGAACAGTAAAAACGAAAAAAAGAAAATGACCAGGTCGACCCCTAGGTCGACCATAGTGTCGACCCCCCCTTGGGGAGGTCGACCTAAAGCGGGAATTTTGGTCCAGAAGCGGGAAATTCACCCAGAAACTGTCCAGGTTCATTTTTGAGCACCTGGATGAGTTTTTGGGCCTGATACGTTGGTCTAACACCTATATAAACATCCTAGTCTCATTGTAAACTCCACAACAATTCATGGCAAGGCCATGGCTCTCTTCTAACTTGATTTCTTCTTCCTCCTCAAGCTATTGATCTAAATAAATCTTAGATCTATTCTTCTCTCTTTTCTCTACAACATCTATTCTTAAACTTAAAAAGAATGAGATCTAGTATTACTACAACCATGAATAAAAAGAAAAGAGGCTTAGATCTAAATCATTGCGCAAAGAGAAGGAATTCAAATCTGCAACCTACGCCGCATATGAAATCAAAGATAAATTGAATTGGACATGAAATCAATCAAAGATGAATCAAAAGCAACAAAAAGGGAAAGGGGAAATGAGTTCAAGGATTAATCCAATTCATTAATCAAAGGGGCAATCGAGGATCTACATTTTGAAGATGACAAACACTGTGACTGGGGTTATAATGCACTTTTTGTGTAAAATTATTATTTATCGTTCAAACATTCCCTATGTAAACATGAAATGAAATTATTGAATCCATAATGTTTAATATTATAATGTGCTCGATTTTAATTATTATGCCTACGATTATGTGCCTCCTTTTATTCTTTCCCTTTGTGATTTTTAATAGCTAGGCTATCTCGAGCCTAGATCTATCATAAAATAAATATGATTGAATGATTATTGCAACTGAAAAAGGGAAACGCTCGGTTTTGGGCTATGACATGAACTGGAGGGTTTGGTTATACGTTACAAAGAGGATTGGGCGTAATATAACATTGACAAAACCTGAATGCGTAAACCAAATTTAGAATTATACGCATGAACATGATTTGGGGTTTGGCATAGAATTGACATAATTGATTTAAGCATGAAATTGACTTATGGATTTGTTAATGGGCACATGTCTCTAGAATAAAACCAATATTATAACTTGAATTTGGATAAGAACACAAACTTGATATGAATTGACATCTGGAATTTGACATGAAGTTTACATCTAGAACTTGAACATGAAATTGACATGAATATGAATTATGAATTTAATGATAGACGTAACCTGTTAATGGGATTACAAGCATAAATATAAATTGGGTTTTTTTAGGTAAAGCTTGGATTTGGGGAATTGACACTTGACATCTAGATTGAACTTGATACTCGAATTTTGGCACTATTGAAATGCATTGAACATGAATATGGTTGAGTAATTTATGTAATGTAAATAAGGAGAAGATTATGAAACTTGAAATATTACATTTAGAATAAGCTTATGAACTTGACATCTAAAACGAACAGAACATGGCATGAATTGGTAGTTGACATTTTATAAGAACATGTTTGTAAGTTGGGTAATCGGCATAACATGAACTTAATATTTTTTTGACATGATTATGAACTTGGCATATGCCAATTAGAATAGACATGAACTAAACATGAAACGTGGCTAACTCGAGGTTAGGATGAGTTTGCGATGTAATCCTGCCCGGAACCGCCCGGCCTAACCAGTGGTTGCAAAAAATAGGTCCTAATGTGAGAAGTTAGTCATATCGCGCTTGAAACCCGAGGTTAGACTGAGTTGTGGTGCAATTCTGCCCGGAACCGCCCGGCATAACCAGTGACCACAACAACAGGTCTAATGTGAGAGGTTGCGGTGCATTAATAATTAATGGCACATGATTCGTAGGGTTAAGTCTTGAATTCAAAGACAACACTTAACCAAATTTGTGAATGAACGTTATAAGGAGATGGGGTTAAGTCGACACGAACATATGAACAAAACATAACCAAAAACAGAAATAGGGAATGTTAACTACCTATTATAAATCGAAGTTGAAATAGTCGAAGGGTTAATTAGGAGGTAAACCTGTCCTAGGGACAGAGAAAGACTATGACTTAAGATGTAATGTAAGACCTGAAGGGTGGGATAACCTATAATATGGGGTAAGCTAAGCAAGAACTATGGGAAAACACCCATGTGCTATCACCGAATAAAAGAGAACTTAAGTTATACTTGAATTCATGAGAAAACCTTAGTCAACAAGTTGAATTATAAAGCGAGAATATGTGGTCTGATGTCTAAGGTAATGAGAATTGACTAAGTAAAACAACGAGAATGATAACTAAGTAACAAGCCTTAGTTAGTAGGAACTAAGCAGTAAACCTTAGTTAAGAAAACGGCTGAGAATGGGAACTAAGTTGTAATCCTTAGTTAAGGGGACTAAGTGGTAAACCTTAGTTAACTAGATTAACAGGAAAGGAAAGTAAGTGGTAAACCTTAGTTAAGAACAACTAAGTAATAATTTTTAGTCAAGGAAACTGAGCCAGTCCATAAATAAATGAATGACCTGATACGGTAGATCATTGCTTATCAAACACACGAGGAGGAGCGAACGTTTATCTGATTTCGAGAAAGGATCCAGCGGACTGGGTAACGAAGCAGGTAGCTTCGGGGAACATGAGGGTACTCTTGGTATCCCTCTGTGAGGTTGCAGATGATCCGCCCGGGCTCACAGAGGTTAAGGTCTGTGGTAGGAGAACCAAGAGTATGCCTTGGTTGCGATATAAGGCAACCTAAAGACTAGGATGGACCACCGTGAGGCGGCGCTATCTTGTTTAGCCCTGTGATAGAACTCTTTGTCTACCTACCATCTTCAGTCAATCGTAGTACGTATACGGAAAGGCAGAGAACTCCCAACAGACCATATAGTTGCTATCTAGTTGTGGGTGAGGCTGGCCAATAGGAAAATGGGGCATAGGTGGCAGGAGTACAGTTCTCGTGCTTGATTTTCTTGGATTGCCTTTCATTAGTTGAGGGAGGGGTCACGATGGACCATAACCACTGGTAGAAAAATAGACCTTAGCATCTGCATCGGCAGATAACTTAAAGCTCCCGACCGAGTTCCGTATTTCTTGATTTAGCCCTGTCACGGGACTCGGGCCGCACATATAGTGTACATGTGCACCTAGACATCGGAAATGATTCGCGATAAATACGTGGGGAAAGGGCGCTGTTCGACATGTAGCATAATCCCTAGTAGTCCTAGGTTGCATAAACCCTAATCGATTCTAGAAAACGTTCAATAGGTAGCATAATCCCTAGTGGTCCTAGGTGGCATAAATCCTAGTTGAACACTCGATAGTTCATGATAAGGAAACCTAGCCAGATCAAGTGTGGCAGTCCAAATGATTTCAAGAATGGTGGCACTATGTTGAAGTAGTACAGAATTACGTGATAAAGCCCGTACGATATACGGCAAGAGACTGTACGTATACATGGAAAGGATTATACGAGTTGGGGAAAAATTACATATACGATGTATTAGGTTAAGTCTACTAGTAAGTGGACGAGAATGACATGTGTTTGACCTTGGGTGCTAATATTGTGAATAACCTAATAAACAAGAAATTATAACTGAACGGTATATGTAGGGTTACACAAGAGTTTATTATAGTCCAGTCACACAGAACTTATGTTCTGACCCCCCCTCACAACATGCGCAGGTTAGGTTCATGACAAAGATATTATTGCTTGACTATTGGCTTGGCAGTATTATTATTAAGGTAATGCTATTTTGAATAAATTATATTTTATTCATTCCGCTGTGAGCTGCTTTTTGAACTCTAACATGTTTCTTTCTCTCTGTCTTTTCTGGAGGAGACCAGAGCACCCAACTCGGGGTCCGATGGATTGAATTTTGAAAAATTCGGTCTGTCGAAACCCGGGTTGTTACACAATGTATCCAATATATATCAAAATATACTTTGGGTAAAATTATTTTCATTTACCCTCTTTTCAAAACATATCGTGCTTACCCATCGTATTTGAGTGTTTATAAACTCCTACCGATACAGTGGATCAAACTGATCTACCAGAACACATAAACAACTCAACCAATAAATCTCCACAATGTAAAATAATTTTATATCAAATAACAAATACGTTCACTCGTATATATACGCTGAAACTCAATCTAGGGTATTACTAACCCCATCTCTACCGAGTCACGCCACAGAGAAAGGTAATTCACTTAACCTTATGCCTTGATACCAACTGTAATGACCCGGAAAAAGGCAATCTTGGTTATCCGATATACAACACATATCGAACATCCAAGGATCAAAAATAACCAAAAAGTTAATAGAAAGAAGTTAGAGGGTGAGAATAGATAAGATAGAAACTTAGAATAGAAGAAGAAGAAGAACACAACATCAGAGTAACACGAATCTCACAGCGGAACGAATAACATATAATATATATAACATAACTTTGAAATATAATTCTGTACTTGAATATACATCATTATCAAAGTACAACACTTACAACACAGCGGAAATAAAACAATAGCTATATGATCCTGAAGCCTCCTGCTCCAGCTCTTCAAGTATCTGCAAATCCCGACTACTTGACTGCCCATACAAAATTGGGCACCCAAGAGTTTAGGGAAAACAAAACAAAATAAATTCCGGGTCAGTCATGGGACTGGTATGAGTAAAACAGTTTAAAACAGTTTGAGCCATTATACGATATCTCATAAGACCACGCCATATAACAGAACGGGTTTTTCCCTTATGAGAATCCAAAATATCTTTATATCAAAAACCTTTTGATATTATAATAATGTCTATCAACCACAATATAATAATCATCTAGCAGAAACGCTTTCATCTCACGTTCTACATATATGGTATACAATCAAAACCGCAAGCACGTATTGGGTAATGGATTACCAACTATGACAAGGTATGGAACCACCTTTCGCTAGTGTACCTCTAGAGAGGAATACACCGGGTTCAACAAGAACATCTTGCAACCCGACCACACATGACCGACCACTCATTTCGCTTGAGTGTATCGAATGTATATCACCAACGGTTGGGATCAGCAAATGTTTCCCGAATGGGACAACATTGACAATAGATTTTTGGAAGTAAATGAAACACTAGATCAGGTGATTATACACCCTAATAGGTGCGACCTACATAGCCATGTTGCCTGCCCGATTTCTGTCATTTCCCGGTTGTGAGGCTAGAAGCTACGCTTATCTTTTTACATATCATATCTTCATTCACTTAGAATGACACATCGTCATACCCGCCAAATCACAAATTGATTTATCCAAAAATAACACGGGTATACAGCTAAGAGAAACTAATTCCTCCACCACCAAACGTGAATACGTTTGAAGAGATCAACTTACGCGATCTATTGGATATACTCTGTCAGACCTTCTTCCATACAAGTTGTCCTGGGACTGGACAAACCGAAGGCACTATTCAGTATATCCATCTTAGGCACCGTTATCTAAGATTTATACAACAACCCTTGCACTTTACTCCGTCTTCAATATATTCAGCATACTTGATTTGCAACGCTTATACCAATACAGAGTGGTTCTTCAGGTAATAATCCAACCTGTCTCTCCATATTAACAATGTTAAAATGGTCAAAAACTTCGATAGTCGGTAAGTTAACTATCAAAGAAAAACACGTGTGCAAACAACGATATTATTTCCAGATGGAAATTTTATTGATCAATCATCATTTAACATTTATCTATTTTAGTTCATTAATTTACTTATCTCCTATTTCTATATATATTCTAAATTCTTATTTCTATCATCAGAAAACATTTCCGATTCTTATTTGGAAAACATTTCCAAAACTTCTTCACGATCAAACCTTACCATTCCTTAGTTAAGAAGGAAGTCAATCAAGTTGGGGTATAATTACCTCTCAGACCTTAACTGAACAACGTTTTAACTTCGAAATGGTCAAAGTTTATCTTTTAACTTTAACAAACTTCTTTATGTAACTCTCGGATTCTATTTACATATCCACTCCTTTATTGAAACATTGATTATAACGGTAACGTTATAATCCCTACTTTCGAAATATCTAACTTCCATTATAACTTTTATTCTTTAATGTGAATACATAATAAACACCTGATTTATAAATAAATCTTGACTTAAACACCGGAAAGTATAAGTACTTTCCCAAATTCGATATAATCGAATTCGATGATTAACTCTCTTCGAATAACTAATATTCGATTTACTCACTTCGAATAACTAAATTCGATTAACTCCTTTCGAATAACTGAATTCGATTAACTCCTTTCGAATAACTAAATTCGATAAATCCTTATTACTTGATTCGAATAACTAATATTCGATAACTCCTTATTCGACTAACTCTAATCGATTTATTCTAATTCGATTTAACTCTATTTAATTACTCTATTTGTTAACTCTAACACTAACTGGTTAACTCTAACTGATCAACTCTAACTGGTCAACCCTAATTTGATTAACTCTAACTGGTCAACCCTACCTGATTAACCCTAACTGGTCAACCCTAATTGATTAACCCTAACTGCTCAACCCTAATTGATTAACCCTAACTGGTTAACTCTAATTGATTAACCATAACTGGTCAGCCCTAATTGATTAACCCTAACTGGTCGACCCTAATTGATTAACCATAACTGGTTAACTCTAACTGATCTCTCTAATCAATTACTCTCACTCGATTAACTCCTTTCCATTAACTTTAATCGATTAATTCTAACTCGATTAACTCTTCTAACTCACTTTGATTAACACATTCTGATTAACTCCTTTGAATAACTCCTTTGATTAACTCCTTTTCCATTTGTCTACTTAACAGATAACTATTCCCTTTTCAATTCTATTTACTTATCGAATAAATATTTCTTTTATCTTTTCTATTTATTTAACAAATAAATATCTCTTTTATCTTTTCTATTTATTTCCTACATAAATAACCCTTTTTTATTTTTTATTTCTATAAATAAATGATCCTTTTATACTTTTATTTATTCCCTAAATAAATAATCCTTTTATTTTATTTATTCCCTAAATAAATAAATCCTTTTACTTTAATTTATTCCCAAAATAAATAAAAAGTTTTACTTTTATTTATTCCCTAAATAAATAAATAATCCCATTTAATCTATTTGTAAATGTTATATAAATATTTTCTTTTCTATTCTATTTGTAAATGGTTTACAAATATTTCTCTTTCTATTTTATTAGTAAATGATTTAAAAATATTTCTCTTTCTATTTGTTTGACAAATATTTTTCCTTTATTTTTATTTGACAAATATTTTTCCTTTATATTTGTTTGACAAATATTTTTCCTTTATATTTGTTTGACAAATATTTTTCCTTTATATTTGTTTGACAAATGTTTTTCCTTTATATTTGTTTCTCTAATATTTTCTTTTAACCCTTTTTGATTTCATAATTATTTCCTTTTATAAAACCCTTTTTCCTTTTATATATAAAATCTAGTGATTTTATATAAATATATTATTTTCAAAATATACTTTGAAAATATCCTTTTTACATCCCACTATTTCTTACGGTATTTAAAATACCAAACACAGTGATCGATGTCATCCAAACATACATAATCAACACAGATTATACATCACATCATGTACACAATATATGAAAAACAGAAAAATATATGTTGAGGAATCCAGTTGGATTCCTCCGACCTGTTTCCCTGCATCCACAGATGTTAAACAATCTAATAACATCGATTTCACTTCGATATGAAATAATCTTATAAACAGAATCGATATTTGATTAACGATATATATAAATATCGTTATCTATAATTTCGACCAATACATACGCAATTCAACCAAATAGTTAACACACAGCAATCAACAGTTACTACCAGTTCTAAGAATACGTTATAAAAATATAACTGTTCAGAGTTGGTGGGTTTTACTCACATTGGCAATTCATCGTTAAAGAACGATAAACTGTTGTTTGATTTGAATCAAACAATTTATTTCTCCATAAATTCAAACGAGCTTCGAATCACTCCTAATCAGTTCCATGGTGTAGCCAGCGTCCATACGATCCCAACGCAACTTACGATTCGTCAATCTGATATCGTATGATCAAGTTATTCTCATTACAAGTTATACAAATAATTTAAACTAGAATTAACTTAATTTAATTGACACGGGCCTTACCCTTTAACACGTCGGCCCATTACCACAAACCCATCCGCTCCTTAAAAGCCCGGACTTCTCCTTTCTTCCCCAATCGATCAAGAACAAACCCAGCTCCTCTTTGATGGCCATTTCCCTGAATTTCATCCTCCCGAACCCCCTTTTCTACTTCATGATTTCCCAAACACAAATCACCAAACCACTCCCCTTCTTCTCCTCGCTCTAACCATGTTGGTGTCCTCGATCTCGCTCGTCTGAAACAAAACGCGACATTCCTCCGCAACAGTACAAGTCGCGACATTGTTTCACACCGTTCACCCTCAAACTAAGCATACACAATCCATTTCATCTCCTCAATCCATACATGAACTCGAATTCACAAATCGCTGCTTAAATCTTTCAAAAACCATAACCCTAGTTCATACGGTATCAACTCGAGCTCGCCAAAATATGATCGGTCCACTTAAAAGGGACACCAAATCGAAGAGAATCTCATTGCCAATCCATATATATATCCATTGTAATTTATAGATTTTTATTTGGTTTATGGTGGATTTTTGAAGTTGGTTTCTTACTCACGGTTTTATCATGAGCGGCGACGAAATTTGTTAACTGTGGAAATGTAAATTAGGTTTAGGAAAGAGGGAAGTATATTTATAGGTAAATTTAAATATTTAAATATTAATTTAAATATTCCGATTTAATGAACCGCTGATTTTATTTATCCTTTAAAATTTCTGTGATCACATATAATACCCAAAATCATGAAAATGGGCATACAACTACAGTTCGACATTGCAGACCCAACGAAACTGGTTTGGTCGAATTCCGACTCCGTTTGCTCACACAGCATATTTTTAAAGGTCAATTTATCGATGACTTTTCACATTAAAATCCCGTACGACCACATATTGACTTCAAAAATCACGAATATTTAAATCTAGCAATAATTTGATATTACGAATCTAACAAAATTGGTTTCATCGAATTCCGAGGTCATTTGCAAAACTGGCCCTTTTAAAGCTCTAAATAACCCATTTAAATATATAAATATATTTAAAAACATTTAAATTAAATATTTAAAAATAAATATTATCGTATATATCCACAACAGAATATCATACAGCTCTAGAATATTCCTATATGAATTTCTGCTCGATATTTCAAATCCCGCTTTAAATCGATATTCGATTTAAAATGAAATTCCCTTTATAAATATAAATAAATATTTGTAGATTTCAAGGGAATTCCACAGCGACATTTCTAAAATTTGTTTTAGACATAAATCAAAATCTACACGATGAAATCCTGATTTTTCTCTTCCACTAGAAAAATATACTTCACCAACTCCTAACATTTCTTGTTTCACAGAAATCCGACTTAAAACGAATCCTGTAACTTCAGTTGAAGTTCAAATCGCCAAATAATGAACTGCCGCACCATTTCAAGCTCGATTTTAATTATAATATAATTATACGTTCAAACTTCGTTCAAATAATATATTCGTTATTATAATTCAACTCTAAACTGAATTATATATTTTGAATTATCCAGTTCACGCCATATCGCCATTTCAACCCATTATGATTATTTCAGAATTAAATATATTATTTAATTATTATATTAATTAAATATTCAATATTATTTTCTTTTGGTCATTTTAAATAATCAAGCCATTATTTAAATAATTAAGTAAATAAATTATTACCCGTGAAAATACGGGTCATTACACATATGACTGATATTGATTGGGACGATATATTTTTTCACATCGCCCAACTGCACAAATAAAATCGGTGTGCATTGATTGAAACCCCACACGGGTATTAGGACGACATTTGACATACACTAATCCCAATTATTTAGTGGTATGTCAATCGATTGGTTGACAGGCTGTTGTAAACGTTAATTATTTATATTTAATGCTTATGCAGTTGTGTAATGCACTCAGAATGATGGATGATTGTTTATCATTGTTATTATATACATTAACTATATGGAATCCATATAATTAACAATATATGGTAATTGATTGGGTCTCATTCCAATTTGGAAAGTAAAGAATATTTTAACATAATATTCAGAAAAGGATTAAAAATTATTCATGTGTTGAATAAAATATTCATGTGTTGAATAAAATAAAATAATGAATATTTTAAAAATAATATTCAGTATAAGATCAAAATATGATTTTGATGTCCGATTTTGGATGGACACGAAAATATTAAAGTGTACGAAGCCGTGTTGATTAGATATGCGCCATTTTGGACGTGAATGATATTTATATCGAATTAATTCATTTTTAAAACGAATATCGAAAAGGAAATTATTTCAAAATATGATATTTTGTAAATATCATCATTTAAAAATTATAATGATAAGGAGTATTCAATTTTGATTTAAAATTGAATATGAAGTTGAAATCGTTTTTAAAATGAATTTAAAATGATTTATAATATATGTTTTAAATGGAAATTGACGAAATATATATAATATATATATTAAATGGCCTAAATAGAACGCGTCGCGGTAGTTCGCGAATTTCGACCATTGACTTCGAATGGACATTACGGGTGATCCAACCGTCGAATTCTCCTAAAACCGGAACCGTTGGGTTCGTATCGAAAAGAGCTTTCCAACGAATATAAGAGATTTGAAATCTAATGGTTGGATTTGTAATTATGTCCAAATCAAATTTGGAAAAGGTAGTTGTAAGTGCAGTTCGATGACCGTTTAAGGAAATCAACTGTATGGGCCTTGATAAAATTATTAAAAATTTGTGTAAAATCATAATAAATGATTTGGAAAAAAACTGGATGAAAAATTCCACGTTTGTAAAGATAAAAATATGTTTTTATCAAAATGAACTAGTTATGAACTAGAATTATAATCCAATATTTTTAAATAAATTAATTGGATTTGAAAATAACCTTTCCAATATATGAATTGGAATGGATTTGAATCGAAATTATCTTTGGAATATTTCGATATTGGATTCCGTGATTATACGGATATTGTGGAGGAATTTGGAAGATATATATATCGTTATTCCCAATACAGTATTTGTTGATTTCAGAATTTTATATTGAATATAAGCCGTTATAATTTCTATTCAGAGCCTTGTATTTAATATTGAATTGGATTTTGGGTTTGTCGTGAATGGTGTCTTCATTAACACTATTCTTAAACCCAGTTGAGAAAAGAATAAATCTTTTAAATAATATGTAGAAAATTTTACGAATTAATTAACATTTAATTGGAATTGAATTGAAATTTGATTTTGGGTTTGTCGTGAATGGTGTCTTCAGTAACACTGTTCTTAAACCCCATGTGAAAAGAATAAATATTTTAATTAAGATTATTATAGTCTCCAGTTAATTAACATTTAACTGGAATAAAATGGAATGTGAATTGGGTTTATTGTGAACTGTGTTTTTAACGACATTCGTTCTTTAACCCGATTTACACTGAAATATGATTTGGAATATATAAATCTTTTTATTAAGATTTAATGGAAATTTTCCAAAGTAAAGTTTTCTAGTTTAATATATTAAATTGAAATGGAATTAGATTTGATAATAATCGAAGTGAGCTTCTATGGAGGAAGACTGTTAATATATATGGAATTTAAAAGGCTTTACCGTTATTCCATTTATACTATTGGTTGGATATGAAAATTTATATCGATCGTATATATTGATCTGTTTTCCATGAAGATTCCATAATTAATGGAATGTGATTTTGGGTTTATCGTGAACTGTGTTTTAAATGACATTCGTACTTTAACCCAGTTAAAGACAGGATTTATTTTCCTAAAAGTTGAATAATCATTAAGAAATGATTTTCGAGATTAAAACTGAATTAGAGTTTTTAATAAATCTTTAATTAGATTGAAATATGAATGTGATAATTTAAATTATCAAATTCGGGAAATGATCGAGAATGGAGTACCACCAGTTTTGCACCAAGCGATAGTTAAATCTTTAATTGGATTTGTATGGGAAATGGTAATTAAAATTACTGATAACACCATGGTGGTAGATATGGAGTATTACCAGTTTTGCTCCATGGGATAAATAGGTTGGGATTGGGAAATAAAATAAATGATTTCTTCGGTAAGGTGCGCTAATCCTGACTAGTTGATAAACCATAATTTGGTTTAGAATTGATATCTAAAGGAAGATTAAAGTATAAATTTAAAAGAATTTATCTTTGATAAAATTAATGGGAACCTTTCCCAAAGTATAAGAATATTTGAATAAAGGCATATTCTGGATTGGAATGAGGCGTATGTTGTGTTTTTATAGCACTTGTTTATTATATACGCGAGTTATTCGGAAAGGCCGGGTTTATACCCATTCTGAATAATTGATTCGACGATAAGTCGACGATGAAGATGGTGGTTGAAGACCGGAGGTCTTCACATCGTTTGGATGATTACTAATGTCTTGATTGGGCTGTATGCCCAAGACAAGGTAATAACTGGTGATCGTCCAGACGTACTTGGAGATCGACCGGATATGCGAGGACCTCTCTCCTATATTGGACATATAGGACGAGGAATAAGGTGCCTCCGGTTTCGTTCAAACCGAGAACGAACATGTAAATGGATATGTGTCTGACATTGGATTTTATTCTGTGTTGATTTATCTCTATTAAATATATATATATATATATATATGTTTAGCGGCGGAGAATTTATTCTCTTGCTTAACGCCCTTCTCTGGGACGTATGAGCTCAGAAGTTATATATCGATAGACATCAGTCGCATGGAGTGAATTGCCTGTGCGGCATGCTGAGATGCAAATGATCAAGGCTTTTGTTGAAAAGCAGAGTTTTGTGGTTGATGATCAAAGCACGACTTTAATATAGCATAGCTTTGTGTATAGCGTTAATTCGCGAGCCTCACACCTCGGTATGTGTAACAACCCATATTTTAATAATGTGTTATAACCATAAATCAAGGCAGAATTAATTTTTGAATTAAGAATCAAGGGCAACGGGTTATGCCATTACGTTCATCTCGAAATTCTGCTTGGAAACGAGTCCGAGTTTTCGAAAATCGGAGTCCGTATGACCAAGTTTTGACCCTTCGAAGTTTCAAGAATTTTCAATTTCAAAAACAGCTTAGAATTCGAATTCAAATTTCGAAATTCAAAACCCAGAACGGATTGGGCGGGAAATTTCCCGCCCAGGACCAGGTCGACCTGGGGATCGACCATAGTGTCGACCTGCCCAGGACCAGGTCGACCATAGAGTCGACCTAGGTGTCAACCAGGTTGCCGAGCCCATTTTTGAGTCAGAATTCACTCTGATGTTTCTAGTCCGATTTCTATCTAAATTCATTGGCCTGACCCTATATAAACAGCCCCTAACTCTAGTCTCTCTACACAAATTCTCTCTGGTATTATGCTGCAAAAACTCTGGTTGAAAAGTTAGAGAAAAAGGGATGGCTTATTCTCCAACAAGACTACGTGTAGAGTTTTGCTGTTCGAGGGATTTCTGCTAGACTCGAGATTCAACATCTCCCTTTTTTTTTCTAATTCTCAAACCACGATCTGTAAGCCCCAGTTACTTTTAGATCTAAACTTTAAGCTTAATATGGACATGTTGTAAATTGAAATTGAACCTAAGTATGATAATTATCTTGGATCTATCATTGCATATCTTGGGTCTATTATTGTTCCTTTTGGATCTATTATTTTAAATCTACTATTATTCACCTTGGATCTATTCATCTTGAATCTTGACTTGTGGGAAGATTTATATGAAATTGATTTGGGGCCTAAACATGTTGTAAACCTAAAACCCCTCATGTCCATGATGTTAGCATGCCTGTGATGTCGAATTAGTTGTTATTCACAAGTTAGGAGTTATTATCTTATGTCAGCTGTTACCATGACTATCACACTATTTTGCTAGGCTAGATATATGAGACCACTATTCCATATGCCAGTATTGTTGCAGTCATTTATCTCAAGTTATACCATGCTTGACTTATAATCACTTTTTCCACCTTATGCCCGTTCTTTCTACGTTATTCCCTAATTAGATTTGTTTGTATCGATTCGAATTCACGTGCGATGGGAATACGATTTGGGTAGTTTAGGCAAACCTGTATTTACTATAAACTTGAAACGTGAACATTGTTATAACTTGAACCTGGATATGGACATGAACTTGACACGATTTGACATGAAACATGACATGAAAACTTGACATGAATTTAGACTCGAAACTTGAACCTGGACATGACACTTAGAATAAACTTGAACATGGCCAACTCGAGGTTGGGTTGAGTTTGCAGTGTAAATCTGCCAGGAACCGCCCGGCGAATCCAGTGACTGCAAACAATAGGATCCAATGTGGGTAGTTGGTCATATCGCACCTAAAACCCGAGGTTAGACTATGTTGTGGTGTAAATCTGCCCGGAACCACCCGGCAAATCTAGTGACCACAACAACTAGTCTAATGTGAGAGGATGGGGTGCATTAATGAATTTACGCTACAAGATTGGGTTAAGTCATGAACCACTTGAATATACTTAACCAATTTGACACGATGATTTGATAGGGTTAAGTCATGAACATGAAAGACAACACTTAGCCAACTTGATACATGATTGGATAGGGTTAAGTCATGAATTTGAATGATATCACTTAACCCGCTAGAAACCCTAGTTACGCGGTCCTTTTCAGTAGTAACCCACTTGGATGTATCACGATACCCTGGGACTAGGTAGGGTGGGGCATGATTACTGGGCTGATTGTAAGCGGCCAGAACGATGGCTGAGTAGGTGCGCCATTGTAGGTTCAGGCGGACTATGGTCGTGCACGTAGTCCGAAGTTGAAAAAGCAGGCATTGGGCACTAGTAAGTTTACACTGCGCGTGCTTGATTCGTGTCGGTGGTTGGCACCCTAGGGCTTGATACACCCTATGGTGGACCTAGCACAGGTGACTACATTTCGTGATTGGGCCGTATGACACAAACACATGACAAGCTTGAACTTGTAGGGAGTCGATCGATTAGTAGATCGTACCGTAGGTCCCCGTAATGGGTCATTTGACGATATTGGGCCAAGGGATCATTTCATGGTTAATAGGTGACATGGGTTAGAATACTAGTACAGTTGGTGCAGTGAATCTTGAATATGCGATGTTAGACTTGATTTATCTTGTTATCTTAGTTATCTTGCCAGACTTATTATCATCCCTATATTTACTTTCCGTTTACTCATGTCTTGTTAACTTTACTAGTTTTATACTGAAAGTCACTAGGGCTTACCAGTCTTTATGACTGACCCTTTTTCTTTCGCCTCTTTTTCTTTCGTTTTCCCCCAGGTTCTCAGGGAGGAAATGGTAGCTCTTAACTTGGATTTAGCTTGCTTTCTGTCAGCTCATGTACGGTTTGATCTTGAGCTATGCTATGGCTGCACTTCTGCTATTTTGGGGAATAATTTACTTTTGTTATCTTCAGTTTATGCTTCTTTAATTATAACTTGATGTAATGGAATAATTTGTACTTTGGATATATGAGGTTTTGCCTCTTTTCTTGAAAGTAATGAAATTTGATTTTTAATTTCTACCGCTGCTTTATTTATGTTCTGCCTTGTGACATCTCTGTGTATGTTTACCTAGATAATACTCCACCAAAACTAGTGCATTCCCTTTATGAGTGACCCTAGAGGAGGTGGGGTGTTACATTTGGTATCAGAGCGGAAGGTTACCAGACGGGGCAAAAGTTTTAAAAACCTCCTAAAACTATTTTCCAAAACCGTTTATAAAGAAGCATTTTTCACTAAAAGTTTTATGTTTAAAAAAAGCTATTCCCCAAAAGCCTTTAGCACTTTCCTTTGTTTCCTTGTTTGGATCCTTTTCTTTTAGTTTTTCAGCATGTCTGATCTTAACCTTCCTGAGGGAGTACCCATACCTGGTTGGTTCCGAAGGTACTTAGAAGCTAGGGCCAACGGCGCGGGCCCGGCAGACATCCCTCCTCCCCCTCCCCCAGTGGTCGCGGTTCCTCCTCCTCTTGGTACCGCCTTTTCCAAAATATGCAAAGACTTTAAAGAAATGGGCGGTAAGAACTTCGTTGGAACTGAAACCTTCGTTGAGGCACAAAACTGGCTAAAGGAGACTGAAGAATTGTTTATTATCTTCGATGTGGAGGATCGTAGGAAAGTTCAGTTGGCAGCATGGTTGTTGAAAGAGGAAGCTGCATTTTGGTGGGAAGTCACCAACGCTACCAGACCAGTTGAGACTTGGGCAGACTTTAGAGAGAGGTTTGGGCTCAAATTATTATCGTCAGCATAAGAGAACCTTCAGATGGAGAGGTTCCTAGCAATTAAGCAAAGGGACATGACTGTTAAGGAGTACATGAATAAGTTTAATCAGCTTGCTAGGTTCGGATTGGACTTAGTTAACACAACCAGAAGAAGGCTGTACGCTTTGCTCGAGGATTGAACGAGCCACTACATAGTTTGGCCATAACTCATATACCCATGGGGGTGACCTTTGAAAGCTTGGTGGATATGGCTCTACTTCATGAGGAAGACAAGAATAGCAAGAAGGAGGTTAAGCCTAATGAGACTCATAATAAGAAAGTTGACTTCAAGAAGGGAGGCAACAAGAATAACATAACAAGGCACATGAGACAAGGAAGTGTAGCTTTTGTGGTATTACGGGACATATAGCCAAGGACTATAGAAAGAAGAAGAGAAAGTTGGGTGAATGCTTCCATTGCGGGGATACTGGACACTTCAGTAAGGATTGCCCTAAGAAGCAAGGACACGGGCAAGGGCAGGCCCAGCGAGCAGGACCTTCTGGAGGGCAGTTGCATGCTCTCAACACCACTCCAGCTCTTGACCTAAGTAGTAATATTTATGTAGAAAGCCTTGTTTACATTTCAGAATTTCCTGTTCGAACCTTATTTGACTCTGGCGCATCGCATACTTTTATTTCTTCTGATATTGTTGAAAATCTGCACCTAAGTACTAGTCTAGTTGAGGATCCCGTTAGTGTTTCAAATCCAATTGGGGGCTCCGCCCATTTATCCATGATTTGTAAGGATTTGAGGATTTCTATCTTAAGCGTAGAATTCACGTGTAATGCTTATGTTCTTGGATTTATGGGATACGGTTTGATCCTAGGTATGGATTGGCTATCAAATTATGGAGCCATTCTTGATTGTGAACGAAGGGTAGTGAGGCTCATGACTCGCCTTGGTAATACTCTTGAAATTTCTTGTAACCCTAAGGGTCCGGTCATGTTGTGTTATCTTAAATCTCTTGACTCATCCATCGACAATTTGCAATCTGTAAGAGTGGTCCGAGAATATCCAGATGTCTTTGATGAGGTGAAGGGGTTACCTCCTAAACGCGAGATAGACTTTCGAATTTATCTTGTTGATAATGCCAAGCCAGTTTCATTGCCCGTTAGGCACATGGCCCAGCGAGAAAGAAGAGAGCTCGGTAAACAAGCTAAGGAGTTGTTTGAGTAAAATTTCATAAGGCGAAGCATTTCTGAATGGGGTGCTCCGATGGTATTCGCTACTAAGACGGATGGTTCGCTTCGTCTATGCGTAGATTATCATGAGTTAAACAAGCTAACTAAGAAAAATAGACACCCACTACCAAGAATCGACGATTTGTTTGACCAGCTTGTGGGAGCATCTGTTTTCTCTCAACTCGATCTAGCCACAGGATTCCTTCAGCTTAGAGTGGCTGAAGATAGCATTGACAAAACTGCGTTTAGGACTCCAGATGGGTTCTTCGAATGGCTCGTCATGCCGTTTGGGTTAACGAATGCACCTGCGTACTTTGTAGATTTGATGAGTAGGGTGTTTCGGGAGTTCCTTAACAAGTTTGTAGTGGTTTTCGTGGACGATATTTTGATCTTCTGAAAGGATGAAGAAGAGCATGCTAGACATCTCAAGGAAGTCATGGATACGCTTAGAGCACACCAGTTAAAGGCTAAGTTCTCCAAATGCCATTTTTGGAGGAAGGAAGTTCTATTTCTTGGACATGTAGTTTCTAAGCAAGGCATAGCCGTGGACCACGCAAAGGTAGTTGCGGTGCAAGACTGGAAATTTCCTAAGAACGCAACGGAGGTGAGAAGCTTTCTCGGTTTGGCAGGCTACTATAGGAAGTTCATTAAGGACTACGCTAAGATTTCATCCCCTCTTACTAGGTTAACGAAGAAAAACCTAGCATTTGCATGGGACATAGAATGTGAGATTGCTTTTCAGAGACTCAAGAGAGCCCTCACCACAGCTCCAGTTTTGGCATTACCCGACGGAAGTAAGATGTTTACGGTGTACACAGATGTGTGTGGCACAGGATTAGGCATTGTCCTAATGCAAGAAGGGAAAGTGATATGCTATGGGGGTAGACAACTTAAAGTTCATGAGAAGAACTATCCCACACATGACTTGGAGTTGGCGGCGATCGTTTTTGCACTTAAATCTTGACGCCATTATCTTCTAGGGGAGAGGTTCGAGCTGTATACCGACCATAAATCGCTTAAGTACCTCTTCTCACAGAAAGATTTGAATCTGAGACAACAACGGTGGATGGAATTCTTGGCATCATATGACTTCGATATAGCTTATACCCCTTGCAAGGGTAACGTGGTGGCGGATGCGCTAAGTAGGAAAAGGTTGACCTTGAGCCCCTTGTTTGTTGAAAGGAAAAGTCTAGAGTTTATAGCAACCTTTGATTTTACACCTGCTATTGAGTCATTGACTGGTACGTTAGCATCTCTTGAGTTAAGACCTACACTTCTAGATCAAGTAGGGACTTCATAGAAGGAAGACCCACAGATAGTCGAAATCACGGGCAAGCTGATTAGTGGTGAGACGTCAAGTCACCTCGGTAGGTATGCCATAGATGACAAGGGATGGCTAAGGCGTGATGGAAGGCCATGTGTCCCACAAGTGGGAGAATTAGTAAATAAAGTTCTCGAAGAGGCGCATCACTCGAAGATGACTATACATCCCGGAGGGGATAAGATGTACAGAGATATGAAACGCATTTTCTTTTGGGCTGGAATGAAAAAGGACGTGGCAGAGTTCGTTTCAAAGTGCATGGTGTGCCAACAAGTAAAGGCCGAGTCGAAGAAGCCCGGTGGGCGATTGCATCCTTTGGAGGTTCCGCAATGGAAGTGGGAAAGTATCTCGATGGATTTCGTGGATGGACTGCCTAGGTCAAGGAAGGGAAATACTAGCATATGGGTCATAGTTGATAGACTCACGAAAAGTGCTCACTTCATCCCGGTGAAAAGCAAGAGAACCGCATCATGGCTAGCGTCTATTTACCTTCGAGAGATAGTACGGTTGCACGGGGTTCCTTCTAGTATAGTTAGTGATCGTGACCCGATTTTCACTAGCCAATTTTGGAATAGTCTACAAGAAGCAATGTACACGACTAAGTTTAAGTACAGCCTATCACTCACAGACGGATGACAAACCGAAAGAGTAAAAAGGGTACTAGAGGATCTTTTGAGGCTATGCATTCTTGACTTTGGTGGTACTTGGGAAGACCATCTTCCTCTCATGGAGTTTGCATATAATAATAGTTACCAAGCTAGCATCGGAATGGCACCGTTCGAAGCCCTGTATGGAAAACCGTGCAAGTCGCCAACTTGTTGGTGCGAGACGACAGACAGGCTTATACTAGGGCCCGACATGATAAGAGACACTTCTAAGAAGGTTGAGTTGATACGAAGACGGATGAAAACGGCCCAAGACAGACAGAAATCTTATGCGGACAAGAGAAGGACAGACCTAGAGTTCAAAGTCAAAGATATGGTCTTTATAAAAGCTTCTCCTTTACACAATGTGGTTCGTTTTGGAGCAGTTGGAAAGCTAGCACCAAGGTTCGTAGGACCATTTCCTATCATTGAGAGGATTGGGAAGATGGCCTATAAGGTAGACTTACCCGAGAAGCTGACCGGAGTACATAATGTCTTTCACGTCTCGCATCTCCGAAAGTGCTTACATGAGTCGGCCGAAGTGGTTGAGCCAAGTATCCTTGAAGGCGTAGAAGTGGAAAAAGAAGCAACATTGAGGCGAGTTCTGATCCGTATCTTAGGAACGGAGATCAAGAAGCTAAGGAATCGAGAAGTCAATCTAGTTAAAGTACAGTGGAGTGAAGTCCAAGAAGACGCAACTTGGGAAACCGAAGAGAAGATACGCGCGCTGTACCCATTTCTTTTTGAGGGTACATTCTCGATCTCTTTTCCTATAAACTTGAAAACCTTTCGTATCATGCTTTTACTACCTATGTTTGCCTTGTTATCTTCTCGGTCTTATCTTGAGAACCTTAGGTAGAACCATATGGATGTAAACATGTGATTGAAACATGTTATGGTTGATGTTTGCAAATGGTTGCAAGTGTTTGCAAGTGATTGCTAGTGGATGCATGACACACATTAGGCACTAGATCGGCTCAGTCACATTTTCATGTTGCATATGCATGAGCGCTTATACTTGTACATGGATGGAATTTGTTATGCTATCACTTGGATGTTGCATATGAATGAATGTTATGTGCACTCATGTAGAGATTATAAATTATGTTAGGAATTTGCATACATGTTGGATTCATTACACTAACATATTTTTCATTAAGGAGGTCTACTGAATCAGTAAGCGCCTGATCTTTTGCATTAGATAAGTACATATACACACACTTTCTGCATATGTTCATACAACACTAGAAATCTTTTAAGGACAATGGTTTCCTGTGGATGATGTTTTGAGTAGATGGATGATTGGATGGTAGGATATATTCTTTCTAACTTAGAGATGTCGGGGACGAAATCCTTTAAGGAGGGGAGAATGTAACAACCCTTATTTTAATAGCATGTTATAACCATAAATCAAGGCAGAATTAATTTTTAAAATAATAATCAAGGGAAACGGGTTACGCCATTACGTTCGTCTCAAAATTATTCTTGGAAATGAGTCCGAGTTTTCGAAAATCGGAGTCTGTACGACCAAGTTATGACCCTTCGAAGTTTCAGGAATTTTCAAGTTCAAAAACAGCTCAGAATTCGAATTCAAATTTCGAAATTCAAACCCCAGAACGGACTGGGCGGGAAATTTCCCGCCCAGGACCAGGTCGACCTGGGGGTCGACCATAGTGTCGACCTGCCCAGGACCAGGTCGACCATAGAGTCGACCTGGGTGTCGACGTGGTTGCTGAGCCCATTTTTGAGTCAGAATTCACCCTGATGTTTCTAGTCCGATTTCTGTCTAAATTCGTTGGCCTGACCCTATATAAACAACCCCTAACTCTAGTCTCTCTACACAAATTCTCTCTAGTATTATGCTGCTAAAACTCTGGTTGAAAAGTTAGAGAAAAAGGGATTGCTACTTCTCCAACAAGACTACGTGTAGAGTTTTGCTGTTTGAGGGATTTCTGTTAGATTCGAGATTCAGCATCGCCCCTTTGTTTTCTAATTCTCAAACCACGATCTGTAAGCCCCAGTTACTTTTAGATCTAAACTTTAAACTTAATATGGACATGTTGTAAATTGAAATTGAACCTAAGTATGATAATTGTCATGGATCTATCATTGTATATCTTGGGTCTATTATTGTTCCTTTTGGATCTATTATTTTGAATCTACTATTATTCACCTTGGATCTATTCATCTTGAATCTTGACTTATGGGAATATTTATATGAAATTGATTTGGGGCCTAAACATGTTGTAAACCTAAAACCCCTCATGTCCATGATGTTAGCATGCCTGTGATGTCAAATTAGTTGTTATTCACAAGTTAGGAGTTATTATCTTACGTCAACTGTTACCATGACTATCACACTATTTTTCTACGTTAGATATTTGAGACCACTATTCCATATGCCAGTATTGTTGTAGTCATTTACCTCAAGTTATACCATGCTTGACTTATAATCACTTTTGCCACCTTATGCCCGTTCTTTCTATGTCATTCCCTAATTAGATTTGTTTGTATCGATTCGAATTCACATGCGATGGGAATACAATGTGGGTAGTTTAGGCAAACCTGAATTTACTATAAACTTGAAACGTGAACATTGTTATAACTTGAACCTGGATATGGACATGAACTTGACACGATTTGACATGAAACATGACATGAAAACTTGACATGAATTTAGAATCGAAACTTGAACCTGGACATGACACTTAGAATAAACTTGAACATGGCCAACTCGAGGTTGGGTTGAGTTTGCAGTGTAAATCTGCCCGGAACCGCCCAGCGAATCCAGTGACTGCAAACAATAGGATCCAATGTGGGTAGTTGGTCATATCGCACCTAAAACCCGAGGTTAGACTATGTTGTAGTGTAAATCTGCCCGGAACCGCCTGGCAAATCCAGTGACCACAACAACTAGTCTAATGTGAGAGGTTAGGGTGCATTAATGAATTTATGCTACAGGATAGGGTTAAGTCATGAACCACTTGAATATACTTATCCAATTTGACATGATGATTTGATAGGGTTAAGTCATGAACATGAAAGACAACACTTAACCAACTTGATACATGATTAGATAGGGTTAAGTCATGAATTTGAATGATATCACTTAACCCTAGTTACGCGGCCCTTTTCAGCAGTAACCCACTTGGATGTATCACGATACCCTGGGACTAGGCAGGGTGGGGCACGATTACTGGGCTGATTGTAAGAGACCAGAACGACGGCTGAGTAGGTGCGCCATTGTAGGTTCAGGCGGACTATGGTCGTGCACGTAGTCCGGAGTTGAAAAAGCAGGCATTGGGCACCAGTAGGTTTACACTGTTCGTGCTTGGTTCGTGTCGGTGGTTGGCACCCTAGGGCTTGATACACCCTATGGTGGACCTAGCACAGGTGACTACATTTCGTGATTGGGCCGTAAGACACAGACACATGACGAGCTAGAACTTGTAGGGAGCCGATCGATTAGTAGATCGTACCGTAGGACCCCGTAATGGGTCATTTCATGATATTGGGCAAAGGGATCATTTCATGGTTAATACTGGACATGGGTTAGAATAATAGTACAGTTGGTGCAGCGAATCTTGAATATGCGATGCTAGACTTGATTTATCTTGTTATCTTAGTTATCTTGCCAGACTTATTATCATCACTATGTTTACTTTCCGTTTGCCCATGTCTTGTTAACTTTACTATTTTTTATACTGAAAGTCACTAGGGCTTACCAGTCTTTATGACTGCCCCTTTTTCTTTCGCCTCTTTTTCTTTCGTTTTCCCCCCCAGGTTCTCAGGGAGGAAACGCTAGCTCTTAACTTGGATTTAGCTTGCTTTCTGTCTGCTCATGTACGGTTTGGTCTTGAGCTATGCTATGGCTGCACTTCTGCTATTTTGGGGAATAATTTACTTTTGTTATCTTCAGTTTATGCTTCTTTATTTAGAACCTTATGTAATGGAATAATTTGTACTTTGGATATATGAGGTTTTGACTCTTTTCTTGAAAGTAATGAAATTTGGTTTTTAATTTCTACCGCTGCTTTATTTTGCCTTGTGACATCTCTGTGTATGTTTACCTAGATAATACTCCACCAAAACTAGTGCATTCCCTTTGTGAGTGACCCTAGCGGAGGGTTGAGGGACCATTGTGAGAACATGACGTTTTTTTCAGCTATGGGTTGTGTCATGGTATGGAGCCCAAACATTTATATTTTTTTTTACCTATGTGGATGATGGATTGCGAGGCGCCTCGGATATATCGGTTACTACGGAGCCGATGGATATAGGTCCGATAGGACTGGGAAACGTGTGTTCAAGAATACAAATCCACGAACGTAAGTGTGGAACGACCCTTCCGTTCCTAGGGTTCACTGCGGGGGATCCTGAGGCATTTGCTAGAGTGTCTCGAATCGGTGAGGGGCCTTCCCTGGCCTCGACTCATGATGGAAATCCAATTTCCAATATGTGACATTTCGGTTTTGATTGTAGAGCCTAGTATGGCGACATAGTGGGACGGGGGCACTATTCCATCTATGATTGATACATTTATATTTGAAGTTGTTTTCATACACTTTACATTTATAAAAGTATCGAAATGATTTGTTTTGAACGTATCAAGCATTATTTGGCTGTTATAAGGTAAAACTCTATCCTTCGGCTTGCTTTGCATTGTGTGATGGACCTGAGTCTTATAGTAGCTTCATTTTTCCAAAAAGCATTGCGCTGTTTGTTTTATGTACTTGTATTCTTGGGAGGAAACCTGTTCCATGTTATACGGCATGGTCCCTTGATTTACTCCATTTTAAAGTAAAGTTTTAAATAATGGTTTTAGTTCTCACACCAGTCACATGACTGACCTGGAGTTTATTGTTTTAACCTAAACTCTGGGTGCCCCTATTTTCCACATGGGCAGCTATTAGTTGGATTTTGCAGATTATTATTTTCCAGGATCATGGATTTACAGCTGAAGCTATATTCAGAAAGCTCTGTATCTGTGTATTCCTTTCAGTTGTTTTATGCATTATTTTTCCACTGCTAATGTAATTTAAATTTCTGATATTTTTATGATGTATAATATTTATTCATACTCTGTTATATTCTTGTACTCTGATGTAATTGTTGTAATAAGCAATGAAATGTTCTCCTGTTTGCGTTCTGATTTGTCGTGTTCTCAACTCAATTAGGGCTTTCCCGTAAGGGCGAGTTTTGGTCGTGTCATCTTGGTACCAGAGATTTGGTTTATAGAGCTCAAGAACAAGACACATTAGAATCAAATGAAAGAATTCATCAGAGATTGGATTAGCCATATCCAATAAGAATGACTCGTTAGAGATAGGATCAATAGTATCCTAGAATGAGTTAGAAGAGTATTATTTATAAAAGCAAATTTTGTTTTGAAGATTTAAACCATTTTATACGTATTTGAATATTTATTTTATATTGAATTTGGACAATCGAGTATATAAATATTTTGCATATATGCTTTGCAAACGTATATTCGAAGTTTTAATATACTGGATAGATATAGAATCACACTCTAGACGCCCGCAGATGATTCTGATGATTGTAGCTACATCATCAGAATTTATGTTCGAGTTTTGAAAGTGGGATATCAATATATTTCCAATTGGCTGGTGTGAGAAACAAAACTAGATAAGATTTATTGTTTGTGAATTGGCATCAAAAATACAATTTTTGTATACATATAAAAGTTATGTGTTTGAAACGATAATCAACTAATTGATTGCTGATTGTGTTGTTTGATTATTGGTTTGATTAATTAAAATTTTGAACCATTAAGCCAAATTGAATCTAAAATTGAACTGACTTGAAAATTGATTGCAATTGCATATATATATATACATGTGTATAGAATGAACAGGTCATAGCAAGGAGGATAAGAAGAGGAATAAAATTATATTCCCGACAAATAGGTCCATATTGACTAATTTATTGGGTTTGGATGATTTTATGAGCCGATTGGCTAGCCGCTTGGCCTTTTCTTTTTCTTTTTGGATGATGAGGGCCTTGTGTGGCTAGTTACGGTTTTAAAGGTCTCCCCATACAAAGGAGGTTATGGCGAAATTTTTCGAAAATTTAGGATGTTAGCCAAATTTTTGAAAAATTAGAAATTCTTAGAAACTGAAAAGTTGAAGAATGAGAGCCAGAATGAAAGTTGAGTTGATTAGTAAAACAACTTTCAGCTCCGTTTCTTTTCGAGGACGAAAAGATTTTAAGTGGGGGAGACTGTAACAACCCAGAAAATTAGAACCAATTTAATTTTTTTATTTTAGCAATTTTAATGGATTTTGAATATTTAAAATGATTTATTTTAAATAATAACGATTTAAAATTTTATTTTAATCGAAGTTAGAATGAATAAATTTATTTTAATTATAAAACGAGCCTGAAATGGCGCGGTAGTTTGAAAATTCGATTTTAAATTTAATATACAGAATTCAATATAAGTCAGAATTGGACGAAACAAGAAATATTGGAATCTAATTAACAATATCTTTCTAACGGATGTAAGAAACTGAGATTTCGTTTTATAAGTTGAAAGTTATGTCCAATTTAAAATTCAGAAAAGTCATTGTGAAATTTATATATATCTTATATAATATATAGCCCTTAAAGATATCCATTTTTCAAACGACCTCCGTTTTTGACGAAACCACTTTTGTTGGATCCAGAATGTCAAATTATTGTTAGATTCCAATTTCCATAATTTTTGGAATTAATACGTGAGTGTGGTGGATTTAAATGTGTATGGCAATTTCAGTTTGAATTAATCAACTAGAAAATGACATTTTTTTCAAATGGTCTCCAAATTCGATGAAATTAGTTTTGTTAGGACCATATCGTCAAAACCTAGCCAGATTTATTTTTCTGGAATTTTTTGAGTCAGTACGTGGCCCTAATAAATTAAAATATGCATTGAAATCAATTTTGAACGTTATATTGAAATATATTTTAATTTTAACGAAAACTGATCAAAACGGTAGAATTGGCTTACGGGACATATCCCATTGTTTCCGGAATAGGGGTATTTAGTTAGGGGCGATAGTCTTTGGGATTGATTCAGAGTTCGAATTTAAAACTAACTTTTTGGAAATAAAATAAATTTATATATATATATATATATTAATATATGTCAACTCTCTCTCCCCCCCTTCTGTCTCAAAATCGCGCAGAAAAAAAGGGTGGAAACCCGATGCCCCCCCGTCGCCTATCGCTCGAGCGCCCCCTTCCTCCGACTGCGCCGTGACCCCCTTTCTCCGACGATCGACCACAGCCCCCTCCGCTCCTCCGCCCTCCAGCCCCTCTTCTTCGATTAAACCCTAGCCGAAATCATCCAATTCCGCCGCCTAGGGCCTGCCGCCACCTCAGGTGCCTTCTACTCCGACCACCAATGCCCTGTGCCCCTCCTCCGACACCAACTCCGACGTGGACCCCCCTTTACCATTAAAGCTTCGATTTTTGAAAAGAAAATGTGAGTTTTTAATTTTATTTTTAATTATTCATGTAATTAGAAATGTGATTTTTATTTAATTAAAGTTATGATTTTTATGTAATTAAAATTATGATTTTTAACATAAAGATGTGATTTTTATCTATATAGCGGTGTAATAAAAATATGATCTTTTTGTATATGATTTCAAAATAAAAATATGATCTTTATATATATGATTTCAAAATAAAAATATGATCTTTATGTATATGACTTCAAAATAAAAATATGAATTTTATGTATGAAGTAGCAGTATAAAAATAATATTTTTTATGTATGAAGTAGCGGTATAAAAATATGATTTTTATGTATGAAGTAGCGATGTAAAAATATGATTTTTATTATATGAAGAGCAATATAAAAATGTGATATATATATATAATACCCAAATGAAAATGTGACTTTTATTTATAAAGATCGTTGTTTAAAAATATGATTTTTAACGTAAACCGCATGAAACAGATGGCGATGGAACCGACTGGAAACAAATCCAAATCCAAACCGTTCAAAAATAAAGAATGGAGGAGTGGAAACCGAAGGTGAGAACTTCTCACTCTAATATTGTTTCTAGTTAAATATGTACTAGGATGCAGACGGTGCTTAGTAGCACCCGATACCTTTGTTTGAAACCATGGATGTTTGGTTGTTTGTTTGGATTGATAAATTAGTTGAATTTGGTTTGGGATGTAAATTGAATTGATTAGAATTGGTATGTGTATGGCGCGAGCCAGTATTAGGCGAGGGATAAGGCTAGACCTTATTCCGGTTCTAGTATCGCGCCGTTATGCTGCCGAAATTTTCTAAAAATGTTTGAACAATAAAAATATCATTTTTATTGTATAAATAAACTGTATAAATTATTCATTTGTTGAAATAAATATATTTTATTGTTAAAAATATAATTTTTAACGAGTATATGAATGAAAATAAATATTCATTTACAAATCAGAAGATTTGCTTATGTACAGTCATTTGACTAATATTGATTGGGACGATATTTTTTTTCACATCGCCCAACTACACAAATAAAATCGGTGTGTGTTGATTGAAACCCCACACGGATATTGGGATGATATTTGACATACACTAATCCCAATTATTTAGTGGTATGTTAATCAATTGGTTGACAAGCTGTTTTAAGCATTAATTATTTATATTTAATGCTTATGCAGTTGTGTAATGCACTCTGGATGATGAATGATTGTTTATCATTGTTATTATATACATTTGTTATATGGAATCCATATAATTAACATTATATGGTAATTGATTGGGTCTCGTTCCAATTTAAAAAATAAAGAATATTTTATAATAATATTCAGAAAAGGACTAAAAATTATTCATGTGTTCAATAAAATAAAATAACGATTATTTTAAAAATAATATTCAGTAGAAGATCAAAATATGATTTTGATGTCCGATTTTGGATGGACACGAAAATATTGAAGTGTACAAAGCCGTGTTGATTAGATATGCGCCATTTTGGATGCGAACGATATTTATATCGATTTTATTCATTTTAAAAATGAATATCGAAAAGGAAATTATTTCAAAATATTATATTTTGAAAATATTATCATTTAAATATTATAATGATAAGGAGTATTCGATTTTGATTTAAAATTGAATATGAAGTTGAAATCATTTTTAAAATGAATTTAAAACGATTTATAATATACGTTTTAAATGGAAATCGATGAAATATATATAATATATATTATATATATTAAATGGCCTGAATAGAACGCGTCGCGGCAGTTCGCAGATTTCGACCATTGACTTCGAATGGACATTACGGGAGATCCGACCGTCGGATTCTCCTAAAACCAGAACCGTTGGGTTCATATTGAAAAGAACTTTCCAACGAATATAAGAGATTTGAAATCTAACGGTTGGATTTGGAATTATGTCCAAATAAAATTTGGAAAAGGTTGCTGTAAGTGCAGTTCGATGACCGTTTATGAAAATCGACTGTACGGGCCTTGATAAAATTATTAAAAATATTAATAATTTGTGTAAAATCATAGTAAATGATTTGGAAAGAATTTGGATGAAAAATTCCACATTTTAAAGATAAAAATATGTTTTTATCAAAATGAACTAGTTATGAACTAGAATTATAACCCAATATTTTTAAATAAATTAATTGGATTTGAAATGGTTTTAAAAATAAATAGAATTTCCAATATATGAATTGGAATGGATTTGAATTGAAATTATCTTCGGAATATTTCGATATTGGATTCCGTGATTATACGGATATTGTGGAGGAATTTGGAAGATATATATATCGTTATTCCCAGTACGATATTTGTTGATTTCAGAATTTGATATTGAATATAAGCCGATATAATTTCTATTCAGAGCCTTGTATTTAATATTGAGTTGGATTTTGGGTTTATCGTGAATGATGTCTTCATTAACACTGTTCTTAAACCCAGTTGAGAAAAGAATAAATCTTTTAATTAAGATTTAAAGAAGTTTACCAATTAAATAATATTTAATTGGAATTGAATTGAAATTGGATTTTGGGTTTGTCGTGAATGGTGTCTTCATTAACACTGTTCTTAAACCCCATGTGAAAAGATTAAATCGTTTAATTAAGATTATTAGAGTTTCCAGTTAATTAACATTTAATTGGAATAAAATGGAATGTGAATTTGGTTTATTCTGAACTGTGTTTTTAACGACATTCGTTCTTTAACCTGATTTACAGTGAAATGTGATTTGGAATATATAAATCTTTTTATTAAGATTTAGTGGAAATTTTCCAAAGTAAAGTTTTCCAGTTTAATATATTAAATTGGAATGGAATTCGATTTGATAATAATCGAAGTGAGCTTCTGTGGAGGAAGACTGTTAATATATATGGAATTTAAAAGGCTTTACCGTTATTCCATTTATATTATTGGTTGGATACGGAAATTTATATCGATCATATATATTGATCTATTTTCCATGAAGATTCCATAATTAATGGAATGTGATTTTGGATTTATCGTGAACTGTGTTTTAAATGACATTCGTCTTTGACCCAGTTAAAGACATGATTTATTTTCCTAAAAGTTGAATATCATTAAGAAATGATTTTCGAGATTGAAACTGAATTAGAATTTTTAATGAATCTTTAATTAGATTGAAATGTGAATGTGATAATTTAAATTATCAAATTCGGGAAATGATCAAGAATGGAATACCACCAGTTTTGCTTCAAGCGATAGTTAAATCTTTAATTAGATTTGTACGGGAAATGGTAATTAAAATTACCGATAACACCGTTGTGTTAGATATGGAGTATTACCAATTTTGCTCCATGGGATAAATAGGTTAGGATTTAGAAATAAAACAAATGATTACTTCGGTAAGGTGCGCTAATCCCGACTAGTTGATAAACCTTAATTTGGTTTATAGTTGATATCCAAAGGAAGATTAAAGAATAAATTTAAAAGAATTTATCTTTGATAAAATTAACGGCACCCTTTCCCAAAGTATAAGAATATTTGACTAAAGGAATATTCTGGATTGGAATAAGGCGTATGTTGTGTTTTTATAGAACTTGTTTATTATATACGCGAGTTATTCAGAAAGGCCGGGTTTATACCCATTCTGAATAACTGATTCGATGATAAGTCGACGATGAAGACGGTGGTTGAAGACCGGAGGTCTTCACATCGTTTGGATGATTACTGATGAATTGATTGGGCTGTACACCCAAGGTAAGGTAATAAGTGGTGATCGTCCAGATGTACTTGGAGATCGACCGGATATGCGAGGACCTCTCTCCTGTATTGGACATATGGGACGAGGAATAAGGTGCCTCCGGTTTCGTTCAGACCGAGAACAAACTTGTAAAAGGATGTGTGTCTGACATTGAATTTTATTCTATGTTGATTGATCTCTATTAAATATATATCTGTTTGGCGACGGCTAATTTATTCTCTTGCTTAGCTCCCTTCTCTGAGACGTATTAGCTCAGAGGTTATATATCGATATACATCAGTCGCATAGAGTGAATTGCATGTGTGGCATGATGAGATGCAAATGATCAAGGATTTTGTTAAAAAGAAGAGTCTTGTGGTTGATGAACAAAGCATGGCTTTAATCTAGCATAGCTTTGTGCATAGCATTAATTCGCGAGCCTCACACCTCGGTATGAGTCAAAAACGGGTTGAGGGATCATTGGGAGCACATGACGTTTCTTTCTAGCTATGATTGGTGTCATGGTATGGAGCCCAGACATTTATTTATTTTTTACCTATGTGGATGATGGATTGCAAGGCGCCTCGGATATATTGGTTACTACGGAGCCGATGGATATAGGTCCGATAGGACCGAGAAACGTGTGTTCAGGAATATTAATTCACGAACGTGAGTATGGACCGGCCCTTTCATTCCCAGGGTTCACTGCGGGGGATCTTGAGGCATTTGCTAGAGTGTCTCGAATCAGTGAGGAGCCATCCCTGGCCTCAACTCATGACGGAAATCCAATTTCCAATACATGACATTTCGGTTTTGATTGTAGAGCCTAGTATGGCGACATAGTGGGATGGGGCACTATGCCGTTTATGATTGATACATTTATATTTGAAGTTGTTTTCATACAATTTACACTTATAATCGTATCAAAATGATTTGTTTTAAATGTATCAAGCATTATTTGGCTGTTATAAGGTAAAACTCTATCCTCCGGCTTGCGTTGCATTGTGCGATGGGACCTGAGTCTTATAATAGCTTCATTTTTCCAAAAAGCATTGCGCTGTTTGTTTTATGCACTGGTATTCTTGGGAGGAAACCCATTCCGTGTTATACGGCGTGGTCTCTTGATTTACTCCATTTTAAAGTAAAGTTTTAAATAACAGTTTTAGTTCTCACACCAGTCACATGACTGACCAGGAGTTTATTATTTTAACCTAAACTCTGGGTGCCCCCATTTTCCACACGAGTAGCTAGTAGTTGGGTTTTGCAGATTATTATTTTCTAAGATCCTGTATTTATAGCTGAAGCTATATTCGGAAAGCTCTGTATCCATGTATTCCTTTCAGTTGTTTTATGTATTATTTTTCCGCTGCTAATGTAATTTAAATCTCTGATATTTTTTTCTGATGTATAATATTTATTCATACTCTGTTATATTCTTGTACTCTGATGTAATTGTTGTAATAAGCAATGAAATGTTCTCCTATTTTGCGTTCTGATTTGTCGTGTTCTCAACTCAATCCAGACTTTCCCGTAAGGGCGAGTTTGGGTCGTGTCATCAACAAATCAGAACACAAACAGAAGAACATTTCATTGCTCTTACAACAATCACATCAGAGTACAAGAATATAACAGAGTATGAATAAATAATATACAGTAGAAAATATCAGAGATTAAAATTACATTTAAATACAAAGCAGCGGAAAAATAATACATAACACAACTGAAAGAAATACACGGATACAGAGCCTTCCGAATATAGTTCCAGTTGTAAATCCAGGATCATGTGAATATAATATCTGCAAAACCCAACTACTAGCTACCCGTGCGGAAAATAGGGGCACCCAGAGTTTAGGTTAAAACAATAAACTCCAGGTCAGTCATGTGACTGGTGTGAGAACTATAATAGTTATTTAAAACTTTACTTTAAAAATAAAGTAAATCAAGGGACCACGTCGTATAACACAGAACAGGTTTAACCCCAAGAATACCAGTGCATAAAACATACAGCGCAATGCTAAATAGAAAAATGAAGCTATTATAAGACTCAGGTCCCATCGCACAATGCAACGCAAGCCGGAGGATAGAGTTTTACCTTATAATAGCCACAAATGCTTGGTACATGAAATTTCATATTTTATTATTACTATAAGTGAAGAAATCAACTTCAAATATAAATGTATCAATCATAGGCGGCGTAGGTACCCATATATTACGTCGCCATACTAGTTCTGCAATTAAAACTGAAATGTCACGTAATGGAATTTGGATTCCATATATGAACCAAGGCAAGGGATCGTCCTTACCGAATTCGAGACACTCTAGCCCGTGCCTCAGGGCAAGTACTCAGTCAAGCCCTTAGAGCGTCAGGGCCAGTCATCCATCGATGATTGGTAATACCTTAAACTATATGTTAGCCTGCCTATGGGGCAGAAAATCTAGTCAGTATATCGACTGTAACATCCATCGATCCCATAGTGACTGATATATCTATCGAACCCATAGTGACCGATATATCCGAGGCGCCTCTCTATCCATTAAGTAATAATAAGCAACATCCACATGAGTAAACATTCTGGGCTCCATACCATGACGTTACTCCTAGCTAGAAACTAACATATGTCCATTTCCCTGAGGTTCTCTCCCGTTTTTTGTTCATACTGGGGTGTGAGGCTCGCGAATTAACTCTACAACACAAAGCTATGCTATTTAAATCCGTGCTTTGATCATTAACCACAAGACTCTGCTTTTCAACAAAAGCCTTGATCATTTGCATCTCAGCATGCCACACTGACAATTCAAGCTATGCAACTGATATCTATCGACATATAACCTATAAGCTCGTACGTCTTAGAGAAGGGTGTTAAGAAAGAGAATAAATTATCCTCCACCAAACAAATACATATTTAATATAAATCAATCAACATAAAATAAAATCTAATGTCAGACACACATCCATTTACAAGTCCGTTCTAGGTCTGAATGAAACTTTAGGCACATTATTCCTCGTCCCATATGTCCAATACAGGAGAGAGGTCCTCACATATCCGGTCGATATCCAAGTACGTCTGGACGATCACCACTTATTACCTTGTCTTGGGTGTACAGCCCAATCAAGACATCATTAATCATGCAAACGATGTGAAGATCTCCGGTCTTCATCCACCGTCTTCATCGTCGACTTATCGTCGTATCAATTATTCAGAATGGGATAAACTCGGTCTTTCTGAATAATACGCGTATCTTATAAACAAGTGCTATAAAAACACAACATACGCCTCATTCCAATCCAGAATATTCCTTTATTCAAATATTCGTTTCACAATTTAAACAAAATTAAGGTTTTCCAAACTAGTCAGGTTTAGCGAACTTTACCGAAGAAATCATTTATTTTATTTCCCAATCCCAACTTATTCATTCATGGAGAAAAACAGGTGATACTCCATTTCTAACACCCACGGTGTTACCGGTAAAAATTAATTACCATTTCACGCTCAAATCTAATTAAAGATTTAACTATTGCTTGGAGCAAAACTGGTGATACTCCATTCTCGATCATTTCACAAATTTGATTTTAAATTATCACATTCTTATTTCAATCTAATTAAAGATTCATTAAAACTCTAGTTCAGATTTAATCTCAAAAATCATTTCTTAATGATTATCCAACTTTAGGAAAATAAATCCTGTCTTTAACTGGGTTAAAGAACAAATGTCAATTAAAGCACATTTCATGATAAACCCAAAATCACATTCCATTAATTATGGAATCTTCACGAAAAACAGATCAATATATATAATCGATATAAACTTCCGTATCCATCCAATAATATAAGTGGAATAATGGCAAAGCCTTTTAAGTTCCATATATAGTAACGGTCTTCCTCCGTAGAAGCTCACTTCGATTATTACCAAATCTAATTCCATTACAATTTATTTTATTAAATTGGAAAACTTTACTTTAGAAAATTTCCAATAAACCTTAATAAAAGATTTATATATTCCAAATCACATTTACTGTTAATCGGGTTAAAGAACAAATGTTATTCAAAACACCGTTCACGATAAACCCAAAATCCAATTTCAATTCAATTCCAATGAAATATTAATTAATTGGAAAACTTAATTAAATCTTAATTAAAAGATTTATTCTTTTCTAAACTGGGTTTAAGAACAGTGTTGGTGAAGACACCATTCATGACAAGCCCAAAATCCAATTTAATATTAAATACAAGGCTCTGAATAGAAATTATATCGGCTTATATTCAATACCAAATTCTGAAACTAACGGATATCGTATTGGGAATAACAATATCTGTTTCTTCCAAATTCCCATAACAATATCCGTATAACCACGGAATCCAATATCGAAATTTTCGAAGATTATTTCCATTCCAATTTATTCATTGGACAATTCTGTTTATTTTAAAACCCGTTTACCAATCCAATTTTTTTTAAAACATTGGATTTATTATTCTAGTTAATAACTAGTTCATTTTGATAAAAATATATTTTTATCTTTTCAAAATTGGTATTTTTTGTCCCAATTCTTTCCAAATCATTTATTATTATTTTACACAAATTATTAATATTTTTATTAATTTTATCAAGGCCCGTACAGTCGGTTTCCAATAACGGCCACTGAACTACATCCATAACGACATTTTCCAAATTTGATTTGGACATAATTCCAAATCCAACCATTAGATTTCAAAATTCTTATATTCATTGGAAAGCTCTTTCTGATACGAACCCAATGGTTTCGGTTTTAGGAGAATCCGACAGTCGGATCTCCCGTAATGTCAATTTTAAGTTAATGGTCGAAATTCGCGAACGGTCGCTGTACGGCGCGTTCTATTCAGGCCATTAAATATAATATATATATATATATATATATATATATATATATATTATATTTCGTCGATCTCCATTTAAAACGTATTTTATAATTCGTTTTAAAAAATATTTCAACTCCATTTTCAAATTTAAATCAAATTTGAATATTCCATATCATTTTAATATTAAATGATTAATATTTTCAAAATATCAGATTTTGAAATCAATTCTCTTTGATATTATTTATGAAAATGAATAAAATTGATATAAAAATCGTTCGCGTTAAAATGGCGTATAACTAATCAACACGGCTTCACATATTTAATAATTTTGTGTCCATCCAAAATCGGACATCAAATTTTTAGTCCTTTACTGAATATTATTTTAAAATTTTCGTTATCTTAAAATATTAGTTATTTTAAAATTGTCTTTATTTCTGAATTGGAATCAGACACAGTCAATTACCATATAATGTTGTTTATATGGATTTCATACAACACATGTACACAATAATGATACACAGTGTGCAATTTACAGACACAATAATGATACACAATCAACCATCATCCAGAGTGCAATTTACAACTTTATGAGCATTAAAAATAAATAATTAACGCTCATCACAGTCTGTCAACACATCGATTGACATACAACTAAATATTGGGATTAATGTATGTCCAATATCATCCCAATACCAGTGTGGGGTTTTCAAACAACAAATACTGAATATTATTTGTGCAACTGGACGATGTGTAATATTTATCGTCCCAATCCATGGCAGTTAAATGGGTGTACAAAAACAAATCGTCTGATTTGTAAATGAATATTTATTTTCATTTCTAGAGAATTTTATGTCGTTCATATATACGGTAAAAATTATATTTTTAGCGATAAAATATTTTATTCAACACATGAATATTTTTACTAGTTCATACATTCAGTAAAAATTATATTTTTATCATTCAAACATTATTCAACACATGAATATTTTATAAAGTTCATATAATCAATAATCACAATACAGTCAATTCAATCCAAACAAACATCCATGGTTCGTACAATAAATGGTGTCGCGTGCTACTAAGCACCGTCTACATCATAGTTTTTATTTAACTGTAAAATAATTAGAGTGAGAAGGAGTTTTAACCTTCGTTTCCACTCCTCCATTCTTTTATTTCTGAATTTCTGAACAGTTTGGATTTGAATTTGCCTGAAACTCTAGCATGCTCCGTTTCCGTTCTGGTCAGTTCCATGTTGTAAAATTTGTCAACGCGATTCCAACGCTTTAGAAATCGTTTGATTCTATTTTCATTTGCAAAAGATACAGGGTTTTAAACATTTAAACAATTAACTATATTATTAACAACTTAATTAATGGTTTAAATTAATTAACCCTTTTTTCCCAACCTTTCTTCGTCGTTTTACAGAACCTGTGTAAACCCATTCCATTGCATTGAAGAATCCACCACCGCTAGCGCCTCAGGCTGTGATCGGCCGATCAACCTCCTCCCCTGGTGCGCAGAAGCACCGACGACCTTCCCCAAGAATCCTGAGAACTCCGGTCCCCCTTATGCCCCCAGAAACTGCTCGAAAGTCAGCTGCGTTCAGGCATGATTTCTCCTAATCCTTCAAGTTAGAACCAATCCTAGCCGTACAAATTAAAGGCCTCACCTAGCTCTAGAGATTTCGTTTTGTAAATTTGGATTAATTCTTGTTGGATTGGGTTTTTTCTCGGATTGAATTTGGATTTTCCAGGCCGTTGAACGAATATAATAGCAGCTGCTGAATGTGAAGAGGGTTGGGGGTTTCTATTGGGCTATTATAGAAAATATTTTATATTTAATATTATTTAATTTCCTGAAATACTAGTTTTTCAATCCGAACACTAAATAGAACCCAATGACTATCGCACGTAGCTACGGACCCCCATTCCAGACACAATGGAATATGTTTCATAAGCCAATTTGACTGTTTCAATCTGTTTTTGTCAAAATTAAAATATAAAGCAATTTATATTGAATTTAAACATACATTTTAATTTACCGGGGCCACATGCTAACTCCAAAAATTCCAAAAAAAATAAATCTAGCTATGTTTTGACGATATGGTCCTAACAAAACTAATTCTGTTGAATTTGGAGACCATTTGAAAAATGGCCATTTTCTGGTCGATCCAATTCAACTGAAATTGACAAAACACGTTTTCTTTTGCCACACTCACCTACTAATTCCAAAAATTATGAAAATTGAAATCTAGCAATAATTTGACATTTCAGATCCAACTAAAGTGGTTTCGTCGAAAACGGAGGTTGTTTGCAAAATGGCTATTTTTAAGGGCTATATATTATATTAAAATATATATTAATTTCATAACGACTATTTTGAATTCTAAAATGGACATAACTTTCAATTTACATTATGAAATCTCAGTTTCTTAACTTCGTTAGAAAGATATAATTAAACAGATTCAAATATTTCTTGTTTTACTGAAATCTGATTTATTTTGAATTCTGTACATTCATTTGAAATTTAAAATCGAATTTTCAAACTACCGCGCCATTTCAGGCTCGTTTTATAACTAAAATAAAATTATATGTTCTAACTTCATTTAAAATAAATTTTTAGTTGTTATTATTTAAAATAAATCATTTTAAATATTCAAAATCCATTAAAATAGCTAAAATAAAAATTTCAAATTGGTTCTGAAAATCCGGGTTGCTACATGACCACACATAAACATGATATGTGTTTGTCCCTTACGATAACCAAAACACTTTCTAAAAAATCCCATGATATTATAATAATGTCTAAGATACAAATATTTATAAATCTACGTGTAATTGTTACATTTATTAAATTCCAACATACTAGGTATACGACTAAAATAGTACAAGTCTTGTATTGGAGTTTGGATTCTCATACAATGGCAAGGCATCGGGGTACCACCTATTACGGTGCCTCTCTAGACAAAGCCTACCGAGAGCCTCGCATGGACTACCTGCAAATCAAGACCGGCTCAACCCCTCTCTGGATTGTTCCGAATATTTCACCACCTTGGTTGTGATCAGCAACCAAACTTCAGCATACAATAATCAAAAGGGTCATCCATTCTCGATTGGGTAGTGACAATACCCTAAATGGGAGCTACCCACCTACCCTTTAATCATATCCAATATTTTAGTCATTACCAATTGATGAGGCTAGAGGCTTGTAACGGCTGGAAATTTTCGACTCCTCGAGAGTCGAAAATTCCGACATGTTAGTGAAAGAAAGTAGAGGGTGAGGAAGAAAAGATAGAACTAATAGAATAGAAGAAGAAGAAGAACTTACATCATCAGAGTAAACACGAATCTCACAGCGGAACGAATAAAATATAACATAACTTTGAAATACAAATCAGTACTCGTATATACATACCATTTCAAAGTACAACACTTAACAACACAGCGGAATAATAATAGCTATAATCCTGAAGCCTCCTACTCCAAGCTCTCCAAGTGTATCTGTAAAATCCCGACTACTTGACTGCCCGTACAAATTTAGGCACCCAAGAGTTTAGGGAAAACAAACAAAATAAACTCCGGGTCAGTCATGGGACTGGTGTGAATAAAACTCCAACACTTGGTTAAATAAAGGATGTCTTTCTGATATTATAATAATGTCTAAATACAAATAGATATCAATCTAGCAGAACGCTTGCATCTCACGTTCCACATACATAGTATACAAATAAACCGTGAGCGCTTATTGGAGATTGGATTCCAACAGACAAGGTATGGGAGCACCTTCCGATCAGTGTACTCTAGAGGAGATACACTAGGGTTCAACAAGAATGTCTTGCAACCCGGCCACACATGACCATCCACTCATTTAGCTTGAGTGTAACGAATATATTATCACCGATGGTTGGGATCAGCAACCATCCTTCCCGATAAGGGACAGCATTGAAATAGATTATAAAGAAGTACAATTGAATATTCTCTAGATGGTGATAATACACCCTGCTTGGGTATGGCCCAACTAGCCATGCTGCCTAGCCCAACTTCTGTTATTTTCCGGTTGTGAGGTTTTGAGGTCACGTTTATCACTTTGACAGATTATTTCTTCAATTACTTTGAATGCCACATCGTCATACCCGCCAAATCATTATCGATTTCTCAAGGCATCACGGGTATAAAAGCTAAGAGAAACGAATTTCTCCGCCACCAACGTAATACGTTTAAAGAGATCAACATATATGATTCGTTAAGAATACTTTGTCAGACACTCGTCCATATACGTTGTTCTGGGACTGAATAAACCGAAGGCACTATTCAGTGAATCCATCCTACCTAGGCTTTTCACAATAGCCCTTGCACTTCACTCCGTTTTCAATTATCTTCAGCGTACTTGATTCGCAACGCTTATGCTAATACGGAGTGGTTCTTCGGATAATAATCCAACCGGTCTCTCCATATCTACACCGTAAATATGGTCAAAACTTTGATAGTCTGTGATTCAACTATCAAATGAAAACATGTCGGTGTACAAACAACGATCTTATTTCCAAATGGAAATTCGATCGATCAATCATCATATACATATATATGTTCATATTTCCTTATTTCATATATTTAGAAAATATATGTTATTAATCATTGGAAAACATTTCCATAGCTTATTTACGCATCACTATTATTTCACAACTATCAGTCCCGAACGGTAAACCACTAAGAGAACAACTCCTAATTATAAATCCCGAAGGTTGAAACCAACATTTGATCGTCACTTAGGACACCGTTCAACTTAACAATCTCCAGTCAGTTTCTAAATTTGCTTAACTCTATTTCTTAATTTCTTATTATGAAAACATTTCATTTTCTATGTTTAGAAAACATATCTGACTATGTTTGGAAAACGTTTCCAAATTTCATTTACGGATTTCCAATGAACGTTGTATAAAACATCGTTTTGCTTAATCCATTTATCGCTTATTCCTTAACTTTATTCCTAATCAACCTTTTAGATCGAACCACAACTATTCCTTTGTCAATTCTGAAGTCAATCAAGTTGGGGTATAATTACCTCGCAGACCTTAATTGAACAACGTCCTTTACTGTGAAATAGATGGAGCTCATCACTCACTTTTTACAATCATCCGTTTACGCAAATTCTTGGATTCAGGTTACGAATCCACTTCTTATATGACAACGTTTGATTATAACTATAACGTTATAATTCCTACCCCTAAAATATCTAACCTAAATTATAAATTTATATCCTAACTCGAATAATTTAACAGACACCTAATTTCTAAATCAATAACTAAATCTTGATTTAAACCCTGGAAAGTAAATAGTACTTTCCCGAATTCGCTATAATCGAATTCGACGTATAACTCTCTTTCGAGTAATCTCTATTCGATTAACTCCCTTATTAATAACTTATATTCGATAAACTCTATTTCGATTAACCCCTATCGAATAACTAATATTCGATTTACTTAAATGGATTAACTCTTATTGAATAACTAATATTCGATTTACTTAAATGGATTAACTCTTATCGAATAACTAAACTTGATTAACTCAAATTGAATAACTGATATTCAATTAACTTGATTTATTCCTTCTCGAATAACTAATATTCGAATAACTCTTATTAATTTAACTCTATTCAAATAACTAATTTGAATAACTCTAGCTTGTTTAACTCTATTCGAATAGCTAATTTGAATAACTTATATGTGGTTAACTCTATTCGAATAACTAATTCGAATAACTTATATGTGTTTAACTCTATTCGAATAACTAATTCGAATAACTTAACTCTATTCGAATAACTAATTCGAATAACTTATTTGATTTACTCCTTCGAATAACTATTATTCGAATACTTTATTTGCTTATAAAGATTTCCCTTTTTATAACGTTTATTCATTAAAAGATTTCCTTTAACAACGTTTATTCATTTATAAAGATTTACTTTTAGTAACGGTTCTTCACTTTATAAATGTTCCTTTAATAACGTTTCTCCCCTTCTAAGGATTTCCCTTTAACAGCGTTTATTTACTTTATCGGTGTTAAAAACAATTTCTACTTCTCTATATAAGTTCAAACTTATATATCCCATTTATCAAACAATAAATATTTTATTTAATTTATAAAACATTATTTATAAATTAAATCTTCTTACTTTATCTGTTAAAAATAGATTTCCTATTTAATATCTCCTTAAAATCCAGATCGTGTTATACTTGTGTGCGAAGCACGTGTTTAAATCTATCCTTGTATAATTCTATTTATTTTCCGAACAAGTGTTCCTTTATTTATTCCCTAAATAAATATTCCTTTATTCCATTTATTTATAATCTAAATAAATGTTCCCATATTTATTTCCTAAATAAATATTCCTTTATATTCTAATTCATTTATTTTCTAAATAAATGTTTCTATTTTATTTCATTTATTTTCTAAATAAATGTATCCTTTTTCATTTATTTATTTCCTAATTAAATAAATGTTTTCATTTTATAAAATCCTATCAATTTTATAAATAAGATTCATTTTCAATATAAACATTGAAAATCCCCTTATCAACATTCGGTATGTTATGGTATTCAATCATATCAAATCACGATGTTCAATATCGTCCAAGCACATATAATTTCCCACAGATTTTATAACATATCATATAACAATATATGAAAAACAATAAAATAACTGTTGAGGAATCCAGTCGGATTCCTCCAACCTGTTTCCCAGCATCACAGATGTTACACAATATGATTATCATCACTTTCAGTTCCATATGATATATTCTGTTAAACAGAATCAATATAGAAATTCAACCTACTGACTAGCCGTTCAATCAAACAGTCAACACACAGTCAAACAGTCAATATTTAACAGTTCTAAGAATACAACATGAAAATATAAACTGTTCAGAGTTAGTGAGATTTACTCACATTTGGACGATCATCGTCAATGACGATAACCATCGCTTTATTCAGCTGGACAATTTATTTTGCTATAAATTGTGAAGGACTCCGATTGACTCGCGGTCAGTTCCATTGTGGAGTGCTCGTCCATACGATTCCAACGCAACTTACGGTTCGTCAATCTGACACCGTATGACCATGATATGACGTTAACAAGTTATACACTTTTAAATGGATTTTATATAAAAACTAGGCTAATATTTATTGGGCTTCACCCTTGAATGTCGGCCCACATACCATATAAATACCCGACCCGCATCCCTCTTCCACCCGTCTTCCCCAAATCACCGTATCGAACTCCAGGAAAATCCCAATAAGCTTCGAACCACGTTGGCCCCTAATCGAGCTTCCAACTCTTCATGAAATCTCACCCAAAAATTACCAGATCCCTTCTCCTTCGAAGCCCTATCCCCTCATGCCCCTAACCCTGAGTTCGACGCCCCCTGTGCTGTCGCGACAGCAGGTACACCCGCGGCCAGAACTTCACCGAAGTCCTCAAGACCACCTCAAATCGCAACTCCCTCGCCTCCTAAACCTAAATACCCACTCGAACCGAGCTCACATCCCCTAGATTCGATGATGAACACAACCCTAGGGCACGCTGTACCTTAAGCAGCGAACGGTATTGGTTCCGACTTCATCAAAAAGTACCTCGCTGGGATGAGCAACAGGAGACGAACTCAAAGACATAGATTTTGTGATTTTAGGAATTTATTTTGATTTCTTTTGATTTTTCTTTTAGTGCAAACTTTGCTGTGTTCGGTGTAATTTGGGTTATATAGGTTGTTCTTGGTAGGTAGAGTTTGTGGCTGAGAAGAGGCGCTGCGTGGTCCTCCTATTACCCAAGAAAAATATTGGGATATTTTATTTTGGTTTTACTTATTTTATTTTCTCGATTTAATACTCGTCCGCGGTCCTTAAAAATCCCTGCAACCACATACGATACCCAAAAATCACCGAACTGGACATGTAGCTAGAGTTTGACATTACGGTCCCAACGAAACTGGTTTCGTCGAATTCCGACTCCGTATGCTCACACAGCATATTTTTAAAGGTCAATTTATCGACTGTTTTTCACTCTAAAAATCCGTATGGCCACATACTGACTCTAAAAATCACGAAACTGGAAATCTAACAACTATTTGACATTGCGGATCCAACAAAACTGGTTTTGTCGAATTCCGACTTTGTTTGCAAAAGTGGATATTTTTAGACCCTTGAATAATCCATTTAAATATATAAATATATTTAAATAAATTAAATTAAATATAAATAAATTTATATTATCGTATATATTCACAGTGGCCTACCACACAGGTCTAGAATATTCCTGCATGTATTTACAACTCGATATTCACTTCTGGATCAACCCGATATTTGATTTATATTGAAATCTCTTTTAAAAATCTAAATAATTCCTTTATAAATTATAAAGGAATTCTACAGCGACTTTTCTAGAATTTGATTTGGACATATCTCAAAATCTACATGACGAAATCCTGATTTTTCTCTTCCACTAGAAAGATATACTCCACCAGCTCTGCACGTTTCTTGTTTCACAGAAATCCGGCTTAAAATGAATCATGTACATTCAGTTGAAGTTCAAATCGCCAAATTGCGAACTGCCGCGACGTTTCAGGTTCGTTTTAATTATAATTATAAATTATAAGTTCGAACGTTTTACCTTAAGTTATCGATATCGCCAAATCGATAAATAAATAATTAAATAAATTAGTTATTCGACAGCTAACAAAACGCGCCATTACAGACTTCCCCCCTTAAAATAATTTCATCCTCGAAATTGCTAAGTTAGAAAAATGCTACTAACTCTACTAACTAGATTTAAAAATCTTTTTACCTCTAAATTTCAGTTTCGACTGGACCCATTTAATTTTAATTAATTTATTAATTCATTTCCGACCAAATAAAATTTTCAAAAATTCTGATAATTTTCTAACACCTTAAATTTTCGAAAAATTTCGCCATAACCTCCTTTGTACGGCTCAATACGTCAAACCACAACTCGCCTCTCTAGGCCTCCTCCAATCCAAAAGGAAATCAAAATAGCCAAGCGGCTTTCCAATTCGGCTCATAAAATCCAAACTCATATATGATATAAACTTGAACCTTTTTGTCGGGAATTTAACTCTATCCCTTTCATCTGCTACCACTTCAACATATACCAATGTTATCCATTCCAATTGATCTCCAATCAGTTCATATCCTCAAATCCAAATCGAATTTCATTCGAACTCTAATATCAAATTCCAAATTATTGACTTATCAATTTGGTTCCATTCTAGATTATCTCTAATCCAATTCAATTTTATTTAACTCGGTCCAAGTTAAATTTCAATTTATTTTTACCATCTCATTTTATTTAACTTCATTAGTTAAATTTTAATTACAGAACTTAAGTTCCTGGGTTTCTTTCAAATCAATTTGAAATCATAATGCCAATTCAAAACCTTTGAATTTCTAAACAACTTGTTTTCTCAAAACAATTCAAAAACAAAATCTTTAGTAGTAATCCGTCACTTAGAACTCAGAAATGAACGCTAATGATGTAGCTACACTCATCAGGGTTATTTTCCAGTGATACAAGTGAGTTTAATAGTATATTTCTTTTCAAAATCATTTTAAACCTTTTCATTTTGAAATACATTTCAAATATTTTCACACTGCTTGAAAACATTTCAAAATCTCCCAGGAACTTAAAATTTCCTTATTTTAATTTTTAAATTCCAAATTCTGATTTAAATTCATATTTAATTCAAACTATTTCATATATTACATTCATATGGATTCTGATTGGTCATTTATAACCATTTCACCCTTTTATAATCTTATTCGATTATAATAACAACCAACACAATCAATATACTATAATAATTTCAAGATACATATTTCTTCTATAAACAAATATATTTTGGGAAAAATTATTTCATTTACCCTCTTTCAAAACATACCATGTCGGTTCATCGTATTCGAGTGTTTAGTAACCCTTATCGATACAGTGGATCAAACTGATCGACCAGAATTCGTAAGCCACTCAACCAATGAGTCTCCACAATATAAAACCATTTTATATTGAATAACAATTACGCGCTCATATATATACACTCAAACTCAATCTAGGATATTACTAATCCCATCTCTATCGAGTTATGCCACAGAGCCAAGGTAATCACTTAACTTAAGCTCTGATACCAACTGTAACGGCTGGAAATTTTCGACTCCTCGAGAGTCGAAAATTCCGACATGTTAGTGAAAGAAAGTAGAGGGTGAGGAAGAAAAGATAGAACTAATAGAATAGAAGAAGAAGAAGAACTTACATCATCAGAGTAAACACGAATCTCACAGCGGAACGAATAAAATATAACATAACTTTGAAATACAAATCAGTACTCGTATATACATACCATTTCAAAGTACAACACTTAACAACACAGCGGAATAATAATAGCTATAATCCTGAAGCCTCCTGCTCCAAGCTCTCCAAGTGTATCTGTAAAATCCTGACTACTTGACTGCCCGTACAAATTTAGGCACCCAAGAGTTTAGGGAAAACAAACAAAATAAACTCCGGGTCAGTCATGGGACTGGTGTTAATAAAACTCCAACACTTGGTTAAATAAAGGATATCTTTCTGATATTATAATAATGTCTAAATACAAATAGATATCAATCTAGCAGAACGCTTGCATCTCACATTCCACATACATAGTATACAAATAAACCGTGAGCGCTTATTGGAGATTGGATTCCAACAGACAAGGTATGGGAGCACCTTCCGATCAGTGTACTCTAGAGGAGATACACTAGGGTTCAACAAGAACGTCTTGCAACCCGGCCACACATGACCGTCCACTCATTTAGCTTGAGTGTAACGAATATATTATCACCGATGGTTGGGATCAGCAACCATCCTTCCCGATAAGGGACAGCATTGAAATAGATTATAAAGAAGTACAATTGAATATTCTCTAGATGGTGATAATACACCCTGCTTGGGTATGGCCCAACTAGCCATGCTGCCTAGCCAAACTTCTGTTATTTTCCGGTTGTGAGGTTTTGAGGTCACGTTTATCACTTTGACAGATTATTTCTTCAATTACTTTGAATGCCACATCGTCATACCCGCCAAATCATTATCGATTTCTCAAGGCATCACGGGTATAAAAGCTAAGAGAAACGAATTTCTCCGCCACCAACGTAATACGTTTAAAGAGATCAACATATATGATTCGTTAAGAATACTTTGTCAGACACTCGTCCATATACGTTGTTCTGGGACTGAATAAACCGAAGGCACTATTCAGTGAATCCATCCTACCTAGGCTTTTCACAATAGCCCTTGCACTTCACTCCGTCTTCAATTATCTTCAGCGTACTTGATTCGCAACGCTTATGCTAATACGGAGTGGTTCTTCGGATAATAATCCAACCGGTCTCTCCATATCTACACCGTAAATATGGTCAAAACTTTGATAGTCTGTGATTCAACTATCAAATGAAAACATGTCGGTGTACAAACAACGATCTTATTTCCAAATGGAAATTCGATCGATCAATCATCATATACATATATATGTTCATATTTCCTTATTTCATATATTTAGAAAATATATGTTATTAATCATTGGAAAACATTTCCATAGCTTATTTACGCATCACTATTATTTCATAACTATCAGTCCCGAACGGTAAACCACTAAAAGAACAACTCCTAAGTATAAATCCCGAAGGTTGAAACCAACATTTGATCGTCACTTAGGACACCGTTCAACTTAACAATCTCCAATTAGTTTCTAAATTTGCTTAACTCTATTTCTTAATTTCTTATTATGAAAACATTTCATTTTCTATGTTTAGAAAACATATCTGACTATGTTTGGAAAACGTTTCCAAATCTCATTTACGGATTTCCAACGAACGTTGTATAAAACATCGTTTTGCTTAATCCATTTATCGCTTATTCCTTAACTTTATTCCTAATCAACCTTTTAGATCGAACCACAACTATTCCTTTGTCAATTCTGAAGTCAATCAAGTTGGGGTATAATTACCTCGCAGACCTTAATTGAACAACGTCCTTTACTGTGAAATAGATGGAGCTCATCACTCACTTTTTACAATCATCTGTTTACGCAAATTCTTGGATTCAGGTTATGAATCCACTTCTTATATGACAACATTTGATTATAACTATAACGTTATAATTCCTACCCCTAAAATATCTAACCTAAATTATAAATTAATTTCCTAACTCGAATAATTTAACAGACACCTAATTTCTAAATCAATAACTAAATCTTGATTTAAACCCTGGAAAGTAAATAGTACTTTCCCGAATTCGCTATAATCGAATTCGACGTATAACTCTCTTTCGAGTAATCTCTATTCGATTAACTCCCTTGTTAATAACTTATATTCGATAAACTCTATTTCGATTAACCCCTATCGAATAACTAATATTCGATTTACTTAAATGGATTAACTCTTATTGAATAACTAATATTCGATTTACTTAAATGGATTAACTCTTATCGAATAACTAAATTTGATTAACTCAAATTGAATAGCTGATATTCAATTAACTTGATTTGATTTATTCCTTCTCGAATAACTAATATTCGAATAACTCTTATTAATTTAACTCTATTCAAATAACTAATTTGAATAACTCTAGCTTGTTTAACTCTATTCGAATAGCTAATTTGAATAACTTATATGTGGTTAACTCTATTCGAATAACTAATTCGAATAACTTATATGTGTTTAACTCTATTCGAATAACTAATTCGAATAACTTAACTCTATTCGAATAACTTATTTGATTTACTCCTTCGAATAACTATTATTCGAATACTTTATTTGCTTATAAAGATTTCCCTTTTTATAACGTTTATTCATTAAAAGATTTCCTTTAACAACGTTTATTCATTTATAAAGATTTACTTTTAGTAACGGTTCTTCACTTTATAAATGTTCCTTTAATAACGTTTCTCCCCTTCTAAGGATTTCCCTTTAACAGCGTTTATTTACTTTATCGGTGTTAAAAACAATTTCTACTTCTCTATATAAGTTCAAACTTATATATCCCATTTATCAAACAATAAATATTTTATTTAATTTATAAAACATTATTTATAAATTAAATCTTCTTACTTTATCTGTTAAAAATAGATTTCCTATTTAATATCTCCTTAAAATCCAGATCGTGTTATACTTGTGTGCGAAGCACGTGTTTAAATCTATCCTTGTATAATTCTATTTATTTTCCGAACAAGTGTTCCTTTATTTATTCCCTAAATAAATATTCCTTTATTCCATTTATTTATAATCTAAATAAATGTTCCTATATTTATTTCCTAAATAAATATTCCTTTATATTCTAATTCATTTATTTTCTAAATAAATGTTTCTATTTTATTTCATTTATTTTCTAAATAAATGTATCCTTTTTCATTTATTTATTTCCTAATTAAATAAATGTTTTCATTTTATAAAATCCTATCGATTTTATAAATAAGATTCATTTTCAATATAAACATTGAAAATCCCCTTATCAACATTCGGTATGTTATGGTATTCAATCATATCAGATCACGATGTTCAATATCGTCCAAGCACATATAATTTCCCACAGATTTTATAACATATCATATAACAATATATGAAAAACAATAAAATAACTGTTGAGGAATCCAGTCGGATTCCTCCAACCTGTTTCCCTGCATCACAGATGTTACACAATATGATTATCATCACTTTCAGTTCCATATGATATATTCTGTTAAACAGAATCAATATAGAAATTCAACCTACTGACTAGCAGTTCAATCAAACAGTCAACACACAGTCAAACAGTCAATATTTAACAGTTCTAAGAATACAACATGAAAATATAAACTGTTCAGAGTTAGTGAGATTTACTCACATTTGGACGATCATCGTCAATGATGATAACCATCGCTTTATTCAACTGGACAATTTATTTTGCTATAAATTGTGACGGACTCCGATTGACTCGCGGTCAGTTCCATTGTGGAGTGCTCGTCCATACGATTCCAACGCAACTTACGGTTCGTCAATCTGACACCGTATGACCATGATATGACGTTAACAAGTTATACACTTTTAAATGGATTTTATATAAAATCTAGGCTAACATTTATTGGGCTTCACCCTTGAATGTCGGCCCACATACCATATAAATACCTGACCCGCATCCCTCTTCCACCCGTCTTCCCCAAATCACCGTATCGAACTCCAGGAAAATCCCAATAAGCTTCGAACCACGTTGACCCCTAATCGAGCTTCCAACTCTTCATGAAATCTCACCCAAAAATTACCAGATCCCTTCTCCTTCGAAGCCCTATCCCCTCATGCCCCTAACCCTGAGTTCGACGCCCCCTGTGCTGTCGCGACAGCAGGTACACCCGCGGCCAGAACTTCACCGAAGTCCTCAAGACCACCTCAAATCGCAACTCCCTCACCTCCTAAACCTAAATACCCACTCGAACCGAGCTCACTTCCCTTAGATTCGATGATGAACACAACCCTAGGGCACGCTGTACCTTAAGCAGCGAACGGTATTGGTTCCGACTTCATCAAAAAGTACCTCGCTGGGATGAGCAACAGAAGACGAACTCAAAGACATAGATTTTGTGATTTTAGGAATTTATTTTGATTTCTTTTGATTTTTCTTTTGGTGCAAACTTTGCTGTGTTCGGTGTAATTTGGGTTATATAGGTTGTTCTTGGTAGGTAGAGTTTGTGGCTGAGAAGAGGCGCTATGTGGCCCTCCTTTTACCCAAGAAAAATATTGGGATATTTTATTTTGGTTTTATTTATTTTATTTTCTCGATTTAATACTCGTCCGCGGTCCTTAAAAATCCCTGCAACCACATACGATACCCAAAAATCACCGAACTGGACATGTAGCTAGAGTTTGACATTATGGTCCCAACGAAACTGGTTTCGTCGAATTCCGACTCCGTATGCTCACACAGCATATTTTTAAAGGTCAATTTATCGACTGTTTTTCACTCTAAAAATCCGTATGGCCACATACTGACTCTAAAAATCACGAAATTGGAAATCTAACAACTATTTGACATTGCGAATCCAACAAAACTGGTTTTGTCGAATTCCGATTTTGTTTGCAAAAGTGGATATTTTTAGACCCTTGAATAATCCATTTAAATATATAAATATATTTAAATAAATTAAATTAAATATAAATAAATTTATATTATTGTATATATTCACAGTGGCCTACCACACAGGTCTAGAATATTCCTGCATGTATTTACAACTCGATATTCACTTCTGGATCAACCCGATATTTGATTTATGTTGAAATCTCTTTTAAAAATCTAAATAATTCCTTTATAAATTATAAAGGAATTCTACAGCGACTTTTCTAGAATTTGATTTGGACATATCTCAAAATCTATACGACGAAATCCTGATTTTTCTCTTCCACTAGAAAGATATACTCCACCAGCTCTGCACGTTTCTTGTTTCACAGAAATCCGGCTTAAAATGAATCATGTACATTCAGTTGAAGTTCAAATCGCCAAATTGCGAACTGCCGCGACGTTTCAGGTTCGTTTTAATTATAATTATAAATTATAAGTTCGAACGTTTTACTTTAAGTTATCGATATCGCCAAATCGATATATAAATAATTAAATAAATTAATTATTCGACAGCTAACAAAACGCGCCATTACAAGGCTACGTTTTTACCTTTTATACACGTCATACACCCATATTCGGATGCCATATCGTCATATCGTCGATCACTAATTGACGTCCACAAAAATACAACCTCTGAGCTCATACATCTCAAAGAAGGGTGTTAAGCTAAAAGAAGTTGCCTTCTCCGCCACCAAACCGATGTACGTTTGAAAAAATCAACATATGTGATCTAATAAATGCAATGTTAGACATATGTCCACACAAGTTGTCCAGGCTCAGGACAAACCGAAGGTGCTATTTTACTACATCTTGTCGAGATAACACCAAAGATTAGCAAAAAGAAGTCCTTGCATTATACAGAACCCCATAACGTAGGGACTACTACTACAAGTATAGTCCTGGTAGCTAACTAGAGACATCAGCGAGCAATCCGTTCCATTTTAAGGCCTAGGCCTTCAAATCATCCTAATGCGCATAAGCATACCTGCAAATTCAGTTCGAACGCAAAGTCGGTTCAAAGTAATCACAGATCCAATTCCAATCCCAGTTCCTCGAAGTAACACGTTATAAGTTAAAAGGGAATTTGTTGATAGTCGGTTCTTTAACTACCAATCTATAGTTGTACACTTAAGTATATTAGCAACATAGGCCCTTTTAATTAAAACCGTCATTAAAATTATTTCATCGATTCTTACAAATCGATTTCATATACTTATCTCAACGGGATAAGTATATTCACAAATCTCTTGTTTTCGTTACTTCAAAAACCATAACCATACACTTATCTCTTGAAATAAGTGTATACACAAAACCATATTATTTTATCTACTAGAAAATAGCACAATATACTTAACCAAGTAGTATAAGTATATTTACAAATCATCACTGGCTAAATCAATGCCATGTAATACATTATTTGCAATAAACCCCCAAACAGTTTTATTTAACTTATAAACTTTGCAAATAAAAGTTTATAATATCCTTCATGGAAATAAAAGTTTAATTTCCAAAATCTACTCGTGTTTCAAGCTAGTATCATCACTTGGATTAAAATGAAGTCGTTAAAGTTGAGGTAGTTTATTTTCCTCTCAGACCTTGACTCAACATCATCCTTAGCTCCAAGATAAATAGAAATTTGTTAACGCAAAATCTGATATTTAGTAAATGTCACAATAAGTTCCATTTACTATTAAATTTAAACAAAATTTTAAAACCCTTTTCTTAAACCTGAAAACCTCTTTCCAATCTAACCATTTTTACTTAATTCATTTATTAAGTAAATCCTTATTAAAAATCATTTTTTATTAACTTTGAAAATTCTTTTTAAACCTTATTTACAAAACTTGGATTTCATTATTAAATCCTTATATAACATCCTTTATAAAATTTCAATTAAAATCTTATTACAAAACTTGATTTCCAGTTCTTTATAAACTTCAAATTTTATCAACCATGATTAGATTTTAAATTATACCACTTAAAACTTAATTTGAAATCAAATTAAATCATTTATAAGTTCTTTTTATAAATACTCAATTTTTTTAAATTTTTATTCTAAAAACTAAGATTATTTCTACATAATTTTAAAAGTTGAATATAGTTGTTCAAAATAGTTGAAATCATTATAAACTCATTTTATTTCAAAACTCAGTATTATAACTTCATAAAACATAATTATAAAACTTAGTAAACTTTTAACACTTGAAATCTCCAATTATAAAATTTATCTATAAATAGGAATTTTTTTCACAAAACATTTTATAATTCCAATATAAAATCCAACTATAAATATTGAATTATTTATAAAAAAATATTTTATATAAGTTATATAAAATATAATTTAAAACCTTGATTTTGTTATAAAAATAAATTTTTTAACTTTAAACTTAGACAATTCGCCTGATGGAGAATCAAAGTCTTAAAAAGATGGATTTTAGGCTATCTACTGCTAATCACTTAACCAATACTATTTATTGATTAATAACACGTAAATGTTGAAATTTAATTCAACAATCATCATCCAAGTTAAATTTTAATGCTACTTATATTAGATAGTTCATATGTGTAAAATATGAAAGCAAGTAACATCCTAAACTGTAACACCCCGCCTCCGCTAGGGTCGCTCGCAAAGGAATGCACTAGCTTTAGAGGGGCATTATTGGTAAACATGCACAGAAATATCACAAGACAGAATATATAAAAATAGCGGAAGTAAAATCAAACTTTCATAACATGAATAAATAAGGTCTAAAGCCTTTTACATCAGAGTACATCAAAACCTGTCTTGCAATAGTAAAGAAGCATAAAGACATTTTCATAAATTATTCCCCAAGTAAAAACAGTAAAGTAGCCATTAGCCAAGAAAAGTCAAAGCCATCCATGATGACCTTCAAGCAGAAGAAGCCCGAACTAAACAACAGTATTTCCTCCCTGTAACCTGGGGGGGGGGGGGGGGAAACGGAAGAAAAGAGGCGAAACAAAACGGGTCAGTCAAAAAGACTGAGTAAGCCCTATCTACTATTAGCATAAAAACTAGTAAAGTTAACTGACATGAGAAACTGAGATGAACATAAGCATGATGACAAGATAGATAAGCTAAATCAAAATAACAGGATGAACTACTGAACTCAGATAAACTAGGGTGTCGTGATAAACTACGATGTCAAGATAAAACAAGGTATCACATTGTCAGGTTTCTATCAAGTATAATATCCCAAGATATCTATCGCGTATAACGTCCCATGGCATCTATCCTGTATATCCGCTATGCACCTACCGTACTAGTACCCCAACTGTATTACGAGTTATCCGTGAATGACCCTTACTCAAAAGTCATGTAATGGTCCATGTCAACCTAATATGCCGCATATATAGGTTACTCAACTCATATGTTTCTTTCCATGTATAAGTTCAGTCCTTTGCCGTAGGCTATACGGGCTTTCCCATGTAAACGGTTTATCCTTGAAGTTGTTTTGGACTGCAACCCTGGATCTAGTTGTGTTTCCTTACCATGAATTATCGCGTGTCCACTTAGGATTTATGCCACCTAGGACCGCTAGGGATTATGCTACCTAATGAACGTTTCCGTGTCTCGGTTTGGGTTTTGGCCACCTAGGACCACTAGGGATTACGCCACCCATCAACCGTGCCCTTGATCCCACGTATGTATCGTGAATCGTTTTCCATGTCTAGATGCACATGTTCCCCAATGTGCCATCCGAGTTCCGTGCCAGGGCAAATCAAGAAATACGGAACTCGGTCGGGAGCTTTAAATCGTCTGCCGATGCAGATATCAAGGTCTGTTTTTGTACCCGTGGCTATGGTCCCACGTGACCCCTCCCTCAACTACTGAAAGGCAATCCAAGAAAAATCATGTATAAGAACCACTCCACGGCCCCACTATAGCCCACTTTCCTACGGGCCAACCTCACCCATGACTCGATAGCAAGCACATGGTCTGTTGGGGGTTCCCTGCCTTTCCGCACGTACACGATTGACTAAAGATGGTAGGTAGTCGGCGATGCGCTATCCAGGGCAAAAACAAGAATCGTCGACTCCACGCTAATTCATCCCAGTCTTTAGGTTGCTCGCATAGCAACCAAGGCATACTCTTGGTCCTTCTAACGCAGACCTTAACCTCTCATGGGCCTAGTATAATTACCTGGCAGCCCACAGAGGGATCCCAAGAATATCCTCACGTCCCCCGAAGCTTCCACTTCGGCAACCAGTGCGCTGGAGCTTTTATCCAAGTCAGATAACTTGCTCCCACTCGTATACTAAGCGATGACCTACCGTATCAGGTTACTCATCGTTTTGAGAATTAGTCCTATGTCCTTGGCTAAGAATTATTACTTAGTTACCCTTAACTAAGGTTTACCACTTAGCTTCCTTTCCCGTTATCCTTGATTAACCACGGTTTTCTACCTAGTTCTTCTAGCTAGGGTTTGTCTATTGGGTCAAGTGTTATCATTCAAGTCCATGACTTAACCCACCCACGAATCACGTCAAAGATTGGCTAAGTATTTAAGTTCAAGACTTAGTCCCACAAGTTGGTTAAGTGTACCCAGAGGCTCATGACTTAACCATATCAAGTCAAATTGGTCAAGTACTAGCTTACCTTAATCCTATCGGATTATCTTGCTAGATCGATTAAGCATAGATTATCTTAATCCCATCAAATTATCGAGTCGGATTGGTTAAGTATAGGTTGGCTTAACCCCATCCTCTAATCATACTACAATGGTTAAGTATATTCCAAAAAGGTCTTGTGACTTAACCTTATCAGGTCCGCGTATTAGATTGGTTAAGTGTAAGTTACTTAACCCCATCAAATCATCATGTATAATTGGTTAAGTATAAGTTGCTTAACCCCATTAAATTATCACGTTAAGTTGGTTAAGTATTGGTTACTTAACCTCAGTGAATTACCGAGTTTAAATTGGTTAAGTGTTTAACTTAACCCCATCGAATTACCGTGTTTAGATTAGTTAAGTGTGGATTACTTAACCCCATCTAATTACCGTGTCGGATTAGTTAGGTGCAAATTACTTAACCCCATCCCCTAATCATCTTGTATGGTTAAGTGTCATTAAGAAAACTTACTTAACCTTGCCAAATTATCATGTTGGATTGATTAAGTGTTGGTTAACTTAATCCCCGTCCACTAGTCGTATAAAAATGGTTAAGCATCATTAGGCAAATCAAATCACTTAACCTACCCAACGTTGTCATGTTTTGTTAAGTATCATTAGCCTAACCAATTTACTTAACCCCTTTATCCATGTCATATTTGGTTAAGAGTTATTAATCAAATTAACTTAACCCTATCATGTGACATTAATTACTTAATGCACCCCAACCTCTCACATTAGACTTTGTTGTGGTTACTAGTTAAGCCGGTCGGTTCCGGGTAGCTTTACACCACAACTTGGTCTAACCTCGGGTTCAAGCACAACATGACCAACTTCTCACATTGGGTCCTATTGTTTGCAACTACTAGTTAGGCCGGTCGGTTCCGGGTAGTTTTACGTTGCAAACTCAACCCAACCTCGAGTTGGCCACACTTATATTATCTAAGTGTCATGTTCATCATGTTTCCAAAACATGTTACAAGTTTTTCAAGCATTTGGGTAGACCTAACTTAATAGGTAAATTCCCAAAGGGTAGACCTAACTTAATAGGTAAATTCCCAAGCTTATGTTTTTATGCATACTTACATGTCAACTTCCATGTTATATTTCAAGCCATGTTTTCAAGTTGTATTTTCATGTCATTAGAAATTACCCATAACATAACCCAACGCTTTTAAACTCGCATATACGTTCGCAACAACGTAATGGATTGAAAGAAGAGACTTGGCAAAGGAATGACAAAAATGGGTATTAAGCCACAAGTTAATCATGGTGGCAAATGAGGCACAAATGTGTTCATTAGCTTGCATGTTACATTCTTACACCTCAAAAACATGCATAAACCCAAACTTGGCACATAAACGAATCATGGTGACTAAAGACATAGAATGATGACTAGTAACTCGCATATATCATCATATAAGGGTTATGATTTCATATGCAAGTTGACAAGAAGATTATGAAGGTTCTCATGTTGCATAATGCAACATTTCAACATAAAGGTTGTAGCTTTTTGCTCATAATATCAAGATAATGACTTCATAAACTTGCATAACATGTTAGCATGCATCATTATCAATGATCAAACCCAAACTTTCTACATGAACATTTAACTTCATAGTTAATATCTAAGAGTAGGGAAAGGGCTTACATTGCTATGAAGGCCTAAATCGATTAAATTAAAGCTTGTGATGAAGCCTATGCATGCCATCACCCAAAAACCCAAAAATTAACACTCCAAATCAATAAAAAAACCCATCTTTATGAACAAAGATCAAAGCTTTAGCCTTGAAATCAACTTGAGAAGCTCTCATACTAACATAGGGACTCTCTAATACTCTCATGATCATGAAACTTCTCATAGAAATGAAGTGGAGGCTAGGATAGTTGAGTGGAGGCCATGAGAGTAGCAATTTTGCCATAGTTTAGTTGCATGAATGAATAATGAGGATTTAGGATAGGTTAGGGTCTTATTTATAGATTAGGCAAGTGTTTTAGGCCATAGGATTAAACCTAGATTCAATCCAAGCCATCAAAGCATGTCTTGGGGAAGAAGTCAAGTGTAGGAACCATCTAGGGCCTTTAGATTAAAGATGAACCATGAGAACCATCCAAATGCAAAATCTGCATTTGAGCGAATCGGCCCACGGGTTGACAGCCAAACACCCTGGATTAACCCCTAGTCGACCCAACGGGCTCGGGTCGACCTCAAAAATCGGCCGGTTCGGTTATTCCCCTCTCCCAATTCGCTGTTTTGAACATTTTTGCATATTTATTTATTTAATTTTCGATTATATATATAAATATATATATATATATATATATATATATATCAATATATATATATTTCTCTGCGCAACCCATTTCACTTAATTAAGTATACTTTAATTTGGGAATTTTTCGTGAAACTTTGCGAGGCCATATCTTGGTCATACGGACTCCGATTTTCGAAAACTTGGACTCTATTTCGCGTATTTTTCCGAGACGAACGCAATGGCATAGCCCGTTTCCCTTGAGTCAGATTTTACAGTTTAATTCTGCCTCCATTTATGTTATAACAGGTTATTGAAAATACGGGTTGTTACATTCTCCCCACCTTTTAGGATTTCGTCCCCGAAATCTCCAAGTTAGGAAGAACATATCCTACCATCCATCATCCATCTACTCAAAACATCATCCACAAGCAACCATTGTCCTTAGATGATTTCTAATGCTGTATGAATATATGCAAAACGTGTGTGTACATGTTCCTTAGCTAATGCTAGTGATCAGGCCTGAATAATCTTTCTAATGCAAAATATGTATAGTGCCATGAATCCAACATGTATGCAAATAGTCCTAGTCATATAGATACTATATGCGTGCACAATCATTCATTCATATGCAACAACCGCATGATAATACATTCGATTTCATCCATAAACAAGTATAAATACTCGTGCATATGCAATATGAAATGTGACCGAGTCGAGCTAGTATCTAATGTGTATTCGCGCATCCACGAGCAACCACTTGCAACCACTTGCAACCATATCAATCATAACATGTTTCAAATACATGTTTACATCCATAGGGTTCTACCTAGAATTCCCTGAAACAGGGTCGAGAAGATAAACAGGACAAACTCCTTACAGTGTTTGTAACGGAGAATAGGACCGAGAGGATGTCCACAAAAGATAGCCTACAAGTAAGCTCTACAGAAAACAGGGATCAAGGATATACTCCCAAAAAGAGATATCATGCGCGTATCTAGTCTTTGACCATCAAAGTCGTCTTTTAACTTCGCGATTTTGTAGCTTCTTATTCCTGTTTCCATAACATGAGCTGGAACTCATTTCTTCGTCGCCTCTCGTTCCACTTGCACTTATCCTTTTCCTAGAATACTTGACGCAAACATGACTGCGTACTCATGATCTCATGCAAGCTTTCCAAAATTCACTAGTGAATCTTGGATCTCGTTTATATACTATAAGGCATTCCATGTAGAAGAACTTTCTCTTGAAAGTAAACAGATGTCAATCAGGTTATCATGCGCACTTACTAGGGTGATCTCTATAACCCATGCATAAATGAAGTAAACCATCCGTCTTATTGGCGAACACCACTCGATCGGGCTTCAAATTTCCAATAAAGGCATCAAGGGATTCTAAGTAACTAGTCATGACAGAACCTCAAAAAGGTTACCCGATACTTCGAGGGCATTACCAAGGCTAGTCAAAAGGTCTAACTACCCTCCTATCAAAACCGAGAGTGGCACCCCCTACTGGATAACCACTTCATCCCTAGAATCCATCCATAGCTTATAAACATAAGCATTATTTCCAAACTCAACACTTGACATAGACATTCCCAAATCCAAACAAGTCATGTATAAATGGACTGATTCTCCAATAGAACTTTGAGACAAAAATGGGATTCTCTGTTACGCTAGTACTTAAGGTGCAGAGACTCAACTATCGAAGCAGACTTAAATGATACGAACAACGAAGTCCTAACGGGATGATAGAGAATAAAAGCTAAACCTTTAACAAGATCGTTACCCTCCTTCCGAGGTACTCTAGAAATGAGAGCATACTACTGCCCTCCCGATGATCTTGTCCTTGTCCCATAATACTTAACTATCCGCCCCGTTTTACCATGCCAAAGGTACTCTCTCGTCATGGGTTTCATTGTTCATCTTTCTCCCTCCTTTGAGGACTAAGCCATACCAACAAGTTGCTCATCCTTAAGCTCGTATCCTTTATCCTTCTTTCTCATGATCCTTTCTTATAACGCGGCCACTGGTCTCTTGAAAACCACCTCCATCGCATGGAAAGCACTTTCGTAGATAGAAAAGACTAGTCGCAGTTAAAACCACTGAGACTACAGATGGAGGAAAGAAAGGAGAAGAGATTCAATTAAGGAAACAAGGATAGTGCTAATGGCCTTTGGGGAATAGCCTTTTTCTTTTAAAAGAAAATTTTCTTGAAAAATGCTTCATTGTAAACGGTTTTTTAAATAGTTTTCAGAAGGTCTTTAAAAACTTTTGCCTAGTCTGGTAACCTTCTGCTCTGATACCATGTGTAACACCCCGCCTCCGCTAGGGTCACTCGCAAAGGAATGCACTAGCTTTAGAGGGGCATTATTGGTAAACATGCATAGAAATATCACAAGACAGAATATATAAAAATAGCGGAAGTAAAATCAAACTTTCATAACATGAATAAATAAGGTCTAAAGCCTTTTACATCAGAGTACATCAAAACCTATCTTGCAATAGTAAAGAAGCATAAAGACATTTTCATAAATTATTCCCCAAGTAAAAACAGTAAAGTAGCCATTAGCCAAGAAAAGTCCAAGCCATCCATGATGACCTTCAAGCAGAAGAAGTCCGAACTAAACAACAGTATTTCCTCCCTGTAACCTGGGGGGGAAACGGAAGAAAAGAGGCGAAACAAAACGGGTCAGTCAAAAAGACTGAGTAAGCCCTATCTACTGTTAGCATAAAAACTAGTAAAGTTAACTGACATGAGAAACTGAGATGAACATAAGCATGATGACAAGATAGATAAGCTAAATCAAAATAACAGGATGAACTACTGAACTCAGATAAACTAGGGTGTCGTGATAAACTACGATGTCAAGATAAAACAAGGTATCACATTGTCAGGTTTCTATCAAGTATAATATCCCAAGATATCTATCGCGTATAACGTCCCATGGCATCTATCCTGTATATCCGCTCTGCACCTACCGTACTAGTACCCCAACTGTATTACGAGTTATCCGTGAATGACCCTTACTCAAAAGTCGTGTAATGGTCCATGTCAACCTAATATGCCGCATATATAGGTTACTCAACTCATATGTTTCTTTCCATGTATAAGTTCAGTCCTTTGCCGTAGGCTATACGGGCTTTCCCATGTAAACGGTTTATCCTTGAAGTTGTTTTGGACTGCAACCCTGGATCTAGTTGTGTTTCCTTACCATGAATTATCACGCGTCCACTTAGGATTTATGCCACCTAGGACCGCTAGGGATTATGCTACCTAATGAACGTTTCCGTGTCTCGGTTTGGGTTTTGGCCACCTAGGACCACTAGGGATTACGCCACCCGTCAACCGCGCACTTGATCCCACGTATGTATCGTGAATCGTTTTCCATGTCTAGATGCACATGTTCCCCAATGTGCCATCCGAGTTCCGTGCCAGGGCAAATCAAGAAATACGGAACTCGGTCGGGAGCTTTAAATCGTCTGCCGATGCAGATATCAAGGTCTGTTTTTGTACCCGTGGCTATGGTCCCACGTGACCCCTCCCTCAACTACTGAAAGGCAATCCAAGAAAAATCATGTATAAGAACCACTCCACGGCCCCACTATAGCCCACTTTCCTACGGGCCAACCTCACCCATGACTCGATAGCAAGCACATGGTCTGTTGGGGGTTCCCTGCCTTTCCGCATGTACACGATTGACTAAAGATGGTAGGTAGTCGGCGATGCGCTATCCAGGGCAAAAACAAGAATCGTCGACTCCACGCTAATCCATCCCAGTCTTTAGGTTGCTCGCATAGCAACCAAGGCATACTCTTGGTCCTTCTAACGCAGACCTTAACCTCTCATGGGCCTAGTATAATTACCTGGCAGCCCACAGAGGGATCCCAAGAATATCCTCACGTCCCCCGAAGCTTCCACTTCGGCACCCAGTGCGCTGGAGCTTTTATCCAAGTCAGATAACTTGCTCCCACTCGTATACTAAGCGATGACCTACCGTATCAGGTTACTCATCGTTTTGAGAATTAGTCCTATGTCCTTGGCTAAGAATTATTACTTAGTTACCCTTAACTAAGGTTTACCACTTAGCTTCCTTTCCCGTTATCCTTGATTAACCACGGTTTTCTACCTAGTTCTTCTAGCTAGGGTTTGTCTATTGGGTCAAGTGTTATCATTCAAGTCCATGACTTAACCCACCCACGAATCACGTCAAAGATTGGCTAAGTATTTAAGTTCAAGACTTAGTCCCACAAGTTGGTTAAGTGTACCCAGAGGCTCATGACTTAACCCTATCAAGTCAAATTGGTCAAGTACTAGCTTACCTTAATCCTATCGGATTATCTTGCTAGATCGATTAAGCATAGATTATCTTAATCCCATCAAATTATCGAGTCGGATTGGTTAAGTATAGGTTGGCTTAACCCCATCCTCTAATCGTACTACAATGGTTAAGTATATTCCAAAAAGGTCTTGTGACTTAACCTTATCAGGTCCGCGTATTAGATTGGTTAAGTGTAAGTTACTTAACCCCATCAAATCATCATGTATAATCGGTTAAGTATAAGTTGCTTAACCCCATTAAATTATCACGTTAAGTTGGTTAAGTATTGGTTACTTAACCTCAGTGAATTACCGAGTTTAAATTGGTTAAGTGTTTAACTTAACCCCATCGAATTACCGTGTTTAGATTAGTTAAGTGTGGATTACTTAACCCCATCTAATTACCGTGTCGGATTAGTTAGGTGCAAATTACTTAACCCCATCCCCTAATCATCTTGTATGGTTAAGTGTCATTAAGAAAACTTACTTAACCTTGCCAAATTATCATGTTGGATTGATTAAGTGTTGGTTAACTTAATCCCCGTCCACTAGTCGTATAAAAATGGTTAAGCGTCATTAGGCAAATCAAACCACTTAACCTACCCAACCTTGTCATGTTTTGTTAAGTATCATTAGCCTAACCAATTTACTTAACCCCTTTATCCATGTCATATTTGGTTAAGAGTTATTAATCAAATTAACTTAACCCTATCATGTGACATTAATTACTTAATGCACCCCAACCTCTCACATTAGACTTTGTTGTGGTTACTAGTTAAGCCGGTCGGTTCCGGGTAGCTTTACACCACAACCTAGTCTAACCTCGGGTTCAAGCACAACATGACCAACTTCTCACATTGGGTCCTATTGTTTGCAACTACTAGTTAGGCCGGTCGGTTCCAGGTAGTTTTACGTTGCAAACTCAACCCAACCTCGAGTTGGCCACACTTATATTATCTAAGTGTCATGTTCATCATGTTTCCAAAACATGTTACAAGTTTTTCAAGCATTTGGGTAGACCTAACTTAATAGGTAAATTCCCAAAGGGTAGACCTAACTTAATAGGTAAATTCCCAAGCTTATGTTTTTATGCATACTTACATGTCAACTTCCATGTTATATTTCAAGCCATGTTTTCAAGTTGTATTTTCATGTCATTAGAAATTACCCATAACATAACCCAACGCTTTTAAACTCGCATATACGTTCGCAACAACGTAATGGATTAAAAGAAGAGACTTGGCAAAGGAATGACAAAAATGGGTATTAAGCCACAAGTTAATCATGGTGGCAAATGAGGCACAAATGTGTTCATTAGCTTGCATGTTACATTCTTACACCTCAAAAACATGCATAAACACAAACTTGGCACATAAACGAATCATGGTGACTAAAGACATAGAATGATGACTAGTAACTCGCATATATCATCATATAAGGGTTATGATTTCATATGCAAGTTGACAAGAAGATTATGAAGGTTCTCATGTTGCATAATGCAACATTTCAACATAAAGGTTGTAGCTTTTTGCTCATAAGATCAAGATAATGACTTCATAAACTTGCATAACATGTTAGCATGCATCATTCTTAATGATCAAACCCAAACTTTCTACATGAACATTTAACTTCATAGTTAATATCTAAGAGTAGGGAAAGGGCTTACATTGCTATGAAGGCCTAAATCGATTAAATTAAAGCTTGTGATGAAGCCTATGCATGCCATCACCCAAAAACCCAAAAATGAACACTCCAAATCAATAAAAACCCCATCTTTATGAACAAAGATCAAAGCTTTAGCCTTGATATCAACTTGAGAAGCTCTCATACTAACATAGGGACTCTCTAATACTCTCATGATCATGAAACTTCTCATAGAAATGAAGTGGAGGCTAGGATAGTTGAGTGGAGGCCATGAGAGTAGCAATTTTGCCATAGTTTAGTTGCATGAATGCATAATGAGGATTTAGGATAGGTTAGGGTCTTATTTATAGATTAGGCAAGTGTTTTAGGCCATAGGATTAAACCTAGATTCAATCCAAGCCATCAAAGCATGTCTTGGGGAAGAAGTCAAGTGTAGGAACCATCTAGGGCCTTTAGATTAAAGATGAACCATGAGAACCATCCAAATGCAAAATCTGCATTTGAGCGAATCGGCCCACGAGTTGACAGCCAAACACCCTGAATTAACCCCTAGTCGACCCAACGGGCTCGGGTCGACCTCAAAAATCGGCCGGTTCGGTTATTCCCCTCTCCCAATTCGCTGTTTTGAACATTTTTGCATATTTATTTATTTAATTTTCAATTATATATATATATATCAATATATATATATATATATATTTCTCTGCGCAACCCATTTCACTTAATTAAGTATACTTTAATTTGGGAATTTTTCGTGAAACTTCGCGAGGCCATATCTTGGTCATACGGACTCCGATTTTCGAAAACTTGGACTCTATTTCGCGTATTTTTCCGAGACGAACGCAATGGCATAGCCCGTTTCCCTTGAGTCAGATTTTACAGTTTAATTCTGCCTCCATTTATGTTATAACAGGTTATTGAAAATACGGGTTGTTACATAAACACTGAGGAATCCTGATAAATCCCTCTAACATGTCCCCTTGCATCACATCTTATATATAAGCTTATATATGCATATAATTTTTTTGGAAAATTCATCCGTTTTTAAAGTGACCGCGAACACTTATTATTATAACAAATGTAATAACAAATATTATAGGAGATTGACATTATATCAACCTACTACAAATCGATTTTTAAGGTGGAACACCCACCATAAACGTTTATAGAGTGGAGCTACCACTGCAATTAAATGTAACACCCCGCATTTTTATAATGTTAATTCAATTAAATAATTACAGAAAACAATGAATGGAAAATAAACAATTTTGGAATTGTCAGAATTGGACTTCGGAACATGTACCATTGCGTTTGTTGCGTTTTTCTGAAAAATTTACATATATAATATGTTCCGAACGGAGTTTGTAAGAATGAACGAAATTTAGCATCTAAAAATATTTGTATGTAAATATGTGCAAATATTTTGTATATTTTTAAATTATGTATGTACAAAAATTCTCAAAAAAACGGTTGTTTGAAATTAAAATAAATGGACAGTCAGAAAGAGAAAAGTAATTGACATTAAAATTGAAATGTTACCATTAATTAACATTAACAAAGAAATAATACATTTAGATATAAATTGCAGAAGAAACGCACAAAATAAATGCATTTCATAAATGGTACAAAATTATGCAATAAAAGGAAATTTGAAATAACATTAATTAAATAGCGTTTTAATTTAGAAAAGATACGCGCATATTATTAAATTAATGGTGCACATTTGAAATGGAACTAATGCATCGATAAAAATGGCGTGTAACATAATAGAAATAAAATATTGAAAATAACGTCCATCGAATTAAAATGGGAATGTGACTGTTAATCGGCCTTTTGGTCCGGTTACCAAAAGTACTCAAGACACGCTCGACTCAACCCATCGCGCGAAGACAAGGCCAAGGGCGAAGCTCAGGAAGTGCAGGAGGAAGACCAAAGAGAGATCGCGCCAACGAGCCTCGTCCACATCCCTCGCCAACTATACTTTGCACCAAGCCAGGTGCGAAATTTCGCATATACCAGGTACGAAATTTCGCACCTAGCAGGCGTAAAATTTTGTACCTAGTAGGTGCGAAATTTCGCACCTCTGTCCAGGTAGTAATTTTCAGTGGCCGACAGCTGGTGGCGCGAATTTCCTGTAGATGGTCCCCATTTCTACCTACTCCTACCTAACCTCTACCTAACCACTTCCTATAAGTACCCCATGGCCTCACACTTCAAAAGGGTTGGATTCTTGAGCTTGGAAACCTCCATAAAGCTTCATTATTGGCATCTCCTCTTTGAGGAAGAAGAAGGACAAAATTGTCTTTTTCTTAGTTGTTCAATATATGATGATTATGACATCATATATCATGAAAAGCAAATGTAATGAGATATCATGAGATAGTCTCAACCTTGTAATCTTCCATGTGATCAATAAAATTCCAACGACTCTTCAAAGTGGATGTAGGCCCTCACTGAGGCCGAACCACTATAAATCCCTTGTGTTATTTACTGCTTACGTTCTATTTTATGTTATTGTCTGTGCGACTATATTTATAATTCCTAGTAATTAAGAATTTTTCATGTTTACGACATTTTTTATCGTCAACATTTGGTGCTTTCACTGAGAAAACTAGGGTATTGCGTCTTTCTCGCATATTACCATCTCGACTTCGCTGAGCTTAAGGTTCCTTGCTTAACCTACCGTCGAGCCCGCTTACGATGGTAAAAAAGTCAAAGAACGCAATGATCGGCTCTTCAGCCACAGCCGAGGCCGGTACATCTCAACAACCTCAAGCGATGGATATCCCGACCACTAATGAAAATGAACCTCCAGTTATGGATCCTGAAGTACCCGCAACCCAAGCGCAAGTCCGTGCTCTTAGTGATAAGTATGAAAATACAGCTGTCGAGCTTAATCAAGCACTAAGGAATAACATGACCTTATGTGGCAACTCCCGGAAAGTCAGCGCATCGTCGCTCGACTACAACTAGCTCGAAACAATGCTCGACCTCGACCGCTAACATCGGAAACTTCCTCTTTCGAATCGAGGGGCCCGCACCAAAGAAGGAGGTTTAGCCTCATTAACAACGTCGCCGCCTGAATGAACGCCCTCGACAATGGCAATGGCAATGGGTATGCCAACGGCAACGGCGACTGGACCAAGGTTACTTATAGCAAGGGGGCCCAATATCGGGACCATTCTCGCTTAGTCATCAATGAAGGACCCGCTCCTACTAACCAACCTCCTCCTCGACAAGACTCGACCGCCGCCCGTCGGGACAACGAACTTATTATTTTGGCGGCTTATGCCTTTCCGGAACAGGATCCGCGTGACCCTTCTCCACATCATCACGTGCACCAGGGTCCCATTATAGATGTCGAGGACATGGAAGAAGACGATCCAGACATCCACCCTAGAAGACGCCCTCGCGCCAGAACTCCAGAACCTCGCCAAAACCCATGGGTCCCAATGGCGGACCCCCATCTGACCTATCTTCCCGACATGGTCCGAAGGATCATGAGGGAGATGCGAGGGAATGTGCATGATTCATGAGAAGCACACATTAGGCGCAACCCTTTCACTCGAAGAGTCAATGAAGCTGAATGGCCACGACGCTTCAGCATGCCGCAGATGCCGCTCTATGACCTTACCACTGACCCTTGTGCCTTCCTAAACCGTTATGAATGGCAAATGGACTCGAGCAGAGGCGACGATCCAGTCAAGTGCAAATGCTTTCCAGTCTTCCTATCAGGTACCGCCCTACTATGGTTCTCTCGCCTCCCGCTTAATTCCATCAGCAACTTCGGCTAGTTAGCAACGCAGTTGGTCAAGCAATTCAGGATGCACATCCCGACTCCAAAGAACGCCCTCACCCTTTCCAACCTATACCAAGGGCCTGCAAAGTCACTCAAAAGCTACCTTTCCAGGTTCAACATAGCCCTCGCCGAGGTCGTGGATCCAGATCCGCGCACCATACTCTTCCAACTAGCTAAAGGTTTCCTTCCAACTTCCGAATTTGGGGCATGGATCGATCGAAAACAACCAAAGAGCCTCGATGCTTTCTATGAAAAAGTGGGGCAGTTCTTATGCCAAGAAGAAGCAAGACGGAACCGCATCTCCGAGACCATCCACCCCAATAACCCTCGAGTGGACACCGCAAATAACCGTCTTAGGGGGCGGGAAGCGGGGGGACCCTTCAATCCAAACGCGGGGGAAGGACCCCCTAGACAAAGACCAAACAATATGGGGTAAGGTGGCCGGGGCAACAATCAGGTCCAGACAGAGCCAAGGAAGCCCGGCCCTTACCAAGCCTGTGAAACATACACTCCGTTGAATGAAGATCCAGAAACTGTCTATATAGAGACATGTAACACTTTGTCGTACAAGAAACCCCGCATCAGGGAATCAACCGATGCCGAGAAGAACTCGGGGAGATACTGCCGATACCATGACATGTACGGGCATAATACGAATGAATGTCGCCAGCTAAGGGATGCGATTGAAAAGCTTATCCGAGAAAAGCGACTTGAACAATACATCCAAGAGCCCTTTCCCCCGAAACCAATCCAAAACCTCCAGTGCCAACTCCTCAGACGGCCGCCAAGACAGCCCCAGAACCGTCAAATGCAAGACGAGGAATTGTGATCAATACTATATGTGGCGGGCCCACCCCAACGCATGACAGCTTCCGAAAGAAGGAATATGTGGGCTCCATTAAGCATGCAACCTAAGAATCTTGCTCCGCTTCTGATGAGTCTATCCTGGCCAAGCTTCGGAAAACCATGCGGGACGACATTATCTTCAATGGAAGGGAGTCCACGGGAATTGAAATCTCGACCATCGATCCTTTGGTCATCATTGCCCAAATTGGCGCTGCAACTGTTCGATTCAGTAAGCTCGGTCGACATCATCTTCAAAGCCGCCTATAACCAGATGAAGTTAGAGGCAAGAGATCTCAAGCAATGCCATTCCACGATCCACAGCTTTAATGGGGCATCCAGCTGTCCGGTAGGAGTCATCGACCCACCCGTCGAACTTGGTATGGGGGATCGGAGCAGAGTCCGAATCCTCACCTTCGTGGTTATAGACATTATCTCGCCATATAACGTTTTCCTTGGGCGTCCAATCCTCACATAATTTTGCGTCTGCCTATCACCATGGTCCCTCCTAATGAAGTTTCCAACGAAAAATGGGATTGGAATGGTCAGAGGCGACCAAGTCAATGCTAGAGAATGTTATGCCATAGAATGGAAGAACACACACAATAAGGACAAGGGCAAAGCAGCGCCCGTAGCCTTTTGCTCCAAGACCGCCTCTGCATAGCAATCAGCGGTGTCTGGGTCACGACTCAGACGCCACTCCTATCTTTCCGATGACCTCGATTCAAGGAAAGACGAAGAGCCCGAGTACGAGAGACCTACTCTTGTCGAGCCCACGGTAGATGTACCCGTCAGTCTCGACGATCCATCGCGAGTATTAAAGATAGGATCACACCTTCACCTAGCCGTCAAAGATGATCTTGTGGATTTCCTAAAGGCTAACCTGGATGTATTCGCATGGGCTCATTCCGATATGAAAGGCATAGATCCGGAAATCGCCTGCCACTCACTATGTATATATCTTACAGTGCCTCCCGTCAAACAAAAGCGCCGCTTCCTGGTACCCGAGAGATCTAAGGCACTCGAAGAAGAGGTAGAACGCCTACTAAACAACAACTTCATCTGTTAAGCTGATTACCCCGAATGGGTCTCCAAACCGGTCCTAGTCAATAAGGCCAATGGAAAATGGGGAACTTGTATCGACTTTTCTGATTTAAACAAAGCATGTCCCAAGGACAGCTTCCCTCTCCCAAAGATCGATCGGCTAGTCGACTCAACCGTTGGATACCAATTGCTATCTTTCATGGACGTCTACTCCGGTTACAACCAGATCTCGATGAATCTCCGTGATCAGGACCATACCTCCTTCCTAACCGACGTCGGACTCTATTGCTATCGCGTCATGCCTTTCGGTCTCAAGAATGCTGGCGCCACATATCAGCGGATGGTTAATCGACTCTTCAAAAACCAAATCGGGAAATCCATGGAGGTGTACGTGGACGACATGCTAGTTAATTCAAAAATGTCTAGCAACCACGTCCACGACCTCTCCGAAATGTTCGATGTCCTTCGTCAATACGACATGAAACTCAACCCTCTAAAATGTTCATTTGGCATTGCTTTAGGAAAGTTTCTGGGTTTCATTGTCAATGCCCAGGGCATCGAAGCCAATCCTGAGAAAATCCAAGCCATTCGGGACATCCAAGTCCTTGAAAACATCAAGGACGTTCAAAATTTAAACGGAAAGGTTGCCGCTTTAAGTCGATTCATTTCAAAGGCCACCGACAAGTGCATCCCTTTCTTGGATTTACTTCAAAAAGGGAAACGCAACTTCAAGTGGACCCCTGAGTGTGTTTCCGCATTCAAAGAGCTCCTGGACCACTTAGAGCGAGCACCTATCTTGTCTAAGCCTGTAGAGCATGAGGACTTATATATTTACTTGGTTGTTTCTGCACATGCAATCAGCTCGGCGTTAATCCGGCTTGAAGACCGCATCCAACGACCTGTCTACTACATAAGCAAGCGATTGACAAGGGCAGAAAAGAACTACCCGAAGCTCGAAAATTTAGCATTCTTCTTACTGATCTCCTCCCGGAAGATTCGACCATATTTCCAGGCTCATCCCATAAAAGTCTTCACCGACCAACAATTGCGCCCAGTTCTACAGCGACCCGAGGCATTCGGTCGACTGCTAAAGTGGAGTATGGAACTAAGCCAGTTCGAGATAACATTCATTCCCCGTCGAGCCATCCTCGGACAAGCCCTTGCCAACTTTATAGTAGAATTCATGGCTCTCGAAGAAACTTCAACGGAGAACACTGAGACCCCTGACGATAAATGGAAGTTGTTTGTGGACGGGTCCTCCAGCAACAAGTGTTCGAGAGCCGGCATCGTACTCATCACTCCCGAGGGGCGCTCGATACACTATGCACTAAAGCTAAATTTCCCCGCCACCAGCAGCGATGCAGAATTTGAGGCGCTGATAGCCGGACTAAGAATCGCGATCGAGCTCAAGTTGAAGGTTATTCATATTATCTTCGATTCGCAGCTCATCGTGCGCCAGGTAAAGGAAGAATTCCAAACTAAGGGGGAAAGACTTGTTCTATACCTAGCTCAAGTATTGGAACTACTCACCCACTTTAACCACTTCATTATCAGTCAAATTCCGCGAGAGCAAAATGAAAGGGCCGACTCACTGGCAAGATTAGCAAGTTCCGAGGATCCGCAGCTGTTGGGGTTCGCCTCGTCGAGGTGCTCAACACCCCAGCACCAAGCCAACACAAACCAGTATGGCCATGAGCGCCGAACCTGGGCCGGAATCTCGGATGACGCCGATCAAGAACTATCTTCAATAGAGGATCCTCCCAGAAAGGCGAGCGCTCACCCGTTAGTCAACTTGTTATCTCCTTATGGATGGGGTACTCTATCGAAGAGGTTTCTCCGTCCCATTACTCAGATGTGTGGCCCATGAGGACACAACCAGGATTCTGGTTAGCATACATGAAGGAGAATGTGGTGACCACATGGGGGGCAAACCCTGGCCAGGTAGATACTCCGACACGGCTACTACTGGCCCACACTCGACCAAGACGCCACGGATTATGCTCGCAAATGCGACAAGTGCCAATGTTTCTCAAAGATCCCGAGAGCCCCGCCAACTGAGCTGACACAAATGAACAGCCCATGGCCATTCGCCATGTGGGGAATCGAAATCATTGGGACTCTTTCCATGGCCAGAGGTGGGGCACGATACGTTGTCGTTGTTGTTGATTATTTTACCAAATGGGCGGAGGCCGAAGCCCTCGCCACAATCACTACCAAGAAGATTATCAACTTTGTTGTACACAACATCATCACTAGATACGGGGTCCCTCAGGCCATCATTTCAGAAATGGCACTCAGTTCGAGAGCTCAGAGTTCAAATCCTTCTGTCAGCGGCACGACATCGAAAAGAGGTTCTCGGTCGTAGCACACCCCCAGGCTAACGGACAAGTTGAGGAAGTTAACAAAGTTATCAAGTCTATCATCGAGAACCGCCTCTAGAAGGCCGGGGCATTGTGGGCAGATGAACTTCCTTTAGCCCTATGGGCCTACCGAACAACCCACAAGATAACAACTGGGTACACTCCTTTCGCCCTCGCTACGGATCCGAAGCTGTCATCCCCATCGAGCTCGAGCTTCAGTCTCATCGAGTCACCTATTTTGATCCAAAGACGAAGCAAGATTTACTCATGGGATCACTCGACCTGCTTGAAGAAAAGAGGAACGAAGCCAACCTTTGAGCCGTTGCCCAAAGACAACGATTCGCCCGGTACTTCAACTCTCGAGTCCACAACAAGGACCTCAACATCGACGACCTCGTCCTAAAACAGGTATTCCCTCTGCCAACAGGCCTCACTCCTCGTTGGGAAGGCATGTACTCTATCCTGCGAAGGCTCAGTGATGGAACTTTCAAGCTAGCGACCTTGGACGGAGATGAACTGCCAAGAGCTTGGAACAGTGAACATCTCTGCCGCTACTTCACATAACTTAGTACATGGTTGTTTACGCTTTCTAGCAATATTTTGTAGCAATTCAAGGCATTGTGGCTATTCATGCCAGAGTTGTTAATGGAAATGATGATCATCTTACTATCTCTTTATTCTGTGTTTACTCCTCGCGTGATATGTTTGATTAATCCTGTCAGCTAGCCTTCGTGTAAACTGTCGACCGTTGTGTTGACCTCTAGTATAAGGGTCGACATCGCCGTCCGAGCCATGGGCTAACCTCACGGCCTAATCACATTAGCACCGACCAGCACCCCGAGCATGGGAGACGACAACGCTACTCGAGTCGCCGTCGCACTGCGCGAACGAGTATAAATAACCTCGAACTTAACCTTGGCCCAGTGCCGAGGCCGAGGATAAATCGTTCAACCACCCAACAGCCAGACGGGGCGATTCAAACTCCCCCCCGAACTACGGGTGATTGTCGAATCTTGGCGCAGCACCGAGACCGACCATTAAATCGTTTCTTTCCTGAAGCTCTCAAGGCTAAGGGGTAGCCCGCGGCCACGATCGGACCCTACGGGCTGATGATCCGGGCTTCTCTTCCCAGGTGAACAATGACTCCTACAGGCTCACCTCAACCCGATGAACGACGGGAGAGCCTACACCGGACGGAACGCACAACGCAATGTCATACGCCTTCGCTGCACTTGGGATTAACCCCGGGCAACCCAAACACAGCAGGGCACTTAGCCTGGCTTCGCAAACTACAGGTTTCCTGATCTGAGGGAAACTTACTAGAAGCCTGCGTACTATCACTCCTCCTTAGTACCATCGATCCAGGGCACAACACTCACAATCGCTTTTTTGTTACATGTAACGATAAGTAGGCCTATGTAAGTACGGGATGCCCGAACACATAGGAAGAACATCCGAACATTTAACATAAAATGCGATCTTTACTAATTCACTTTTCATTACAACACACACACACATTACAACCAACTTCATAACTAATATCTTTCTTTCTAATGACATGGTGTACATGAGAACCACACCGTGTCTTGAAAAATCAAAAGCAAGGGCCGAACTTGCGTGACCTACCGACCTACACTACCAAAATGATCGCTAAACCTACACTTAAGCAACTAACGCTAACCATGCTTCTTCTTCTTGTCTTTGTGCTTCTTCTTTGTAGATTCGGCACTCGACGGATCATCCTTGGAGCTGCACCTCTTCTTTCCAGACCCACCTTTTCCACTTCGACTCTTTTGAGAGGTCGTCGACTCATGAGAAGCTGGGAGACGCCTATCGTCCTCCCCATCACCGCTAGAAATCTCAGTGACATCGGCAGGGGCAACAGGTGGCAAAGGCCTGGGGGCATCTCTGATAGCTAGACCTATCACTGCAGCACTCACTTCCGGAACCACCTTCCCTTCCCGCCTAGCTTCCTCCCTGGTTTTCTCCCGAGTCTCGATGGCCCTCCGCTGAGCCTTTTCATCCTCCCGCTTCTTCTAAGCCTTGTCAGCCACCCTCTTCCTCTCTGCTTCCTCATCAGTCGACTCCTGGGCAACAGTCACAGCAGCCCTCTCCACTATATCCTCTCTGGCCTTCGCTACGACCTCCTTCCCAACAGCATCGCCTTGCCTCGATCCTCCATCCACCAGATCTCGGGCGGCCGCACTTTGACCATCTACCTCCTCTCCTTCGTCAATAAGGCCTTCATAGAGGTTGGGAGTTAGCCCTATCCCCGAGAAGGTATCAAGATGATCTCCGCCCTCTCCAAACTGAATCCCCTCAAGTCCTGGACCAGACTCAGTCACTTCGGGAATCCCGGGGACCGGGTTCAATACCATAGTTATTCCAGAAGGGGCTGCACAATGAAAACACAATCTTTTAGTCCGCAAACTCGGTAATCACGTCATTCTCGGGGATGACTTGTAAAGGAAATTTACCTCCGGCCAAGGACGGCGTGGGAAGAGTGGAAAGGGCACTCGGCGCAACAGGCAATGTAAACTCAGTCTCTCTCGGCTCCAGATGCTCAGGATTATGCTCGGTCGAAACACGAGTCAGGACTATCGGGTCAATCAGCGTGAGCGGCTCAGGAGCAGATGATCGATAAGAACTTCCCTCCGTAGGATCGTCCGCCATCACAATGCTCTCAGTCACGACAAACTTCTTTTTTGCGGTAGCAAGCCTTTCCAACCTTTCTCTCTCTGCATCCTCAAGCAGTAACTTCCTACCCTCCTCCAACTTCTTGCGCTCCTCTTCGGTCAAGAGGTCAATCATAAGTTGTCGCTCATCCAAGGTCCTAACATCCACTTCGCGCAGGAAGGCCTTGTAAGGAACTAGCCTTTCCCAGGTTCGATCTAGCTCACGGGAGTATTCATCCATCCAAGAAATTCCTCGGAATTTCAGGACCTTGACAAGCATGTCCTTAATGTCTCCCTCCTCAGATGACTATGCCCGATACTCTGCATCTGCTAACTTGTCTCTTAATTGCTCCACCTCTCTCTGGAACTTGGCTTTCGATCCTTCTACGGTGCCTAGCACATCCCGATTGTTGGCTTCCGCGTCCTCCTTTGCCTTCTTCGCCGCCTCAAGCTCCCTCCTTAAGCGGTCATTCTCCGCTTGTAAAGCTTTGTTATCCTCCTGAAGTTGGAAGTCCTTGGCATTTTCTCTCTCCAATTCAATGCAAGCCTGGTCCACCTCAGCCTTTTCCTTCTTCAAGGTCATGTTCTGGGTGGTTAAGTCGGTTATAGTCTCTGTGTACATAGAACGAGAGTCATCGACCTCCTTTTTGAGTGTCTCGTACCCCTGCTTCAGCTCCGCTGAAAAACCACGAGACCCGTAAGCCAGTGTTTAAAGATAAAAGAGAAAAAGGCTTCTAATAAACAGGAAAGGAGGAGAGTGAGGAAGACCTACCAATTTCCGTATTCAAGTTAGCAACAGATGTCTTCTCAGCATCAATGGTTAGTTGATGGTTCAGGAGGTGCAAGTTCTTCTGCCTAATTAGGTCCGATAGGTGGTGAGAGTATGTGGTAAGCTCATTGACCTGGTGATACACGGGCTCCACATGCATCCATATCTCTCCAGATGCACTATTAGGAGCTGGGTGAAGATCAGGGAGAGACGGTAGCTCATCAAAACAGAGCCGAGGGGGTTAATGCTTCAAGAACGCCATCTTCTCCTCTAGGGAAAACTCTTGGACTTGAGGCTCCGTTAGATCTTGCATTTCTATCATAGTTGCCCTATCCGACCTCGGCTGGCCAAGCAGTGTCTCCCTCCCCTTTGGAGTCTGAATGGGGGCCACCGGACCAGCGATGGGCAGGGTTGCTGATGACGTATGACTTGACCCCCCTAGATTAAGCTGTGAATCTCCTAGGGGCGCCCGAATTGAAGGAGGAGGGGAAGGAGTCGTATGAGGCTGAGGCCTATCCTGGTGATGACTCCTGCTGCCGCGACCCCGTGGGGGCGGAACATTGCCATATAAACTAGCTCCCTTCCTGAAGGAATGAAAGAACTCTCGGGGCGATGGCGGTCTCCACGACCTCGTCCTCCACTTACTCTGGCCATGTCACATGTCAAAGAAACGAAGCGAAATCAGTCAAGCAACACACACAGACACTCTTCTATGCAATGTGGAGTGTATAAGTGTATGCCCTAAATGATCTCTCAACAGACTAGATTGTTCACCAATCGAGGAAGTTAGCCCCTTCGTGGCACGAGCTAGATCCTCCATACTAGCTGCGCTCGGCCATAGAGACAAGTCCATAGGGATGCTACCCAGACCAGCAAACTGATCCACTTTTTTGAGAGAAGTGGTAGTGTCTAGAGAAGTCACAGGAGAATGAGGGCTAGCCATCGCATCTTCTTCGGTCCCTCCCACCGGGGCGAGACAGAAGCGTCAATTAGCCCCTCATCCCGATCAACCATCTCCGCGCTACCAGCTTTGCTACCGCCAACATCTTCTTGGAAATTAACGGCCTTTTTTGGTCCAGGACCGGTAGAAGCTATTTTCCTCTTTAAACCAGAAATGGTAGGGCCTTCCGTCGTTTTCCCTTTCAATGCACCACTCGTCACGGCAGGCCTGATTATGGCCCGGTTGGCCGGAAGCAACTCGGCACGCCGAAGACGGTCCTGATCTACCACCACATCTGTTTTGTGGGAGGCTTCAGGAATAGCTCGCAAAGCATCGAGACGTTTCCTAAACTCATCACCAGTAGGCACCTCGGGATTTCCTGCCATAATCAGAAAACAGTGAGACGCGAAACCCGACAGCATAATAAGAAGAGATCGAAGGTACTCACTTCCTTGTACCCACCTCCTTGCAAACCCGGGAGGACATCGAACGAAAAACCAATCGTACTAGATCACGGAGGGCCTAGGCCACTTCCCTACAAAGAATTTAGTAGTGGGAGACGCTTCCAAGAACCATTGGGATGACCATCCACCAGTTGATCGCCTAAAGTGAAAGAGGTACCTAATGTCCTCCTCGGTGGGATCCCGGTTTAGAAATTCTCGATAAAGAACACAAGTACCCAAGAGCGATGAATAAGCATTCGGGTGTAGCTATGTAGGGGCAAGACGGAAGTATAGTAGCATTTCCCGAAAAAGTCATTGACCGAGGGCACGCACCCCGCAAAGCATGTCGATTCCGCAGTAAAGACCTCTGGTGGTGCATGGGCCCTTCCGCTCGTTCCAGGAGGCATGAGCTTCTCCGTCCGGAATGCTAAACCGCAGTGCCAACTTCCTAACTGCTGTGGCATCCAAATGTGACGACACCGAGTCCGGTGGATTATCCAAGATAACTGCGTCAGGTAGCATGTCCGGAGCAACTGGGGCAGGCGGCTCACCACCATCCATAACGTCCACATTTTCCATCTCGGCATGTACGACTGGAGATGTAGCCTCTCAACATGACCCCCGTGCTCCGACACTTCGGGAGAGCTCCCCGTCTGAGAAGGAGCCGACCATTCGTTAGTCTCAAGCTCGCTGCTTCTGGAGCTGGTGTTGTTTGTAGAATCATAAGTAGAATCAGAAGTGTGAGACGATGGCGGGGAAGCCTCGGCTTTCAGAAGTTTCCCAGTCCTCGATCTTGTTTGCATGGTTCGCTATACTTTAATACACCAGTATTAGACATCGCAGTAAGATAACCTGTACCCCTCGCGTTGGTAAGAATTAACAAGTACGTGCGGTGTCATGCAAGAATTAGAATGTGCATAGAAACTTTAAAGATCCTAACAGTTCGGTTACAGTCCAGATATATGCTCTATCCTATGTGAAAGATTCAAGTCCCTGTCCGTACACTTATCGACGTGCACCATGGAACATTCGTGCAATCAGACAGGAAGTATATAAGTCCAAGGATAGGCAGTCCGGAAATCGAAGTTCGAAACGGTAAACACCGACATCCAGCCAAGGCAACACCGTCAAGCCCGCCCCCGGGCTCGAGAATTCGAACCACTTAGGTCTGAAAATCCGAGCCTAGGTGGCTTGAAAATTCGAACCTAGGTGGCTTGAAAATTCGAACCCAGGTGGCTTGAAAGTTCAAACCACGGCGTCTCGAAGAATCGAACCCCTCTGGTTCGAACTTTTGGGGCCTAGGGTTCGAAATCTCGAGCCCCAGTGCTCGAAAAACCTTGGGTGTAGGACATCGGAACTTCGATCCTAAGGCTCGAAATTTTGAACCCCACAGGGTTCAGAAATTCAAGCCCAAGGCTCGAAATTTCTAACCCTACAGGGTTCGAAAATTCGAGCCCCATCAGGTTCGAATTTCCGAACCTCCCCTAGCAGGCTCGAAATCTCGAGCCTCCTTCGACCCCCCTTCTTCCTTTCCTCCTTCGACCGAGTCCATTACCTAGAAATTGTTTCGAAAGGCTCGAGTTACGAAGCTTCAGGAATAGTGGCAGCTGATGACGTAAAATAGAAGGGAGAGAAATGAAGGGATGAGGGGCTATTTATAATAAAAAAGGAAAAAGTCCCTTCATATTCTGGTCCTAGGCTCTAAAATTCGAACCTAGGGTTCAAAATTTCGAGCCTCGTGGTTCGAAGCTTCGATCCACAACGGTTCGAAAATTCAAGCCTCTATGGTTCGAAATTTCGAACCTCACTGGTTCGGAACTTCGTACCCAAAAAAAGAGAGGGGGTCCTCTCGACCATCACGCTTGCGTATGCCTATTCCCCGCAAGTGTTGAATCGCCTGAAAAGTGTGATGGTGATGCCATGCGAATACCTAGCAACGCGTGTGCAATGCCAATCCAAAAGCGACTCGCTCGCTTTTCCCCCCAACGAGTAAGGCCGCTAGCTAACATGTTTTTTTCCTATAACTTGCAGATAAATCAGCAATCCAAGTACCATCTCAACTTTCATTCCAAATCACATGATATCAAGACAAGACGTACTTTGGGGGGCAAATGTTAACCGACCTTTTGGTCCGGTTACCAAAAGTACTCAAGACACGCTCGACTCAACCCATCGCGTGAAGACAAGGCCAAAGGCGAAGCTCAGGAAGTGCAGGAGGAAGACCGAAGAGATATCGCGCCAATGAGCCTCGTCCACATCCCTCACCAGCTATACTTCGCACCAAGCCAGGTGCGAAATTTCGTACCTGATAGGTGAGAAATTCCGCACCTTCCAGGTGCGAAATTTTGCACCTACCAGGTACGAAATTTCGTACCTAGCAGGCGCGAAATTTCGTACCTAGTAGGTGCGAAATTTCGCACCTCTGCCCAGGTAAGAATTTTCAGTGACCGACAACTGGAGGCGTGAATTTCCTGTAGATGGTCCCCATTTCTACCTACTCCTACCTAACCTCTACCTAACCGCTTCCTATAAATACCCCATGTCCTCACACTTCAAAAGGGTTGGATTCTTGAGCTTGGAAACTTCCATAAAGCTTCATTAATGGCATCTCCTCTTTGAGGAAGAAGAAGGACAAAATTGTCTTTTTCTTAGTTGTTCAGTATATGATGATTATGACATCATATATCATGAAAAGCAAATGTAATGAGATATCATGAGATAGTATCAACCTTGTAATCTTCCAAGTGATCAATAAAATTCCAATGACTCTTTAAAGTGGACGTAGGCCCTCACTGAGGCCGAACCACTATAAATCCCTTGTGTTATTTACTACTTACGTTCTATTTTATGTTATTGTCTGTGCGACCATATTTATAATTCCTAGTAATTAGGAACTTTGGTGTTTACGACATTTTTTGTCGTCAACAATGACACCCTACGTCCCTTAATGTCACACATATGAGGATCTATTTAGTTTTGTGAAGCGCAATAGGTAAACAATAATTAAAATCCACTAGAGAGAATATAAATATGCAATGGAAAAACTTTTATTATTATGAAATCACCATTTCATTGTTACAACTTCGAATACCAAAAAAATTTGTAATAACCATCTGTCTCATAACACACACCATCAGAGTACAAAACTATAAAATTGTATCCCTGCTTAAAAGCCATAACAAGGTAGAACAAAAGTTAAAGCAATACATTGAGTTTGAAGAAATCCTAGTCTAAGAATAGAATCACGGTCCACCTACTGTCCACCACCACTCTGAGAACTTGAGGGAGAGGGGGGAGGAAGTAGGAGAAGGAAAGGAAAAATAGGTCAGACATAAAGTCTGGCGAGTTCCAGTGATTTTCAGCAATAGGATAAGATAGAAAGTATCAAGGTAGGTAAATAATGTTGAATATGAAACTACAGTAAAATAAATAAGTACGAGATAACGAGATAATAAGTCAAGGTAAAGATCATATACGCTTCTCATTCATATCCCAAGAATCAAGTTACTGCACCACTTACTAGTTTTAACAAGATTAGGTGTCACCCTAATTACTAACCATGTGATCGAATCCCAACTACACAAATATCCTGTGCCAGCCCTGACAGTAAGGTGTATCAGAGTACAAAACTGTAAAATTATATCCCTATAAATGTTATTCTATGTACAACCCCTTTCCCATAGCAAGCACCTACTCTGATGTGTGCGTGTGTGTATATATTAAACTGCATATTTTAATTAATTACATCTGATACTCCCAACATGTTCTTACTTAATTATTAAATTAAGTCAACCTATTCAGTTTAACATGTTTTTCATATTATCCCTATTTTATAGTCATTGGATTTTATGTTTCAATATACCTAATTCTCCCTTTTTACTGTCATTTTAAATTATTCCAAATTAATCCAATTTACGCAATTCGAATGTGAATAGCCTATGCATTAGATAACCTAGGTACACCGCAAAATATAAAGAAAAAGGATAAAAACATGGATCTGATTCAGGAATGCTTAAACTGGATAAAATAGGCATAAGATTGTAAATAAATCTATAACGGAAAAGGGGATAATAAGGATATACATGTAACACTAAACAATAAATATGTGACAGTAAAATGATAACATATAAACATGTAAAATCTCAGTTTCAGATCACTTCAGTGTCATAATACTGTTTAATTATGAAATCGAAAAATAACTGAACTCAAAGTGGTCGGATTTAAGTTAAGTAAATATCTCCTTTATATGTTGTTGATGAAGAAAGTCCTCTTCAGATTTGTTGTTGTGGAATTATAATTGTCTCTTTAATCTATGTTTAAGCAGCACCTCAGCATCTTCATATTTTTATTTAGAAATGGTTTGGAGGAAGAAGAATGAATAATAGTTTGTGTGTAGAAAACAATGAGGCTGCTAGCCTTTATATAGATTACCGAGCATATTTCCATATAATTAGATTTTAGGTTTACAAATCCAACCGTACACCCAATGCTGAGTTAGTGTACGTATGTAGGTAAGAAATCAGTCCAAATACAAAACCAAGAACCCTACATGCAGGTGGGTTGACCCACTTTTACTTGTGTCGAACCCTAGGTCAATCTGCCTTAGACATGGGTCGACCCGGTTAGGCTGGGTCGCCCAGTGACCATTGCTTTCTAAACGTTGTATATTTTAATTAAATAGATATAATCTATATATATATATATATTTGCGCATTCTTCTTAAGTCCATAACTTCTTCATATTAAATCTGATTTACAAAAACTAAGAGTCTATCTAAACCAAAATTTGATAACGAACGCAACTGTAAAGTTTGTTTTACATAATTTTGAATATTTAGTTGATTAATATTCATTTTATTATCTTCATTATGTAATTACAATGTATTAATATATGGGGTGTTGCATTCTTCCCTTCTTAAAGGATTTCATCCCCGAAATCTTTAAGTTAAGAAGAATGTTGTTACTTAAAACCTACATCCCATCTACTCATCCATCACCCACGGGCATCCATTGTCCTTAAAATTTCTAATGATTGGTACAAACATATGCAAACGTGTCATGTATATGCTCTTAAACTAATGTGAAAATCAGGCGGACGACTTATTCGGTTGGCCTCCTTAATGCAACGTGTGTATGTGCCATGTATCCAATATGTATGCAAATAATCCTAATAATAAATATAAGTTCTATATGTGTACACATCTATTCACCAAATGCAACATCCATATGATTATTCATCCATTGAGAATTTAAAATGAACATACATTTGTATGCAATATGTAAGTGATTGAGCCGATATATTGTCTAATGTGTGTGTATACGCATCCACTAGCAAAAACTTGCATCCACTTGCAATCATCTAACATAACATGTCTCAAACACATGTTTTCGAAGTTAGGTTTCTAACTTATGGATTGATGATTCAAATGATAGGGATAAACAAATTCAAATTCAAAGGCTAGAAAGGAAATTAAGAACATACTCTGAAAGAGAAAAGGGTAAGAAGCGCGAATCTTGTCTTCGGGTTATCATCTCGCGTCGTCTCGGTCTTCTCCCCATTGCACCTTCACTAAATTATTCTCTTTGTTGCATAGGCTGTTAATTTCTGATTCAAGAATATGAGTAGGAACTTTCCAAATCGATACCTCCTTCTCAACTTCGACATCCCCAATTGTACTTAGCTCCACTACCTCTGTTGAATCATGAAGACATTTCCTCATATAGGAAACATGGAACATGTCGTGAACTCCCGCCAGCCTCTCCAGTAGTCTAAATTTGTAGGCCATTTGGTCTATACTCTCAACTATGGGAAACGATCCTATGAACCTTGGTGCCGATTTCCCTATTGAGCCAAATCGAACTACGTTCCTTAAAGGTGATACTTTGATAAAGACCATATCTCCTATCTCGAATTCCAAGTCAGACCTTCTCTTACTGGCATATTACCTCTGCCTATCTTAAACTACTTTCATCCTTCTTTTAATAAGGTCTATATTCTCATAAGTTTCTTTCACCATCTCTGGCCCAAGTAGAAATCTGTCTGTAGACTCCCGCCAACATGTCGGCGATCTGCACGGTCATCCATAAAGTGCTTCAAAGGGTGACATACCAATGATTGACTGATAACTATTGTTATAGGAGAACTCAACCAATGGGAGATGCTCCTCCTAAGTCCCTCCGAAATCTAGGATACACAGCCTTAGGAAATCCTCAAGAACTTTGTTAACCCTCTCAGTCTGTCCATTTGTTTAAGGGTGATAAGATGTGCTAAGCCTTAACTATGTGCCTAGGGCCTCTTGCAAGCTCTTCTAAAATTTGCTAGTAAATATGGGGTAACGGTCAATTATTATACTGGAAGGTACCCCATGAAGTCGGAAAATCTCTCTAAGGTATACATATGCTAGCCAAGCCGCTGTCCTCTTACTGTTGACCGGAATAAAGTGAGCGCTCTTAGTAAGTCTGTCTACTATCACCCAAATACTCGTATTGCCCTTCCTTGATCTAGGAAGTCCATCAATGAAGTCCATAAAGACGCTCTCCCATTTCCATTATGGGATACCCAACAGATGAAAAAATCTGCTAGGTTTACATTGTTCATCCTTGATTTGTTGACAAGTCAAACATCGGTCCATGAACTCTACCACATCTTTCTTCATGCCAATCCAATGAAAAACTCGCTTCATTTCTCGGTACATCTTGTCACCCCCGGATGGATATCCATCTGAGAGTGATGAGCTTCCTAAAGAACTGCTCTTAGAAAATCTCCAATTTTGAAACACACAATCTCTCATCTCGTCTTAGCCACCCTTTCTCATCCACAAAATATCTAGATAAGTGACTAGAGGCTTTTTATTTACCGAGTATATACAAGATGTCTACTAACTGCCGATCCTCTAGCTGCGTAGATCCAATACTCTCCATGATAGTAGGTCACACTTCCAATGATGCTAACAATCCAAGCGTAAAATCCCCAGATGGCTTAAAATCAAAGGTCGAGATAAACTCCAAGCTCTGCCTTTCTACATATACAGGACTTAAGGTCATCCTCTGCCTACACAACGCGTCTGTAACCATATTACCCTTACCGGGGGTATAAGCTATCTCAAAATCGTAGGACGCAAGGAACTCCATCCATCGTTGCTACCTTAAGTTGAGATCCTTCTGTGAGAACAAATATTTGAGTGACTTGTGATCCGTATATAGCTCAAATCTCTCTCCACATAGATAGTAGCCAACTCCCAGTCGTGGGTGGGGTAGTTCTTCTCGTGAACTCTCAGTTGCCTACTTCCATAGCAGACCACCCTACCATCTTGCATCAACACAGTACCAAATCCCATGCTACAAGCATCCGTGTAGACCGTAAACACCTTGCTACCATAGGGAAGAGTCGAAACAGAGGCTGATGTCAGAGCCCTCTTCAATCTCTAGAATGCATCCTCACAATCGATGCTTCAAGCAAAATCCAAGTTCTTCTTCGTTAGATAGGTGAGAGGAGCTGAGATCCGCTCAAAGTCTTTAATGAACTTCCTATAATAACCCGCTAATTCAAGGAAACTCCTTACCTCCATCCATTCTTATGGGATTTCCAATTTTGAACTGCAACAACTTTAGAGGGATCCACCGCTATTCCATCCTTGGAGACCACATTCCCTAGGAACCTTACTTTCTTTCTCCAAAAATGACACTTAGAAAATTTACCCTTAAACTAATGCGATCTAAGAATACTGAGAACCTCCTCCAAGTTTTTGGCATGTTCTTCCTCACTCCTTGAGAAAAATAGAATGTCATCCATGAAAACCACCACGAACTTGTTTAGATACTCCCTAAACACCCGACTCATTAAGTCCGCAAAGTATGTGGGTGAATTAGTCAGCCTAAAATGCATGACCAACCACTCAAAGAAACCGTCCGGAGTCCTGAAAGCCATCTTGTCAATACTATCTTCCGCTACCCTAAGCTGATGAAATCCCATGGCTAGATCCAACTGTGAGAAAACCAAAGCACCTACTAGCTGGTCAAACAAGTCATATATCCTTGGAAGTGGGTGCCTATTCTTCTTGGTGAGCTTATTCAACTACTTACAGTCCATGCACAGACAAAGAGAGTCGTCTGCCTTGGTTGCAAAGACAATTGGAGGTCCCCACTCAGAAATGCTTCGTCTAATGAATCCTTTCTCCAATAACTCACGTGCTTGTTTGCTGAGCTCCCTCCTCTCATTAGGAGCCATGTGGCGCACTGGAAAAGCGGTTGGTTTCGTATTCTCCACCTAGTAAATCCGTAAATATATCTTACGTCTAAGAGGAAGTCCTCTAACCTCATCGAAAACGTCCGGAAAACCACTAACAATTGATCGAAGATCGTCAACGGAAGCATCAATAGAATCTAGGAAACTTGGCATAACTGACCCCCGTGGGTCACAAGAACTATCGAGAGTTCTAACTTGGCACGTTAGAAGTCTAACAACTCTCCTATCACAATCAAAAATGGCACTATATATTGCTAGACAATCCATTCCTAAAATTAATCTGTAACCCATAAAGCCAAGAACATATGCGTCGCATTCAAATTCGACGCCCATAACAGAAATTCTCAAACCCCTATATATCATAGATAAATGAGCCGTACCTCCTATGGGGTTTGAGACTACAACAGGATCCGAAACAGTACTAGTATCTAGATGTAGATTATCTACCACAGAGTTGTATATGAATGAATGAGAAGCACCTGAATTAAAGAGAGTTCTAATAGGATAGTTAAAAAGAGAAATCAAACCTTCTACGGTGAGTTTCCTACAATGATCTAGTCCACAAGTCTCTAGAGCATTAACTTGTCCTTCAATCGACCCAGCCTTCTACCCTTGCCTTTTAGGGCATTTCCCTTTATAATGTCCAACTAGCCCACAAGTAAAGCAAGCATTCCTCATCTTCATACATTCTCTCACAAAGTGTCCCAAAGCTCCAAACCCATGGCATTTCACCTCTGTCTTAATATGATATTTGTCAGGATTTCCTCCTTTCTAAGCTATTCCCTTCTTGGGACACCAGTTATTATTCCCAGTTTTGGGTTTCTCTTCCTCAGTCTTAACCTCTTTCTTTTTTCTTTGCCATCCTCGTGCATCAAGGCCATGTCAACAAGCCTCTTGAAAGTTGCTCCCATCGGTACATGCGGTAATGCTAAATCTTTGAGTAGTTGATTCAATCCCTTTGCGAACATCAAGACCTTCTTATAAGGAGTGTTTACCAATCCCAACCCAAATCTCGCTAGCTGATTAAAATTGTTTTTTTAGGAAAATGATTGTGTAGCACATAGCTACTGTAACGATACAGATTTCACTCGGACCTAATCGATCGCTAAATCGACCAAGACCATTCAAAACCCGGATACGCTACTCTGGGCATACAACACATCAGAACAAATAACAGAAGACTTTTATAAACATCATAATAATGTTACATCAGAGTACAGAAATATCAGAGTACGAATAAATATAATAATACACCGGAAGATAATTTTACAATAAATGTAATACAATGCACAGCGGAAGACTATAAATGTCTGGACATAGCTTAAAGCTTCAATCCAGAATCCTGCTCAATATATCTGCTAAATAAAACTACTCGACTGCCCATGTGGAAAATAAGGGCACCCGAGTTTGCAAGCGAAAAACAAACTACAGGTCAGTCATGGGACTGGTGTGAGAAACTCTACATTTAAAATTTACTTATATGAACGATAAGGCAAATCACGGGACCACGCCGCTAATGCGGAACGGGTTTACCCCCATGAGTTCCAATGTATAAACAACAATTAGTAATAGAGATATGGATCTACTATGGATCAATCAACATGCAATATCCCAATCTACCCATTTAGATTAATTACTACACTTAGATTTTTTTTCCAAATCCAATTCAATTTACAAAAATTATTCCTTTGGACTTTATTTCCCGATTTCTATTTCAAATCATTTGAAATACATATCTAACTTTTATATCAAAGTATATTTCACTTCGGGATCTCAAATCAAATCATTTGGAAATATGAATTCCAAAACATAACAATGCATACAAACACGTATGCAAACCAAATACCAAGCACGACCCTCAGACCGGGCAGTACGTGCCGTACCAAACCGATATATATATGTGCACCTCCCTAGCATGGAGCAGGCTACACTACTGACCACTCACCCTAAGGCACTGGATCCAGCCCCATACTATTTGTCTTTGTCGGGTTACCCAAATTTTTAGCCACATATTTGCTAAATCATTTTATATCCTGAAGTAGGAAAATCCATTTTGCAACATAATATTCACAAGTACTTTTAAACTATAGTACTTCACATCAGTAATTCACACATATGATCAGTCACTATTAATCACATAACCTTTGAGCTCGTACGTATCAAAGAAGGGTGTTAAGCAAGAGAATAAATTCTCCGCCACCAAATAGATATGTTATCAATAGCAACTAATCGCATACGCGATGCACCACAATGTAACACATAATATATTTCTAAATCATTTTAGAAATCATCGGTTTTAGGCCTCGAAATCCTTTCTGTTTTATAAAACATTCCCAGTACAAAATCGGGAATACATTTCTTTCCATTTAAGGAAAAATATCATTTCAAAATTATTCAGTAAATTTGAATTGAACACAACATCGCTAAACACCTTATCGTCAAATCGTGAAGTGTTTCACAAGGTGCTAGCACACAAATAATTTTACCCAACCCAATGCTAAATGTAAAAACATATTTTTCTCATAAACTGGTGGAGCACAATCCAACCAATCAATCAACCTCAATTAATATCATCAACCGAGTAAGTTTGGTTTATATCACATCACATGTTTTGGCAAATTTAATCACCATTCATTCATTCAAATCTAATTTAAAGATTTATTCAAACTCCAATTGGTTTCAATCCCAAAAATCATTTCTTATAGATTGTTCAACTTCTTGGAAATTAATCCTGCTTTAACTCGGGTTCAACAACTAATGTCATTTAAACACAGTTCACGACAAACCCAAAATCCAATTTCAATTCAATTTCAATTAAATATTAATTAACTGGTAAACTTCATTAAATCTTAATTAAAAGATTTATTCTTTTCTCATCGGGGTTTAAGAACGGTGTTAACGAAGACACCATTCACGATAAACCGAAAATCCAATTTGATATTAAATACGAGGCTCTGAATAAAAAATTTATCGACTTATATTTAATACCAAATTCTGAAACCAACAAATATCGTATTGGGAATAACGATATATATATATCTTCCAAACTCCTCTATAATATCCATATAATAATGGAATCCAATATCAAAATAACCCAAAAATTATTTCCATTCCAATTTATTTATTGGAAAATTCTAGTTATTTTAAAACCATTTTCAAATCCAATTTATTTATTTCTAAAAATAAATGGATTATAATTCTAGTTCATAACTAGTTCATTTCGATAAAAATATATTTTTATCTTTTCAAATATGAAATTTTTCATCCTAATTCTTTCCAAATCATTTATTATTATTTTAAACAAATTATTAATATTTTTAGTAATTTTATCAAGGCCCTTACATTCGATTTCCAGAAACAGTCATCGAACTGCACTTAGAACGAACTTTTCCAAATTTGATTTGGACATAATTCCAAATCCAATTGTTAGATTTCAAATCTCTTATATTTGTTGGAAAGATCTTTTCGATACGAACCCAACGGTTCCGGTTTTAGGAGAATCTGATGGTCGGATCTCTCGTAATGTCAATTCGAAGTCAATGGTCGAAATTCGTGAACGGTCGCTGCGCGGCGCATTCTATTCAGGCCATTAAATATAATATATATATATATATATTATATATTTCATTGATTTCCATTTAAAATGTATTTTATAAATCATTTTAAAAATGGTTTCAACTTCCATTTCAATTTTATATCAAAACTGAATATTCCATATACATGACAATTTTATACAGTGTATACATATGTTAAAGATTATATTTTTAACAATACAATATTTTTTTCCATTTCATGACAATTTATTTATCGCATATATAAGCTAAAAATAATATTTTTAGTGAATAAATATTTTCACGTCGCATATACATATTTTATACATCGCATATAAATTTTCCATATCGTATATATATATATTCCATATCGCATATATATTTTCCATATCATATATATATATATATATTATTCTCATCTCATATATATATTTTTATCTCATATATATTTTTTTATTTTCCATTTCACATCATATATATATATATATATTTATTTTCCATTTCACATCGTATATATATTATTTTCACTTTGTATATATATATATATATATATATTATTTTCACTTCGTATATATATTATTTTCACTTCGTATATATATATATATATATATTATTTTCACATCATATATATATATTATTATTATTTCCATTCCAATCACAACCACACACAATACATTCAAATAAATCGTCCATGGTTTGTGGACGTATTTGAGGTGAGTTAACAGGCAGTCAACACAAATTCAGTTATAAAAATAAATAACTGTACAAAAGAATTTAGTGAGGGAGTTCTCACTTTGATTGGTTTCACTCCGTCAGCTTTTATTCGAAGATTTTGTTCTGATTTGAATTTGCCTCAAATTCAAATTTTCTCCTTTTCTGAACTTGTCAGTTTCATGTTGTAACTCTCGTTGAGACGATTCCAACGAACTCAGTTTTGACGAATTCTGATGCCATACGAAGAAGATATGAGGGTTTATACGTTAATCACATTAATTAAATAATTTATAAAATAATCATCACTAATTACATTTTAGAGAAAATCCCACTTCTTAATTAATTTACCTCTCCATCGTCATCTGTCTGATACCCGTTGAACCCATTTTCTTCGAACCCTAATCCCACTGCGCACCACCGCCGTAGACACCCAACCGCCGATCAGAACCCACCACCGCCACTGCCTACGAGCACGCCCCCATCCGCCAGAACCCAGTCGAGTTCGGCCATACCTAGGCCGTGTAAAATGCGGCTGAACAACTCAACTTTGAACGCAGAAATCACACAAAATACTTCTCCAGAATTGATCAACTCCATACGATTTTAGAGAGCTCAAGAAGGGCTTTGATTTTTGTTTTAAAGCCTTAATTCCATTCGAAATTTATTTTGAGAAAATAAAGGATAAAATTTGAAGAATATCGGCTGTCCATTTTTCTTGTGGCGGCAGCAAACGATGAAAGAGAATTAAATTAGAGTTTGGCCTATTTTTCTAGGGTTTCATAATAATTTTTATTATTATATTATTCTTTTAATTCATTTTAAAACTCAACATCGTCATGAACTCCAAGTCAAACCCAACGAATGTCACCCCTAGCCAAATACGCCCATTCCGAACACAATGGAATATGTTTCATAACCCAATTCGGCTGTTACGATCAGTTTCCGTTAAATTTAAAATATAAATCAGTATATATTTAATTTGAATGCACATTTTAATTTATCGGGGCCACATATAGTCTCTAAAAATTACAAAAAAATTATTCTGGCTATGTTTTGACGATACGGTCCTAACAAAACTAATTTCGTCAAATTTGAAGACCGTTTTAAAAATGGTCATTTTCTGGTCAATCCAATTCAACTTAAATTGACAAAACACGATTTCTTCTGCCACACTCACATATTGATTTCAAAAATTATGAATTTTGGAATCAAGCAATAATTCGACATCCCGTATCCAACCAAAGTAGTTTCGTCGAAAACGGAGGTCGTTTGCAAAATGGCTATTTTTAAGGGCTTTATATATATTAATATATATAAATTCCACGGCGACTTTTCTGAATTTTAAACTGGACGTAACTTTCAATTTATAAAGTGAAATCTCAGTTTCTTACATCCGTTAGAAAGATATGATTAAACAGATTCAAATATTTCTTGTTTCGTCCAATTCTGACTTATATATTGAATTCTGTATATTCATTTGAAATTTGAAATCGAATTTTCAAACTGCTGCGCCATTTCAGGCTCGTTATATAATTAAAATAAATTTCTTCGTTCTAACTTCGTCAAAAATGAATTTTTAGTCGTTATTATTTAAAATAAACCGTTTTAAATATTCAAAATCCATTAAAATTGCTAAAATAAAAAAATTAAATTGGTTTTGATTTTTCGGATTGTTACAATCTCCCCAACTTAAAATCTTTTCGTCCTCGAAAAGGAACGGAGATGAAAGTTGTTTTACTAATTAACTCAACTTTCTTTATTTTCATAACGACTTAAGCTCTTCAACTTTTCAGTTTCTAAGAACTTTTCAAATTCTCCAAAAATTTGGCTAACACCCTAAATTTTCGAAAAATTTCGCCATAACCTCCTTTATACGGGGAGCATCGGGAAAATCCCCAAACTGACACCTAGGCCCTCTCATCTCAAAAAGAAAAAGAAAAAGCCAAGTGGCTAGCCAATCGGCTCATAAAATCATCCACATGTACTTATTTTTCAGGCATACAATTTTATTCCTCTGCTCTAGCCTCCTTGCTATGAACTGTTCAATGTATATACATGTACATGTATGCAATTTCTAATAATTTCCAATTCAGTTCAAAATTTGATCCAATTTGGCATAATGGTTCTAAATTTTAATTAATCAAACCAAATATCAAACAACACAATCCGCAACTAATTAGTTGATTAACCTTTCAAATATATATAACTCTTATATATTCAAAAATCTATTTCTAAAACCAGATTATATATATAATCACAAATACGTTAATTATAAACATATAACTCTCAACTCATTCTAGGGCATTACTAACCTCATCTCTAATGAGTACTCATTCTAGAATGCTACTGATTCTATCTCTAATGAGGATTCTTCAATAGGATAATACTAAATCTACCTCTGATGAGTCTTTTATTCTGTTCTAACGAGTTGCCCCCCAAAGATTTGAGTTAACCAAAGCTCTGATACCATCTGTAACGATACGGATTTCGCTCGAACCTAATCGATCGCTAAATCGATCAAGATCGTTCAAAACCCGGATACGCTAACTCTGGGCATACAACACATCAGAACAAATAACAGAAGACTTTTATAAACATCGTAATAATGTTACATCAGAGTACAAAAATATCAGAGTACGAATAAATATAATAATACAACGGAAGATAATTTTACAATAAATGTAATAAAATGCACAGCGGAAGGCTATAAATGTCTGGACACAGCTTAAAGCTTCAATACAGAATCCTGCTCAATATATCTGCAAAATAAAACTACCCGACTGCCCGTGTGGAAAATAAAGGAACCCGAGTTTGCAAGGGAAAAATAAACTATAGGTCAGTCATGGGACTGGTGTGAGAAACTCTAGTACTACACTGCTAATGCGGAACGGTTTTACCCCCATGAATGCCAATGTATAAACAAAAATCAGTGATAGAGACATAGATCTACTATGCATCAATCAACATGCAATATCCCAATCTACCCATTTAGATTAATCACTACACTTAGATTTTTTTTTCAAAATCCAATTCAATTTACAGAAATTATTCTTTTGGAGTTTATTTCTCGATTTCTATTTCAAATCATTTGAAATACATATCTAACTTTTATATCAAAGTAGATTTCACTTCGGGATCTCAAATCAAATCATTTGGAAATATGAATTCCAAAACATAACAATGCATACAAACAAGTATGCAAACCAAATACCGAGCACGACCGTTAGATCAGGTAGTACGTGCCCTATCGAACCGATATATATATATATATATATATATATATATATATATATATATATATGCACCTCCCCTACATGGAGCAGGCTACACTGCTGACCACTCACCCTAAGGCACTGGATCCAGCCCCATACTATTAGTCGCTGTCGGGTTACCCGAATATTTAGCCACATACTTGCTAAATCATTTTATATCCCGAAGTGGGAAAAATTATTTCGCAACATAATAATCACAAGTACTTTCAAACTATAGTACTTCGTATCAGTAATTCAGACATATAATCAGTCATTATTAATCACATAACCTTAGAGCTCGTACGTCTCGAAGAAGGGTGTTAAGCAAGAGAATAAAATCTTCGCCACCAAACATATATGTTATCAATAGCAACTAATCGCATACGCGATGAACCACAATGTAACCCATAATACATTTCTAAATCATTTTAGAAATCTTCAGGTTTAGGCCTCAAAATCCTTTCTGTTTTATAAAACATTTTTATAAAACATTCCCTATCCAAAATCGGGAATACATTTCTTTCCACTTAAGGAAAAATATCATTTCAAAATCATTCACTAAATTTGAAATGAACACAACATCGCTACACACCTTATCGTCAAATCGTGAAGTGTTTCACAAGGTGTTAGCACACAGATATTTTTACCCAACCCAATGCTAAATGTAAAAGCATATTTTTCTCATCAATTGGTTGAGCACAATCCAACCAATAAATCAACCTCAATCAATATCATCAACTGAGTAAGTTTGGTTTATATCACGTCACATGTTTTGGCAAATTTAATCACCACACATTCATTTCAAATCTAATTACAGATTTATTCAAACTCCAATTGGTTTCAATCCAAAAAATCATTTCTTATTGATTGTTCAACTTCCTAGATGTAATGACCCGTATTCTACACATCATAGGATTGTAGAATATTTATTTCTTTCCCATGTGAAGTCGTATGGTTATGTAACTTTGGGAAACATCTATTAGAGTCATTTCCCATGTTCATGGTTTTTGTCGATTTTTAAATGACCATTTTGCCCCTAGTTGGTACTGTTTTGGCCATAACTTTTGATAGGAAAGGAATTTTGACCTGAAACCACTTCCATTGGATTCGTTTGATGGTTTCTCTTTCCGTAGAGTGGTCGCATTAGCCAAACGGACTTACCGTTTGGGAGATATGGCTGAAACAAGGTTTGAAGGGTGAAAAACTGCTTAACCGGGCCAAATCGGGTGATTAGTGAGTAGGCCCATAACCCATTTCGGGATTAGGGTTATGGGAGGACTGAAATGAGATGGAGAATCATTCCATTTCAGTTTTCTAGCCTCCACTTATCACCAAGGAACCCTAAAAATGGCCTCCAACCTCTAAATCACCTCCAAATCACCTTTAGGTTAAGGATTTGGCTTAACAACCCCTAATCAAGAAGGATCTTCACCAAATCAACAAAGGAGCTGCTGTTTGGTATTGAAATTCGCATCAAATCAGAGAATCATTTCAGATCTTAGTTTATTTTGTGGCTAAGGTGAGTGATTTGCTTAGTTTTGCACTAATTATGACTAATTAGGGGTGATTAGTATTAATTAGCGAATTTATGCATGTTAAAAATCTGGAAAAATGTTTATAAAATTCGGAATGATGTTTTAGGCCTCTGATATGAATTTGGGTTAATTTGGTTAAGATTTGCTAATCCTATCATTAGTTTCACCTAAATATGCTTAGGGGAAAATATGGGGTTTTGGGTATGTTTGATCCATTTTTACCTATCATATTGATGTTTTGATGTTTGTGGTCGATTATGCATGTTGCTATGACTGTATGAAATGCTTTGTGACTGTTTAGAATAGTTAGAATGGTCGAAAACGCCGTTGAGGGGAGTAAACAGCTCGCTGGACAAGGTACAGGGGTTCGGATCGCCTTATGGGATCGTGGGACATCACCACGAGTCGAGTCATCTCCTCCGAACCGAACCGTCTGTGCAAGGCCACGAAGCGAATCGATGCAGCGCCGTGCCCAAATTGAAGTACTCCGACCCGGACCGCCAATGAGCATTACGACTCGATCCGATCCACTCGTGCTTCGTATCACGACCCGACTAGAGGAAGGCAGCATCCACGATCCGATGCACAACGAGACGATGGAGGAGCGCGATCCGACCCGTGGGGGATATCCACGATCCGACCAGAAGTGGAGACTGGGTTCACGAGACGATGGTGAAGTGCGATCTGATCACCTGGAGGACCACGATCTGATCCGACGTAGGAGGCGCGACCCGATCCGATGAAGAATGTGAAGGTTGATCCGATCCGATTCGATTATGATGACCAATAACCCGAGATGCAAGGGTAGTCCAAATGGAAGTTAGAGCTCAGGATCCCGGAACCAGTTGGGAACCAATGAGTTCACTTCATGGTTGGACTTTGTTGCGGGACGTGTGCTAAGGAGTTGTCGACGTTCATAACTTCGATTCACCACTAAAAGGAATGATGGGCTACTTATCAGTGCAGTAGGGTCATTACGACCTGAGGGGCAAAGTGATGGTAGCAAGACTACGTTATCAGTGCAGTAGGGTCGTTATGACCTGAGGGGCAAGGTGATGCGTAGTAAGACTATGAGTCAGCACAGATGGGGTGAATAACTCCATGGGGCAAGTGGACATAGTAAGGATTTGTAAGGCTATGAGCCAGCGCAGATGGGGTGAATAACTCCATAGGGCAAGTGGACATAGCGAGGAATTAGTGGCTACGTTATCAGTGCAGTGAAGCCATTTATGACTTCATGGGGCAAAGTGATCGTAGCAAGGAATGTTGGTGATCGAAGTGGTGAATATCGTATACTTTACGCACTGAGTGAGAGATGTGAGGATGGATGCTATGCTTGATTGTTTGTCATCATTATGACATGCACACCTCCCCCACCTCCGTATCTTTACACTGTTTGATATGATACCTTAGAGTGTTGTACAGTATGTAGTGCTAACTCTTTGGTTGCAGGTCCAGGTTCAGGTATGTTTTAGTCTACCTGTTATTGTTCACTTTAGATGCTTATCGCTCATACCAGGCTTTATGTCTGACCCAGAGTTTTATGTCTCCTCTTATTACTCTGGGTGCTCACACGAGCAGACTAGAGACAGGTTAGCTGGTGATGTGCGAGTAGCTGATCAGGAGGCGGGCAGGAGGCTTCCACGTATTATACATATATACACATTCTCCCTGTGTCGTTGGTGGTCGCTACTTGGGCATTAGTAGTGTACCTCCTTTATCTTGTTTTGCTTTGAGACAGTTTGAATGTTGTAATAAGCTGTATTCTGAATTTCCGCTGCTACGATGTTTGGTTCTGATTTTCAGCTTATGCACTGTCTCTCCTGTTTTATGTCAAGTATGTTATTATTATATTTTGTTCGATGCGCTGTGAGACATTCTATAGGTTCTTTGTATGTTCATTTCCTTCTTCCTTTTTCCCCTTCTGGCGACCCGTTCCGTGCTAACAGGACATGTGTACAGCGCACCTTTGGAGAAAATGACGGTTGATGCGGGGCGGGCCGTCACACTTGGTATCAGAGCTCTAGGTTGCGTAGTTAACCTAGGGAAAGACACTAGGGAGAGTTAGTACGTTTATGAGAGCGCGTATTTGTGATTACTTTGGTTTTCAAAGCTATGTATATATATACTATTAGTAGTATAAGAATGAAGTTGCACTGCACTAGTACCACTATGGGGTCGTTAATCGTTTCCCTTTTTCAGATTGACGATGAGCCGACATGTTAGAGGTACCGGTAGAGGGGCCAATAATGGGAATGCCGCTGACATGAGGGCGATGTTTACTAACCTCATGAGAGACATGCTTAGAGAAGTGCAAGGGGCAATTCCCAATCCCGGAGTTGGTGCTGGCCCAGTAGTGCAGGCGCCTAGGGTCGATTTCGCCAAGTTGTGCAAAGATTACACTAACCTTGGCGGGAAGCCGTTCCATGGTACGGAGACGGCCACGGATGTTCAAGATTGGATGGATAGCTGTGACCGTATCTTTGATGACTTGGGTCTCGAGGATGCGATGAAGAGAAGGCTAGCGTCTCGTCAGTTGCAAGGGCGAGCGATGAATTGGTGGAATGCTATCAGAACAGCTACTCCAGAGGACCAGGTTACTTGGGATCAGTTCAAGGCTCGCTTTAGCGAGAAGTTTATCCCAGCTGCCCAGAAATCGGTGTTGTTTAAGAGGTTCTTGGAACTTAAGCAGAACGGAAGGGCAGTTTCTGATTATATTGCTGAATTCTACACTTTGTCGAAGTATGGATTGTCTCTTATCGATACTCCTGAAAAGAAGAATGAGAAGTTCATTACTGGTCTGGATGGGTACTTGGGGGAGAGGCTTATCAACCACATCGATGAGACTTTTGAATCAATCGTGGGAAAAGCTTTGAGGTCAGAGAGTCTTTACCCTAAGTAAAAGACTGAGGCTGCATCTGCAGAAGGGCCAAAGCCGCAAGCAGGCGGTGGAGGCAAGAATAGCTCTCAGAATAAGAGGAAGCAGGAACAATCTAAAGGTGGCCAGAAAAAGGGCAAGAAGGATGTTGAGTGCTTCAGCTGTGGAAAGAAAGGCCATTATGCTAAGGAATGTCGGGCCAAGCCAGCGGAAAGGAAGTGCTACAACTGTGGTCAAGTGGGACATCAAAAAGATAAGTGTCCGCAACCTCTTAAGGAGAAGCAGATTGTGAAAGCATATGCTCTTGATGCTATTCCTTCTTCGTCGAACGCCCCAACTGCGGCGGAGAAAGGAAAGAATGTTGTTATTCAAGGTATGCTTTCTATTTATGATATACCAGTTCGAGTTTTGTTTGATACTGGGGCTTCCCGTTCCTTCATATCTAGTGACCTGGTAGATAGGTTGGGACTGGAACCCGAGATAGTCGATAGGCCATTAGTTGTGACGAACCCGATTGATGGTTCGACTAGCCTTAGTATGATTTGCAGGAATTTGGTCTTATCGAGTCATGGATGTATGTTTGTATGTGATTGCTTTGTTTTGGGCTTTATTGGGTATGGCATTATATTGGGAGTCGATTGGCTCCAAAGATACGTGGTGGTGGTAGACTGTGAGGGCTTTTTGGTGATAGTGAGGGCGGATGATGGACGGAGGGTAGTGTTTGGTAGTCTACCTAGTGATGGGGTTATGGCTAGTTTTGTAAATTCCCTCGACATCCCGCAGGATGAGTTGTCAGATGTGCCCGTGGTTGGCCAGTATCCGGACGTCTTCGAGGAGGTGACCGGGCTTCCACCACACCGAGAGATTGAGTTTCGTATTGATTTAGTGAAAGATGTCAGACCTATAGTGATGCCACTTCGTCGTATGGCACCAAGGGAGCAGCGAGAGCTCGGGGTGCAAGTCAGCAATCTTTTGAAGAAGGGATTTATTAGAAGGAGTGTCTCCGAGTGGGGAGCACCGGTTGTGTTTGCCACTAAGGCAGATGGTTCCCTTCGTTTGTATGTGGACTATCGCGAGTTGAATAAGGTGACGAGGAAGAATAAGTATCCTCTACCGCGGATAGATGATTTGTTTGATCAACTGGAAGGAGCAAGAGTGTTCTCCCAGTTGGATCTTGCGACAGGATTTCATCAGCTAAGAGTGGCGGATGAGAGTGTTCCGAAAACGGCATTTAGGACGCCGTCTGGATTTTATGAGTGGTTGGTCATGCCGTTTGGGTTGACCAATGCACCAGCCTACTTTGTGGATCTTATGAATCGAGTATTCAGAGATCAGTTGAATAAGTTTGTTCTTGTGTTCGTGGATGATATCCTTGTTTATTCAAGGACAGAGGAGGAACACAAGGGGCACTTGAGGATAGTGATGGAGGTGTTGAGGAAACACCAATTGAAAGCGAAATTCTCTAAGTGTCATTTTTGGAGAAGGGAAGTAAGATTCTTGGGTCATGTTGTTTCAGAGTGTGGCATTGCCGTGGACCCTGCGAAGGTGGCTACGGTACAAGATTGGCCTATGCCCAAGAATGCTACAGATGTAAGAAGTTTCTTGGGATTAGCCGGATATTATCGTAAGTTTATCCAGGACTTCTCCAAGATTGCAGCACCGTTGACTCAGTTGACTAAGAAGAATCAGTCCTTCGTCTGGGACGGAGTATGTGAGGATGCCTTCAAGAGTCTAAAAGAGAAGTTGACGCATGCGCCAGTGTTAGTCATTCCTAAAGGGAATGAAGAGATGACGGTATACACAGATGCTTGTGGTACCGGACTAGGTGCAGTATTGATGCAAGGAGGTAGGGTTGTTGCTTATGCTAGTCGACAGCTAAAGCCGCATGAGAAGAAGTATCCTACCCATGATTTGGAATTGGCAGCGATTGTATTTGCGCTAAAGATGTGGAGACACTATCTCTTGGGAGAAAGATTTGAGTTGTTTACCGATCATAAATCATTAAAGTATCTCTTTTCTCAGAAAGATCTGAATCTCCGTCAGTAGAGATGGTTAGAGTTCTTGGCTTCGTATGATTTTGAGATCGCATATACACCTGGGAAGGGTAATGCGGTAGCCGATGCCTTGAGTAGGAGACATGCCAGCTTAGGGGCAATGTTTCTTGAATGGAAGCAACTGGAGTATATCGTGGGGTTTGATTTCATACCAAAATGCGAATTGGATCTAGTTATGCTAGCTAGTTTGACGATCAGACCCACTTTGATAGAGCGGATTGGTTCTAGCCAGAGGGACGATCCTAACCTATTGGAAATCATCTCCAAGTTAGAGATGGGTATCGACAAGGAGATGAATGTGTATGGGCTTGATCGAGATGGATGGCTTCGGAAGAATGGAAGACTAGTTGTGCCCAACGTAAATGGTTTGAGAGATGAAGTGCTTAGAGAATGTCATCACTCAAAGCTGACTATACATCCCGGTGGTAATAAGATGTATCGAGACATGAGACAGACTTACTACTGGGAAGGGATGAAAAGAGACGTTGGGAGGTTTATATCCAAATGCCTGAATTGTCAGCTAGTTAAGGCCGAGCAAAAGAAGCCTAGTGGGTTGTTGCAACCATTAGAAATTCCCGAATGGAAATGGGAGCAAGTTTCGATGGATTTCATCGATGGCTTACCAAGGACTAGATCGGGATATGATAGCATTTGGGTAATTGTGGATCGATTGACTAAAAGCGCAAGATTTATACCAGTCAAATCGACCAGGACGGCAGCCAATTTGGCAGAATTGTATATGAAGTGGGTAGTGAGATTTCATGGAGTACCCAAAAGCATTGTGAGTGACCGAGACCCGTTGTTCACTAGTGGGTTTTGGAAGAGCTTACAAGAGGCTCTAGGGTCAAATTACATCTCAGTACCGCATATCATCCTCAGACCGACAGTCAGACGGAGAGGGTGAATCGTATATTGGAAGATCTCTTGAGAGCTTGTATATTGGATTTTGGTGGATCATGGGATGATCATTTGCATCTAGTAGAGTTTGCATATAATAATAGCTACCAATCCAGTATCGGTATGGCTCCATATGAAGCTTTGTACGGAAGACCGTGCAACTCACCATCATGTTGGATAGAGCCTGGCGAGAAGTTTGTGCTTGGACCGGATGTGGTGAGAGAAACTTCCGATAGGATCAAGATCATTCAACAACGAATGAAAGCTGCCCAAGATAGGCAGAAGAGTTACGCCGATAAGAGGAGAAGGGACTTGAAATTCTCCGTGGGTGACTTGGTGTTTGTCAAGATCTCTCCGTTGAAAAGCGTGATACGATTTGGTAGGAGAGGAAAATTGGCACCAAGATTTGTTGGCCCATTCCCTGTTCTTGAATTAGTCGGGAATTTGGCATATAGAGTTGGCTTACCAGAGAAGATGGCAGGAGTTCACAATGTATTTCATGTTTCCCAACTGAGAAAGTTCGTTCACGACTCGGATGTGACTATTTCACCTGATCAGTTAGAGGACTTCGAAGTAGAACCTGAGGAGGTTGGGAACCGCAAGCCGATTCGTATTGTGGGACATCATACGAAACAACTTCGAAGGAAGGCGGTGAAGCTAGTCAAGGTTCAGTGGGGCGAGAACGAGAATGATTGTACTTGGGAGACAGAGGAGAGCATTAGGAAGGCTTATCCAGAACTCTTTGCCTGGTAAGATTTACTTTGCAATTTAGTTTTCCGCATGCTAGGATAGACTTACTTTGCTTGTTTGCATGTTTGATTGTTGTTTTATGATTGATAGGCATGCGGGAACCTTTGTGTATGTTTGGATTAGGGAATTTCGGGGGCGAAATTTCTTAAGGGGAAGAGAGTGTAATGACCCGTATTCTACACGTCATAGGATTGTAGAATATTTATTTCTTTCCCATGTGAAGTCGTATGGTTATGTAACTTTGGGAAACATCTATTAGAGTCATTTCCCATGTTCATGGTTTTTGTCGATTTTTAAATGACCATTTTGCCCCTAGTTGGTACTGTTTTGGCCATAACTTTTGATAGGAAAGGAATTTTGACCTGAAACCACTTCCATTGGATTCGTTTGATGGTTTCTCTTTCCGTAGAGTGGTCGCATTAGCCAAACGGACTTACCGTTTGGGAGATATGGCTGAAACAAGGTTTGTAGGGTGAAAAACTGCTTAACCGGGCCAAATCGGGTGATTAGTGAGTAGGCCCATAACCCATTTCGGGATTAGGGTTATGGGAGGACTGAAATGAGATGGAGAATCATTCCATTTCAGTTTTCTAGCCTCCACTTATCACCAAGGAACCGTAAAAATGGCCTCCAACCTCTAAATCACCTCCAAATCACCTTTAGGTTAAGGATTTGGCTTAACAACCCCTAATCAAGAAGGATCTTCACCAAATCAACAAAGGAGCTGCTGTTTGGTATTGAAATTCGCATCAAATTAGAGAATCATTTCAGATCTTAGTTTATTTTGTGGCTAAGGTGAGTGATTTGCTTAGTTTTGCACTAATTATGGCTAATTAGGGGTGATTAGTATTAATTAGCGAATTTATGCATGTTAAAAATATGGAAAAATGTTTATAAAATTCGGAATGATGTTTTAGGCCTCTGATATGAATTTGGTTAAGATTTGCTAATCCTATCATTAGTTTCACCTAAATATGCTTAGGGGAAAATATGGGGTTTTGGGTATGTTTGATCCATTTTTACCTATCATATTGATGTTTTGATGTTTGTGGTCGATTATGCATGTTGCTATGACTGTATGAAATGCTTTGTGACTGTTTAGAATAGTTAGAATGGTCGAAAACGCCGTCGAGGGGCGTAAACAGCTCGCTGGACAAGGTACAGGGGTTCGGATCGCCCTATGGGATCGTGGGACATCACCACGAGTCGAGTCATCTCCTCCGAACCGAACCGTCTGTGGAAGGCCACGAAGCGAATCGATGCAGCGCCGTGCCCAAATTGAAGTACTCCGACCCGGACCGCCAATGAGCATTACGACTCGATCCGATCCACTCGTGCTTCGTATCACGACCCGACTAGAGGAAGGCAGCATCCACGATCCGATGCACAACGAGACGATGGAGGAGCGCGATCCGACCCGTGGGGGATATCCACGATCCAACCAGAAGTGGAGACTGGGTTCACGAGACGATGGTGAAGTGCGATCTGATCACCTGGAGGACCACGATCCGATCCGACGTAGGAGGCGCGACCCGATCCGATGAAGAATGTGAAGGTTGATCCGATCCGATTCGATTATGATGACCAATAACCCGAGATGCAAGGTTAGTCCAAATGGAAGTTAGAGCTCAGGATCCCGGAACCAGTTGGGAACCAATGAGTTCACTTCATGGTTGGACTTTGTTGCGGGACGTGTGCTAAGGAGTTGTCGACGTTCATAACTTCGATTCACCACTAAAAGGAATGATTGGCTACTTATCAGTGCAGTAGGGTCATTACGACCTGAGGGGCAAAGTGATGGTAGCAAGACTACGTTATCAGTGCAGTAGGGTCGTTATGACCTGAGGGGCAAGGTGATGCGTAGTAAGACTATGAGCCAGCGCAGATGGGGTGAATAACTCCATGGGGCAAGTGGACATAGTAAGGATTTGTAAGGCTATGAGCCAGCGCAGATGGGGTGAATAACTCCATGGGGCAAGTGGACATAGCGAGGAATTAGTGGCTACGTTATCAGTGCAGTGAAGCCATTTATGACTTCATGGGGCAAAGTGATCATAGCAAGGAATGTTGGTGATCGAAGTGGTGAATATCGTATACTTTACGCACTGAGTGAGAGATGTGAGGATGGATGCTATGCTTGATTGTTTGTCATCATTATGACATGCACACCTCCCCCACCTCCGTATCTTTACACTGTTTTATATGATACCTTAGAGTGTTGTACAGTATGTAGTGCTAACTCTTTGGTTGCAGGTCCAGGTTCAGGTATGTTTTAGTCTACCTGTTATTGTTCACTTTAGATGCTTATCGCTCATACCAGGCTTTATGTCTGACCCAGAGTTTTATGTCTCCTCTTATTACTCTGGGTGCTCACACTAGCAGACTAGAGACAGGTTAGCTGGTGATGTGCGAGTAGCTGATCAGGAGGCGGGCAGGAGGCTTCCACGTATTATACATATATACACATTCTCCCTGTGTCGTTGGTGGTCGCTACTTGGGCATTAGTAGTGTACCTCCTTTATCTTGTTTTGCTTTGAGACAGTTTGAATGTTGTAATAAGCTGTATTCTGAATTTCCGCTGCTATGATGTTTGGTTCTGATTTTCAGCTTATGCACTGTCTCTCCTGTTTTATGTCAAGTATTTTATTTTTATATTTTGTTCGATGCGCTGTGAGACATTCTACAGGTTCTTTGTATGTTCATTTCCTTCTTCCTTTTTCCCCTTCTGGCGACCCGTTCCATGCTAACAGGACATGTGTACAGCGCACCTTTGGAGAAAATGACGGTTGATGCGGGGCGGGCCGTCACACTAGAAATTAATCCAGCTTTAACTCGGATTCAAGAACTAATGTCATTTAAACACAGTTCATGACAAATCCAAAATCCAGTTTCAATTCAATTCCAATTAAATATTAATTAACTGGTAAACTTCATTAAATCTTAATTAAAAGATTTATTCTTTTCTCATTGGGGTTTAAGAATAGTGTTAATGAAGACACCATTCATGACAAACCCAAAATCCAATTTGATATTAAATATAAAGGTCTGGGTAAAAAATATATCGACTTATATTCAATACCAAATTCTGAAACCAACAAATATTGTATTGGGAATAACGATATATATATATATATATATATATCTTCCAAACTCTACAATATCCTTATAATAACGGAATCCAATATCGAAATATGCCGAAAATTATTTCCATTCCAAATCATTCCAATTTATTTATTGGAAAATTCTGGTTATTTTAAAACCATTTTCAAATCCAATTTATTTATTTCTAAAAATAAATGGATTACAATTCTAGTTCATAACTAGTTCATTTCGATAAAAATATATTTTATCTTTTCAAATATGGAATTTTTCATCCCAATTCTTTCCAAATCATTTATTATGATTTTTAAACAAATTATTAATATTTTTAATAATTTTATCAAGGCCATACAGTCGATTTCCATAAACGGTCATCGAACTGCACTTACATTGACCTTTTCCAATTTGATTTGGACATAACTCTAAATCCAACCGTTAGATTTCAAATCTCTTATATTCATTGGAAAACGCTTTTCGATACGAACCCAACGGTTCCGGTTTTAGGAGAATCCGATGTTCGGATCTCCCGTAATGTCAATTCAAAGTCAATGGTCGAAATTCGCGAATGGTCGCTGCGCGGCGCATTCTATTCAGGCCATTAAATATATATTATATGTATATTATATATATTTCGTCGATTTCCATTTAAAACGTATTTTATAAATCGTTTTAAAAACGATTTCAACTTCCATTTCTGTAACACCCCACATCCATTAGTGGCACTCACAAAGGGAATGCACCAAGTTCTGTGGAGCATTTAGGGTAAAAGATGCAGATAAATTACAAGACAGACAGAAATTAAACAGCGGAAAATAAAACTTTGCTTTATTGATAAAATAGTTTGTACAATGATTTCTTTACAATATCAGAGTATCATCTGTCTTACAAAATAAAGAAGCATAAAACAACATTTATATTCCCCAATTTTAGCAAGAGCCAGCCATAGCATCTGAAAAGAGAATCCAAGCAAACTTCGACAAATCTTCAAGTTGGGAAAGAGTGACAGTCCAACTTAACCTGAGCTACACTATTCCCTCCTTTACTACCTGGGGGGGAACGGAAGAAAAGAAGACAAAAGAAAAACAGAGTCAGACATAAAGCCTGAGTAAGTTCAGTAACTTCTAGCATATGAACATGGAACAACAAAACGACATGAATTAACTGAATACAAGATAACACCATGATGATAGGGTTGGCAAGATTAGACAAGATTAACACAAGATATGCTAAGCTAAGATAAACTGGATATGCTCTAATACTTTCGCCGCTTCGCTATTTCCTTGTTATACTGGTTTTTATATCTCTGCACCGCCTAACTAGTGTCCCAACTAGTCACGATAACGTGATCCCAATCCCTGTAGTTTCCATTGCCTTCAGGCATACATTTATTATTTGTTACCTGGATCTAATCTAGGGTTTTCTATCAAGTGCTTTCTAGTTTACGCTATTTGCTGAACGCTTCTCGGATTCAGGGTTTATGCCCCCTAGTCCAATCGATGCCTCCAAGTCTAGGATACACTACCTAGAGTGGTATATGTTCCTATACTTCCCCACGCATGTATCGCGAATCGTTATCGCTTGTCTAGATGCACATGTCCTGTAATGTGCGACTCGAGTCCTGTGTCAGGGCAAATCAAGGAATACAGAACTCGGTCGGGAGCTTTCAGATATCTGCCGATGCAATGCTAAGGTCTGTTTTTGTTCCAGTGGCTATGGTCCCACTTGACCCCTCCCTCAACTAATGAAAGGCACACCTTTAAAAATGAGAACTATACGCCGGCCCCGGTGCCCCACTATCCTATGGCCATCCTCACTCATAACTAGATAGCAAGTATATGGTCTTTTGGAGTTCTCCGCCTTCCTGTTTCACATATCTCGATTGACTCAAGATGGATGGTAGACGACGAGTTGCTATCAACGGGCTACCATTTTCTCGCCGAATCACGCTGGTCCATCCTAGTCTTTAGGTTTCCATATATTGCAACCAAGGCATACCCCTGGTTCTTCTACGCAGACCTTAACCTCTGTGAGCCCAGGAGGATCATCCGCAGCCTCACAGAGGGATACCAAGAGTACCCTCATGTCCCCTCGAAGCCTCGGGCTTCGTAACCCAATTCGTTTGAGCCTTCTTTTTACTCAGACGGACATTCGCTTCTTCCCGTGTTATACTAAGAATTACTACTTAGTTTTAATAACTAAGATTTACCACTTAGTTTCCAGAATCGTTGTTTTCTTAACTAAGGTTTACTACTTAGTTCTTTTTCCCGTCAATTTGGATTGGTTAAGTGTTATTAGTCAATTCAAGCCAACTTAACCCTCTTCATTCATCCTGTTAAACTGGTTAAGTGTTATCAGTAATTCATGATGACTTAACCCTACCACAAAGCAAGTTATATTGGTTAAGTATTTCTTATTACTTAACCCTACCCATTCATCCTGTATTGGTAAAGTGTTCCTTGCCCGTCTGTTTTAACTGACATGTTATTATTAATGTTTAAGTATTATCCCTTTATGTTTTAGACTTAACCCTATTCCTTTATCACAATCCGATGGTTAAGTGTTCAAGCTTACTTAACCCTACGGTCTAGCCCAGCTAACATATCAAATTGGCTAAGTTTATTTACTTAACCCCAACCTCTAGTCTAGTTGACATGTTAATTTGGCTAAGTGTTTTCTTAGTTACTTATCCCCTACAAATCTGGTCTTGTTAACATAAGTTTGGTTAAGTGTCCCTATGGACTTTGCCCTCCTATTCTAGCTTGACTGTGTTAAGTTAGTTAAGTGTTCTTATGGACTTAACCCTCCCATTCTAGCTTAACTGTGTTAAGTGTCTGTATGAACCTATCCCCACCCACCGGTCTAGTTATCATGTTGAATTGGTTAAGTGTCTTAGTTAACTTAACCCTATCATTCTTGTTCTAGCTTTAGCTAAATAAATTAAAGCCACGACCACTCACATTAGACAGATATTGTTGCGATTACTGGATGTGCCGGTTGGTTCCGGGCAGGTTTACATCGCGACTCAGTCTAACCTCGGGCTAGGCATATTCGTGTTTTCTAAGTTCAAAGGGTTTTAATTAATTTTCAAATCAGGTCCTGAAAGCAACCATCCCGTCCGTCAGATCAGTTAGGGATAGCCAGGGAGAGCAGGAAACTTGTATTTTCCAAACCCAAGCCTAGATGCTATCCTCTCTGTCACCCTAGAACTTTCTGGTGTGTTATTAAAAGAGTCGTCGTTAATAAACCTTTAATTTGTCTAAATTTACATTTTCTAATTTAGGACAAATTCTATAAGTAAATTATTCCTAATTTACTTGTTTCCCAATTACTCTTTTAATGTAAATTGTCTACATTTATTTCTATGGCCCATTTTCCCCTCTATATCATATTTATGCTTTTTGGTATGTAAACTATACCAAATTAAGTGTCACTAACCATGGTTTTTGCTAAACCTGAAAAGTACTCCCAATTATGGCCAATTTCAAATTTATGCCAATATACTTCCATGCCAACTTAGCTAGTCCCATTTCTGATTTAACATTCTAATTACGGTTCATGTCATACTAGACTTATTATTCTAGTTCACAATTTATGTAAATGCTAGATTTACAAACTAATACTAGATTCAAATTACACATCCTATAATTCATGTTAAATTTATCAAATTTGCATTTCTATGAACATGCCATAATACATGTTCCCAATTTATGTCAATTTCCAAGTTTATAACTATGTTTTTAGTAAATTTCATATTTTGCCCAAATCGTATTCCCACTGTTCGAATAATCGTGATTCAATCTAGATTATAGATAAATCTAGATTCGTAGAAAATAGGTAATGAACCAAAGATACTATGCAAAAGATAGACATAATAACTGGCATAAAATGATAATTTACTAATTACAGACCTAACGAATTTCACTGAAGTTGATCTAAAACATCGAAGGCCTATAGGTCTGAAAATCTATTGACATAAAAAGGGTTGAATAACGACGTAGGTTCAAGAACATTGGTAGACCTAACTTAATAGATAAATTCCCAAGGTCTAAAACCAAAGAAAACCAAGAATAGGCAGAATAGAGACGTAGGTTCAAGAACGTGGGTAGACCTAACTTAATAGGTAAATTCCCAAGGTCTAAAACAAAAGAAAATCAAGAATAGATAGAATAGAAAATCATGTTTATACCCAATTTCACAGCCACAAAACTTAAACAAAACTATCCTAGTCATGAATCATAGGTGTTTAGTCACAATTGTCCTCATTATGCCATAGGCAATAGTTTATGTTTTCTAATCAAAGGCATAGGCTTGTGTTCATAGTCTAGGAAATAGTTCTCATAGTCACAGTCACAGTCATAGGCAATGTTCATAGTTATAGGCAATGTTCATGGTCATAGGCAATGTTCATAGTCATAGGAAATGTTCAGAGTCATAGGCAATGTTTATAGTCATAGGCAATGTTCATAGTCATAGGCAAGGCCTAATTGGTCATTGAATCAGAACAGTTCTTAATTAGGTCCAAAGATGTAGGCACAGATTCGAATAGAAAGATTTGGCATATTCTTTTATTACTTTTATTCATGTCACGAACAGAGAAAGCGTTCAAATCTAAAAATAACTGACTTACAGAGATTAGATTAGAATAGAAAGATGGCGACGCTATGATTCGTGCGACGTTGCTCGAAATCGTTTGAGTTAGCCTTTGATTCTCATTCTGAAGCCTTAATCTTGATTCGAACCTCCTCTTGACAACTTGAGCAGCACTTCCTCGTCTTGATTTATTTTATATATTACTTATTTATATATTTTCTCAGAGGCAGCATAAGGATAGAAAAGAATTGTGAATAGAGAAGAAGACTAGGGCTGTTTATATAGTGTAGAAGTCAACGAATCTGGTCAGAAGGGCGTCCGGATACAGAGAAACGAATCAGGTTCAGAAAGCTGGAAAAAGCGGGGGAGGGGGGGAGGGGGGGTCGACCCCCAGGTCGACTACCCAATCGACCTGGGTGCCTTGGGCGGGAAAATTCCCGCCCAGCCCAATCTGGGTCTGTTTTGAATTTCGAACTCGTTTTTCTGAACTGTTTTGAAATTTGAACTTCGCTGAATCTTCCGGAGGCCATATCTTCCTCATACGGACTCTGATTTACGCAAACTCAGACTCGTTTTCATGCAGAATTCCGAGATGAATGCAATGGCGCAGCCCGTTTCCCTTGATTTTGATTTTAACTTTTAATCCTGCCTTGATTTGTGAATCCTAGTGTTACAGAATTACGGGGTGTTACATTCTCCCCCACTTAAAAGGATTTCGTCCCCGAAATCTTCAAGTTAGGAAGAATGTGTCCTACCATCCAATCACCCATCTACTCAACCATTGAGTCACGGGCATTCATTGTCCTTAAAAGATTTCTAATGCCTTCATGTTCATATGCATAGTGTGTGTATATGTCTTTATCTAATGCAGGATTAGGCGATCTACTGATTCAGTTGACCTCCTTAATGCGAATCATGTCAGTGCCATGCATCCAATCATGTATGCAAGCATCCCTAGTTATGTAAATACTACATCCGTGCGCGGCCATTCATCCATATGCAACATCCATCTGATAACATATCAAGTTCAACTTACAAACAATTACATATCTGTAAATGCAATATGAAAGCGTCCGAACTTGATCTAGTGCCTAATACGTATACATATGCATCCACGAGCAACCATTAGCAACCACTTGCAACCACCAACCATAATATGTTTCAAATACATGTTTACATCCATTGGCTTCTACCTAAAGATCGAAGATACGACCTAGAGGATATACTTTGGAAAGAGAGAAACAAATATGCGTAAAGCTCCTAAACAAAGAAATCAAGGATGCACCCTTAAGGAAAAAGGGTATGATGCTAGTATATAGCCTTCTTGAGCTTTACTCCACTGTATCTTCACTAATTTAACTTCACGTTGTGAAGTTCCTGATCTCCATTTCCAAAATAAACAGATGTTAACTATGATACCAAGTGTACATACCAAGATGGTTTGAGGTCTCTCCTCTTAGCTTATCCATCACGCCATAACTATAAGAGTCGAAGGTTACTACGTGCTTTTTACCTCACTTAAGGTTAGTCCTTCTCTATATAGAGCTCCTGCCACAACTATTCATCTCTCACGCAAACCATCCTAGTCGAACTCGACATTCCTCAAGTACAAGCCCCAAAGGCCTAAACCAATATCAGACAAGCACCCAAGGAATATCTCCTCCGAATTTAGACGATCTACGTGAGATGATATAAGCAAATTCGATAGCTATTCTCAAATCCCTATTAACCAAAAATAAACTGGTCGGACCACTAATTGGATTTGAGACTCTAGTGGGATCTTTCTACTATACAAGTACTATGGTGCAGAGACTCAACTATGGAAGTGGATATGAACAAATGCGAAGCGCTAAAACCAACAGCAAAACTAGATTCTTCCAACAGAACTTTACTACCTTTCTCCTAGGTATGCTTGGTGGCGAAAGTAGGTACTTTCCCTTCTGGAAATCTTATTCCTCGTTCTCGCCCTTGTCCTTAATTATATGCCCTATCATACCCTAGTAAAGATACATCCTCTTGTCTTAGGTTTTATAATTCCTTCCTCCTTTGTGAGCTAAATATACATCCATGAATTACTCATCCTAGGGTTGCGCTCCTTTGCCAAACTCCTCATCCCCTTCCGTGTGTAGTCATGTTGACAAATATCTCGAAAGCTGCTTCCATCGTACGGAAAACCCTATAAGCTTGAAAGAAAACTGGCCGTAGGTGAAATAACTACGGTTATAGATGGAAGTCGGGCACTAGTTCGCCCTTCGATGAGGTTACCTCCCAGAAAGCCAGGAGCCCCAGAGACTCAAGAAAGAAGGAGACAAGAATTCAAACAGAGGAAGAGAAGATAGTGCGTATGGCTTTGGGGAATATGCCTTTAAAACAAATCTTTTCTTTTGAAAATGCTTCTTTTAAAACCGTTTTGAAAATAATTTTCAAATCCTTTATCTGATCTGGTAACCTTCAGCTCTGATACCACGTGTAACACCCCACATCCGTTAGTGTCACTCACAAAGGGAATGCACTGAGTTCTATGGAGCATTTAGGGTAAAAGATGCAGATAAATTATAAGACAGACAGAAATTAAACAGCAGAAAATAAAACTTTGCTTTATTGATAAAATAGTTTGTACAATGATTTCTTTACAATATCAAAGTATCATCTGTCTTACAAAATAAAGAAGCATAAAACAACATTTATATTCCCCAATTTTAGCAAGAGCCAGCCATAGAATCTGAAAAGAGAATCCAAGCAAACTTCGACAAATCTTCAATATGGGAAAGAGCGACAGTTCAACTTTACCTGAGCTATACTATTCCCTCCTTTACTACCTTGGGGGGGGGGGGACGGAAGAAAAGAAGACGAAAGAAAAACAGAGTCAGACATAAAGCCTAAGTAAGTTCAGTAACTTCTAGCATATGAACATGGAACAACAAAACGACATGAATTAACTGAATACAAGATAACACCATGATGATAGGGTTGGCAAGATTAACACAAGATATGCTGAGCTAAGATAAACTGGATATGCTCTAATACTTTCGCCGCTTCGCTATTTCCTTGTTATACTGGTTTCTATATCTCTGCACCGCCTAACTAGTGTCCCAACTAGTAACGATAACGTCATCCCAATCCCTGTAGTTTCCATTGCCTTCAGGCATACATTTATTATTTGTTACCTGGATCTAATCTAGGGTTTTCTATCAAGTGCTTTCTAGTTTACGATATCTGCTGAACGCTTCTCGGATTCAGGGTTTATGCCCCCTAGTCCAATCGATGCCCCCAAGTCTAGGACACACTACCTAGAGTGGTATATGTTTATATACTTCCCCACGCATGTATCGCGAATCGTTATCGCTTGTCTAGATGCACATGTCCTGTAATGTGCGACCCGAGTCCTGTGTCAGGGCAAATCAAGGAATACAGAACTCGGTTGGGAGCTTTCAGATATCTGCCGATGCAGATGATAAGGTCTGTTTTTGTTCCAGTGGCTATGGTCCCACTTGACTCCTCCCTCAACTAATGAAAGGCACACCTTGAAAAATGAGAACTATACGCCGGCCCCGGTGCCCTACTATCCTATGGCCATCCTCACTCATAACTAGATAGCAAGTATATGGTCTTTTGGAGTTCTCCGCCTTCCCGCTTCACGTATCTCGATTGACTTAAGATGGATGGTAGACGACGAGTTGCTATCACCGGGCTACCATTTTCTCGCCGAATCACGCCGGTCCATCCTAGTCTTTAGGTTGCCATATATTGCAACCAAGGCATACCCCTGGTTCTTCTACGCAGACCTTAACCTTTGTGAGCCCAGGAGGATCATCCGCAGCCTCACAGAGGGATACCAAGAGTACCCTCACGTCCCCTCGAAGCCTCGGGCTTCATAACCCAATTCATTGGAGCCTTCTTTTTACTCAGACGGACATTCGCTTCTTCCCGTGTTATACTAAGAATTACTACTTAGTTTTAATAACTAAGATTTACCACTTAGTTTCCAGAATCGTTGTTTTCTTAACTAAGGATTACTACTTAGTTCTTTTTCCCGTCAATTTGGATTGGTTAAGTGTTATTAGTCAATTCAAGCCAACTTAACCCTCTTCATTCATCCTGTTAATCTGGTTAAGTGTTATCAGTAATTCATGATGACTTAACCCTACCACAAAGCAAGTTATATTGGTTAAGTATTTCTTATTACTTAACCCTACCCATTCATCCTGTATTGGTTAAGTGTTCCTTGCCCGTCTGTTTTAACTGACATGTTATTATTAATGGTTAAGTATTATCCCTTCATGTTTTAGACTTAACCCTGTTCCTTTATCACAATCCGATGGTTAAGTGTTCAAGCTTACTTAACCCTACGGTCTAGCCCAGCTAACATATCAAATTGGCTAAGTGTATTTACTTACCTCAACCTCTAGTCTAGTTGACATGTTAATTTGGCTAAGTGTTTTCTTAGTTACTTAACCCCTACAAATCTGGTCTTGTTACCATAAGTTTGGTTAAGTGTCCCTATGGACTTAGCCCTCCCATTCTAGCTTGACTGTGTTAAGTTAGTTAAGTGTTCTTATGGACTTAACCCTCCCATTCTAGCTTAACTGTGTTAAGTGTCTGTATGAACCTATCCCCACCCACCGGTCTAGTTATCATGTTGAATTGGTTAAGTGTCTTAGTTAACTTAACCCTATCATTCTTGTTCTAGCTTTAACTAAATAAATTAAAGCCACGACCACTCACATTAGACAGATATTGTTGCGATTGCTGGATGTGTCGGTTGGTTCCGGGCAGGTTTACATCGCGACTCAGTCTAACCTCGGGCTAGGCATATTCGTGTTTTCTAAGTTCAAAGGGTTTTGATTAATTTTCAAATCAGGTTCTGAAAGCAGCCATCCCGTCCGTCGGATCAGTTAGGGATAGCCAGGGAGAGCAGGAAACTTGTATTTTCCAAACCCAAGCCTAGACGCTATCCTCTCTGTCACCCTAGAACTTTCTGGTGTGTTATTAAAAGAGACGTCGTTAATAAACCTTTAATTTGTCTAAATTTACATTTTCTAATTTAGGACAAATTCTATAAGTAAATTATTCCTAATTTACTTATTTCCCAATTACTCTTTTAATGTAAATTGTCTACATTTATTTCTATGGCCCATTTTCCCCTCTATATCATATTTATGCTTTTTGGTATGTAAACTATACCAAATTAAGTGTCACTAACCATGGTTTTTGCTAAACCTGACAAGTACTCCTAATTATGGCCAATTTCAAATTTATGCCAATATACTTCCATGCCAACTTAGCTAGTCCCATTTCTGATTTAACATTCTAATTATGGTTAATGTCATACTAGACTTATTATTCTAGTTCACAATTTATGTAAATGCTAGATTTACAAACCAATACTAGATTCAAATTACACATCCTATAATTCATGTCAAATTTATCAGATTTTCATTTCTATGAACATGCCATAATACATGTTCCCAATTTATGTCAATTTCCAAGTTTATAACTATGTTTTTAGTAAATTTCATATTTTGCCCAAATCGTATTCCCACTGTTCGAATAATCGTGATTCAATCTAGATTATAGATAAATCTAGATTTGTAGAAAATAGGGAATGAACCAAAGATACTATGCAAAAGATAGACATAATAACTGGCATAAAATGATAATTTACTAATTACAGACTTAACGAATTTCACTGAAGTTGATCTAAAACATCAAAGGCCTATAGGTCTGAAAATCTATTGACATAAAAAGGGTTGAATAACGACGTAGGCTCAAGAACATGGGTAGACCTAACTTAATAGGTAAATTCCCAAGGTCTAAAACCAAAGAAAACCAAGAATAGGCAGAATAGAGACGTAGGTTCAAGAACGTGGGTAGACCTAACTTAATAGGTAAATTCCCAAGGTCTAAAACCAAAGAAAACCAAGAATAGACAGAATAGAAAATCAGGTTTATACCCAATTTCACAGCCACAAAACTTAAACAACACTTTCCTAGTCATGAATCATAGGTGTTTAGTCACAGTTGTCCTCGTTATGCCATAGGCAATAGTTTATGTTTTCTAATCAAAGGCATAGGCTTGTGTTCATAGTCTAGGAAATAGTTCTCATAGTCACAGTCACAGTCATAGGCAATGTTCATAGTCATAGGCAATGTTCATGGTCATAGGCAATGTTCATAGTCATAGGAAATGTTCATAGTCATAGGCAATGTTGATAGTCATAGGCAATGTTCATAGTCATAGGCAAGGCCTAATTGGTCATTGAATCAGAACAGTTCTTAATTAGGTCCAAAGATGTAGGCACAGATTCGAATAGAAAGATTTGGCATATTCTTTTATTCCTTTAATTCATGTCACGAACAGAGAAAGCGTTCAAATCTAAAAATAACTGACTTACAGAGATTAGATTAGAATAGAAAGATGGCGATGCTATGATTCGTGCGACGTTGCTCGAAATCGTTTGAGTTAGCCTTTGATTCTCATTCTGAAGCCTTAATCTTGATTCGAACCTCCTCTTGACAACTTGAGCAGCACTTCCTCGTCTTGATTTATTTTATATATTACTTATTTATATATTTTCTCAGAGGCAACATAAGGATAGAAAAGAATTGTGAATAGAGAAGAAGACTAGGGCTGTTTATATAGTGTAGAAGTCAACGAATCTGGTCAGAAGGGCGTCCGGATACAGAGAAACGAATCAGGTTCAGAAAGCTGGAAAAAGAGGGGGGGGGGGTGGGGGGTGTCGACCCCCAGGTCGACTACCTAGTCGACCTGGGTGCCTTGGGCAGGAAAATTCCCGCCCAGCCCAATCTGGGTCTGTTTTGAATTTCGAACTCGTTTTTCTGAACTGTTTTGAAATTTGAACTTCGCTGAATCTTCCGGAGGCCATATCTTCCTCATACGGACTCCGATTTACGCAAACTCGGACTCGTTTTCATGCAGAATTCTGAGACGAACGCAATGGCGCAGCCCGTTTCCCTTGATTTTCTTCTGCCTTGATTGGTGAATCCTAGTGTTACAGAATTATGGGGTGTTACAATTTCAGTTTTTTATCAAAACAGAATATTCCATATATTTGACAATTTTATGCAGTGTATGTATATGTTAAAGATTATATTTTTAACATTCCAATATTTTCCATTTCATGACAATTTATTTATCGCATATATAAGCTAAAAATAATATTTTTAGCAAACAAATATCTTTCACATCGCATATACATATTTTATACATCGCATATAAATTTTCCATATCGTGTGTGTGTATATATATATATTCCATATCGCATATATATTTTCCATATCATATATATATTATTCTCATCTCATATATATTTTTTATCTCATATACATATTTTTATTTTCCATTTCACATCACACACATATATATATATTTTCCATTTCACATCGTATATATATTATTTTCACATCGTATATATATTATTTTCACTTCGTATATATATTATTTTCACTTCGTATATATATTATTTTCACTTCGTATATATATTATTATTTTTTCCATTCCAATCACAACCACACACAACACATTCAAATAAATCGTCAATGGTCTGTGGATGTATGCGAGGTGAGTTAACAGGCAGTCAACACAAATTCAGTTATAAAAATAAATAACTGTACAAAAGAATTTAGTGAGAGAGTTCTCACTTTGATTGGTTTCGCTCCGTAGGTTTTTTTTCGAAGATTTCTGTTCTGATTTGAATTTGCCTCAAATTCAAATTTGCTCCTTTTCTGATCTAGTCAGTTTCATGTTGTAACTCTCGTTGAGACGATTCCAACGAACTCAGTTTCGATGAATTCTGATGCCATACGAAGAAGATATGAGGGTTTATACGTTAATCACATTAATTAAATAATTAATAAAATAATCATCACTAATTACATTTTAGAGAAAATCCCACTCCATAATTAATTTTCCTCTCCATCGTCTTCTGTCTGAAACCCGTTGAACCCATTTTCTTTGAACCCTAATCCCCCTGCGCACCACCGCCGTAGACACCCAACCGCCGATCAGAACCCACCACCGCCACCGCCTACGAGTGCCCCCCCATCCGCCAGAAGCCAGTCGAGTTCGGCCCTCCCTAGGCCGTGTAAAATGTGGCTGAACAGCTCGACTTTGAACGTAGAAATCACACAAAATACTTCTTCAGCATTGATCAACTCTATACGATTTTAGAGAGCTCAAGAAGGGCTTTGATTTTTGTTTTAAAGCCTTAATTCCATTCAAAATTTATTTGGAGAAAATAAAGGATAAAATTTGAAGAATATCGATTATCCATTTTTCTTGTGGCTGCAGCAAACGATGAATGAGAATTAAATTAGGGTTTGGCCAATTTTTCTAGGGTTTCATAATAATTTTTATTATTATTTTATTCTTTTAATTCATTTTAAAACTCAACATCGTCATGAACTCCAAATCAAACCCAACAAATGTCGCCCCTAGACAAATACCCTCATTCCGAACACAATGGGATATGTTTCGTAACTCAATTCGGCTGTTACGATCAGTTTCCATTAAATTTAAAATATAAATCAGTATATATTTAATTTGAATGCACATTTTAATTTATCGGGGCCACATATGGTCTCTAAAAATTGGAGAAAAATTAATCTGGCCATTTTTTGATGATACAGTCTTAACAAAACAAATTTCGTCAAATTTGAAGACCGTTTGAAAAATGGTCATTTTCTGGTCGATCCAATTCAAATTAAATTGACAAAACACATTTTCTTCTGCCACACTCGCATATTGATTTCAAAAATTATGAATTTTGGAATCTAGAAATAATTTGATATCCCGGATCCAACAAAAGTGGTTTCGTCGAAAATGGAGGTCGTTTGCAAAATGGCTATTTTTAAGGGTTTTATATATATCTATATATATTAAAAAATACATATAAATTCCACAGCGACTTTTCTGAATTTTGAACTGGATGTAACTTTCAATTTATAAAGTGAAATCTCAGTTTCTTACATCCGTTAGAAAGATATGATTAAATAGATTCAAATATTTCTTGTTTCGTCCAATTATGACATATACTGAATTTTGTATATTCATTTGAAAATTGAAATCGAATTTTCAAACTACCGCGCCATTTCAGGCTCGTTATATAATTAAAATAAATTTCTTTGTTCTAACTTCGTCGAAAATAAATTTTTAGCCGTTATTATTTAAAATAAACCATTTTAAATATTCAAAATCCATTAAAATTGCCAAAATAAAAATTTTAAATTGGTTCTGATTTTCCGAGTTGTTACAGCTATACATCCGATTAGCATAATATATAGAAATGTAATTGCCAGGTTGACAGACCCAACCAGTTGTGTAGTGTTTAGGACATTGGTTGTCCTATAAGTAGTCTACCATAGAGTCATAATACATAGAGCATACATACAATACAACCAAAATACCAGTAGTTAGAAGAAACTGTTGTACAACATATAACATGAGTCTGATAAACAAACACAGTACGGTCAAGCAAAGCATCATCAACATCAGTATTAATCCACGATAAGTTGTATTGCTTCCCTGAGTGCCAGGCGAAGGCGGCGCAAGGAGAGTGTGTCTGAAGCGTGCATGCCTGGAAGCTCCAGTATATAATTAAACAGATAAACGATGTAACTGCAGGCACCAAAGAAGTGTTTTTTCTGCTTGTTAAAGGTGTATGCATTACGCTCAATCCAAATACACCAATTGAAGATCAACACAAAGGCATCTATCAAACGGCCTGGTGGTTTATGTTGACAATACTCGAAGAAAGAAGTAACATTGGGGATACAACCTAGCAGAAAGGAGCTAGTTGCAGCCTAGACCCTAAAGGAGAAATCACGGTCGAAGAAGAGATGATCGATGGTTTCTTCATGCATGCTACAGAATGTGCATCAGGAGTCTGACGAAATGCGCAATTTCCAATGTTTGTTTTTAGTGTTAATTCGATTGCGAATGAGGCACCATTAGAAGAAGATCGAGCGAGGTGGCAATCGGTATTTCCCGAGGCGTGGAAAGGTAAAGCAACGCCCTGGGTTGGAAAGAAAACTGTAGTAAGAAGAGACAGTCAATCCTTTGTTTAGGCCTAAAACCCACACATATATATCAGACCCAAATGGTTGGTTAGTTAAAGACGCCATACTATAAATTTGTTGAACATCCGCAAGGGTATTAAGGCCGAAGAGGCCAGAGGGTAAAAGGAAAAATGGGCCTGAGCCCATAATGCTTGAAACCGAGGAATAAGGCCTAGTAGATGAGGAAAACAAATTTGGGTACAATTGAGATAGAGGTAGATGATTACACCAAAAATCGAGCCAAAAGAGGCATTCATTACCACTACCCAGTTTCACATGAAAGAGGCATCTGATCCTGGGAAGAATGGATATGACTCCCACCCAAAAAGGGGATGGTCGGGATGCTGGAGGGCAATAAAGAACAAGATTTGGATTCGAAGCATAGAGACAAATTAGAATCCACCTTCCAAATGAAGGAGCCAGGGGTAAGAAGACGCCATAACCACTAAGCTAACAGAGCTTGATTGAAGAGTGCGAGGTTTGAAATGCCTAATCCCCCATGTACACAAGGTAGGCAAACTGTTTGCCAGTTAATTAAGCGCTTAACCTTACCTCCATTCCAAAGAAATGAGCTTCAGATGGCGTCAATTCTGGTGATAACCCAGGTTGGGAGTTTATGAAAGGACATCCAGTAAGCGGGGATTGTAGAGAGAACAGATTGGACAAGGGTGAGGCGACCATCCGATGATAGGGAGTTGGCTTTCCAGGATGACAATCTGTGTTCAATTTTGGATATCAGGGGATACCAATCTGACATGAAGAGCTTGGTTGGACGAAGGGGGACCCCGAGGTAGGTAATTGTTTATGAAAGGACATCTGGTAAGCTGATTAAAATTGTTGACATATTCTTTTATTGTCATGTTTCTTGTAGGCCCGTCAACGGATGCAATCAGATACGGATAGTGTTGTATCTGAAAATAAAAATCTGTTTCTGAATCCGTATACAATATCCGCAGATATCAGTTAAGGAATATTTGTATCTGTATCCGTGAATATCCGAAAATATCTGTATCCGGTTCAACAAATACGGATATTTTCGGATATCCAAAAATATCCATATCTGAATTTCAAATTGCATATCCAAGAATACATAACTCATAATTTTCAGCAAATACAACATATAATTGTAGCAAATTCATCATAACAACGAACACATAAAATGCTGCAAGTACAACATAAAAACTAAAAAGAAAATACATCATATATATAATCAGCCATATCCTAAAACAACATAAATCATAAACGCAAATACATCATACATGTCATGAAATGTAGAAAATACCAAAAATCATCTAAATAGCACACATAAAATTTAATATATTGCATTCATTTTTCGTTTTTCCATTGCGGCTTCAAAAGTTCACTAACCTGCAAATTGTAATAGACTATCAATTAGTGAAAAAATACATTGCTATCAAAGTTTCAAAAAAACATTGCACATTATCAATGAGTTGGTAAATCTCAATTTGCAATTGATTTGGTTAATCTCAGTTTGTAACTGAGTTGCAATCTTTGCGTTTGCTACTAACTGCAAACTGAGACTCAGCTTGCAACTAGTTGTAAACGCAGAGTTTGCAACTCAGTTGGAAACTGAATCCGTAAACAGTTTGCAACTCAGCTGCAAACAATTTGCAGCTGAATAGGCTGACCAAGTTCTAATACTAGTTACAAATAAGAAATTCACCTTAGTATATAGTATTTTGATCGTTATTATCTGTTTGGTGTTCCATGTGAACAAACATTCCAGATCTGCTGAAATATCCAATGTCAATTTGACCAACATGGAAAAGCAAATCTAAATAAGGACTGAGCTGAAAGCAAACTTCATATTTAGTTCAATCATTATTAATCCCCAATTTACTTAACAGTAATGCAAGTACTCAAAGAACGAAATCAAAAATGACCAGAACATATATGTTCTCAACAATAACTACATCATAGGTGAAAGCCAACTTTAATGAATGACAAGAATATACACCTAAGTAAGCTTTGTCACTAATGTTAGTAAATAATCTAGTAATTTTCACATGCGGTCTTTGGATATTGTACTTGTCAAACATTATACAAAAATTGGTGTGAATATACAAGAATGGTCACCTTATCGTTTCCACTAAACAATATAAAGCAGTTCATGTAAGAAATCTGTTAGGGATTGCGGAATAGATCGTTAAGGCAAAACAAACACTAGAGGGGGGGTGAATAGTGTTTTTGAGAATTTAAACAAAATATAAACTTATATGAACTACTATATGAATCAAACACTAAAGAAACAAACAAAGACACAGAATCAAACACAAATGCAAAGATAAACAAAAAGTAAAGGACTGAAAAGGAAAGAACACACCGGATTTTATATTGGCTCGGAATTGCTACTACGTCCAGTCCCACACAACGCTGGATTGCGTAGAGTTTTATTACTATATCAATATCCAATTACAATTCTCCTTGATTTCACGGCTACAAGGGATACCAGCGATTCCACACACACACTTGATCAAGTATACCTTCCTTGATTTCACGGCTACAAGGGATACCACCGATTACCCGTCCTTGATCTCACGGCTACAAGGGATACCACCGATTCCTTTAGTCAACCCAAACAATTACAAACATCCCTATAACTCTTCAATAACACTTGATTCAGAGAGTAATGAGTAGAGAGTGTAGAAAGAAGAAGATTAGTGAAAACAGATTCGAATTCGGCAGAGAATAGGTGTAGAAATCATAAAAATGATAAAGAATAATGGTGTTAGGAAAGGGAACGAAAGTGGAGAAGAAGTGATTAAAAATTCGAAATCAACTCCTTTTTATAATGTATGAAAGGTTACAACGTCTCAGGATCGTCACAAATAGTGAAAAGGTGCTTCCTTTCAAATTTTAAAAAAATGACAGTTATATGTCGACATGTATATATATATATGTCGACATATATATATATATATATATATATATACACACACACACACACACACACATATGTATAAATTTGAATATTTTTAAAGTGTTTTGATATATATATATATATAATTCTGGAAATTCTAGAATTAAAATATAGTGTTATAAATAAATATTATAAAGTAGAAAATCATCTGAAAACATAAATATGAACTATATGAACATATTTATAAAATTATAGAGTTTGAAACTATATAAATATAAAGTATATAAAATATAAATATATAAAACTTATAAAGTGTAAATCAATAAAACTTAAATTAAAATCAAATAAAAATAGAAAGTAAAATAGAGAAGAAAGAGACTGAGATAGAATTTGAGAACAGAATATGAAAATTAGAATTTGAAATTATTTTGAATTTGGACCCGGAGTGCTATTCAGAGTCTTACATGATTTAGACTATAACTATATTTATCTTGAACTCTTGAAATCTGGAATACTCATGAGTCTTGAAATATCTCCGAATTTTGAATCTCTAACATCTTTAAAATGTACAGTCTTCAGTAATAGTTCTTGTATATAAATCCTGCGTATGTGTGTGTATACATCACTACAACAAAAACACAATATTACAACTGTAATTTTACAACGGTCAAAAAATGATAGTTGTAATAGAGGTTTTTTACAACTATCATTTGCCAAAAGTTATAATAAATATATTTTTAACAACTTGTTTATTTTGCCAGTTGTAACAGATGTCTATTACAACATTTCTTTTATGGCAGTTGTAATAGATACTTGAATTAATTTTAATAACTAATATCCAGTAATTAATTTATGATAATTAATGATTAAATTAGAAAGTTGTTTAAACTTATTTTTAGCAGTTCTTTTCTCTATTTGTTGTAATAAGACCTATTAAATATTAATAACAACTACTATTTAATAATTTGTATTATTAACATCTAAGAATAATTAATATTTAATAATAACTTTACAAATTAATACAAACTATTATTAATTGCTATTAGATAATTAATGTTTAATAAGTAATAAATAGTAGTTATTTTTAATAATTACTGTTAAATATTTAATAGTAAACAATTTGTAATATATACATAATAATTAGCTTTTAATAGTGAAAATTCAATTATAACTAAGAAGTAATAATTAATAATAACTATTATTAATAAGTAATATTTAATACTTTATATTTTGGTAAATACTAATTCTCAAGAAATTCATATTATATTTAGTGTGATGCAAAGGGTCTCGGGGTTTGTGCTAGGGGCACCGGCCAACCGCTGACACGAGGCTGTTCCGGCGGTTGTTGATTGCCGAATGCAACACCCCACCTCCGTTAGGGTCACTCTTAAAGGGAATGCCCTAATTTTGGTGGAGGTTTATAAGTATAAGTCACAGATATACAAGACAGATATAAGGACACATATTTGTAAACAGCGGAAAAACAACTTTTATTTCATAAGAGCAAATACGTGCTACAACAATATCACCATAATTGTCTTACATCTTTTCCAAAAACATAACATAACACTTTCATAATCTGTCTTGATTACATTATTTAAAGAAGCATAAATAAAACATAGATAAACTGCAAAAGCCCCATAGTGGATTGTCCAAAGCCATAGTTCAAAACGAAAAAGTCCAAGCAATACATTTCTCTTCTTCAAGCTGGATGTTAAGGCTGGTCAAGCTGCTGTGTTCCCTCCCTGTGGACCTGGGGGGGGGGGGAAACGGAAGAAAAGAAGATGAAAGAAAAGTAGAGTCAGACATAAAGACTGAGTAAGTCTAGTACTATTCTGTCTATGAATAAAGAACTGGGCATGATAAGTATAAACAAGAAGTGGGAAAGCACTATAAACTTGGTTAAGTTGTCTAGGGTCGAATATACTATCGTACCCCATGTAAATCTCTGAACCCATATAAACTAGTTCCCAACTGGCACCCCATAATCAGGGTGATGTGATCCATTCTATGATGATCGGCTCCTACTCGCATAGTTACATGTGTCTTACGGCCCCCGATGTTGTAGTTACCTATGCTGGTCCCACCATGGGGTGTATCAAGTCCTATGGTGGCGGCCCGACACAATCCTAGAATGCACAGGTATGCTACTGGTGTCCAGTGCCTTATTTTTCTGCGCCGGAGTGTGTGCACGCCCGCACCCCATTAGAACCTACACTGCTACACCACCACCGTCGATTTGACCTCTTACAATCAGCCCAGTAATCGTGCCCCACCCTGCCTAGTTTCAGGGTATCCTGATACACCTTCTAGGGTTACTGCTGAAAAGGGTCCCCCGTTACTAGGTTTTCTATCTCTAGCCAACATGCTAAGTTGGTTAAGTGTTTTCTAACCTAACCCCCACCAGTTCGTTTAGTTTAGCATGTTCCATTTTGATTAAGTCTTTAGTTCACTTAATCCTAACAATCCTGACTCAGCCTTAATTGTCTTATTAAAGCCTTGACCTCTCACATTAGACAGGTATTGTTGTGGCTGTCTGTTGCCGGTTGGTTCCGGGCAGTCTTACGCCACAACTCAGTCTAACCTCGGGTCCTTATTGGGCTCCATGTTTAACCTCCCACATTGGATAGGTATTGTTGTGACTACTGGACAGCCGGGCGGTTCCGGGCAGGTTTACATCACAACTCAATCCAACCTCGGGTTAAACACATCGTATGTTCTACATTTACATATTTTGTCTTTCTTCTTTATTTTCTTATATGTAAATATTTGCAGCCCATTATTAAGTTAATGGTGTAAAGGTTACACCAATCATGGGCCCAACCCATACTTGAATTTGGGCCCTTCTACTTCATATTTTCATTTATTAATTAATTTAACCCAACGTTATTTTCCCCCGTTTAACACGTTCGTTTATTATATATATGTTGGGCTTAGCCTTTTTAAGCCCAACTTAGCCATGAGGAAAAGGGGAGGCTTAAAGCGTGATTACATACACAAGAAGGGGAATGTGAACGCATGAACTTGCAACATAACGTTGGAACTACAAAATAGAAACTTGTGTACTTGCATAGTAGTAATGTATACTTTGGTCATAAAGCATAAGTGACATGAATCAAAGCATGTAAACTTGTAGTTGAGATAAGAATCTAAATTGGATATCATTATTGACACAAAGTCTTAACTACAACATAAACCTATGTTTTTATTTAGGCATAATGTCAAACATAAGCAAATCATGTCCATAAGATTACTACATGTTTACAAAGGTGCTTACTTTTGTTACTAACACAAAAGTATAGTTCAACTTAATCATGATTTTAAATCTATTCACATGGCATAAATATTTCTAACATGAAATCATGATTTTTACTTTAGTCATGCAAACTTGCAAAAGGGATTTTTGAATCTAACCTAGCTATATGTACCACATATGTCATCATACAATTCTTGTTAACACTATAGACCTAACATGGATTTCAATTATGCAAAATATCAATCATAGCCTAGTCATATTCATAAGTTTGCAAATAGGTTTTCTAGTACAAAAGCATGGCTTAATACATAGATCATGATGCCAAATTTTCAACATAATTTCATATGGACTATGATAACCCAAATTTGCTCCAATTACTCACAAAAATGATTTTTGTATAAAAATACACATTATGATGGCATAGTAGCAAAACCCCAAACTTGCATGAATTTCAATTAATCAACTACATGCATGTAGCTTCAACATGGATTACATAATTTGCGAATATTCCAAACGTATACTTGCATAAAACTACCGCATGTAGTTTTTCATAATTGAATAACATAATTCGAGAATATCCAAACGTATACAATATTCCAAATCGATAAGAATCATAGTAACGCACAAATATGAATTACTTTATCGCCACAAATCAAGTATACAAACCAACACAGTTATTTGTTCATACCAAAATAATACTCTACTTACAATTGTATGGCGAATTCTCCAATTTAGTGATTTGGAGATGCGATTCCTTATTGATTTGATTTGTTTAGGTTGCTTTATGCTTTAGAATTTGCCTCCTAATCCTCTCTCCAATTGGTGGCTACTCTTAGTCGTTCCTCAGCAACATGACGGCTTTGTTCTTATTTTTGAATGAATAGATTAGGGTGAGTCTAGGGTCATTTTTATAGGGTTTATGAACTGATTAGGACCATTGATGTTGCTTGGATTGATCGTAGCCTTTCATTCGAAAGAGAGACCAATTAGAGCCTGCCACCTAGCCCTAATGACAAAGCAGACTACAGAAAATCGACCAACATAGAATAGGCCAGCCAGGTTGGGCTGGGTTCGACCTGGCTCTGGACCAGGTCGACAACCCTGTCGACCTGGCTAGACCAGGTCGACAGCCCAGTCGACCTGGGTGCATCAGGCGGGATTTTTCCCGCCCTGGCCAATTGGGCCCGGTTATTAATTTTTAAACTGTTTTATTCTGTTCGAATTTTAAACTTAATTCAGAAACTTCCAAAGGCCATATCTTCTTCATACGGACTCCGTTTTTCGAAAACTCGGACTCTATTTCGCATATTTTTCCGAGACGAACGCAATGGCGTATCCCGTTTCCCTTAGTTCTTTGATTTCAAATTAATTATACTTTAATTTGTTAATTTCACAGTTATAGAATACACGGGGTGTTACACCGAACGTGGCAAAAAAATAAAAATAAAAATTGGTCGGCGGTCGATGTGGTACCGCGAAGCACAAATCGCGGTGCCTTTAGCATCAGACTATATTTAATATAAAATTTAACTTACTAATTCTAACTTATAAATTTTAATTCTTTAAATTTTGGTGAAATTTTAATTGTGACCTATGGAAAACTGGCGAGCATGATAATGGAAAAAGAAATAAAGGCGGTAAAACTGAAAATTTGGCTCCAAAGGGAATTCGCGTCTTATATTTGTAGCGCCTTCTGTGGGACCTATCGAAAATAATTCCAAATTAATTCGCATCTATTATTTTCCCTATGTCAAAATGGATCCCCAATTGCTCCTCAGCCAAGGCGATACTCCGACCTCTCCAAAGTAATTTGCTTCTTGTTCTTATTTGTTTGCCAAAAAATCGATCCCCAATTCATGCCTCGGTGAATTCCAGTGTTGTCGTAGAGCTTTTTAGTCATGGGGTCAGAGGAAATTTCGGAGTTGAGCCGTTCCTCGGTTCTTCACTGCGCTTTGAAGCGCTTTTTAATGGCAACAGATCCCGCCTTAGATCTCCACAACCAACCCGTTCCAAACAATCTAAGAAGACCCGATCCCAATTCTGTACTACTGAACAAATACGAGCTGGCCAATTATACAAGCTCAGGTTTGTTTTTCAAATTTATATGTACTACACATTTCCTCCCGATTCGTATTTCCCAAATTTTTGTATGTTGATGTTTGATGCAACATCAATTTTTATCCTTGGAAAAATACATAATAAGTTTAGTTTTTTATAAGTCGGAGTGATATAATTTTTTTTAAGCCTTCATGTAAATTTGAAAGATGTGTTACCTCTTTATTTCGAATAATTTGGTTGTTATTTAGTATATTTGGAACTTGTTTCTTAGAAGCAATACGAAAATAAGTGGATTTCTCAAACGATGCTTTGTTTTGCTGTATCTATTTACCAGAATAAGGGAAATAGAAAACATGCATTACAAATTCATATGTTTGAGTGGGTGATCTATTGTAAGATAATAACTTCTATAATTGGCCAGGTTGACTATATTACCCTCCATTATATTTAAAAAAAAAAACTCTCCATTATATTTAAGAAAGTTCATCATAATTTCTTAATGCTATTTTTCTTAGTTTTATGTATTGTTATGAACATTAATTTTGTGCATCTGCCTATATCTGGTCCCATGGTTAAGAGTTAAAAACATAAGTAGAGATCAACAATTAACAATATAACTATCGAAAGCATGACTGCGATATCCAGGTTTTACCCTCTAAAGCGACTTTATCAGCCTAAGAATTTAAAATCTTCAGTTTTGTTGATATGTCAATTCTGGAATTAGTACCATTTGACCCAATGTATGGTTTGAAAACATTGTTTGGCTATCTAAATTATTCTCATTCAATAGGATAGGAATGACTGCCACAAATAATTTTGCTACATATGGGAACATGAGAGCCATAAGGTTGATAAGACAATCTTGTTATTCTAAAGAATAAGGTTTTAAAGATAGCCAACAATATTTTCAACCGCAATAATAATATACTAGTAGCTAACTATTATGTTATTCAACAAGAATTCTAATGCAATGCATGAAAAGGTAAGACTAATGCAAATCATTGATACTAGCCAAAGCAATATATCCATGCAGCGCATGGAAAGGTAAGGATAATGCACATCATTGATACTAGCCAAAGCAATATTAGTAATGAATTTCTAGAGTCCTCAAGTCTATTATCCTAATTTTTTTAACCTGGTTGGCGCTTCTATTCGTTCCAGTTGACATAATATATGATTTATCAACAATGTTTGGCAAACCAATCCATTATTTTATAGTAAGCGGAGCGTGATTGCTACTAATAATCTTGTGCACATAAAAGATGAGACCAATGCACAAAGTAATGAAATTTGGGACTGATATTTTCTTATTTACTAATTATCTCCATTCTTGCATGGTAAGTTTAATACAAGACTGTAACTTGTTTGTGGTATTTTCTTAATATGTATTCTTTGATGCCAAGGCTGAAATTGCCTTCCATGACTGAAATCAAACTGTTTTCCATCGTTGTAATAAACTTTATCACATGACTTGTCTAAAGTTCATATGCTAAAAACAGAAGCTATGGTTTTTCTTGCATTTCTAAGCAACAATAGGTAATATCACCACTTTTACTACCTCTTGATACCTGTATTGAGAGCTACATAATTGTATATTGAAGCTACTTCTTCATGTAAGCAGGGTTTAAATTCCATATTTAAATGAATACACAATTCGGTTACTATCTACTTTACTTAAATCTAAGATAACCGTGGAAACCTTGATGATACTTCAAAAGCTCGCTTGTCGTCTGAATTCAAAGTCCATCGTTGTAACGTCTGGTTTACCTAGTGCCATTTCAAATTTTCTTGGCAGTGATAACTATGATATTCTACAATTTGTTACAGAAATCATTCTTAGTCTCTCAAAGCATACGGAGCTAAAACCTCATGTCATATCAAGCGGTTGCATACAGAAAGTTGTTCCTCTTTTGGCAAACCAAGGACTATCAACGTTTTGTCTACAAATCTTACTCAACCTTATCGATTCTAAAGAAGCTTGCATCTTGATTACTGAAACCAATGAATGCATTGCTTTAATATCCGAATAACTTGAAATTGGAAGCCGTGAAGATAAAGAGTACAGTGTAGCAATTCATCATAGTGTTTGTTCTCAGAGTTTGTAGTATTGTTTACTGGTGATGAAAGAAGGCGTGATTCCTTTTCTTGTTGATATTTCAATTAATGGTACTTCCAAGTCAAAGGAGCACTCCATAAAATTGCTTCATCCTTTCAAAGATATTCGCCTTAGTGGCAAAAAAAATCATGTCTGTGATTTGTTGGAGTACACTTTTAATTAAGAATGTTATGGTAACGGTTGTAATTTTATACATTTTTATGTGGTATATGATTTATAATTTGTAATCTGGATATAAAGTTGTGACTTTTATCAATGAATGGATCATGATGCCTCTAAACTTACATCTATTTCTAATGTTATTTATCTATTTGTTATTGTACATATAAAATATATATAGATTCTTATGAATATAGTTTGTGGATATATTACAAATGTAAAATAAAAGTTGTAATAAAATATATCACAACGGTTATAAATAGTTGTAAAAATTACAACAACAATGGTGCATAACTGTTGTAATAAAGTTTCTTACAACGGTGGAAAAAAGTTGTAAAATATACATATTACAACGGTGTTGCCACGGTGCAAAAAAAGTTATAAAAGATTTTAATTTATTACAACTTCTTAATACACGATAGTTAGCCCACCGTTGTAAAATGTATATTACAACGGTGTTCCACCAATGTAATATAGTCATTTTGTTGTAGTGATATATTCTAGATAGAGGTGTTAGTATATATTTTATAATCAATTAATATTGAAATAAGGTTGTTGTCATCAAAACTCCATTCTCCAACATTCTCCCCCCTTTTGATGACGACAAACTTAGTTTATAAAATATCATACCTGTATATACATGTTGATGATGATCCTTCAAATACTCACCTTGTTTATATGAATCCTATAAACAATGTCTATATTTTATAATTTCTCCCCCTTTGGCATTATCAAAAAGAAATTCTAAAACTACTCCCCCTAAATCGTGTAACTCTCTAACTAAAAACTCTAAGTAATTAAGTAGAATACTCCCCCTAAGTAAAGTACTTCATTTAATAATTCTTAGACTCCCTTTAAATTTTATGTCCGTACTACTTTATGCTAAGATGTATGATTAAGTACTTAATATAAACAAAAACAATTATTATATTAAACTTGAATTTGTACAAGCGATGGTAATGAATTTTTACAAGCACGATACATCGTAAGAATGGAAACCGAAGAAAACCTTAAATGCTATTTATCCTTGACAATGTGAGATTTGTGAATTGGACAATTTGGATAATGGAGACAAAAATCCCCATTCTGTTTAATCACATTCCCATTTTGGTCGAATAAGACCTCTCCTACGCACACAACCTTATCGTCTTCTTCCGTAATCGTTTGTTAAGTCTCTTGAGGTTCTTCTTCCTCTTTTTGTTCTTCCTCTGGTTCTTCTTCCTCTTCCATAGCTTGATTATCATCGTCGATGATAATTGGATTAGCCTGATTATCCATTATAAATTTAAGAAGACTCCTTATTACTTTCCCTTGCCTATTTTGCTCTTGGCTCATCCTAATCTGTAGTACTTGTATTTTAGCCATCATTTGCAGAACATACTCCGTTTTTCTTCAATTTTGATGACCCGAGATAGCGTAGATCTTTGAAAAGGACCCTCAGATGGTCCAGCGGACGAATCGGGACTGATTTGGGTGTTTAAATTAGTGGAGGCCATTGTTTATTTTAGTTTAGAATTTTTACAGAGAAGAGAAATGAAAATGAAGAAGATAAGTTGAAGTAGAAGGTTTAAATAAACGATATAACTAACCTTTGGTGGGAATTGAATTTAAAATTCTGGTAGTTATATGTCGACATATGCATAAATGTATGTCGAGATACTTATGTTTTAAGTTTTATTTTTCTAAATTTTTATGTTAATTTAATATATAATAGTATATTTAACTATTTTAACTCACTTAATGAACATATGCCTAATTCTCTTCTAGATTTAGTAAATGTTGCTTCATTTAGTGGTTTTGTTAATATATCTGCTATTTGTTTATCTGTTTCTATAAATTCGAGTGAAATTTTCTCCTTACTTTATCTCTTAGAAAATGATGTCGTATATCGATATGTTTAGTTCTTGAATGATGAGTTGGATTTTTAGAAATATTTATAGCACTCGTATTATCGCAGTATATCGGTGATTTATTTATTTTTAATCCAAAATCATTTAGAGTTTGTTGCATATATATATATATTACTTGTGAACAAGCCAAAGTAGCAGAGATATATTCAGCTTCAGTTGTTGACACAGATATAGTATTTTTCTTTTTATTAAACCACAAGACTAGTGAATGTCCTAAGAAGTGACGTGATCCAATAGTACTTTTACGATCAGATATACATACTGCGTAGTCCGCATCATAGTAAGAAACTAAATCGAATGAATCATCCTTAGGATAAAATAATCCAAAGTCTAATGTATGCTTTACATACCTTAGAATATGTTTTACGACTTTTAAATGTATTTCTTTATGTTGCGATTGATATCTTGCACAGAGACATACACTATGCATTATATCTGGTCTACTAGAAGTTATATATAATAATAATGCTATCGTTCCTCTATATAGTTTTTGATCCTCATCTTTAGATGTATCATCTTTACTTAATGCTATATTAGTTGTCATAGGTGTTGGTCTCCCATTTTTTGTTGTTAAATTCTATTTATTAATTAGATCTCTTGCGTATTTTTCTTTATTAATAAATATTCCATTCTTTAATTGACGAATTTGTAATCCTAAAAAGAATGATAGTTCTCCCATATGACTCGTTTCCAATTCTTGGGTCATAATGTTTGAAAATTCTTTATTCATCTTATCGTTTGTTGATCCGAAAATTAAATCGTCAACATATATTTGTACTAATTGAATATCCTTTTTATTTTTCTTAATGAACAAAGTATTATCTAATTTTCTCAAAATTTGATAAAAAATTTCTTAATCTATCATATCAAGCCCTAGGATCTTGTTTTAATCCATATAACGCTTTCTTTAACTTATATACATGATCTGGTAATTTTTCGTCTTCAAGTAGAGGTGGTTGCTCTACATATACATCTTCTTTAACAAATCCATTTAGAAAAGCACTTTTGACATCCATTTGATATAATTTGAAATTATTATGGTTTGCAAAGGCTAGTAAAATCCTAATAGCTTCTAGTCTTGCTACGGGTGCAATTTCATCATAATTTATTCCTTCTTCTTGAGTATAACCTTGTGCTACTTGTCATGCCTTATTTCTTACAACCTCACCATGTTCATTCATTTTATTTTTATACACCCATTTGGTTCCTATTATAGTCTTATCCTCTAGTCTAGGAACAAGTTCCCATACATCATTCCTAGTAAATTGATTCAGTTCTTCTTGCATAGCTATTACCCATGAATCATCGGAAGTTGCTTCCTTTGGAATTTTAGGTTCAATAGTTGAAATAAATGCAATATTACTCATATTATTTAATTGATTACGAGTTCTCACGACATATTCGATATCTCCTAAGATATTTTCTACAAGACGGTCTCTAAGTAATCTAATTCTTTTATTTGGTTGATTATCTTCATGATTTATTTCATTAATTTCATTTTCACATTCATCTTCATTGTCTTGAGTTATACTCTTATAGTTTTCGTCGAAAGATACATTTAAAGTTTCTTCTATGGTATTGGTTCGAGTATTGAAAACTCTATATGCTTTACTTCTTTATGAATATCCAATAAATATTCCTTTATCAGATTTCAAGTCAAATTTATCTAGATTGTCTTTAGTATTAAGCATAAAACATTTACTGTTAACCGACCTTTTGGTTCGGTTCCCAAAAGTACGCAAGACATGCTCGACTCAAAATATTTCATGATATTACAACCCAGAGGCATTGCTAATATCATCCGGGGTCTAGTACCAGAAGACTCGAGTCTGGCCACTAGCAGAATGTCGCATCCCTCGAACGCGACCTCCATTAGTATCCGTCCGCAGCCAAGCCGAAGGCGAGCCGTGCTCCGAGCCGAAGGCAAGCCGTCAAGCAAGTCCGGGTGCAGCGCCGGTAGGAGTCCGGGGCCCCATATTCCAGGTGGCGATTGACTCGAAGTTAGGATTTAGACAACAATTTTCGAGAACCTCGCCGCTCCTCCAAACATTGCCAAACCAAGACCTCTAACTCCAAAGAGTCGCAAGTTCAAGTCTCGAGACCCCAAACACCCGTGCATATAGTCTCTGTGCTCCTCGGGGTACGAACTTCGTACCCCTTGGGGTGCGAATTTCACACCCCTAAGGGGTACGAAATCTGAACCCCTCGGGGTACGAATTTCGTAGTCCCAATGGGTGCGAATTTCATACCCGGTAGGGGGTTCGAATTTCGTACCCCCTAAGGGGTACGAAATTCGTACTTAATGGGGTGCGAAATTCACACCCCATGGGTTGTGAATTTTGCACCCAATGGGGTGCGAATTTCATAACCCATGGGGTGCGAAATTTGCACCCTATGGGAGGTTCGAATATGTGCGCTCGGGTCAGGTGCAAAATTTTGGGTGTGTTCCCCTAATTTTACCTACTCCTACCTAACCCCTCTCCTATAAATACCCCTTGGCCTCACACTTCAAAGGTGTTAGAATTCTATCCCTTAGGACCTTTAGAGAGCTTCAAAAGCCTATTTAAGGAAGAAGAAGGACTAAATTTTCTTTTTTCTAAATCCTTTTCGTATAGCCATTGTGAACTCATATGACTTTGAAATGAATGTAATGAGATGTAACTAATCAGGTCAAGAAACAAGTCCCGGTTCAAAGAATGGATCTTCCCCAGATTTGGGCGGGGTTGACACCCTCTTGTAGGGTCGACCCACGGGTCGACACCCATGGGGCATGGGGTCGACCCCCAATGGGTCGATTTCCCGCGTCTTCCCGCCTTCTGATTTTGATTTTCTGGACTTGTTTGTATATATATAATTCTCTTATATGCATACAAACTTCAAACCTTAATGTCTTCTTCATATGATGTCTGTTTTACGCAAACTCGGAGTCTATCTTAAGCAGAATTCCGAGACACAATGGAATAATCCGTTTTACTTAATTCGTAATATCCAATTAAGTATTTTATCATTATAGTATTCTTTAAAATTACGAGGTGTTACATTCTCCCCTGCTTAAAGGATTTCGTCCCCAAAATCTCCAAGTTAAGAAGAATGTATATCCTAACATCCATCATCCATATATTCATCCAACAATTCACAAGCATCCACTGTCCTTAAAAGATTTCTAATGCTTATATGAATATATGCAAAGGTGTGTGTATATGCCCCTATGCTAATGTGAAAAAATTAAGCGGTCTACTGATTCAGTCGACCTCCTTAATGCAATTTATGTTTGTGCCATGTAATCAAAATGTATGCAAATAATCCTAGTATAACATGTAAGTTCTGTATGTGTACACAATCATTCATCCAAATGCAACATCCACATGATGATACACCCATTTTTTTCCATAAAAAGAAAAATATGCACACACAACCATATGCAGTATGAGAGTGATTGAGCCGATCTAGTGCCTAGTGTGTGTGTATATGCACCCACGAGCAACCACTTGCATCCATTTGCATCCATCAAACATAACATGTTTCAAACACATGTTTTCATACGTTGGTTCCCTACCTAATGTTCGAAGATTCGATCGATAGGATATACTTAATGATAGAAGCAAGTACAAATAAAAGATTTTGGAAAATGAAGTTAAGAACATACCCTTGAAAAGAAAAGGGTGCGAAGCGCAAGTCTTACCTTCAGTCTCCCAAGTTGCATCTTGGCTATCTTCTCCCTATTGAACTTTCATCAACTTGAACTCTTGGTTGCATAGCTTCTTAACCTATGATCCAAGAATACGGGTAGGAACTCGTTTAACTATCGCCTCCTGTTCCACTTCTACTTCCTCAAGCATATTCGGCTCAACTACTTCTGTTGTATCATGCAGGCACTTCCGTAAATGAGAAATATGGAAAACATCTTGAACACCCGCTAATCTTTCTGGTAACTTCACCCTGTAAGCCATTTGGCCAATCCTTTCTGTCATGGGAAATGGCCCTACTAACCTTGGTGCCAATTTTCCTACAGACCCAAAGTGAACCACATTCCTCAAAGGTGATACCTTAATGAAAATCATGTCTCCCACCTCAAATTAAATATCAGTTCTTATCTTATCCGCATAGGACTTCTGCCTGTACTGAGCTGTCTTTATGCGTCTACGGATAAGGTTAATTTTCTCAGAAGTTTCTCTGATCATCTCAGGTCCAAGTAGAAACCTATCAGTAGACTCCCACCAACAAGTCGGTGGCCCACAAGGTCGACCGTATAATGCCACGAAGGGTGCCATGCCAATACTAGCTTGATAACTATTGTTGTAGGCAAACTCTACCAAAGGAATATGTTCTTCCCAAGTCCCTCCGAAGTCTAGTATACACATTCTTAAAAGATCCTCAAGAACTCTATTCACCCTTTTTGTCTGCCCATCGGTTTTAGGGTGATAAGCAGTGCTCAAACACAACGTGTACCTAATGCCTCCTACAAGCTCTTCCAAAACTCGCTAGTGAATATGGGGTCATGATTACACACTATACTGGAAGGTACTCCATGTAGACGGACTATCTTTCGAAAATAAACTGCTTCCAACCATGCTGCCATCCTCTTACTCTTAACAAGAATGAAATGAACGCTCTTAGTAAGCCTGTCCACTATAACCCAAATACTGGTGTTGCCTTTTCCTCGATCTAGACAAACCATCAATGAAATCCATCGAGACGCTCTCCCACTTACATTGCGGGACCTCCCAAGGATGAAGCAACCCGCCAGGCTTTTTCTGTTCAGCTTTAACTCGCTGGCAAATCAAACATCGAGAAACAAACTATGCTACCTCTTTCTTCATCCCAGTCCAAAAGAAAACCCTCTTCATATCTCCATACATCTTATCGCCACCCAGATGGATTGTCATCCTAGAATAGTGGGCTTCCTCAAGGACTGTCTTTAACAGACTCCCAACTCAGGGAACACAAAGCCTTCTATCTCATCGCAACACCGTCTATCATCCGTGGAATATCTACTGAGGTGACTAGAAGTCTCTCCTCTACTGAGCCTATCTAAGATGTCTGCTATCTATGGGTCCTCTCGGTGCGAAGTTCCTATCTGATCCATAAGAGTAGGGCGCACCTCTAAGGATGCCAACAAACCATGCATAGGATCCATAGATGGCCTAGAATCAAAGATCGATATGTACTCCAAGCTCCGCCTCTCTACGAATAGTGGACTCAAAGTCATCATCTGCCTACTTAACGCATCCGCCACCATATTACCCTTGCCAGGGGTATAAGCAATCTCAAAATCCTAGGACGCTGGGAACTCCATCCATCTCTGTTGCCTCAAATTGAGATCCTTCTGCGAGAACAAGTACTTGAGAGATTTATGATCAGTATACAATTCGAACTTCTCTCCAAGTTGATAATGACGCTAAGTCTTACGCGCAAATGCAGTGGCAGCCAATTCTAAGTCATAGGTAGGGTAATTCTTCTCATGAACTCTCAACTGTCTACCATCGTAACATACTACCCTTTCCTACTGCATCAAAACAACACCAAGCCCTGTACCACATGCTTCAGTATATACTGTGAACACTTTGTTCCCATCAGGAAAAGTCAAGACTGGGGCTGCTGTCAGAGCCCTCTTCAAATATTAAAAAGCATCTTCACAGTTAACATCCCAAGAAAAGGTCAAATCTTCGTCGGTCTGGTGAGTAGGTCTGATATCTTTGCGTAGTCCTTAATGAACTTCCTATAATAGCCCGCTAAACCTAGAAAATTCCTCACCTCCGTTGCATTCTTTGGAATCTTCCAATCTTGAACTTCAACTACTTTCGCGGGATCCACTACTATCCCATCCTTAAAGATTACATACCCTAGAAATATCACTTCCTTTCTCCAAAAATGACATTTGGAGAATTTTTCCTTAAGCTGATACGCTCGGAGAGTCTTTAAAACCTCCCTTAAATGTAGGGCATGCTCTTTCTCGCTCTTCGAGAAAATCAAGATGTTATCAACAAAGACCACAACGAACTTATTTAGAAACACCCGAAGCACCCTACTCACCAGATCCACAAAATAGGCGGGTGGATTCGTCAACCCAAAATGCATGACGAGCCACTCGAAGAAACGATCAGGAGTTCTAAAATTGGTCTTGTCTATACTATCCTCGGACACCCTCAACTGATGAAACCCCGTGTCCAAGTCTAACTGGGAGAAAATAGATGATCCAACAAGCTGATCAAACAGATCATCTACCCTCGGAAGTGGGTGCCTATTCTTCTTAGTGAATTTATTCAACTCCCTATAACCCACACATAAGCGAAGTGCGCCATCTTCCTTAGTCACGAAAATGACTGGAGCACCCCATTTTGATATGCTTCACCTAAATTACCCTTTCTCAAGTAGCTCCCCTACTTGCTTGCTGAGCTCCCTCCTTTCTCTCGGAGCCATGTGGCGCACAGGCAATGCAACTAGCTTTGCATTGTCCACCAAGTATATCTGGAAATCAATCTCGGACCTTGGAGGCAAGCACCGAACCTCCTCAAAAACATTAGGATACTCATAGACTACAAGTACAGATCGTAAGTCATCAGCAGAAGCATCAAGAGATTCTATGAAACTAAGCATGACAGACATTTTTGTGTTACAAGAAATCTCGAGGGTCCTCCCATCGCAAGTCAAAAGTAAAACGATCCTCCTCTCATAGTCTAGAATGGCACTATACATGGCTAGCCAATCCGTAGAGGGGTTCATTTAACCCTCTTGCAACCTTAAAGCTTTCTTGTGCGGGGTATTCACTAGTTCCAAACCAAACCTTGCCAATTGATTGAACTTATTGACATACTCTCAGACAAGCATGCCTCCTTGCTTAAGTGCCATAAACCTTTCCATTTGCATACTCCTGAGAAAGAAACTTCATTTCGAATCTCTATCGAAAATCATCCCAAGTCTCAACTGGACACGCTGCTTGCGTCACTTCCCACCAGAAAGAAGCCTCATCCTTCAGTTGCCAAACGACCAACCGAATCTTCCTACGGTCGTCAACCTCAAAATCCCAAACAAATACTCCGTTTCTTTAAGCCAATTTCTTGCTTCTACAAAGGTCTTGGTTCCTTGGAAAGAATTTCCTCCCATAGCACATAAATTCTTGCATATCTTGGAGAAATTGTCCACTCGCGGAGGAGGAGGAGGAACAATGGCCGCTGTTGGGAAGGGCCACAGTGATAGCCCGTAACTTCCCCGATAAGGAAAACACGGATTGCTTTGAGAACAACACACATCGTAACATAAACAGAAGAACATTTCATTGCTTATTACGACTATTCCATCAGAATACAAGAATATTACAGAGTATAAATGAATGTTATACATGAAATAATTATCAGAGATTTAAATGCATTACTGCAGCAGAGAAATAATACAAAACCTAACTGAAAGGAATACACGGATGCAGGGCTTTCCGAATATCACTTCAGCTATAAACCAAGGTCCTATAAGAATAAATATGTAAAACCAAAACTACTAGCTGCCCGTGCGGAAAATAAGGGCACCCAAAGTTTAGGTTAAAACAATAAACTCCAGGTCAGTCATGTGATTGGTGTGAGAACTAAAACAGTTATTAATCTTTATTTTTAAAGTTAGGTAAATCAAGGGACCACGCTGTATAACATGCAAAGGGGTTTTACCCTAAGAATACCAGTGCATAAATAAACAGCGCAATGCTAAATAAAGAATAATGAAGCTATTATAAGACCCAGGTCCCATCACACAACGCAACGCAAGCCGAAGGATAGGATTTTACCTTATAATAACCAAATAATGCTTAATATGTGAAATTTTATCTTTTATTATTACTGTAAGTAAACAAAACAACTTCAAATGTATCAATCATAGACGGCATGGGTACCATATATCATGTCGCCATACTAGTTCTACAATTAAAACCGCAAAATCACATATTTGGAAGTTGGATTTCCATCTATGAACCAAGGCAAAGGGATCGTCCTGTGCTAATTCGAGACAATCTAGCCCTTGTCTCCGAAACAGCCACAACAACCCCTTGGATCGTCAGGGTCGGTCCACCGATGTGGATTATTATGCCTGAACAATACGTCTCCCCGCCCTATGGGGCGTAAATGAGCCAACGAATGACTCCATCGGTCCCGGATCGACCGATATAACCGAGGCGCCTCGCATCCAACAACCACACAGGTGAAAAGTATATAAATGTCAGCCAGTTTAAGCACTGACAACACTTCTAGCTAGAAAGAGACGCATGTCCATCCTGATGTCCTCTCCCGTTTCTGGTTCATACCAAGGTGTGAGGCTCGTGAATCAACGCTACACAAAGCGATGCCACAAAGGCGGTGCTTTGATCATTTGCCACAAGACTTTTCTTTTCAACAAAAGCCTTGATCACTTGCTACTTAGGCATGCCACGCAGGCAATCCACTCCATGCGGCTGATGCCTATCGATATACAACCTCTGATCCCGTACGTCCCTGAGAAGGGTGAAGTAAGAGAATAAATTCTCCTTCACTTGGAAGGTGTATATTTAATAGAGATCAATCAACACGGAGCAAAATCCAATGTCAGACACACAGTCCATACAAGTTCGTTCTTGGTCTGAACGAAACCGGAGGCACTTTCCTCGCATATTCGTCGATCTCCAAGTACGTCAGGACGATCACCAACTGATTCCCTCCTCTTGGGTGTACAGCCCAATCAAGATCATCAATAATTATCCAAACGATGTGAAGACCTCCGGTCTTCAACCACCGTCTACATCTTCGACTTATCGTCGTATCAGTTATTCAGAATGGGATAAACCAGGTCTTTCTCAATAACTCGCGTATATGATAAACAAATGTTACACAAACAAGACATACGCCTCATTCCAATTTAGAATATTCTTTTATTCAAATTCTTAGGGAAAGGTTCCCATTAATTTTATCGAAGATAAATTCTTCTAAATTTATTCTTTAATCTTCCTTTGGATATCATTTCAAACCATGTTTAGGTTTTCCAAATTAGACGGGATTAGCGAACCACACCGGAGTAATTATTTATTTTATTTCCCAATCCCAACCTATTTATCCCATGGAATAAAACTGGTAATACTCCATACCTAACACCACGATGTTATCGGTAAAATTAATTACCATTTCACGTTCAAATCTAGTTAAAGATTTAACTATCGCTTGGAGCAAAACTGGTGATAGTCCATTCTCGATCATTTTAATCTAATTAAAGATTCATTAAAACTCCACTTAGTTTTAATCTTTAACTGGGTTAAAGAACCGATGTCATTTAAAACACGGTTCACGATAAACCCAAAATCACATCCCATTGTTAATCTGGTTAAAGATCAAGTGTTATTTAAAACACCGTTCACGATAAACAAAAAAATCAATTTCAATTCAGTTCCAATTAAATACTAATTAACTGGACAATTTCACTAAATCTTAATTAAAAGATTTATTCTTTTCTAAACTGGGTTCAAGAACAGTATTATTTAAGACACCATTCACGATAAACCCAAAATCTCATTTGATATTAAATACAAGGCTCTGAATAGAAAATATATTGGCTTATATTCAATAACAAATTCTGAAACCAACAAATATCGTATTGGAAATAACGATATAAATATATCTTTCAAATTTCCACAACCATATCTGTATAATCACGAAACCCAACATCGAAATATTCCGAAGATATTTCGATTCAAATCCATTCCGATACGTATGTTGGAAATTCTGATTATTTTTAAAACCACTTCAAATCCAATTTATTTATTTAAAAAAAAATACTGGATTTAAATTCTAGTTCATAACTAGTTCATTTCGATAAAAAATATATTTTTATCCTTTCAAATAGGGAATTTTTCATATCAGTTCTTTCCAATTGATATATTATGATTTTACACAAATTATAGATATTTTTAATAATTTTATCAAGGCCCGTACAGTCGATTTCCAATAACGGTCGTCGAACTGCACTTACAGCGACCTCTTCTAAATTTGATTTGGACGTATCTCCAAATCCGACCGTTAGATTTCAAATTTTTCATATTCGTTAGAAAGTTCTTTTCGATACGAACCCAAGATCCCGGTTTTAGGAGAATCGGATGGTCGGATCTCCCGTAACGTCGATTCGAAGTCAATGGTCGAAATTCGCGAACTACCGCGGCGCGGCGCGTTCTATTCTGGCCATTAATATATATATATATATATATATTATATTATATATATTTCGTCGATTTCTCTTCAAAACATATTTTATAAATCGTTTTAAATTTGTTTTCAAAACGGTTTCATCTTCATATTCAATTTTAAATCAAAATCGAATATTCCATATCATCAATATATATGAATGATAATATTTTCAAACGTTATATTTTGAAGTCACTTCTTTTTCGATATTCATTATAAAAACGAATATAATCGATATAAATATCGTTCGCGTCAAAATGGCGTAAATCTAATCAACACGGCTTTATATATTTTAATAACTTCGTTATTCTATTCAACAAATGAATATTTTCTTCAACACATGAATATATATATTTTATTCAACACATAAATATATATTTTATTTCAACACATGAATATATATTTTATTTCAACAAATGAATATATATTTTATTTCAACACATGAATATATATATATTTTAAAATATTCTTTATTTTCTAATTTGGAATGAGGCCCAATCAATTACCATATAATGTTAGTTATATGGATTTCATACAACACATGTATATAATAGCAATGATAAATAATCAACCATCTTCCAAAGTGCACTACACAGCTGTCCATCAACCCATCAATTGACATACAACTAATTATCGGGATTAGTGTACGTCAAATATCATCCCAATACCCGTGTGGGGCTTCAGTCAACAAACACAGATTTTTATTTGTGCAGTTGGGCGATGTGTAAAATTTATCGTCCCAATCCATATCAGTCAAATCGGTGTACATAAACAAATCGTGTGATTTGTAAATGAATATTTTATTTTATTCACATACACGTTAAAAATTATATTTTTAACGATAAAATATTTTATTCAACCTATGAATATTCTATTTAGTTCATTTATTCAATAAAATGATATTTTTATTTTTCTAACCTTTTTTAGAAAATTTCGGCGGCATAACGGCACGACACTAGAAACGGGATAAGGCCTAGCCTTATCCCCCGTCTAATAATGGCCCACGCCATAAACATACCAATCTAATCAATTCCACTTCACCTAAACAACCAAATTTAAACCAATAATCCTATCAACTACACAACCAAACAAACAAGTCGTCCATGGTCTGTGGACGACAGGTGTCAGGTGCTGCTAAGCACCATCTGCATCCTAGTATATTTTTTTAACTAGAAATAAAATTTAAAGTGAGAAGTTCTCACCGACTAGCTAAACCAATGCACCGCGACTCTTCATATGTAGGAAATCTTCAACGTGCTCTCCTTTTGTCACTTTCATCGTCCGTTTCCGCTACATATATAAAAATCACATTTTTTATATTCTCTAGTATATAAAAATCATATTTTTAATTCACTACATATATAGAAATCACATTTTTACTACTTTGCTTTCAAGAGGATAAAAATCGAATCTTTACTTTGTTTTCAAGTCGATAAAAATCAAATCTTTACTTTGTTTTCAAGACGATAAAAATCGAATCTTTACTTTGTTTTCAAGACGATAAAAATCGAATCTATACTTTGAAAATCAAGTCTTTATCATTCTAAAATCGAGTTTTTTTCATATGACATACATACATAAAAACCATAGCTTTATAAATAATAAAATTCATACTTTAACTAATTAAAAATCGAATCTTTATCATTTTAATTTATACAAATTTCAGATTTTTAATTCTCTATCACATAATAAAAACTGAAAAACAAATAAATATAAATAAATTGTTTAAAAACGCACAGCATTTAAGGAGGAGGGTTTTCTGGTCGGAAGGGGGGTCCAAGTTGGCGTAGGGGGTCGGGATGGCTGCAGCAGGAGGCTGAGGTCCAGGTGGGGGCGTCGCTCGATTTCAGGTGATGGGGTAGGAGATTAGAGTGTCATTCGATTTGGGGATGGGGTTTTGGGGCTGAGGGCTTTGCGAGTTCGAGGAGGGGGAGGGTGGAGGCCAACTCCAGTGGTGGTGGGGCGCCGCCTTGGCGGTGGCGGGTGGGTGAACGACGAGGATATCTCGTTTCTTTTTTTCTTTCTGAAAGACCCGTATCAGGTTTGTGAGTGAGAAAGGGGTATGACCCCTTTTTCTATTTTTTTATTTTTAGTTAATTATTCAATTAATTATTTAAAAACAACTTTTAAATTCGATCTCCAGTCGAATCCCAACAGCTGACGCCTCCAGCTAATTACACCCATTCCGAACACAATGGGATATGTTTCATAACCCAATTCGCTTGTTACGATCAGTTTCCGTCAAAATTAAAATGTAAAACTGTATATATTCAATTTGAACGCACATTTCAATTTACTGGGCCCACGTACTAACTCTAAAAATTCCAGAAAAATTATTTCTAGCTTTGTATTGACGATACGGTCTTAACAAAACTAGTTTCGTCAAATTCTGAGACCGTTTGAAAATGGTCTTTTTCTGGTCGATCGAAATTGACTTAAACTGTCAAAACACGTTTAACTTTGCCATGCTCACATATTGATTCAGAAAATTATGAATTTTGAAATCTAGTAATAATTTGACATCACAGATCCAACAAAAGTGGTTTCGTCGAAAACGAAAGTTGTTTGCAAAATTTCCATTTTTAAGGGCCTTTATATATATTAAAATATATATAAATTCCATAACGACTTTTCTGAATTTTAAACTGGACGTATCTTACACATTATAAAGTGAAATCTCAATTTCTTACATCCGTTAGGAAGATATCGTTAAACATATTCCAATATTTCTTATTTCGTTCAATTCTGACTTATATTGAATTCTGTATATTCAATTGAAATTGGAAATCGAATTTTTGAACTATAGTGCCATTTCAGGCTCGTTATATAATTAAAATAAAATTATTCGTTTTAACTTCATTGAAAATAATTTTTTCGGTCGTTATTATTTAAAATATTCATTTTAAATAATCAAAATCCGTTAAATTCGCCAAAATAAAATTTTTAAACTGGCCCAGAATTTCCGGGTTTTTACAATCTCCCCAACTTAAAATCTTTTCGTCCTCGAAAAGGAACAAAGGTGAAAGTTGTTTTCTAATCAACTCAATTTTCATTATTTTAATCATGGCTTAAGTTTTTTCAACCTTTTTTTCAAAAAATTTGGCTAATACCCTAAATTTTCGAAAAAATTCGCCATAACCTCCCCTGCACCGGGAGCATCGGGAAAATCCCCGAACCGCCACACAGGCCCTCTCATCTCAAAAAGAAAAAGAAACAGCCAATCGGCTCATAAAATCATCAAATCCCCAAGAAATACAGAACACATGTACCTATTTGTCGGGCAAACAAATTTATTCCTCTTCCCTAGCCTCCTTGCTATGACCTGCTCAATGTATACACATGTATATGCATGCAAATTCAAGCAATTTTCAATAAAGTTCAATATTAGACTAAATTTACCATTCGTGTTCATATTGGTTTCATTATTCTAATTAGTGAAACAAATAATCAAACAATACAACCTGCAATCAATTAGTTGATTAGTTTTTCAAACATGTATCTTTTACATATATTGTTAAAAATCATGTTTTTGATGCCAAATCACAACAAATAATCCTATGTAAGTTTTGGTTCTCACACCAGTCTAATGGAAATATATAGATATCCCACTTTCAAAACTCGAACACAGACACTGATGATGAGGCCTCATCATCAGAATCCTCTCCGAGCGACTAGAATGTGATTCTATATCCACCCAGTATATTTGAGGCTTCGCATACACGTTAATTACGCGTATATTCAAAATCTTAATATACTCGATTGTCCGAATCAATTAAAAATAAATAATCAAATACGTATAATAAGTTTTAATTTTCAAAACAAAATTTGTTTTCATTTTTTTTTTAAAACTAACACTCTTCACACTCGTTCTAGGATGCTACTGATCCCACTCTAACGAGTCCTTCTAATTGGATATTACTAACCCAATCTCTGATGAATTCTTTCATTTGGTTCTAATGTGCCTTGTTCTCGAGCTCTGTAAACTAGAGCTCAAATACCACTGTGATAGCCCGTAACTTCCCCGGTAAGGAAAACACGGATTGCTTTGAGAACAACACACATCGTAACACAAACATAAGAACATTTCATTGCTTATTACAACAATTCCATCAGAATACAAGAATATTACAGAGTATAAATGAATATTATACATCAGATAATTATCAGAGATTTAAATACATTACTGCAGCGGAGAAATAATACAAAATATAACTGAAAGGAATACACGGATACAGGGTTTTTGGAATATCACTTCAGCTATAAACTAAGGTCCTACAAGAATAAATACGCAAAACCAAAACTACAAGCTGCCCGTGCGGAAAATAAGGGCACCCAGAGTTTAGGTTAAAACAATAAACTCCAGGTCAGTCATGTGACTGGTGTGAGAACTAAAATAGTTATTAATCTTTATTTTTAAAGTTAGGTAAATCAAGGGACCACGCCGTATAACACGGAACGAGTTTTTACCCCAAGAATACCAGTGCATAAATAAACATCGCAATGCTAAATAAAGAATAATGAAGCTGTTATAAGACCCAGGTCCCATCACACAATGCAACGCAAGCCGGAGGATAGGGTTTGACCTTATAACAGCCAAATAATGCTTGATACGTGAAATTTTATCTTTTATTATTACTATAAGTGAAGAAAACTACTTCAAATATAAATGTATCAATCATAGACGGCATGGGTACCATATATCATGTCGCCATACTAGTTCTACAATTAAAACCGAAAAATCACATATTTGGAAGTTGGATTTCCATCTATGAACCAAGGCAAAGGGATCGTCTTGTGCTAATTCGAGACAATCTAGCCCATGTCTCCGGAACAGCCGCAACTGCCCCTTGGATCGTCAAGGCCGGTCCACCGATGTGGATTATTATGCCTGAATAATACGTCTCCCCGCCCTATGGGGTGTAAATGAGCCAACGAATGACTCCATCGGTCCCGGATCGACCTATATAACCGAGGCGCCTCGCATCTAACAACCACACAGGTGAAAAGTATATAAATGTCAGCCTGTTTAAGCACTGACACCACCTCTAGCTAGAAGGAGACGCATGTCCTCCCTGATGTCCTCTCTCGTTTTTGGTTCATACAGGGGTGTGAGGCTCACGAATCAACGCTACACAAAGAGATGCCACAAAGGCAGTGCTTTGATCATCTACCATAAGACTTTGCTTTCAACAAAAGCCTTGATCACTTGCCACTTAGGCATGCCACACAGGCAATCCACCCCACGCGGCTGATGTCTATCGATATACAACCTCTGATCCCGTACGTCTCAAAGAAGGGTGAAGTAAGAGAACAAATCCTACTTCACCAGGCAGATGTATATTTAATAGAGATCAATAAACACGGAGCAAAATCCAATGTCAGACACACCGTCCATACAAGTTCGTTCTGGGTCTGAACGAAAACGGAGGCACTTTCCTTGCATATCCGTCGGTCTCCAAGTACGTCTGGATGATCACCAACTGATTCCCTCCTTTTGGGTGTACATCTCAATCAAGATCATCAGTAATTATCCAAACGATGTGAAGACCTCCGGTCTTCAACCACCGTCCTCATCTTCGACTTATCGTCGTATCAGTTATTTAGAATGGGATAAACCCGGACTTTCTGAATAACTCGTGTATATGATAAACAAATGTTACACAAACACAACATACGCCTCATTCCAATTCAGAATATTCTTTTATTCAAATTCTTAGGGAAAGGTTCCCATTAATTTTATCGAAGATAAATTCTTCTAAATTTATTCTTTAATCTTCCTTTGGATATCATTTCAAACCATGTTAAGGTTTTCCAAACTAGTCAGGATTAGCGAACCACACCGGAGTAATTATTTATTTTATTTCCCAATCCCAACCTATTTATCCCATGGAACGAAACTGGTAATACTCCATACCTAACACCACGGTGTTATCGGAAAAATTAATTACCATTTTACGTTCAAATCTAGTTAAAGATTTAACTATCGCTTGGAGCAAAACTGGTGATACTCCATTCTCGATCATTTTAATCTAATTATAGATTCATTAAAACTACACTTAGTTTTAATCTTTAAATGGGTTAAAGAACCGATGTCATTTAAAACACAGTTCACGATAAACCCAAAATCACATCCCATTGTTAATCGGGTTAAAGAACAAGTGTTATTTAAAACACCGTTCATGATAAACCCAAAAATCAATTTCAATTCAATTCCAATTAAATACTAATTGACTGGACAATTTCACTAAATCTTAATTAAAAGATTTATTCTTTTCTAAACTGGGTTCAAGAACAGTGTTATTTAAGACATCATTCATGATAAACCCAAAATCCCATTTGATATTAAATACAAGGCTCCGAATAGAAAATATATCGGCTTATATTCAATATCAAATTCTCAAACCAACAAATATCGTATTGGAAATAACGATATAAATATATATTTCAAATTTCCACAACCATATCTGTTTAATCACGAAACCCAACATCAAAATATTTCGAAGATAATTTCGATTCAAATCCATTCCAATATGTATATCGGAAATTCTGATTATTTTTAAAGCCACTTCAAATCCAATTTATTTATTTAAAAAATATTGGATTTAAATTCTAGTTCATAACTATTTCATTTCGATAAAAATATATTTTTATCCTTTCAGATAGGGAATTTTTCATCCTGGTTCTTTCCAATTCATATATTATGATTTTACACAAATTATAGATATTTTTAATAATTTTATCAAGGCCCGTACAGTAGATTTCCAATAACGGTCGTCGAACTGCACTTACAACGACCTTTTTTAAATTTTGTTTGGACGTATCTCCAAATCCAACCGTTAGATTTCAAATTTCTCATGTTTGTTAGAAAGCTCTTTTCGATATGAACCCAACGGTCCCGGTTTTAGGAGAATCCGACGGTCGGATCTCTCGTAAGGTCAATTCGAAGTCAATGGTCGAAATTCGCGAACTACCGCGGCGCGGTGCGTTCTATTCTGGCCATTAATATATATAATATGTATATTATATATATTTCGTCGATTTTCCTTCAAAACGTATTTTATAAATCGTTGTAAATTCGTTTTCAAAACGATTTCAACTTCATATTCAATTTTAAATCAAAATCGAATATTCCATATCATCAATATATATATAAATGATAATATTTTCAAACGTTATATTTTGAAATCACTTCTTTTTCGATATTCATTTAAAAATGAATATAATCGATATAAATATCGTTTGCGTCAAAATGGCGCAAATCTAATCAATACGGCTTTATATATTTCAATAACTTCGTTATTCTATTCAACAAATGAATATTTTCTTCAACACATGAATTTATATATTTTATTCAACACATGGATATATATTTTATTTCAACACATGAATATATATTTTATTTCAACACATGAATATATATATTTTAAAATATTCTTTACTTTCTAAATTGGAATGAGGCCCAATCAATTACCATATAATGTTAATTATATGGATTTCATACAACACATGTATATAATAGCAATGATAAATAATCAACCATCATCCAAAGTGCACTACACGGCTGTCTATCAACCCATCGATTGACATACAACTAATTATCGGGATTAGTGTACGTCAAATATCATCCCAATACCCGTGTAGGGTTTCAGTCAACAAACACAGATTTTTATTTGTGCAGTTGGGCGATGTGTAAAATTTATCGTCTCAATCCATATCAGTCAAATCGGTGTACATAAACAAATCGTCTGATTTGTAAATGAATATTTTATTTTATTCACATACACGTTAAAATTTTTATTTTTAACGATAAAATATTTTAGTCAACCTATGAATATTCTATTCAGTTCATTTATTCAATAAAATGATATTTTTATTTTTCTAACCTTTTTTAGAAAATTTCGGCGGCATAACGGCACAATACTAGAAACGGGATAAGACCTAGCCTTATCCCCCATCTAATAATAGCCCACGCCATACACATACCAATCTAATCAATTCCACTTCACCCAAACAACCAAATTCAAACCAATAATCCTATCAACTACACAACCAAACAAACAAGTCGTCCATGGTCTGTGGACGACAGGTGTCAGGTGCTGCTAAGCACCGTCTGCATCCTAGTATATATTTTTAACTAGAAAAGAAAATTTAAAGTGAGAAGTTCTCACCGACTAGCTAAACCAATGCACCGCGACTCTCCATATGTAGGAAATCTTCAACGTGCTCGCCTTTTGTCACTTTCATCGTCTGTGTCCGCTACATATATAAAAATCACATTTTTATATTCTCTATTATATAAAAATCATATTTTTAATTCGCTACATATATAGAAATCACTTTTTTTACAACTTTGTTTTCATGACGATAAAAATCGAATCTTTACTTTGTTTTCAAGACGATAAAAATCGAATCTTTACTTCGAAAATCAAGTCTTTATCATTCTAAAATTGAGTTTTTTTTTTCATATGACATACATACATAAAAACCATAGCTTTATAAATAATAAAAATCATACTTTTAGCTAATTAAAAATCGAATCCTTATCATATTAATTCATATAAATTTCAGATTTTTAATTCTCTATTACATAATAAAAACTAAAAAACAAATAAATATAAATAAATTGTTTAAAAACTCACAACATTTAAGGAGGAGGGTTTTCTGGTCGGAAGGGGGGTCCAAGTCGGCGCAGGGGGTCGGGATGGCTGCAGTAGGGGACCGAGGTCCAGGTGGGGGCGTCGCTCGATTTCAGGTGATGGGGGAGGGGCTTCGAGCGTCGTTCGATTTGGGGATGGGGGTTTTGGGGCTGAGGGCTTTGCGAGTTCGAGGAGGGGGAGAGGGGGGAGGCCAGCGCCATTGGTGGTGGGGCGCCGCGTGGGCGGTGGCGGGTGGTGTGAACGACGAGGAGATCTCGTTTCTTTTTTTCTGAAAGACCCGTATCGGGTTTATGAGGGAGAAAGTGGGTTGACCCCTTTTTCTATATTTTTTATTTTTATAATTATTCAATTAATTAAAAAAAACTTTTAAATTCGATCTCTAATCGAATCCCAACGACTGACACCCCTATCTAATTACCCCCCATTCGGAACACAATGGGATATGTTTCGTAACCCAATTCGTTTGTTACGATCAGTTTCCGTCAAAATTAAAATGTAAATCTATATATATTCAATTTGAACGCACATATCAATTTACAGGGCCCACAAACTAACTCTAGAAATTCCAAAAAAATTATTTTTAGCTTCGTATTGACGATACGATCCTAACAAAACTGGTTTCGTCAAATTCTGAGACTATTTGAAAAATGGCCATTTTCTGGTCGATCGAAATTGACTTAAACTGTCAAAACACGTTTAACTTCGCCACGCTCACATATTGATTCAGAAAATTATAAATTTTGAAATCTAGCAATAACTTGACATCACGGATCCAACAAAAGTGGTTTCGTCGAAAACGAAGGTCATTTGCAAAATTTCCATTTTTTGAGGCCTTTATATATATTAAAAAATATATAAATTCCACAGCGACTTTTCTGAATTTTAATGTAGCGTCCCAGATTTTTCGGCCATTTGAATCCGAATATTTAAATCAGTTTATATATTATATTTGAAATATAATGGATATTTAATCGAATTTATTTAATTAAAATAGAGTTTGAATATATATATTTACATATTATTAAAAAAAAGAATGTTAGCGTCGAGTTTGAATTCAACCATTGGAAGTTGAAAACGTTGTTTAAATAAATACATTGATATTAATCTATCATTAAATTTAGTCGTTCAAAATATAATTTATATTAAATAAAGATTTTATGAGGTTTAAATAATTCAACTTGAAGCTCATGCACGACATAAACACAGAACTATATTTTAGTACGATTCCTGTATATATATATATATATATATATATATATATATATATATATATATACACAGTCAGCATTTCACTTGATGTGGCAAAGCGACGAAACATGAATTCATATTCTCACCACACTTATTCAACAAAAAAGAGGCCGCTTAAACATGAACAAGACTGAAATGTATACAATAAAATAAATAAATAATAAAAATAGTAAAATTTATCATGAACAGTTGTATACATATAATCCAAAGTGTATGTGTATATAACACATCAGATTATACGGAAATCTGTTTTTACAGTTTAAACAGCCAATTCTTTGCTTATAACGGAAGATTTAGCTTTCCTTCTCAATGCTATCCTCACAGAACATGTCCAAAGGTATAACATTTATATCTCTGTAAGAATCTTGGACAACAATATTGAACTAGTTTATTTGGTTTACATGAAGGGACAATTTCAAATTATTTCTCCTAACTCGACCAAGCAGAGTACTCATCCCATCCTTCTTCCGTGATTTCTGCTCCGTGGTTGTTGCGGCCACATTTGCAGTTTCATTCATTTGCAACCGAACCTTTAAATAAAAAGAAAAGAAAAAAAAGAATGAGATCACAAGGTTAATAGCAGAAGCAACTAGTGATATGCATACAGACTTTTGAGGAATATTTATCAAATTCAGTATATAGTAGTGAAACTATAAAGTTAATAACATCACAAGGTTTTCAGTGGTACAACCAGCATGAATCCAAAGGGAAGGTCAACTGTTCTTATTGTAAAAACAGTTTTCTAATTACTCACTTGCCTTTGTACAACAGTTTTCAAGTTCCAATACAAATACATGGTCATTAGCATATATGTTGAACAACAGTTCAAACAAGGCTGAAGGGATGCAATAGTGCATAGTGCTAAAATAGTTTTCAAGCTTAATATGATAGCTTAGTGATTCCAGCAAGTAAATAAAACAATATCATATTATATAAAATTTTCTGAAAACTTATCTTGTTGTCAACCTCATACGACATGCAGCAGCTCCAGTAAATCAAATGCCATGTTCAATCCGCTTCATAGCATAAGATAGTCTGTATACCCAGTGATACTACTGAATTTATCGGCTGATCGATGTTGATCTGTGGGAAAAAGAAAAAAAAAGAAGAAAAAACCCATAAGGGATGATTTCATAACAACAATGAACAGCAAAGGAAAAATAAAAGAAAATTCACTTTAGAACTAGGTACAGCTAAAATTAAACAAACAAATATATGGTATATATTCATACGTCAAACATGTACAATGAACAACTATAGTGAAATGCATAGCTGAACTAAAACAGGGAATCCCATGTGCAAACTCACTGTTTAAACAGAAGAAAAAAAATCTGAACACCAAATCTGTATTTCAGTTTCAAATCCCTGAATTGAACTGTAATGATCGTCGCTAATCTATGAATTAGAAAAGCGCGACATTTGTAATAAATTCTGCAAGCATACAGGTGTGTAGCATACAGGTCGAACACAGGGAGGAAAGTTAAATTTTATTATTTATATGTTTCGTGGGCGTGTTAGACGAACTTTGGAGGTTGATTTTGAAAATAAAACTAAACAAAATTAAAACTGTGATTTGATTCAGAACAGATCTAACTGAACCAACGATCAAATCACAATTTCAATGGAAAGCAAATGAAACTATGAATTAGATTTGAATCTAATCAAACCCAATTTGACCTAAGAAAATAATGAAAAGCAGAAATTGAAATTGCAGAAATTGAAATAACAAACAAGAATTAAAATTAGGATTTCCGCTGAATCTATTCAGACGGTAAATCACTAATGCAAATAAGTGCAAAATACAAATAGTGTTCTACCGAATCTAATCGTATAGACAACACTAGTTGCTAAGAAAACAAAAGAAATGCAGAAAATAAAAGAGAAAGAAGAACTTTTATTAGAACAATGGAATAAGAGATGAGATGGTGGCTACAAGGTTATTACAAGGGTATATATAGGGTAGATAGCCAAACCCTAACCCTAATGATAACTGGGCCTTGTCATTACATCACTAATTAGTTTACAATGAGAAACATAAATGGGCCTTAGATAAATAAAGCAAATTTGGGCCTTTTCTCTTTTCCTCTTGCTTCCTTGACACTTCTTCATTGATTTGTGATGTGCAAAGCCTTGTTATCAATCCTTTTCTTGTCCAACAGCAACTAGATGTGATATATTTATCTACAATTCTTCAAAATGCAAATACACAGCAAATTGAACTCTATTTCTCTATATTTCTGGTTGCATGCGGGCTGGGTTGGAATATCTGTAAAAATAACAAAACAATACCTAAGTAATATTTATTTATATACAAAAGATAAGATATAAGAGCATAAAATAAACACATTTCTATGTCAATCAAATACCCCCACACTTATCTTTTACTCGTCCTCGAGTAAAAAGAAAATGAAAAACTAACTAGATAGGTCGCACTTTCGTAGGAAACACGATTGCATTGAGCGTATGCAACAAGCCGTTAAACCTCTAGGTGTCCCTAGTAGGACGAGTGGTGTCTCGTGAGGGTTTTCAGCGGATACTACCCACAAAATCCAAATGCTGTATGCTATGATTCTGATGAAACTACATGAATGCATTGGACATATGCAAATAAAAATGAAAAATGAAAACACGACTTATTTCAGGAAAGTGGTACAACAAATTAAGTTAATAATTTCTAACCAGTTGATTTTATTTTAGATACCTCGACTTGTCACAAATTTTCAATATAAATCAAGTTTTCAAATGTTAAATTCCAGTTTGGCCAGTTAGTTCGGTCGATAACATAGTGCAGCCATGAAATAAATTCTTAGTTTGCTTGGCACAGTTTGCAAAGTGGTATTCTAATTTTCTCATGTATGGCTAGTCAAATCAATAAGGTCAAGAAGTGTTTGGGTATCATCGCTTATTCTTTATTCTATAAAATTTTAAGATTTATGATTAAGTACATACACCTAAAAAGACCAAGGTTTACCACCCATGCACTACCTCGCGGACTAACGGAGAGTGGGTAAAGAGCTTGGCGGATTGTGCAGGCCGACTTTGACTTTGTCAACAACGTGTCGGTAATCCTTAGGTGTCCAATCCCATAAAATGAGACCAAGATATTCCAACTTTGACTTTGTCAACAACGTGTCGGAAAGAGCTTGGCGGGTTTGCACACCAACGCTCGATATACAAGCAATGTTGGATACCCTTGGAATACTATTATTATTATTATCGAAAATATAAGCACAAAAGAGAGTAACACGAATTCAACTTAACACAACTTAGTTTTAAAGATTTGAAAAGCCAATATAAGTATTTTAAGTCCTCCACTTATTTAAACAAAGTCTACAATATAGAATAGATTTCATGGCCATCACCTAAGAATCTCCTTATGTACCGGTTACACTTTATCCCTCAAAATTAAACTTTTCATTATATTTCCTATTCGATCTAAGTTGAGAGAGAAAAACACTATCAACTGGCTAACAATTGTAAACTTATTTTGTTGTATCACTTTAAAATGAGTCGTATTTCAAAAAAAAAATGGCATGTTACTACAGTCTAAAATGCATGATGATCCTACTTAAATGGCTGAAAATAAAAAGAAATAAAAACAAAGAAAAATGAAAATAGATGAAATGCAGACTCCCCCCCACACTTGATTGAGAGAGTGTCCCAACTGTCTAAGGCAGAAAAGAAAACTAAAAGAAAAAGAACGTATACCACCTGATTTCATGGTGGATGATCATGCAGATCGATAGAGTCATCTTCGTCATATTGCTCGAATTCCAAAAATGGTTTCAGTCGTTGACCGTTTACTTTGAAGACTTTTCCATCCCTAGGATTTTCAATTTCAACCGCTCCATGAGGGTATACTGTTTTCACGACATAAGGTCCAGTCCATCGAGATCTGAGTTTCCCTGGAAACAAGTGAAGTCTAGAGTCGTATAAAAGAACCTTTTGACCTATGTTGAATTCCTTACGAAGTATGTTTTTGTCGTGTTGGGCTTTGGTTCTTTCTTTGTATATTTTCGCATTTTCATACGCCTCATTTCTTAATTCCTCTAGTTCAGAAATTTGTAACTTCCTGTGTGAGCCGGCTTTTTCTAAGTCAAAGTTCAAAAATTTTATGGCCCAAAGAGCACGATGCTCTAATTCAAGAGATAAGTGACAGGCCTTTCCAAAGACTAATCGATATGGTGACATCCCTAGATTGGTTTTATAAGCAGTGCGAAAAGCCCAAAGTGCATCAATCAGTTTTACAGACCAATCTTTTCTATTGGAATTCACGGTTTTCTCAAGAATTTGTTTGATTTGTCTATTGGAAACTTCTACTTGTCCACTAGTTTGTGGATGGTAAGGTGTTGACAGCTTGTGTGTGATTGAGTATTTCTTGAGCAAGGACTCAAAAGCACGATTACAGAAATGAGTGCCATTATCGCTAATGATAGCTCGAGGTGTGCCAAAGCGTGAAAAGATGTTTTCTTTGAGGAATTTGACAACAACCTTGTTGTCATTGGTTTTGGTCGGAATGGCTTCAACCCATTTTGAGACATAATCTATTGCAAGCAAGATGTAAAGATTCCCAAATGAATTGGGGAATGGTCCCATGAAATCGATGCCCCAAACATCGAATAACTCAATCACTAAAATGGGGTTGAGAGGCATCATGTTTCGCTTAGAGATTCGACCCGTTCTTTGACATCGCTCACATTTAGAGCAAAATTCGAAAGCGTCACGGAAGAGTGTGGGCCAATAAAAACCGCTTTGCAAAACTTTTGCAGCAGTTTTTCTTGCGCCAAAATGACCGCCACAAGCATAGTCATGTGAGAAAGAGAGAATACTTTGGTGTTCATGATCAGGCACACACCTTCGAATGATTTGGTCGGGACAGTATTTGAAAAGATATGGGTCGTCCCAATAGAAGTTTCGAACTTTCGAGAGAAATTTTTGTTTATCTTGTTTTGACCATTCAGCGGGCATTTGTTGTGTGACAAGATAATTCACAATGTCAGCGTACCACGGGGTGTTAGAGATCGAAAGGAGTTGTTCGTCAGGAAAATAGTCATCGATTTGGGTGTCGTTATCATTTTCGTGCACAATTCGAGAGAGATGATCAGCTACGACATTTTCAGAACCCTTTTTATCTCGTATTTCTATATCGAATTCTTGAAGAAGAAGGATCCAACGAATCAAGCGGGCCTTGGTATCCTTTTTAGAAAGCAGATATCGTAGGGCAGCATGGTCAGTGTAAACTATGACTTTGGATCCTATGAGATATGGTCTGAATTTCTCAAGAGCGAAGACAACTGCCAAAAATTCCTTTTCAGTAGTTGAGTAATTCAGTTGGGCCTCGTTTAAAGTTTTGCTAGCGTAATAAATGACTCGAGGGAGTTTATCGATACGCTGACCCAAGATGGCTCCAATAGCAAAATCAGAAGCGTCACACATAAGTTCGAAGGGTTGAGTCCAATCAGGAGGTCGAATGATGGGAGTTGTGGTCAAGAGTGATTTAAGAGTTTCAAAAGATGTTTTGCAATCATTGGAAAATTCAAACTTTACGTCTTTGGCAAGTAAATTCGAGAGAGGTTTTGAAATTTTTGAGAAATCCTTAATGAATCTTCTATAGAATCCCGCATGGCCAAGAAATGAACGAACATCTTTGACAGACTTAGGATGAGGTAAATTAGCAATCAAATCGACTTTGGATTTATCGACTTCTAGGCCATCTTTGGAGACGACATGACCTAGAACTATCCCCCTTTTTACCATAAAGTGGCATTTTTCCCAATTAAGCACGAGTGATTTCTCCTTACAACGCTTAAGGACGAGTTCTAAATGAGTGAGACACTGAGAAAAAGATGATCCATATATTGAAAAATCGTCCATGAATATTTCCAAGAAATCTTCCACCATATCAGAGAAAATACTCATCATACACCTTTGGAAGGTCGCGGGGGCATTACAAAGACCAAAAGGCATGCGACGATAAGCAAAGGTTCCAAAGGGACAAGTAAAGGTGGTCTTATGTTGATCTTCTAAAGCAACAGGAATTTGGTTATAGCTAGAGTATCCATCGAGAAAACAGTAGTACTCATGTCCCGCTAAGCGTTCGAGCATTTGGTCAATAAAAGGCAAGGGAAAATGGTCTTTTCGTGTGGCTGAGTTAAGCTTTCGATAGTCAATACACACACGCCATTTGGTTTTGATTTTTGTTGGGACGAGTTCATTACTGTCGTTTTTGATCACTGTGACTCCCGACTTCTTTGGTACAACTTGTACCGGACTCACCCAAGTGCTATCAGAGATGGGATAGATGATGTTATTGTCTAGACATTTGATTATCTCCTCCTTGACCACTTCTCTCATTTTTGGGTTTAATCGCCTTTGAGCCTCACGAGTGGGTTTAGCCTCATCAACTAAATGTATGCGATGTTCCACGATTGATGGGCTAATTCCTTTTATATCGCTAATTTCCCACCCCAAGGCGTCTTTATTTTCCCGCAAAATTTCTAGGAGTTTTTCTTCTTGGTCCTTGGTAAGATCAGAAGCCAAGATAACGGGAAGAGTTTCTAAAGAGTCTAAGTATGCGTACTTAAGATCTGTTGGCAAGGGTTTGAGGTCTAACTTAGGAAGTTCTTGTGTATCAACTTTGGTCAACATTCCTTGATTAGATTCAGGTGACGAAGTGTCGGAGTCAAGAATTTTGTTTAGTTCAGAAATGTATTCGAGTTCATCGAAATCAGAGTCGAAATGGTCAAGACACATTTTTAAAGCTTCAGAAGTGTCATTAGAGGTTTCATCAACTGTGGTTTGAATCATGTCAATTTCATCGATCTCAAAATCCCTAGGTTGCTTGTTGAGATTAAAGATGTTTAGCTCAATGGTTAGGTGCCCGAAGGAAAGTCGAAGTTGACCATTCCTACAATTAATGACACCATTAGAGGTTGCTAAGAAAGGGCGTCCTAAGATCAATGGTATTTGAACATTGGGATTTGAGACAGGCTCTGTTTCTAGAACTATAAAATCGACAGGGAAGTAAAACTGTTCGATTTGTATCAAGACGTCCTCGATAATTCCCAATGGCTTTTTGACAGATCGATCGGCTAGTTGGAGTGTGATGTTTGTTGGTTTAATCTCCCCTAGTCCAAGTTGACGATAGACAGTATAAGGGAGAAGGTTGACACTGGCACCAAGGTCGAGTAGGGCACGAGAGATGTGAGTGTTTCCTATTTTACAATCAATCGTAGGGCAGCCAGGGTCTTTATACTTGACTGGGGTAAGATTCGAAAGAACAGAGCTTGTATTCGCAGTTAGAAAGGCGGTTTTTGGGACATTGGTCGCATGTTTTTGTGTGCACAATTCCTTAAGACATTTGGCATATTGAGGGATTTGTTCAATGGTGTCTAAAAGAGGAATGTTCACACGGACTTGTTTGAAAATTTCCAAGATTTTATCGAAATTTGCAGCTTTCTTCTTATTATTGAGTCTATGAGGAAAAGGAGCTACTGGTTTTTCGATTCTGGGATGAGTTTCATCATTCGAAGAAGAAGGTGGTAGGGGTGTAGAAGATGAAATGTTGGGATTGCCAACATTAATTTTCGAAGGTGGGTCGGGTTTGCCGACGCTAGGAGAAGAACTGTTGGGATTGCCAACATTTAAGGGAACTTGAGGTTTAGAAGAATTGGCATTCGAAGCCAATGGGTGATCATCAAGATTAGGGATTGGGGTCGAGTTAGGAGGTTCGTCAGGGTCGTCCACGTTATTATCAATCCTCTTTCCAGATCGCAGGGTTGTAATAGCGTTGACTGGATTATGGTTTTCGTCCTCACAAGAATTTACAGTACGAGAGTTATATTTTGGATTCACCTCAGGTTGACTAGGCAACTTTCCTTTCTCGTTATTTTTCGCTAGTTCCTTTATCATATTCATCATTTGTTCCATTTGTTTTTCTAAACGCACAATGTCTGGTGACGGTTGAGAAGATTGAGATGATTGGTTTGATGATTGAAAATTGGGGTGCCTATAAGGTTGTTTGGATTGAGGTGTAGCTTGAGAGTTTTGAGAATTGGGGGGTGGACATTGGTAATTCGGATTGGGAATAAAGGGTTGCATGTGAGATGGGTTAGCCGAATTATTAGGGTTCGACCAGGAAAAATTTGGGTGGTTCCTCCACCCAGGGTTGTACGTGGATGAGTAAGGATTATTTTGAGCTATGGCATTGGCTTGGTCTTGAGAGTAATAGTGGGGTAACCCTTCTCCGGCTTGAGGAGTTTGATTTTCTAAGGGAATTTGATTTGGGTCCACGACATGCACACCTCTAGTAGAAGTACGAATGGGAACACGAATCGATTCCCACTGCATGTCTTTTTCAGAATAATCTTCTAAAAACCGCCAAGCTTCATCGGCTGTTTTAGACATAAAGTCTCCTCCACACATTGATTCTAGCTGAGTTCTAGTCTGATAGTTTAGCCCTTCATATGCAATTTGACATAAGTGATCTTTTAGAATTCCATGATGAGGGCAACTATATAATAGCTGGTTGAATCTCTCAAAGTATTTTGAAAAAGTTTCCCCCTCATTTTGACAAAATTGGTTTATCTCAGTTCGAATTTTTAGAGTTTTATGGAAAGGGAAAAACTTTTTCAAGAATGCAGTGACAAATTCATCCCAACTTCTTATGGAATGTCGTGGAAGAGAATTTAGCTATCTTTTAGCGCTTTCAAGTAGTGCAAATGGAATTAGCCTTAGCTTGATCGATTCGTTAGATAGTTGTTGCATTTTTGTTGTGGAGGCATACAACTCAAACTCACTTAGAAATTCATAAGCATTTTCAGACCCAGTAAATTTTGGTACCCCTTGGATAAAAGAATGTTTTAGCTCAAAATTGTTTCCTTCAGCTGGTGGGAACACAATGACAGATGGTTGAACGGTCCTAGTAGGATAACATCGATCACGAAGAGACAAGGGTCTCTCCATTTGGATATTGAGATTTTGAAAATTTTGATTTATTTGATTTTGATCCCCAAAGTTTGGAAAATTTTGATTCACTCGATTTTGATCCAATTCGGTTGGAAAATTTTGGTTGATTCGAGAACCCCTAGGAGAATTTTGTTGGCTAACACTTTTTTCACTCATTGTTGTTAAATGCAAGCACAGAAATTAGCTACAATGAAGTTTTCTGTCCTTATTGGCTCTTAACCCAAAATTATAAAGTGATGCGTTTGATTACTTAGATCAAAAGATTTCTCAGCCAGTTAACGGACAGGAGTTATCGGTGCACCAGGAATCACCCTAGCAGTGCAGCCGAAGGTTTAAGTACCTTCAGAGTAACAACCGATATAATATTTACGAATCACCGTAATATTTATAAACGGTTATTTCTCTGCCGTAGTCTAGACACCAAGAAATAATTCGTTCCAAATGAATCAACTATCACAATATAATTAAGCCCTATATGAGCCCGTGACTCCCTTAAGTCCAATGTCTAACCGTTATTATTAGTCAGATTCTACGATGAAATGCAATTTGTGGGCTAAGGAAAGGGTGATGAAATCCCTCACCTTATGTGAATTGGGGTATTGCCCTTAACATAATGAATAAAAATGCAGAAATAACGGCAATCACACAAAATAATTGCAGAAATTAAAAATTGTACATTCAAAGCCGCTGCCCCTGCAGAAAATTTTACAACAATTGCCTATATAATTTTTTTCTTTGCAGCGAGCACCTGTAGTGTTTAGAAAAATATTACCGTGGGGTATGGCAGTCCGTCCAGAGTATTTGAGTAGCTTGAACCTTTCAAACTCCGCTGCTTGTTATTCAGACGACCTCTGAATTTTGTGTTTGCTTGCTGGACTGAATCCTTTTTGCTACGAGTTGATCCTTTGATTTGGCTTTTTTTATTTATAAGGAAACTAAGATTGAATAAACAAGGAAGAAATTAACTAAATCACAAATTAGCTCAACAAGTCGGAACTCAAGCAAACAACCAGACTACACTGAAAACAGACAAAGCAAAACAAGAAATAAATCCATGTCTCATGAATTGAAATGAGCAATTCCCAAAATTATGCCTTCAATCACGGACCCTACTAGGCCACCCCAATACGGTTTCACAAGTAGACTAAAATCCCCTAATCCACTCAGCTAAAACACAAGGAAATCAGAGCACCCTCTTCAGGAAAAATAAAAAGGCAAAACCTTTTTATCCCCAAATCAACAGAATATCGACAGGGAGAAAGAAAAACTGGCACTCCGCTCTTCTCACTAAAAAACAAAAAATTCGAAATCAACAAAGATTCGAACGCGAGCCCCTCTTTTATAACCTATTTGTTTATGCAGACCCAAATGGAATCAATGAACTTTCCCCCTTTATTTTTATTTTTTTTAAAACAAACCGTTTCCCAACAAAATTGGGAAATAAATCTATTTAAAAAACCCTGGCTCTCCGATTAACACGCCTCCTCCTTTTGATATGGTTCATATTTCACAAAGTACCCAGTTGTTATTATTAAAAAGAAAAGCTCAAGTCCCTTTTCGTTCTCAAACACTGTTAAACCAAGGACGATGAAGGGAAAAAAATCTCGCGCCCCCTGTTTATCTTCTAAAACCGAATCACTCAAGGTAGCTTGCAATCGGGTATTAGGTTTTAGCAGGGTTTTTGATTGGGGAATTGGGTCTCGAATTGCTGTAATTTGAATTGGGTCACGGTGGTCTTTTGTGACTGATGGGTATCGAGGCGGATGATTCGAACTAGAATTGGGGATCTACGAATGGTAGTTGCGTGATGAAGCTTCCGGTCATTCTGGATGCGAGTTGGGGTTTGGCGGTTTCGGATCTGGTAGTCTTGGTTACGGGGATGTGGTGGGTAGAAAGGGAAGTGGAGTTTGTTGCTGAAGAAATTGGTGACTGTGTGAATGGCTTTTGAACGTGGAGGAAATTTCCGATGTGGCAAGTGTGGATGAGGATGACTGTATGTTGTTTGTTTGAGGATGTGGAGTCCGTGAATATGGTGGTACGGAGTATGGTACTGGATAGATTGAATTGGAGAAAGGTGGTCAGGTGACGAACTGTGTGGAAATCGAAGATATGGTGTGGAAATTTGCAGAACTGGTGGAGATGGTTTTTGATGATTACAGTATAGGATGGCAGGAAGATGGGAAGAGGTTGTTGTTTAATTTGGAAGGGAAAAAAAATGGAAATAAATAAGAAATAGCAAAAGTGGAAAGCAATCAAATGGCGAATTAACTACAGACAGAAAATTGAAAGATTTCAAAAAGAGATTATTTTTTTTTTGGATTAATACAGAGAAAAGAAAGGAAAGAAATAAAAAAGAATTGGCAAGATTTTTTTTCGCTTGGTTAAGTGAGTACGGTATCAATATGAGATACCAAATCAGCTACTCAAGTTTTTTTTTTAATATATACACGAAAAAAAAAGAAGAAAAATAAAATGAAAACTAACACGAATCGGAAATTAAATAAATAACAAAATTTAATCGTTACCTCCCCGGCAACGGCGCCAAAAACTTGATCGTCGCTAATCTATGAATTAGAAAAGCGCGACATTTGTAATAAATTCTGCAAGCATACAGGTGTGTAGCATACAGGTCGAACACAGGGAGGAAAGTTAAATTTTATTATTTATATGTTTCGTGGGCGTGTTAGACGAACTTTGGAGGTTGATTTTGAAAATAAAACTAAACAAAATTAAAACTGTGATTTGATTCAGAACAGATCTAACTGAACCAACGATCAAATCACAATTTCAATGGAAAGCAAATGAAACTATGAATTAGATTTGAATCTAATCAAACCCAATTTGACCTAAGAAAATAATGAAAAGCAGAAATTGAAATTGCAGAAATTGAAATAACAAACAAGAATTAAAATTAGGATTTCCGCTGAATCTAATCAGACGGTAAATCACTAATGCAAATAAGTGCAAAATACAAATAGTGTTCTACCGAATCTAATCGTATAGACAACACTAGTTGCTAAGAAAACAAAAGAAATGCAGAAAATAAAAGAGAAAGAAGAACTTTTATTAGAACAATGGAATAAGAGATGAGATGGTGGCTACAAGGTTATTACAAGGGTATATATAGGGTAGATAGCCAAACCCTAACCCTAATGATAACTGGGCCTTGTCATTACATCACTAATTAGTTTACAATGAGAAACATAAATGGGCCTTAGATAAATAAAGCAAATTTGGGCCTTTTCTCTTTTCCTCTTGCTTCCTTGACACTTCTTCATTGATTTGTGATGTGCAAAGCCTTGTTATCAATCCTTTTCTTGTCCAACAGCAACTAGATGTGATATATTTATCTACAATTCTTCAAAATGCAAATACACAGCAAATTGAACTCTGTTTCTCTATATTTCTGGTTGCATGCGGGCTGGGTTGGAATATCTCTAAAAACAACAAAACAATACCCAAGTAATATTTATTTATATACAAAAGATAAGATATAAGAGCATAAAATAAACACATTTCTATGTCAATCAAATGGCTGAAAAAAAAATTAAAAAAAAAAATGGCATGTTACTACAGTCTAAAATGCATGATGATCCTACTTAAATGGCTGAAAATAAAAAGAAATAAAAACAAAGAAAAATGAAAATAGATGAAATGCAGACTCCCCCCCACACTTGATTGAGACAGTGTCCCAACTGTCTAAGGCAGAAAAGAAAACTAAAAGAAAAAGAACGTATACCACCTGATTTCATGCTGGATGATCATGCAGATCGATAGAGTCATCTTCGTCATATTGCTCGAATTCCAAAAATGGTTTCAGTCGTTGACCGTTTACTTTGAAGACTTTTCCATCCCTAGGATTTTCAATTTCAACCGCTCCATGAGGGTATACTGTTTTCACGACATAAGGTCCAGTCCATCGAGATCTGAGTTTCCCTGGCAGCGGCACCAAAAACTTGATCGTCGCTAATCTATGAATTAGAAAAGCGCGACATTTGTAATAAATTCTGCAAGCATACAGGTGTGTAGCATACAGGTCGAACACAGGGAGGAAAGTTAAATTTTATTATTTATATGTTTCGTGGGCGTGTTAGACGAACTTTGGAGGTTGATTTTGAAAATAAAACTAAACAAAATTAAAACTGTGATTTGATTCAGAACAGATCTAACTGAACCAACGATCAAATCACAATTTCAATGGAAAGCAAATGAAACTATGAATTAGATTTGAATCTAATCAAACCCAATTTGACCTAAGAAAATAATGAAAAGCAGAAATTGAAATTGCAGAAATTGAAATAACAAACAAGAATTAAAATTAGGATTTCCGCTGAATCTAATCAGACGGTAAATCACTAATGCAAATAAGTGCAAAATACAAATAGTGTTCTACCGAATCTAATCGTATAGACAACACTAGTTGCTAAGAAAACAAAAGAAATGCAGAAAATAAAAGAGAAAGAAGAACTTTTATTAGAACAATGGAATAAGAGATGAGATGGTGGCTACAAGGTTATTACAAGGGTATATATAGGGTAGATAGCCAAACCCTAACCCTAATGATAACTGGGCCTTGTCATTACATCACTAATTAGTTTACAATGAGAAACATAAATGGGCCTTAGATAAATAAAGCAAATTTGGGCCTTTTCTCTTTTCCTCTTGCTTCCTTGACACTTCTTCATTGATTTGTGATGTGCAAAGCCTTGTTATCAATCCTTTTCTTGTCCAACAGCAACTAGATGTGATATATTTATCTACAATTCTTCAAAATGCAAATACACAGCAAATTGAACTCTATTTCTCTATATTTCTGGTTGCATGCGGGCTGGGTTGGAATATCTGTAAAAATAACAGAACAATACCCAAGTAATATTTATTTATATACAAAAGATAAGATATAAGAGCATAAAATAAACACATTTCTATGTCAATCATGTAACGACCCGGAAAATCCGAATTAATTTAAAAATTTTATTTTAAATTATTTGGTGGAAAAATGTGGTAGAAATTAAAATTTTCATTTTTAAATAATATTAAAGACAATGAAAATAGTCAATTTTCAAACGATCTTTGTTTTCGACGAAACCACTTTTGTTGGAACCAGGATGTCATATTATTGCTAGGTTTAAATTTTTAGAATTTTTCGAATTAATACGTGAGCGTGGAGAAGGAAAATGTGTTTGGTCGATTTCGTCAAATTTAATCGACTGAAAAATAGCCATTTTTCAAACAGTCTCAGAATTCAACGAAATTAGTTTTGTTAGGACTTTATCGTCATAACAAAGACAAATATAATTTTTCTGGATTTTTCTGAGTCTGCATGTGGCCTCGGTGAATTTATTTATGTAGACAAATTAAATTAATAAAGGATTTAATTATTAAATTAAATAATTCAGGCCAAAGACAGCCGTTTCGGATGACGGGACCTGTCCCATTGGATCCGGAATAAGGGCTGTTGGCTATGGGAAACTTCTGTTGGACTGGAATTGGACTGGTTGAAAAGACAGGGATTTAATTAGAAAATTACAATTTAAATTATATAAATAATAGGAGAATTAAACCCTAACATTATTCACGTGTCTTCTTCCAGCCGCCACCCCCCAAATCCATGGCCACCGTCCTCCGAACTTCTCCTCCTAATTTCTCCTTCATCTGTTCGAATTAGAACCCAGTCTTTATACCAAATCGAAGCCCTTTCCTCCCTTTTTAATCTCGTACGACTTGATTGACCTCTCGTCGCCAGAAATCGGAGGACCGAGCCCCCAAAGACCGCCGTTTCGCACCGCCGCCGGGCCCACCAGGGTGCGCCGAGTTCGCCGCCACCACCCCTCATCGAAGCGTCGTCCGTCCCCCTTCGACACCCAATAACCCGATCGGCTTCATACCCCCTGGATTGAGTGAAAGTTTGGATCAATGTTTTGAACCCAATAGAAAAACTCACGGCCGATATTTTGATTGGAGAAGAAAGGTTGATTTCCTAACTAATTAATTAATTAATTTAAATTGTTTTAAAGCTTGATTTAACCATAATTGATTCGTTTCAACTCAGAATTTGACGATTTCGGAAGCATTGGAATTGTAACAACGAATAGCACGTGTTGAGACTGAAACGGAACCCTTCTGAACAGTTTGAATTTTGGACAAAATCTGCAATGACAGTGAGATTCCTAAATTATAATAATTAAATAATTTAATTCTATTTGTTATGTGAATCATTATATGTTATTGTTTCTAATCTACGATGTTGTGATTGTTGTATGGTTGATTAATATTCGTTGTGATATCATGATATAGCATGTCAGTTTAGATCTATAAAATTCTGATGTAATCTCTATAAAGTTCTCATCTTTATTAGTTTTATTTTTATTTTTTTTCTATTTTTATTTTTTATCCCTTATAGGAATGGAAAAAAATTGAATCTTGTTTGTTTTACAAACAAAAATGAAATTTTGAATCTTTATTTTGATTTACAAAAAAGAATGAAAAGTTGAATCTTTATTTTTGATTTGCAAATAGAACAAAAGTTGAATCTTTATTTTTGATTTGCAAATAGAACAAAAGTTGAATCTTTATATTTGATTTGCAAATAGAACAAAAGTTGAATCTTTATTTTTTATTTGCAAATAGAACAAAATTTGAATCTTTATTTTTGAACAAAAGTTGAATCTTTATTTTTGATTTGCAAATAGAACAAAAGTTGAATCTTTATTTTTGATTTGCAAATAAAACAAAAGTTGAATCTTTATTTTTGTTTATGATTTATAAAATAAAGTATAAATCTTCTAATTTTAATTAAAAGATAAATCAAGATAATATATTTTATTTTGATTTACAAAATAAAATAAAGATTAGATATTTTATTTGATTTACAAATAAAATAAAGATGAGACCTTTTAGTGTGATTCATCTCATATATTGTGTTGTATGTGTGGACATTGAAATTACGACGTTGGGTAAATAGAAATGGTTAGACCAAAAACCATATTATTATATTTGTGGATATTGAAATTACGATGTTGGGTAAATAGAAATGGTTAGACAAAAACCATTATTTTTGGTTATCATATTTTGACACCAATTTGACATATGAGTTGGATAGGAAAATATCTCCTGTAAAAAAAATGTGCATTAAGGAAAGATAATTAGAAAATTTACATTTTTCTAATATAATAAAAATAACTAGAAAAATTACATTTTTCTAATGTAATACAGATAATTAGAAAATTTACATTTTTCTAATGTAATAAAGATAATTAGAAAATTTACATTTTTCTAATGTAATACAGATAATTAGAAAATTTACATTTTTCTAATGTAATCAAGATAATTAGAAAATTTACATTTTTCTAATGTAATAAAGATAATTAGAAAATTTACATTTTTTCTATGTTAAAATATAGAATCTACATTTTTCTATGTAAAGATAATTAGAGGATTTACATTCTTCTACGTTAAACCATAGGATTTACATTTTTCTATGTTAAAATATAAGATTTACATTTTTCTATGTAAAGATATAAGATTTACATTTTTCTATGTAAAAACATAAGATTTACATTCTTCTATGTGAAGATGAAAGATATACATTTTTCTATGTAATAATGAAAGGTTTACATTTTTTCAATGTAAAGGTAAAGAATTTACATTTTTCAATGTAAAGGAAAAAGAAATAAAATATTTACATTTTATAGTAACATAAAAGTACATCTTTATGTTATAAAAATGAATTGAAGAAAAGTACATTTTTATGTTATAAAAATGGAGAAAAAGAACATTTTATGTAATTATAAAAATATACATTTTTAAATCATCATTTTTGTCGCATTAGAATTGGCGAACAAAAATGTTATTTTATTGAATATAAAAATGTACATGGTTGAAAACGTCATTTTTGTCGCATTAGAATTGGCGAACTAAAATGTTATTTTATTTAATATAAAAATGTACATGGTTGAAAACGTCATTTTTGTCGCATTAGAATTGGCGAACAAAAATGTTATTTTATTGAATATAAAAATGTACATGGTTGAAAACGTCATTTTTGTCGCATTAGAATTAGCGAACAAAAATGTTATTTTATTGAATATAAAAATGTACATAGTTGAAAACGTCATTTTTGTCGCATTAGAATTGGCGAACAAAAATGTTATTTTATTGAATATAAAAATGTACATGGTTGAAAACTTTATTTTTGTCGCATTAGAATTGGCAAACAAAAATGTAATTTCATTGAATATAAAAATATGCATTGTTGAAACGTCATTTTTGTCGCATTAGAATTGGCGAACAAAAATGTTATTTTATTGAATATAAAAATGTACATGGTTGTAAACGTCATTTTTGTCGCATTAGAATTGGCGAACAAAAATGTTATTTTATTGAATATAAAAATGTACATGGTTGAAAACGTCATTTTTGTCATTAGAATTGGCGAACAAAAATGCTATTTTATTAAATATAAAAATGTACATGGTTGAAAACGTCATTTTTGTCGCATTAGAATTGGCGAACAAAAATGTTATTTTATTGAATATAAAAATGTACATGGTGGAAAACGTCATTTTTATCGCATTAGAATTGGCGAACAAAAATGTTATTTTATTGAATATAAAAATGTACATGGTTGAAAACGTCATTTTTGTCGCATTAGAATTGGCGAACAAAAATGTAATTTCATTGAATATAAAAATATGCATTGTTGAAACGTCATTTTTGTCGCATTAGAATTGGCGAACAAAAATGTTATTTTATTGAATATAAAAATGTACATGGTTGAAAACGTCATTTTTGTCGCATTAGAATTGGCGAACAAAAATGTTATTTTATTGAATATAAAAATGTACATGGTTGAAAACGTCATTTTTGTCGCATTAGAATTGGCAAATAAAAATGTTACTTTATTGAATATAAAAATGTACATGGTTGAAAACGTCATTTTTGTCGCATTAGAATTGGTGAACAAAAATGTAATTTCATTGAATATAAAAATATGCATTGTTGAAACTGTCATTTTTGTCGCATTAGAATTGGCAAACAAAAATATTGTTTTTATAGAATAAAAAGAATGGATGTTAATAATGGGAATCGCCAAATGGTTTATATATATAAATATAAATATAAAATTAAACGAAACGAGCGCGGCAGTTCGCGTATCGACAATCGTAATTTCAAACGATTATTTCGGAAGATCTGACCGTTGGATTTTCCCAAAACTGGAACCGTTAGGACCGCTTTGGGAAGAGCTTTCTAACGATATAAATTTCATCAAAATCTGACGGTTAGATTCTAAGATATGTGTAAATCAAATTTTGGTAAAAACAACGCCAGGGCTGCCCATTGACCCAAAACGTCGTTTATTTATTTCGAGCTATTTTTAATAAATAAAAATAGCGATAAATAGTTATAAATATATTTGAAATGTTTTAAATTATAATTATGCGACAATTATTTGAAAAGACCGAGTTTAACTCATTTCAAATAATTTCACGATGGTTAAATCAAAGATGTAACAAGATGGTGTAGAAGACCGGCGATCTTCACATCGAATGGACGACGACTTCTGATACCTTGGACTGACTTGCTCCCAGGACGGGGTTGAAGCAGTAATTGTTCGGACATATGTGTTGGTCGTGCGGATAAGTGAGAACCTCTTTGGTGTCTCCGTTTTCGTTCAGACCCGGAACGGACTTGTAAATGGATGCGTGTCTGACGTTGGAGTTCATCCCATGTAATTAAATCGATTTGTATTAATATATGTCTGTTTGGTGGTGGAGAACCGATTCTCTGCTTAACACCCGGGTATATAGTAATAGTTATCGATCACATGGCGTTGAATTGTCAATGTGGCACGCCAAGATGCAATGATCAAGGATTTGTTGAAAAGCAGGCCTTGTGGCTGATGATCAAAGCATAGCCTGTTTAGGCATAGCTTTGTGTACAACGTGACTTCGCGAGCCTCACACCCCGGTATGAGTCAAAAACGGGATATGGACCGTAGGGAGTGCACACGTTTCTTTCTAGCTAGGAGTGGTGTTTGGGCTTTAACACGGCCCGACATTTTACTTATGTGGATTATGGATTGAGGTACCTCGGGTTTTTTTTATAGGCTGGAAGTGGTCATATTATAGGTCCAAAGGGACCGGGAAACGTGTGTTCAGGCATAACTAATCCACTACCGTTAGGTAGGGACCGGCCCTACCGCATCCAAGGGTTCACTGCGGGGGATCCTGAGGCATTTGCTAGAGTGTCTCGAATCGGAAGAGGACGATCCCTAGCCTCGATTTCATGACAGAAAACCAAATTCCCAATACGATGACATTTCGGTTTTCATTGTAAACTTATATACGGCGACATAGTTGGATGGGGTACTATGCGGTCTAGGATTGATATTGTAACGACCCGGATTTTCGGCGACTTTGGTTATCGACATAAGCACGATGTCGATAACCAAAACATCGAAAAATCACGGTAATTAATGAAAGAAATTAGAGGATGAGGATAGATAAGGTAGAACTAGTAGAATAGAAGAAGAAGAACATCATCATCAGAGTAAACACGAATCTCACAGCGGAACGAATAAAATATAACATAACTCTTGAAATACAAACAGTTATATATATAATAGCAATTGTCAGAGTACAGCACTTACCACAACAGCGGAAATAATAATAGCTATAGAATCCTGAAGCCTCCTGCTCCAAGCTCTCCAAGTGTATCTGTAAAATCTCGACTACTTGACTGCCCGTACAAATTTAGGCACCCAAGAGTTTAGGGAAAACAACAAAGTAAACTCCGGGTCAGTCATGGGACTGGTATGAGTAAAACAGTTTAAACAGGTATATGAACAAGTAAACGATATCTCATAAGACCACGCCGCAGAACGGAACGGGTTTTTCCCTTATGAGAATCCAAAATATCTTTATATCAAAAACCTTTTGATATTATAATAATGTCTATGTACAAATAGATATCAATTAGTAGAAACGCTTTCATCTCACGTTCTACATATATAGTGTACAATCAAAATCGCAAGCACGTATTGGATAATGGATTTCCAACTATGACAAGGTATGGAACCACCTTCTGCTCGTGTACCTCTAGAGAGGAATACACTGGGTTCAACAAGAACATCTTGCAACCCGGCCACACATGACCGACCACTCATTTCGCTTGAGTGTATCGAATGTATATCACCAACGGTTGGGATCAGCAATCGTTCCTGTATATATATGGGACAACATTGATAGATTTAAGAAACAAATGAATATTCTCTAGATAGGTGATTATACACCCTACTTCGGTGCGACCGACTGAGCCATGCTGCCTGCCCGATTTCTGTCATTTACCGGATGATGAGGCTAGAAGTTACGCGTTATCATCACATCAGATTCACTTCGAATGTCACATCGTCAAATCCATTAAATCACCGATTGACGTCTACAACAGTACATTACGTGTTAGCTAAAGAAGTTTCCTTCTCCGCTTCCACTCTTGGTACAGTTGAAGAAATCAATGTATGTGACCTTTCTGGAAATACTTTGTCAGACATTCATCTTCATTCACTTAGAATGTCACATTGTCATACCCGCCAAATCACAAATTGACTTATCAAAAAATAACACGGGTATACAGCTAAGAGAAACGAATTCCTCCGCCACCAAACATGAATATGTTTGAACAGATCAACTTACGCGATCCATTGGATATACTCTGTCAGACCTTCGTCCATACAAGTTGTCCTGGGACTGGACAAACCGAAGGCACTATTCAGTATATCTATCTTAGTCACTGTTATCTAAGACTTATACAACAACCCTTGCATTTTACTCCGTTTTCAATTATCTTTGGCATATATGATTCGCAACGCTTATGCCAATATAGAGTGGTTCTTTGGATAATAATCCAACCGGTCTCTCCATATTAACAACGTTAAAATGTTCAAAACTTCGATAGTCTGTGAGTTAACTATCGAAGAAAAACAAGTGTGCAAACAACGATATTATTTCCAGATGGAAATTATATCGATCAATCATCAACATATATCTATATATATATATTCACATTGCCTTATTTCCTATGTTTAGAAAATATATGTTATTAACACTGGAAAATGTTTTCCATTTGCTTATTTACAAATCACTACTCTTCCCCAACTATCAGTCCCTGACTGTGAACTAGTATGAGAACAATTCCCTACGTATAAATCCCGAAGGCCGAAACCAACATCAGATAGACACTTAGAAAACCATTCAATTTACTAATCTCTAGTCAGTTCTAATTTTACTTAACTCTATTTGATTAACTCTGATTGATTAACTCTAACTGGTCAACCATAATTAATTAACTCTAACTGGTTTTACTTGGTTTGACTAACTCCATTTATTAACTCGACTGACAAATTCAACTCGATTAACTGAACTAATCACTTTGATTAACTCGACAAATTCACTTTGGTTAACTTAACCAATTCACTTAACTAATTCACTTAGTTTAACTTAACTAATTCACTTAACTCCTGTCGAATAAACTATATTCGATAACTCCTCTAACTCTATTCGAATAAACTATATTTGATTAACTCATTTACTCTATTCGAATAAACTATATTCGATTAACTCCTTTTCTCTATTCGAATAAACTATATTCGATCAACTCATTTCGATTTAACTAATCGATAACTCCTTTCAATTTAACTAATCGATAACTCCCTTCGATGAAACTAACATCGATACTCCTTTCGATTTAACTAATCGATAACTCCCTTCGATGAAACTAACATCGATACTCCTTTCGATGAAACTAACATCGATTAATTTAACTCGACGAACTTAACTCGACTCACTTATCTCGATAATCTAACTCAAGAACTTAACTCGTTTAACTTAGCTCGATAATCTAACTCAAGAACTTAACTCCTATCGAATAACTAATATTCGATTTAACTTCATTCGCTTGACTCTAGATCGCAGCGATCACAATGGTTACGCCTGACTCCCTCAGGAAACATCCGACCGCCGTAGGCTATTTACAGCCCTGCGAATTACGCTAGCAGTCGTACGAGATGACAACTTATCCTGAATAACTCTGTCTGACTAACTCTATCTCAAATAACTATATTTGATTAATCTCTAGTTCATTTTAACTCTAATCGATTTACTCTAACTGATTTACCTACCTGATTAACTCTAACTGATTAACTCTAACTGGTTAACTCTTACTGATTAACTTGACTGATTTAACCCAACTGGTTAAGTCTACTGAACTGGTTAACTCTACTAAACTGGTTAACTCTACTGAACTGGTTAACTCTACTGGACTGGTTAACTCTACTGAACTGGTTAACCCTACTGATCTGGTTAACCCTACTGATTAACTCTTCTCGAATACTATATTCGACTAACTCCTTTTAACAACGTTTTATTCATTTGAAAAGATTTACTTTTAAATAACAGTTCTACACTTTAAAATGATATGATTTTTATAACATTTCCTCTTTATAATGGTTTCTGCTTTATAACGTTTTCCTTTTTTTATAACGTTTCCTCTTTATAACAGTTTCTACTTTATAACGTTTTCCCTTTTTATAACGTTTTCTTTTCAATTCTATTTGTAAATGGTTTACAAATATTCCCTTTTCAAATTTATTCTTGAAATATTCTAACTCCTTAAATTCTCTGAAAAATTCGCCATAACCTCCTTTGTAACGGGAGCATCGGGAAAATCCCCAAACCCACCATACATTCCTTTCCATTCAAAAAGAAAATGGTTTGAAATTTATTTCCTTTCTAAATATCTTCTATTTATAAATATTCCAATTTATATATATTTCTTATTTATAAATATTCTAATTTATAAATATCTCTTATTTATAAATATCCCATTTTATAAATATTCTATTTTCAATATCACTTTGAAAATCCCCTTATCAACATTTCGGTATGTTATGGTATTCAATCATATCAAATCACGATGTTCAATATCGTCCAAGCACATATAATCGACCACGGATTCTATATCACAATATATGAATCAAAACAGTATTATAAATATTGAGGAACCCAGTTGGGTCCCTCCAACCTGTTTCCCTGCATCCACAGATGTTACACAGTAAAATCAACATCACTTTCGGTTCAGTACTGATTATTCTGATAACAACATCAATATATAGATATTTAAAGGTTTATATATATATATATATATATATATATATATATATATAAAATTTCCACTAACTGACTAGCAGTTCAATCAATCAACCAACACACAACAATCAACAGATGATTAACAGTTCTAAAAATACATTATAAAAATATAACTGTTCAGAGTTGGTGAGTTTTACTCACATTGGCGCGTTAATCGTTAAATAGCGGTTTGCGTTTATTTGACTGCGACGGACAATTTATTTCCCCATAAATTGTAACGAGCTCGGATTCACTCCCAGTCAGCTCCATGGTGTAGTGTCCGTCCATACGATCCTAACGTGACTGACGGTTCGTCAATATGATATTGTATGACCAAGATATGACCTTACGAAGTTTGTACAATATTTAAATTAAAATAAAAACCACACTCCCACTTTAATTGGGCTCACCTCTTCTATAAGGCCCAAACCCACCATCAATGCCCAAACCGACCCTTTGTACTTATCTTCCCCAAATTGATCGATCTGGAAATTGCTCCTGTAAACCACATCGTCCCTTTTATCCACCGTTCACCATCTCATCGACCCCCAACCCCTTCCATTGACACCACTGCGCCACTCTCCTCCTAAAGCCGCTCCTCCTGATCACCATGTTTTCACACTCGACCTCCTGATCTCATCGCATTCTGTACCCCAACTTCTCAACTCGAAGCCTCCTATAGATTTCCGTCGAACCGCCTTCAGTCGCCAACGCGACTCCAATTGCCACCGAGAACCACACAACTTGGCACACAAGTGCTAAAACCTTCCAGGAACTCGAATCCAACCTCATTTTCATCTTCGATGCACTCAAAATCGTAAAACCACGAGCCCTAGTCCGAGCTAACCCACGCTGTATGATTTCGGGTATCTGGAAAACACGTCGCAACCCACATCAGTGACATGAGGTCGAAGCTCCTCTCATCAGGATCCTGAATATATGAGTTTGAGGATTTATCTATTTATATTGGTTTTGTTTGGAATTTTTCTTTGTTGCCATTTTTGCTGTGTAAAGAAAACAACGGCGGAAATGTGTTGTTGACCAAAAATGAAATTGACTTAGGGTTTTAGAGAATAAGGTGGTGTATTTATAGGGTATTTTAATATTTTAATTATTCAATTTTAATTCAAGCGCTAATTTCATTTCTGTTTAAAAATCTGTGCAACCACATATAATACCCAAAAATCACCAAACTGGACATACTGCTAAAGTTTGACATTGCGGACCTAACGAAACTGGTTTCGTCAAATTCCGACTCCGTATGCTCACATAGCGTATTTTTAACCGTCAAAATACTGACTGTTTCTCACTCTAAAAATCCGTACGGCCACACACTGACTCTAAAAATCAAGAAACTTGAAATCTAACAATAATTTGATGTTGCGGATCCAACAAAATTAGTTTCGTCGAATTCCGAGGTCGTTTGCAAAAGTGGCTACTTTTAAAGCTCTAAATAGCCTATTTTTATATATAAATATATTTAAATAATTAAATTAAATATTAATAAATTAATATTATCGTATATATTCATAGTGGAATACCATACAGCTCCAACAGCATTTATAACTCGATATTTCAAATCCCGATTAAATCGATATTCGATTTATAATGAAATTCCTTTTTAAAATATAAATAATTCCTTTATAAATTATAAAGGAATTCCACAGCGACTTTTCTAAAATATAATTTGGACATATCTCGAAATCTACACGACGAAATCCCGAATTTTCTCTTCCACTTGAAAGATATACTCCACCAGCTCCATACGTTTCTTGTTTCATAGAAATCCGATTTAAAACGAACCCTGTATATTCAGTTGAAGTTCAAATCGCTAAATAGCGACTACCGCGCCATTTCAAGCTCTATTTTAATTATAATATAATTATACGTTCAAACTGTCGTTCAAATAATATATTCGTTATTCTACTCAAATTCCAAGCTGAATTAAATATCCCAGATGCTCTAGTTCACACCATATCGCCATTCCAGCCAATTTTGATTATTTCAGAATTAAATATATTATTTAATTTGTTATTTTAATTTAATTAAATATTCCGTATTATTTAATTAACGACGATTTAATTCCCTAAATCACTATTTTAAACAATTAAATAAATTAATTATACCCCTGGAAAATGCGGGTCATTACATTCTTCCCCACTTAAAATAATTTCGTCCTCGAAATTGCTAATTTAGAGGACGATCCTACCTATTGGAATTCCTAAAATTTGTTTACCCCTTATTTCTGATTTTAACTGAACCAATTAATATCGACTAAAATATTTATTCATTCCGACTAACTAAAATTTTCAAAAATTCTGAAAATTTTGTAACACTTTAAACTTTCGGAAAATTTCGCCAGCACCTCCTTTGTACTGGTCAATAACTCAAACTCCAACTCGCCTCTCTGGGCCTTCTTCAACCCAAAAGAAAATCAAAACGCCAAACGGCTTGCCAATTCGGCTCATAAATTCCAAACTCATATAAAATATAATCTTGTACCTTTTTGTTGGGCATATCATTATATCCCTACCATCTGTTATCAACTCGGCATATACAAATGCCATCCCAATCAACTCCAACCAAGTTATTCTTAACAAAACCATTCGCTTATTCAAGCCGAATTTAATTTCAAATTCGAGTTTCAAATTCCAAACTCTCAACTTATCATTTCCAATCCAAAACCAGATTATTCTCTAATCACTTCCAGTATTTCTTAACCTATCATCTCAAGTTAATTTCTGGTTTATTATTTACTTTTACCATCCCATTCGAATTAACTTCACAAGTTAAATTTTAATTTTAATTTTTAGAACTTAAATTCCTGGTTTTATTTCAAATCAAATTTGAAATCATAATACCAATTCAAAACCTTTGAATTTCTAAACAACTTGTTTTCTCAAAACAATTCAAATCAAAATCTCTGGTAGTAATCCACCACTTAGAACTCGAAAATCATACCGATGATACTGCGCAGTCATCATCGGAATTATTTTCCAGCGACCTAAGTGATTTCAATACTATATCATTTCAAAACCCTTACTAAATACATACATTTTGAAAACATCTCAAAATCTCCCAGGAACTTAAAATTTCTTTATTTTAAATTCCAAATCTGATTTAAATTCATATCGAATTCATCTTATTTCATATACTTTACTTATATGAATTCTGATTGGTTATATGTAACCATTTCACTTTATAATCTCATTCGATTATAATTACAACCAATATATCTAATATATGATAATATATTACATATCCATACTGTGTCGGTCCATCGTATTCAAGTATTTATTTACTCCTACCGATACAGTGGATCAAACTGATCGACCAGAACTCATAAACAACTCAGCCAATGAATCTCCACAATATAAAACCATTTTTATATCAAATACAAATACGCACTCGTATATATACACTCAAACTCAATCTAGGGTATTACTAACCCTATCTCTACCGAGTCACGCCACAGAGCCAAGTAATTCTTAACTTAAGCTCTGATACCAACTGTAACGACCCGGATTTTCGGTGACTTTGGTTATCGACATAAGCACGATGTCGATAACCAAAACATCGAAAAATCCCGGTAATTAATGAAAGAAATTAGAGGGTGAGGATAGATAAGGTAGAACTAGTAGAATAGAAGAAGAAGAAGAACACCATCATCAGAGTAAACACGAATCTCACAGCGGAACGAATAAAATATAACATAACTTTTGAAATACAAACAGTTATATATACAATAGCACTTATCAGAGTATAGCACTTACCACGACAGTGGAAATAATAATAGCTATAGAATCCTGAAGCCTCCTGCTCCAAGCTCTCCAAGTGTATCTGTAAAATCCCAACTACTTGACTGCCCGTACAAATTTAGGCACCCAAGAGTTTAGGGAAGACAACAAAGTAAACTCCGGGTCAGTCATGGGACTGGCCTGAGTAAAACAGTTTAAACAGGTATATGAACAAGTAAACGATATCTCATAAGACCACGCCGCAGAACGGAACGGGCTTTTCCCTAATGAGAATCCAAAATATCTTTATATCAAAAACCTTTTGATATAATAATGATGTCTATGTACAAATAGATATCAACTAGCAGAAACGCTTTCATCTCACGTTCTACATATATAGTATACAATCAAAATCGCAAGCACGTATTGGATAATGGATTTCCAACTATGACAAGGTATGGAACCACCTTCTGCTCATGTACCTCTAGAGAGGAATACACTGGGTTCAACAAGAACATCTTGCAACCCGGCCACACATGACCGACCACTCATTTCGCTTGAGTGTATCGAATGTATATCACCAACGGTTGGGATCAGCAACCGTTCCCGTATATATATGGGACAACATTGATAGATTTAAGAAACAAATGAATATTCTCTAGATAGGTGATTATACACCCTACTTCGGTGCGACCGACTTAGCCATGCTGCCTACCCGATTTCTGTCATTTACCGGATGATGAGGCTAGAAGTTACGCGTTATCATCACATCAGATTCACTCGAATGTCACATCGTCAAATCCATCAAATCACCGATTGACGTCTACAACAGTACATTACGTGTTAGCTAAAGAAGTTTCCTTCTCCGCTTCCACTCTTGGTACGGTTGAAGAAATCAATGTACGTGACCTTTCTGGAAATACTCTGTCAGACATTCATCTTCATTCACTTAGAATGTCACATTGTCATACCCGCCAAATCACAAATTGACTTATCCAAAAATAACACGGGTATACAGCTAAGAGAAACGAATTCCTCTGCCACCAAACGTGAATACGTTTGAACAGATCAACTTACGTGATCCATTGGATATACTCTGTCAGACCTTCGTCCATACAAGTTGTCCTGGGACTGGACAAACCGAAGGCACTATTAAGTATATCTATCTTAGTCACTGTTATCTAAGACTTATACAACAGCCCTTGCATTTTACTCTGTCTTCAATTATCTTTGGCATATATGATTCGCAACGCTTATGCCAATACAGAGTGGTTCTTTGGATAATAATCCAACCGGTCTCTCCATATTAACAACGTTAAAATGGTCAAAACTTCGATAGTCTGTGAGTTAAGTATCGAAGAATAACAAGTGTGCAAACAACGATATTATTTCCAGATGGAAATTATATCGATCAATCATCAACATATATCTATATATATATTCACATTGCCTTATTTCCTATGTTTAGAAAATATATGTTATTAACACTGGAAAACGTATTCCATTTGCTTATTTACAAATCACTACTCTTCCCCAACTATCAGTCCCTGACTATGAACTAGTATGAGAACAATTCCCTAAGTATAAATCCCGAAGGCCGAAACCAACATCAGATAGACACTTAGAAAACCATTCAATTTACTAATCTCTAGTCAGTTCTAATTTTACTTAACTCTATTTGATTAACTCTGATTGATTAACTCTAACAGGTCAACCTTAATTAATTAACTCTAACTGGTTTTACTTGGTTTGACTAACTCCATTTATTAACTCGACTGACAAATTCAACTCGATTAACTGAACTAATCACTTTGATTAACTCGACAAATTCACTTTGGTTAACTTAGCCAATTCACTTAACTAATTCACTTAATTTAACTTAACTAATTCACTTAACTTCTGTCGAATAAACTATATTTGATAACTCCTCTAACTCTATTCGAATAAACTATATTTGAATAACTCATTTACTCTATTCGAATAAACTATATTCGATTAACTCCTTTTCTCTATTCGAATAAACTATATTCGATTAACTCCTTTTCTCTATTCGAATAAACTATATTCCATCAACTCATTTTGATTTAACTAATCGATAACTCCTTTCGATTTAACTAATCGATAACTCCCTTCGATGAAACTAACATCGATACTCCTTTCGATTTAACTAATCGATAACTCCCTTCGATGAAACTAACATCGATACTCCTTTCGATGAAACTAACATCGATTAATTTAACTCGACGAACTTAACTCGACTCACTTATCTCGATAATCTAACTCAAGAACTTAACTCGTTTAACTTAGCTCGATAATCTAACTCAAGAACTTAACTCCTATCGAATAACTAATATTCGATTTAACTTCATTCGCTTGACTCTAGAACGCAGCGATCACAATGGTAACGCCTGACTCCCTCAGGAAACATCCGACCGTCGTAGGCTATTTACAGCCCTGCGAATTACGCTAGCAGTCGTACGAGATGACAACTTATCCTGAATAACTCTGTTTGACTAACACTATCTCAAATAACTATATTTGATTAATCTCTAGTTCATTTTAACTCTAATCGATTTACTCTAACTGATTTACCTACCTGATTAACTCTAACTGATTAACTCTAACTGATTAACTCTAACTGGTAACTCTAACTGGTTAACACTTACTGATTAACTTGACTGACTTAACCCAACTAGTTAAGTCTACTGAACTGGTTAACTCTACTGAACTGGTTAACTCTACTGAACTGGTTAGCTCTATTGAACTGGTTAACTCTACTGAACTGGTTAACCCTACTGATCTGGTTAACCCTACTGATTAACTCTTCTCAAATACTATATTCGACTAACTCCTTTTAACAACGTTTTATTCATTTGAAAAGATTTACTTTTAAATAACGGTTCTACACTTTAAAATGATTTCCTTTTTATAACGTTTCCTCTTTATAACGGTTTCTGCTTTATAACGTTTTCCCTTTTTATAACGTTTCCTCTTTATAACGGTTTCTACTTTATAACGTTTTCCCTTTTTATAACGTTTTCTTTTCAATTCTATTTGTAAATGGTTTACAAATATTCCCTTTTCAAATTTATTCTTGAAATATTCTAACCCCTTAAATTCTCTGAAAAATTCGCCATAACCTCCTATGTAATGGGAGCATCGGGAAAATCCCCAATCCCACCACACAGTCCTTTCCATTCAAAAAGAAATTGGTTTGAAATTTATTTCCTTTCTAAATATCTTCTATTTATAAATATTCCAATTTATAAATATTTCTTATTTATAAATATTCGAATTTATAAATATCTCTTATTTATAAATATCCCATTTTATAAATATTCTAGTTTCAATATCACTTTGAAAATCCCCTTATCAACACTTCGGTATGTTATGGTATTCAATCATATCAAATCACGATGTTCAATATCGTCCAAGCACATATAACCGACCACGGATTCTATATCACAATATATGAATCAAAACAGTATTATAAATATTGAGGAACCCAGTTGGGTCCCTCCAACCTGTTTCCCTACATCCACAGATGTTACACAATAAAATCAACTTCACTTTCGGTTCAGTACTGATTATTCTGATAACAGCATCAATATATAAATATTTAAAGGTTTTTACATGTATTTATATATATATAATTTCCACTAACTGACTAGCAGTTCAATCAATCAACCAACACACAACAATCAACAGATGATTAATAGTTCTAAAAATACATTATAAAAATATAACTGTTCAGAGCTGGTGAGTTTTACTCACATTGGCGCGTTAATCGTTAAATAACAGTTTGCATTTATTTGACCGCGACGGACAATTTATTTCCCCATAAATTGTAACGAGCACGGATTCACTCCCAGTCAGCTCCATGGTGTAGTGTCTGTCCATACGATCCCAACGTGACTGATGGTTCGTCAATCTGATATTGTATGACCATGATATGACCTTACGAAGTTTGTACAATATTTAAATTAAAATAAAAACCACACTCCCACTTTAATTGGGCTCACCTCTTCTATAAGGCCCAAACCCACCATCAATGCCCAAACTGACCCTTTGTACTTATCTTCCCCAAATTGATCGATCTGGAAATTGCTCCTGTAAACCACATCGTCCCTTTTATCCGTCGTTCACCATCTCGTCGACCCCCAACCCCTTCCATTGACACCACCGCGCCACTCTCCTCCTAAAGCCGCTCCTCCTGATCACCATGTTTTCAAACTCGACCTCCTGATCTCATCGCATTCTGTACCCCAACTTCTCAACTCGAAGCCCCTATAGATTTCCGTCGAACCGCCTTCAGTCGCCAACGCGACTCCAATTGCCACCGAGAACCACACAACTTGGCACACAAGTGCTAAAACCTTCCAGGAACTCGAATCCAACCTCAGTTTCATCTTCGATGCACTCAAAATCGCAAAACCACGAGCCCTAGTCCGAGCTAACCCACGCTATACGATTTCGGGTATCTGGAAAACACGTCGCAACCCACATCAGTGACATGAGGTCGAAGCTCCTCTCATCAGGATCCTGAATATATGAGTTTGAGGATTTATCTATTTATATTGGTTTTGTTTGGAATTTTTCTTTGTTGCCATTTTTGCTGTGTAAAGAAAACAACGACGGAAATGTGTTGTTGACCAAAAATGAAATTGACTTAGGGTTTTAGAGAATAAGGTGGTGTATTTATAGGGTATTTTAATATTTTAAATATTCAATTTTAATTCAAGCGCTAATTTCATTTCTGTTTAAAAATCCGTGCAACTACATATAATACCCAAAAATCACCAAACTGGACATACTGCTAGAGTTTGACATTGCGGACCTAACGAAACTGGTTTCGTCAAATTCCGACTCCGTATGCTCACACAGCGTATTTTTAACCGTCAAAATACTGACTGTTTCTCACTCTAAAAATTCGTATGGCCACACACTGACTCTAAAAATCACGAAACTTGAAATCTAACAATAATTTGATGTTGCGGATCCAACAAAATTAGTTTCGTCGAATTCTGAGGTCGTTTGCAAAAGTGGCTATTTTTAAAGCTTTAAATAGCCTATTTGTATATATAAATATATTTAAATAATTAAATTAAATATTAATAAATTAATATTATCATATATATTCATAGTGGAATACCATACAGCTCCAACAGGATTTATAACTCGATATTTCAAATCCCGATTAAATCGATATTCGATTTATAATGAAATTCCTTTTTAAAATATAAATAATTCCTTTATAAATTATAAAGGAATTCCACAACGACTTTTCTAAAATTTGATTTGGACATATCTCAAAATCTACACGACGAAATCTCGAATTTTCTCTTCCACTAGAAAGATATACTCCACCAGCTCCACACGTTTCTTGTTTCACAGAAATCCGATTTAAAACGAACCCTGTATATTCAGTTGAAGTTCAAATCGCCAAATAGCGAACTGCCGCACCATTTCAAGCTCTATTTTAATTATATTATAATTATACATTCAAACTGTAGTTCAAATAATATATTCGTTATTCTACTCAAATTCCAAGCTGAATTAAATATCCCAGATGCTCTAGTTCACACCATATCGCCATTCCAGCCAATTTTGATTATTTCAGAATTAAATATATTATTTAATTTATTATTTTAATTTAATTAAATATTCCGTATTATTTAATTAACGACGATTTAATTTCCTAAATCACTATTTTAAACAATTAAATAAATTAATTATACTCCTGGAAAATGCGGGTCATTACATTCTTCCCCACTTAAAATAATTTCGTCCTCGAAATTGCTAAGTTAGAGGACGGCCCTACCTATTGGAATTCCTAAGATTTGTTTACCCCTTATTTCTGATTTTAACTGAACCAATTAATATCGACTAAAATATTTATTCATTCCGACTAACTAAAATTTTCAAAAATTCTGAAAATTTTGTAACACTTTAAACTTTCGGAAAATTTCGCCAGCACCTCCTTTGTACTGGTCAATAACTCAAACTCCAACTCGCCTCTCTGGGCCTTCTTCAACCCAAAAGAAAATCAAAACGCCAAACGGCTTGCCAATTCGGCTCATAAATTCCAAACTCATATAAAATATAAACTTGTACCTTTTTGTTGGGCATATCATTATATCCCTACCATCTGTTATCAACTCGGCATATACAAATGCCATACCAATCAACTCCAACCAAGTTATTCTTAACACAACCATTCACTTATTCAAGCCGAATTTAATTTCAAATTCGAGTTTCAAATTCCAAACTCTCAACTTATCATTTCCAATCCAAAACCAGATTATTCTCTAATCACTTCCAGTTTTTCTTAACATATCATCTCAAGTTAAATTCTGGTTTATTATTTACTTTTACCATCCCATTCGAATTAACTTCACAAGTTAAATTTTAATTTTTAGAACTTAAATTCCTGGTTTTATTTCAAATCAAATTTGAAATCATAATACCAATTCAAAACCTTTGAATTTCTAAACAACTTGTTTTCTCAAAACAATTCAAATCAAAATCTCTGGTAGTAATCCACCACTTAGAACTCGAAAATCACACCGATGATACTGCGCAGTCATCATCGGAATTATTTTCCAGCGACCCAAGTGATTTCAATACTATATCATTTCAAAACCCTTATTAAATACATCCATTTTGAAAACATCTCAAAATCTCCCAGGAACTTAAAATTTCCTTTTTTTAAATTCCAAATCTGATTTAAATTCATATCGAATTCATCTTATTTCATATACTTTAATTATATGAATTCTGATTGGATATATATAACCATTTCACTTTATAATCTCATTCGATTATAATTACAACCAATATATCTAATATATGATAATATATTACATATCCATACTGTGTCGGTCCATCGTATTCAAGTATTTATTTACTCCTACCGATACAGTGGATCAAACTGATCGACCAGAACTCATAAACAACTCAGCCAATGAATCTCCACAATATAAAACCATTTTTGTATCAAATACAAATACGCACTCGTATATATACACTCAAACTCAATCTAGGGTATTACTAACCCTATCTCTATCGAGTCATGCCACAGAGCCAAGTAATTCTTAACTTAATCTCTGATACCAACTGTAACGACCCGGATTTTCGGTGACTTTGGTTATCGACATAAGCACGATGTCGATAACCAAAACATCGAAAAATCCTGGTAATTAATGAAAGAAATTAGAGGGCGAGGATAGATAAGGTAGAACTTGTAGAATAGAAGAAGAAGAAGAACATCATCATCAGAGTAAACACGAATCTCACAGCGGAACGAATAAAATATAACATAACTTTTGAAATACAAACATTTATATATACAATAGCACTTATCAGAGTACAACACTTACCACAACAGCGGAAATAATAATAGCTATAGAATCCTGAAGCCTCCTGCTCCAAGCTCTATTTTAATTATATTATAATTACACGTTCAAACTGTCGTTCAAATAATATATTCGTTATTCTACTCAAATTCCAAGCTAAATTAAATATCCCAGATGATCTAGTTCACACCATATCGCCATTCCAGCCAATTTTGATTATTTCAGAATTAAATATATTAATTAATTTATTATTTTAAATTAATTAAATATTCCATATTATTTAATTAACGACGATTTAATTCCCTAAATCACTATTTTAAACAATTAAATAAATTAATTATACCCCTGGAAAATGCGGGTCATTACAGATAAATTTATATTGAAGTATTTTAATATTGCTTAGACACTAATGATAATATAAAAATATTATTTTTCACGTATTAAGCATGTTTGATCATCATAAGGGAAAACTCTATCCTCCTGTGTGTGTTGCATTGTGTGATAGGACTTGAGTCTTATGACGATTTCATTTTTTTCAAAAGTCATTTCGCTGTTTTATATAAACTTTATAAAATTATGCACTGGCAATCCAATGGAGTAAACCCGTTCCACGTTAGCGGCGTGGTCCTGTGATTCGCCATATTGATAGTTAGTATAGGAAGATTTCTTATACCAGTCCCATGACTGACTCGTAGTTTGTTTCACTTTTGCAAACTCGGGTGCCCTCTTTCCACACGGGCAGCCAATTGACAGGTTCGGATCATATATTCTGATTTGAGCTTGCTTGGAAGGAAGGAGAAGACCTTTTCTCTAGTTTTTACTTCTGCTTTGAGACATTTTATCTTCTGTAGCTTTGATGTATGTAATGGAGCTTGGGACTTGTTTCTTTTCCATTGAAACTTAATTTCCTTTTGTTGAGACTCTTTATTTGGCTAAGTTGTATCCTGTACTGCGTACTCTGATGTATTTGTTATTATGATGCTGATGACATTTATTTCTGCTGCAATGGTGTATGTGTTATGTTAATTATCTGAGATCTGTTTTTGTTGTAAATATGTTGTATTCCAAAATGATTATACTTACTTTCGAACCACGGAAGTTTGGGGTCATCACAGTTGGTATCAGAGCCAGGTTTACCTTTGCTTCGGAATATAACATATTTAGAACAATTCGTCTAAATAGAATCCACATTATTCTAAGACGAGTAGCTCATTAGAGATAGGACTAGTAATGTCCTAGAATGAGCACAGCAGAATAGCACATATTTATCAGTCATTACATCATCATCTTTTCATCTTGTCCTTGTCTTATCTTTTCTTGAAAATTTTCATTTTTGTTGGTCTGACTCTTTCCTTGATGGTACAGACTGATTTAAATGGATACTAGAGCAAGAATAGCCCGAGGCGGAGCCCGAGGTGGAGCTCGAGGCGGGGCTAGAGGAGGAGCCCGAGTAGGAGCGGGAGGGCAAGCTAGGGATGAGACCCCCATCACTCAAGAACAACATACTTCAGAGGTCGTAGCCGAACCACCTCCACCTCCACAGCCCTTCGATTTGGAGAGAATGTCAAAGAAATTCAAAAACCTAGGAGGTGGACCTTTCACGCGGCGAGATTCTGCGATTCAGGCAGAAGCATGGCTTAAAAATTGTGAAAGGATCCTAGAGGGCTTAGAACTGGAAGATAAGTGAAAGTGTTACCTGGTAGTATGGCAATTAAAAGAGGAAGCCGGGCATTGGTGGGATACGATCAAGATCTGTAATGACGTGGCCAATATGTCTTGGACCAAATTCAAGGAACTTTTCAATGAGAGGTATATACCCCCACAAACTAGAGAGCGCCTGCGCGAGCAGTTCGTTAACCTACAGAAAGGGAATATGACCGTTTTTGAGTATGTAAGGAAGTTTGATGAGCTTTCACGATATGCTCCTGGGTTGATTCAAGATCTAGTAGAGAAAAATAAAATTTTTATCAAGGGCCTGTCCAAGAAATATTTGAATCGAGTCACTGCCCATATCAAGCTTCCTTTCAATGAAGTAGTAGAGATGGTGTGCCGCTACGAGGAAAATGACGAGTCTGGACCGTAGGATAGAGGGAAAAGTCAAGGCAACAACCCGAAAGAACAAGCTAACAAGAAACCGGAGGCAAGCAATTCTTCTACCGCTAAGCCCCAAGGGAAGAAGAGGGACAGGAGCAAGGTGACCTGCTATAACTGCGGCAAGATTGGACATTTTGATTACGAGTGTAGAGCACCTAAAAAGGTCAAGAGAAATGATTCAGGACCTAGCCAGAACCGTAACCCGAATCCTCAGCATCGTGGCCAGATTCTCAAGACAAGAGGGAATGCTACAATTGTCATCAAAAGGGGCACATTAAGGCGAACTGCCCACTGCTAAAGAATGCTCAGGTGGCACATGTTTAAGAGGGAGCAGTTGCACTAGCTTCGACTGAGGGGCCTAATAAACCCGATGTCTTAGGAGGTACGATTAATATTAAGAACGTCCCTATTACTGTCTTATTTGATACTGGTGCTGCAAGAAGCTTTATTTCTAAAGATGCAAGTAAAAAGTTGAAACTGAAACCAAGAAAACTCAAAAATTTAATTAGAGCTAATAGTCCGATAGGAGGTTTCCTCATTCCAAATCAGTATTGTAAAGTGCTTATCTCATATTCTCGCTATCAGTTTCCTTTTAATTTGATCATCATGGAGTTTTCTGGATATGATATCATACCTGGTATAGATTGGCTAGCAAAATATGAGGCTGGGTTATTATGTGCCAAAAGAATTGTCAAAGTTAAAACTAATCTCGGGAATGTATGTATCCCATGCCACGGCTCAGCCACCGACAGGAAAACATTTTGGTCTTCTCTAGAAGTTACCCCTACTTCTATTGAGGATATCCCTGTCGTCAAAGATTACGCTGATGTATTCAAAGAAGTTGAGGGCTTACCACTGCATAGAGAAATCAGCTTCCGAATTGATTTAGCTCCGAATGCAAGGCCTGTAGTGCATCCCATTCGGAGAATGTCGCCAAAAGAAAGAGAGGAGCTGAGAAATCAAACCAAGCAGCTTTTTTGGAAGGGTCTGATCAGGCCCAGCTTCTCAGAACGGGGAGTAGCAGTGGTGTTCGTCCCAAAATCAGACGGTACTCTCAGGCTATGCGTGGACTACCGTGATCTCAACAAATAAACTCTGAAAAACAAATACCCACTGCCTCGTATTGATGACTTGCTTGACCTCTTGCATGGGGCACGAGTATTCTCTAGGATGGACCTAGCTACAGGCTTCCATCAACTTCGCATTGCAGAAGAGTGTGTGCCTTTGACTGCCTTCAGAGGACCGGATATCTTTTATGAATGGCTAGTAATGCCCTTTGGTCTATATAATGCTCCAGCATATTTTGTTGATCTGATGAATAGAGTGTTCAGAGATGTTTTGAATAAATTTGTGCTCGTGTTCATTGATGACATCCTCATCTTTTCTAAATCCACTACTGAGCACGAACAACATCTGAGAGAAGTCTTGGAGATTTTGCGAAGAAATGTGCTGAAAGCAAAATTTTCCAAATGCATATTCTGGCAAGAAGAGGTGAAATTCCTCAGCCATGTTGTATCAAAAGAAGGCATCTCAGTAGATCCAGGAAAGATCTCAGCCATCCAAGAGTGGAAACAACCTAGAACTCCCAAAGAGGTCAGAAGTTTCTTAGGACTGGCTGGCTATTATCGGAAATTTGTCAAAGATTTTTCGAAGGTAGCTTGCCCATTGACAAACCTGATCAAGAAACATACGAAATTCAAGTGGACACCGGAATGCGAGACAGCTTTCCAAGAGCTAAAGAAGAAGTTGACCAATGCTCCTGTGTTGACCATCATAGATGGCAATCAGGATTTGAAGGTCTGGACCGACGCTTCTAAGAAAGGTTGTTTCTTTTATAAATTAACATGTCAGAGACAACATTTTCTTCTAATGTCAAGCTCATTTTAACATGTTATCCCTTATTTATTTAAGGTATTGGTGCGGTGCTGATGCAAAGAGACAGAGTAGTTGCATATGCTAGCTGCCAGCTGAAACCGCATGAGAAGAATTACGTCACGCATGATCTTGGGCTAATGGCTATTGTGTTTGCTCTTAAAATATGGAGGCATTATCTCTTGGGTGAAAAGTTCGAAATTTACATGGATCACAAATCCTTGAAACTTCTTTTTATCCAAAAAGATTTGAATATGAGGCAGCAACGCTGGGTCGAATTTTTTGCATCATATGACCTGGATATCCTATATACTCCAGGAAAAGTCAACATTGTAGCCGATGCGCTCAGTAGAAAGAATGTAGAATGCAACAATCTCATTATCGCCAGTCTCATTACCACTCCTACTTTGATTGATAAAATTTTTGCTCTTCAGAAGAATGATAAATTTATTCAGAAGCTTTGTGAGCGAGTTCGTAAGGGCGAGGCCTCAAGTTTCCAGATTGACAATAATGGGACCCTTAGATTGCAAGGGCGAATTTGTGTGCCGGACATTGCTGAGCTAAAAAGAGAAGTTATGGATGAGTGCCACAAATCTAAAATCAGCGTCCATCCAAGTGTAAACAAAATGTACCATGATCTTAAGCGCACATTTTGGTGGAGGTCGATGAAGAGAGATATTTCTATTTACGTTGCTAGATGTCCCACTTGTCAGCAAGTTAAAAGTGATCAACAGAAACTGGCAAGTTTGTTCCAACCGCTAGGAGTACCTGGTTGGAAGTGGGAGGAAATTTCTATGGACTTTATAGATGGATTGCCCCGAAGCAGAAAATGGAATGATCGCATATGGGTGATTGTCGACCGCTTAACAAAGTCTGCCCATTTCATCCCTGTTCGGTCCAATCGAACAGCTCGTAGTTTGGCACAACTTTATTTTAAAGAGGTAGTCAGACTTCATGGGGTTCCCAAAAGCATTGTCAGTGATCGGCATCCATTATTTACCAGCAAATTATGGGAAGCTTTTCAAGAAGAGCTTGGAACCAAGTTGAATCTGAGCTCTGCCTATCAACCTCAGACAGATGGCCAGACTGAGAGGGTGAATCATGTTTTGGAAGACTTGTTGCGAGCTTGAATTCTTGATTATGGCGGTTCATGGGAGGACCACTTGCGCTTGGTGGAGTTCTCCTATAATAATAGCTACCAAGCAAGCTTGAAGATGTCACCGTTTGAATTACTATATGGCAGGCCATGCAGATCTCCGGCATATTGGGTGGAGTCAGGCAATCGACTAGTCTTGGGCCCCGACATGGTTCGTGAAGCATCGGATAAGGTTGACTTGATTAAGAAGCGCTTGTTGACTGCTCAGAGTCGATAGAAGAGCTATGCAGACCAGCGAAGAAGAAATCTAGAATTCTCTGTGGGTGATCGAGTATACTTGAAGATTTCTCCTTTGAGAAGCGTGATTCGCTTTGGGAAGATGGGAAAGTTGGCACCGAGATTCATTGGTCCATTCCCTATCCTCGAAAGGATTGGTACTCTCGCTTATAGAGTGCAGCTGCCTGACTGGTTGCCAGGGGTGCATGATGTATTTCATGTGTCTCAACTCCGCAAGCATGTGCATGATCCAGATCTGATTGAGGATGAACTAAATCAACAGGTCCTAGACATTGCTCCAAATCTGACAGTGAGAAAGGACCCGATTAAGATTATTGGCAAAGAAACCAAAATTTTGAGGAACAAGAGGATCAACCTAGTCAAAGTTCAATGGAGTGGGTATCCTAGAGACTGTACTTGGGAGACAGAGGATAGCAATAAAAAGGCTTACCCCAAGTGCAGAGTGGATATCTCCGAGTAACTCTTGTATTAAGGTACGTTTACACCAATTTACATTTTCCATCTTGTTTCCTACTTTACTTTGTTTCCTTTTCGAGGACAAAAAACTCTTAAGTGGGGGAGATTGTAACGACCCAGAAAATCCGAACCAATTTAAAATTTTTATTTTAAATTATTTGGTGGAAAAATGTGGCAGAAATTAAAATTTTCATTTTTAAATAATATTAAAGCCAGTGAAAATAGTCAACTTTCAAACGATCTCTGTTTTCGACGAAACCATTTTTGTTGGAACCGGGATGTCATAATATTGCTAGATTTCAATTTTTCGAATTAATACGTGAGCGTGGCGAAGGAAAATGTGTTTGGTCGATTTTAGTCAAATTTAATCGACTGAAAATAGCCATTTTTCAAACTGTCTCAGAATTTGACAAAACTAATTGTTAGGACCGTATCGTCATAACAAAGACAAATATATTTTTTCTGAATTTTTCTGAGTCCGTATGTGGCCTCGGTGAATTTATTTATGCAGACAAATTAAATTAATAAATGATTTATTTATTAAATTAAATAATTCAGGCCACAGACAGCCGTTTGGGCTGACGGGACCTGTCCGATTAGATCCGAAATATGGGTTATTGGCTAGGGGCACCTTCTGTTGGCTGGAATTAGACCGGTTGAAAAGATAGGGATTTAATTAGAAAATTACAATTTAAATTATATAAATAATAGGAGAATTAAACCCTAACACTATTCACGTGTCTTCTTCCAGCCGCCACCCCCTAAATCCATGGCTACCGTCCCCCGAACTTCTCCTCCTAATTTCTCCTTCATCTCTCCGAATTAGAACCCACTCTTTATGCCAAATCGAAGCCCTTTCCTCCCTCTTTAATCTCATACGACTTGATCGACCTCTCGTCGCCTAAAATCGGAGGACCGAGCCCCCAAAGACCGCTGTTTCGCACCGCCGCCGGGCCCACCAGGGTGCGCCGAGTTCGCCGCCACCACCCTGATCGAAGCGCCATCCGTCCCCCTTCGACACCCAACAAACCGATCGACTTCGTAGCCCTTAGATTGGGTGAAAGTTTGGATCAAATTTTTGAACCCAATAGAAAAACTCATGGCCGATATTTTGATTGGAGAAGAAAGGTTATTTTCCTAACTAATTAATTAATTAAATTAAATTGTTTTAAAGCTTGATTTAACCATAATTGATTCGTTTCAACTCAGAATTTGACGATTTCGGAAGCATTGGAATCGTAACAACAAATAGAACGTGTTGAGACTGAAACGGAACCCTTCTGAATAGTTTGAATTTTGGCCAAAATCTGCAATGACTGTGAGATTCCTAAATTTTAATAATTAAATAATTTAATTCTATTTGTTATGTGAATCATTGTATGTTATTGTTTCTGATCTACGATGTTGTGATTGTTGTATGGTTAATTAATATTCGTTATGATATCATGACATAGCATGTCAGTTTAGATCTATAAAATTCTGATGTAATCTCTATAAAGTTCTCATCTTTATTAGTTTTATTTTTATTTTATTTCTCTATTTTTATTTTTTATCCCTTATAGGAATGGAAAAAAATTGAATCTTGTTTGTTTTACAAACAAAAATGAAAATTTGAATCTTTATTTTGATTTACAAAAAAGAATGAAAAGTTGAATCTTTATTTTTGATTTGCAAATAGAACAAAAGTTGAATCTTTATTTTTGATTTGCAAATAGAACAAAAGTTAAATCTTTATTTTTGGTTTGCAAATAGAACAAAAGTTGAATCTTTACTTTTGATTTGCAAATAGAACAAAAGTAGAATCTTTATTTTTGATTTGAAAATAAAACAAAAGTTGAATCTTTATTTTGTTTATGATTTATAAAATAAAGAAAGTATAAATCTTCTAATTTTAATAAAAAGATAAATCAAGATAAGATATTTTATTTTGATTTTCAAAATAAAATAAAGATTAGATATTTTATTTGATTTACAAATAAAATAAAGATGAGACCTTTTAGTGTGATTCATCTCATATATTATGTTGTATGTGTGGACATTGAAATTACGACGTTGGGTAAATAGAAATGGTTAGACCAAAAATCATATTATTAAATTTGTGAATATTGAAACTACGATGTTGGGTAAATAGAAATGGTTAGACAAAAACTATTATTTTTTGTTATCATATTTTGACACCAATTTGACATATGAGTTGGATAGGAAAATATCCCCTATAAAAAAAATGTGCATTAAGGAAAGATAATTAGAAAATTTACATTTTTCTAATGGATTAAAAATAATTAGAAAATTTACATTTTGCTAATGTAATACAGATAATTAGAAAATTTACATTTTTCTAATGTAATAAAGATAATTAGAAAATTTACATTTTTCTAATGTAATACAGATAATTAGAAAATTTACATTTTTCTAATATAATACAGATAATTAGAAAATTTACATTTTTCTAATATAATACAGATAATTAGAAAATTTACATTTTTCTAATGTAATAAAGATAATTAGAAAATTTACATTTTTTCTATGTTAAAATATAGAATTTACATTTTTCTATGTAAAGATAATTAGATGATTTACATTCTTCTACGTTAAAACATAGGATTTACATTTTTCTATGTTAAAATATAAGATTTACATTTTTTTATGTAAAGATATAAGATTTACATTTTTCTAACATAAGATTTACATTCTTCTATGTGAAGATGAAAGATTTACATTTTTCTATGTAACAATTAAAGGTTTACATTTTTTCAATGTAAAGGTAAAGAATTTACATTTTTCAATGTAAAGGAAAAAGAGATAAAATATTTACATTTTATAGAAACATAAAAGTACATCTTTATGTTATAAAAATGAATTAGAGAAAAGTACATTTTTAAGTTATAAAAATGAATTGGAGAAAAAGAACATTTTATGTAATTATAGAAATATACATTTTTAAATCGTCATTTTTGTCGCATTAGAATTGGCGAACAAAAATGTTATTTTATTGAATATAAAAATGTACATGATTGAAAACGTCATTTTTTTCGCATTAGAATTGGCGAACAAAAATGTTATTTTATTGAATATAAAAATGTACATGGTTGAAAACGTCATTTTTGTCGCATTTGAATTGGCGAACAGAAATGTAATTTCATTGAATATAAAACTATGCATTGTTGAAACTGTCATTTTTGTCGCATTAGAATTGGCAAATAAAAATATTGTTTTTATAGAATAAAAAGAATGGATGTTAATAATGGGAATCGCCAAAGGGTTTATATATATAAATATAAATATAAAATTAAACGAAACGAGCGCGGCAGTTCACATATCGACAATCGTAACTTCAAACGATTATTCCGGAACATCCGGCCGTTGGATTTTCCCAAAACTGAAACTGTTAGGACCGCTTTGGGAAGAGATTTCTTACGATATAAATTTCATCAAAATCTGACGGTTAGATTCTAAGATATGTGTAAATCAAATTTTGGTAAAAACAGCGCCAGGGCCGCCCATTGACCCGAAACGTCGTTTATTTATTTCGAGCAATTTTTAATAAATAAAAATAGCGATAAATAGTTATAAATATATTTGAAATATTTTAAATTATAATTATGCGACAATTATTTGAAAAGACCAAGTTTAACTCATTTCAAATAATTGCACGACGATTAAATCAAAGATGTAACAAGACGGTGTAGAAGACCGGCGTTCTTCACATCGAATGGACGACGACTTCTGATACCTTGGACTGACTTGCTCCCAGGACGGGGTTGAAGCAGTAATTGTCCGGATGTATGTGTTGGTCATGCAGATAAGCGAGAACCTCTTTGGTTTCTTCGGTTTCGTTCAGACCCGGAACGGATTTGTAAATGGATGCGTGTCTGACGTTGGAATTCATCCCATGTAATTAAATCGATTTGTATTAATATATGTCTGTTTGGTGGTGGAGAACCGATTCTTTGCTTAACACCCGGGTATATAGTAATAGTTATCGATTGCATGGCGTTGAATTGTCAATGTGGCACGCCAAGATGCAATGATCAAGGCTTTGTTGAAAAGCAGGCCTTGTGGCTGATGATCAAAGCATAGCTTGTTTAGGCATAGCTTTGTGTACAACGTGATTTCGCGAGCCTCACACCCCGGTATGAGTCAAAAACGGGATATGGACCGTAGGAAGTGCACACGTTTCTTTCTAGCTAGGAGTGGTGTTTGGGCTTTAACATGGCCCAGCATTTTACTTATGTGGATTATGGATTGAGGTACCTCGGGTTTTTTTTATAGGCCGGAAGTGGTCATATTATAGGTCCAAAGGGACCGGGAAATGTGTGTTCAGACATAACTAATCAACTACCGTTAGGTAGGGACCGACTCTACCGCATCTAAGGGTTCACTGCGGGGGATCCTGAGGCATTTGCTAGAGTGTCTCGAATCGGAAGAGGACAATCCCTAGCCTCGATTTCATGACAGAAAACCAAATTCCCAATACGACGACATTTCGGTTTTGATTGTAAACTTATATATGGCGACATAGTAGGATGGGGTACTATGCCATCTAGGATTGATATATTTATATTGAAGTATTTTAATATTGCTTAGACACTAATGATAATATAAAAATATTATTTTTCACGTATTAAGCATGTTTGATCATCATAAGGGAAAACTCTATCCTCCTGTGTGTGTTGCATTGTGTGATAGGACTTGAGTCTTATGACGATTTCATGTTTTTCAAAAGTCATTTCGCTGTTTTATATAAACTTTATAAAATTATGCACTGGCAATCCAATGGAGTAAACCCGTTCCGCGTTAGCGGCGTGGTCCTGTGATTCGCCATATTGATAGTTAGTATAGGAAGATTTCTCATACCAGTCCCATGACTGACTCGTAGTTTGTTTCATTTTTGCAAACTCGGGTGCCCTCTTTCCACTCGGGCAGCCAATTGACAGGTTCAGGTGATATATTCTGATTTGGGTTTGCTTGGAAGGAAGGAGAAGACCTTTTATCTAGTTTTTTACTTCTGCTTTGAGACATTTTATCTTTTGTAGCTTTGATGTATGTGATGGAGCTTGGGACTTGTTTCTTTTCCATTGAAACTTAATTTCCTTTTGTTGAGACTCTTTATTTGGCTAAGTTGTATCATGTACTGCGTACTCTAATGTATTGGTTATTATGATGCTGATGACATTTATTTCCGCTGCAATGGTTTATGTGTTATGATAATTATCTGAGATCTGTTTTTGTTGTAAATATGTTGTATTCCAAAATGATTATCCTTACTTTCGAACCACGGAAGTTTGGGGTCATCACATAAACAATCCATAGCCACACCCCTACCTAGTCTAAAAATGTACAAGTTCGGTCACTGTTTCTTTTTGGTACAGATCAATAGTAGTGACAATACTTTACAAAATCCAACAAAATCAAAACAAGAAAAATCTATGGTCAGTTTTGAAATCCCTTATTTAACTTAACTAGACATAGCCTATCCAAGATTCATCTGAATCCATTTCGAACAGATCGACATGTGCTAGAAATCCGAACAAAAATCTAACCTATAGATTTTTAATTTTGATTGACATAACAATTCGCAACCACTGAAAGACAGTGATCTTATCCTAAACCAAACCGCAACTATATATACACGCATTAACACAGTATGTTCTCATCCAATTCAAATCCATTCGAAAAACCAAAAAATCATTACAACAATTAAAATTCAAGTGAAAGGAAAAGACTTAGCTTTTGGTGTTGGGCTGATTTCTGTTGAAATCGTTCACGATGGAAGCCTCGTCTTGGATCCGAAGTGGATCTGGTTGTTTGGGGTCCATCATGTTTCGGTAGGGGGTCGAAGGGCTTGAGTCCAACCGTTGTTGATTTCGATGCTGTCCCTTTTCGGGAAACGGTGGTTTGAGTCCAACTGTTGGTGATATACATTCCATACACTTAAGCGAAATGAGTGGTCGGTCATGTGAGGGCCGGGTTGCAAGACGTTCTTGTTGAACCCAGTGTATTCGCCTCTAGAGATACACGGTCGGCTGGTGGTCCCATACCTTGTCATAGTTGGAATCTAATTTCCAATAAGTGCCTACGGTTTTGTTTGTATATATATATATATATATATATATATATATATATATATAAACGTGGAGCGTGAGATGCAAGCGTTCCACTAGATTGTTATTTACTTGTATCTAGACATTTTTATAATATGTGAAAGGATATTGATTTCAAAGCTGGTTTGGGTTATCGTAAGGTAAAAACCGTCTGTGTTCATGTGTGGATTTGGTCTTACGATTACTCTTGTCTTTCAAAAGGATTTTTAAATCAAGTTGTCTGATACCTTTAACGCTGTACGAGTTTTTCTCACTCTGGTTCACCAGACTGACCCGGTGTTTTGTAAATGCTCGGGTTAGCCTGGGGTGTACAGGTTCAGGTTATCAGGTACCGTGAAGTCCAGTGACAAGCTGAAGGTATTCAGATATGATTACTATTCCACTGTGTGTTGTATATGAGACAGGTTATTAAAACTGTCCAGAGATATTGATGTACTCTGATATTGTAAGTATTTTCAAAAGCTCTCAATAAAGATTTATTTCTGTATTATATTTTGTTCCGCCGCGATGTGAGACTTTGTGTTGATTCCTCTTCTTCTTCTATTCTAACTTTCTTTCTTTCTTATCCCACCCACTAATTTCTTTCTAATGACTATCCAGTATTTTCGGTTCTTGGAGGATCGACATGAGTATGGTAAAGGTATTTATGTCGATTTTCGGGGCCGAAAATCTGCTGGGTCGTTACATTTAAACTGGACGTATCTTACACTCTATAAAGTGAAATCTCAGTTTCTTACATCCGTTAGGAAGATATCATCAAACAGATTCCAATATTTCTTGTTTCGTTCAATTCTGACTTATATTGAATTCTGTATATTCAATTGAAATTAGAAATCGAATTTTCGAACTACAGCGCCATTTCAGGCTCGTTATATAATTAAAATAAAATTATTCGTTTTAACTTCATCGAAAATAAATTTTCCGGTCATTATTATTTAAAATAATTCATTTTAAATAATCAAAATCCATTAAGTTCGCCAAAATAAATTTTTTAAACTGGCCCAGAATTTCCGAGTTGTTACAGGTGTCTGCTTGGCCTACGGCAGGTGCCGTAACCTCAAGATACCTACGGAACTAAGCCGGTGTCTAAACGCCCTCTGGAATATTCAATTCCCCAGACATGCTGAAAAGGAAAGGGATTCAAATAGAGAATCGAAAGATATTTCATATGGCTTTGGGGAATATGTTTTCAAAACAGACTTTTCTTTTGAAAATGCTTTCTTTTTGAAACCTTTCGAAAACAATTTGCAAAACCTTTTATCCGATCTTGTAACCTTAAGCTCTAATACCAAATGTGACACCCCACGTCCATTAATGTCACTCTTTAATAGAATGCATTAAGTTTTGTGAAGCGTTATAGGTAAACAGAAACAAAAACAATACAAGATAGATATAAAATAACCACGGAATTTAAAACTTTATTTTCCAAACAGAAAACATCGTGGTCCAAAACACAGTTACAACATAAGTCTGAAATACAGAAAACCCATTACATAAAATTAAAATATCTGCCTTACACTAACATAATCAGAGTATAGTAATATAAAGTCATAGTTCCCAAGAAGAGCCATAGCATGGTAGAAAGGAAATCAAAGCGGTACATCAAAGCAGAAACAGAAGTAAGAATCCTAATCAAGCCAGAGTATTCTCACCCTGAGAACGTGGGGGGGAGGAAGAGAGAGAAAATGAAACAAAATGGGTCAGACATAAATTCTAGCGAGTCCAGTTACTTTTAGCATACAAATAAGTAAAAGCATCATGACAGGCATATAAACTAGATGAGAGAGATAACAGTATCATAAGACAGGTATAACCGAATGAGCTGGATAAGTAGAATAAACAAAACATGTTACGCTTCTCAAGTGCTTTTCTCTGCACCAATACTAGTATAACAGAAATATAAATAGAATGATCCCAACCAAAACAGAATGGTAGACTTAGGTTTACTTCTAGTGATGGGTTTTACCCCCAACGTAATAATAGGCAGCCCAACAGAAATGGGTGTTACCCCCAACGATAATAACGGGCTCCTAAATAGGTAGAACTAGATGTACCCTAATTACTACCCCAATCTATCGACTCCCTATCCCGTATATACCTTGTGCTGGCCCCACAATAGTATGTATCACTTCCTAAAGTGGTAACCCCTTTTTTAGATAGGCACAGCCATATCTACTGGTGCTATAGCGTCTTAATTTCCCAGGCAAGCGGATCAACGAATGCATATGCGTCTGTAAGAACGTGCCGTCAACACCTCCACCCATATGAACCTCTGATAATCAGCTCAGTAAGCGTTCCCTGACCATTACCTAGTTCGGGGTCCCCCTTTGGATACCGGTATGGGTTACTAACTAATACGGGTCCCACACGATAGATGATACAAGCTATCCTCTAGGCTTGCATCCCGACTACTAGGATTTTGACAGGTTATGCCTAACAGATTTTCAAGTCTGCATAACCCCAACATATAAAATAGGTTAAGTTTGTCGGGTTCGTATAACCCCTATAGATTTTACACATTTACTTAACCCCCCATCGATTCAGACAAGTTTACTTAACCCTTACACGATTTGACAGGTTCATATAACCCCCCACAAATTTAAACAAGTTAAGTTTAACAGGTTATTATCATTTCTCATTCATACATGTTAATGCACCAAACCTCTCACATTAAGTCGACCAATTGTGGATGCTGGATATGTTGGGTGGTTCCAGGCAAACTTCTACCATAAGCTGGACTTAACCTCGTGTCTTAGCACCATTAGGTGTACATTTACGAACTAGACCCCTCACATTAGATTAACCACTCGTGGATGCTGGATTTGCCGGGCGGTTCCGGGCATACTTCTACAACAAGTGTAATCTAACCTCGTGTCTAAGTGCGGTTACAGTTTCTATTTACTGCAATTTTAGGCATATTCATTTTTAAACAATTATTCATGTTCATCATAGGTTATGCCACAAATCCTAGTCTGATTCACGATACAAGCTATTCGCCAAGTTAAAGTCTTATGTCACGGTATAGGTTATGCCCAAATCCCAGTCATGTTTTACAATGCAAGTTATTCCCCAATTTATCATTCCCAAATGTTCCCAATTTCGTTCGTTCGCATATTTCAATGATAGGCCTAGGATCGAAGGTAGCCTGGCTATAAAAATAAAAAGGGAAGGAGGGAGAGAAGAGAACAAAAATAGGTATAATAACAAAACAAGCATATGATGATGAAAATAGGCATACTAACAGAATAGGCATATGGTGACAGAAATGGGCATAATGACAGAATAGGCATATGATAACAGAAATGGGAATAATAGAGATAGACATGTAAGAAATAAACAGTAGATCAGGTGTACAAGCAATGGAAGATCTGTTTAGCTATGATTCAGGTTATTAACAGATATAGGTTTAGATCCAAACTTATAAACATGTCAAGATTACTTATTAAATATTTATATCTAAAATCAACATAAACTCACTGTGACTGGATCTAAAGAACGAGAGAAAAGAGTGTTGATGTTGTGGAAGAGATTCTTGTATATAAATCGTTGTTGCAGAAGAATAGGCTAATTCAATCTGAGTTGGGGAAGCACCTCGTTGTCTCCATTGTTTTTGATGAATAAAACAATAGATATGAGGTCCTATTTATAGCCTACCTTCAATGAATCTGCTCAAGAAACAAGTCCTGGTTCAAAGAATAGATCTTTCCCAGATCTGGGTGGGGTCGACCCTAGGGTTGACACCCCCTTGTATGGGTCGACCCATGGGTCGACACCCATTGGGTCGATTTCCCGCATCTTCCCCGCCTTCTGATTTTGATTCTCTGGACTGGTTTGTATTGTTGCTACCGAAATTATCTCTAAAACCAATTAAAAGTGAATGGATATCGGAAGAACACAAACACAGGAGAGCCTCCCAGAAACAGAAAGCCATGTTATGGGAAGAGCCGGAAATAGTAAAGAATGATTCGAAAACAGCATAACCGGCACTTTCCCGGAAGGAAGAGGCTCAGAGTCTAAAGAATGCCAACGAAGCTCATCCAGCAGGGTCCATCGGACATGGCCTATTCAGCTGGGAGTTCTGTGATAAAAAGTCATCTAAGCTAGAAATTAAGAAAAAGCAGGACAGGAACCTCGCACATCGAAACCCGGAAGGACTATCGATATTGACTTGCTTAATACCGGTACATCTGGGGGCAAAGACACCAAAAGTACATAGAGATCATCCAGAACCGGCTTCCGAAGCATCTATTGCCTGAAAGACGAAAATTCACACCGATAGACAATAACACATCGTCAGGAGCCACATGATCGGAAGATAAGAAAATCCGAAAAGCTCCACCGAGAGGCCAACCGGAACCCTAGCGGAGATACAGGCTATCTATACTATTCTACTTAATATGAACACTAATGATGGTTTCGAACCAGCAGCAATCCACATACAACAAGAGGAAAAGCCCCTCTAAGTATGCACGGGAAAGCCGAAAGCCTACATCTGGAAACTTATGTCCCAGGGCCTACGCCCGGGAGCAACTACCGGAGGTTTAAATGCTGCCTGAAAGTCATCACATCAACGATTTCATCTCAATCTCATAAAATCCTCAATCGAAAGGGACCCTCACTTCAGATGGTCGGAAGCCAAACATCCGAGACTGAGGAGAAAAGCGACCGACAAAGGCATCTGCAGGCCTAATAGACCAACAGCGCAAGGGCCCCCGAATTCTCTATAAATAAGACCCCCTGAGCCATATTTCAAGGGGATCGCTCTCATTCTAATTCTTGTACTCCTACTCTAAAAACCAAAAGAGGGGATCCATTGGAGGATTTCTTCTGTCTTATTCATGTATTCTAAATAAAGAATTAATTAAGAACGCGTCTATGCTCAAAGCGCTTTCCTATGAGTTTATCATATTATTTCCTAGTTATTGTTCCTATGATTTACTATTTGCTTTCTATATATGCATGGATTCTTGCCCAAGCCTTTCCACATATTTGATGAAACGCCTATTTTCTTAGGTTTAAATCCATCCTGCCAATCTAGGTTTTCCTTAAAAGCTTAGATCTATTCATGAACTTGGTGTAGAATTCTTTTCTAACATCCATTGAGCCCTTTGTCAAAAGAGGCGTTTAATGGCCCCTCTTCTCACGACCTTGGAATCTAGGTGTAACCATATGATCAAGAATTGTAAAGGCTAAACAACCCATCTCTCACCTCTTAGATCCATTCCTATTGCCTCTCTCCAGTGTTGATGAAAAATATCATTAACATTTTGGTGCTAGAAGGTGGGCATGAACCTCCGATCTTGCGGTTAATAACCACATATCTACCTGTGTTGTTCCGTCCCAGATTGGACTTAAGCCTTGAAAAAGCAAATTAATGCATAGGAGGTCCCAACAGAAGCCTTTAGAATCTCGAATGGATGAGTCGGAAATCATGGACCCAGGGGTGACAGAAGAACTAAGGTTGAGAGTGGAAGCCTTACGGATAATAAAGCGTGTTAATTACATTTTTCATCAACACCCAGATTACAGTACGTAATGTATGCATTCATGAGATTTGTCGTCGTCATGACTCAGAGTCTCCAGGATATAATCATAGGTCTGTGACTTTAAGCTGAATCACCTTCCTCGGTGCATCATAATTTTTAAACCTAACGGCCATCAGCCTTGCCCTTGGAGGGTGAATGCCACACGTATTGCACGATGGTATTTCAACTCGACCTTGGGAAAGTTATTTAACTTGATGTTTTTAGGCTTCATGGAATTGATGAGCTTCTAAGTCATGACAATGACATTATGTATTCCAATAAGAAGAAAACAGGCTAACGTTTCCCTTGAGTTCAAGGATGAAGGGATCGCAATATTCATTAACTCTGATGATTCCTTCATGTCAGATCTTCCCAAGAGAGGATCCTAAATCACGACAGGGATTGGGTTAGGAATTCGTGGACGATCTCCTTACATCAATGTTCGGGAAGCGTTAGGCTCGTCATGAGAATATGGATCAATCATGGCGGATCCTTAGGGCAAGGCAAAGGGGACTTCGTGTTTTCACAAAGCCCTCTTCCTTCGCCGCCGGGACGCCTTGGTTGATATCCTCATCAGAAAGGTTAGTATTAACTCCCTGTTTCATAATTATGACAATACAAGATTATCAAATCGTAAGATGTGTGAGACTCAGAATTCTCCATTCATAGTTTGCAAATATATTACAAGAATCGATGATTTGCTCCTCTTGGGAAGAAAGGAACTAAATTGAGAAATAAAAAGTACATACATCCCATTTTATGGAGTTCCTGGGGTTCTATTTATAGAGAATCCCGGGTCCTTCTATTAGTAGGATGTTGGGCTTGAATGATCTAATCGACCTCTATTTTCCTTGGATTCGAGCATCTGGCTGTCGGTCATCCTCATGGTGTCGGTTATAGTCATCGAAGCAAGGGTGTCGGGTGAAATAGGGCCTCCCCAAGGTGGAAAGGAGTTTGTTTCCGAGACGGATTGCGAGGTGTTTCGAACTTCTTGGTGGATGCCTCCAAGTGTCGACCCTTTGGCGTAAGTTTTCGGATGTAGGCTTTCGGCTATATCGTGGGTACTTAGAGGGGTCCGCCCTCATGATGTACATGTACATCCGTCGATTTATAACCGTTGATGGTTCAGGTATTAGGTGGATTAGTACGAGTAGCCTGTATCCTTGCTTGAGTCTTGGCTTAGCCTTCCGGTTTGACTCCCTGGAAGGTAGCTTCTGATGATACCCATGTTACTTACCAAGGTAACCCCTTCGTTATCAATGGAGCCATTTTTCAGGAGTCGATTGTGGTCCATCTTTATGCTCTGACCCGATACTCTTCCTCTTCTGATGTGTTGGCACTACATCGGTTAATTCCTGGCGGGTAGACCATGTCGGATAAACCTTTGTTGATGCTCTGTTGGTTTCAGGCCCCTTCTTTTCAAAGGTGTATCGGCCTGAGTTGCTCTCGAATTCTTCATCCCTTCCGTATATTCATTCGACATCCCTTCACTATCAACTTGTGCGAAGATCATTTTGGTAGTAACATTTTCCCCCTCTAGTGAAGGGGTATCTTTGACTTTCCAAGTCAAGCTTCTTTTTTCGGGTTTTTTCCTATTTGTTTGCCAGTTATTTTTCAATGCTAAGTTACGCCATAAGTCCTTCCAAAGAGATTCGCTTTCGGCGCCTCATGAAGGAATGAATTGACCAAGATTCAGGCCTTAATGGAAGATTGAAAATTCTTTCCAATAATGATGTTGAGTCGGATACTACCCATACTCGGACGTATTAAGATTAAGGAGTCGAATTCACCCAGATTCGGGTATTTAAAGATTGGAGACTGGAAACCCTTCCGGCGTTAATGAAGAGTCGAGTCTACCCAGATTCGGGTATTTTAAATATTAAGGACCGGAAACACCTTCCGTATTAATGAAGAACCGATCCACCCAGATTCGGGTATTTTAAGGATTGAAGACCGAGGGCCCCTCGGTATTAATGAAGAACCAAATCCACCCATATTCTGATATTTTAAAGAGTGAGGACTAGAAACCCCTCTAGAATTAATGAAGAGCCGAATCCACCCAGATTTGGGCATTTTAAAGAGCGAGGACCGGAAACCCATTCGGTATTAATGAAGAGACGAATCCACCCAGATTTGGGTATTTTAAAGATTGAAGACTGGGAACCCCTCTGGTATTAATGAAGAGCCGAATCCACCCAGATTCGGGTATTTTAAAGATTGAAGACCGGGAACCCTTCCGGTAGTAAGGTTAAGCCGAATCCACCCAGATTCGGGTATTTTAAAGATTGAAGACCCAGAATCTTTCCGGTAGTAATGACGATCTGAATCCACCCAAATTCGGGTATTTTAAAGATTGAGGACCGGAAACCCTTCCGGTAGTAATGACAAGCCGAATCCACACAGATGCGGGTGTTTTAAAGATTGAGGACCGTACACCCCTTTGGTAGTAATGATGTAAGTATCCCCTTCTGATTTGATTTGGGAAGCAGAGGTTGTACGTGCTTCTTGAGACTCCCCTTGGGCTTTTGATGTCAAAGCAGAGGTTGTACGTGCTTTGTTGGCCACTCTCTGGGCCTGTGCATCCAGAAAGCTTGGCCAGCTTATCCAAAAGCAGGGCCCAAGGGCTTACCCAACCTTCCTCCAGGAGGTGCCTTATCCTGACCATTGTAGGTGATGATAAGGTCTTAGACACTTAGATGGGGCCATCCTAGACACAAAACTAAGCTTTACTCTTTTGATGCTCTATACGGACCATCGTAGGCTCTGATAGAGGCATATACGCCTCCCCCTTCGAGGGGTGCCCTATCCTGACCATCGTAGGCAATTATAGGGGTTTGCGTTCCCTTCTGCGGGTAACGCGGAACATAAGCAGAGGTAGGACGTGCTCTTCTGCGAGCAGAGGTAGGACGTGCTTAGTTCTAGCAGAGGCAGGGCGTACTCTTCTACGAGCAGAGGCAGGGCATGCTAATTTTTAGATGCACCGCCACGACCATCTCTGGTGTGAAACGGCAGCTTACGCTTTTGATGCTTTAACCCTGCCCCCTCTGGTTTGGGCATGGAGAAAGACTAACACAATCATCCCTCTTCAAGGGATGCCTCGCCCCGGCCAATTTGGCGATGACGAGGGATTCGGTTCTTTTTTTTTTCAACTCGACCCCTTTTAGGTTTCCCTTGAGTTACTGGGAGGATTTCCATGCCCTTGGTTGTATGATGATTTCATGGGAGGAAAATCCTGTCCTTTATTCTTTTATGGCTGAGAAATATGACCTCAAATGTTCCAAGTTCCATGTTCTTGGAACAAGATCACCATTCGGCTTGCATAGTCGATATGTACTGGGTATGAGTTCTTGATGGACAATTAGGGGTCCTTCCCAATTTGGACCGAGAGGACCATCTGTTGGATTCTTGGTGTTAGCCATTACTCTTCACAATACTAATTCGACTTTAGTGAAGGTTCTGGCTTTGACCTTCGAATTGTAATATTTTGTGATCCTTCTTTGGTATTCGGCGGTTCTGATTGCAGTCTCATCCCATAATCCATGTATCAAGTCTAGTGATTCCTTCCTTAACTCCTGGTTGGGGTCAAATGCGTATGTTTTCCTTATATGTGATGGAATTTCGATCTTAACCGGAAGTATAGCTTCGCATCCATATGTCAGGGAAAATGGGGTGTGTCCTGTAGCTATTTTGGTAGAAGTTCTATATGCCCATAGCACTAGAGGCAACTCCTCTGCCCAATTTCCTTTAGCCTGATTTAGGAATTTCTTAAGGATTGTCTTAATGGTCTTATTTGCGGCTTCCACAGCTCTATTAGCTTTCGGGTGGGCTACTGAGGAGAAACTTTTGATGATTCCATTTTTCTCATAGAATCGGGTGAACTCTTCGCTCTCAAATTGTGTTTCGTTGTCCGATATGATCTTATGAGGGATTCCGAAGCGGTTAACAATATTTTTTGTTACGAATCTTAATACCTTTTTGGATGTGATAATTAGAAGGGGTTCCGCCTCCACCCACTTGGTGAAGTAGTGGATAGCTACTACGGCATATTTGGCTCTACCCTTGGCGAGTGGTAAGGGCCCAATTAAATCTATCGCACATATATCTAATGGCCAAGGGCTCGATATAGTGGTGAGGTTGCTGGGAGGTAGTCGTGGCACCTTAAAATACTTCTGACATTTATCGCATCTCTTGACATACTCAACCGCTTGACTAACCATCTGCGGCCAATAATAACCTCGTCGCATGACCCTTTTGGCCAGTTTAACCCCACTGGAATGGTCCCCGCACCATCCTTCATGAGCTTCTTTTAATAGGCAAAGTCCATCTTCGAAACTTACACACCTTAAATAAGGAAGTGAATGTCCCTTTTTATAAATTACGTCGTCTATGGTCATGAATGTAGGAGCTTGGTGTTTTATCTTTCTTGCATCTTGCTTACTAAGGGGTAACATCCCTATTAAGAGGTAGTCCACTATGGGAGTCATCCACGTAGTTTCTTGTCGGTGGCGTGTTTCCATTATGGGGGACTCCCTCTCGGAGTTTCCTTCTTGGTCTTCTCTGTCTCCCCCTCTTAAGGCTTGGGATATGGACAAAACTAACAACTCTTTTCCCACTCTCCTTTCTTCTTGTTCGATGCTGGGCATTTCCTAATATCCCACCGACACTATTTGGGTTTCGAGGGCTCCTCGGGAGTTGGCTAATTTGGCTAGCGAATCTGCCTGGGTATTCTCCTCGCGGGTATTTGATGAACTAAGAAGTCCTCAAATAGGGAAAGCATATTTAATACCCTCATCGTGTATATGATGAGCCGCTTGTCCTTGGTTTGATATGTCTGTTTTATTTGGTTTACCATTAATTGTGAATCGTTGAAGATTTCTATCCTCGTTATCTTCAACTGTAGTGCCAGATTCAAACTAGCTATCCTTGATTCATACTCAACCACATAGTTGGTCGCAAGGAACCCGAACTTCATGGCGTAATGCAAGCGGTGTCCGTCAGGGGTGATTATAACGTAACCTGCCCCTACTTCCTACTCCCTTCTCGTTGGAAGCTCCATCTACAAAGAGCTACCATTTGGTCTTTAAGTCGTTCTCTTTAATTGACGGTTCTGAAATAAAGTTCGTGCAATCGTTCACGAAATCGCGAGAGCTTTCCCATCGATTGCTGCCCGAGGGTGGAACTCGATTTCGTATTGGCTAAGCTCAATACCCCATTTAATTAGCCTCCCTGAGGTTTCCATTTTGTTGAATAGTTGTTTGAGCGGGAAGCTAGTTAAAACTTTAATAGGGTGAGACTGAAAATAACCTTTGAGCTTTCGTGCGGTAAGGATTAAGCAATATGCTAGTTTCTCTCTGAAAGGGTATCGGGTTTTCGCGTCCTTTAGCCTTCGGCCAACATAATAGATAGGATGTTGAGTCCCATTATTCTTTCTTATTAGGACTGAGCTTACTGCATGTTCGAAAACAGCCATGTATATGTATTGATTTTCTCCCTTCTCAGGACTGGACAAAACCGAAGGCGTTCCCATATAAACTTTCAATTCCTAGAATGCCTTCCTACACACTTCAGTCCACTCAAAATTCTTCTTTTTCTTTATGACATCAAAGAAATGAACACATTTGTCAGTGGACTTAGAAATGAATACATTTGTCGGTGGCCTTAGAAATGAACCTGTTGAGTGCCGCTACCTTCCCGTTTAGGCTCATGACTTCCTTGCTTGTTTTAGGTTCCTCCGTGTCCTTAATGGCTTGTATTTGATCGGGGCTAGCTTCAATTTCTTGTTTGCTTACCACATATCCCAAAAACTTCCCCGATTGAACTCCGAAGGAACACTTTTGAGGGTTTAGCTTCATCTAGTAACTTCTCAAGACACCAAGCATTTCTTCCAGATCCTTTAGATGGTCCTCTGTTTTGGTGGACTTCACTAGCATATCATCCACATATACTTCCATATTGCGTCCTATTTGCTCTTGGAACATCCTGTTTACCAGCCTTTGGTATGTTTCCCCTGCATTCCTCAAACCCAAGGGCATTACTTTATAACAAAATGTTCCCCAGTCGGTGATAAAGCTTGTATGTTCCTCATCGGGTTTTTGCATCGGGATTTGGTTGTACCCCAATTAAGAATCCATAAGGGATAATATCTTGTGTCCACTCGCGGCATCAACCAACTGATCGATCTACGGGAGAGGGTAACAATCCTTTGGACAAGCTTTGTTTAAATCCGTGTAATCAACACACGTCCTCCACTTCCCATTGGACTTCTTCACTAGCACAGGATTGGCTAACCATTTCGGGTAAAAGACCTCTCGGATAAATCCGTTAGTTTCCAACCTTTTGACTTCCTCCTTCAAGGCCTCTATCCGGTCTGTATTATATTGTCTCTTCTTTTATCAAACCGGGGTTATCGAAGGGTTGGTATTCAAGGCATGGCTCATAATTGAAGGGTCGATACCAACTATGTATGAATGGGTCCAAGCGAGAACATCTTTGTTGATCCGTAGGAAACGGATTATGTCGCTTCAAAGAGGTTCTGTTAGCCTTTTCCCTATGTTGATGACCTTCGATTTATCTTTCGAATCAACATTTACTTCTTCTATTGGTTTTATCCTTTCGATGTTTCCTCTAGAGTCCAAATCTGTGATGATTTCTCCTTCTTCAGTTGAGTTTACCTCATCGGATATTTTTCTCTTCCTCTTCAAAGAAGCGTACCTACCATTAGTGCGTCTGTCATTCTTATTCATTTTTATCTTAGCTTCCAATGAGGAACGTAAGAATCCCTTATCTAAAGGCATAAAAATAGTAGAAGAATCAAAATACGAAGAATACTCCCTTTTGCATTTTTCAACCGCTGCGAAGTACAACTCGCGGGAGCTAAACTATTCTCCTCTGATGGTACCCCATCCCTTTTTGGTCAGGAATTTTAACATGAGATATTTGGAAGAAACGAAGGCATCCATCTCCTCTAAAGTCGGTCGTCCGAAGAAGGCGATGTAATAGGACGGCTGATCAATCAAGATGAAGAGAGTTTCTAAAGTCCTATGAATTTGGGACAAACCGACTTGAACCAAAAGGTTGATTTGACCCATCGGAGTTGGCCCCTTGTTGTTGAATCTGAAAATTGGTTCGTTGCTAGGCTTCAGCTACTTTTCGGAAATTCCCATCTGATCAAAGGGGTGCTTGAAGATGACATTGACAGCGCTTCTGGTATCCACCAATATTTTACAAACGACCGAAAGCCCTGTCTGTGCCATTATCATGAAGAGGTCGTTATGTGGGAGACGGGCCCCTTTCTTCATTTCTTCCGAAGAGACCACGAGGTTATGCATTTTAAGGGCATAACGCGCGCTTTTAAATGACGGTTCTTCTTGGATAGAGAAGATTCCCTACAAGGCTTCCTTTACATATTGGTTTTTGGCCTTCAGACAGCTTCCGACAGGGTGTGGCCCCCCATGGATCACATTGATTCGGTTTACGGGAGGCCCCAAATACAGGTTGTTCTCCCTCGTAGTGACTACTATCGTGTTTACCGAAACCTTCTACTGTCCTCCTACACGTTGAGCTCGTGCCAGCTTATTTGAAACAAATTCCTTTAGGTGTCCCTCTAGGATTAGTTTCTGGATAATTTCGTCCAATACTTTGCACTCGTCTGTCTTGTGCCTGTTGGTTTTATGGAACTCGCAATATTTACCACTGGCATTAGGTTCGGGGCAATTTTTGGCTTTGAACAAGACGGGGAAGTTATTGACCCTTTCTTTGGCAACATCATATGCATACGAGATGGGATTGTTCAAGGCAACCGAGTTGGTGTTAGAGTCTTCCCACCTCGGCCTCCTCTGATTCCCTTCCAGGAGCTTTCGTCCGAAGTTCGGCCTTCCTCCTACCCCTCGAGGCCCAAACATCCTCTTTGTGAAGTATAGCTCATCCATGCGGATAAACTTGTCGGCTTGGAAATGGAAATCATGTATGTCTTTGCAGCTGTGGATATATAACTCCATCCAGAAGGGGGTGTTCTCAATCAACCCTGAGTGTACTGCGACCAGCTTGTCGCAGTCATTCATATCCTTGGCCTTTAAGGCTTCGATGTAGAATCCTTTTCAGATAGTCCCCTAGAGACTCCCCTTGCCTCTGTTTGATGTTGGCGATAGCTGTATAGTCAATGGTTGGATCTTTGCAAATGCAGAACTATGCGGAGAATTCGTAGGAGAATTGTTTCCATGTGTAAATGGTGTTTTCCATATACTGGCGATACCACTTCACTGCTGCCCCTTGGAAGGTCACCGGGAAGAGGCGGCACCTGATGGCACCGGAAGCGTTGTAAAGATCCATCTGGCTGTCGAAAGCCATTAGATGATCGTTGGGGTCAGTCGTTCCTAGATATTTTATGGTGGGAACTTTTACTCTTGACGGTATTATGGTGTTCATAATCTCATCGATGAACGATGCTACTCTTTCATTATCATTAACCTTGTCATCCTGGGTTCTCTTCCCCTTGCTTCCCAACAAGTCCTTGATGGTCTTCTGAGTGACATCTTTGATGTAAGCTTCCGTGTTGTCATAGTTTTCTCTTTTGGGATCATAACCTTTGGAGGTGGAGCTCCCAGACTGTTCCTGCTCACACTGATTCCCTTGATGATCTACTCCCGTCAGAAGAGACTTCTTTTTCTTAGAAGACGTTGCCTTAGGCTTCCCCTTTGCTTCTGACGGTTGAATGGGAGCCTTCCTTTTAGGAGATTCATTCGTCTCTCTCTGACTAGATCTAGTGAGCCTTGAGGACTTTTGTGTCTGGACAGCGTTGACTTAAGCCTGCATTTCTTGAAGTCGCTTTTCCAAGACCGAGATTCTTGCAACATTATCTTCCATGGCGTTTGAGTCTGGTGGTTGTTGTGGATTGGGCGCGGCTTCTTTCTCATTATTATTTGGGTTACGTGATGGGCCCTCATTTCCTTCAAGGTTGGCGTTGGGATCCAGCTCTTTGTTTCGTTCCTCCAATCTCTTCGACTTAATTGTTTTGTTTCATGATGGAATAATAAATTCACCCAATTAATTTAAACAAATTTACCATAAAGGCAGAGGTTTAGGGCCCTCCTTCGAGCACCAAAATGTTAATGACATTTTTTGTCAACACCCGGATTACAGTAAGTAATGTATGCGTTCATGAGATTTGCCGTCGTCATGACTCAGAGTCTCCAGGATATAATCCTAGGCCTGTGACTTTAAGTTGAATCACCTTCCTTGGTGCATCATAATTTTTAAACCTAACAGCCATCAGCCTTGGCCTTGGAGGGTGAATGCAACACGTATTGCATGATGGTATTTCGACTTGACCCTGGGAAAGTTATTTAACTTGATGTCATTAGGCACCATGGGATTGATGAGCTTCTAAGTCATGACAAGGACATTATGTATTCCAATAAGAAGAAAACAGGCTAACGTTTCCTTGAGTTTAAGGATGAAGGCATCGCAATATTCGTTAACTCCGATGATTCCTTCATGTCAGATCTGCCCAAGAGAGGAGCCTGAATAACAACAGGGATCGGGTTAGGAATTCGTGGACGATCTCCTTACATCAATGTTCAGAAGCGTTAGGCTCGACATGAGAATATGGATCAATCATGGAGGATCCTTAGGGCGAGGCAAAGGGGACTTCGCTTTTTTCACAAAGCCCTCTTCCTTTGCTGCCAGAACGCCTTGGTTGATCTCATCCTCAGAAAGGTTAGTGTTAACTCCCTTTTTCATCATTATGATACTACATGATTATCAAATCGTAAGATGTGTGAGACTCGCAATTCTCCATTCGTAGTTTGCAGATATATTACAAGAATTGATGATTTGCTCCTCTTGGAAAGAAAGGAACTAAATTGAGAAATAAAAAGTACGTACGTCCCCTTTAATGGAGTTCCTGAGGTTCTATTTATAGTGAATCCGGGGTCCTTCTATCGGTAGGGTGTTGGGCCTGAATGATTCCTGTCGACCGCTATTTTCCTTGTTTTCGGGCATCCGGCTGGCGGTCATCCTCGTGGTGCCGATTTCGGTCTTTGAAGTGAGGGTTTCGGGTGAAATGGGGCCTCCACAAGGTGGAAAGGAGTTTGTTGCCAAGATGGATTGCAGAGGTGTTTTGAACTTCTCGGTGGATGCCTCCAAGTGTCGGTCCTTTGGCGTAAGTTTTCGGATGTAGGCTTTCGACTTTATCGTGGGTATTTAGAGGGACACGCCCTCACGATGTACGTGTACATCCGCCGATTTAGAACTGTTGATGGTTCAGGTACTAGGTGGTTTAGTACGAGTTGCATGTATCCTTGCTTGAGTCTTGTCTTAGCCTTCCGGTTTGACTCCTTGGAAGGTTGCTTCCAGTGATACCCATGTTACTTACGAAGATAACCCCTTTGTTATCTGAGGGGTCGTTTTTCAAGAGTCGGTTACAGTCCATCTTTATGCTCTTACCCGATACTCTTCCTCTTCTGATGTGTTGGCATTACATCGGTTAATTCCTGGCAGGTAGACCATGTCGGATGAACCTTTGTTGACGCTCTGTAGGTTTCAAGCCCCTTCTTTTCAAAGGGGTATCGACCTGAGTTGTTCTCGAATTCTTCATCCCTTCCTTATATTCATTCAACATCCCTTCACTGTCAACCTGTGCTAAGATCATTTTGGTAATAACAAAGCCGAAAAGGGAAATGGGACAATATACTTCCAATATTGGAAATTATAGCTATTCTCACATAGGGTAGACCCTAGCTCCTCCTCCAAACGACTCTACATCAAAGGGTATTAATATTTTCTCTCACTTAAATAAAATTCTCCTCAAGCAAGTTAGTGGAACAACATTTGAACAAGAAATAATGGATGATTTCAACTACTTCACCAGCAAATGGTCCGAAGGGATGACGTCTCAACCTTAATATATTTTAGGAAGAAAGAACGAGGGTATAGGCACAACAACTAGGCTAGGTCTCAAAAAGATTAACCCTCTGCTGCAAGAAGAGGGGCATAGACCAGGGTTACCCAAGGGATACTATCTCACCACTTCAATAGAAAATATTTACTTCCTAACCAAACACGAACTCAACTATTGGCCACTCACAAAGGAAAAACCTAAATATGAAAGGAAAACATGAGGGCCCTACTTCCACTACTACATGATGAATGGACACGAAACTAACCACTGCAGAGTCCTTCAGGAAACCATCGTTAGATTTATCCTCCAAGGCCAATTACGAGAATTTATGAAAAGATCAAAGGGAATTCGGTAAAAATACTTAGAAAAAGAATTACTAAACATGTCCTATGGTACAGGAAACCCCCCTTTCAAAGCTTAAAACCCAAAAGGGGTCAAACTGCAAATGGATTAAATCCCTTGTCATCACCAAATTGGTTGGTACGAGGCATCCCCCGGAGGGAAATGATGTGTTAGTCTTTCTCCATGCCCAAATCAGAGGGGGCTAGATTAAAGCATCAAAAGCGTCAGCCTCCGTTTCACACCAGAAATGGTCGTGGCGGTGCAACTAAAATTAGCACGCCTTGCCTCTGCTCGTAGAAGAGTGCTCCCTGCCTCTGATAGAACTAAGCATGTCCTACCTGTGCTCGCAGAAGAGCATGTCCTACCTTTGCTTATGTTCAGCGTTACTCGTAGAAGGGAATGCAAACCCCTATAATTGCCTATGATGGTCAGGATATGGCACCCTTCGGAGGGGGTGGCATATAAGCCTTTATCATAACCTATGATGGTCAGTATAGAGCATCAAAAGAATAAACCTTAGTTCGATGCCTACGCTGGCCCCGTCTAAGTTTCTAAGACATTATCATTGCCTATGATGGTCAGGATACGGCGCTTCTTGGAGGGAGGTCGGGTAAGTCCTTGGGCCCTGCTTGTGGATAAGCTAGCAAAGCGCACCAGACGCACAGGCCCAGAGAGTGGCCAACAAAGCACGTACATCCTCTTCTTTGACATCGAAAGCCCAAGGAGTGGCTCAGGAAGCACGTACAGCCTCTGCTTCATAAATCAAATCAAAAAGGGGTGCCAAAACAATTAATGCCGGAAGGGGTTTCCAGTCTTCTATCTATAATACTCGAATCTGGGTTGATTCAGCTCTTCGCAAATGCCGGAAGGGGTTTCCGGACTTCAATCTATAATACCCGAAACTGGGTTAATACGGGTCTTCGGAAATGCCAGAGGGGGATTTCCGGTCTTCAATCCTTAAATCACCCGAATAAGGGACGTTTTGGGACTTCTATTCAACATCGGAAGGGGAGTTCCTGTCTTCAATCCATAAATCACCCGAATAAGGCACAATTCGGGACTTCTGTTAATGCCGGAAGGTAGTCTTTGTTTACAATCTTTAATACCCGAATCTGGGTCGGATTGGTTTCCAAACAAAGACCAGAAGCGGGACCCGGTCTTACATCTCAATACCTAAACCCGGGATGATCCTGAAATAAATCACAGCTGGATGTGGGGTTTTGGTTTCGTCACAAATACCCCAAACTTAGGTAAAGTCAGACTCTTGAATCTAAACAATAAGGAATTGCTCGTTCCTCTCAGAAATTCGAGCATGGCTCAAAATTACACTTCCGTTACTACCAAGGATGGGCTCATGATCCTCTCAGGGAAGTGTCTTTAAACCTATACATTCATTAGTTTATTTTCCAACTTATTAGTCGCTTGCACAGCCCTGGAAACGACATCATATCATAACACCGGTTCGGAGAAGAACTGGGGAAAAGATCCCAAACATTTCTAGTAGCAACCTATAACTAGGACTATTCCCTTTTTCTAGGAGACCTTTCATTGGGGATTTTCCTAAGGATAATCGTTATATGACGAAATTTTTACTAACACTTAGCATAAGTAGGTTTCCGCTCATTACAACACCCTGGGTTATAGTAACATTGTTTCTGACAAAAGCGATATGTCATATAAGTCACACAACACACAGACATGCCTACTAAAAGTCATGACGTAAACCATTACACAGACACAATTTTCGTTTTGAAAGGGTTTATGTGACAAACATATGGGAAAGATATATCATTCCGAATCGGGGTTTTACAAAGCAAATTCTAAAGAAGCGCAATTCTCTTTAGCTTTCTTTAATTCATCCTCCAACTTATCGATTTGTTGGTATAGTCTACCTACCACCACATCTGAACTCTCAGAGAATTTTGTTTCCATCCTACGTTGCAAATTGCAAATAATATCATCTTTCTCCTTCAGTTGTTTTTCCAAGTGAAGCACTTGTTCCTTGAGATTCGCGACTACTATCTTTTGGGGATAATACATCTTTTTATAGCCCGACAGGGGGGCACTTCCAAAAATATCTTTGTGATCAACAACGTTCGAAGTTTCCTCTCTAAACTGTGAAAAGGGGATTTGGAACGAGCCCTCCTAACCACAGACAAGATGAAATATCGTAATATGTAGAACGCAAATATCAAATATACGCTAATTACATCATGCATTCCAGAGAAAAAACAGTCACATGAATTGTCAATTCATACACACATACACGTTGACATGTTAATACAACATCGCTAACCACCAAACGTCACAAAACCAACGCAATTCACTAACAAATTAAATGGAAATGTACACATCATACAACATTACTCGAAACTCCTTGTTAAATCGTTTACACATAATAGAATCCCTTGGAAATCCCCCCACGTATTCAAACGTAGAGTCTAAAGCATTACTATAACTTACATCTTCGGAAAAGCAGAGAGCTGTTGTAACATGAGAAGACTAGTTATTAATGGAATTCAAGCAAAAATTGATCTTCCCACGGCCTAGTCTTGCTAATACTATCACTAACCAGTCTCTTTACAAGGTTAGCCCTCCATATCGGTGACTCTGAGCATTTAGAAAATCGGATCATATAACGGATGAGATCAGGGCTTAAAGAATCCTGACCTAAAGCAAGCGCTAGGGTCTTCAAGCATAAGAGGGTTGTATACATGTTGGGTGAAAGTTGAATGGGAGTTAATTTCAAATCAACTAAAATCCTATGTAAGAAAGGTGGGAAAGGAGGAAAACCTCCATGCCAGATAAGGATTGCCAAATACGCAAAATACCCTTCTGGAGGGCTCTTGAGAAAATTTGGAGAAACGACTATCATAGCATTTACATCCGATATACCAAAACTATCCAATATGGCATTCACGGAATGTTGGGAAGTAATTAAGGACGACTTTGGATTTGCGGGAGGTGGACACTATTAATGAAATTGAGTTCATATTCTCATATTTGACCAAGAAAGAACGCTTGGTGCTGAAGGTGGGAAGGCAGCTGCTGAGAGAGGATGTCGAGAGGGCAACGAAGGCGGAGCTTACTACTGCAAAGGGGAAGATGGCGTCCATTGATAGCTTGATCATGGCCCATGAGTTTATTTGAGGTACATCCCAACAACAGCAAGCTACGCCGTTTATCTCCTCAAATGGTCCGCAGGTCCCAGCCCCCACCGAAACTGAGTGTAACCCTGATCAACCAAGGTTTGTATCGGGGGGCTTCCCTCCCCCGGCAGATGGAAGCATTGTGCCGGCCGAAATCACGCCTCAGGTGGTGGTAGGCAAAGCCTTATTCTCATGAGTGCTTAAAAGGATGGTAGCACGAAGTCGAAGTAGACTAATTAGCCCTTTTCTTCACCACGAAGATCCCTTTCAAACACAAATGACAATAGGCTTTGGACCAACGTAGCCTATACATCTTGGAACAGGGATGGAAAGCTTAGGGCAATATCTAGGCGAAGGAGGTGGTCCAATGTACACATTGACTGAGGCTGGCAATGCATTCTTTAAGGAGATGATGGGAAAATATGTGAAGGAAGTGGAGGTAGAAGTGGTCGGGAAGGTTAAGATGAGTGAGCACACAATGCGTGAGCTGGTCGAATAACAGAGCACTTGATTGCACGCCAAGTCGAGGAGATAAAGGAGAAGAAGGGGGCGAATGAGCTGGCCTAGCAAGTAGCTTTGATGGAGGCCAGGAAAAAGGTTAAGAAGGAGGCCGCGATTAAGGTTCAGGAGGAGAAAGGTGTTGCATCTAGGGTGCAGGAGGAAATAAGAAAAGGGTTGATGCCAAGGCTACCAAGAAAAGGGCCGATGACAAATAAAAGAAGCTGCAGGAGGATCACGACAAAAAGCTGAAGGCTGGCAAGGCGTCACAGCAGAAGGCAATTAAGAAGGCCGAACAGAAGATAGGAGTGGGCATACCTGCAATAATCGCACTCTCCAGCGAGGTCACTCCTAGACCGTTGAAACGATCGTGCTCGGAGGCGAGAAAGTCACAGAGATCTCGAGTGATGACGATGATGAGAAAGAGATTCCATTGGCGGCCTTTATGTCATCTTCTCCGACCAAGGGGAAGAAAGGGAAAGGAGGAAGCAACTCCAGGAAGAAGAAGAGAAAGGGTGACGATCCCTCGAGCGGTGACTAAGGCAAGAAGAAGAAGAAGAAGAAGAAAGAGAAAGAGAAGGAGACGGAAGAGGACGTGGAAGAGGGCGGACTGCCTAAGTGATTATTATAGATGTTTTTTGGTTATGTAGGTCGATATGATACGCAAGTATGACCCTCGCTTTTGGAGGCATGATGTGGTTTTCATGTACACCACATTGTTAGAAAAATAATTAACTAGATGTAGTTTGCTTTTGGTTGTGAATGAAAGTGTTAGTGGACTTTTCTTACATCACATCTTGTACTAAGTGTTCAAATGTTCGTCTATGCTTTCCAGCTTCCTGTACTTGCGCAAACATACTTGTCGTTACACTTAAGCAAACATGATATGAGGCTTCACAATTGAGATTCCCAAAATGTGCGAAGATTGTATCTGTTGACTTCGCTCTCGGGATTTTCCTTGGTCGGGATTTTCGAGTCATGCAGAATTCAGGTTTGGTGTCCCCTTCCTCGGGACCTCCCTCGGTTCCTTGATCTTGAGTCGTCAGAAGGAATGCATGTTGTTGATTCATCCTTTAGACTCTCTCATTGCTTCGTTTGGGTTAGAATTCGAGGGCTTATCGATTTGCCAGTTGTTGCCTAGTTCCAGACCCTTGGGGTCAGATAGGACTAAACAAGTGGTCAATGCCACACTCGTTCGGTTGGTAGGTTGTCCCAAGTCCGTAGACTTAGGAACAAGGTTGGGTACTCAAGTGAATGAGTGTCTCGAGTTGTTTATACTTGTTCTCGTCGTCGGTTCAAGACTCAAGTCAAGTTGTTTATACTCGGCCTCGTCGTTGGTTATAGACTTGAGTCGAGTTGTTTATACTCGGCCTCGTCGTTGGTTCGAGACCCGAGTCGATTTATTTATTGTGACGACCGCCCATAACTCCTACACTTAACAAGGGAGTAATGCACTGAAAGACGTGTCAGGTAGCTATGGACGATCATCAAGATATGAAACAGATGTGGAATCCATCGTATAACTCACAGCACAAGGATAAAATATAATAGTACATATACAATAGGCAATAATAGTGAAGCATATTTGAGGAGAAACTTGAGCTTTCATAACAACTGGAAAGAATATCCATATATCTTTGGATTACAACGTATGCGTTTGTACAAATTCGCCTCGCTACAACACTCAGAGTCAATCAACACACAACAGACAATAACATATACTATATGGTAAAAAGTAATACGCCAGACTCCTGTTCGCCACTGCACAACATCCTCGCCTCACTGAGCTATGCTACCTGTAACATGTTACTCAGTCTTCCCATCCAAAACCGGATGAATAGCCCAAGGTAATAAGAGGGAAACATAAAACCTTGAGTTAGACAATAGTCTTAATGAGTGATAAAACAACTATCTAACATCATCAATAGTATATGAAAATAGGTAGATTAACCAACCAATCTACAAAAACACTAGAGAAGAACCCAACCTCGTCTTCCCCACATCCGATAGTGATAGGCTTCACAAACCAGCATTTGAAACAACTATACATCCAGGGAAATTAGGCAACTATTCATTCATGGCAATCAGAAGTAACCAGACAATAACAATCATAGCAACTAGTTATATCTCACATAAACCATCCTAATCGAGATCAACATTCCTCAAGTACAAGCCCCGAAGGCCTAAACCAAGATCATACAAGCACCCAAGGAACATATCCTTCGACGTTAGACAATCTACATGAGACAGTACAAGCAAAATAATCAACATTCAATGACTCTAGCTATCACTGCCTATCATGCTATGAAACCATCATTAATCATATGACGGCCAACCTTGCCATACGTCAAGGGCTAATGGTAACCCCAGTTCTAGTAAAAACACTCCATACATCTTTCAACGATACATATCTAGGCCTTTCAACGATACTTAGGGTACTTGACCATAAAACCGGTCTTTTAGACGTCTCTATTGTACCCCTGCTTTGAGCCTGCTAGAACCTACGACAATGATAATCTCTCAGTCTTAAATATCTTTAGTCGTCCTCCCTGATGGCTATCCATAGCTCAAGCAACCATCTTGAGCAACCATTATCTACAACTCAACACCCTTGAGTTGTCTTCACATTCGTTACATTACGACGAGCAACGAACACTTCACGATGTTCTAGACATTTCTCCTTGATTTTGCATCGAAGCTAGAACCATTGTCAACTCAAAAACAAGCTTTGTTTGGACAATACTACATTTCATAGCATTTCAAGCTTTTTCGCTACGAAAAACTGGCCATAATGTCAAAACTGCCTTTTATAGCGTTTTTGAAATGTTATTATATCTCCTGATTCAATTCTGCATCTATCCAGTGTGAAAACTAAGTAAAATGGGCTTTCACAGCATTTTTGTAATGCTACTATATGTCCTGGTTCAATTCTGGCACTCCCTGATACTTGGCACTGTCATTTGGTACTCTGGCACTTGGTACTGTGAAAACAGGGCAAATCCCCAGCGCGCATCTTGGAAAATCACTAATTTTACCACGTTCACTACGTTTGATACTTGGTACTTTGGCATTTAGCCCGATCCATACCATAGCATTTAGCCTCATCCATGCTATTGTATTTAGCCTGATCCATTGAAACTGCCCGGTCCATAGCATTTTCGCCAGATCCATGCTATTAAAACTGCCAAATCCATTAAAATTGCCCGATCCATAGCATTTTGCCCGATCCATGCTATGAAAACTGGCTGATCCATAGAAAATTCCCCGATCCATCGCATTTAGCCTGATTCACACTTTAAAAACTGCCCAGAAAATTCAGCTTTTGCCAGATCCATCATTTTTTTCATGCCGATCACTGTTTTTGCTTGCGCAACATGCTAAAACACCACCGATCCAAATTCGATTAACAAATCAACCATTGATTCAAGAAATAATCAACAAACATTAAAAAAACGATTCAACAAATGATCAAATCAATAAATGGTCTAAATATAGAATTAACATATGAAATTACCGTTTATAAGTTGCTAGATTAGATCCTATGGTGATTTGAATTTAAATCATACTTACATCGATTAGATCTATGCAAAAACAACTTGAAATAATGAACATAATATCAAACAATCCATATACTTGATTGAATACGTGTGAGAGATGCTTATCACTCACCAATTCTTCAAATTAACTCGAAATCTCTAAATTCTCAATCCGAACCGTGAAGAATATGCTTCACACCTCTTGATTTGATGCGATCTCTCTTCAGCTGATGTAGATCTAGCTTCAAACAATGTAGATATTCGATTCTCTTATGTAGATCTAGAATTTTAATGGTGGAAAGGTGTATTTGATCGAGCAAGGAGGATCACGAGCTCAACCAATTGAGAGAATATAGAAAGTAAATTATTCTCCATGCCTCTAACCCCCTATTTATAGCCTCCCACCAGCCCACTAATGGGCCACTCCGAATCAACCCATTATGGCTAGCCAAACCTAAACAGAAATTGTGAAATACTGAAATAGCGATTTCTCCCAAACCGCTGAACCAAATCTTTAATGTGACCACTCTACATAATTGGCAACACTGTTTCCTTTCCAATGAGACCAATTCAGCACCTGATTCGATCCCAGTCAAAAGTTATGCCCTATACAAGACTAACAGGGGCAATATGGTCACAATTAAAATTGGTAAAAATTATGGACACATCCCACATCCCTATAACCAACATATCAAAATATGAGAATGATCCAACCCTTAGGGAATTAAATAAAAATATTATACGATCCTCCTATATGTAAAATGCAGGCTATTACATTTATACTTGGCCTCGTCGTTGGTTCGAGACTCGAGTCATGTGACCAGTTCCCGGCTTTGAGTTGTCGATCCAGTGTTGTGCGCTTGTGTATGCAAGTCGGTTGCAACATTTGCTCAAACATACTATGTAGAAAGTAAGAACATTGAGAACATAGAAAACTGAAACTATCTTTATTGATAACTTTGGCAGTAATAGTCTTTACTTTACAATGCCTGGAATTTGAAGAAAACAAAACATTGTTGGAAAGTAGTAAATCTGCACACTAAGCTAGGTGAAAACGGAGGAGATGCTCACTGTTCCATGCTATTTGGAGTTCGGCACCATCAACAGTCATTATCTTGAAAGTTCCATCTCCAAGCCTCCGTTGAGTGACGTATGAACCTTCCCAATGAGGACTGAAACCAGTCGGTGTGGGAAAGATCCGCTTCAGGACGAGGTCGTTGATGTCAACGTTCTTAGGACGAACTTTGGAGTTGAAGTATCGAATGACTTGTTGGCGCTGAGTGGCAGCTCTGAGTTCAGCTTTGTCTCTTGTCTCTTCGAGTAAGTTGAGTGACTCCAAGAGGAGATCATGGTTGGTCTTTGGATCTTAGTAAGTGACTCAATTAGATTGCAGTTTGAGCTCGATGGGAATGGCAGCTTTGGATCCACAAGCGAGATGGAAAGGAATATTGTTGGTCATTGACTTATGGGTGGTCTGGTAGGCTAATAGGGCTAAAGGGAGCTCATCTACCCCCCAGCCTCTGGCTATTTCCAAACGCTTCTTGATAATGGACTTAATCACTTTGTTAACAGCCTAGACATGCCCATTGGCTTGAGGATGATCTACTGCCGAGAATCTCTTTTCTATGTTGTGTTGTTGGCAGAAGGTCTTAAACCCAACGCTCTCGAATTGGGTCCCATTGTCAGAAATGATAGCCTAGGGACTCCACATCGGGTGATGATGTTGCGATCGACGAAGTTGATCACCTTCTTGGTAGTGATTGTAGTGAGGGCTTCGGCTTCTGCCCACTTGGTAAAGAAATCAACTGCAGTGATAGCATAACGTGTGCCGCCTCTGGCCATTGGAAGAGTTCCGATGATATCTATTACCCACATGGCGAATAGCCAAGGACTAAACATCTGCATTAGCTTGGTAAACGGGGATGTTAGAAGCTTGGAAAACCTTTGGAATTTGTTGCATTTGCGGGCACAGCCTGCGGCATCTTGGTCGAGCGTGGGATAGAAGTAACCATATCTGAGAATCTTCCTTGCCAGAGTTTTCCACCCAGTGTGGTCACCGTACTCGCCTTCGTGCACGTCCAGTAGCACACGGTCAGCGTCGTTGTGAGCTATACACCGGTGTAATGGAACAGAGAATCCTATTAGGTAGAGCACTCCATCCTGTATGATGCAGTGAGACGATTTGCGGGTGAGTGCTCATCTTTCCTTGTAGCATTCAGGGAGGATTCCATGTTGCAAGTAGTTCTTGATCGGCGTCATCTAGGACTCGGGTTCGGGCTCGATCTCAATCGTTATGACCGAATCAGTTTGCATTTGATTGATGCTCGGAGAATTGGGTACTTCTACCGGGGGCAGCCCCAAGAGTTGAGCATCCCCGGAGCTAGCCTAAAGAATCGGCTTTCTCGTTCTGTTCTTGAGGGATGTGCGTAATGACGTAGTGGTTGAAGTTGGAGAGTAGTTCGCGCACCCGAGCAAGGAAGGGAGTGAGTCATCCCCCCTTAGCTTGATATTCTCTCTTCACCTGGCGTATGATGAGCTGTGAGTCGAAGTAGATCCGGATAGCCTTGATGTTAAGTTCGATTGCAATCCTAAGTCCAACAATCAAGGGTTCGTATTCTGCATCGTTTTTGGTGGTAGGGAAGTCGAGCTTCAGAGCATAATAAATCGAGCGTTCCTCAGGAGTAACGAGTACGACTTCGGTGCCAGAACACTCGTTGTTAGATGATCCATCCACAAATAGTTTCCATTGGATATTTGGAGGCCCGCTGTCTTCCGAAGGAGGCTCTTCGAGAATTGTGAATTATGCTATAAAATATATGAGGTCTTGTTCGTGGATGGCTCGACGTGGGATGAATGTGATCTCAAAATGTCTCGGTTCTATGTTCTATATTAAAAGTTGTCCAGAGGCCTCAGGTCGTTGCAGGACCTGTATAGCGGCTGGTCAGTGTAGACTTTGATTGGATATGATTGAAAATAAGGACGTAGCTTTTAGGAAGAGATCAATAGGCAGTAGGTGATCTTCTCAAGTTTCAAATAATTCGTTTCTTTACCTGCCGATCTCTTGTTGGTGTAGTAAATGAGATGTTGGACACGATCTCGATGCGTGGAAGCGCTGAGCTAATTACTTGCACAGAAACAGCTAAATATAGATATAAGTCTTTGTGATCCACTGATTTTGATCAGATAGGCGGTCGCTCTAAGTGATTCATGAGGTCTTGGAATGCGTCAACGCGCTCCAGTGTCCATGTGAAGCTGCGTTCCCTTTTCTGAGCAAGTCGAAAAAGGGAATCCATTTGTCGGTAGCTTTATAGATGAATCGAATTAGAGCAGCCACTTTCTTGTTTAAACTTTGAACAACCTTGATGCCCCGATGAGCTTAGATATCCCAGATAGCCTGAATCTTTTCTGGATTGGCTTCAATTCCCTGTGAATTGACAATGAAACTGAGGAATTTTCGCGATGCAATGCCAAAAAAGCATTTCAAGGGATTGAGTTTCATACCACATTTGCGGAGGACACAGAACATTTCAACGAGATCGTCGACGTAGTCGTTCGGTACCCTCGTTTTCACTAGCATATCATCCACGTAAATCTCGGTGGATCTCCTGATCTAGTCCTTAAACATGTGGTTAACCAGTCGCTGATAGGTGGCTCCAGTATTATTGAGATCGAAGGGCATGAAGACATAACAGCAGAGCCCAAGATCAGTTACAAACGAGGTATGATCCTGATCTGGCAGGTACATTGGAACCTAATTGTAGCTTGAGTATGCATCCATGAGGAGAGAAGCTAGTAGCCGGCAGTTGATTCAACAAGCTGGTCAATCTTCAGAAGTGGGAAGTTGTCCTTTGGGCAGACTTTATTCAAGTCTGAATAGTCGATGAACGTTTTCCACTTGTCATTTTCTTTCTTGACCAAAATTGGGTTGGAAACCCATTTAAGGTAGAGGGCGTCGCGGATGAAGCCATTATCAAGTAGCCTATCCACCTTCTCCTTAAGTGTAGTTGATCTTTCAGTTCCCAAGATTTGAAGCTTCTATTTGACTGGAAGATGTTTTGGATTGCTGTTGAGCATTTGAGTGATTCCTGGGTCGATGCCACACATGTCTGAGTGGGTCCAAGAAAATACGCCAAGGTTGGCCCTTAAAAATTCCATAAGCTCTTCCTTTATTGCAGGGTGGAGTTACAATCCAACTTTCAAGACCTTTGTCGGGTTAGCAGGTTTGATCGGAACGTCCACCGTTGGTTCCACCGAGGTATCCCTCTCGAAGTACGGCTCTTGGTTCTCCATTGAATCAAGATCGTCGGAAAGACAATAGTGGCGCATGAGCCGGGACTTGGACACCTTTGATTGCTATGCGGAGGCAGTCTTGGCACAGGAAGATGTAGGCACTTTCTTGCCTTTCACCTTATTGAGGCACCTTTCCACTCGGTGAGGTAGCAGGCTCTCGCCGTTGCTTGGTCGCCTTTGACGGTGCCGATTCCATTCTTCATCTGAAATTTCATCAGAAGGGACCGTGGCGATATGATGACTCAGAATTCTAAAAGGAAGGATGGCCAAAGAAGACGTTGTATGGAGAGATGACGTCGATGACTACAAAGGTGAGGATTCAAACCCGGCTCCGATTACCTTCTCCCAGTTTAACTGATAGGTCGACCATGCCCATGGGTCGGTTGGAAGAACCGCTGAAGCCGTGAATCGTGACATGTCAGGGCATCAAGTCTTTGGCCTCTAGTTTCATTTGATCGTAGGTCGCCTTGAAGATTATGTTGAACGAGCTTCCTGAGTCGATGAGGATTCTTCGAACAAAAGCAAGGCCAATCTGAGAAGAGATAACGAGAGGGTTTATGGTTGGGATCTCAATTCTTGTAGGCTCTCTCTCACGGAAGATGATATCATCCTGCATTGTCTTCTAAAGCTTGGAAAGGACATATTCGTACAAGGAAGAGCACGCTTTGTAGCTGGCATGCTTTACGGAGTTGGCTTACTCCTCCATCTTGCGAAAGCTATCATGAGAGGGATGAGGTCCACCGCAGATAGTGTTAATCACGATGCCATGCAGTCTCTGATTGGACGACCCTAGGGCCGCATTGGGAAGAGGAAAAGTGAGCGTTGAAGGGACCGCGACTGCTTCTGTAACAACCCGCCCGGAATGGACATAAATTTCAACCCAAAAAAGGCCTATCGAAACTTAGAGCCTAAACGGGTTGTTGGTTCCTGTTAGGATTACATTTGCACAGATAAGAATAACATATACTTTGAATGGAAATCTCACACAGCGGAGAGAAAATATAATATTCAAATAAGATGTAACATTATTTCAAAAATATCAGAAATACATAGTCACAGTTACGTTTATTCAAAAGGTACATTAAATAGTTCATCTTCATAAGATTCCAAAAGAAGTACAGCAATAATATCATAATAAATTCATCTTCTTCGTCGTCTTCAAACAGGACTTCATCCATGGTTTTATCCCATCTACTGACCTGTTGGATGTTAAGGAAAGGGGTCAGAACATAAAGTTCTGTGTGATTGAAATATAATTTTACTTAATATCCATACCCTATATTTTTAGCAGGTTACATATGTCAAGGTATGTCTACACAACACACAAGATTTCACACAAACATAAATACCTAACCAGTGGGGTGGATATCCAAGTCAATCTCCCATTGTTGTTTTTAGGGTAAAGAACCAACTAGGTGGCATTCACTTATGGAACTATTAAAGGTGGATTTTTATAATCTCTTATAACCCCGAGGCAGACCCCTAGCCCTTTAAGAACCCCGTCCTAGTACGTTAACATTCTTAAGTCTAATCTCTCATTTGTAATATGAGAAGTAGTATTGCGAACGTTACTACTTAACTAATATTACCCGGTAGGATACCTTTGTCACGTAAGACTTCCCTTAGACAGTTGGTGAGCATGCGATGGACACATATCCTTCAGTTACCAATCTGTCACTAGTCGATCCCTTACAAGCTTCTAGAGGAAGTGGACATCCCCCGTGAACTACCCTACTCCGTTAACCGTTTTATGCCTAACCACTTTTAAAGAAGGAGGACCCAAAGACTTACCTTAATACTAATAAGGGTGGGTCCCTTGACTTGGGTTCCTCTCCAAGGAATAAACCTTCATAGGGATCCTAGTCCTAACCACTTAAACCCAAATTAGATAAAAGGTGAGTCAGCCACTTAAGACATTCTTAAGGCGTAGTATGCCTATTTGTTTTCATACGTCAACTTATATATACACACACACACACTAGACCTCTCACATTAGACCGTATACCTATAGATGCTGGATATGCCGGTTGGTTCCGGGAAGGCTTCTACTACAAGTCATTTTAACCTCGTGTCTAGTGTACTAAGTTTATGAATGGCCCATGGCACCTAGACATCTCACATTAGTTGGGCCTACTTGTGGTTGTTGGATATGCCGGTCGGTTCCGAGCAGACTTCTACCACAAATGGCAACTAACCTCGTGTCTTTGTGTCATTTACTTATATATATGTTTAAGCCATTCCATATATATGCGTACACGCAAGTAAAGAAATATATATGTATATTTGTTAAGGGGACATTTCAAATTCAAATGCTAATATAATCGCATTTATTACGTTAATATAACGTTAATTACATTTAAACAAATAATATAATAATATCGCCTAATTAACGTAACATTCGTATAAATGGGGAAACTTTTTAATCGGGATGGCAACTGTCATCTTATCCAAATTAAGGCATACAAGATAGATTTTTCCATATTTTACCGCTACACATAAACATGATGGCATAATGAACATATAGAAAATAATAGTGAATGGAAAACATATACATAGACATAACAATTATAGCTAGTAACCTTAGGCATGTAGAAATGATTTAAATATTAAATTAAAAGTAGAGTATTTCATACATTCACACATGTATGTTTACAATTCATATTTCACCCAATGCACCCTTTTTGTGGTGTTATACACCCAAAAATGTTTACATTTGATTCATTCTAATTTATGAATGCATTTACACCCAAATTAGGATCCAAACCCAATTCAACTATGAAACAATTCAAATCCAAACCTTCTTAGGCTTAACAAAATGATGACGGTGAATTGCATAAAATATGAATAATAATAGAATACTCATGTTTTCTTTAATTCAATAAAAAAACCACAATTCTACAAAACCAATTCAATATGACAATTTCCTACGTGATTACAAAGTAGAAGATTTGGTGATTTTTCATGTTTTATTATCGTATAACCAAATCTTCATAGGCATAACAATTCATATAGCAAACTGATAATAATATGAATATGCCTTTAAACAAAACTAGATTCCACTCACAAATCAAGTGGAGATATGATAGAAATCTCTAGATCTGCGATGGTTCTCAAAGTTCAAGCGGGTTCTGATTGATCTCTTAACAATATAAATAAAAGAAGCATATAATTAGATTCTTATGTATATTGTTTGTGCTAAATTCCAACTTCCTAAATTTATATAAATTGAAATAGAGAGATATAGGAATAGATGTAGAGAAGTAGAAGAACCTTCACCCTTTTTCTCTTTATTTTTTTTATGGAATTCAAAAGCATGGAGGTAGAGGTTTAGAATAATTATGGTTTCTAGCTTGTTGTTTGAGGGGTTATTTATACTTGCTCGTGTGAGCAGGAGCCGTTGGATTTATAAAAATTAATACGAACCATCCATATAAACATAACCTCTTTAGGAAACCCTAATTACATAGCCTTATTGGGCTATTCATTTTTTATTAATTACGTTCTTTATTTGCTTAATTGCTTGCCTTTTATTACCAATCCTTATCCTTATGTAACGCATCCTTTGTCCCCTTGTCTTCATCTATTTATTTGGAATTCAAATCCACCTAAGGGAAAGTTATTGTTGTCCAAATATGTAGTTTATCCCTTAGATATTATCAATTCAAGCACATATAATAACACAATTAATTCTAATTACATCTTTCCTTTTTAATGTTGCTCTTGTCCCATTCTTGTGTATTTATATATACAATCATATTTAAATTAGATGGAATATTCCAACTACTCATTTATATATATTATTCCATATATTAATATTGTAATTTGAATTTCCCTCTTTTTATTTTAAATTATTATTTGGACAAAATATGTAATATTCACATAATTATATATACATATAATTTCTGCGTACACTGTCCAAATTTAATTGTTCATAACTTATTCATCCATTAACCGTTTTCAGCATATTATATATGAAAACGATGTAGAATTTCACCACGAATCCAAAAAGGGTTTCGTAGCCAAATTCCTAAAGCAACAAAAAAAATCCATTTTCCAGCCATATCATTTAGTTGCTTATTTTAATTATTTAATTTATTTGTTAATACTTATGAATTTTACGGAGTGTTATAGCTTCGGGAGGAGAAGGATTCTAAACATACTTTTCCAGACATTTCTCGCAGATTAGCTTTTCGATTGCATCCTTAAAGTGGCGACAGTCATTGGTATTGTGCCCAAACATATCGTGGAATCTTGCAATACTTGTTGGGGTTCTTCTCGCGGTCGGTATATTCCCTCGTGTTGGGCTTCTTATACTGAAGAGTGTTATATGTCTCTAAGTATATGGCCTCCAACTCTCGGTTGAGCAGAGTGTAGTTCCTATAATTAGGGTAGCGGCCGTGCTTCTTGGAGTCTTCAGGAGCTTGATTGTTATTGGGGCCGCTGGGTTTCCCGTTGTTTGGCTTGGGTTTATACCGGGGCCATCCCATTAGTATAACACCCTGTAATTTTAAAAGAATACTTTAATGATAAACTAAATAATACTTAACTAAATATTGAGAACTAAGTAAAACGGACTGCTCCATTGCGCTCGTCTCGCAATTCTGCTTAAGATAGACACCGAGTTTGCGTAAAACGGTCATCGTATGAGGAAGTTATTAAGCTTAGAAATTTGTATACGTATAAGATAATTATATATAGACAAATCAAGTACAAAACTAAAAATAATTCAAAAATTAGAGCAGTATTCTGGCCCGTTGGGGGTCGACCCACACAAGGGGGTGTCGACCCTAGGGTCAACCCTGGGGTCGACCTACCCCAGATCCAGGCCAGATTCCTACCCTGCACTTGGACATGTTTCTGTACGAGATTCATTGGCGGTAGGCTATAAATATGACAACATTTCTACTGTTTTATTCACCTAAAACAATGGAGACACCGAGATGCTTCCCCAGACTGGATTGGATCAGTTTATTCTTCTGCAATGATGACTTATACGTTTTCAAGAATCTCTGCTTCAACATCAACATTCTTTTCTTTGTCTTTTAGATCCATTCTTGGTGAGTTCATGTTATTTTTAGATATAAACATTTAACAAGTAATCCTAACATGTAAATAAATTTGGATCTAAACCTATGCCTGTTAAGAATCATATTCATACCAAAACCGATCTACCATTACGTGTACACCTGATCCACTATTGAGTTCTCATATGCCTATTTCTGTCATCATATGCCTATTATGTTATTAGGCCTATTTCTGGCATCATATGCATATTCTGTTATTATGTTTATTTCTATCATCATATGCATATTCTGTTATTATGCCTATTTCTGTCATTATATGCCTATTCTGTTATTATGCCTATTTCTGTCATAATATGCACATCTTATTATTATGCCTAGTTCTGTTCTCTTCTCTCCCTCTTTCCCTTTTTATCTTTTAGCCTAGGCTACCTTCGAGCCTAGGCCTATCGCTGAAATATGTGAACGGACGAAATTGGGAACGGTTGGGAAAGATAAATTGGGGCATAACTTGTATCGTGAATCAGGACTAGGATTTGAGGGCATAACCTATGATAAACATGAATAATTGTTTAAGAATGAATAGGCCTAAGTTTTCAGTAAATAGAAATTGTAACCGCACTTCGACACGAGGTTAAATTCGACTTGTGGTAGAAGTCTTCCTGGAACCGCCTGGTAAATCCGGCATCCATAAGTGCATAATTTAATGTGAGAGCTCTAGTGTGTAAATGTACACGTAACAGTGCTAAGACACGAGGTTAAGTCCAACTTGTGGTAGAAGTCTGCCCGGAACCGCCCGACATATCCAACATCCACAAGTGGTCAACTTAATGTGAGGGGTCTGGTGCATTAACATACATGAACGGATAATTTGTTAACTGTAATACTTAACCTGTTTAAATCTATGGGGGTTATATAAATCTGTCAAATTATGTAAGTGTTAAGTAAACTTGCTTGAATCAATGGAGGGTTAAACAAATCTGTTAAATCTTTGGGGGGTTATACAAACCAAACAAACTTAATTTGTTTTACATGTTGGGAATATGCGGGCTTATTAATCTGTTAGGCATAACCTATCAAAATCCTAGTAGTGGGGATGCAAGCCTAGGGGGTGGCTTGTATCATCTGTTGTGTAGGACCCATATCAGTTAGTAACCCATACTGGTATCCAAAGGGGGAGTCCAAACAAGGTAGGGGTCAGGGCACGCTTACTGAGCTGATTATAAGAGGTTCATATGGGTGGAGGTGTCTGATGGCACGTTCCAACGGAGTCATGTGCGTGCATGGATCACCTTGCTTGGGAAAATAAGATGCTATAGCGCCAGTAGATATGGTTGTGCCTATCGGGGGAAGGGGTTTCCACTTTAGGAAGTGATACTTCCTACTGTGGGGCCAACATAGGGTATCAACAGGATAAGGAGCCGATCAATTAGGGGTAGTAATTAGGGTACATCTAGTTCTACCTGTTTAGGAGCCCGTTTTTATCGTTTGGGGTAACACCCGTTATTTTTGTTGGGCTGCATGTTATTATCTTTAGGGGTAAAACCCGTCATTAGAAGTACACCTAGGTCTACCATTATGTTTTTGTTGGGATCATTCATATCTGTTATACTAGTACTGGTGCAGAGAAAAGTATTTGAGAAGCGTAACCTGTTATGTTCTGTTCATCCTTCTTATCTTTTTTTGTTTGTTTTACCTATCATATGATATTGTTATCTCTCATCCAATTTATATGCCTGTCATGGTGCTTTTACTTATTTATATGCTAAAAGTAACTGGACTCACCAGACATATGTCTGACCCATTTTGTTTCCTTTTCCCTCTCTTCCGTTTTCCCCTCCAGGTTATCAGGGTTGGAATACTCAGACTTGATTAGGATTCTCCTTTTTGTTTCTGCTTGGAACTTCTTAGATGCACCGCTTCGATTTCCTATCTACCTTGCTATGGATATTTTTGGGGACTATGATTTTATATTACTGTACTCTGATGATTTTAGTACAAGGCAGATATTTTAATTTGATGTAATGGGTTTTCTGTATTTCAGACTTGTGTTGTAACTGGATTTTGGACCAAAGTGTTTTTCATTTGAAAAATAAAGTTTTAAATTCCACTGCTATTTTATATATGCCTTGTGATGTTTTTTTCTTCTATTTACCTATAATGCTTCATGGAACTTAATGCATTCTGTTAAAGAGTGACATTAACGGACGTGGGGTGTCACATCCGGTATCAGAGTTAAAGGTTACAAGATCGGATAAAAGATTTTGAAAATTGTTTTCAATAGGTTTGAAAAGAAATCATTTTCAAAAGAGAAGTCTGTTTTGAAAAACATATTCCCTAAAGCCATATGAAATATCTTTCGATTCTCTGTTTGAGTCCCTTTTCCTTTTCTTTTTAACATGTCTGGGGAACCGAATATTACCGAGGGCATTTAGATACCAGCTTGGTTCCGTAGATATCTTGAGGTTACCGCACCAGCCGGAGGCCAAGCAAACGCCCCTCCCTCAGCTGCAGCCGTTGTCCCTCCTCCTCCGCAAGTGGATAATTTCTCTAAGATATGTAAGGATTTCTATGCGATGGGAGGAAAGCCTTTCTGAGGAACAGAGACTTTTGTAGAAGCAAGGAATTGACTTAAAGAGACAGAGGATTTGTTTGGGATTTTTGAGGTTAACGACCGTAGGAAGATTCAGTTGGTCGTTTGGCAGCTGAAAGATGAGGCTTCATTCTGGTGGGAACTGAAGAAAGCAGGTTGTCCAGTTGAGACTTAGGATGATTTTCGATAGAGGTTCGAAATGAAGTTACTTTCTCAGGCATAAGAGAGTTTGCAAATGGAAAGGTTTCTATCACTTAAGCAAGGAGGCATGTCTGTCAAAGAGTATGTCAATAAGTTCAATCAATTAGCGAGGTTTACCCCACACAAGAAAGCTTGAGGTTTGCAAGAGAGTTAAACGAAACCCTTTATGGGTTGGCTTTGTCTCATATTCCAATGGGGGCAACTTTTGAGAAACTCATTGATATGGCGTTGATACACGAAGAAGATAAAGGCAAAAAGAAAGAGGCTAAGATTGATGAGACACAAAACAAGAAAGTGTGGCCCAAGAAAGAACAACAACAGCAAAAGAAGGGAGGAAAGAATGACAAAGCTCAAGACAAGAGGAAATGTCATAGTTGTGGACACACAGTCATTTGAGAAAAGATTGCAGAAAAAGGAAGAATGCTTGTTTCCAATGTGGTGAGGTCGGACACTATAGTAAGGAGTGCCCGAAGAAGAAAGGACAGTCCCAAAGGGCAGGATCTTCTGGAGGACAGGTGCATGCTCTCGTAGCCAGTGTACCGTACGGAGGTAGGAAAGTTTCTGTTGAAGGTTTGATTTCTCTTTCCAATCGTCATGTTAGAACTCTTTTTGATTCTGGGACTTCGCATTCTTTTATATCTGATTCTGTGGTTGAGTCTCTACACCTTAGTATTATTATGGTTATGGATATCATTACTGTCTCAAACCCCATTGGGGGCACAACTCATATGTCTATGATTTGTCGGGGTTTGAGGATATCTGTGATGGGCGTCGAGTTTGAGTGCGACACATTTGTGCTTGGTTTCACTGGTTTGATCCTAGGGATGGATTGCCTAGCCATGTATGGTGCCATTCTAGGTTGTGAGAGGAGGGTCATTAGGCTTTTGAGCTGCTGTGGGAGGACTCTCGAGATTTCTTGTGACCCTAAGGGGTCCGTCATGCTTAGTTTCGTAGAATCGTTTAATGCATCTATCGCTGATTTACGATCTGTACCAGTAGTCTGTGAGTAATCAGATGTTTTTGAGGAGGTTAAGGGCTACCTCTGAGGCGCGAGATTAATTTCCGGATATACTTGGTGGACAACACAAAGGCAGTTGCATTGCCTGTGCACCACATGGCTCCGAGAGAAAGGAGGGAGTTCAGCAAGCAAGTAGGGGAGCTACTTGAGAAAGGGTTTATTAGGATAAACATATCAGAATAAGGTGCGCCAGTCGTTTTAGCGACTAAGGAAAATGGCTCACTTCGCTTATGTGTGGATTATAGGGAGTTGAATAAGCTCACTAAGTGGAATAGGCACCCACTTCCGAGGATAGATGATCTGTTTGAGCAGCTTGTTGGTGCATCTATTTTTCTCCCAGTTAGACTTGGCCATAGGGTTTCATCAGTTGAGGGTGGCCGAGGACAGTATAGAAAAGACCACTTTTAGAACTCTAGATGGTTTCTTCGAGTGGCTCGTCATGCCTTTTGGGTTGACGAATGCACCCGCCTATTTTATGGATCTGATGAGTAGGGTGTTTCGGGAGTTTCTAAATAAGTTCGTTGTGGTCTTTGTTGATGACATCTTGATTTTCTCGAAGAGCGAGGAAGAGCATGCCCTACATTTAGGAGAGGTTCTGAAGACTCTCGAGTGCACCAGCTTAAGGAAAAATTCTCCAAATATCATTTTTTGAGAAAGGAAGTGAGATTTCTAGGGCATGTGGTCTCCAAGGATGGGATAGCAGAGGAACCCGCAAAGTACTTGCACTTCAAGATTGGTAGATTCCAAAGAATGCAATGGAGGTGAGGAGTTTTTTCGGTTTAACGGGCAATTATAGGAATTAAGGACTTTGCAAATATATCAGCCCCACTCACCAGACTAACGAAGAAAATTTTAACTTTTCTTGGGATCCAAGCTGTGAGGATGCTTTTAAGCTATTGAAGAGGGCTCTGACAACAGCCCCAGTCTTGACTTTTTCTGACGGGAACAAGGTGTTCACAGTATACACTGATGCAAGTGGCACATGGTTTGGGGCCGTTTTGATGCAAGAGGGAAGGGTATTATGTTACGGTGGTAGATAGTTGAGCGTTCATGAGAAGAACTACCCTACCCATGATTTAGAGTTGGCTGCCATAGTATTCGCGCATAAGACTTGGCTTCATTATCTACTTGGAGAGAAATTCGAGTTGTATATCGATCATAAATCTCTCTAGTATCTGTTCTCGCAGAAGGATCTCAATTTGAGGCAACAGAGATGGATTCAGTTCCTAGCGTCTTATGATTTCGAGATTTCTTATACCCCTAGCAAGGATAATGTTGTGGCGGATGCATTGAGTATGCAGAGGATGACTTTGAGTCCACTAATCGTAGAGAGGCGGAGCTTGGAGTACATATCGACCTTTGATTTTAGGCCATCTACGGATCTTACACCTGGTTTGTTGGCATCCTTACTGGTGCGACCTACTCTTATGAATCAGATGGAACTTCGCAGCGAGAGGACCCAAAGATAGAAGACATCTTAGATAGGCTCAGTAGAGGGGAGACTTCTAGTCACCTCAGTAGATATTCCACGGATGATAAAGGGTGGTTGCGATGAGATGGAAGGCTTTGTGTTCCCCGAGTTGGGAGTCTGTTGAAGACAGTCCCTTAGGAAGCCCATCATTCTAGGATGACTATCCATCCCCATGGTGATAAGATGTACAGAGATATGAAGAGAGTTTTCTTTTGGGCTGGGATGAAGAAAGAGTAGCGGAGTTTGTTTCTCGATGTTTGATTTGCTAGCAAGTCAAATCTGAGAAAAGGAAGCCCAGAGGTTTCCTTCATCCTTTGGAGGTCCACAGTGGAAGTGGGAGAGCGTCTCTATGGATTTCATTGATAATTCAATTATCTGGAGAACATGATCGTCATGGTGCAGAAGAATAAAGGATGTTAACTGAAATGTGGCAGATGTTACGAAAGTGGGCTGTAATATGGTGAAGTTTGGCAGACGAACTCCTGAACATTGGGGATTATGTAGACTTGCAGGCTTGGGAAGAACTTGGGCCTGCTTTTGTGTTATTGCTTAGTTATTTATTGTTGTATTTACGGTTTACATATTTTAGTTTTCGAATGTTAGTGCAGGTTAAAAAGTATGCTAATCTTATTATAAGTAATGTTTATTTCAATAGATAATAAAAGTGTACCAACTTTTTTTAAAAAACCTATTTCAAAAACGTATGTTCATCATCACCAACACTCACGTTAAAATTAAATGAAAAAGTCAACAATCATTACCAAAATCCAGAGTTTGGATTTGGATATAAAATAGCTTAGTTTGTTTAGCTTATACAACAGCAAAGTCAAGTGAATTTGTAGTAGGAAACACCTCAAAACATAGCATAAAACAACAAAACAAAGCACATAAGACAAGTAACTGCCTGCAAAAATTCTCTATCCAGAGGTCGACCGCCCCTTACATGGAGGTCGATCGCCCAGTCGACCCCTTCAGGGCGTAGGTCGACCTCTCGGTCGACCCCTCCTACGGGGATTTACTCAGACTGAAATCTGCCTCTAAGTGAAACTTCTAGGACCAATTTGACGAATTTTTATAGCTCGGATTGGCCTGAAAATTTTCAGGCGCACTAACAACTTATTTAAATATAAATAACAACTCAAAAGGATCAACTTTGTTGCCACACAACCAAGATACAACAGCCCAAACTAGAGCTTTGGTTGTGATTGTAGAGGAAGGAAAATCAACAACAAAAGCTATAGTATTTTTATGATTTTTATACGAAAGCTAACAGAAACATCATAATCTCACTGAAACTAGAAAATTTTGAGTGAACAGTCACCTTAAAAGCAATTACAGCAAATTTAGAGAAGAGTTTAAGCAACCAAACGCTTTATTATTGATAAGAACTGCTCTTTTTACCTATAGAAGGAATTTCTGAAACATGCAAGAAGAATGTTTATTGTAAACATGAAATCTCAACAAATCACTAGGAAACTTAGATTAAATCTAATTTTTTGGTGAATTTCCTACTGTTAACAGATCTAAACTATTGAAATCTTGAGTCTTGATGTGGATTTAGGGCCATTGGAATTTACAGTAAAGAGTTTTTCTAGTTTTTCTTATTTTCTTTGTTTTGTTTACCGTGGAAGAAAAATATAGAACATACTCTTCACTTTTCTCCCGATATTTCTTTGATTAAGAGGGTAACTAGGCCCAAATTAAGTTAATTAAGCTCAAAACCACATAACTAAATCACTAGTTGAGTACTTAGGCTAATTTAGCCTAAAAACCGAGTTTTATATCATTTTCAACCAATTTCTCAAATCCTTAACACAAACTAAAGAATTAAAATTGTGATAATGTTTATAAAACATTTTTAAAGGCTTTTTAAGTGAAATTATTAAGTTTACAACAAATTTGCATAAATTATACAAATATGAACATCTCACTTATATTTGTGTAACGTTTACGACACATTTAAATTAAATATTTCAAATGACTTATTTTAACTCAATAAGTTATCAAAACTTGGTAGAGCATTTATTTTCACATTTATTATCAAATCAACAAATTTTACATGTTTTTGTAAGTTTATTACTTTACATTCTTATTAAAATTTCATTATTAAATGAAACATGTGTTTTAGTCGGGTGAAGCTTTAGTAAATGAGGAAAAGGAATGTTCTTCTTTTCCTTCGTGTTCTTTCACTAATCTCTCCCTGTCTCCTTCGCCAACTTTTTCGACTCTCTTCATCATGTCTTCTTCTCTATTTCCTTGCTTTCGCCGTGTGTTGAAGCTTCACCAAACCCCAATTTTATTTTCAGATTTGAAACCGCTTTCTATTGCTCCTCCATCTAACCCTTACCAATTGATTCTCTCCTTAGCTTCATTCCTTACCGATCACACATTTGGTGTCCCTTCCATATCTTGGTGTGGTGGCCAAACCTGGTTTCCAGATTTAATTTCGACTTGTGAGGACTTGGACTGTCTGGTTCTATGCGGTATGTCCTCAGTCACAGCAACTTCAACTTCATTATGCTGGTATTCGCAACTCGCTTTCATCTTTGGTCTATTCTGCTAAGTATAAGTGTTTGTTATTTATTGAGTTGCAACTTAGACCTCACATGTGACTATGTTTTCAGCAAATGTGGGTTTACGGTTGTGGTGCTTTGTCTCCAACTTATTGAGCCTTTGCAGAAATGGCTTGGCAATTTGGCTTGTTATATTTGTTGCGTTGGTTCCTCACACGGGGTTGATATTCATTGTGGCTGAGGATCTCAACTTGTAGGAGCGGGCTGATGGCTTGTGGTATTGTTTTGGTTATAGGCAATGTTAGCTAAGTGAGTTCTATGGGTCCTCTCTTGGTTGTTTGGAGATTTTGATGCCATTTGCTACGGAAGTACTTATTTGTCATTTCCTTTGGGTCATGTTTGGTTGGTGTTGTACTTTGGCACACTGGAATATTTCTCTCCACCTTCACCCAGCATTACTGGTGAAGCAACGCTCTTGAATATGTTGTGTTGAACGTGGTTTATATTTCCTTCCTAGATTGTACCTTCCATCTTTGGCTCAAATGCATTTATGTACGTCATGTTTCGATGAATTTTCATCCATATCAATGATGATCAGTAACATGGTCTGAGGCAGCAGGCTTTCTTCGCTTAGACTCCGGTCAATTTGTCAGCTCTGATGTGATGTGCCATGGTATGAACTTAGATGCAACATTCGAATGCGTAATGTGTAAGGGCCCTAGGAAATGTGATGCTACAGGAATTTCCCTGTTGCTTTTGGCGAATGTGATTGGCATGATGCCTTATTCAGGTCAAAATTACTTTGTTATTTCCCTCTGCAACCTGAGGTGTGCTACTCTGTATGGCACACTATCTATGGAGTACTGTAGCGAGGTGGTACTTTGGTATGGTGAATGGTATTTTATTAGTCTAGTCTTTTATTGGATTTTTGTTGCTAGTTAAGTAATTATAATTCTTATGAAATAAACCATGTAATATGTATCACTCCCTGCGTGGAGTATATGATCATGTAGTCTAGTTCATTGGGACTACCTCCGAAGCTGTAAGCTTGTATGGTTTAGTGAACGGACCACTATAAAAACGTCTACGGTGGACGGTTCACCTTAAAAACCAAACATTAGTAGCTAGACGAACAATCTACTCCTGTAATAATTTATTTATTATTTGTTATAATAAAAAGTGTTGCGGAACACTATAAAAACCAATCGACTTTGCCAAAACTTCATTATTAACCCAAACATTTAATATTTAAGTTTTTAATCCCAAAAATCACATTATTAACATTAAAACTTTCTAGGGGTTTAACACTATTAATTTCCCATAAGAAAATATTTTAACCTTTTATTTCTATATTACAACATGTACCAATACTTGTTAATATTTTCAGTTGTCAATTATCAACTTTCCACCCAAAACCAATGTTTCACCATTTATTACAAATTCCACATTTAATTAACCCAAGCCTCAAACTTAATCACTTAAACGTGATTAAATTCCACAATTAAACCACAAATAAAAATTGATTACTAACATGAATAATTAATCCAAATATTCATGCTAACAATATATTTAACTTAATTATTTCCTAATTATTTATATTTTAATGGTTATTTATCATAGCTGGTAATTACCGAAAAGTCGGGTTGTTACATCTGAGTAGCATATTATTATGTATTAACTCTACGGTTGTAGGGATGATCAAGTGAGACATAAACTGTCCATTAGTGTATTATCATATGTAGCTGTTCATAGTTATTTATCACTCACACCAAGTTGTTGTTTGACTCAAGGTTTTATGTTTGCTCTTATTACCTTAGGTGCTCATCGACGATGTTAATGAGCAGACTGAGTGGCAGGCAACAAGTTGGTTATGATGATGCTATACGGTGATGAGAGGAGGCTGGTGTACTATTATTCTTAATATAGGGATTTTTTTAATGATTTCCACTGTTTTGATTATTATAGACTCTGATAAGGGACATAATGAGGCTTGATATATTCAAATATTTAGATTTTGACAAGTATTGCACATCACTTCTAACGTTTTTATAGAGATGAGATTTCCTGCTTTATCATGCTTCACTACTATATCCTATTGTATGTTTTACTATCATATGTTATCCATGCGCTGTGAGTTACATAACAGGTTATGTTTCGATTTATCTTCCCTGATGATCATCCCATATCGACCTCGCACATCATGCAACACACTTTTCTAATAGTTTAGTGCAAGAGGTATAGATCGGTCATCACATAGTCTAGGCAAGCCTTTTACAATGTTTGTCATAATAAAAAATGCCAATCAATTATTTCGAGTTGAATCCTCATTCCATCCATCAAACCACAAGATAAGATGGGACGATGAAGCCTTGATGTCAACCCGTATGGAAACACCATTCGTGGACACATACCCTAAGTGGTGATGTATTTTTCCTTCTCTTTCATCGAAGGAACAGTTGATGAAAAACGAGTGACAATCAACGCAAATGCCTCTATGTCTTGTCCTTGCACAACTGGACAACCTTTTACACTTGGTATAAGCTCAAATATCACGAGCCTTCTTGACCAACTTCTTAAAGCCTTCATTGCCTTACCAAATTGATCACTTAACCTAGTGATGGATTTCCATTTTTTGTGTTGAGCAGCTATAGGAAAAAAATACTTCGACAACAAATCAAATTTGTTTATATACCCTGACATAGATAAATTGTCTTACTTAGATCGGTGAACTCCCCACTAAACACTAAATTCTAGGAAATCAAGACAAATTTCTTCAAAGTGGACTATGGACTAATTCAAGTTAATAAATCCATAGGAAATCGAAGATATAAGAATGAATATCAAGTAGAAGTCCGTCCTTGGAGGTTTTTATAGGTAAACTTCTACCCCATATAGTTTTAGCTCCAAGTCATCGAAGGACTCTTTGCAAGAAATTAAACTACAATTGCTTTACAACAGTTGACTTCATTTCAAGGAAGGGTTTTTCTTATAGTACTTTCTATCTCTATATTTTTTGACATAGTTGGCTCTCTAAACTTGAGCACCATAATCAAGTATAGGTATTAGGGCATCCTAGATTGAAGTTCGCACAACCACTAAGAATAAATTTTGTAAATCAAGGCAAGTGGTCTTTGATGCTGCCTATTTCTCAAATCCAATGATGGAGTCAGTAATAGTACTTCTTTTTTTCTAGATCATATCAAATTAATGGTAACAATAATCGATTTCTCATAGAGAAAAATTGCATCAATGGAACTCATGTGTAAAATAACTGCAATATATATATATATATATATATATGTATATATATATATACACTACTACATAATTTCAAAAAACAAAATATATAGAAAATACGTAACCTCTTATATATTTTCACTATATATCTTGATATCCCATAGGTTAAACAAAGTAATCTAAGCTTTAATACCAAGTGTGATGACTGCTCTACACCTCTAGACTTTGTAGTTGTAGGAGATTCTGATTGATGTTGGGCGGTTGATAAAGCAAAAAAATAGAAGAATAAAAGTGGAATAAAAAATATAAGAAAAGAGAAGGAAAGAGCTACCAAAACAAACCTATCGTATATTTCATAGCACATCAAACAAAACATAATAGAAATAAAACAGGGAAGATAAAAGTAGTTATATAAACCGTATAATCAAATAGCTTATATAGTTATACAAAATGAAAGTATAGTTTATACAAGTGATAGATAAACTCAATTGGTAAACTATCTCTGGTAGTAGTAAGTAAGCATTGTCAAGGCCCCATAGGCTAACATAGCAGAATAAAAAATGGTAGTAAAATTATAAGTATAAGAAAATATCACCTCCTTATAACCCACCCACACAGCTCCAAATAGCGTTCACACCTGTTACCTAATCTACTCATTTAAGAGTACCAGGGATAATAAGAAGAATCTACTCATTTAAGAGTACCCGGGATAATAAGAAGAAAAGCATAAAAAGCCAAGTTAGACAACTGTCTGATGTGAACAATAAAAAATCTCAAAGTACCATAAAAGTCATAATTGTATATGGAACAAAAGTATGAAGAATCATTCCCGACCTGCGCGTGCGTCCACGAGGTAAACCCATATAAAGATATATGTTACTCTATGATAATCAGCATGGGTGTACTATATGTCTAAGTACTAAAAGTGATAAGGAATCAAGCAAATATAACATCCATCATCCATCCTCATAATCAACAACTCAGTTCATGAAATTTACTATAACTCTCAGATACTTGGTACTCGAATCCATGTCACTTATTTAACCAAGAGCTAGGCCATGCCACTTTGAATACAAGGAGCCAATTTAGTCAGGCTGGATGACGTAAATTTCCCAACTTGGAAATAATTTCCTAACTTCGAGATAAGGAACCAAATTGGTCCAAATGGACATCACGCCCACTACTCCTTCTTGTGTATCCATCGAACTCTCATGCATCGATGATCCTTTTGCACACGTCCTCAACAGCAGAGCCTATCATTAGAAATGGGCCCATGGCTTCAGTTAAAAATCACCTTGGTACGGATTTGCCTGGACAACCAACTTGTCATTAAACTCAATCGTGTGTCCTATAACCTCCTATAATGGCCTCCAAGACTCATAATTGCCTACTCTATAGAGGATAACTATCCATCATCGAAACCACATCTTTCCATCATGGAATCACAAGCATTGAATGACGAAGTCATTATGTTGAAACACCATATCCTAGCTTCAATGCAAAAACTAAAGGTCGAAGAGCCATCATATCGAAACCAATGTCAAACGAATCACTACATCCTACTCTCGAAGAATCATTGTCCATGTAAAAATTGGCCAAAATGGTCGTTATCAATATTACTCGATATTGATCGCTCCATGGCAGTTGATAACGACCACACTAATTAACCAAGTGGTTAAATACACATCGAGTGAAAACGTCCAGCATTCATCCTAAAATCGAAGCACATCGTTAAGTCCATCTTCGATTGTTAAGTCAGTCACTATGCTCCAGTGCTTCTCTAACTTCAAGTCAGTGGCACGCTCCGATGCTCCTCCATCTTTAGATTAATACGCTTTGATGCTCCTCCACATATTTATCCCATTGGTTCAAATAAGTTATCCTTTATACGCTCAACCAATATACAACAAACTCTATCACATCCTAAATTCATCATCTTGTGTATTTGATCGATATGCATCAGACTTCAATAAATGAGATTTTTTTTGTATAATACATCACTTATGAATGACATTTTTATCTAAACTAAGAAAACAAGCAATCATGCAACCGTTGGTCCTATAAATGTCAAAAATGGCATATAAACATCAATTATAACCTTTAGAATCTATCAAAAATGAATAATGTGGGGATTAATATAAAAATAGCATAAATCTAGCAATATTATCAAAATGCGCATAAGTGAAAAAAAATACCTAATTTAAAACCATTTAAAATAATTTTTTATATTTTTATAATAGAAGACATAGGTTTATTTATTTTAGAAGGCCTGTTTTAAAATTAGAAATCATTTCAAAATGTCGATTTTGTATTATTATAATAGTCATAGTAAAGTGAGAGAAACTTGCCTTAGCCAAATCAGCTTAAACCATTGCTAAAGCATAGGTCACCTTGTCATGAGTGCAACATAAAAAATAACATCCAAAATGGATTGCCTTCTCAACCGGGACCCCTTCAACTTAAAGGCTTGATGCAATTCTCCACCCTAAAGCTAATGCCATCCTCCATTCATCCATATCCAACCGTGCCTCTCACAAATTGAACCCTAATTTCAAATGGTTTACCCCGCCATCAAATCCACCAATCTCGTACGAGAGGTAGTGCTCAATAATAGGAGTCCAACATGCCAAGACTCATGAATCATGATTTATCGTCCAATATTTCATTTGATTTGAATTTTCAAAGCAAAAGGGGAACATTGATTTTGGATGAAATAGTAGTTGTAATGAGGGGGGAAGGCAATAAACAATGTTTGGGAAATCAGATTTAAGGTTCTGGATAATTAGATTTATATTATATCTCCTTTTACTCGATTTCAATAAAATGATGTGTGTTTTGAGTCTGTACGATCAAATGCTGCATCTAGTCGACATAAAACTTGAAGTGTGAATCACCTCAGTTTTATGGTCCGGATGGTATAAATTTCCTTACTACTCGAGATTGTACCTCTGAATAAAATTTTATATGTATTTTGAAGATTTTTGACCATCAAACTGTCCAGTCTTCAAATATAGTGATACTTATACTCTTCCATCTTGAAATGGACCACTCGGAATCAATGGAAGTGGGTTGCAGCCTTGATTCAACCGTATGCAAAAAACATATCTTTGGGCCCGTCAATTTATTAATGATTAATATTCAAATGAATTATTTAATTATCTGATCGTTAGATACATGGTTCATTGTATAAGCTTATAGAATGAAAAGAACAAAAGTTTTTAGAGAGAGAATCTTTTTATTCATTCTAGAGATTGGTCACAATTCATTATACAGACTAGTTACATAACTTCCATAACTTCCATTACATATGCTCTCGTATATATAGGTTCTAGACTTGAGTTTTATGTATCCCATAATGTGGGACTAAAATTAAAACATAAAAAAAATCATCTTTATACTAATACATATTACAACACTCCCCATTTATTATGCATCCCCAAAATCTTAAATGGTCTACTAACTTGAAGTTTCCCCTTTTGAAACATATATGATAACTTATTCCCCTCATTGTTATCTTGCTTACATATATTTGTTCAGTCTATATAGATATTGTCTATTCTCTCATTTCAAAGCTTTGTTAGGAAAGCCCAATAGGAGAAAAAACATTGAACATGGAAAATAGTGCAACTTATAAAAACATAGATATCATATTATAACGATATCCCATCCAAAGAATTTGATACTTCAGGATCAACAAAATGTCTCATTAAAACTTTCAAAGAAAAACCAAGTAGGAAAAATCTTAGTGCAGGAAAAAAGCACAATGACATATTTTGACATCTTATTTCACCAAAAGAAATTAGATATTTTCGAACCAGGATAATGCCTCATGAAAAAGTTACTAAGAAAAACAGGATGGGAAAAATCTTAGTGAAGGAAAAATTGTATAATATAGAACGTCATATTTAAAAAATTTACTGCATAAATGGAATTTATTACTTTGAATCACTATACTACATCATTAAAACCTTACTATGAAAATCCCAAACAAAAAATATTAGTTAAGGAAAAATAATACAAATTCACAACATATTTCAGTAATTTTCTGCACTAAGTGGAGTTTGATACTTCTATATTAATGTAATGCCCCATTAAAACCATACTAAGAAAAAGCCTTAGGGGAAAAAATCTAGTGAAGAAAATTAGATACATAACAACCCGTAATTTTGGCAATAAGAATTAATTATTAGCATTTCAAAAAATAGGAATTTCTACAAATGATGGAATTTAACCATGAGAGTTATAACCGATGCGTTCGTCTCGGAATTCTGGTCAACTTTCATCTTTGGAGTTTCACGAACGGAGTCGGTATGAAAAAGTTACGGACAAATTACGAAAACAGACAAAAAATAAATAAAACAGAATATTATATATATAGTAATAAATATTTTTCCCAGCCACCTCCTGCGAGGTCGGCGGTCAACCGTTGGCAGCGACTGCTTGGTCGAGCGAGGCAATGAGGACTGGGGTTTAGTTATAAAATATTGTTATACAAATGGACGGATGTTTAAAAAATCAAATCTTATGATTCACGACCAATTCCACTCCTATAAATAAAAGGGTAAGGCCTCATTTTTTTTCCACACAAATCTTTGGGAAGCAGCGAAGCTTTGCCATTTTCCACCTTCTTCGAACCTAATTTCTTAATTAAAAATATATTCTTATACAAAAAATCACATATGAATCATATGGAATTGAGAGGATTATAAGATTCAAAGGAAAAGAATGTGAATTGATGCTCTACATCAGATTCTCCCCTCTCTTCCTATTTTCTTACGTATCTACAGATCTGAAATTATCCCCTTTTGAGATAAATTGTAGATTTATAAAAATTTGGGAACTGTAGGCCTAAAAGGTTATTCAAACTTCGGATTTGGATGCTTTCAGGTGAGTGGGAAATTTATATATATTGTTATAATAGCATATTTATCTCGTTTGTACTAGATCTCAAAATATATGCCTATTTTCATCATATCTGTTCATAACATTATTATAACTAAATTGACACCTATCAGATCTGATTGTTAAAATTGTCAAAACTTGCAAATTGCAAATTGTGGTTAGGCATAATATTAGTTATAGGATTCTTAAAATTATTTATACATATTTCCTATAATTATGTTGTAAAATGTATTGTGGTTGTTGCAAAGCAATATAGATCTAAAAATCAGTCTCGTCGAACACCATTTAAATATAGTTATATTCCAGATCTCTAGTTTCACTGTTGAATGATAAATTACATGTATATGGATAAAAAAGATACAATGGTGAATTATGTGATTGAAGTTTTAAAAAGGAACATGCCAGTTTGTATTCAATATTGTTGGGTTTTGGCTTAATTGTTGTAAATATGTCGTTTTCATCTTTTACAACAAAAAGACGTTATTTTGAATGCACAAGAGATATGACAACAAAATTGAAAACAAGGAAAGTTGTGTAAATTAACGTATAAATATAATTGTACATATTCATGCGTAGTTTGTATCAACTATCCCAAAATAAAAATAAAAATATATTTCTTGTGGTTTCAAACATGTCCATTCCACTAATCAGACATGATTTACAATAATTGTAGCTAATAATAACCTTTTGGCATGATTGAGTGCAAAAAGGAATTATTAGTTAAACCAAATTATTAAATTTAACAATAAATAAAAATAAAGAAAGAGGACCACATTGACCGCGCAAAAATATAAATAAATAAATATACATTGTTCGTTCGTACCTATGTAAACAACGAAATATACATTATATTGAATGTTTGAATGTTTGAACATTACGTAATTATGGAATCATACGTATAAATTGTATTCCATATTAAATAAATATATTTATGATGACCGTTGTAGCAATTAGTGTAATTGACTGCTATAAACAGGGCCATAAATAAATAATTAACCATTGTAAGCAATGTTGATTTAGGGAAAGTAATCTTAATTAGGTAGTTAATTCAAATGATTAAAATTCCTTAGATTAATTAGGATTAGTGTTGTAAACACCAATTAGGGAATTTAAATTATAACCACATTAAGACACGAGGTTAGGCTCAACTTGTGGTAGAAGTCTGCCCTGAACCGCCCAACAAATCTGTTAGGAAATGTGGATGGATCGTTAAGGAAAAACTAACACTAGAGGGGGGTGTATAGTGTTTGTGAGAATTTAAACAAAATCTAAAACTTAAGTGAACTAAGGGATGAATCAAACACCACAAACACAATCACAGACACAGATTCAAACATAGATGCAAAATAAACAGAAATAAAGATGCAGAAAAGGAAACAACACACCGGATTTTATACTGGTTTGGATTGCTCCTACGTACAGCCTCGCACAATGCTGGATTGCACAGAGTTTTATTACTATATCAATAGTCAAGTACACCCTCCTTTATTTCACGGCTACAAGTGATACCACCGATTTCTACTTCCCTGATTTCTCGGCTACAATCAAACACCGATTCCTGCTTTCTTGATTTCTTGGCTACAAGGACACCACTGATTCCTCTTTTACTCAAACCAATCAAATTTTACTCAACCCAAACAATTACAAATAGCCCTAGAAATCTTCAATAGCACTTGATTCAGAGAGAGATGAGAAGAGAGTGTAGAGAGAAGAAGTTTAATCAAAATAGAATTGAATTCGGCAGAGTATAAGTGTAGAAATCATAAAAATGATTAAGAATAATTATAATGAAAGAGGATGAAAGTGGAGAAGAAGATATATTTAAAAATTGGTTTTAACCCCTTTTTATAGTGTATGAAAGGTTGTAACGTTTCAAATAGTGAAAAGACACTTCTTTTCAGAATTGAAAAAGTGATAGTTATATGTTGATATGGTGTTTTTGGTATGTCGATATACTCTAGTGTATTTTTGAATTCTAAAACATTTTTTCAAGTGTTTTGATATAAAAATAATTCTGGAAATTCTTGAATCAAAATATAGTATTGTAAATTAATATTATAAAGTAAAAAATCATATGAAAACATAAAATTAAACTATATAAACATATTTACAAAATTATAAGGTTTTAAACTATATAAATATAAAGTATAAGAGCATAAATATATAAAATTTAAGTTTGAAAAACAAAGAAGAATAAGAAAGGAGTAAAAAATAGAAAAGACAGAAAATAAAATAGAGAGGATTGAGGATAGAATTAAAAATCAGAATCTGGAAATTAGAATTTGAACTATAGTGCTATTTAGAGTCTTACAAAATCTAGACTCTATAACTATATTAATCTTGAACTCTTGAACTCTTGAATACTCATGAGTCTTGAAATTTCTTTGAATCTCTATCATCTTTAAAACTGTACAGTCTTCAGTAATATTTCCTTTATATAATCCCTGCATATATATATATATACACTATACAAAAAGTGTGAGTATATATTTTATAATCAATGATAATTGAAATAAGGCTGTTGTCATCAAAACTCCATTCTCCAACAATCTCCCTCTTTTTGATGATGACAACCTTAGTTTATAAAATATCATACCTGTATATACTTGTTGATGATGATCCTTTTTAAAACTCCCCCTATCTGTAAGAATCCTGTAAACTATTCCTATATTTTATAATTTCTCTCCATTGGCATTATCAAAAAGAAATTCTAATGATACTCCCCCAAAATTGTATAACTTTCTAAATAACACTTAAGTAACTGACCTAATAAAGATACTCCCCCTTAATTAGATATCCATATATTTATGTTTAGAAGGTTATAACTAGTTAAACCATAAACATAAATGACAATTTTATTAAACAATAATTTGTACAAATACACAAATTCATACAAATACGACTTATCGTAGGAACACAATAAAATGAAAGAACAAGAAAACCCTTAAACACTTAATTATTTGACAGTGGGAGATTTATGAATTGGACAATTTGGATAATGGAGACAAAATTCGCCACCTCAATCACATTCCCATTTTGATCAAATAGAACCTCTCCTACGCACTCAACGTTATCATCTTCGTCCGTAATCGTTGGTTGAGTCTCTTGTTGTTCTTCCTCCTTCTTCCTCTTCTGGTTCTTCCTATGGTTCTTCTACAGGTTCTTCCTCCTCTTCCATGGATTGATTATCATCATTGATGATAATCAGATTAGTCCCGTTATTCATTATAAACTTTAAGAGACTTCTCATTACTTTTCCTTGCCTGTTTTGCTCTTGACTCATGCTAATTTGGAGTACTTGTATCTCAACCAGCATTTGCAGTATATACTCCATTTTTTCTTCGACTTTGAAAACCCTAGATAGCGTAGATCGTTGAAACAGACCTTCGGATGGTCCAGCGTATGAATCATAGTTGATTTGAGTATTTGGATTAGTGGAGGCCATCGTATTTTTTAATTTGAAGTTCTTACTAAGAAGAATAATGAAAATGAAGAAGAAAAGTTGAAATAAAACATTTAAATAGTTGAAATAACTAACTTTTGGTGGGAATTAAATTTGAAACTTTGGGCAGTTATATGTCGACATACCAAAAACTCTATGTCGACATAGTCTTGTATTAAATTTTATTGTTTTAATTTCTTATTTTATTTTTATGTATATTACTATATTTAATTATTCTAACTCACTTAATGAACATATGCCTAATTTTCTCCTAAATTTAGTGAATGTTGCTTCATTTAATGGTTTTGTTAATATATCTGCAATTTGTTTATCTGTTTCTATAAATTCGAGTGAAATCTTTTCTTTACTTACGTTATCTCTAAGAAAATGATGTCTCACATTGATATATTTAGTTCTCGAATGATGAGTTGGATTTTTAGAAATATTTGAAGAACTTGTATTATCGCAGTATATATGTGATTTATTTATACTTAAACCAAAATCGTTTAAAGTTTGTTGCATATATATTACTTGTGAACAAGCCAAAGCAGCAGATATATATTCTGCTTCAGTTGTTGACAAAGATACGGTATTTTGCTTTTTACTGAACCATGGTATAAGAGAATGTCCTAGGAAGTGACATGTTCCACTAGTACTTTTACGATTGGATTTGCATCGTGCATAGCCAATGTCACAGTACGAAACTAAATCGAATGAATCGTTCTTAGGATAAAATAGTCCAAAATCTGATGTATGCTTTACATACCTCAGAATATGTTTTACGGCTTTTAAATGTGTTTCCTTAGGTTGTGATTGGTATCTTGCAAAGAGACATAAACTATGCATTATATCTGGTCTACTAGCGGTGATATATAATAAAGATCCTGTCATTCCTCTATATAGTTTTTGATCAGCATCTTTTGATGTATCATCCTTACTTAAAGTAATATTAGTTGCCATAGGTGTTGGTCTACCATTTGTTGTTGTTAGATTATATTTATTAAATCTCTTGCATATTTTTCTTGATTAATAAATATTCCATTCGTTAATTATCGAAGTTGTAACCCTAAAAAGAATGATAATTCTCCCATATGGCTCATTTCAAATTCTTTGGTCATAATATCTAAAAATTCTTTGTTCATTTTATCATTTGTTGACCCAAAATTATATCCTCAACATATATTTGTACCAGTTGTATATATTTGTTGTTCATTTTGATAAATAAAGTATTATCTAATTTTCCTATTTCAAAGTTTGATTGTAATAAATAATTTCGTATTCTATCATACCAAGCCCTAGGAGCCTGTTTTAATCCATATAACGCTTTCTTGTGACGCCCCCGAACCCCGTACTAACGGTGGAAAGGGTAATCCTTGGAATATAACACAGAAACAAATAATAGCAGAATAGAAATAAATAAATACACCAGATAATGAACAATAGAATATACTGGATAAACGTAATCATCAGAGTTACACAGTATACATGATCATACTTAGTACAAATACAGTTCAGCTACACATAAATGTCTACAGCGGAAAACAAACTTAATGTACAATAGGAGCTAAACCGCATAAAAAGAGATAAATAATAAAATCCATCTTCAGCTCCAGCTATCCAAAAAGAACCAGCTAAACCTGAATACAAGGCTGCCCGTGTAGAAAAAGGGGCACCCGAGTTTGAAAGTGAAACAAACTACGAGTCAGTCATGGGACTGGTATGAGAAATCTACTCAACACATTTATAATATGGCCAATCACAGGACCACGCCACTTTCATGGAACGGATTTACTCCATTGGATTGCCAGTGCTTTAAAAACAAATCTTTCTTTCAAACATCGCAATGCTTTTTATAAAAATGAAGCCATTATAAGACTCAGTTCCCATCACACAATGCAACGCAAACCGGAGGATAGAGTTTTACATTATAATGGCCAAAATATGCTTGATACAAATAAAACAAAAGCATTTCATATTACTACTAGTGTTTATATGTTTCAAAAACAATTTCAAATCATAACTATCAATCATAGACGACATGAGCGTCCCATGCCACTATGTCGCCAAATATAGGTATACAATCAAAACCACACAGTCACGTATTTGGAAATTGGACTTCCGTCAAGAACCAAGGCAAAAGATAGTCCTTACCGACTTCCAGACAATCTAGCCTACCATGTCTCAGGATCAGAGCTCGAGAGACCCTTGGATCGTCAGGGCCGGTCCACCAATGTGGATTAAAATGCCTGAGCAATACGTCTCCCCGCCCTATGGGGCACAAATGAGCCAACGAATGACTCCATCGGACCCGGATCGCCCGATCTAACCGAGGCGCCTCGCAACAGTAACAACCACATAAGTAAAATGTCAGGCCGTGTAAAAACACTGACACAACTCTTAGCTAGAAAGAAACGCAAGCCCTCCCTGATTTCCTCTCCCATTTCTGGTTCATACCGGGGTATGAGGTTCGCAAATTCACGTAATACACAAAGCTACGCCATACAGGCAGTGCTTTGATCATCACCACAAGACTTTGCTTTTCAACAGAAGCCCTGATCACTGCATCTTAGCATGCCACACAGGCAATTCACACCGTTCAACTGATGGCTATCAATCACACAGAATAAATTCCAATGTCAGACACACTGTCCATTTGCAAGTCGGTTCTGGGTCTGAACGAAACCGGAGGCACTATATACATCGCAAACCCATCGATCACCACATACGTCAGGACGTCACCACTCATTATCCATATTTCGTGATGCCTCCCAATCAAGACCTCGGTTACCATCCAAACGAGGTGAAGATCTCCGGCCTTCGACCACCGTCTTCATCTTCGATTTCTTATCGTTGATTCAGTTATTCAAAATGGGATAAACCCGGTCTTTCTGAGCAACTCGCGTATATAATAAACAAGTGCAACACTAACATACACACGCATCATTTCAATTCATTAGTCACTAACCGTCAATCAGTAAGAGAACGATTTCCCAAATATTAACCCCGAAGGCCGAAACCAACATCAGATCAACACCCAGGAAATCATTCGACTTAGCCAACCTTCAGTTAGTTTCTAAATTTCACGTCCATATCGTTTATAATATTTTATAACGATCTATCGCTATTTTTATTTATTTTAAAATAGCCAATTTATTCAAAACGACGCTTCGGGCCATAACGCGACCGTGGCGCTATTTTTCTTCAGATTTGATTTACACATATCTGAAAATATAACCGTTGGATCTTCACAAAATTTACATCATTAGAAAGATCTTTTCAAAACGAATCCAACGGTTCCAGTTTCGGGAAAATCCGACGGTCGGATCTCCCGGTATAATCGTTTGAAGTTTCTATTTCAAAATACGAACTGCAACGTCGTTATTCAATTCAATATAATTATATATATATATATATAATCGATTCTGGTGCTGTTTTTCTTTAGATTTGAATTAAACATTCCAGACAATCCAACCGTTGGATTTTTACAAAGTTGGTGCCGTTGGAAAGATATTTCCAAAGCGAACCCAACGGTTGCGGTTTTGGGAAAATCTGATGGTCGGATCTCCCGAACTAATCGTTTGAAATCACGGTTTCAAAATACGAACTGCAGCTTCGTTATTCTATATATTTCAATTCTATTTATATATATATCGATTCTTCGATTTCAAAACCATATGATTTTCATACATTTGATAAAAATGATATTTTTATCTAACTGTCTTATATTTCAACACTTCACTATTTTTAACAATTCATGTATATAATAAAAAATGTGATTTTTATTGTAAAACAATTCATTTCAAAACACGATTATTTTATATAGTTCATATAGATGATAAAGATATGATTTTTATTATAAAACAATTTATTTCAAAACACGACTATTTTATATAGTCGTATAGATGATAAAAATATGATTTTTATTATAAAACAATTTATTTCAAAATATGAATACCATTCAACACATGAATTTCAATTCAACGAATGAATTTCGATTCAACACATGAAGGTTTTCTATAGTTTATATATATAGCTAAAAAGGTGATTTTTATATTTAAAACACGAATACCAATCAACACATGAATTTATATTCAACGAATGAATTTCGATTCAACACATGAAGGTTTTCTATAGTTTGCATATATATATATATAAAGGTGATTTTTATATTTAAAACACGAATACCATTCAACACATGAATTTCTGTTCAATGAATGAATTTCGATTCAACACATGAAGGTTTTGTATAGTTTGTATATATAGATAAAAAGGTGAGTTTTATATTTAAAAACACGAATACCATTCAACACATGAATTCTATTCAACGAATGAATTTCAATTCAACACATGAAGGTTTTCTATACAACGAATAAATATAGTTTCAACAAATGAAAATAATTCTAACACATGAATATTATTCAAAATTTCGGTAGCATAACGGCAGGGTAGTTAAAACCGGGACCGTCCCTAGTACGGCTCCTCGCTCTACCTTAAAACCTCGCGGTTTTTGACAATGGGGATTCATGCATCTAGTTCGCACACAGGAGGCATGTATATTTATTTCATTTCCACAAACTAATCCTATGTGGTTTTAACCAAATATTTCTCAACCATAAACGGGTATTTTTCAACCACAAACAATTCCAATCAACCATTCGCTATTAATAAATTTTCGCACCAATCACAACCAATAAATATCGTCCATGGTTTGTGGACGAGAGGCGTATATATATATATATATATATATATATATATATATATATCATTTCACTTCTATTTCAACACATATATAATTTTTACAACGCATATACAACTTATACATCGAACGTACAACTTATACAACGCTTATACAAGAGGTGTACAACGCTTATATAACTCATACATCGACTATATAATTTATACATCGTCGTTTTCCATATCGTTTATAAATTAGAAATCTCACATTGGGTTCCACTCCACCAAAAATAACAGAAGGCTCAGAAAAATATGCGGTCCCTTCTAGAATGTAGAAGACGTCCACACGGTCACGATGTTTCCTGTTTCATCGAATTTTGTCAAGAAACGAAAAAGATATGATTTTTCAAAGTTTGCAACACTTTAAAGTGTGAAAATCAGTTGAAAATAGCCAAACCCGCACCTTTCAGTAACTGTTCAAAATTAGGTTTGTAATTTTCGATCAAACCGTGAATCGATGGGAGGATCGGCCGGTGCAGCGACGAAGAGGGGGGAGGCGCATGCTTGTGCATGGTGGTGGGGCCCACTCCGGTGGTGCCAGGCGGTCGGGGCGGCGGTCTGAAGTCGCCATCTTCGGCGAGGTGATTCTCCCAAAATAATACACGATAAATTCTCTAGCTGGTATGGATTTGAAGAGGAGATCGAGAGCTTCGAAATGGATCCAACTGCGCTTGATTTTGCTGAGAAACGAAGGAGCGATCGAAGAGAGAAGCTTTGAAGCCTTGTCCGCCGTGCGTCGCTTACGGGGAGAGAGAAAGCGGATTTTTTTTATAAAAGTCTGATTGGCCGATATTTATATTAATTCGAAAAATAGGGTTTTCGCACACGAACTCCAATCCAAACCCAACGAATGTCGTCCCTAGAGTTTTACCCCCCTTCCGAACACAATGGGATATGTTTCGTAGGCCCATTCGACTGTTTCAATTAGTTTTCCTTCAATTTAAAATATATAACATTCACTATTTAATTTGAACATACATTTCAATTTGCCAGGGGCCACAAACTGATTCGAAAAATTCCAGAAAAATAAATCTGGCTATGTTTTGACGATACGGTCCCAACAAAACTAGTTTCGTCGTATTCTGAGACCGTTTGCAAAATGGCCCATTTCTGGTCGATCCAATTTAACTGTAATTGACCAAAACACGTTTTCCTTTGCCACGCTCACATACTAGCTTCAAAAATTATGAAATTTGAAACCTAGCAATAACTTCACATCCCGGATCCAACAAAAGTGGTTTCGTCGAATTCCGAGGTCGTTTGCAAAATGGCCAATTTCACGGGCTATATAAATTCCATAGCGACCTTTCTGAAAATTCATTTGGCCATAACTTTTACTTTCCGCTATGAAACTTTAATTTTTCAGATTCTTTAGAAAGGTATTCACTAACAATTTAAATATTTTTGGTTTCACCCAAATCCGTTTTGTTTTGCACCCGGTATTGAAATCAAAGTTTGAATTCAAATTTTGAAACTGCCGCGCCATTTCAGGCCTTGTTTATAATTAGAATTAATTATATTCATTTTCAAACGTCGATTCAAACTCACTTTTCATCTTTATTATTTAAAATATTTATTTTAAATATTTAAAATCCATTATTTTAGCCAATTTTAAATTTTTAAATTGGTTCAGATTTTCCGGGTCGTTACACTTCTTCAGCTTGTATACGTGATTTGGTAATTTTTCATCTTCAAATAGGGGTGGTTGCCCTACATATACGTCTTCCTTGACAAATCCGTTTAGAAGCGCACTTTTGACATCCATTTGATATAATTTGAAATTATTATAGTTTGCAAAAGCTACTAAAATTCTAATAGCCTCTAATCTTGCTACGAGGGAAAAAAGATTCATCGTAATCTATTCCTTCGTCTTGAGTATAACCTTGTGCTACTAGTCGTGCCTTATTTCTTACTACCTCACCGTGTTCACTCATTTTATTTTTATAGACCCATTTAGTTCCTATTATTGTTTTATCCAATGGTCTAGGAACAAGTTCCCATACTTCATTCCTAGTAAACTGATTCAGTTCTTCTTGCATAGCAAGTATCCATGAATCGTCGGAAGAAGCTTCCTTTGAATTTTTGTGTTCAATAGTTGATATAAATGCAGTATTACTCATATTATTTAATTTATTATGAGTTCTAACAATGGATTCAATATCTCCTAAGATATTTTCTACAGGATGGACTCTAAGTAATCTAATTTTTTTATTTGGTTGATTATCTTCATAATTTATTTCATTAATTTCATTTTCACAACCGTCTTCATTGATTTGAGTTATACTTTTGTAATTTTCGTCGAAAGATATGATTAATGTTTCTTCTATAGTATTGGTTCGAGTATTGAAAACTCTATAAGCCTTGTTCTTTCTGAATATCCAATAAAAATTCCTTTATCGGATTTTGAATCAAATTGTTCTAAATTATCTTTTGTATTTAGTATAAAACAGTTACTTCCAAATATTTTAAAATATAATACTTTTGGTTTCTTGTTATATAAAAGTTCATATGGTGTTTTATGAGTTAAAGGTCTAATTGAAATTCTATTAATAATATAGCAAGCTGTTGCAACTGCCTCAGCCCAAAAATTCCTTGGTAAATTACTTTCGGAAACATAGTTCTTGCATATTCTTGTATCGTTCTATTTTTACGTTCAACTACTCCGTTTTGTTAAGGAGTTCTTGGAATTGAAAAATTGTGGGTTATTCCCTTTTTATTACAATATTTTTCAAAATTCTCATTTTCGAATTTTCCGCCATGATCACTACGTATTATTTTAATTTTTAGTGATAATAATTTTTGAATCCTTTTAGAACAAGTTTTAAACTGATTGAAAGCATCACTTTTATTTTTAAGAAACAAAGCCCAAGTAAATCTAGAAAAGTCATCAACTATTACATACACATATCTGTTATGATTTATTGATTAAACCTGAGATGGACCAAATAAACCCCTGGGTATTAACTCTAGTGGTTTTGAAGTGGTAATTTCTTCTTTTGATTTAAACGAACTCTTCTTTAATTTTCTGAATTGACAAGCATCGCATAAGTTATTAACTTTAAATTTCATTTTGGGTAATCCTCTAACTGACTCTAATTTAGAAATTCTAAAAATGTATCTAAAATTTATATGACTGAATCTCTTATGTCAGATCCAAGGATCACTTGTATTGGCCATAAGACATAAATTACTGCTGGAGTTTTTCATACTTAATATATAGATATTTTTTATTCTATCTCCTTCGAATATAACTTTTGAATTCCTATCTTCTATGAAACATTTATTCCTTTCAAAATTTATTTTATAACCTTTATCGCAAAGTTGACTTATACTTAGCAAGTTATGTTTTAAATTCCTAACTAATAAAACATCTGAAATAGTAGGAGTTTCAGAATTACCGACTTTGCCTATTCCAATGATGTATCCTTTAGAATTATCTCCAAAGTTTACCATTCCACCATCTTCATATTTCAGATTATTGGATTTCCAATCATATGTCTTGATTAGCCACAATCCAGTATCCATTTGTCCATTTTCATTTCCACCAATCGCTTTTCAGAATTTGAATTTTCAACAGCCATGTAACACACCAGTTCGAGATTTGAATTTCCAACAACCACCTTTTCAGACTTTGAATTGCTAATAGCCACTTTACCCATCTTTTCAACTTTTGAATTTTCAACAGTCATAGAACTCATCCTTTTCCGAATTGAACAATATTTCAGTAGATCACACGCTTCTTTAACATTATTATATGCTGACTCTTTCAACATTGATGAGATGCATGAACTAACACTAGTATTATCAGAGATTCCAGAATTTGCCATTTTACCAAAATTTCAAAAATCAGATTATGAACTTTTTGAAAGAACTTGCTCTGATACCAATTGTTAGGGAATGCGGAATGGGTCGTTAAGGTAAAACAAACACTAGAGGGGGGTGAATAGTGTTTGTGAGAATTTAAACGAAATCTAAATTTTATATGAATTACTGGATGAATCAAACACCACAACACAATCACAGACACAGATGCAAAATAAACAGAAATAAAGATGCAGAAAAGGAAAGAACACACTGGATTTTATACTGGTTCGGATTACTCCTAAGTCCAGTCTCGCACAACGCTGGATTGCGCAGAGTTTTATTACTATATCAATAGTCAGGTACACCCTCCTTGATTTCATGGCTACAAGGGATACCACCGATTTCTACTTCCCTGATTTCTCGGCTACAAGGAAACACCGATTCTTACTTCCTTGATTTCTCAGCTACAAGGATACCACTGATTCCCCTTTTACTCAACCCAAACAACTTTTACTTGACCCAAACAATTACAAACAGCCCTAAAACTCTTTAATAGCATTGATTCGGAGAGAGAGATGAGAAGAGAGTGTAGAAAGAAGAAGTTTGATCAAAACAGAATTGAATTCGGCAGAGTATAAGTGTAGAATCATAAAAATGATTAAGAATAATTATATAATGAAAGAGGATGAATGTGGAGAAGAAGATATATTTAAAAATTCAGTTTTAACCCTTTTTTATAGTATATGAAAAGTTGTAACATTTCTGAAACATTTCAAATAGTGAAAAAACACTTCCTTTCAAAATTGAAAAAGTGACAGCTATATGTCGAAATGGTATTTTTGGTTTGTCAACATACCTTAGTGTACTTTTGAAATTTAAAACATTTTTTCAAGTGTTTTGATATAAAAATAAGTCTGGGAAGTCTTGAATCAAAATATAGTATTGTAAATTAATATTATAAAGTAGAAAATCATATGAAAACATAAAATTAAACTATATAAACATATTTATAAAATTATAAGGTTTTAAACTATATAAATATATAGTATAAAATTATAAATATACAAAATTTAAGTTTGAAAAACAAAGAAGAATAAGAAAGGAGGAAAAAAATAGAAAAGATAGAAAATAAAATAGTGAGGATTGAGGATAGAATTAAAAATCAGAATTTGGAAATTAGAATTAGAATTTGAATCTGGAGTGCTATTTAGAGTCTTACAGAATCTAGATGATTTATTTAAATAATAACGACACAAAATTTATTTTCAACGAAGTTAAAACGAATAATTTTATATTAATTAAAATTCGAGCCTGAAATGGCGCGGCAGTTTGAAAATTTGATTTCGAATTTCAAATGAATGTACAGGATTCAAAATAAATCGAATTTCAGCGAAACCATAAATATTTGAATCTGTTTAACGATATCTTTCCAACAGATGTAAGAAACTGAAATTTCGTTTTAAAAATAATAAGATACGTCCAGTTTAAAATTCAGAAAAGTCGTTGTCGAATTTACATATATTTTAATATATAAATAGCCCTTAAAATAGTCGTTTTGCAAACGACCTCCATTTTCGACGAAACCACTTTTGTTGGATCCATGATGTGTTAGTGGTCTACAAGCCCAGACAAGTTTGACTCATGTGGTTGTTGGAATGCGAGGCGCCTCAGTTGTATCTGTCACTACGGTGCCATGGTATGGTCGGGATATGACCAGTTTTACGCCCCATAAGGCGAGGAAACGCATTGTTTAGGCATTTTAATCCACTTCGTGTAGACCGGCCCTGACGATCCAAGGGCCCACCTGAGTCTGGGTCCTGAAACATGGGCTAGATTGTCTCGAAGCGGTGAGGACTATCTTTTGCCTCGGTTCATAGATGGAAATCCAACTTCCAAATACGACATTTTGCGGTTTTAATTTTAGAACTAGTATGGCGACATGATATATCGTACCCATGCCGTCTATGATTGATACATTTATATTTGAAGTATTTTCTTCACTTATAGTAATAATAAAAGATTAAATTTCGCGTATCAAGCATTATTTGGCTATTATAAGGTAAACCCCTATCCTTCGGCTTGCATTGCATTGTGTGATGGGACCTGGGTCATATAATAGCTTCATTGTTTTTTATTTAGCATTGCGTTGTTTGTTTTATGCACTGGTATTCTTCGGAGGAAACCCGTTCCGTGTTATACGGCGTGGTCCTTGATTTACCTAACTTTAAAATAAAGATTAATAACTGTTTTAGTTCTCACACCAGTCACATGACTGACCTGGAGTTTATTTTTTCACCTAAACTCTGGGTGCCCATATTTTCCACACGGGCAGCTAGTAGTTGGGTTTTCCAGATTTATATTCATAGGATCCTGGTTTACAGCTGGAATGATATCCGAAAGCTCTGTATCCGTGTATCTCTTTCAGTTGTGTTTTGTATCATATTCCGCTGCATTGTAATTTGAAACGACCCAAACTTGCCCTTTCGGGAAAGCCCAGATTGCTTTGAGAACAACACTCATCAGAACACAAACAAAAGAACATTTTCATTGCTATTACAACAATTTCATCAAAGTACAAGAATATAACTGAGTATGAATAAATATTTTACATTAGAAATACAATAACAGAGATTTAAAATTACATTTCAATAGCAGCGGAAAAATAATACAAAATACAAATGAAAGAAATACACGGATACAGAGCTTTCCGAATATCGCTTCAGCTGTAAACCTGGATCCTGTGAATAAATATCTGCAAAACCAAAACTACTAGCTGCCCGTGTGGAAAATAGGGGCACCTAGAGTTTAGGTTAAAAAAATAAACTCCAGGTCAGTCATGGGACTGGTATGACAAATAAAACAGTTATTAACTTTATTTTAAATTTAGTTAAGTTAAGGGACCACGCCGCTATCGCGGAACGAGTTTCCTTCCAAGAATACCAGTGCATAAAAACAGCGTAATGCTTTTAGAAATATGAAACCATTATAAGATGTAAGTCCCATGCAACGTAAGCCGAAGGATAGAGTTTACCTTATAATGGTCAAAAATGCTTAATACGCAAAATTCATCTTTTATACTATAAGTGCACAGTGTAGAAATCAATTTCAAATATAAATGTATCAATCCTAGGTGGCATAATATATTATGTCACCATATAGGTATACAACTAAAACCGTAAAGCTCGTATTGGAAAATTGGATTTCCATCATGATGGATGCTGATTCGAAAGATATATCGTGAATGTATTTCCACGGCTTATGTCTCGGCAAGAGAAAACATCGTAATACATGTACTACGCACTTTGGCTGAACAATCAATCAATGTTCTCTATCCCCATGGGCTTCGGCTGAAATGACCTATCCCAATCTCCAGGTGTGGAACGACCATCACCCAGCACAACTCGGCCGACCAAATCCATATATATATATATATATATATATATATATATATATAAAGTTTATTGGTCAAACCTACTAATCAAACAAATCATTCACCATCATACCGGGGTGTGAGGCTCGCGAAGTAACGTTGCATATCATTGATCATCTACCAATATATATAACTTCTGAGCTCGTATGTCTCAGAGAAGGGTGTTAAGCAAAGAATAAATTCTCCACCACCAAACATATATATATTTAGCAGAGTTCAACAAATACGGTATAAAGAAAAACAACGTCAGACATACCATCCATTTACAAGTCTGTTCTGGGTCTGAACGAAACCATATCCGGAAGATCTCCAAATACGTATGGATGATCACCAATTATTCCCTCATCTTGGGTGTACGGTCCAATCAAGATACCAGAAATCATCCATACGATGTGAAAATGTGACGACCCCAAACCCCGATAAGACGGTGATGAGGGTAATCTTTGGAATATAACACATAAACAGATAATAACATAACAAAAATAAATAAATACACTAGATAATGTACGATAGAATACACTGAATAAACATAATCATCAGAATTACATAGTATACAAGATCATACTTAGTTCAAATACAGTTGAGCTACACATAAATGTCTACAGCAGAAAACAAACATAATATGTACAATAGGAGCTGAACAGCATAAAAAGAGATAAATGATAGAATCCATCTTCAGCTTCAGCTATCCAGAAAGAGCCTGCTAAAACCTAAATACAAGGCTGCCCGTGTAGAAAAAGGGGCACCCGAGTGTGCAAGTGAAACAAACTATGAGTCGGTCAAAGTTTGAATTCAATTTTGAAACTGTCGCGCCATTTCAGGCCTTGTTTATAATTCAAAGTAGTTATATTCATTTTCAGACATCGATTCAAACTACTCTTAGTCGTTATTATTTAAAATATTTATTTTAAATATTTAAAATTCACTAAAATAGCCAATTTAACATTTTTAAATTGGTTCAGATTTTACGGGTTGTTATAATCTCCCCCACTTAAAACTTTTCGTCCCCGAGAAGGAACAAAGTCGAAAGTGGTTTGATCAACTAACTCTACTTTCCTTCTGGCTTCCATTCTTTAACTTTTCAGTTTCTAAGAATTTTCAAATTCTTCAAAAATTTGGCTAACACCCTAAATTTTCGAAAATTTTCGCCATAACCTCCTTTGTACGGGGAGCTTCAACATCTGGTTCCAACCTACCTCTTCTACTTCTGCTACTCATTTTTCAATGTCTGCAAATAGCAGACAAAGTGTTAGGCCAACAGAAAAGGTAATTTTAAAACATAGAGACATATACTTGAATGTAAATGTGTCTATCGAGGTCTATTTCATTCTGCTATTCTCATACTAGGATATTACTGATCCTATCTGTCATGAGTTATTCGCCCTAGAACACTACTGGTTTTATTTCTGACGAGTTCGTTAATATGTTATATTCCAGAACTAAGCTTAACCAAAGCTCTGATACCACGTTTGTGACGACCCCAAACCCCGATAAGACGGTGATGAGGGTAATATTTGGAATATAACACATAAACAGATAATAGCAGAACAGAAATAAATAAATACACTAGATAATGTACAATAGAATACACTGGATAAACATAATCATCAGAGTTACACAGTATACAGGATCATACTTATGTCAAATACAGTTGAGCTATACATAAATCTCTACAGCGGAAACAAACATAATATGTACAATAGGAGCAGAACAACATAAAAAGAGATAAATGATAGAATCCATCTTCAGCTCCAGCTATCCAGAAAGAGCCTGCTAAAACCTGAATACAAGGCTGCCCATGTAGAAAAAGGGGCACCCGAGTTTGCAAGTAAAACAAACTACGAGTCAGTCAAAGTTTGAATTCAATTTTGAAACTGCCGCGCCATTTCAGGCCTTGTTTATAATTCAAAGTAATTATATTCATTTTCAAACATCGATTCAAACAACTCTTCGTCGTTATTATTTAAAATATTTATTTTAAATATTTAAAATTCACTAAAATAACCAATTTAAAATTTTTAAATTGGTTCATATTTTATGGGTTGTTACGGAAAATCCCCGGTCTTCAACCGCCGTCTTCATTGCCGATCTTCAATCGTCATATGAATTATTCAGAATGGGTTGAACCCGGTCTTTTCGAATAATTCACGTATCTTAAAATCATATGCTATAAAAACACAACCTATGTCTCATTCCAATCAAGAATATTCTTTGATTTATCTATAAACCAAATTAAGGTTCATTCAACTAGTCGGGTGTAACAACCCGGAAAATCTGAACCAATTTAAAAATTTTATTTTGGTTATTTTAATGAATTTTGAATATTTAAAATGAATTATTTTAAATAATAATGACGGAAAATTTATTTTTGACGAAGTTAAAACGAATAATTTTATTTTAATTATATAACGAGCCTGAAATGGCGCGGTAGCTCAAAAATTCGATTTCAAATTTCAAATGAATATACAGAATTCATTATAAGTCAGAATTGGACGAAACAAGAAATATTTGAATCGGTTTAATGATATCTTTCTAACGGATGTAAGAAACTGAGATTTCACTTTAGAAATGAGAAGTTACATCCAGTTTAAAATTCAGAAAAGTCGCTGTGGAATTTATATATATATATATATATATATATATATATATATATTAATATATATAAATAGCCCTTAAAATTAGCCATTTTGCAAACGACCTCTGTTTTTGACGAAACCACTTTTGTTGGATCCGGGATATCAAATTTTTGCTAGGTTTCAAAATTCATAATTTCTGAAATCAGTATGTGAGCGTGGCAAAGGAAAACGTGTTTTAACAGTTTCAGTCAATTTCGGTCGACCAGAAAATGGCCATTTTTCAAACGATCTCAGAATTTGACGAAATTAGTTTTGTTATGACTGTATCGTCAATACGGAGCTAGAAATAATTTTTCGGGAATTTTTAGAGTTAGTATGTGGCAACGGTAAATTGAAATGTGCGTTCAAATTCAATATACATTAATTTATATTTTAATTTGAATGGAAACTGATCGATAGAGTCGAATCAGCTTACAATACATATCCCATTGTGTTCGAAATGGGGGTAATTAGCTAGGGGAGACAGTCATTGGGTCTCGTTTGGTGTTCAAATAGAAAGTCAACCTTTTGAAATAAAAAATAGAATAAAATAATTATATATATATATATTACCCTCACCCCTCTTCTCTCACTTCCTCGGATCTAAATCAAAATTAAAAAAATATAAAGGAACCCACGTGATCGACGTTCATCCTCGAGCCCACCGTCGCGTTGTCGCCTAGTCCTCCGATCGCCGCCTCTTCTCCGACTACCCCCTCTCCTCCTCACTTCCCTCTCCTGTCCGACGTGGAGACCACAACCCCCTAAAACCCTAGCCCACAAACAGTGAACGCCGCCTCCAAGTGGACCCCCGCCACCACCTGAAACCGCACCGCGCCACCTTCGTCCCTACAGTGCTCCGGCGATTTCACCTCCGCCCTCCGACAGAGTGGAAACCCCCCCTCCCCCCACGCTGGAAAACATGTAAGCTTCCCTGATTTGTTTATTTTTATTTATTTGGTGTAAATAATTTTTATAATGATATAACAAATCAGTTTTACTTAATTTAGTTTTTAATTTAAATCAGTGTTATTATAAATCAGTTTTTACATGAATATGGCAAATACAAATTAGATTTTTATTTATGGGAATGGCAAATAAAAAATTAGATCCTTATTGTTTAAATGGTAAAATAAAGATGTGATTTTTAAGTAGAAGAAAAAATATTTGATTTTTAGTTTTAAAAAGAATAGATTTTTATGTTTTTAACAATGAAAAGGTTTGATTTTTAACGATAGAAAGGTTTGATTTTTAACATTAAAAAGATTCGATTTTTACATTGGAAAAGATAAGATTTTTATATATGTAGTAGCAATATGAAAATTCAATTTTTATTTATATAATAACGATATAAAAATATGGTTTTTAACGATGTAGAAAACATGACTTTTATATATAATAACGAGGTAAAAAATATGATTTTTAATGATGTAGAGTAATAAAAATATAATTTTTATATATGTAGCATAATAAAAGTATAATTTTTATTATATGAGAAGTGAAATAAAAATATGAACTTTATTTTTATCATGAAGTAGTGAGAATAAAGCTTCAATTTTTATATGAGTAGCGGATTAAAAATAGAATTTTTATATAATGGAGAATATAAAAATATGATTTTTATATATGTAGATAAATAAAAATATGATTTTTATTATATATCTAGCGTTGAAACAAAAATGTGATTCTTAAAGTGTTGAAATAAAAATGTGATTTTTAATATGAACAGCGTGAAAAAGGTTACATTGGAAGTTGGGCAAATCTGAACCATTCAGAAATTCAGAATAGAATGGAGGAGTGGATCCCAAAGGTGAGAGGTCCTCACTCTAAATTTTTGTACAGTTGTTTAATTTATAACTGCATATATGAACTGTTCCCCGTCGTCCACAGACCATGGATGACTTGTTTGTGTTGATTGATGTGTTTGTTTGAATTTGGTTTGGTGATGTGAATTGATATGATTTTGTTTGTGTATGACGTGCACCATCATGAGGCGAGGGATAAGGCTAGACCTTATCCCAGTTCTAGTATCGCGCCGTTATGCCGCCGAAATTTTCTAGAATATGTTAGAATAATAAAAATATCATTTTTATTGAAATGAACAGAATAGAAGATTCATGTGTTGAATAAAAGATTCATATGTTGAATAAAAATAAAATATTCATGTGTTGAAATAAATATATATTCATTTACAAATCGGACGATTTGTTCATGTACACCTATTTGACTGATATGGATTGGGACGATAAATTTTACACATCGCCCAACTGCACAAATAATATTCAGTATTTGTTGGTTGAAACCCCACACGGGTGTTGGGATGATATTTGGCATACACTAATCCCAGTTGTTTAACTGTATGTCAATCGATTGGTTGACAGACTGTTGTAGGCGTTAATTATTTATATTTAACGCTTTTACCGTTGTGAAATGCACTTTGGGTGATGGATGATTGTTTATCTTTGTTATGATATACATGTGTTGTATGGAATCCATATAAGTAACATTATATGGTATTTGATTGGGTCTCATTCCAAGTTAGAAAATAAAGAATATTTTAAAGTAATATTTAGAAAAGGATTAAAAATATTCATGTGTTGAATAAAATAAATATTCATATTTTGAATAGAATAAACATTCAAGTGTTGAATAAAATATTTAAACCATAAAAATATCATTTTTATTGAAGGTATAAACCATTAAAAACATTCATGTGTTGGATAAAATAAATATTCATATGTTGAATAGAATAAATATTCATGTGTTGAATAAAATATTTAAACATACAAAATATTCATGTGTTAAATAAAATATATATTCATATGTTGAATAGAATAAATATTCAAGTGTTGAATAAAATATTTAAACCATTAAAAGTATTCATGTGTCGTATAAAATAAACATTCATGTGTTGAATAAAAGTCGTGTTGATCAGATATGCACCATTTTTACGCGAACGATATTCATATCGATTTTATTCATTTTTATAATGAATATCGAAAAGGGATTCATTTCAAAATCTGACGTTTTGAAAATATTATCATTTATATATTAATGATATGGAATATTCAATTTTGATTTGAAGTTGAATATGAAGTTGAAGCCGTTTTGAAAACAAATTTATAATGATTTTTAAAAATACATTTTGAAAGGAAATCGACGAAATATATAATATATATATATATATATATTAAATGGCCTGAATAGAACGCGCCGCGCCGCGACAGTTCACGAATTTCGACCATTGACTTCGAATTGACGTTACGGGAGATCCGACCGTCGGATTCTCCTGAAACCAGGACCGTTGGGTTCGTATCGAAAAGAACTTTCTAATGAATATGAGAAATTTGAAATCTAACAGTTGGATTTGCAATTATGTCCAAATAAAATTTTGAAAAAGGTCGCTATAAGTGCAGTTCAATGACCGTATATGGAAATTGACTGTACGGGCCTTGATAGAATTATTAAAAATATTAATAATTTGTGTAAAATCATAATAAATGATTTAGAAAGAACTAGGATGAAAAATTTCATATTTGAACAGATAAAAATATATTTTTATAGAAATGAACTAGTTATGAACTAGAATTAAAATCCGATATTTTTAAATAAATAAATTGGATTGCGGAGATGGTTTTAAAATAACCAGAATTTCCAATATATGAATTGGAATGGATTTGAATCGAAATTATCTTCGGAATATTTCGATATTGGATTCTATGATTATACGGACATTGTGGAGGAATTTGGAAGATATATATATCGTTATTCCAATATGATATTTTTTGATTTCAGAATTTGATATTGAATATAAGCCTATATATTTTCTATTCAGAGCCGTGTATTTAATATCAAATGGGATTTTGGGTTTGTCGTGAACGGTGTCTTCACTAACACTGTTCTTAAACCCCATGTGAAAAGAATAAATCTTATAATTAAGATTTAAAGAAGAATTACCAATTAATTAACATTTAATTGGAATTGAAATGGAAGGTGATTTTGGGTTTATCGTGAACCGTGTTTTAAATGACATTGGTTCTTTAACCCAGTTAAAGATAAGATTAATTTCTTAGCTTTGAATAATCATAAATATTGATTTTTGGGAGGATTAAAACTAAGTGAAGTTTTAATGAATCTTTAATTAGATTGAAATGATCGAGAATGGAGTATCACCAGTTTTTCTCCAAGCGATAGTTAAATCTTTAACTAGATTTGAACGTGAAATGGTAATTAATATTTACCAATAACACCGTTGTAATGGCCCGCAAATCCGTAATATCAGGGTTGACTACATACATCATACATCCAACCCAAATATCACGAAAATACGAATCATTTTTTTTAGAAAAAAAAGGTAGAAGAAGAACAGAAGTAACAACATAGAATCTCACATCACAACGGAACAAAATATAATATATCATAACTTTTGAAATACCAAAATTTCAACTGTATAACATACACTTATCAGAGTACAACACTTACAACACAGCAGAATAAACCTCTATATAACCAACGCTGAAGCCTCCTGCTCCAAGCTCCTTTAGATAGATCTGTAAAATCCTGAACTACTTGACTGCCCGTACAAATTTAGGCACCCAAGAGTTTAGGTAGGACAAAACAAAATAAATTCTGGGTCAGACATGGGACTGGTATGAGTAAACAATTTAAACAGTTTGAGAAACTAACTGATATCTCATAAGACCACGCCGTATAACACGGAACAAGTTTTTCCCTTATGAGAATCTCAAACTGAAACGACCCAAACTTCCCCATAAAGGAAAGTCTAGATTGCTTTGAGAACAACACACATCAGAACACAAACTGAAGAACATTTTATTGCTGATTTACAACAATTACATCAGAGTAGAAGAATATAACAGAGTATGAAAACTCATTACCCAATAGAAATACAATAATATTAGAGATTTAAATTATAACCGAGATAAGCTTTTTTAAAAGAAGACCGATACTACATATGGAATTTAAGAGGCTTTGCCGTTATTCCATTTATGATATTGGTCGGATACAGAAATTTATAACGATTATATATTGGTTTGATTTTTCTGAAGATTCCATATTTTATGGAAGATGATTTTGGGTTTACCATGAACTATGTTTTAAATGACATCAGTTCTTTAACCCAGTTGAGAATAAGATTAATTTCTTAAATTTAAATAATCATTGAATAATGATTTGTGATATTTAATACCAAATGGTGTTTTAAATAAATCTTTACAAGAAAGATTTAAGAGTAAATGTAAAGAATTGATCTTCGATAAAATAATGCAAATATTTTGTTAGAAGAATATTCTGATTTGGAATGTGGCGTTGGATGTGTTCTTATAGCACTTGATTTGGAATTATAAAAATACGCTAGTTATTCGGAAAGACCGGGTTTAACCCATTCTGAATAATCACTACACCGATGAAGAGTCGAAGCTAAAGATAGTGACTGAAGACCGACGATCTTCACATCGAGTGGATGTGTTGCTACTGATGCCCACGATTGGAGTAGCTACCTTGAAGGGGCTACAGTGGTTACCGTCCGGACTATTATTGATTGTTCGGATTTGGTTTTCGCTCAGACCCAGAGCATAAGCTTGTAAATGGATGTGTGTCTGACATTGTATTTCGGTCCAGGCGAATTAAATTGATTGTTATTAATGTATATTTGTTTGGTGGTGGAGAATTTATTCTCTACTTAACACCCGGGTATATATTAATAGTGATTGATCGCATGGCGTGAATTGTCAATGTGGCACGCCAAGATGCAATTGATCAAGGCTTTTGTTGAAAAGCAGGGCCTTGTGGGATAATCAAAGTATAGCCTATTACGGCATAGCTTTGTGTATATCGTGACTTCGCGAGCCTCACACCCCTGTATGAGTCAAAAACGGGATATGGACCATAGGGAGTACACGCGTTTCTTTCTAGCTAGTGGTAGTGTTAGTGCTTAAACTGGCTGACATTTTACTTATGTGGATGATGGATTTTGAGGCGCCTCGGATTTTTATAGGTCGTTAGTGGTCATACTATAGGTTCAAAGGAATCGGGAAACATGTGTTCAGGCATAACCAATCCACTGCCGATAGGCGGGGACCGGCCCTACCGCTCCAAGGGTTCACTGTGGGGGATCCTGAGGCATTTGCTAGAGTGTCTCGAATCGGAGAGGAGCTTGCCCCTAGCCTCGACTCATGATGGAAATCCAATTTCCATTACGACCTTGCGGTTTTGATTGTAGAACTAATATGTCGACATAGTAGGATGGGGTACTATGCCGTCTATGATTAATACATTATGATTGAAATTGTTTTTGAAATATATATATACCCATAGATATACACACTAATACGAAATCCGTTTTATCGTATCAAGCATATTTTGACCATTATAAGGTAAAACCCTATCCTCCGGTTTGCGTTGCATTGTGTGATGGGACTTGGGCCTTATAATGGTTTCATTTTTCTAAAAAGCATTGCATTGTTTAACGTCTTACTTTATTTTATGCACTGGCAATCCAATGGGGTAAACCCGTTCCGCGTTAGTGGCGTGGTCCTGTGATTAGCCTATTATTAGATAAGTTAAGTTAAGATTTCTCATACTAGTCCCATGACTGACCTGTAGTTTGTTTCACTGGCAAACTCGGGTGCCTATATTTTCCACACGGGCAGTCGAGTAGCTTTTTGCAGATATATTTACAGGATCCTGGCTTATAGCTGAAGCAATATTCGGGAAGCTCTGTATCCGTGTATTCCTTTCAATTGTATATTTGTATTATTTTTCCGCTGCTATTTAAATGTAATTTAAATCTCTGATATTATTGTATTTCTATTGGGTAATGAGTTTTCATACTCTGTTATATTCTTGTACTATGATGTAATTGTTGTAAATCAGCAATAAAATGTTCTTCAGTTTGTGTTCTGATGTGCGTTGTTCTCAAAGCAATCTAGGCTTTCTTTTATGGGGAAGTTTGGGTCGTTTCACAAACACTTGATTTAACTTTAAAATCTTTTTGAAAGAAAATGATAATCTTTATATCAAACTCTTTTGATATTATAATAGTGTCTAAATCAAATAAATAGAATCTAGTGGAACGTTTGCATCTCACGTTCCACATATATAATATACAATCAAAACCACAAGCACTTATTGGGTAATGGATTTCCAACTATGACAAGGTATGGAACCACCTTCCACTGGTGTATCTCTAGAGGAGAATACACCAAGTTCAACAAGAACATCTTGCAACTCAGTCACACATGACCGACCACTCATTTCGCTTAAGTGTATCGAATGCATAACACCAACGGTTGGGATCAGCAACCGTTTCCCTAATGGGACAACATCGAATAGAATAAGGAATTAAATGAATCTCTAGATAGATGATGACACACCCTAATGGGATCTAACCACATAGCCATGTTGCCTGCCCAATTTTTGTCATTTCCCGGTTGTTGAGGCCATAGGCTACGATTACTTTCCATTCGTTGATAACACGATCACTTTGGATGCCACATTATTAGATCCGTTAATCACTAATTGATCTGCACAAATATTATGCAGATTATGCTAAGGGAATAAATCCGTTGCCACCATATATATCTATACAGACCAACATATTCGATCATTGGAAATACTCTGTTAGACACTCGTCCATGTACATTCGTTCTGGGACTGAACGAAGCCGAAAGCACTACTCAGTACACCCATCCTAGGCAATCTCTACATAGGACTTATACAACAGCCCTTGTACTTTACTCCGTCTTCAATATATTCAGCATACTTGGTTTGCAACGCTTATGCCAATACAGAGTGGTTCTTTGGATAATAATCCAACCGGTCTCTCCATATTAACAACGTTAAAATGGTCAAAAACTTTGATAGTCGGTGATTTAACTATCAAATGAAAAAATTTCATGTACACACAATGATCTTATTTCCAAATGGAATTATCGATCAAATCATCAACCATATATATATATATTCATATTTCCTTATTTTCTATGTTTAGAAAATAAATGTTATTAACACTGGAAAACATTTCCATATATCGCCTTCTTTTATTTTCTGTACCTAGAAAATATCTTCTATTTAAATTGAAAAATATTCCAGTTACTTATCTCTTTCACGACCATTCATTCCTATGCTTAGGAAATATTTATTTCTATATTCCCAAATTTACTTACTTGGGTTAAAATTAATGTTATGTAAAACATCATCACAACAACCCAAAACACTACATTCGACTAAATCTCTTTAAACATTTCTCTTCGAGACTGAATCTTGCTATTTCTCAGCTAATAATGAAATCAATCGAGTTGGGGTATAATTACCTCTCAGACCTTGACTGAAAATATTATTAACTTCATAACAGACAAGACCGCTCACCTCGAATAATCAATACCATAAAACCAATTATTCATTTTAACGTATATATCTTTCTCTACTTATTCTTATTAGATTTAATTCATTGATTTCCTTTTTGTTTATACTCTTCTATTTTTAAGATCGTTCCTTATCGATTCTATATATATTGATATATAGATTCTAGTTATCAAATTTTCTTAAAAATATTCTAACTCCTTAAATTTCCGGAAAAATTCGCCATAACCTTCGTTTTACCGGGAGCATTGGGAAAATCCCCAAATCGCCACACAGGCCTCTCTATTCAAACTGAAAAATCAAAAGCCAAGCGGCTTGCCGATACGGCGCATAAAATCTCATATTCAATTTAAATACATACCTTTTGTCGAGCATTCTATTTATAACTCTTCATATACTTCATATCAAACCTGCTTAACACATCTCCAAATATTTCCATTTTCTTTCAACTCGATCCAATCGTCTTAACTCAAATTTGCTAATTTATTCGCTAGTTAGCTCCTTTGCTTATTTCGCTTTTTATTTGAACATAACATGTTCAAATAAAATTTCAACTTGGTTATAACTAATTGAAATTCCATTTTTCAATTCAAGTTTCCTTTTCGACTACGAATATAAATTTCCAAATCGAATTCACTTACTCAAAGCCCAATTTCAATCCAAAATCTCATTAATAATTATTATTCAAACTAGTTAATTCTATTCAATAATTAACAACATTTGATTTTTTTTGTTTTCAAAAATCCTTTCATTTCTCCTGTTGGGTCCAGATATATTTTATAACTCAAGTCTGAATTTTTCTAATGAAGATTCGGATTTTATTTGCTCAAAATCCATATATAAATTTTAAATAAACCATTATGGATTTATAATGGTTCTGGCATTGTTTTTCAGAAAATTTTATTTTGACATAACTCAAAATCTATACGACGAAATCTAGATTTTTCTATTCCATTAGAAAACTATTATTCAACCGGTCCTGACGATTCTTGTGACTTAAATTGAGTTCTGTATACTCAATTGAAGTTCGAAACGCCAATTTATGAACTGCCGCGCTGCGGCGAGTTCTTTTGAATTATATTTAATATATAAGCGTTCTAAAATTTGTTTATATATTATTTCCAACTCCATTCTAATTTATATACATTTCAAACCAATTTTCCATATTCAACTCAATGATTCTGATTATTTATAATCGTTGATTTTTCCTTACTCAGTTATACCTTTATTTATACTCGACTTATTTATTTCAAATCCCAATTTCTTTTGTAAATAAATAATAAAATTCGATATAATCGAATTCCAATTATAACACCTTTGGATTTTCTCAATTCAGTTTATATTTCGAATTCCGAAATAAAATTAATCATCTCATTTCAATACACTTTCCAATTCATTTTTAAACTCGCTTTTGAATTTAACTTGCTACATTATCTCATGATAATTTATTTTCACCAGATTTATAAACATCGTTTATAATTTCAACTTCCTTGTTTTATATATTCAAACAAGTTCCCTTTTCAAATTTCTATATGAAATTCCATCCTTTTGATATTCCGAATTGCGGAATAAAACCTTTGTTCCTTTCGAATGATTTCAAATTCTATTTTTAAATTCATATTCGAATTTTCTATATTCAAATTCCATTTGAATTTCTATATTCAAATTCCATTTCAATTCTCTTTGAATTTTCTATATTCAAATTCCATTTGAATTTTCTTTATTTGAATTCAAATATTCAAATTATCTCTTGATAATTTATTCAGTTTAATTATAAACACCATTATTAGACAAGTCTCGCTTTCAATTAAAAATATTTCTTCTTTGGAAAATTATATTCCCCTTCCCAAGGTCACACTTGTATTTCTATTTTCTGAATTATCCAATGATAATTCATTTCACTTTATTTATAAACTTCGTTTATAAATGAACTGTTTATAAACTTCGTTTATAAATGAACTGTTTATAAACTTCGTTTATCAGGAAACTACTTGTTTTATTTTTCAAAACAAGTTTATATTTCAAATCTATTTAAAAATTCGAATTCTATTTTAGAAAAATAGAATTTCCCTTTTAAATCTCAAATATCCCTTTCAGGATAATTTTTATAAATTAACACTTAGGCCCAGTGAGATTTAAACACCAAATAACCAATTATTTATTTCAGGTTTTCTAACACATCATGTATGATAGTATATATGCAAACAAATAAACAAACAGATAATATATTTTTGAGGAATCTAGTCGGATTCCTCCAGCCTGTTTTCCTGCATCCACAGACGTTAGTCAACATAGTACCCATCCTGTTTCGAGGCAGGATATCGCGGTATGAAGGTTATCCACTAATATATATTTGTGGGGTGCATAGGGAAATCATCCGCTAATGGTACCGCGGGCATCCGCTAATGAGACTGCGCGAACAATCCAATCATCAACCCAATTTATATATAATAGTCAACCCTAAATAACTAATATATTTAAAGAAACCAGAAAAATCCAAACAAGCAACAACAATTATTTTTAATGACATAAAAATAATTCTACTTAAGGTGAGTGAGATTTACTCACCGAAATTCTTAATTGCCGAATACCCATTAAATCCTGTATCGTCGCCGCTACGAAGTTACTCGAGTAAAATATATTTTGTACCTAAGATTATTTGATTAATTTAATCGATTAAAAGATTATTTATTTAAATAAATCACTAACATAAATAAATTACATTATGTATTTAAATTTCATATAAATATATATACCTTGATGTTTCGACTAATGATGAAGCAAACTTCAAGATTATCGACTGCAATTAGCCCCAAAACAACACCATACTACTTCGGCATTTTATCAACATCTTACCCACAACCCCACCCTCCTATTTAACTCCAACCACCACTGGCCTGTCGCTACTACTCCATTTCCAAAATCGACACCATCATCTTATCATTGACCTGATAAACCCCCCTCAAAATTTTCATCAATACTGCCACACTTGCTTCCAACTTTCAAAAGAAAATAGAGATCAACTTCCACAATACATAGACTAAACCTCACCAAATCCTTCCTGATATTATCATAGTCATGCCTTCCTCTTCCCAGATCGACAACCTTCAACGTGAGCTCGACAGTAGCCTTCTACCAAAACAGTTTCGCACCACTCAGTCTCCTTTGAGCATGCCCCCAAAATCGAAGTCAACCCCTCCTGTTGAACGCGGCTTAACCCCCCCCCCCCCCCAAGAATTGATCGTCGAACTCCCCAACATCCAACAGCTCGTCGACCTCGTACCCCATTGTTGACTCCCAGGTTCGAAATCGAACTACCCAGTAATTGAATCGAGCTATACCACTCGACTGCAAAGCACAGAACACCGACCCTCACACGAACACTTCTACCTTGAGCTACTCCTCGCGATTTCCAATTTCGATTGGATTTCGATTTGCTGAAGCGAAATGAAAAAGGGGATTCGGTTTTTTTTGTTCTGAGGAAATGAACGTAGAGGATATAAATAGGAAAGGGGGAGAGGGCGTTGGTTGTTTTGATTTGTGGTTGAAAGGAGGACACCGTTGTTTTGTTTTGGTCCACCAACAAAAGGATTTTTAATTTAAATTTGTTTTTTTGTTAAAAATCGGTATCCTACTTTTTTGAATTTCTTCGTGATACCTAACTCCTTTTTGAACCCAACAACTGACATTCTTAGGGTAATACCACCATTCTGAACCCACTGGGATAAGTATCGAAGTCCCGTTCGATCATCCGAAATAGATATTAATTTAAAGTGATATAAATTAAATTTCAAGCCATTTAAATTCTTCGGTAATAATTTAATATTATTATTCTAATTCAAACAAAAGTTTGTATTGATTATCTAAACTGTTTTCAAATCAGTTTTAACTTCAAATTCAGTTATTCGCTGCTTCCTTATTTGATAATTTAATATATACGATATCAAATCGAAATTGATATTTAAATCGATAACATAAATATAAAAATTTCGTTTATATTATTAACTAGATATTTAAATCCATTTTTAAATATTTAAAATTAACTGACGAAATATCTGGTCATTACATTCTTCCCCTCTTAAAAGAATTTCGTCCCCGAAAATACTAAGGTAGAAAAAATGTTACTAACCTATTATCCCTTCAAAATCAACTTATGCTGAAACTCAACATTCCATACTTCTACAAATTTTATTTCAACTAAAACTTTTGGTTTTTGTTCATTTAATTTGAATGATATACAATCAATACATTCACATCTGATTCATATTCCATTTAAATTGAGTTTAATCAATTTATTCCTTTCGATCCATTTAACTGATTAAGTTAAATTTAAATTCCAGAATTCAAATCTCTGGGTTTTGATTTCAAATCCTTTTAGAAATCACATAAATATATACTTATACTGATTTCCAAATCAAATTCAAAACATTTGAATTTTCAAAACCAACTTGTTTTCTTTCAAACAAATCTTCATCAAAACCTTTCTAAGGTAGCAACTCATCACTTAGAAACTCAAAAATGAACACTGATGATGTTGCAGTCATCATCAGAATTTTTTTCCAGCCACTGAAGTGAGTTCAGTGCTCAAAAAATTTCAAAATCCTTTTAAAACAAAGCTATATTGTTCTAATATACTTCAGAAAATATTTTCCAACTTCCCAGGATTTTAAATTCCATATTCTGTTTTGGATTAAATTTTAATTCAACTTATTTGTATATTCTTCATACAAATTTTATTTGGTTATAGATAACCAATCCAATCTTATAATCTTATTTGATTATAATTATATCAATCAACACATCCATATATTATAATAATTACAGAAAATTATTCCTTCTATATCAAAATAGAATTTTTGAGTAAAATTATTTCATTTACCCACTTAAAACAATATGGTGTTCAATCTTATGTTTAAGTATTTACAAACTCTTATCGACTTCGCGGCGCCCCACGATTCGATCAGAATTCATAAACTACTTAACAGACTAGCCAACACAATTTAAAACAAATTTTATATCAATTAACAAATACGCTCTCTCGTATAGATACACTCAACTCATTCTAGGGTACTACTGACCCTATCTCTAATGAGCACAATTCCACAAAGCCTAGGTATTCGCTCAACCTAAGCTCTGATACCAACTGTAATAGCCCGCAAATCCGTAATATCAGAGTTGACTACATACATCATACATCCAACCCAAATATCACGAAAATACGAATCATTTTTTAGAAGAAAAAGGTAGAAGAACAACAGAAGTAACAACACAGAATCTCACATCGCAGCGGAACAAAATATAATATATCATAACTTTTGAAATACCAAAATTTCAACTGTATAACATACACTTATCAGAGTACAACACAACGGAACAAAACTCTATATAACCAACGTTGAAGCCTCCTGCTCCATGCTCCTTTAGATAGATCTGTAAAATCCTGAACTACTTGACTTCCCGTACAAATTTAGGCACCCAAGAGTTTAGGTAGAACAAAACAAAATAAACTCCAGGTCAGTCATGGGACTGGTATGAGTAAACAATTTAAACAGTTTGAGAAACTAACTGATATCTCATAAGACCACGTCGTATAACATGGAACGGGGTTTTTCCCTTATGAGAATTTCAAACACTTGATTTAACTTTCAAATCTTTTTGAAAGAAAACGATAATATTTATATCAAACTCTTTTGATATTATAATAGTGTCTAAATCAAATAAATAGAATCTAATGGAACGTTTGCATCTCACGTTTCACATATATAATATACTGTAACAACCCGGAAATTCTGAGCCAATTTAAAATTTTTATTTTAGCAATTTTAAAGAATTTTGAATATTCAAAATGATATATTTTAAATAATAACGACGGAAAATTTATTTTCGACGAAGTTAAAACGAATAATTTTATTTTAATTATATAACGAGCTTGAAATGGCGCGGCAGTTCGAAAATTCGATTTCGAATTTCAAATGAATATACAGAATTCAATATAAGTCAGAATTGAACGAAACAAGAAATATTTGAATCTGTTTAATCATATCTTTCTAACGGATGTAAGAAACTGAGATTTCACTTTATAGAGTGTAAGATATGTCCAGTTTAAAATTCAGAAAAGTCGCTGTGGAATTTATATATATTTTTAGTATATATGAAGCCCTTAAAAATGGAAATTTTGCAGACTACCTTCGTTTTCGACGAAACCACTTTTGTTGGATTCAGATGTCAAATTATTGTTAGGTTTCAAAATTCATAATTTTCTAAATCAATATATGAGCATGGCAAAGTTAAACGTGTTTTGATAGTTTCAATCAATTTCGATCGACCAAAAAATGGCCATTTTTCAAATGGTCTCAGAATTTGATGAAATTAGTTTTGTTAGGACCGTATCGGCAATACAAAGCTAGAAATAATTTTTTTGGAATTTTTAGAGTCCGTATGTGAACCCAGTAAATTGAAATGGGCGTTCAAAATCAATATATATATTTATATTTTGATTTTGACAGAAACTGATCGTAACAGCTGAATTGGCTTACCGAACATATCCCATTGTGTTCGGAATAGGTGTAACTCACTAGGGACGACAGTCGGTGGGTTCGATTTTGAATTGAAAATAAAATGTTGCTTTTAGAATTTAAAATAATTAAATAAATATATATATATTATATTACCCATCCCTCACATTCTCTCTCCCTCCCGTTGACCAAATCAGAAGAAGAAGAAAAACCGATCGATCCCTGCTCCCCATCACCCGCCTCCGCGCCCGCCGCCGCCGCCGTTTAACTCCCCCCCCCCAGTCGATGCTCTCTTCCCTCCCTCTCCTCTTTAACCGACGTCCCCAAACCCCTCCCATCCAAAGCCCTAGCGCCGAAGCCCCTGGCGCCACCATCTGCTACCCACATGATCCCCACCGACCTCTGCACCACCCCACAAACCTCCAGCAGCCACCCTGATGGGTTGCGCCGCCCTCAGCCACCCACAACCCGACACCGACGATGAAACCCCCCCTCTCGATTTCAACTGTAAGTCTTTATTTTTACTTATTTATTTTTGTTTTTCAATTTTAATATAAATGTTATGATAAAAATAGGATTTTTAATCATAAAAGATATTATTTTTACCTTATGAAAGAAGTGATTTTTTATATGAATGATTATGCATTGAAAATACGAGGTTTATAAAGAAATAAGGTTTGAATTTTCATATGAAGTAAAGATATGATTTTTAAAGAGGAAAGATAATATTTTTATATGTGATATTAGCGAAGAAAGGTTGAATCTTTACAGTGTATGAAGCGGTATAAAAATATAATCTCTACAGTATATGTAGCGTTATATAAAAATATGATATTTATTGTATATGAAGAATAAAAATATAATTTATATATATATATGAAGTAGCGATAAAAATATAATTTTTATATATGAAATAGCGAAATGAAAATACAATTTTTATATATTTAGATTTGAAATAAAAATACGATTTTTATTTATATAGTAGCCATATAAAAATGTGATTTTTATATGAATAGTACTGAAATAATAATGTGATCTTTGCAGTATGAACATCATATTAAAAAGGCGATCTTTAATATGAACAGTGTAGAAAAGACTGCGTTGGAATGTTAGGCTAATCCCGACTGTTCTGAAGTTCAGAAATATATTATGGCGGAGTGGAGCCCCAAGGTGAGAACTTCTCACTTTAAATTTTCTTTTCTAGTTAAAAATATATACTAGGATGAAGACGGTGCTTAGCAGCACCCGACACCGTCGTCCACAGACCATGGACGACTTGTTTGTTTGGTTGTGTAGTTGGTTAGATTATTTGTTTGAATATGGTTGTTTGGGTGAAATGGAATTGATTAGATTGGTATGTGTATGGCATAGGCCATTATTAGACTGGGGATAAGGTTAGGCCTTATCCCATTTCTAGTATCGTGTCGTTATGCCGCCCAAATTTTCTAAAATAAGTTAGAAAAATAAAGATATCATTTTATTGAAATGAAGTGAAAATGAATATTCATTTACAAATCAGACAATTTGTTTATGTACACTGATCTGACTGATATTGATTGGAATGATATATTTTACACGTTGCCCAACCGCACAAATAAAAATCTGTGTTTGTTGACTGAAACCCCACACGGGTATTGGGATGATATTTGACGTACACAAATCCCAATTGTTTAGTTGTATGTCAATTGATAGGTTGACAGACAGTTGTGTAGTGCACTTTGGATCATGGTGGATTATTTATCATTGCTATTAAATACATGTGTTGTATGGAATCCATATAATTAACATTATATGGTAATTGATTGGGCCTCATTCCAGTTTTGAAAAAGAAATATTTGAATAGAAATATTTGAAAACAAATATTTGAGAAGAAACATTTTAAAAACAAATATTTGAAAAGAAATATTTGAAAAGAAATATTTGAAAAAGAAATATTTGAAAAGAAATATTTGAAAAAGAAATATTTGAAAAAGAAATATTTGAAAAGAAATATTTGAATAGAAATATTTGAAAACAAATATTTGAGAAGAAATATTTGAATAGAAATATTTAAATAGAAATATTTGAGATGAGATATTTGAAAAAGAAATATTTGAAAAGAAATATTTGAAGAAAGAAATATTTAAAATAGAATATTTGAAGATAGAAATATTTGAAATAGAAATATATGAAGCCACGTTGATTAGAGATGCGCCATTTTGACGCGAACGAAATTTATATCGATTTTATTCGAATATCGAAAAAGAAGTGATTTCAAAATATAACGTTTTGAAAATATTATCATATATATATATATATATATATATATATATATATATATATTGGTGATATGGAATATTCAATTTTGATTTAAAATTGAATATGAAGTTGAAACCGTTTTGAAAACGAATTTAAAACGATTCATAAAATACGTTTTGGAAGAAAATCGATGAAATATATATAATATATATATTATATATATTTAATGGCCTGAATAGAACGCGCCTTGCTGTGGGAGTTCGGAAATTTCGACCATTGACTTCGAATTGATGTTACGGGAGATCCGACCATCGGAAACTTCTGAAGCCAGGACCGTTGGGTTCGTATCGAAAAGAGCTTTCCAACGAATATTAGAAATTAGAAATCTAACGGTTGGATTTGGAATTATTTCCAAATCAAATTTGGAAAAGGTCGCTGTAAGTGCAGTTCGACGACCGTTATTGGAAATCGATTGTACGGGCCTTGATAAAATTATTAAAAATATCTATAATTTGTGTAAAATCATAATATATGAATTGGAAAAAACTAGGATGAAAAATTCCCAATTTGAAAGGATAAAAATATATTTTTATCGAAATGAACTAGTTTATAACTATAATTAAAATCCAATTATTTTTAAATAAATAAATGGATTTGAAGTGGTTTTAAAAATAATCAGAGTTTCCAATATACTTATTGGAATGGATTTGAATCGAAATTATCTTTAGAATATTTCGATGTTGGATTTCGTGATTATACCGATATGGTTGTGGAAATTTGAAAGATATGTTTATATCGTTATTTCCAATACGATATTTGTTGGTTTCAAAATTTGATACTGAATATAAGCCGATATATTTTCTATTCAGAGCCTTGTATTTAATATCAAATGGGATTTTGGGTTCATCGTGAATGGTGTCTTAAATAACACTGTTCTTGAACCCAGTTTAGAAAAGAATAAATCTTTTAATTAAGATTTAGTGAAATTGTCCAGTTAATTAGTATTTAATTGGAATTGAATTTAAATTGGTTTTTGGGTTTATCGTGAGCGGTGTTTTGAATAACACCTGTTCTTTAACCCGATTAACAATGGGATGTGATTTTGGGTTTATCGTGAACCGTGTTTTAAATGACATCGGTTCTTTAACCCAGTTAAAGATTAAAACTAAGTGGAGTTTTAATGAATCTTTAATTAGATTGAAATGATCGAGAATGGAGTATCAACAGTTTTGCTCTAAGCAATAGTTAAATCTTTAACTAGATTTGAACGTGAAATGGTAATTAGTTTTACCGATAACACCGTGGTGTTAGATATGGAGTATTACCAGTTTTGCTCCATGGGATGAATAGGTTAGGATTGGGAAATAAAATAAATAATTACTTTGGTGTGGTTCGCTAATCCCGACTAGTTTGGAAAACCGTAATATGGTTTGAAATGATATCCAAAGGTAGATTAAAGAATAAATTTTAAACAATTTATCTTTGATAAAATTAATGGGAGCCTTTCCCCAAATGGTGTGAATATTTGAATAAAAGAATATTCTGAATTGGAATGAGGCGTATGTTGTGTTTATGTAACATTTGTTTATTATATACGCGGGTGGTTCGGAAGGGCTGGGTTTATACCCATTCTGAATAATCGATTCGACGATAAGTCGAAGATGAAGACGGTGGTTGAAGACCGGAGGTCTTCACATCGTTTGGATGATTACTGATGATCTTGATTGGGCTGTACACCCAAGAGGAGGGAATCAGTTGGTAATCGTCCAGACATACTTGGAGATCGATGGATATGCGAGGAACAAGGTTCCTCCGGTTTCGTTCAAACCCAGAACGAACTTGTAAATGGATTATGTGCCTGACATTGGATTTTATTCTGTGTGATTGATTTCTATTAAATATATATCTGTTTGGCGGCGGAGAATTTATTCTCTTGCTTAACTCCCTTCTCTGAGACGTACGAGCTTAGAGGTTATACATAGATGGATATCAGTCGCATGGCATGAATTGCCCGTGTGGTATGCTGAGTTGCATGGATCAAGGCTTATGTTGAAAAGAAAAGTCTTGTGGTTGATGATCAAAGCATAGCTTTAATATTGCGCCGCTTTGTGTATAGCGTTAATTTGCGAGCCTCATACCTCGGTATGAGTTAAAAATGGGATAAGGACCGTTGGGAGAACACGATGTTTCTTTCTAGCTATGGCAGTGTCAATAACTTACCAGCCCTGACATTTATATATTTTTCACATGAGTGGTTGTTGGAATGCGAGGCGCCTCGGATATAGGTCTGATAGGACCAGGAAACATGTGTTCAGGAATAACTAATCCTCAAACGTAAGAGAGGACCGACCCAACCGATTCCAAGGGATACCCAAAGTGTGTAGTCCTGAGACATTTGCTAGAGTGTCTCGAAGCGGAGAGGAGCTTGCCCCTTGCCTCGACTCATAACGGAAATCCAATTTCCAATACGTGATTTTGCTGTTTTAATTGTAGAACCTAGTATGGCGACATGATATATGGTATCCATGCCGTCTATGATTTATACATTATGATTGAAGTTGTTTTTAACACTATACCCTTATAGTAATAATAAAATATGAAATTTCACGTACCAAGCATTTTTGGTTGTTATAAGGTAAAACCCTATCCTCCGGATTGCATTGCATTGTGTGATGGGACCTGGGTCTTATAACAACTTCATTGTTCTTTATTTAGCATTGTGCTGTTTGTTTATGCACTAGTATTCTTGGGGTAAAATCCCGTTCCGTGTTATACGGCGTGGTCCCTTGATTCACTGAACTTTAAAAACCAAATTAATAACTATTTTAATTCTCACACCAGTCACATGACTGACCTGGAGTTTATTGTTTTAACCAAAACTCTGGGTTCCCTTATTTTCCGCATGGGCAGCTAGTAGTTTTGGTTTTGCAGATTTATATTCACAGGATCCCGGTTTACAGCTGGAACGATACTTGGAAAGCTCTGTATCCGTGTATTTCTTTCAGTTGTGCTTTGGAATCGTTGCTTATTACAACAATTCCATCAGATACAAGAATATACAGAGTCTGAATAAACAAAATACATTCGATAAATATCAGATATTATAATTAATCACATAGCAGCGGAAAAATAATACAAAACCCAACTGAAAGTAATACACGGATACAGAGCTTTCCGAGCATCATTCGAGCTGTAAATCAGGATCCAGTGAATAGAAATCTGCGAAACCAAAACTACTAGCTGCCCGTGTGGAAAATAGGGGCACCCAGAGTTAAGTTAAAACAATATACTCCAGGTCAGTCATGTGACTAGTGTGAGAACTAAAACAGCTATTAATCTTTATTTTTAAAGTTAGGTAAATCAAGGGACCACGCCGCATAACACGGAACGGGTTTCCTCCACATAATAGCAGTGCAGAAAACAAACCACGCAATGTTAAATAAAGAAAAATGAAGCTATTATAAGACCCAGGTCCCATCACACAATGCAACGCAAGCCGGAGGATAGGGCTTTACCTTATAATAGCCAAAGAATGCTTGATACGTTTAAAACACATTATTTGATACTATTATAAGTGTATAGTGTTAAAACAATTTCAATCATAAATATCAATCATAGATGGCATGGGTACCATATATCAGGTCGCCATACTAGGTTCTACAAATAAAACCGAATTATCACGTATTGGAAATTGGATTCCACCATGAGTCGAGGCAAGGGGCAAGCTCCTCTCCGATTCAAGACACTGTAGCAAATGCCTCAGGACCACACACAACGATCCTTGGATCTTCAGGGCCGGTCCTCTCTTACTTTTGAGGATTAGTTATTCCTGAACATACATTTCCCGGTCCTATAGGACCTATATAATGGTCTGTACATTGGCTCACATAGTGCCAGTTATCGACCATATATTTGAGGCGCCTCGCATTCCAACAACCACACAGGTGAAAAGTATATAAATGTCAGCCAGTTTAAGCGCTGACACCACCACTAGCTAGAAAGAAACGTCGTGCTCTCCCTGCAGTCACTATCCCGTTTTTGACTCATACCGAGGTGTGAGGCTCGCAAATTAACGCTATACACAAAGCTGTGCCACACAGGCCGTTCTTTGATCATCAACCACAAGACTTAGCTTTTCAATAGAAGCCTTGATCATCTTCCACTTAGGCATGCCACACAGGCGATTCACTCCATGCGACTGATGTCCATCGATATACAACCTCTGAGCTCGTATGTCTCAGAGAAGGTCGTTAAGCAAGAGAATAAATTCTCCATCACCAAACAGATGTATATTTAATAGAGATCAATCAACACAGAATAAAATCCAATGTCAGACACACAGTCCATTTACAAGTTCATTCTGGGTCTGAACGAAAGCGGAGGCACTTACCTCGCATATCCATCGATCTCCAAGTACATCTGGATGATCACCAACTGATTCCCTCCTCTTGCATGTACAACCCAATCAAGATCATCAATAATCATCCAAACGATGTGAAGACTTCCGGTCTTCAACCATCGTCTTCATCTTCGACTTATCGTCGAATCAGTTATTCAGAATGGGTATAAATCCGGCATTTCCGAATAACTCGCGTATATAATAAAAAAATGTTACACAAACCCAACATACGCCTCATTCCAATTCAGAATATTCTTTTATTCAAATTTTCACATTCTTAGGGAAAGGTTCCCATTAATTTTATCAAAGATAATTCTTCTAAATTTATTCTTTAATCTTCCTTTGGATATCTTTTCAAACCATGTTATGGTTTTCCACACTAGTCGGGATAAGCGAAGCACACCAAAGTAATTATTTATTTTATTTCTCAATCCCAACCTATTCATCCCATGGAGCAAAACTGGTAATACTCCATATCTAACACCACGGTGCTATCGGTAAAATTAATCACCATTTCACGTTCCATTCTAATTAATGATTTAACAATCGCTTTAGAGCAAAACTGGTCATACTCCATTCTCGATCATTTCAATCTAATTAAAGATTCATTAAAACTCCACTTAGTTTTAATCTTCTCAAAAATCAATATCCTGTCTTTAACTAGTGTGAAGACCCGCAACTTCCCCGTAAAGGAAAGCGTCGGATAGTTCGAGAACAAACCACAACAGAACACATACAGAAGAACGTTTCATTGTATATCACAACAATGCATCAGATTACAAGAATATACAGAGTATAAAGAATATTACACAGAAATATCAGAGATTTAAATTACATTTAAATACATAGCAGCGGAAAATAATACAATACACAACTAGAAGTAGATATACGGATACAAAGCTTTCCGGATATCGTTCCAGCTGTAAACCAGGATCCTGTGAATATAAATCTGCAAAACCGAAACTACTAGCTGCCCGCGTCAAAAATAGGGGCACCCAGAGTTTAGGTTAAAACAATAAACTCCAGGTCAGTCATGGGACTGGTGTGAGAACTAAAACAGTTAATCTTTATTTTAAAGTTAGGTAAATCAAGGGACCACGCCGTATAACACGGAACGGGTTTTCTCCCAAGAATACCAGTGCATAAAACAACAGCGCAATGCTAAATAAAGAAAAATGAAGCTGTTATAAGACCCAGGTCCCATCACACAATGCAACGCAGTCGAGGATAGGGTTTTCCCTTATAACAGCCAAAGAATGCTTGATACGTTTAAAACAAATCATTTGATACTATGGTAAGTGCATAGTGTATAAAACAACTTCAAATCATAAGTATCAATCATAGGCGGCATAAGCGCCCCATCCCACTATGTCGCCATATATAGGATTACAAATAAAACCGCAAAGTCACGTATTTGGAAATTGGATTTCCGTCTATGAACCGAGGCAAAAGATAGTCCTCAACCGTTTTCGTGACTGCCTAGCCCGAGCCACAGGGTCAGAGCGCATCGACCCTTGGATCGTCAGGGCCGGTCCACACGGAGTGGATTAAAATGCCTGAACATGCGTTTCCCCGCCCTATGGGGCGTAAACGAGCCAACTAAATGACTCCATCGGTTCGAGAACGACCGATCAATCCGAGGCGCCTCGCAACAGCAACAACCACATAAGTCAAACTCGTCAGGGCGTGTAAAACCACTGACGCCACTTCTAGCTAGGAAGAAACGCATGCCCTCCCTGACGTCCTCTCCCGTTTTTGGTTCATACCGGGTGTGAAACACGCGAGGTAAACGTTACACAAAGCTACGCCACAAAGGCCGTGCTTTGATCATCACCACAAGACTTTGCTTTTCAACAGAAGCCTTGATCATTTGCATCTTAGCATGCCACACAGGCAAACCATCCTATGCAACCGATATCAGTCACACAGAATGAAATCCGATGTCAGACACACAGTCCATTTACAAGTCCGTTCTGGGTCTGAACGAAACCGGAGGCACCTAGTACCCCGCATATCCATCGATCTCCAAGTACGTCTGGACGATCACTAACTGTTTCCATCTTCTTGGGTGTACAGCCCAATCAAGATCATCAGTTATCACCCAAACGACGTGAAGACATCCGGTCTTCGACCATCGTCTTCATCTTCGACTTATCGTCGTATCAGTTATTCAGAATGGGATAAACCCGGTCTTTCCGAATAACTCGCGTATATTTTATAAAAGTGTTACACAAACACAACATACGCCTCATTCCAATTCATTAGTCACTAACCGTAAATTAATCAAGAGAATAATTCCCCAAATATTAACCCCGAAGGCCGAAACCAACATCAGATCAATATCCAGAAAACCATTCTGCTTGGCTAACCGTCAGTTAGTTTCTAAATTTCACGTTCAAATCTAATTAAAGATTTAACTATCGCCTGGAGCAAAACTGGTGATACTCCATTCTCGATCTTTTCAATCTAATTAAAGATTCATTAAAACTCCACTTAGTTTTAATCATTATCTGGGTTAAAGAATCAGTGTCATTTAAAACACGATTCACGATAAACCCAAAATCTCATTCCATTAATTATCGGGTTAAAGAACAAGTGTTATTTAAAACACTGTTCACGATAAACCCAAAAATCAATACCAATTCAATTCCAATTAAATATCATTTAATTGGTACACTTCATTAAATCTAAATAAAAAGATTTAATCTTTTCTCAACTGGGTTCAAGAACAGTGTTAGTGAAGACACCATTCACGACAAACCCAAATCACATTCGATTAATTATCGGGTTAAAGAACAAGTGTTATTTAAAACACTGTTCACGATAAACCCAAAAATCAATACCAATTCAATTCCAATTAAATATCATTTAATTGGTACACTTCATTAAATCTAAATAAAAAGATTTAATCTTTTCTCAACTGGGTTCAAGAACAGTGTTAGTGAAGACACCATTCACGACAAACCCAAATCACATTCGATTAATTATCGGGTTAAAGAACAAGTGTTATTTAAAACACTGTTCACGATAAACCCAAAAATCAATACCAATTCAATTCCAATTAAATATCATTTAATTGGTACACTTCATTAAATCTAAATAAAAAGATTTAATCTTTTCTCAACTGGGTTCAAGAACAGTGTTAGTGAAGACACCATTCACGACAAACCCAAATCACATTCGATTAATTATCGGGTTAAAGAACAAGTGTTATTTAAAACACTGTTCACGATAAACCCAAAAATCAATACCAATTCAATTCCAATTAAATATCATTTAATTGGTACACTTCATTAAATCTAAATAAAAAGATTTAATCTTTTCTCAACTGGGTTCAAGAACAGTGTTAGTGAAGACACCATTCACGACAAACCCAAATCACATTCGATATTCAATACAAGGCTCTGAATAGAAAATATATCGGCTTATATTCAATATCGAATTCTACGACTAACAAATGTCGTATTGGAAATAACGATATAAATATATATCTTTCAAATTTCCATAACAACACCTGTATAATCACGAATTCCAACATCGAAATATTCCGAAGACAATTTCGATTCAAATCCACTCCAATGCAATCATTGGAAATTTTGGTTATTTTCAAAACCATTTCAAATTCAATTTATTTATTTAAAAATAAATAGAATTATAATTCTAGTTCAAAACTAGTTCATTTCGATAAAAATCTATTTTTATCTTTTCAAATAGGGAGTTTTTCATCCTAATTCTTTCTAAATCATTTCTTATGATTTTACACAAATTATTATTATTTTTAATAATTTTATCAAGGCCCGTACAGTCGATTTCCAACAATGGCCATCGAACTGCACTTACAGCGACCTTTTTCGAATTTGATTTGGACGTATCTCCAAATCCAACCGTTAGATTTCAAATTTCTAATATTCGTTAGAAAGCTCTTTTCGATACGAACCCAACGGTTCCGGTTTTAGGAGAATCCGACGGTCGGATCTCCCGTAATGTCCGTTTGAAATAAATGGTCGAAATTCGCGAACTGCCGCGGCGCGGCGCGTTCTATTCAGGCCATTATATTATATATATAATATATATAATATATATTTCGTCGATTTCTATTTAAAACGAATTATATAAATAGTTTTAAATTCATTTCAAAATCTATTTCAACTTCCATTTCAATTCAAAGCAAAATTGAATTCTTCTTTATAAATTCGTTTCAAAATTCATTTCTGTTCAATTCAAATTTCAATTCAATTTGAATTCATATTCAATTCAATTCATTTCGAAATCGTTTTCAATTCAATTCATTTCGAAATCGTTTTCAATTCAATTCATTTCGAATTCGTTTTCAATTCAATTCATTTCGAAATCGTTTTCTAAAATCGATATAAATATCGTTCACGTCAAAATGGCGTCAATCTAATCAACACGGCTTCATATATTCCTTTATTTTCAAATATTCTATTTCGAATATTTCTTTTTCAAATATTTCTTTTTCAAAACTGGAATGAGGCCCAATCAATTACCATATAAAATTAATTATATGGATTTTCATACAACACATGTATATAATAGCATTGAAAATAATCAACCATCAACCAAAGTGCACTACACTGTATAAGCATCAAGTATAGATATTCAACGCTTATAACAGCCTGTCAATCAATCGATCGACATGTTTAATCAATCAGGATGAGTGAACTTCAAATTTCATCCTAACACCCGTGTGGGGTTTCAAACAATCAAACACTGATTTTTTTTTTTTTTTTAGTTGTGCAGTTGGGCGATGTGTAAAATTTATCGTCCCAATCAATGTCATTCAAATAAGTGTACATAAACAAACCGTCTGGTTTGTAAATGAATATTTATTTTATTCACTTCACGTTAAAAATTATATTTTTAACGATAAAACATTTTATTTCAACCTATGAATTTCTATTCAATTCATTCTTTAAATAAAATGCTATTTTTATTTTTCTAACTTATTTTAGAAAATTTCGGCGGCATAACGGCACGATACTAGAAACGGGACAAGGCCTAGCCTTATCCCCGGTCTAGTGAAGGCCCACGCCATTCACTCATCAATCAAATCAATTCGTTATGCAAACCACAAAATTTGGAGTAAGAGTCTAACCTAGCCTTACTCCTTCGCCTTATAACGGCGCACGTCTAATCCTAACCAATTTATCGATTTGATTTTTCACACCACAAATCACATTCAAACCAATATCGCAATCAATCACCAAACAGTCAAACAAACAAGTCCATGGTCTGTGGACGATTGTGTCGGGTGCTACTAAGCACCGTCTGCATCCTAGTATATATATATAACTAGAAAAATAAATTGAAAGGTGAGAAATTCTCACATATAGCTATCCTAGCTCCACGGCTCTTCATTTGCAGAAGTCTTCGTCGTTTCGCCTTATTGTCACCTTCGTTGTCCGCTTTCACTACATATGTAAAAATCGAATTTTTACTTCGCTATTCCATATATAAAAATCGAATTTTTAGTTCGCTATTCAATATATAAAAATCGAATTTTTAGTTCGCTATTCAATATATAAAAATCGAATTTTTAGTTCGCTATTCAATATATAAAAATCGAATTTTTAGTTCGCTATTTAATATATAAAAATCGAATTTTTAGTTCAAAGTTCAATATATAAAAATCGAATTTTTAGTTCAAAGTTCAATATATAAAAATCGAATTTTTATTTCAAAGTTCAATATATAAAAATCGAATTTTTATTTCAAAAAGTTCAAATCCTTTCCTTTTTAAAATCTAAATCTTTCACTTTTAAAGTTTAAATCTTTTCACCTTTAAAGTTTAAAATAACTTTTTCAAATCAAAGTTTTTAAAATTCCTAAAATCAGTTTTATTCTTTTATTTTAAAATCAGTTTTAACCTTTTCATTTTCAGCTTTATACTTTATAAAAATTTCAGTTTTACTTTAAATAAAATTTCAGTTTTACTTTAAATAAAATTTCAGTTTTACTTTAAATAAAATTTCAGTTTTACTTTAAATAAAATTTCAGTTTTACTTCCTAAAAATTCAGTTTTTAAAATCAACAAAATTTTACAGTTTAAATGAAAATAAGTAAATAAAAAAAACCAAAACTTACAGGGGCTCGTCGAGTGGTCGGGGGGGCTTCATCGAGGCTTGCAGATCGGAGGGGGGGGCTCGACTTCATCGGCGGCGCTAGGGTTCGGGGGGGGCGCTCGCTGTCCTCGCGTGGAGGAGGGAGGAGGAAAGAGTCGCGAGGGGGAGGAGGCCGAAGAGGGGACAGGGGCTTCAACTGAGTGGCGGGCGATTGGAGGAGGAGGCCGACGCGGGGGTGGCGGCTCCGACGAGGGAAAGGGGCGATTTCGATTTCGTTTCCCCTTTTTTTTTTTCTTTTTTAGTTTTCTGTAAAAGGAAATCGGGGGGGGGGGCCTGGGTAGTAAAGGGGGAGATAATATTCTTTTTTTTTTTTTTTTTTTTTTTTTTATTTAATTAATAAATTTTATCCTAAAGAGTTGACTTTCACATTCGACCTCGAAACGAGGCCCACCGCCTGTCGTCCATAGCGTTTTACCCCCATTCCGAACACAATGGGATATATATCGCAAGCTGATTTGATTGTTACAATCAGTTTCCGTTAAATTTACATTTAAATCATTATATTGAATTTTAAACGTACATTTCAAATTACCGGGGTCACATACGAACTTTAAAAATTCCAGAAAAATATTTTCTAGCTTCGTATTGACGATACGGTCCTAACAAAACTAGTTTCGCCGAATTCTGAGACCGTTTGAAAAATGGCCAATTTCCAGTCGATTAAAATCTACTGAAACTGGTCAAACGCGTTTTCCTTTGCCCCGCTCACATATCGATTCGAAAAATTATGAAATTTGGAATCTAGCAATAACTTGACATCCCGGACCCAACCAAACTGGTTTCGTCGAAATCCGAGGTCGTTTGCAAAATGTCCATTTTTAAGGGCCTGAATTCCATAGCGACTATTCAGAATTTTCAACTGGACATATCTTTTGATTCCCGATATGAAATCTTGATTTTTCGCATTCGTTGGAAAGATATTATCAATTAGATTCCATTATTTTTGGTTTCACTAAAATCCGGATTGTTTTGCACCCGGTACATTCAATTGAAGTTTGAAATCGAATTATCGAACTACCGCGCCATTTTCAATTCTATTTATAATTATATATAAATATTTATATTCTAACGACGACGCGTATAAAATATACGTTTGATTTATATTCAGAATAAATTTATCGTCGATATTATTTAAAATAATTCATTTTAAATAATCAAAATTCGCTAAATTGGCCAAAATAAAAATTTTAAACTGGCCCAGATTTTCGGGTTGTTACAACTAGGTTAAAGAACCAATGTCATCTAAAACATGGCTCACGATAAACCCAAAATCACATTCTATTGTTAATCGGGTTAAAGAACAGGTGTTATTCAAAACACCGCTTACGATAAACCCAAAAACCAATTTAAATTCAATCCCTATTAAATACCAATTAATTGGATAATTCCACTAAATCTTAATTAAAAGATTTATTCTTTTCTAAACTGGGTTCAAGAACAGTGTTATTTAAGACACCATTCACGACGAACCCAAAATCCCATTTGATATTAAATACAAAGCTCTAAATAGAAAATATATCGGCTTATATTCAATATCAAATTATGAAACCAACAAATATCGTATTGGAAATAACGATATAAATATATCTTTCAAATTTCCACAACCATATCGGTATAATCACGAAATCCAACATCAAAATATTCCGAAGATAATTTCGATTCAAATTCATTCCAATTCACGTATGGAAAATTCTGATTATTTTCAAAACCATTTCAAATCTAGTTTAAAACTAGTTCATTTCGATGAAAATATATTTTTATCTTTTCAAATTCGGAATTTTTCATCCCAATTCTTCACAAATCATTTCTTATGATTTTACACAAATTATTGCTATTTTTAATAAATTTATCAAGGCCCGTACAGTCGATTTCCATCAACGGCCATCGAACTGCACTTACAGCGACCTTTTCCAAATTTGATTTGCATATAATTCCAAATCCATCCGTTAGATTTCAAATTTCTAATATCCATTGGAAATCTCTTTTTGATGCGAAGCCAATGGTTCCAGATTTAGGAGAATCCGACGGTCGGATCTCCCGTAATGTCCATTCGAAGTCAATGGTCGAAATTCACGAACTGCCGCAGCGCGGCGCGTTCTATTCAGGCCATTATATATATAATATATATTTCATCGATTTCCTTTTAAAACGTATTTTATAAATCATTTTAAATTCGTTTTCGAAACGATTTCAACTTCATATTCAATTTCGAATCAAAATTGAATATTCCACATCATCGGTATACAAATGATAATATTTTCAAAACGTTATATTTTGAAATCACTTCCTTTTCTATAATCATTATAAAAACGAATATAATCGATATAAATATCATTCGCGTCAAAATGGCGCAAATGTAATCAACACGGCTTTATACATTTCAATAACTTTGTTATTCTATTCAACACATGAATCTATATTTCTTTCAACCCATGAATAATCTCAACACATGAGTATCGCAACACATGACTATTTCTGTTATTTAATATATTTTATATATAATTATGATAAAGATGCAAAAAAATTTGTTTAAAATATTTTACTCAACACATGAATATAAATTTTATTCAACACATGAATATTCTTTATTCTATTCAACACATGAATATTCTTTATTTTATTCAACACATGAATATTCTTTATTCTATTCAACACATGAATATTCTTTATTTTATAATATTCTTTATTTTCCCAATTGGAATGAGGCCTAATCAATTACCATATAATGTTAATCATATGAATTCCATACAACACATGTATATAATAGCAATGATAAATAATCAACCATCATCCAAAGTGCACCACACAACTGCATAAGCACTAAATATAACTAATTAACGCTCATACAGTCTGTTAATCAAACGATTGACATACCACTAAACAATTGGGATTAGTGTACATCAAATACCATCCCAACACCCGTGTGGGGTTTCAATCCACAAACACTGAATATTATTTGTGCAGTTAGGCGATGTGTAAAATTTGTCGTCCCAATCAATATCCTTCAAATAGGTGTAAATAAACAAACCGTCTGGTTTGTAAATGAATATTTATTTATTCACATTCACGTTAAAAATTATATTTTTAATGATGAAATATTTTATTCTCAACACATGAATATTTATTTTCATTCATTCCACATTACAATCAATTTTCACCACACAACAAAATCAAACAAGTCGTCCATGGTCTGTGGACGACGGATGTCGGGTGCTGCTAAGCACCGTCTGCATCCTAGTATATATTTTTTTACTAGAAAACAAGATTTAAAGTGAGAAGTTCTCACCGACTAGCTAAACCAATACACCGCGACTCTTCATATGTAGGAATCTTCGTCGTGCTCGCCTTTTGTCAATTTCATTGTCCGTAGTCACTACATATATAAAATCACATTTTTATAATCACTCTATATGGATAAAAATCACATTTTTATACTGCTACTATATAGATAAAAATTCTATTTTTATACCACTACTATATAGATAAAAATTCTATTTTTATACCGCTACTATATGGATAAAAATTCTATTTTTATAACGGTGTTCATATAATAAAGATCATATTTTTACCATGCTAACTTCATAATAAAAATCATATTTTTATTTCTACTTCATATATATAAAAATCGAATTTTTATCTTCATGATATCCATATAAAGATCGCATCTTTATCATAATGAAATCATTATAAAAATCGTATTTTTATCTCACTACAAATATAATAATCATTTCCTTTTTATTCTATTACAAATCATTTCTTTTTGCTAATCAAAATCATTTCTTTTTGCAAATCAAAATCATTTCTAGCATACGAAAAAAAATTAAACCTTTTTCTTTATGAAAAGATTGTAAAAATCAAAACCTTTTATATATAAAAATATAATCTTTATATTTATAAAACCATGTTTATTTATAAAAACCATATCCTTATTATAAAAATCACCCCCTTATCCTATGCTAAAAGAAATAAACTGATTTAAAACAACATTTCTTTCTAAAACTAATTTCATTAAATAAAAAATAAATAAATAAATAAGTAAATACAAAGTTTGCCGGCGTCATTGGGTTGAGGGGGTGGCGGTGGAGGCGCTACAGCCTGTTGGTGCGGTGGTTGTCCACAGCGACGGCTTCAGGGGGTTCAGGGTTTGGGGCGCGAGGCTTTGCGGGACGGAGGAGTGGAGGCGTGACAGGAGGAGGAGGGGACTGGTCGGAGGGGGTCTGGAGGGGGAGGCGCGACCTGGATCGAGGGGGGCGGCGGCGGGTATCACGCTCAGCGCGATGATCCCCCTCTTTTTTTTCTCTGATTTCGAATGAAATGAAATGGGGGGGGGGGGCTTGAACGGTTAAGGAGAGAGGGTTTTTTTATTTAATTATTTAATTTCAAAAAGCAACTTTTTATTTCGACCTCCAAATCGAACTCACCGACTGTCGTCTATGGCTAATTACCCCCATTCCGAACACAATGGGATATGTATCGTAAGCTGATTCGATCGTTTCGATCAGTTTCCGTCAAAATCAAAAAATATATATATATATATATTGAATTTGAACGCGCATTTCAATTTATCGGGGCCACATACTGATTCTAAAAATCCCCGAAAAATATTTTCTAGCTTCGTATTGACGATACAGTCCTAACCAAACTAATTTCATCTAATTCTGAGACTGTTCGAAAAATGGCCATTTTCCAATCGATTAAAATCAACTAAAACTGGTCAAACGCGTTTTCCTTCACCACGCTCACATATTGATTCGAAAAATTACGAATTTTGAAATCTAGCAATAACTTGACATCACGGATCCAACAAAAGTGGTTTTGTCGAAAACCGAGGTCTTTTGCAAAAATTCCATTTTTAAGGGCCAGAATTCCATAGCGACTATTCTTGATTTTCAACTAGACATAACATTTTATTCCCGCAATGAAATTTAGATTTTTCGGATTTGTTGGAAAGATATTCTCAATTAGATTCAAATATTTTTGGTTTCGCTAAAATCTGGTTTCCTGTACACTCATTTGAAATTCGAAATCGAATTTTCAAACTACCGCGCCATTTTCAATTCCTTCTATAATTAAAATAAAATATTTATATTCTAACGACGATTCAAATAAATATATATGTTCTCTTCTATTTAAAATAAATTTCTCGTCGTTATTATTTAAATAATCCATTTTAAATATTCAAAATTCAACAAAATTGCCAAAATAAAAATTTTAAATTGGCTCAGAATTTCCGGGTTGTTATAATCTCCCCCACTTAAAATTTTTCGTCCCCGAAAAGGAACGAAGCTGAAAGTTGTTTAAATAATCAACTCAACTTACATTATTTTCATTACGGCTTAAGTTCTTCAACCTTTCAATTTCTAAGAACTTTTCAAGTTTTTCAAAAATTTGGCTAACACCCTAAATTTTCGAAAATTTTTGCCATAACCTCCCCTGCACCAGGGACTTCGGGATATATCAAATAGCCTCCCATGGCCCTCATCAATCCAAAAAGAAAAAGAAACGGTCAAGCGGCTCATAAAATCATCCATACCCGATAAATTTGTAAACATGTACCTATTTGTTGGGCAAACAATTTTATTCTTCTGCTCTAGCCTCCTTGCTATGACATGTTCAATGTAAGTACATGTATATGCATGCATTTTCAAACAATTTTCAATACAGTTCAATATTCGGTTCAATTTGGCCCAAATGGTTAAAAATATCAAACCAATAACCAAACAACACAACCATCAATCAATTAGTTGATTAGCTTTTCAAATTCATAATTTTGATACATATACAGAAAATAATGTTTTTGATGTCAAATCACAACAATAAACCTATCTAGCTTTGGTTCTCACACCAGTCTAACGGAAATATATAGATATCCCACCTTCGGCGCTCGAACATCAACTCTGATGACGATGCATCAATCATCAGAATCATCTCCAGGCGACTAGAGTGTGATTCTATATCTATCCAGTATGTTAAAACATCGAATATATGTTCTTGACGCGTATATGCAAAATCCTTATATACTCGATTGTCCAGATTCAATACGAATAAAATATTCACATACGTATAAACTAATTCAAATTTTCAAAACAATATTGTTTTCATTTGAAAAATATACTCTTCACACTCGTTCTAGGATACTACTGATCCCATCTCTAACGAGTAATTCTTATTGGATATTGCTAATCCAATCTCTGATGAATTTTTTGTATGGTTCTAATGTGTCTTGTTCTCGAGCTCTGTAAACCAAAACTCTGATACCACTTGTGGCGACCCGTAACTTCCCCGGTAAGGAAAGAACGAATTGCTTTGAGAACAACACACATCGGAACGCAAACAGAAGAACATTTCATTGCTTATTACAACAATTCCATCAGATAAAAAAATATACAGAGTATGAATAAACAAAATACATTCGATAAATATCAGAGATTACAATAAATCACATAGCAGCGGAAAAATAATACAAAACACAACTGAAAGTAATACACGGATACAGAGCTTTCCGAGCATCGTTCCAGCTGTAAATCAGGATCCTGTGAATATAAATCTGCAAAACCAAAACTACTAGCTGCCCGTGTGGAAAATAGGGGCACCCAGAGTTTATGTTAAAACAATAAACTCCAGGTCAGTCATGTGACTGGTGTGAGAACTAAAACAGCTATTAATCTTTATTTTTAAAGTTAGATAAATCAAGGGACCATGTTGTATAACACGGAACGAGTTTCCTCCCCAGAATACCAGTGCATAAAACAAACAGCGCAATGCTAAATAAAGAAAAATGAAGCTATTATAAGACTCAGGTCCCATCACACAATGCAACGCAAGCCGGAGGATAGGGTTTTACCTTATAATAGCCAAAGAATGCTTGATACGTTTAAAACACATTATTTGATACAATTATAAGTGTATAGTGTCAAAACAATTTCAATCATAAATATCAATCATAGACGGCATGGGTACCATATATCATGTCGCCATACTAGGTTCTACAAATAAAACCGAACTATCACGTATTGGAAATTGGATTCCATCATGAGTCGTGGCAAGGGGCAAGCTCCTCTCCGATACGAGACACTCTAGTAAATGCCTCAGGACCACACACAGCGATCTTTGGATCTTCAGGGCCGGTCCTCTCTTACTTTTGAGGATTAGTTATTCCTGAACACATGTTTCCCGGTCCTATAGGACCTATATAATGGTCTGTACATCGGCTCACATAGTGCCAGTTATCGACCATATATTTGAGGCGCCTCGCATTCCAACAACCACACAGGTGAAAAGTATATAAATGTCAGCCAGTTTAAGCACTGACACCACCACTAGCTAGAAAGAAACATCGTGCTCTCCCTGTAGTCACTATCCCGTTTTTGACTCATACCAAGGTGTGAGGCTTGCAAATTAACGCTATACACAAAGCTGCGCCACACAGGCCTTGCTTTGATCATCAACAACAAGACTTTGCTTTTCAACAGAAGCCTTGATCATCTGCCACTTAGGCATGCCACACAGGCAATTCACTCCATCCGACTGATGTCCATCGATATACAACCTCTGAGCTCGTACATCTCAGAGAAGGGCATTAAGAAAGAGAATAAATTCTCCATCGCGAAACAGATGTATATTTAATAGAGATCAATCAACACATAATAAAATCCAATGTCAGACACACAGTCCATTTACAAGTTCGTTCTGGGTCTGAACGAAACCGGAGGCACTTTCCTCGCATATCCATCGATCTCCAAGTACGTCTGGACGATCACCAATGGATTCCCTCCTCTTGGGTGTACAGCCCAATCAGGATCATCAATAATCATCCAAACGATGTGAAGACTTCCGGTCTTCAACCACCGTCTTCATCTTCGACTTATCGTCGAATCGGTTATTCAGAATGGGTATAAACCCGGCCTTTCCAAATAACTCGCGTATATAATAAACAAGTGTTACACAAACCCAACATACGCCTCATTCCAATTCAGAATATTCTTCTATTCAAATTTTCACATTCTTAGGGAAAGGTTCCCATTAATTTTATCAAAGATAAATTCTTCTAAGTTTATTCTTTAATCTTCCTTTGGATATCTTTTCAAACCAAGTTATGGTTTTCCACACTAGTCGGGATTAGCGAACCACACCAAAGTAATTATTTATTTTATTTCCCAATCCCGACCTATTCATCCCATGGAGCAAAACTGGTAATACTCCATATCTAACACCACGATGCTATCGGTAAAATTAATCACCATTTCACATTCAAATCTAATTAAAGATTTAACTATCGCTTTGGAGCAAAACTGGTGATACTCCATTCTCGATCATTTCAATCTAATTAAAGATTCATTAAAACTCCACTTAGTTTTAATCTTCCCAAAAATCAATATCCCGTCTTTAACTGGGTTAAAGAACCAATGTCATCTAAAACACGGCTCACGATAAACCCAAAATCAGATTCTATTGTTAATCGAGTTAAAGAACAGGTGTTATTCAAAACACCGCTCACGATAAACCCAAAAACCAATTTAAATTCAATCCCAATTAAATACCAATTAATTGGACAATTTCACTAAATCTTAATTAAAAGATTTATTCTTTTCTAAACTGGGTTCAAGAACAGTGTTATTTAAGACACCATTCACGACGAACCCAAAATCCCATTTGATATTAAATACAAGGCTCTGAATAGAAAATATATCGGCTTATATTCATTATCAAATTCTGAAACTAACAAATATTGTATTGAAAATAACGATATAAATATATCTTTCAAATTTCCATAACCATATCGGTATAATCACGAAATCCAACATCGAAATTTTCCGAAGATAATTTCGATTCAAATCCATTCCAATTCACGTATGGGAAATTCTGATTATTTTCAAAAGCATTTCAAATCTAGTTAAACATATATTTTTATCTTTTCAAATTCGGAATTTTTCATCCCAATTCTTCACAAATCATTTCTTACGATTTTACACAAATTATTGATATTTTTAATAATTTTATCAAGGCACATACAGTCGATTTCCATCCACGGCCATCGAACTGCACTTACAACGACCTTTTCCAAATTTGATTTGGACATAATTCCAAGTCTAACCATTAGATTTCAAATTTCTAATATCCATTCGAAATCTCTTTTCGATGCGAACCCAACGGTTCTGGTTTTAGGAGAATCCGACTGTTTGATCTCCCGTAATGTCCATTCGAAGTCAATGGTCGAAATTCACGAACTGCCGCAGCTCGGCGCGTTCTATTCAGGCCGTTATATATATATATATATATATTATATATATTTCGTCGATTTCCTTTTAAAACGTATTTTATAAATCGTTTTAAATTTGTTTTCGAAACAATTTCAACTTCATATTCAATTTCGAATCAAAATTGAATATTCCACATCATCGATATACAAATGATAATATTTTCAAAACGTTATATTTTGAAATCACTTCTTTTTCTATAATCGTTATAAAAATGAATATAATTGATATAAATATCGTTCGTGTCAAAATGGCACAAATCTAATCAACACGGCTTTATATATTTCAATAACTTTGTTATTCTATTCAACAAATGAATATTTATTCTATTCAACACATGAATCTATATTTCTTTCAACCCATGAATATTTTCAACACATGAGTATCTTCAACACATGACTATTTCTGTTATTTAATATATTTTATATATAATTATGATAAAGACGTAAAAAAATTTGTTTAAAATATTTTACTCAACACATGAATATATATTTTATTCAACACATGAATATTCTTTATTCTATTCAACACATGAATATTCTTTATTTTATTCAACATATGAATATTCCTTATTCTATTCAACACATGAATATTCTTTATTTTATAATATTCTTTATTTTCCCAATTGGAATGAGGCCTAATCAATTACCATATAATGTTAATCATATGGATTCCATAAAACACATGTATATAATAGCAACAATAAATAATCAACCATAATCCAAAGTGCACCACACAACTGCATAAGCATTAAATATAACTAATTAACGCTCATACAGTCTGTCAATCAAACGATCGACATACCACTAAACAATTGGGATTAGTGTACATCAAATATCATCCCAACACCCGTGTGGGGTTTCAATCCACAAACACTAAATATTATTTGTGCAGTTGGGCGATGTGTAAAATTTATCGTCCCAATCAATATCCTTCAAATAGGTTTACATAAAAAACCGTCCTGTTTGTAAATGAATATTTATTTATTCACATTCACGTTAAAAATTATATTTTTAATGACAAAATATTTTATTCTCAACACAAGAATATTTATTTTCATTCATTTCACATCACAATCAATTTTCACCACACAACAAAATCAAACAAGTCGTCCATGGTCTGTGGACGACAGGTGTCGGGTGCTGCTAAGCACCGTCTGCATCCTAGTATATATTTTTTTATTAGAAAAGAAGATTTAAAGTGAGAAGTTCTCACCGACTAGCTAAACCAATACACCGCGACTCTTCATATGTAGGAATCTTCGTCGTGCTCGCCTTTTGTCAATTTCATTGTCCGTAGCCACTACATATATAAAAATCACATTTTTATATTGTTGCTATGTATATAAAAATCACATTTTTATAATCACTCTAAATGGATAAAAATCACATTTTTATACTGCAACTATATAGATAAAAATTCTATTTTTATACCGCTACTATATAGATAAAAATTCTATTTTCATACCGCTACTATATAGATAAAAATTCTATTTTTATAACGTTGTTTATATAATAAAGATCATATTTTTACCATGCTAACTTCGTAATAAAAATCATATTTTTATTTCTACTTCATATATATATAAACCGAATTTTTATCTTCATGATATCCATATAAAGATCGCATCTTTATCATAATGAAATCATTATAAAAATCGTATTTTTATCTCACTTCAAATATAAAAATCATTTCCTTTTTATTCTATTAAAAATCATTTCTTTTTCCTAATCAAAATCATTTCTAGCATACGAAAAAAAATAAACCTTTTTCTTCATGAAAAGATTGTAAAAATCAAACCCTTTTATATATAAAAGTACAATCTTTATATTTATAAAACCATGTTTATTTATAAAAACCATATCCTTATCATAAAAATCACCCCTTTATCCTATGCTAAAAGAAATAAACTGATTTAAAACAACATTTCTTTCTAAAACTAATTTCATTAAATAAACAAAATTAAATAAGTAAATACAAAGTTTACCGGCGTCATTGGGTTGAGGGGGTGGCGGTGGAGGCGCTACATCCTGTGGGTGCGGTGGCTGTCCACAGCGACGGCTTCAGGAGGTTCAGGGTTTGGGGCGCGAGGCTTTGCGGGACGGAGGAGTGGAGGCGTGACGGGAGGAGGAGGGGACTGGTCGGAGGGAGTCTAGAGGGGGAGGCGCGGCCTGGATCGAGGGGGGCGACGGCGGGTATCACGCTCAACACGATGATACCCCTCTTTTTTTTCTTTTCTTTTTTTCTCTGATTTCGAATGAAATGAACGGGGAGGGGCTGAATGGTTAAGGAGGAGAAAAGTTTTTTATTTTTTATTTATTTAGTTATTTAATTTCAAAAAGCAACTTTTTATTTCGACCTCGAAGTCGAACCCACCGACTGTTGTCTATAGCTAATTACCCCCATTCCGAACACAATGGGATATGTTCATAAGCTAATTTGATCGTTTATATCAATTTTCATCAAAATCAAAATATAAATCTATATATTGAATTTGAACGCGCATTTCAATTTACCAGGGCCACATACTGACTCTAAAAATCCCCGAAAAATATTTTCTAGCTTCGTATTGACGATATGGTCCTAATAAAACTAATTTCATTGAATTCTGAGACCGTTTGAAAAATGGCCATTTTCTGGTCGATTAAAATCAACTGAAACTGGTCAAATGCGTCTTCCTTCGCCACACTCACATATTGATTCGAAAAATTACAAATTTTGAAACCTAGCAATAACTTGACATCACGGATCCAACAAAAGTGGTTTCGTCGAAAACCGAGGTCGTATGCAAAAATTCCATTTTTATCGGCCAGAATTCCGTAGCGACTATTCTGGATTTTCAACTGGACATAACTTTTTATTCCCGCTATGAAATTTCGATTTTTCGGATTCGTTGGAAAGATATTCTCAATTAGATTCAAACATTTTTTTTGTTTTGCTAAAATCCGGTTTATTTTGAATCCTGTACACTCATTTGAAATTCGAAATCGAATTTTCAAATTACCGCGCCATTTTCAATTCCTTTTATAATTAAATAAAATATTTATATTCTAACGACGATTCAAATAAATATATACATTCTATTCTATTCAAAATAAATTTCTCGTCGTTATTATTTAAAATAATCCATTTAAAATATTCAAAATTCATCAAAATTGCCAAAATAAAAATTTTAAATTGGCTCAGAATTTCTGGGTTGTTACATATTCTAACTCCTTAAATTTCCGGAAAAATTCGCCATAACCTCCTTTGTAATGGGAGCATCGGGAAAATCCCCAAACCGCCACACAGGCCTCTCTATTCAAAAAGAAAAATCAAAAGCCAAGCGGCTTGCCGATACGGCGCATAAAATCTCATATTCAATTTAAATACATACCTTTTTGTCGGGCATTCTATTTATTACTCTTCATATACTTCATATCAAACCTGCTTAACACATCTCCAAATATTTCCATTTTGTTTCAACTTGATCCAATCGTCTTAACTCAAATTTGCTAATTTATTCGCTAGTTAGCTCCTTTGCTTATTTTGCTTTTTATTTGAGCATAACATGTTAAAATAAAATTTCAAATTGGTTATAACTAATTGAAATTCCATTTTTCAATTCAAGTTTCCTTTTCGATTTCGAATATAAATTTCCAAATCGAATTCACTTACTCAAAGCCCAATTTCAATCCAAAATCTCATTAACTAATTATTATTCAAACTAGTTAATTCTATTCAATAATTAACAACATCTGATTTTTTTTGTTTTCAAAAATCCTTTCATTTCTCCAGTTGGGTCCAGATATATTTTATAACTCAAGTCTGAATTTTTCTAATGAAGAATCGGATTTTATTTGCTCAAAATCCTTATATAAATTTTAAATAAACCATTATGGTTTTATAATGGTTCTGGCGCTGTTTTTCTGAAAATTTGATTTTGACATAACTCAAAATCTATACGACGAAATCCAGATTTTTCTCTTCTATTAAAAAACTATTATTCAACTGGTCCTGACAATTCTTGTTTCAAAGAATTTCGACTTAAATTGAGTTCTGTATACTCAATTGAAGTTCAAAACACCAATTTACGAACTGCCGCGCCGCGGCGAGTTTGTTTTAATTATATTTAATATATAAACATTCTAAACTTCGTTTATATATAAATTCCAACTCCATTCTAATATATATATATATATATATTTCAAACCAATTTTCCATATTCAACTCAATGATTCTGATTATTTATAATCGCTGATTTTTCCTTACTCAGTTATACCTTTATTTATGCTCGATTTGTTTATTTCAAATCCCAATTTCTTTTATAAATAAATTATAAAATTCGATATAATCGAATTCCAATTATAACTCCTTTGGATTTTCTCAATTCAGTTTATATTTTGAATTCCGAAATAAAATCAATCGTCTCATTTCAAAACATTTTCCAATTCATTTTTAAATTCGTTTTTGAATTTAAACTGCTACATTTTCTCATGATAATTTATTTTCACCAGATTTATAAACATCATTTATAATTTCAACTTCCTTGTTTTATATATTTAAACAAGTTCCCTTTTCAAATTTCTATTTGAAATTCCATCCTTTTGATATTCCGAATTGCGGAATAAAACCTTTGTTCCTTTCGAATGATTTCAAATTCTATTTTTAAATTCATATTTGAATTTTCTATATTCAAATTCCATTCAAATTTCTATATTCAAATTCCATTTCAATTCTCTTTGAATTTTCTACATTCAAATTCCATTTGAATTTTCTTTATTTGAATTCAAATATTCAAATTATCTCTTGATAATATATTCATTTTATTTATAAACACCATTATTAGACAAGTCTCGCTTTCAATTAAAAATATTTCTTCTTTGGAAAAATATATTCCCCTTCCCAAAGTCACACTTGTATTTCTATTTTCTAAATTATCCAATGATAATTCATTTCACTTTATTTTAAACTTCATTTATAAACGAACTGTTGATAAACTTCGTTTATAAAGGAACTACTTGTTTTATTTTTCAAAACAAGTTTATATTTCAAATCTATTTAAAAATTCGAATTCTATTTTAGAAAAATAGAATTTCCCTTTTAAATCTCAAATATCCCTTTCAGAATATTTTTTATAAATTAACACTTAGGCCCAGTGAGATTTAAACACCAAACAACCAATTATTTATTTCAGGTTTTCTAACACATCATGTATGACAATATATATGCAAACAAATAAACAAACAGATAATATATTTTTGAGGAATTCGGTCGGATTCCTCCAACCCGTTTTCCTGCATCCATTGACGTTAGTCAACATAGTAATACCCATCCTGCTTCGAGGCAGGATATCGCGGTATGAAGGTCATCCACTAATATATATTTGTGGGGTGTATAGGGAAATCATCCGCTAATGGTACCGCGGGCATCCGCTAATGAGACTGCGAGAACAATCCAATCATCAACCCAATATATATAATAGTCAACCCTAAATAACTAATATATTTAAAGCAACCAGAAAAATCCAAACAAGCAACAACAATTATTTTTAATGACATAAAAATAATTCTACTTAAGGTGAGTGAGATTTACTCACCGAAATTCTTAATTGTCGAATACCCAATAAATCCTGTATCGCCGCCGCTACGAAGTTACTCGAGTGAAATATATTTTGTACCTAAGATTATTTGATTAATTTAATCGATTAAAAGATTATTTATTTAAATAAATCACTAACATAAATAAATTACACTATGTATTTAAATTTCATATAAATATATATACCTTGATGTTTCGACTAACGATGAAGCAAACTTCACGATTATCGACTACAATTAGCCCCAAAACAACACCATCCTACTTCGGCATTTTATCAACATCTTACCCACAACCCCACCCTCCCATTTAACTCCAACCACCACTGGCCTGTCGCTGCTACTCCATTTCCAAAATCGACACCATCATCTTCTCACTGACCCGATAAACCCCCCTCAAAATTTTCATCAATACTGCCACACTTTGCTTCCAACTTTCAAAAGAAAATAGAGATCAACTTCCACAATACATAGACTGAAGCTCACCAAATCCTTCCTGATATTGTCATAGTCACGCCTTCCTCTTCCCAGATCGACAACCTTCAACTTGAGCTCGACAATAGCCTTCTCCCAGAACAGTTTCACACCACTCAGTCTCCTTTGAGCATGCCCCCAAAATCGAAGTCAACCCCTCCTGTTGAACGCGGCTTCACCCCCCCCCCAACAATTGACCATTGAACTCCCCAACATCCAACAGCTCGTCGACCTCGTACCCCAGAATCATCGTGAACCCCATTGTTGACTCCCAAGTTCGAAATCGAACTACCCAGTAACTGAATCGTGCTATACCACTCAACTGCGACTGCAAAGCACAGAACATCGACCCCCACACAAAAGCTTCTACGTTGAGCTGCTCCTCGTGATTTCCAATTTCGATTGTATTTCAATTTACTGAAGTGAAATGAAAAAGGGGATTCATTTTTTTGTTCTGAGGAAATGAACGAAGAGGATATAAATAGGAAAGGGGGAGAGGGCATTGGTTGTTTCGATTTGTCGTAGAAAGGAGGGCACCGTTGTTTTGTTTTGGTCCACCAACAAAAAGATTTTTAATTTAAATTTGTTTTTTTTTTGTTAAAAATCGGTATCCTACTTTTTGAATTTCTTCGTGATACCTAACTCCTTTCTGAACCCAACAACTGACATTCTTAGGGTAATACCAGCATTTTGAACCCACTGGGATAAGTATCGAAGTCCCGTTCGATCATCCGGAACAGATATCAATTTAAACTGATATAAATTAAATTTCAAACCATTTAAATTCTTCGATAATAATTTAATATTATTACTCTAATTCAAACAAAAGTTTGTATTGATTATCTAAATTGTTTTCAAATCAGTTTTAACTTCGAATTCTGTTATTCGCTGCTTCCTTATTTGATAATTTAGTATATACGATATTAAATCAAAATCGATATCATAAATATAAAAATTTCATTTATATTATTAACTAGATATTTACATCCATTTTTAAATATTTAAAATTAACTGAGAAATATCCGGGTCATTACAACCATGGTGTTAGATATGGAGTATTACCAGTTTTGCTCCATGGGATGAATAGGTTGGAATTGGGAAATTAAATAAATGATTACTTCGGTGTGGTTCGCTAATCCCGACTAGTTTGGACAACCTTAATATGGTTTGATATCCAAAGGAAGATTAAATGCAAAAGAATTTATCTTTGATAAAATTAATGGGAACCTATTCCCTAATGATGTGAATATTTGAATAAAAGAATATTCCGAATTGGAATGAGACGTATGTTGTGTTTGTGTAACATTTGTTTATTAAATACGCGGGTTATTCGGAAAGGCCGGGTTTATACCCATTCTGGATAACCGACTCAAAGATAAGTCGAAGATGAAGACGGTGGTTGAAGACAGGAGGTCTTCACATCGTTTGGATGATTATTGATGATCTTGATTGGGCTGTACACCCAAGAGGAGGGAATCAGTTGGCGATCGTCCAGACGTACTTGGAGATCGATGGTTATGCGAGGAATAAGGTTCCTCCGGTTTCGTTCAGACCCAGAACGAACTTGTAAATGGATTGTGTGTCTGACACTAGATTTTATTCTGTGTTGATTGATCTTTATCTAATATACATCTGTCCGATGGCGGAGAATTTATTCTCTTCCTTCACACCCTTCTCTGAGACGTACGAGCTCAGAGGTTGTTTATCGATAGAAATCAGTCGCATGGAGTGAATTGCCTGTGTGGCAAATGATCAATGCTTCTGTTGAAAAGCAAAGTCTTGTGGTTGATGATCAAAGTACGGCCTACGTGGCATAGCTTTGTGTATAGCGTTAATTCGCGAGCCTCACACCCCGGTATGAGTTAAAAACGGGAGCACGACCGTAGGGAGAACACGACGTTTCTTTCTAGCTATGGGTGGTGTCAATGACCTACCAACCCTGACATTTATATTATTTTTCATCTGTGTGGTTGTTGGAATGCAAGGCGCCTCTGATATATCGGTCTCTAAGTGAGCCGATGGATAGGTCCGATAGGACCGGGAAACGTGTGTTTAAGTATAACCAATCCGCTATGTGTGGACCGGCCCTACCGATTCCAAGGGATCTATGTGACCCTGAGGCATTTGCTAGAGTGTCTCGAAGCCGGTGAGGACTATCTTTTGCCTCGACTCATGACGGAAATCCAATTTCCAATATGTGACATTTCAGTTTTGATTGTCGAGCCTAGTGTTGGCGACATAGTAGCATGGGATATTATGCTGTCTATGATTGATACATTTATATTTTAAGTTGTTTTCTTCACTTATAGTAATAATAAAAGATTAAGTTTCACGTATCAAGCATAATTTGGCTGTTATAAGGTAAAACCCTATCCTCCGGCTTGCGTTGCATTGTGTGATGGGACCTGGGTCTTATAACAGCTTCACTGTTCTTTATTTAGCATTGCGCTGTTTGTCTATGCACTAGTATTCTTGGGGTAAAAACCCGTTTCGTGTTATACGGTGTGGTCCCTTGGTTTACCTAACTTTAAAACCAAATTAATAACTGTTTAGTTCTCACACCAGTCACATGACTGGCCTGGAGTTTATTGTTTTAACCTAAACTCTGGGTGCCCCTATTTTCTGCATGGGCAGCTAGTAGTTGGGTTGTGCAGATTTGTATTCACAGGATCCTGGTTTATAGCTGAAGTGATGTTCAGAAAGCTCTGTATCCGTGTATTCCTTTCAGTTATGTTATGTATTATTTTTTCGCTGCAATAATGTATTTAAACCTCTGATATTTATCAAATGTATATTATTTATTCATACTTTGTAATATTCTTGTATTCTGATGGAATTGTTGTAATAAGCAATGAAATGTTCTTCTGTTTGTGTTCTGATTCGTCTTGTCCTCAAAGCAATCCGTGCTTTCCTTCACGGGGAAGTTACGGGTTGTTATATTTGGTATCAGAGCTTTGGTTTACAGAGCTCGAGAACAAGACACGTTAGAACCAAACGAAAGAATTCATCAGAGATTGGATTAGTAATATCCAATGAGAATAACTCGTTAGAGATAGGATCAGTAGTATCTTAGAACGAGTGTGAGGAGTTAAAATTTTAAGATCAAATTTAGTTTTAAAATTTTAAACCATTTTATGCGTATTTAAATATTTATTTTAAATTGAATTGGACAATCCAGTATATAAAGATTTTGCATATACGCCTTGCTAACGTGTATGCAAAGCCTTGAATATACTGGATAGATATAGAATCATACTATAGTCGCCCTTAGATGATCCTTATGATCGCTATAGCATCATCAGTGCTTGTGTTCGAGTTTCGAAAGTGGGATGTCTATATATTTCCTTTAGACTGGCGTGAGAACCAAAACTAGATAGGTTTATTGTTGTGATTTGGCATCAAAAAGATGATTTTTGACAATGTATAAAAATTATGAATTTGAAAAGATAATCAACTAATTGATTGCTGATTGTGTTGTTTGATTTTTGGTTGATTAATTTAAATTTTGAACCATTAAGCCCAATTGAATCAAATGTTGAACTGACTTGAAAATTGATTGCAATTGTATGCCTATACATGTATATACATTGAACAGGTCATAGCAAGGAGGCTAAAGAAGAGGAATAAAATTGTATGCCCGACAAATGGTACATATTTACTGTTTGTTTGGGTTTGGATGATTTTATGAGCCGATTGGCTAGCCGCTTGGCTTTTTCTTTTTCTTTTTGAGATAAGAGGGCCTATGTGGTGGTTTGGGGATTTTCCCGATGCTCCCGGTACAAAGGAGGTTATGGCGAAATTTTTCGAAAATTTAGGGTGTTAGCCAAATTTTTGAAGAATTTGAAAATTCTTAGAAACTGAAAAGTTGAAGAACTTAAGCCAAAAAGAAAATAATGAAAGTTGATTTGGTTAGTTAAACTACTTTCAGCTCCGTTCCTTTTCGAGGACGAAAAGATTTTAAGTTGGGGAGATTTTAACAACCCGGAAAATCTGAACCAATTTAAAAATTTTATTTTGGTTATTTTAATGAATTTTGAATATTTAAAATGAATTATTTTAAATAATAACGACGGAAAATTTATTTTCAACGAAGTTAAAATGAATAATTTTATTTTAATTATATAACGAGCCTGAAATGGCGCGGCAGTTCAAAAATTCGATTTCAAATGAATATACATAATTCATTATAAGTCAGAATTGGAAGAAACAAGAAATATCTGAATCTGTTTTACGATATCTTTCTAACGGATGTAAGAAACTGAGATTTCACTTTAGAAATGAGAAGTTACAACCAGTTTAAAATTCAGAAAAGTCGTTGTGGAATTTGTATATATTTTAATATATATATAAATAGCCCTTAAAATTAGCTATTTTGCAAACGACCTCTGTTTTCGATGAAACCTCTTTTGTTGGATCCGGGATGTCAAATTATTGCTAGGTTTCAAAATTCATAATTTTTGAAATCAATATGTGAGCGTGGCAAAGGAAAACGTGTTTTAACAGTTTCAATCAATTTTAATCGACCAGAAAATGACCATTTTTCAAACAGTCTCAGAATTTGACGAAATTAGTTTTGTTAGGACCGTATCGTCAATACGAAGCTAGAAATAATTTTTCGTGAATTTTTAGAGTTAGTATGTGGCACCGAAAAATTGAAATGTATGTTCAAATTCAATATACATTAATTTATATTTTAATTTGAATGCAAACAAATCAAAATAGTCGAATCAGCTTACGATACATACCCCATTGTGTTCGAAATGGGGGTAATTAGCTAGGGGCGACAGTCTTTGGGTCTTGTTTGGTGTTCAAATAGAAAGTCAACCTTTTGAAATAAAAATAGAATAAAATAATTATATATATATATTACCCTCACCCCTCTTCTCTCACTTCCTCAGATCTAAATCAAAATTAAATATATATGTAACGTCCCGGATTTTTCGTCGATTTATAACGAACATTTAAATTTGTTTTAAATACCGAATTATAAATGCAAATGAATTTTATATATTTGATATGAATGGTAACAAGTGAATTCAGAGTTAAAACTGAATTGAAACAATTCAGTTAACTAATATAAAATTCTGTATTGAATTAGAACGGTAATAATAATTTATTTTCGATAAATTGGATTGTTTGAAATCGATTATATGTTGAATCTAATTTAGTTTAAATCGTTAATTCAAATTGTTATCTTTTTCACAATTTAATTTAATTTCAGAACTCATTCCGTTGAATTTAGAATGGTGAATAACATTAGCAACGTTACTCGTTACGATTTAATAGTGGTTCGAGATTTGAATTTAAGGGACCGTGAAATATTTTATTATTTAATTAAACAAAATCAAATCAAAGGAATTAATTCAGCCGACCTACTTCTTTTATATCGTCACCCTAAACTAAATTTCGCAGACCTAAACATTTCTCAAGCACAATATTCTGTTCTCTAGCTTCTTAACAAAGGCAGACAGGATTTAATGGCTTTAAGTACTGGATGTTCCTTCTCGCGCCTATAAAACAAGGTTAAGGCTTCGCTATTCTTTCATTCTGAATCCCATCTTCATTCTTACTTTCGTTCCTTTTCCCCAATTCAAAGTTGAAAACAAATCAATCCACCGAAATAAAAAAAAAATCAAATCAAACTCGCTACTTGAATCGCGAGTCCGGAGCTCGAATCAAAGCTGAATGCGGTTGCAATTCGATGGAGTATCGGAGGGGTGAAATCGATTCTGGAAGAGGAAGGTTCGAACTCGAACCAGTCGAGTGGGATTTCGAAGGCGCATCGTGGATTTGGGATTAGCATAGTTATCCGCACCAAACATCAAGGTTTGGTGGAGTTCGACGATGTGAAGTGTTGTTGTCTTCTTCAAGGTTCCAGGTCAAAGTCGAGTTTCGTGAAGAGAGACAGACTGTTGTCCTTTGGTGAGGAGTTATGGCGGTGGGTTCGCAAGTGTAAGAGGGGAGTACGGCTGTTCTTGGTGGCGACGTGGGTGAACTGGAGGTCGACGCTGACCTTGGGAGGTGCGGTGGTGTGATCAAAGAGGCTGACTGATATGGTTGGTTTAAAGCAGAATTAGAAAAAGGTAATTTAATTTTTATTTCGATAGATTTAATAATAAATGTCATATTAAAATATATATAATTTATTTATTCATTAAGTAGTTAATTTATTGAAATAATGAAGTCAAACAAAAACTGAAATTTGAACTCTAAATTCATTTAGTAAGTTTTTTAAAGTAGTAAAAGGGTTAGAATTTAATTAGTGTAATGGTTAGAATTTTATTAGTATATCGGCTAGAATTGAATTAGTCTATCTTTAGTAGAAAACCTCGTTAAGGAGATTCAGTAGCTAATTTATAAAATTCAGGATTTCCTTAGGCAAGGACAAATCAAATAAAATCACTTGTATGGAGTTCAAAGACTCGGAAATCAATGAACAAAGATTGAAACTGGTGCAAGTGCAAATTTTAAAACCGAGGTGAGTAAATCTCACTCATCTTTTATTTATAATTATTTTTACTTCGTAAAAATAATTGTTGTTGCTTGTTTGGATTTTTCTGCTTGTTTTATATATATTAGTTATTTAGGCTATTATATATATATTGGGTTGATTGATTGGATTCCCGCAGTCTCATTAGCGGATGCCCGCAGTTTCATAGCGGATGATTACCCTATACGCCCCACGCTATGATTAGTGGATGACCTTCTATACCACGATATTCTGCCACGAAGCAGAATGGGTATTATTTATGTACTAACATCTGTGGATGCAGGTAAACAGGTTGGAGGAATCCAACTGGATTCCTCAAAAATATATTATCTGTTTGTTTGTCGGTTTCATATATATTCTCATATATGATGTGTTAAAAATCCCGTGATTGATAACTGATTGTTTTGGGGTGTTTAAATATCACTGGGGCTCGAATATTGATTTATAAAAATATCGGAAAAGGATAATAGATATTTGAAAATGGAATTCTATTTTTATAAATAGAATTTGAATTTTTAATGAAGTATAGAAAATATTAACTGTTTTAAATATATAAAACAAGTGAATTTATAAACTTGGTTTATAAATTAAAATACGGGGTTTGAATTGGATTTATAAACTTTAGTTATAAGTTTAAAAAAAAATGTGAAAAATTTAAGGGAAGTTATAAACGTTGTTTATAAATTAAATAGTACAAATAGAATTTGAATATGAGAAATTAGAATGAAATTTGAAAATTTGAATTCAAAGGAAATCAAATAAAGAAAATTCCAATAGAGACTTTGATGTAAAATTTGAATAAAGAAATTCAAATAGAGATTTGAATATAGAATTTCAAAATAGAATTTGAAATAAACTTTGAAAATAGGATTTCAAAGTAAAATAGAAAATCCAAATGGTTTTGAAATGGAATTTGATTTCAAGAGAATTCAAATGGATTTGAGTGAAGAAATTCAAATGGGATTTAAAATAATGGGTTTAAATAAAGAGGATTCAAATATAAGAATTTAAATAGAATTTGAATGGAGTTTAAATATAAGAATTTAAATAAAACTCAAATGGAGTTTAAATATAGGATTCAAATAGAATCCAAAAAGAATTTGAATAAGAGGAATTCAAAGAAAATTAAAAGGTGGTATTTGAAATTCAAATAGTATTAGAATGGAGTTTTGGATATTTGAATTTAAAATAGAAATTCAGAATGGAGTTTGATTATTTAAATTCAAGTATGAATTTCAAATATAACAATTCAAAAGGGAGTGGATTATAGAAATTAATCTGGTATTTGAATTCAAGGAGATTAAAATGTGGTATTTGAAATCAAGGAAAAGAAAATATGGTATGTGAATTCAAGAAAATGAGTTTGAATATTAGAATTCAAATGGTGTTAAAAATGAGTTTGAATATTAGAATTCAAATGGGGTTGGAAATGAATTTGAATATTTGAATTCAAATGGAAATGGAAAATGAAATTTGAATATAAGAGATTCAAATTGAATTCAAATAGGATTTGATCTATGGGATTTGAATATGAAATTCAAATGGGTTTTAAACTATGGAATTTTGAATATAGAATTTAAAAAGGAGTTTGAATATTTGAATTTCAATAGAATTCAAATATAGAAATGGGAATATAGAAGTTCAAATGGAATTTAAATATAGAGTTTGAATAAGAGAATTCAAATGAATTCAAGTATTGAATTTGAATATGGAATTGAAATAGAAATTCAAGTATTTAATTTGAATATCAAATAGAAAAGGAATTGGGATTTGAAATATGGAATTCAAAAGTGAGATTGGAATTTGAATCAAGAAATTCAAATAGAGTTAAAATGGAGTTGAATTCATTTTTAAAAAGTTTAAAGGTTTATATATATAAATATAATTAAAACGAACTCGCCGCAGCGCTGCAGTTCGTAAAATAGCGATTCGAACTTCAATCGAGTATACAGGACTCAATTGGAGTCGGATCTCTTTGAAACAAGAAACGTCAGGACCGATTTGATAATAGTTTTCTAATGAAAGAGGAAAATATGAATTTCGTCGTATAGATTTTGAGTTATGTCAAAATCAAATTTTCAGAAAAACAGCGCCAGAACTATTTAAAAACCATAACGGTTTATTTCATTTTATAAAAGGATTTTAAGCGAATAAAATCCGAATTTCTATTTAGAAAATTTCAGATTTGAGTTATAAAATATATGTGAACTCAGGTGGAGTAATGAATTGATTTTTGAAACAGAAATCAGATTTTTGATTATTGAATAGAATTAACTAATTCGAATAGTAATTAGTAAATGAGATGTTGAATTGATATTGGGCCTTAAATAAGTGAATTCGATTTGAAAATTTATATTCGAAATAGAAAAGAGAACTAGAATCGAAATTGAAATTCAATTTGGTTATGAACGAGTTAAATATTTTGTTTGAACATGTTATGTTCAACAAAGGAGTAAAATAGGCAAAATGGCCGATTTAAAGAATAAATGGGCGAAACTGAATTCAAACGATTAGATAGTGTTGAATTGAATTGAAAACAGGTGAATATGTGTTAAGAAGGTTTGGGATGAAGTATATGAAGTTTATAAATACAGTGCTCGACAAAAAGGTACATGTTTAAATTCATCTATGAGATTTTATGCGCCGTATCGGCTAGCCGTTTGGCTTTTTCTTTTTCTTTTTGAAATAAGAAGGACCGGGAAAGCTATTTGAAATTTCCCGATGCTCCCGATACAGGGGAGGTTATGGCGAAATTTTCCGGAAATTTAAGGAGTTAGAATATTTTTAAAGATATTTTGTTAGTTAGAAATCATTGTATCGACGTACAGAATTCGATAGGTAAGTGAATATAAAAATCGAATATTGTAAACAAAAAGGGAAATCTATAAATTTGAAATAGAAAGCGAACCATATACATGTATTAAAAATGAACAATTGGATTGTATAGTGTGTTTATTCGAGGTAAGTGGTTTTGCCGTTTTGAAGTTGAGGATGTTTTCAGTTAAGGTCTGAGAGGTAATTTTACCCCAACTTGATTGATTTCATTTTAATGGATAAATAACAAGATCCAGTCTCGAAGAGAAGTGTTTGAAAAGAGTTAGTTGAATAAAATATTTTGGGTTGTTGTAACAATGTTTTACACAACATTCGTTTTAAACCCAAGTGATGGAATTTTGGAAATATAACAAGTAAATATTTCCTGAGTATAATTAAAATAGTCGGGATAGAGATAAGTGATTGGAATTGTTCCCAATTGCAAATAGAGATATTTTCTAATATATAGAGAATAAAAGAAGTTGATATTCGGAAATGTTTTTCCAAATAGTGTAAAGGGCCAATATGGTTATTGAAAATATTTGGGTAACAAATATTGATAAGGAAATGGAGAAGAGATTTAATTAATGAAATATTAATTAAAGAGCCCAGTGATTTGTTTGATATGTTGGATGAACACTTGTTTTTATTCGATAGTTAAATCACAGACTATCGAAGTTTTTGACCATCGTTGTCAATATGGAGAGACCGGTTGGATTATTATCCGAAGAACCACTCCGTATCGGCATAAGCGTTGCGAACCAAGTATGCTGAATATTTTGAAGACGGAGTAAAGTGCAAGGGCTTTTCTATTTATAGAAATTGTGCCTTCGGTTTCGTTCAATCCCAGAACGAACGTAAATGGACGAATGTCTGACAGAGTATTTCCAATGATCAAATGGGTTGGTCTGTATGAATATATATGGTTGCAACGGATTTATCCCTTAGCATAATATCCAGAATATTCGTGCAAACTCAACTAGTGATTAACGGATCTGACAATGTGGCATTCAAAGTGATTGTGCTATCAATGAATGGTAAGTATTCGTAGCCTCAGGCCTCAACAACCGGGAAAGGGCAAAAATCGGGCAGGCAGCATGGCTATGTGGGTCGCACCCATTAGGATGTATAATCACCTATCTAGAGGTTCATTTAATTTCTTATTCTATTCGATGTTGTCCCAGTCGGGAGGCGGTTGCTGATCCCAACCGTTGGTGATATACATTCGATACACTCAAGCGAAATGAGTGGTCGGTCATGTGTGGGCCGGGTTACAAGATGTTCTTGTTGAACCCAGTGTATTCCTCTCTAGAGATACACAGTCGGAAGGTGGTTCCATACCTTGTCATGTTGGAAACCCAATCTCCAATAAGCGCCATGCGGTTTTTGATTTTATACTATGTATGTGGAGCGTGAGATGCAAGCGTTCGGCTATTTGGTTATTTACTTGATGTAGACATTATCATAATATCACTAGATTTTCGTATCAAAGTGTTTTGGGTTATAGTAAGGTAAAAACCGTCCATGTTTATGTGTGGGCTGGTCTTACTATTACCTTTTCTTTTGAAAGGATTTTTAAAGTTAAACAAGTGGTTGGAGTTTACTCACACCAGTCCCATGACTGACCCAGAGTTTATTTTGTTTTGTTTTCCCTAAACTCTTGGGTGCCCAAATTTGTACGGGCAGTCAAGTAGTCGGGATTTCACAGATTTATTTGAAGGAGCTGGAAGCAGGAGGCTTCACCGGTTAGCTATAGGCTATCATATATTCCGCTGTGGACCTTGTTTGTATCTGGAAACAGGTGTTTATAACTGTTCCTGAAATGACTGTTGTGCTCTGATGATGGTATGTATATAAAGTTACTGATTTGAATTTCAAGAGATATATTATGAAATATATTTTATTCGTTCCGCTGTGAGTTGTGATCTTCGTTTTTCTGCTATTCTAATATTTCTTTCTTCCTATTTCTCATCTTCTAACTTCTTTCTATTAATGGTTCGTATTTCTATGTTATTTGGGTTGGACGTGTGGTGTATTTAGTCAACTCAGATAGCTCAGATTTGCGGGTCGTTTCATATATATATATATATAAAGAAACCCGCGCAATCGACATTCCTCCTCGAGCCCACCGCCGCGTCGTCGCCTGGTCCTCCGATCGCCGCCTCTTCTCCGACTACCCCCTTTCCTCCTCGCTTCCCTCTCCTCTCCGACGTGGAGACCACGGCCCCCTAAAACCCTAGCCCACAAACAGCGAACGCCACCGCCAAGTGGACCCCCGCCACCACCTAAAACCGCATCAAACCACCTTCGGCCCTGCAGTGCTCCGGCGACTTCACCTCCGCCCTCCGACACAGTGGAACCCCCCACCCTCACGCTGAAAAACCTGTAAGCTTCCCTAATTTGTTTATTTTTATTTATTTAGTGTAAATAAGTTTTATAATGATAAAAAAATCAGTTTTACTTAATTTAGTTTTTAGTTTAAATCAGTGTTATTATAAATCAGTTTTTACATGAATATGGCAAATAAAAATTAGATTTTTATTTATGGGAATGGAAAATAGAAAATTAGATCCTTATTGTTTAAATGGTAACTTAAAGATGTGATTTTTAAGTAGAAGAAAAAAGATTTGATTTTTAGTTTTAAAAAGAATTGATTTTTATATTTTTAACAATGAAAAGGTTTGATTTTTAACGATAGAAAGGTTTGATTTTTAACATTAAAAAGATTCGATTTTTACATTGGAAAAGATAACATTTTTATATATGTAGTAGCAATATGAAAATTCAATTTTTATTTATATAATAACGATATAAAAATATGGTTTTTAACGATGTAAAAAACATGACTTTTATATATAATAACAAGGTAAAAAATATGATTTTTAATGATGTAGAGTAATAAAAATATAATTTTTATATATTTAGCATAATAAAAATATAATTTTTATTATATGAGAAGTGAAATAAAAATATGAACTTTATTTTTATCATGAAGTAGTGAGAATAAAGATTCGATTTTTATATGAGTAGCGGATTAAAAATAGAATTTTTACATAATGGAGAATATAAAAATATGATTTTTATATATGTAGCAAAATAAAAAATATGATTTTTATTATATATCTAGCGTTGAAACAAAAATGTGACTCTTATAGCGTTGAAATAAAAATGTGATTCTTATAGCGTTGAAATAAAAATGTGATTTTTAATATGAACAGCGTGAAAAAGGTTGCATTGGAAGTTGGGCAAATCTGAACCGTTCAGAAATTCAGAATAAAATGGAGGAGTGGATCTTAAAGGTGAGAACTCCTCACTCTAAATTTTTGTACAGTTAATTAATTTATAACTGCATATATGAACTGTTCCACATCGCCCACAGACCATGGACGACTTATTTGTGTTGATCGATGTGTTTGTTTGAATTTGGTTTGGTGATGTGAATTGAATTGATATGATTTGGTTTGTGTGTAATGTGCGCCATTATGAGGCGAGGGATAAGGCTAGACCTTATCCCGGTTCTAGTATCGCGCCGTTATGCCGCCGAAATTTTCTAAAATATGTTAGAATAATAATATTATCATTTTTATTGAAATGAACTGAATAGAAGATTCATGTGTTGAATAAAATATTCATGTGTTGAATAAAAATAAAATATTCATTTGTTGAAATAAATATATATTCATTTACAAATCGGACGATTTGTTCATGTACACCTATTTGACTGATATGGATTGGGACGATAAATTTTACACATCGCCCAACTGCACAAATAATATTCAGTATTTGTTGGTTGAAACCCCACACAGGTGTTGGGATGATATTTAGCATACACTAATCCCAGTTGTTTAATTGTATGTCAATCGATTGGTTGACAGACTATTGTAGGCGTTAATTTATTTATATTTAACGCTTATACCATTGTGAAATTCACTTTGGGTGATGGATGATTGTTTATCTTTGTTATGATATACATATGTTGTATGAAATCCATATAAGTAACATTATATGGTATTTGATTGGGTCTCATTCCAAGTTAGAAAATAAAGAATATTTTAAAGTAGTATTCAGAAAAGGATTAAAAATATTCATGTGTTGAATAAAATAAATATTGATATGTTGAATAGAATAAACATTCATGTGTTGAATAAAATATTTAAACCATAAAAATATCATTTTCATTGAAGGTATAAACCATTACAAATATTTATGTGTTGGATAAAATAAATATTCATATGTTAAATAGAATAAATATTCATGTGTTGAATAAAATATTTAAACCATATAAAATATTCATGTGTTGAATAAAATATATATTCATATGTTGAATAGAATAAATATTCATGTGTTGAATAAAATATTTAAACCATTAAAAGTATTCATGTGTTGAATAAAAAAACATTCATGTGTTGAACAAAAGCCGTGTTGATCAGATATGCGCCATTTGACGCGAATGATATTCATATCGATTTTATTCATTTTTATAATGAATATCGAAAAGGGTTTTGTTTCAAAATTTGATGTTTTGAAAATATTATCATATATATATTAATGATATGGAATATTCAATTTTGATTTGAAAATGAATATGAAGTTGAAGCCATTTTGAAAACGAATTTTAAACGATTTTTAAAAATACGTTTTGAAAGGAAATCGACAAAATATATATAATATTATATATATATATTAAATGGCCTAAATAGGACGCGCCGCGGTAGTTCGCGAATTTCGACCATTGACTTCGAATTGACGTTACGGGAGATCTGGCCGTCGGATTCTCCTGAAACTGGGACCGTTAGGTTCGTATCGAAAAGAACTTTCTAACGAATATGAGAAATTTGAAATCTAACGGTTGGATTTGGAATTATGTCCAAATCAAATTTGGAAAAAGGTCGTTGTAAATGCAGTTCGATGATCGTATATGGAAATCGACTGTACGGGCCTTGATAAAATTATTAAAAATATTAATAATTTATGTAAAATCATAATAAATGATTTAGAAAGAACTGGGATGAAAATTTTCAAATTTGAACAGATAAAAATAAATTTTTATCGAAATGAACTAGTTATGAACTAGAATTAAAATCTGATATTTTTAAATAAATAAATTGGATTGCGGAGATGGTTTTAAAATAACCAGAATTGGAATGGTTTGAATCGAAATTATCTTCGGAATATTTCGATATTGGATTCTATGATTATATGGACATTATGGAGGAATTTGGAAGATATATATATCGTTATTCCAATACGATATTTGTTGATTTCAGAATTTGATATTGAATATAAGCCGATATATTTTCTATTCAGAGCCTTGTATTTAATATCAAATGGGATTTTGGGTTTTTCGTGAACGGTGTCTTCACTAACATTGTTCTTAAACCCCGTGTGAAAAGAATAAATCTTTTAATTAAGATTTAAAAAAGAATTAACAATTAATTAACATTTAATTGGAATTGAAATAGAAGGTGATTTTGGGTTTATCGTGAACCGTGTTTTAAATGACATTGGTTCTTTAACGCAGTTAAAGATAAGATTAATTTGTTAGTTTTGAATAATCATAAATATTGATTTTTGGGAGGATTAAAACTAAGTGGATTTTTAATGAATCTTTAATTAGATTGAAATGATCGAGAATGGAGTATCACCAGTTTTGCTCCAAGCGATAGTTAAATCTTTAACTAGATTTGAACGTGAAAAGGTAATTAATATTTACTGATAACACCGTGGTGTTAGATATGGAGTATTACCAGTTTTGCTCCATGGGATGAATAGGTTGGGAAATTAAATAAATGATTACTTCGGTGTGGTTCGCTAATCCCGACTAGATTGGAAAACCTTAATATGGTTTGATATCCAAAGGAAGATTAAAGAATAAATGCAAAAGAATTTATCTTTGATCAAATGAATGGGAACTTATTCCCTAATGAATTGAATATTTGAATAAAAGAATATTCCGACTTGGAATGAGACGTATGTTGTGTTTGTGTAACATTTGTTTATTATATACGTGGGTTATTCGGAAAGGCCAGGTTTATACCCATTCTGAATAACCGACTCGACGATAAGTCAAAGATGTAGATGGTGGTTGAAGACCAGAGGTCTTCACATCGTTTGGATGATTATTGATGATCTTGATTGGGTTGTACACCCAAGAGGAGGGAATCATTTGGTGATCGTCCAGACGTACTTGGAGATCGATGGATATGCGAGGAATAAGGTTCCTCCGGTTTCGTTCAGACCCAGAACGAACTTGTAAATGGATTGTGTGTCTGACACTAGATTTTGTTCTGTGTTGATTGATCTTTATCTAATATACATCTGTTCGGTGGCGGAGAATTTATTCTCTTGCTTCACACCCTTCTCTGAGACGTACGAGCTCAGAGATTGTACATCGATAGAAATCAATCGCATGGAGTGAATTTCCTGTGTGGCATGCCTAAGTGGCAAATGATCAAGGCTTCTGTTGAAAAGCAAAGTCTTGTGGTTGATGATCAAAGCCCGGCCTATGTGGCATAGCTTTGTGTATAGCGTTAATTCGCGAGCCTCACACCCCGGTATGAGTTAAAAACGGCAACAGGACCGTAGGGAGAACACGACGTTTCTTTCTAGCTATGGGTGGTGTCAGTGACCTACCAGCCCTGACATTTATATTAGTTTTCACCTGTGTGGTTGTTGGAATGCGAGGCATCGCAGATATATCGGTCTCTAAGTGAGCCGATGGATAGGTCCGATAGGACCGGGAAACGTGTGTTTAGGTATAACCCATCTGCTATGTGTGGACCGACACTACCAACCCCAAGGGATCTATGTGACCCTGAGGCATTTGCTAGAGTGTCTCAAAGCCGGTGAGGACTATCTTTTGCCTCAACTCATGACGGAAATCCAATTTCCAATACGTGACATTTCGATTTTGATTATAGAGCCTAGTATTGGCGACATAGTAGTATGGGATTCTATGCCGTCTATGATTGATACATTTATGCTTAAAGTTGTTTTCTTCACTTATAGTAACAATAAAAGATTAAATTTCGCGTATCAAGCATTATTTAGCTGTTATAAGGTAAAACCCTATCCTCTGGCTTGCGTTGCATTGTGTGATTGGACCTGGGTCTTATAACAGCTTCATTGTTCTTTATTTAGCATTGCGCTGTTTGTCTATGCACTAGTATTCTTGGGGTAAAAACCCGTTCCGTGTTATACGGCGTGGTCCCTTGATTTATCTAACTTTAAAACCAAATTAATAACTGTTTTAGTTCTCACACCAGTCAAATGACTGACCTGGAGTTTATTGTTTTAACCTAAACTCTAGGTGCCCTTATTTTTTGCACGGGCAGCTAGTAATTGGGTTGTGTAGATTTATATTTATAGGATCCTGGTTTATAGCTGAAGTGATATTCAGAAAGCTCTGTATCCGTGTATTCCTTTCAGTTATGTTTTGTATTATTTTTCCGCTGCAGTAATGTATTTAAACCTCTGATATTTATCAAATGTATATTATTTATTCATACTCTGTAATATTCTTGTATTCTGATGGAATTGTTGTAATAAGCAATGAAATGTTCTTCTGTTTGTGTTTTGGTTCGTCTTGTCCTCAAAGCAATCCGTGCTTTCCTTCACGGGGAAGTTACGGGTCGTTATATCGGGAATAACGCCTTATCAAAGTAATCATTTATTATATTATCCCAGTCCCAACCTATTCATTCCATGGAGTTAAACTGGTCGTACCCCATATCTAACACCCAATGTGTTCCGATAAATTTAATTACCGTTTATCGTTCAAATCTAATTAAAGATTCAACTATCGCATGGAGTAAAACTAGTGGTACTCCATTCTCGGTTATTTCTAGAATTCAGTAAACTTAATTACTACATTCCTATTAAATCTAATTAAAGATTTATTAAAACTCCATTCAGTTTTATCTTCTAAAATCATTATTTAATGATTATTATTAATCTTGTCTATAACTGGGTTAAAGAACAAATGTCGCTTAAAAACATAGTTTACGATAAACCCAAAATTCCTATTCAATTTAATTCCAATTTAATATATATTAAATTGGAAAAATTCTCTTTAGAAAATTCTATTAAATCTTAATTAAAATATTAATAAATTACAAATCATAATTTCACCATTAATCGGATTTTAAGAACTAATGCCATTTAAAACATTGTTCACAATCAACCCAAAATCAATTTCCATTTTATCTCAATATTGGGAAATCTCATTTGAATCTTAATTAAAAGATTTATTCTTTTCTCAAATAGGTTCAAGAATAGTGTTATTTAAGACACCATTCACGACAAACCCAAAATCTTATTTGATATTAAATATAAGGCTCTGAGTAGGAATTATCTCGACTTATATTCAATATCAAATTCGGAAACCAACAGATATCATATCGGGAATAACGATATTATATATCTTCCAAATTCCCAAAACAATATTCACGTAATCACGGAATCCAATATCGAAATAATCCGAAGATTATTTCCATTCAAACCCATTCCAATTCATATATTGGAAAACTCTGGTTATACTAAAATCATTTTAAATCCTTTTATTTATTTGAGAATAAATAAATCAATCATTTTGATAAAAATATCTTTTATCTTTATAGCTTGGAATTTTTCATCCAAAACCTTTTTAAATCATTTATCATGATTTTACATAATTTTTCCCTGTTTTTATTTATTTAAAAATAGGCATATCCAATTAAATGACGTTTCAGGTCATTTAACTGCACTGGCGTTGTTTTTATTCCAACTTGATTTAAATATTTCTAAAAATCTAACCGTTGGATTTTAAATATCTTATTATTATATGAAAGATCTTTTCGATACGAACCCGTAGGTTATGGTTTCAGAAGAATCCGATGGTCTGATCTTCCGCTACGTCCAATCGAAGTTAATGGTCAAAATTCGCGAACGGTCGCTGCGCGAAACGTTCGATTCAGGCCATTATATATATAATATATATATATATATCGTCGATTTCCTTTCTAAACATATTTTAAAACGACTCCAACTTGCATTTCAATTTTAAATCAAAATTGAATATTCTATATCTTTATCATATTAAAATGATAATATTTTCAAAATATTATATTCTGAAATTACATCTTTATATTATATTCATTATTAAATGAATAACATCGATCGATACACCCGTTTGGGTAAAAATGGCGTTGCTACTTAACCAGCTTCATATTTTTATATCTGATTCTTTTTAATGCCATAAACATACAATGAAAATATAATTTTCATTGTCAAATCTTTTTAATGAAACAAAGTTACAATAAAAATGTAATCTTTAATTTCTAATCTTTCTATTTTAACAAAATGATGATAAAAATACGAACTTTTAATTTTACTATTTTTTTTGTAACAAAAAGATAATAAAATATGTTCTTTTAATTCCAATCTTTTCATTTTAATAAAATGGAAATAAAAATATGTTCTTTTTAATTAAATCCTTTATTGTAACATAATAACAATAAAAATGTAATCTTTTTATCTAAATCTTTTTATTGCAACAAATTGACAATAAAAATATTATCTTTTTAATTTAAAACATTAAAACCATCGTTTGATACCTTTAACTGAATATTATATTAAAACATTCATTTATTCCTAAATTGGAATGAGACCTAAACAATTACCATATAATTTGATTATATGGATTTTCATACATCGCATGAATTCTATACCAATGATCAATAATCATTAAAACATCCAAAAGCATCCAGAGTGCATCCTATGACTGTATAAACATTAAATAAATAAATAATGTTTAAAACAGTCTAACTAATCACAAGGGAGATGTGTGATCAGAATATCATCCCAAGACCCGTGTGGGGTTTCATCCAGCACATGATCAAATAATATATTATTATTTATGCGCTTGGGCGATGTGTGAAAATTATCGTCCCAATCAACATGAACAAGTCAGGTAACTTGTTAATGGAAGTGTAAAAATTTTTAAATTATCATAAGTATAATAACATTATTTTAACATGTTAAATATCACAAATCTCAATCACATCATAACACAACATACATTTCAACAAGTCATTCATGCAATAGTTATGATCAAACAAATATTTCATCACAGATATTTAATTGCATTTAGTTATAAAAATAAATAACTGTACAAAAGGTTGAGTGAAAAAAAGAGTTCTCACCTTTGGTTTTCACTCCGTTAGTCTTTAGCTGATGATTTTCCTCCATTCAGCTTCTAGTCAGTTTCATCGCAAATCTGTTTCATGCGGTATATATATTAAAAATCATATTTTTAATGTTGTTCTATATATATGGTAAAGATCATATTTTTATTTATGATGCGATTTTTATATTCAAAACAATGCGATTTTTATATGATTAAAAACAATGCTAATTATATGATGAAAAACAATGTTATTTATACGATGAAAAACAATGTTACTTATATGATGTAAAACAATGTTATTTTCTTTTCAAAAAAAACAATGCTCTTTATGTTTTCTAAACGATGTTAATTTTATTTTCAAAATCAATGTATACTTTTATTTCCAAAAACATTGTATGACATTACATATTTTTACTTTAAAACATTGTATAACATTATATCTTTTTATATCAAAAACGTTGTTAATTTTGTATTCAAATCAATGCTAATTTTGTTGAAGAACAATTCAAATTTTATTTTGAAAACAAGTACGAATTTTGTTTGGTAAACAATGTGAATTTTGTCTTTACTGTGATGTATATTTATTTTTCAAAGATCATGTATATTTATATTTTCTAAGATCATGTTTATTTATATTTTCTAAACAGTAATCTTTTTATTTTAATTGAAAATTTAGATCTATAAAAACAATGTTTTTTTGTCGTTTTCAAAACCATTTCAAAACATTGTTCTTTTTCATTTCTAAAACAACGTTCATCTTATTTCTACAAAACAATGTTATGTTTTTCATTTTGAAGCAATGTTATGTTTTCTTTAAAAAAACAATGTAATTTTTCTTTTAAAAACAATGCTCTCTTTATTATTTAAAACTAATGCTATTTTATATATATATATATATATATATATATATATATATATATATAAACAATGTCACTTTTACTTTATAAAACTTTGTCGATTTTTATTTTACAAAACTTTGTTATTTTTATTTCCAAGTTTGAGCAAAATTTAGAACACATTAATCTTAACAGAGTAATTTACAAAGTGAGAAGATGTCAATTACATTCCCACATCATCCGGTTGTTCCTCATGTTGATCTGAAGGCCACTGTTAAATCCCTCTTCATCGTTCCTTTACACCTTCAGGAGGAAACCCGTCTTCAACATCTAAATCCCATGTCGGCCACCACCAGAGGGCTGGAAACCCTCATCCAACGCCACCAAATGAGCCGCCGGAGTGCCACCTCGAAACGTCGGTCATGGCACAAAGCTCGGTGACCCTAGTATCTCAAGAAACAAGCTTCAAGCTGGCGCCTTTGAGCGCAGCTTTCTCCCTGTCCAGGACCTTAAGCACGATCTTGTCCTTATAGATTTCAGGAGCTCGAGATTCTCCATGATTTCTAATTTTGATTTGTGATCCAATTCATTGTATATTGAAAGAGATTAGGAGATTTGTTTGCAATGATTTCGGCCATTGAATTTGGTTTGTGGCGGCTGTTCATTCGATTAGGGTTTAGGATGGTATACGGGCATACCGTGTATTTGTATACATATTTATATTTTTATTTAATTTTATTTAATTTCAATAATACTCTTGTATCGTTCTGAACTCCAAATCAAACCCAACGAGTGTCTTCCCCAACCAAGTACCCTCATTCCGGACATAATGGAACATGTTTCGTAACCCAATTCGGCTGTTATGATCAGTTTTTATCAGAATTAAAATGTAAATCAATATATTTTAAATTCAAACGTAATTTTAATTTACCGGGGCCACATACTGACTCTAAAAATTCCAGAAAAATTATATCTAGTTATGTTTTGACGAGTCCTAACAAAACTAATTTCGTCGAATTTCGAGACCATTTGAAAAATGACCATTTTCTGGTCGATCGAATTTGACTGAAATTGACAAAACACGTTTTCTTTTTCCACGCTCACATATTAATTCGAAAAATTATGAAAATTGAAACCTAGCAATAATTTGACATCTTGAATACAACAAACGTGGTTTCGTCGTAAACGAAGGTCGTTTGTAAAATGGCTATTTTTAAGGGCTATATATTATATCAAAATATATATAAATTCTATAGCGACTTTTCTATATTTTAAACTGGACATAACTTTCAATTTATATTATGAAATTTAGATTTTTCACATTCCTTAGAAAGATGTTGTTAAACAGATTCAAATATTTCTTGTTTCGTTCAATTCTGATTTAAAATGAATTTTGTATATTCAATTGAAATTAGAAATCGAATTTTCAAACTGCCGCACTGTGACGATCCCAAAATCCGAGGGGCGGTATTAAGGATAATCATTAGGAAATAACACATTAATCATCACAGCAGAGTACAGATAATAGCAGAAACAATAAATAAAATAAATTTTTACATGGATATGACAACGGAATCACAACATGTAGGAATATCAGAATAGCATAACGTGGGATATACTTAGTAAAAAGAAAGGGAAGTGATCAGTCATCATCGCCAGAGGCGGAATACATACATGCAGTGACATAATAAGAGTATCAGTCTACATCGCCGAAGGCGGAATACATATACATATAGTGAGAAATACGGAAAGTAAATCAGTCTGCATCGCCAGTGGCGGAATCATAATATAAATACAGTAATGGCGGAAAATATCTAAGTCATCTCTATGAGGTCAGCCTCACCATGAGCCAAAAGTGCACGCCATGCAGCAGTGCAGAACCAAAAACCACCTGTCACCTGTGTACTAGGCTGCCCATGTGAAAATAAGGGCACCCGCGTTTGCAAAGTGAAACAAACAACGAGTCAGTCATGGGGACTGGTATGATGAATCTATTTAACAGTTAAACAACAGTGAATAGCAAATCATAGGACCACGCCACTTTCGCGGAACGGGTTTACTCCAGTGATTGCTAGTGCATTTAAAACAAAGTAAATTCCTTTAAAACAACGCAATGCTTTTAGAAAGAATGAAGCCATTATAAGACTCAGGTCCCATCACACAATGCAACGCAAGCCGGAGGATAGAGTTTTACCTTATAATAGCCAAATATGCTTGATACGTATAAAGCAAAATCATTTGATATTATTACTAGTGCATATATGTTTCAAAAACGAATAGCATCATAAATATCAATCATAGGCGGCATAGCTACCATCTACTATGTCTCCATACTAGTTCTACAATCAAATTCGTCATCTCGTATTGGAAATTGGATTTTCGTCATGAGTCGAGGCAAGGGGCAAGCTCCTCTCCGCTTCGAGACACTCTAGCAAATGCCTCGGGACTACACACTCTGGGTAACCCCTGGATGCGGCTGGGCCGGTCCTCACTTACGTTAGAGGATTAATTATGCCTGAACACACGTTTCCCGGTCCTTACAGACCTATAATCGAGGCGCCTCGCATTCCAACAACCACAAAGTTGAAAAGTAGATATATATGTCAGGGCTGGTAAGTCACTGACACCACCATAGCTAGAAAGAAACGTCCTGCTCTCCCAGCGGTCCGTATCCCGTTTTTAACTCATACTGGGGTGTGAGGTTCGCGAATCTACGTAATACACAAAGCTAGGCCACGTAGACCTTGCTTTGATCATCATCCACAAGACTTTGCTTTGCAACAGAAGCCTTGATCACAGCATCTTGGCATGCCACATAGGCAGTCCACTCCATACGATTGATTTCTATCGATATATAGCCTCTGAGCTCGTATGTCTCAGAGAAGGGCGTTAAGCAAAAGAATAAATTCTCCGCCGCCAAACAGATATATATTTAACAGAGATCAATCAATATAGAACAAAATCCAATGTCAGACACACAGTCCATTTACAAGTCCGTCCTGGGTCTGAACGAAACCGGAGGCGTCAAATTCCTCGTATATCCGTCCAATCAACACATACGTTCAGACGGCTACTACTTCCGCCCCCTTCCGGTAGCTACTCCGGTTAGGAACCTCAGTAGCGCCCATCCAACCGATACGAAGATCGTCGGTCTTGAATCGTCTTTGCATTTTCCAATTCGAATCGCTCGATAAATTATTTGAAATGAGGGTCAGCTCAGCCTTTTCAAATAATTCCCGTCATTAGAATTTAAATCGATTCCTTTTTTATGGTTATATCTTTCGACATCCATCTTTCGGTTCTTTAGTGTTATTTTCATGTCATACACATACAACCATCAAATATCCAACAATTCAAGCCCAATTGGTTTATTCTCAATCAATATTGCTTATAATATTTTATAACGATTTTTCGCCATTTTTATTTATTTAAAAATGGCCATATTTAATTAAACGACGTTTCAGGTCGTTTCGTGTCACTGGCGCTGTTTTTCCCTTAATTTGTTTTACACATATCGGAAAATCTAACCGTTGGATTTCTACAAAGTCTATATCAGTGGGAAGATATTCCCAAAGCGAACCCAACTGTTCCAGTTTCGTGAGAATCCGACGGTCGGATCTTCCACACTAGTCGTTTGAAGTTACGGTTTCAAAATTCGAACTGCAGCGTCGTTATTCGATTAAATTTAATTATATTTATATTTATATATAAATATAAACGATTCTGGCGCTGTTTTTCTTCAGATTTGAATTAAACATTCCGGGCAATCCAACCGTTGGATTTTTACAAGGTTGGTGCCGTTGGAAAGATATTTCCAAGGCGAACCCAGCGGTTGCGGTTTCGGGAAAATCCGATGGTCGGATTTCTCGTACTAATCGTTTCAAATTACGATTCCGAAACGCTAACTGCACGGCCTCTATTCCTTTTAATTATATTTATATTTATATATATAAATATAGTTCATCCCATAGTTTCAACTATAGTTCATTTTATATTTTCAACTTCGTTTTCACTTCAAATATTTCACTAACGCCTTAATATTTCGAAAAATTTCACCATAACCTCCTTTGTACGGGGAGGGGTTTGGAAATTTATTGGGCCGTATTAGGTACCCAATAAATCCTAAAAAGCATTCACATATTTTTAGTGATATATTTTGGTGTCTACGGGGGAGCATGTACTGATAATCACTCCAGAGAATAAATTCCCGTCACCCCGTTTCCGTGTGGAAATAAATAGTCCATGTGCCGTATCTAATAACTAGAGCGACGTGATTATTGTCAACTCCAGACCCGTGTGGGTTTTTTTATTAATCTGGCAATTTATCGTTATAATTTATATAGTCCATACCAGTCATCAGTTCAACCTATAGTACTTAGTCATCGCCATACAAGCCTCTTGCTTGTATGGTAAATCTTCCACCTCGTCACACAAGCTCCAATTGCTTATGTGGAATATGATGAAGTATGCCTATCGTCAAGAAGTATGCCATGTAGTGTAGTTCAAAATTAATTGTTACTATCCTATGGCGTTGTTTATTATTTCACACAGAAAAACCAGCACTCCGTATCCAATGGCATTCACAGGAGTTGATATATAAATAAAATTGCGCAGCCAACTCATCAAGGTTTACCTATTTGTCGGGCACGCAAATAATTTCTTTACTCAACAGCTAATCCATTTTTCCTGTTCACCACATGTATATATATGCAGAACAAGCTAATAATAATATTTCTAGCAAACTATTATTTATTTCAACACGTGTGTATTTTTAACTAAGCGTATACATGATAAAAGGAATATTTTTATCATCAAAAATATTTATTCGACACATGTGTATTTTTAACACTTCATATTTATCATAAAAATATAGTTTTCAATGTCGATTCATTTTATTTTTAAAAGATGATAACATTCAACACATGAACTTCAACTCAACGAATGAATTGGAATTCAACACATGAATATACTATATAGTTTGTATATATATATATATAAATATGATTTTTATTACTAAAGCCATTTGTTTAAATTCAAATAATATTCAACACATGAATTTCAACTCAACGAATGAATTGCAACTCAACACATGAACATTCGATATCGTTTGTATATATATAAAAATGTGATTTTTATTGCTAAAGCCATTTGTTTAAATTCAAATAATATTCAACACATGAATTTCAACTCAACGAATGAATTGCAACTCAACACATGAACATTCGATATCGTTTGTATATATATAAAAATGTGATTTTTATTGCTAAAGCCATTTGTTTAAATTCATATAATATTCAACACATGAATCTCAACTCAACGAATGAATTGCAACTCAACACATGAATATTCGATATAGTTTGTATATATATAAAAATGTGATTTTTATCGCTAAAGCCATTTGTTTAAATTCAAATAATATTCAACACATGAATTTCAACTCAACGAATGAATTGCAACTCAACACATGAATATTCGATATAGCATATGTAAATAGTTTCAATGAATGAAAATTATTCTAACACATAAGTATTTCAGAAAATTTCGGCAGCATAACGGCAGGGTAGTTAAAACCGGGACCGTCCCTAGTACGGCTCCTCGCTCTACCTTAAAACCTCGCGATTTTTGACAATGGGGATCATGCATCTAGTTCGCACGCAGGCGGCATGTTTTATTTTCAATTCCACAATCCTATTCTATTTTGTTTCAACCACAAGAGGGTATTTTTCAACCACAAAGGTATTTTCAACCACAAAGGTATTTTTCAACCATAATATCAACCACAAACAATTATTTCCAACCATTCGTCATACCATATAACATCACGTCAAACACAAGCAATAAATATCGTCCATGGTTTGTGGACGAGGGGAGTATATATATATATATATAGTATAATAATTCACTTGCATTTCATCACAATTCAAAGCATATATGTTTCAAACAACGCTTGTATAATTTATACATCGCTAATATAACTTATACAACACATGTACATGAGGTATACAATGCGTATATAATTTACACTTCGCTTATATAATTTATACAACGCGATTACATTCACACAAATAGTTTAGATTCCTCACATTGGTTCTTGCAGTGCTAAAAATCGTAGGAAGGTCAGAAAAATCCGCGGCTTCTTCTAGAATGTAGAGAGCCTCCTTGCGGTCACGGTGTCTCCTGTTTCATCGAATTTCGTTAACACAGCAAAAAGATATGATTTTTACAAATTTGCAACGCTTTAAAGTGTAAAAATCAGTTTAGCCGTATACCCCCTTTTGATTTCGAAACTAGGGTTCGGATTTTCAGAAAATCCGTGAATCTATGCTCCGATCAGAGAGTGGGACTTGAAAGAGGGGAGCGAGGCGGTCCTATCGGTGGTCGGAGGAGCAGGTGCGATCGCCTCTGGCAGTCGTGGCGTCGACGTGAAGTCGGCAGCTTTCTGGGCGTCGTTCTCGACGCTGGCGAAGGGAGGAAGAGCGGGGGTTGGTCGGATTTGAAGAGGGAGGTGGGCGGCGTCGATTAAGGGTGGTGGCGTTGGCTGGCGTCGCCTGTTGCGGCGGGATTTTCGTCGGGAAGGAGTGAACGACGTGCGTCGTCGATAGTTCTGGCGGCTTAGGGTTTTTAGGTTTTTTTATTTTTTTTTAAAAGAAAATTTCTCATTGGCTGGTATTTATAGAAAAATTTTTAAATAGTGTTTTTGCAAACGGACTCCTTTTTAAACCCAACGACTATCGCCCCTAGCTAAATACCCCCATTCCGGACACAATGGGATATGTTTCGTTGGCCACTTAGACTGTTACAGTCAGTTATTTTTCAATTTAAAATATAAAACATTCGATATTTAATTTAAACGTACATTTCAATTTGCCAGGGCCACAAACTGAATCGAAAAATTCCAAAAAAATAAATCTAGCTTTGTTTTGACGATACGGTCCTAACAAAACCAGTTTCGTCAAATTCTGAGCTCGTTTGAAAAACGGCCATTTTTAGGTCGACCCATTTTAACAGAATTAGACCAAACACGTTATCTTTTGCCCCGCTCACATACTAGCTTCAAAAATTACGAAATTTGAAACTTAGCTATAATTTGACATCCCGGACCCAACAAAAGTGGTTTCGTCGAATTCCGAGGTCGTATGCAAAATCTCAATTTTTAAGGGCTATATATACTATATAGCGACCTTTCTGAAAATTCATTTGGCCATAACTTTTGATTTCCATTATGAAATTTCGATTTTTCAGATTCGTTAGAAAGGTATTGGTAAACAAATTTAAATATTTTCAGTTTCGTTAAAATCTGTTATATTTTCCACCCGGTACAGTCAGACTAAGTTTGTTTTCAATATTTCAAACTGCCATATTATACACAATTCTATATTTTATGGAAATAGGCTATTTTAATCATTCAAATTTCTTGTTAATAACCTACTTTGTAAAATTTTAAACTGGTTCACATTTTCCGGGTTATTACAATCTCCCCCACTTAAAACTTTTCGTCCTCGAAAAGGAAATAACAGTTAAGCAGGAAATAAAATGTAAATGCCAAGTATTGTAAAGGTACCTTGCACCGGAGTTAGTCAGAGATGTCCACTCTGCATTTGGGATAGGCTTGTTTAATGCTTTTCTCAGTCTCCCAAGTACAGTCTCTAGGATCACTACTCCACTGCACTTTGACTAAATGAATCTTTTTCCTCCTTAGCTCTCTAGTTTCTTTGCCAACTATCTTTAATGGATCTCTCTTGATTGCTAATTCTGGAGTTATGTCAGTATCCTGTTGTGCTGCTTCTTCTACAACAAGATCTGGATCATGAACATGTTTTCTGAGTTGAGACACGTGGAACACATCATGTACACCAGGCAACCAATCAGGTAATGAAACCCTATATGCAAGAGTTCCAATCCGTTCAAGTATAGGAAAGGGACCAATAAATCTCGGTGCCAACTTCCCAGTCTTGCCAAATCTGATTACCCCTCTCATAGGAGAAACTCTTAAATAAACATAATCGCCAACGGCAAATGATATATCCCTTCTTCCCGCATCAGCATAACTTTTCTGTCGGCTCTGTGCGGTTTTTAATCGCTTCTTAATGAAATCGACTTTATCCGATGCTTCTTGAATCATATCGGGCCCTAACACAAGTCTGTTGCCAGGTTCTACCCAACATGCGGGAGATCTGCACGGTCTACAGTATAGTGCTTCAAATGGGGACATTCCCAAACTTGCTTGATAGCTATTGTTGTAAGAGAATTCGGCTAAATGTAAATGATCCTCCCATGAGCCTCCAAAATCAATAACGCAAGCCCGCAATAGATCTTCTAAAATTCTATTCACCCGTTCAGTTTGGCCGTCTGTCTGAGGGTGATAAGCGGTGCTTAGATTCAATTTGGTTCCCAATTCCGTCTGGAATGCTTCCCAGAATTTGCTAGTGAACAGGGGATCTCTATCGCTGACTATACTGAGCGGTACTCCATGAAGTTTGACAATTTCTTTGAAGTAAATCTGTGCTAGACTTTGAGCCGTTCTGTTGGATCGGACAGGGATAAAATGGGCAGTCTTCATGAAGCGATCTACGATTACCCATATACTGTCGTTTCCTTTTCTAGTTCGAGGCAGGCCATCGATGAAATCCATCGAGATTTGTTCCCACTTCCAACCTGGAATTTCTAATGGTTGCAATAATCCAGCCAATTTCTGCTGATCACTCTTAACTAGCTGACAAGTGGGGCATCTGCTAACATATAATGAGATATCTCTTTTCATAGCTCTCCACCAGAATGTGCGTTTGATATCGTTATACATTTTGCTCACACCGGGATGGATACTTAATTTGGATTTGTGGCATTCATCAAGTATTTCTCTTCTGAGCTCGGGAAGGTTTGGGATGCAGATTCTACCCTTTAATCTTAGAACTCCCTTGTCATCGAGTCGAAAACTTGTGGATTCACCTCCTTTGATTCTTTGACTGATTCTTTGAATAAATTCATCGTCTTTTTGAAGAGTCGAGATCCTGTCTATTAATGAAGATGTTATGACAAAACTGGCGATGATTTCATTCTTTCTGCTGAGCGCATCTGCTACAACATTGGCTTTCCCTGGAGTGTATATAATTTCAAAATCGTATGCTGCAAGGAATTCTAACCAACGCTGTTGCCTCAGGTTTAGATCTTTCTGGGTGAAAAGGTATTTCAAGGATTGATGATCGGTGTATAGTTCGAATTTCTCGCCCAATAGATAATGCCTCCATATTCTTAAAGCAAACACGATAGCTAATAACTCAAGATCATGAGTAGCATAGTTTCTTTCATGCGGCTTTAGTTGACGACTGGCATAAGCGATCACTTGGCCTTTTTGCATTAACACTGCGCCTAGCCCTCTAATAGAAGCATCCGTCCATACTGTCAAGTCTTGGTTACCTTCTATTATAGTTAATACTGGAGCGGTTGTCAACTTCAGTTTCAGCTCCTGGAAAGCTTCTTCACATTCGGGAGTCCATTTGAATTTCTCATGCTTCTTTGTAAGCTTTGTCAATACTCCTGATATCTTTGAAAAATCCTGAACGAATTTCCGATAGTAACTAGCTAATCCCAGGAAACTTCGAACTTATGTGGGCGTAGTAGGTTGTTTCCAGTTCTGAATCGCTGTAATTTTGCTTGGATCTACAGCAATTCCTTCTTTTGACACGACATGGCCAAGGAATTTAACTTCATTCTGCCAGAAGACACACTTAGAAAATTTAGCTTTCAAGACATTTCTCCTTAGAATTTTCAACACTTGTTCTAAATGTTTTGCATGCTCTTCTTCCGACTTAGAGTAGATTAGAATGTCATCGACGAAGACTAGAACAAATTTATTCAATACACCACGGAACACTCTGTTCATAAGACCAACGAAGTATGCCGGAGCGTTGCACAAGCCGAACGGCATTACTAACCATTCGTAGAATAAATCGGGACCCCTGAAGGCTGTCAAAGGAACACAGTCTTTGGCTATACGCAATTGGTGGAAACCCGTAGCTAGGTCCCTCCTGGAAAATACTGTTGCTCCATTTAATTGATCTAACAGATCGTCTATTCGGGGCAAAGGATATTTGTTCTTCAGTGTTTGTTTATTGAGATCTCGGTAATCAACGCAAAGTCTTAGAGTACCGCCTGATTTCGGGACAAATACTACTGCGGCTCCCCACGCTGAAAAGCTTGGTCTGATCAGACCTTTCCAAAGTAATTCTCGGGTTTGACTACTTAGCTCTTCTTTTTCTTTCGGGGCCATTCTTCTTATTGGATGTACTACTGGTCAGGCATTCGGAATTAGATCAATTCTAAATTCAATTTCTCTTTGCGGCGGTAAGTTTTCTACTTCTTCAAACACATCCGCATAGTTTTTCACGACCGGTATCTTTTTTATTGAAGGGGGAGTAACTTCTAAAGAAGACCAAAATTCGGTTCTATTTATTTCTAAGCCATGGCATGGTATATATATAGGTCCAAGCTTCGTTTTGACTTTAACGATTCTTTCGGCACATCTAACTTTGGCCTTATATTTTGTTAACCATTCCAAACCGAGAATAACATCGAATTCCGATAAATCCATAACAATTAAGTGAATGGGAAACTTGTAACGTGAATAAGAGATAGGCACTCTGCAGTATAAACTGAGACTAACAGAACCTCCTATCGGGTTTTGAACTTTAATCGGTTCCTTTAGAACTCTTTGTTTCAATTTTAACTTATGAACAATTTTACCAGAAATGAAGCTACGTGATGCACCAGTATCAAAAAGTACAGAAAAAGGAATATTTTTAATGTTAAGGGTACCTCCCAAGACATCGGGTTTACCTGATCCATCGGTGGTAGCTGGCGGGGTATTCCCGTCATAGACATGGGCCACTTGTGCGCTCTTCTTCAAAGGACAATTCCTGTTGTAGTGCCCCTTCTTGTGGCAGTTGTAGCATTCGGCAGAGTCATTGGCCTTTGGCTTCTTTGGGGCCTTGCATACATTAGAGAAATGACCGGGCTTCCTGCAATTGTAGCAGTTTCCTTTCGGGATCTTTGCGGGTTTTTGAGTAGCGGCCGCGGTAATGCTAGATTCTGGTTGGTCTGTTGAAGCCTTGCTCTTGTTTCCTGCTTGGCTTTTAGCGCGGTCTTGGCTAGCATGTCTCTCATCCATGTCTTCGTAGTTGCAAGCCATCTCTACTAGTTCTGTAAAAGAGAGTTTGATGTTGCTCATAGCTCTATCGTGGTATTTGCGCTTCAGCCCAAATATGAATCTCTTATTCTTCGCTTTGTTGGTCAAAACCAGCTCTGGAGCATAGCGCGATAGCTGAGTGAACTTATTCAGATAGTCTTGAATAGAGAGGTCTCCCTGCTGGAGATTAGCAAATTGCTCCCACATCCTCTCTAGAGCTTGTTCCGGTACAAACTTCTCATTGAACAAAGTCTTGAACTGCTCCCAAGTCCGGATAGTACCAGCTGCATCCCCAGAAGTAATGGCATCCCACCACAGCTCTGCCTCCTCCTGAAGGAGCCAAATGCCAAGTCGGGCTTTGTTGTTAGTTCCCATGCCCATACCCTCGAAGATTTTCTCACAGGTTTTCAGCCAAGCGATAGCTTCGGTCACTGTGCCAGTTCCAGTAAAAGGTTTCCCTCCAAGATTTATGTACCTCTTAGCTACTTTGTCGAGCTCAAAGTCTTCTGGTGCTGGTGGCGGAATGATAAGACCTTCCACTACTACGGGGATATTCCCCCGTCCTCCTGCTGCATCTCCTCGGCCTCCACGGCCTCCTCTAACTGCTGCTCCACGTGTAGCCATCTAAGAGTACTGTACAAGCAAGAAAAGAGTCAAGCTCACAGACTTGATAATTTTCATAAATGATAAAGCAAGGGAATACAAGGAAAAATAATGATGATGTACTGATCAAATTGTTTTGCTAATCTGCTTAGCTCATTCTAGGACATTGCTAATCCTATCTCTAATGAGCTACTCGCATTAGAACACTACTGATTCTATTCTGACGAGGTGTTTAATGTGTTAGATCCCGGAACTAAGGTTAACCAAAGCTCTGATACCAACTGTGACAATCCCAAAATCCGAGGGGCGGTATTAAGGATAATCATTAGGAAATAACACATTAATCATCACAGCAGAGTACAGATAATAGCAGAAACAATAAATAAAATAAATTTTTACATGGATATGACAGCGGAATCACAACATGTAGGAATATCAGAATAGCATAACGTGGGATATACTTAGTAAAAAGAAAGGGAAGTGATCAGTCATCATCGCCAGAGGCGGAATACATACATGCAGTGACATAATAAGAGTATCAGTCTACATCGCCAAAGGCGGAATACATATACATATAGTGAGAAATACGGAAAGTAAATCAGTCTGCATCGCCTGTGGCGGAATCATAATATAAATACAGTAATGGCGGAAAATATCTAAGTCATCTCTATGAGGTCAGCCTCGCCATGAGCCAAAAGTGCACGCCATGCAGCAGTGCAGAACCAAAAACCACCTGTCACCTGTGTACTAGGTTGCCCGTGTGAAAATAAGGGCACCCGCGTTTGCAAAGTGAAACAAACAACGAGTCAGTCATGGGGACTGGTATGAGGAATCTATTTAACAATTAAACAACAGTGAATAGCAAATCATAGGACCACGCCACTTTCGCGGAACGGGTTTACTCCAGTGATTGCTAGTGCATTTAAAACAAAGTAAATTCCTTTAAAACAACGCAATGCTTTTAGAAAGAATGAAGCCATTATAAGACTCAGGTCCCATCACACAATGCAACGCAAGCCGGAGGATAGAGTTTTACCTTATAATAGCCAAATATGCTTGATACGTATAAAGCAAAATCATTTGATATTATTACTAGTGCATATATGTTTCAAAAACGAATAGCATCATAAATATCAATCATAGGCGGCATAGCTACCATCTACTATGTCTCCATACTAGTTCTACAATCAAATCCGTCATCTCGTATTGGAAATTGGATTTCCGTCATGAGTCGAGGCAAGGGGCAAGCTCCTCTCCGCTTCGAGACACTCTAGCAAATGCCTCGGGACTACACACTCTGGGTAACCCCTGGATGCGGCTGGGCCGGTCCTCACTTACGTTAGAGGATTAATTATGCCTGAACACACGTTTCCCGGTCCTTACAGACCTATAATCGAGGCGCCTTGCATTCCAACAACCACAAAGTTGAAAAGTAGATATATATGTCAGGGCTGGTAAGTCACTGACACCACCATAGCTAGAAAGAAACGTCGTGCTCTCCCAGCGGTCCGTATCCCGTTTTTAACTCATACTAGGGTGTGAGGTTCGCGAATCTACGAAATACACAAAGCTAGGCCACGTAGACCTTGCTTTGATCATCATCCACAAGACTTTGCTTTGCAACAGAAGCCTTGATCACAGCATCTTGGCATGCCACATAGGCAGTCCACTCCATACGATTGATTTCTATCGATATATAGCCTCTGAGCTCGTATGTCTCAGAGAAGGGCGTTAAGCAAAAGAATAAATTCTCCGCCGCCAAACAGATATATATTTAACAGAGATCAATCAATATAGAACAAAATCCAATGTCAGACACACAGTCCATTTACAAGTCCGTCCTGGGTCTGAACGAAACCGGAGGCGTCAAATTCCTCGTATATCCGTCCAATCAACACATACGTTCAGACGGCTACTACTTCCGGCCCCTTCCGGTAGCTACTCCGGTTAGGAACCTCAGTAGCGCCCATCCAACCGATACGAAGATCGTCGGTCTTGAATCGTCTTTGCATTTTCCAATTCGAATCGCTCGATAAATTATTTGAAATGAGGGTCAGCTCAGCCTTTTCAAATAATTCCCGTCATTAGAATTTAAATCGATTCCTTTTTTATGGTTATATCTTTCGACATCCATCTTTCGGTTCTTTAGTGTTATTTTCATGTCATACACATACAACCATCAAATATCCAACAATTCAAGCCCAATTGGTTTATTCTCAATCAATATTGCTTATAATATTTTATAACGATTTTTCGCCATTTTTATTTATTTAAAAATGGCCATATTTAATTAAACGACGTTTCAGGTCGTTTCGTGTCACTGGAGCTGTTTTTCCCTTAATTTGTTTTACACATATCGGAAAATCTAACCGTTGGATTTCTACAAAGTCTATATCAGTGGGAAGATATTCCCAAAGCGAACCCAACGGTTCCAGTTTCGTGAGAATCCGACGGTCGGATCTTCCACACTAGTCGTTTGAAGTTACGGTTTCAAAATTCGAACTGCAGCGCCATTATTCGATTAAATTTAATTATATTTATATTTATATATAAATATAAACGATTCTGGCGCTGTTTTTCTTCAGATTTGAATTAAACATTCCGGACAATCCAACCGTTGGATTTTTACAAGGTTGGTGCCGTTGGAAAGATATTTCCAAGGCGAACCCAGCGGTTGCGGTTTCGGGAAAATCCGATGGTCGGATTTCTCGTACTAATCGTTTCAAATTACGATTCCGAAACGCTAACTGCACGGCCTCTATTCCTTTTAATTATATTTATATATATATATATAAATATAGTTCATCCCATAGTTTCAACTATAGTTCATTTTATATTTTCAACTTCGTTTTCACTTCAAATATTTCACTAACGCCTTAATATTTTGAAAATTTTCGCCATAACCTCCTTTGTACGGGGAGGGGTTTGGAAATTTATTGGGCCGTTTTAGGTACCCAATAAATCTTAAAAAGCATTCACATATTTTTAGTGATATATTTTGGTGTCTACGGGGGAGCATGTACTGATAATCACTCCAGAGAATAAATTCCCGTCACCCCGTTTCCGTATGGAAATAAATAGTCCATGTGCCGTATCTAATAACTAGAGCGACGTGATTATTGTCAACTCCAGACCCGTGTGGGGTTTTTATTAATCTGGCAATTTATCGTTATAATTTATATAGTCCATACCAGTCATCAGTTCAACCTGTAGTACTTAGTCATCGCTATACAAGCCTCTTGCTTGTATGGTAAATCTTCCACCTCGTCACACGAGCTCCAATTGCTTATGTGGAATATGATGAAGTATGCCTATCGTCAAGAAGTATGCCATGTAGTGTAGTTCAAATTTAATTGTTACTAACCTATGGCGTTGTTTATTATTTCACATAGAAAAACCAGCACTCCGTATCCAATGGCATTCACAGGAGTTGATATATAAATAAAATTGCGCAGCCAACTCATCAAGGTTTACCTATTTGTCGGGCACGCAAATAATTTCTTTACTCAACAGCTAATCCATTTTTCCTGTTCAACACATGTATATATATGCAGAACAAGCTAATAATAATATTTCTAGCAAACTATTATTTATTTCAACACGTGTGTATTTTTAACTAAGCGTATACATGATAAAAGGAATATTTTTATCATCAAAAATATTTATTCGACACATGTGTATTTTTAACACTTCATATTTATCATAAAAATATAGTTTTCAATGTCGATTCATTTTATTTTTAAAAGATGATAACATTCAACACATGAACTTCAACTCAACGAATGAATTGGAATTCAACACATGAATATACTATATAGTTTGTATATATATAAATATGATTTTTATTACTAAAGCCATTTGTTTAAATTCAAATAATATTCAACACATGAATTTCAACTCAACGAATGAATTGCAACTCAACACATGAACATTCGATATCGTTTGTATATATATAAAAATGTGATTTTTATTGCTAAAGCCATTTGTTTAAATTCAAATAATATTCAACACATGAATTTCAACTCAACGAATGAATTGCAACTCAACACATGAACATTCAATATCGTTTGTATATATATAAAAATGTGATTTTTATTGCTAAAGCCATTTTTTTAAATTCAAATAATATTCAACACATGAATCTCAACTCAACGAATGAATTGCAACTCAACACATGAATATTCGATATAGTTTGTATATATATAAAAATGTGATTTTTATCGCTAAAGCCATTTGTTTAAATTCAAATAATATTCAACACATGAATTTCAACTCAACGAATGAATTGCAACTCAACACATGAATATTCGATATAGCATATGTATATAGTTTCAATGAATGAAAATTATTCTAACACATAAGTATTTCAGAAAATTTCGGCAGCATAACGGCAGGGTAGTTAAAACCGGGACCGTCCCTAGTACGGCTCCTCGCTCTACCTTAAAACCTCGCGGTTTTTGACAATGGGGATCATGCATCTAGTTCGCACGCAGGCGGCATGTTTTATTTTCAATTCCACAATCCTATTCTATTTTGTTTCAACCACAAGAGGGTATTTTTCAACCACAAAGGTATTTTCAACCACAAAGGTATTTTTCAACCATAATATCAACCACAAACAATTATTTCCAACCATTCGTCATACCATATAACATCACGTCAAACACAAGCAATAAATATCGTCCATGGTTTGTGGACGAGGGGAGTATATATATATATATAGTATAGTAATTCACTTGCATTTCATCACAATTCAAAGCATATATGTTTCAAACAACGCTTGTATAATTTATACATCGCTAATATAACTTATACAACACATGTACATGAGGTATACAATGCGTATATAATTTACACTTCGCTTATATAATTTATACAACGCGATTACATTCACACAAATAGTTTAGATTCCTCACATTGGTTCTTGCGGTGCTAAAAATCGTAGGAAGGTCAGAAAAATCCGTGGCTTCTTCTAGAATGTAGAGAGCCTCCTTGCGGTCACGGTGTCTCCTGTTTCATCGAATTTCGTTAACATAGCAAAAAGATATGATTTTTACAAATTTGCAACGCTTTAAAGTGTAAAAATCAGTTTAGCCGTATACCCCCTTTTGATTTCGAAACTAGGGTTCGGATTTTCAGAAAATCCGTGAATCTATGCTCCGATCAGAGAGTGGGACTTGAAAGAGGGGAGCGAGGCGGTCCTATCGGTGCTCGGAGGAGCAGGTGCGATCGCCTCTGGCGGTCGTGGCGTCGACGTGAAGTCGGCGGCTTTCTGGGCGTCGTTCTCGACGCTGGCGAAGGGAGGAAGAGCGGGGGTTGGTCGGATTTGAAGAGGGAGGTGGGCGGCGTCGATTAAGGGTGGTGGCGTTGGCTGGCGTCGCCTGTGGCGGCGGGATTTTCGTCAGGAAGGAGCGAACGACGTGCGTCGTCGATAGTTCTGGCGGCTTAGGGTTTTTAGGTTTTTTTTTTTTAAAGAAAATTTCTCATTGGCTGGTATTTATAGAAAATTTTTTAAATAGTGTTTTTGCAAACGGACTCCTTTTTAAACCCAACGACTGTCGCCCCTAGCTAAATACCCCCATTCCGGACACAATGGGATATGTTTCGTTGGCCATTTCGACTGTTACAGTCAGTTATTTTTCAATTTAAAATATAAAACATTCGATATTTAATTTAAACGTACATTTCAATTTGCCAGGGCCACAAACTGAATCGGAAAATTCCGGAAAAATAAATCTAGCTTTGTTTTGACGATACGGTCCTAACAAAACCAGTTTCGTCGAATTCTGAGCTCGTTTGAAAAACGGCCATTTTTAGGTCGACCCATTTTAACAGAATTAGACCAAACACGTTATCTTTTGCCCCGCTCGCATACTAGCTTCAAAAATTACGAAATTTGAAACTTAGCAATAATTTGACATCCCGGACCCAACAAAAGTGGTTTCGTCGAATTCCGAGGTCGTATGCAAAATCTCAATTTTTAAGGGCTATATATACTATATAGCGACCTTTCTGAAAATTCATTTGGCCATAACTTTTGATTTCCGTTATGAAATTTCGATTTTTCATATTCGTTAGAAAGGTATTGGTAAACAGATTTAAATATTTTCAGTTTCATTAAAATCTGTTATATTTTCCACCCGGTAAAGTCAGACTAAGTTTGTTTTCAAAATTTCAAACTGCCATATTATACACAATTCTATATTTTATGGAAATGGGCTATTTTAATCATTCAAATTTCTTGTTAATAACCTACTTTGTAAAATTTTAAACTGGTTCACATTTTCCGGGTTATTACACATGCCATTTCAGGCTCGTTATATAATTAAAATAAATTTATACGTTCTAACTTCGATTTAATTTTTTCGTTATTATTATTTAAAGAAAATTATTAAAATCCATTAAAATTGCTAAAATAAAAAATTTAAATTAGTCCAGAATTTCTGGGTTGTTACAATCTCCCCCACTAAAAATCTTTTCGTCATCGAAAAGGAAGGAGCTGAAAGTTGTTTAAATAACCAACTCAATGTTCAATTCTAATCAATTTTCAATTCAGTTCAATATTTAATTCGATTTTGATAAATTTATCATTCTTTTATATATTGGTTAAATTAATTATCATTCCAATATTTTAATTAGTTAAACTAATAATCAAACATCACAACCAGTAATCAATTAGGTGATTAACTTTTAAAAAAATATAACTTTTATATATAGTCAAAATCATACTTTTAGTGCTAGTCACAACAATAATCCCTATCTAAATTTTGGTTCTCACACCAGTCAATGGAAATATATGGATATACCACTTTCGAAACTCGAACATAAATGCTGATGATGTCATGCTCATCATCATAATTATCCCCGAGCGACTAGAGTGTGATTCTATATCTATCCAGTATATTAAAACTTCGAATATCCGTTAATTACTCGTATATTCAAAATATTTATATACTCGATTGTCCAAATTTGTAATAACCCGGAAAATCTGGGCTAGTTTAAAATTTTTATTTTGGCAATTTTAGCGAATTTTGGATATTTAAAATGAATTATTTTAAATAATATCGATGAGAAATTTATTTTGAATATAATTAGAATGTATATATTATATACGTCGTCGTTAGAATATAAATAATTATTTATAATTATAAATAGAATTGAAAATGGCGCGGTAGTTCGATAATTCGATTTCAAACTTCAATTGAATGTACCGGGTGCAAAACAATCCGAATTTTAGTGAAACCAAAAATAATAGAACCTAATTGAGAATATCTTTCCAACGAATCCGACAAATCGAAATTTCATAGTGGGAATCAAAAGATATGTCCAGTTGAAAATTCTGAATAGTCGCTATGGAATTCAGGCCCTTAAAAATGGACATTTTGCAAACGACCTCGGATTTCGACGAAACCACTTTTGTTGGGTCCGTGGTGTAAAGTTATTGCTAGGTTTCAAATTTCGTAATTTTTCGATTCAATATGTGAGTGTGGCAAAGGGAAACGCGTTTGACCAGTTTCAGTTGATTTTAATCGACTGGAAATTGGCCATTTTTCCAACGGTCTCGGAATTCAACGAAACTAGTTTTATTAGGACCGTATCATCAATATGAAGCTAGAAAATATTTTTCTGGAATTTTTCGTGTTAGTATGTGACCCTAGTAAATTGAAAAGCGCGTTCAAATTCAATATATAGAGTTATACGTTGATTTTGACGAAAACTGGTCGAGACGATCAAACCAACCTACGGTACATATCCCATTGTGTTCGGAATGGGCGTAACTAGCTATGGACGACTGGCGGTGGGCCTTGTTTCGAGGTCGATAGGAAAAGTTACTTTATGTGAATAAAAATTAAATAAATAAAAAATTAAATCTCTCCCTTTATCTTTCTGGCCCCCCTTCTCGTTATCATTTCAGAACGAGGAAAAAAAGAAAAAGAAAAAGAAAAAAAATCGAAATCGCGTTGATGCCCCCCCCCCCCACGCCGCCGCCAGTGGCAGAGCCACCACCACCGTACGCCTCCCCCGATCGCCCCTCTCTTCTCTCTCCCTCGCTCTCCTAATTGAAAACCGTGGCCCGAACCCCAAAACCCCCGTTTCAGTCCACGCCGTGGCCCACCACACCCCACCTGAGCGCCGCCCCCATCTCCGACGTACCCTCCGACCCCCTATCCTGTTCCCCGTTCTCCTCCATCTCCCACGTGGAGACCCCGACGCCCTAGCCCCCTGAAACCGCAGTCAACCTCCACGATGGCCCCACCACTGCGTCATTGCCTCTGCCACCACCAACTCGGACCAGCGCACCCTCCGACAGCTCCGACGAACCCCCAGCGAGACCCAGCGCCCCTCCCCTTTACACCACCGTAAGTTTTCTTTTTATTTTTGTTTATTTTAAATAATCAGTTTTCTTATATGTTTAGCAAATAAAATAAATAGATTTTTATTTAGAAAAGTTTTGATTTTTATTTAGAAAAGTTTTGATTTTTATTAAAGAAAAGTTTTGTTTTTTTTATTTAGAAATGTATATGATTTTTATTGTTTAAAAAGGGATGATCTAAAAGATAAAAATATAATTTTCATTCAAGTGGTGAGTTAAAAATATGATTTTTATATTTTTAAAGTATTAAAAATATGATTTTTATATTTTTAAAGTATTAAAAATATGATTTTTATATTTTTAAAGTATTAAAAATATAATCTTTATTATGTAGAAAGTGGAAAAATATGATTTTTTTATGTAGAGAATTAGAAATATCATCTTTATATAGGTAGCAAAGTAAAAATTCGATTTTTATATATTGAATAGCATAGTACAAAATTCGATTTTTATATATTGAATAGCATAGTAAAAATTCGATTTTTATATATTGAATAGCATAGTAAAAATTCGATTTTTATATATTGAACAACGAAGTAAAAATTCGATTTTTATATATTGAATAGCGAAGTAAAAATGTGATTTTTACATATGTAGTGGCTACGGGCAACGAAGATGACAAAGATGTGATAACGACGAAAATTCTATAAATGAAGAGTCGTGGTATTGGATAGCTTTTGGTGAGAACTTCTCACCTTTCAATTTAATTTTTCTAGTTATAAATATATACTAGGATGCAGACGGTGTTTAGTAGCACCCGACACCCGTCATCCAGAGACCATGGATGGCTTGTTTGTTTAATTGTTTGGTTGTGTAGTTTGTTAGATTATTTGGTTGAAATTGATTTGATTGATGTGTGAATGGCGTGGGCCTTCACTAGACCGGGGATAAGGCTAGGCCTCGTCCCGTTTCTAGTATCGTGCCGTTATGCCGCCGAAATTTTCTAAAATAAGTTAGAAAAATAAAGAAATCATTTTATTTAATAAATGAACTGAATAGAATATTTTCATAGGTTGAATAAAATGTTTTATCGTTAAAAATATAATTTTTAACGTGAAAGTGAATAAATAAATATTTATAAACAAATCGGCCGATTTGTTTATATACACTGATTTGACTGATATTGATTGGGTCGATAAATTTTACACATCGCCCAACTGCACAACTAAAATCTATGTTGGATTGTTTGAAACCCCACATGGGTATTGAGATGATATTTGACGTACACTAATCCCGATTGTTTAGTTGTATGTCGATCGATTGATTGACAGACTGTTATAAGCGTTGAATATTTATATTTGATGCTTATACAGTGTAGAATGCACTTTGGATGATGGTTGATTATTCATCGTTGTTATTTTATACATGTGTTGTAGAAAATCCATATAATTAACATTATATGGTAATTGATTGGGCCTCATTCCAGTTTCGAAATAAAAATATTTGTAATAAAAATATTTGAAATAAAATTATTTGAAATAGAAATATTTGAAATAGAATATTTGAAAATAGAAACATATGAAGCCGTGTTGGTTAGATTGACGCCATTTCGACGTGAACGATATTTATATCGATTTTATTCATTCTTCAATGAACATTGAATAGATTTGAAATTCGAATTATATTTAAAGTAGATTTGAAATTCGAATTATATTTAAAGTGAATTGAAATTTGAAATACACTGAATTGATTTGAAATTCGAAATAGACTGAATTGATTTGAAATTCGAAATACACTGAAATGATTTGAAATTCGAATATAAATGAACTTGAATTGAAATTGAATATAAATGAATTCGAATTGAAATGGAATAGAAATGAATTCGAATTGAAAATGAATTCTAATTGAAATCGAACTGAAATTGAATTCAAATATAAATGAATTGAATTGAAATCGATTTGAAAGGAATTTAAAACGGATTTATATTGGAATATTCAATTTTGATTTGAAATTGAATATGAAGTTGAAACCGTTTTGAAAACGAATTTAAAACGATTTATAAAGCACATTTTGAATGGTAATCGACGAAGTATACATTATATATATTTTATATATAATATAATGGCCTGAATAGAACGCGCCACGCCGCGGCAGTTCGCGTATTTCGACCATTGACTTCGAACGGATATTGCGGGAGATCCGACCATCGGATTCTCCTAAAACCGGAACCGTTGGGTTCGTATCGAAAAGAGCTTTCTAACGAATATTAGAAATGTTAAATCTAACGGTTGGATTTGGAATTATGTCCAAATCAAATTTGAAAAAGGTCGCTGTAAGTGCAGTTCGATGACCGTTGATGGAAATCGACTGTACGGGCCTTGATAAAATTATTTAAAATAGTAATAATTTGTGTAAAATCATAAGAAATGATTTAGAAAGGATTGGGATGGAAAACTCCATATTTGAAAAGATAAAAAAATATATTTTTATAGAAATGAACTAGTTTTGAACTAGAATTATAATTCTATTTATTTTTAAATAAATAAATTGAATTTAAACAGGGTTTTAAAAATAACCAGAATTTCCAATGACTGCATTGGAGTGGATTTGAATCGAAATTGTCTTCGGAATATTTCGATGTTGGAATTCGTGATTATACAGATGTTGTTATGGAAATTTGAAAGATATATATTTATATCGTTATTTCCAATACGACATTTGTTAATCGTAGAATTTGATATTGAATATAAGCCGATATATTTTCTATTCAGAGCCTTGTGTTGAATATCAAATGTCATTTGGGTTTGTCGTGAATGGTGTCTTCACTAACACTGCTCTTGAACCTAGTTGAGAAAAGATTAAATCTTTTTATTTAGATTTAATGAAGTGTACCAATTAAACAATATTTAATTGGAATTGAATTGATATTGATTCTTGGGTTTATCGTGAATGGTGTTTTTAAATAACACTTGTTCTTTAACCCGATAATTAATGGAAGGTGATTTTGGGTTTATCGTGAACCTTGTTTTAAATGACACCGATTCTTTAACCCAGTTAACGATTAAAACTAAGTGGAGTTTTAATGAATCTTTAATTAGATTGAAATAATCGAGAATGGAGTATCACCAGTTTTGCTCCAGGCGATAGTTAAATCTTTAATTAGATCTGAACGTGAAATGGTAATTGAATTTACCGATAACACCGTGGTGTTAGATATGAAGTACTACCAGTTTTACTTCATGGGATGAATAGGTTGGGATTGGAAATTAAAACCAATGATTACTTCGGTAAAGTTCGTTAATCCCGACTAGTTTGAATTGATATTCAAAAGTAGATTAAAGAATAAATTAAAGAATTTATCTTTGATAAAATTAATGGGAACCTTTCCCTATGAATGTGAAATTTAGAAACTAATTGTCGGTTAGCTAAGCAGAATGGTTTCCTGGATATTGATCTGATGTTGGTTTAGGCCTTCGGGGTTAATATTTGGGGAATTATTCTCTTGATTAATTTACGATTAGTGACTAATGAATTGGAATGAGGCATATGTTGTGTTTGTGTAACACTTATTTAAAATATACGCGAGTTATTCGAGAAGACCGGGTTTATCCCATTCTGAATAACTGATTCGGCGATAAGTCGAAGATGAAGACGGTGGTTGAAGACCGGAGGTCTTAACATCGTTTGGATAATTACTGATGATCTTGATTGGGCTGTACACCCAAGAGGAGAGAAACAGTTGGTGATCGTCCAGACGTACTTGGAGATCGATGGATATGCGAGGTACAAGGTGCCTCCGGTTTCGTTCAGACCCAGAACGGACTTGTAAATGGATAGTGTGTCTGACGTTGTATTCCTTTATACTGTATTTGGTGATCTCTGCTAAATATATATCTGTTTGGTTTCAGAGAATTTATTCTCTTGCTATACACCCTTCTCTGAGACGTACGAGCCTAGAGGTTATATATTGGCAGAAATCAGTGGTACAGTATGGACTGACAATGTGGCATGCTGAGTTGCATGGATCAAGGCTTTTGTTGAAAAGCAAAGTCTTGTGGTTGATGATCAAAGCACGGCCTTGTGTGGCGTAGCTTTGTGTAACGTTGATTCGCGAGTATCACACCCGGTATGAACCAAAAACGGGAGACGGACATCAGGGAGGACATGCGTTTCTTTCTAGTTAGGAGTGGCGTCAGTGCTTGAACTGGCTGACGAGTTTGACTCATGTGGATGTTTCTTATTATTACTTGCTGAAAAGCGAGGCGCCTCGTGATATCGGTTTCGGCCGATGCTTCTGGTCGGCTGACGGGCCAGGCTTACGCCCCAAAGGGCGGGGAAACGCAGTGTTCAGGCATAATAATCCACATCGGTGGACCGACCCTGACGATCTAAGGGGCAGTTGCGGCTGTTCCTGAGGGGCGGACTAGAGCGTCTCGAATCGGTGAGGATCTTGCCCCTAGCCTCGGTTCATACCATAAATGATAACCCAACTTCCAATACGACGTTTTGCGGTTTTAATTGTAAAACTAGTATGGTGACATGATATATGGTACCCATGCCGCCTATGATTGATACTTATGATTTGAAGTTGTTTTATACACTATGCACTTATAATAGTATCAAATAATCTGTTTTAAACATATCAAGCATTCTTTGGCTGTTATAAGGGAAAATCCTATCCCCCGGCTTGCGTTGCATTGTGTGATAGGACTTGGGTCTTATAACAGCTTCATTTTTCTTTATTTAGCATCGCGCTGTTTGTTTTAGGCATTGGTATTCTTGGGAGGAAACCCATTCCGTGTTATGCGGCGTGGTCCCTTGATTTACCTAACTTTAAAATAAAGATTAATAACTGTTTTAGTTCTCACACCAGTCACATGACTGACCTGGAGTTTATTGTTTTAACCTAAACTCTGGGTGCCCTTATTTTGGCACGGGCAGCTAGTAGTTTTGGTTTTGCAGATTTATATTCACAGGATCCTGGTTTACAGCTGGAATGATATCCGGAAAGCTTTGTATCCGTATATCTCTTCTAGTTGTGTATTGTATTATTTTCCGCTTCTATGTATTTAAATGTAATTTAAATCTTTTGTATTTCTGTGTAATATTCATTTATACTCTGTATATTCTTGTAATCTGATGCATTGTTGTAATATACAATGAAATGTTCTTCCGTCTGCGTTCTATTTTGTCGTGTTCTCAAAACAATTCGTTCTTTCTCTCTCTCTCTCTCTCTTCGGAGACCGGGGAAGTTCGGGTCGTTTCAAAATTGAAATAAAATAATACACTCAAATACGTATTTTAAAATAAAATATTCAAAACTAAATTTGTTTTTATTTTTATTTTAAAGAAAATAATATTCTTTACACTCGTTCTAGGATACTACTGATCCCATCTCTAACGAGTTATTCTTATTGGATATTACTAATCTAATCTCTGATGAATTCTTTCGTTCGGTTCTAATGTGTCCTGTTCTCGAGCTCTGTAAACCAAAGCTCTGATACCAAATGAAATGATCTAAACTCGCCCTTTCGGGAAAGCCCGGATTGCTTTGAGAACAACACTCATCAGAACACAAACAGAAGAACATTTTCATTGCTATTACAACAATTACATCAGAGTACAAGAATATAACTGAGTATGAATAAATATTTTACATTAGAAATACAATAACAGAGATTGAAAATTACATTTAAATAGCAGCGGAAAATTAATACAAAATACAACTGAAAGAAATACACGGGTACAGAGCTTTCCGAGTATTGCTTCAGCTGTAAACCAGGATCCTGTGAATAAATATCTGTGAAACCAAAACTACTAGCTGTTCGTGTGGAAAATAGGGGCACCCAGAGTTTAGGTTAAAACAATAAACTCCAGGTCAGTAATGGGACTGGTATGAGAACTAAAAACATTTATTAACTTTATTTTAAAGTTGGGTAAGTCAAGGACCACGCCGCTATCCATAACGAGTTTCCTCCCCAGAATACCAGTGCAAAAGAACAACGTAATGCTTTTAGAAATATGAAACCATTATAAGACTCATGTCCCATGCAACGTAAGCCGAAGGATAGAGTTTACCTTATAATGGTCAAAAATGCTTAATACGCAAAATTCATCTTTTATACTATAAGTGCACAGTGTAGAAATCAATTTCGAATATAAATGAATCAATCCTAGGTGGCATAATATATCATGTAAGCGACATAATATATTATTTCACCATATAGGTATACAACTAAAACCGTAAAGCTCGTATTGGAAAATTGGATTCCCACCATGATGGCTGCTGATTCGAAAGATATATCGCGAATGTATCTCCACGGCTTACGTCTCGGCAAGAGAAAACACCATAATACATGTACTACGCACTTTGGATGAACAATCAATCAACGTGCTCTATCCCCATGGGCTTCAGCTGAAATGACCTATCCCAATATCCAGGTGTGGAACGACCATCACCCACCATAACTCGGCTGACCAAATCCATATATATATTAAGTATATTGGTCAAACCTACTAATCAAACAAATCATTCACCATCATACCGGGGTGTGAGGCTCGCGAAGTAACGTTGCATATCATTGATCATCTACCAATATATATAACCTCCGAGCTCGTACGTCTTAGAGAAGGGTGTTAAGCAGAGAATAAATTCTCCACCACCAAACAGATATATATATATATTTAGCAAAGTTCAACAAATACGGTATAAAGGAATACAACGTCAGACATACCATCCATTTATAAGTCCGTTCTGGGTCTAAACGAAACCATATCCGGTAATCTCCAAATACGTCTGGATGATCACCAATTATTCCCTCATCTTGGGTGTACGGTCCAATCAAGATATCAGAAATCATCCATACGATGCGAAAATCCCCGGTCTTCAACCACCGTCTTCATCGCTGATCTTCAATCGTCGTATGAATTATTCAGAATGGGTTTAACCCGGTCTTTTCGAATAATTCACGTATCTCAAAATCATGTGCTATGAAAACACAACCTACGTCTCATTCCAATCAAGAATATTCTTTGATTTATCTATAAACCAAATTAAGGTTCATTCAACTAGTCGGGAATAACGCCTTACCGAAGTAATCATTTTTTATATTATCCCAGTCCCAACCTATTCATTCCATGGAGTAAAACTGGTGGTACCTCGTATCTAACACCCAATGTGTTCCAATAAATTTAATTACCGTTTATCGTTCAAATCTAATTAAAGATTCAACTATCGCATGGAGTAAAACTGGTGGTACTCCATTCTCGGTTATTTCTAGAATTCAGTAAACTTAATTACTATATTCCTATTCAATCTAATTAAAGATTAATTAAAACTCCATTTAGTTTTAATCTTATAAAATAATTATTTAATGATTATTCAACTTTAAGAAATTAATCTTGTCTTTAACTGGGTTAAAGTACAAATGTCGCTTAAAAACATAGTTCAAGATTGTGACAACCCAAACCCTGTTCCATGGCGGCAAGGGAAATCTTTGGAATATAACACATAAACAGATAACAGCAGAACAGAAATAAATAAATACACCAGATAATATACAACAGAATATACTAGATAAATATAAACATCAGAGTTACACAGTATACAGGATCATACTTAGTAAAAATACAGTTCAGCTATACATAAATATCTACAGCGGAAAACAAACATAATATGTACAATATGAGCTAAACAGCATAAAAAGAGATAAATGATAGAATATGTCTTCAGCTCCAGCTATCCAGAAAGAGCCTGCTAAAACATGAATACAAGGCTGCCCATATAGAAATAGGGGCACCCGAGTTTGCAAGTGAAACAAACTACGAGTCAGTCATGGGACTGGTATGAGAAATCTACTTAACATACTTTACAATATGGCTAATCACAGGACCGCGCCACTTTCGCGGAACGGGTTTACCCCATTGGATTGCCAGTGCTTTAAAACAAGTAAATCTTTTTAACATCGCAATGCTTTTTATAAAAATGAAGCCATTATAAGACTCAGTTCCCATCACACAATGCAACACAAACCAGAGGATAGAGTTTTACCTTATAATGGCCAAAATATGCTTGATACGAGTAAAACAAAAGCATTTGATATTATCACTAGTGTTTATATGTTTCAAAAACAATTTCAATCATAAGTATCAATCATAGACGGCAATAATGCCCCATACCACTATGTCGCCATATATAGGTATACAATTAAAACTGCACGATGTCATATTTGGAAATTGGATTTCCATCATGAACCGAGGCCAGGGATCGTCCTCACCGCTTCGAGACAATCTAGCCTACCATGTCTCAGGATCAGAGCTCGAGTGACCCTTGGATCGTCAGGGCCGGTCCACCGATGTGGATTAAAATGCCTGAACATTGCCTTTCCCCATCCTATGGGGCGAAAGTGAGTCCTATGACTCCATCGGCTCCACGTAGTCACCGATATATCTGAGGCGCCTCGCAACAGCAACAACCACACAGGTGAAAATAATATAAATGTCAGGGTTGGTAGGTCACTGACACCACCCTAGCTAGAAGGAAACGCATGTCCTCCCTGAGGTCCTCTCCCGTTTCCAGTTCATACCGGGGTGTGAGGCTCGCGAATTAACGTTATACACAAAGCTATGCCATACAGGCGGTGCTTTGATCATCAATCACAAAGCTCTGCTTTTCAACAAAAGCTTTGATCACTGCATCTCAGCATGCCACACAGGCAATTCACGCCATGCAACTGATGTCTACCAATCACACAGAATGAAATCCAGTGTTAGACACACAGTCCATTAACAAGTCCGTTATGGGTCTAAACAAAACCGGAGGATCTTTCTTCGTCGCACATCCGTTCAATCAACATGTGCGTTTGGACGGCTACTACTTCAGCCCCTTCAAGGTAGCTACTCCTATCATGAGCATTAGTAGCACCCCTCCATTCGACGTGAAGATCATCGGTCTTGCACTATCTTCGTATCTTCGACTTTTAATCGTCAATCAATTATTTGGAATGAGAATTAACTCGGCCTTTTCAAATAATTCACGTATATTTAGAATTTCAATCAATTCATATCAATGGTTAAATTATTCGACATCAATAATTCAATTCTTCAATGTAATTTTCACGTCAAACACATTCAACCATCAAATATCCAATAAACCAAGTAAATTCGGTTTATTTCCATTCCATATCGTTTATAATATTTTATCACGATTTATCGCTATTTTTATTCCTTTAAAAATAGCCAATTTATTCAAACGACGCTTTAGGCCATAACGCGGCCATGGCGCGGTTTTTCTTCAGATTTGATTTACGCATATCTGAAAATCTAACCATTGGATCTTCACAAATTTTATATCATTAGAAAGATCTTTTCAAAACGAAACCAATGGTTTCAATTTTGGGGAAATTCGACGGTCGGATCTCCCGGTACAATCGTTTGATGTTTCGATTTCAAAATACGAACTGCAGCGTTGTTATTCGATTTATTTTAATTATATTTATATATAAATATAAATATAGTCGATTCTGGCGCTGTTTTTCTTCAGATTTGAATTAAACATTCCAAACAATCCAACCGTTGGATTTTTACAAAGTTGGTGTCATTGGAAAGATATTTCCAAAGCGAACCCAACGGTTGCGGTTTCGGGAAAATCCGATGGTCGGGTCTCCCGCAATAATCTTCGAAATCACGGTTTCAAAATACGAACTACAGCTTTGTTATTCGATTTATTTTAATTATATATATAATTCATTCTTCGATTTCAAAACCATACTCGTTCCATACATTTGATAAAAATAATATTTTTATCTAACAGATATTTATTTCAACACATCACTATTTTTAACAATTCATATATATACTAAAAATGTGATTTTTATTGTAAAATAATTTATTTCAAAACACGATTATTTTCTATAGTTCATACATAAGGTAAAAATGTGATTTTTATTGTAAAACAATTTATTTCAAAACACGATTTTTTATATACTTCATATAGATGATAAAGATGTAATTTTTATCTTTCAAAGAATTTATTCAACACATGAATTTCCATTCAACACATGAATTTCCATTCAACACATGAATATTTTGTTCAACACATGAATATGGTTTCAACACATGAATATTTTATATAGTTTATATATATAATAAAAATGTGATTTTTATTGTAAAAACAATTTATTTAAAACACGAATATTTTATATACTTCACATAGATGATAAAAATGTAATTTTTATTATAAAACAATTTATTTCAAAACACGATTATCATTCAACACATGAATTTCTATTCAACTCATGAATATAGTTTCAACACATGAAAATAAATCAAACACAGAAATATTTCAGAAAATTTCGGCAGCATAATGGCAGGGTAGTTAAAACCGGCACCGTATCAATGTACGGCTCCTCGCTCTATCCTAAAACCTTGCGGTTTTTGACAATGGGGATTTCAATATCTAGTTCGTATGCAGACGAATTTTCCCATATACTAATCCTATTGGGATTTCAACCACAACCAATCATTCATGATATTCACCAAATTTCACATCAACCAATAATCCAAACAATATCACCTCCAATAAATATCGTCCATGGTCTGTGAATGAGGGGAGTATATATATATTCGTATATAAATATATATTCAATTTCATTTCACTTCATTTCCATATCATTCAACGCATATATAATTTTTACAACGCATATATAACTTATACATCAAACATACAACTTATACAACGCTTATACATGAGGTGTACAATGCTTATATAACTCATACAACAACTATATAATTTATACATCATCGTTTCCATATCGTTTATAATTCAGAATTCTCACATTGGTTTCCACTCCACCAAAAATTGTAGAAGGCTCAAAAAAATATGCGGTCTCTTCTAGAATGTAGAAGACGTCCACACGAGTCCAATGTTTCTTGTTTCACTGGATTTCAACCACAAACGAGAAAGTTATGATTTTTATTCTAAAATCAAAATTTGCCACACTTTTAAATGTTAAAACAGTTTAAATATATAAAACCCGCATACCTCAATAAACAGTTCGAACTAGGGTTTCGATCTATCTGCAAATCTGTTGATCGAGGTTAAAATCGGGTTGCGCCACGCTCTAGGGCCTGAAGAGGCGCACCTGCGCCAGCAGCATGGTGGAGTTCGGCGGCGCCAGCCTATCGTGGCGGCGCTCTGAAGTCGGCCACTTCACTGGCTCGTTGTGACGACCCCAAAACCCCGTATTGACGGTGTCAAGGGCAATCTTTGGAATATAACACATAAACAGATAATAGAAGAACAGAAATAAATAAATACACCAAATAATGAACAATTAATACATTGGATAAACATAATCATCAGAGTTACACAGTATACAGGATCATACTTAGTACAAATACAGTTCAGCTATACATAAATGTCTACACTGGAAAACAAAAATAATATGTGCAATAGGTTCTGAACAGCATAAAAAGAGATAAATGATAGAATCCATCTTCAGCTCCATCTATCCAGAAAGTCTGCTAAAACCTGAATACAAGGCTGCCCGTGTAGAAAAAGGGGCACCCGAGTTTGCAAGTGAAACAAACTACGAGTCAGTCAAGGGACTGGTATGAGAAATCTACTCAGCATATTTAAAATATGGCTAATCACAGGACCATGCCACTTTCGCGGAACAGGTTTATCCATTGGATTGCCAGTACTTTAAAACAAGTAAATCTCTAAACATCGCAATGCCTTTTATAAAAATGAAGCCATTATAAAACTCAGTTCCCATCACACAATGCAACGCAAACCGGAGAACAGAGTTTTTCCTTATAATGGCCAAAATATGCTTGATACGAATAAAACCAAAGCATTTGATATTATTACTAGTGTTTATAAGTTTCAAAAACAATTTCAATCATAACTATCAATCATAGACGGCATGGGTACCATATATCATGTAGCCAAATATATATATATATATACAATCAAAACCGCACAATCACGTATTTGGAAATTGGATTTCCGCCATGAACCAAGGCAAAAGATAGTCCTTGCCGACTTCGAGATTCTCTAGCCCGAGCCTCAAGGTCAGAGCACATCGACCCTTGGAGCGACAGGGCCGGTCCACCGATGTGGATTAAAATTCCTGAACACTACATTTCCCCGCCCTTGGGGGCGTAAAAGAGCCAACGGATGACTCCATCGGCTTCACATAGCCATCGATATATCCGAGGCGCCTCACAACAGCAATAACCACACAGGTGAAAATAATATAAATGTCAGCCAGTTTAAGCACTGACACCACCTCTAGCTAGAAAGAAACGCATGTCCTCCCTGAGGTCCTCTCCCGTTTCTGGTTCATACCGAGGTGTAAGGCTCGCGAATTCATGTTATACACAAAGCTACGCCACACAGGCGGTGCTTTGATAATCAACCACAAGACTTTGCTTTTCAATAGAAGCCTTGATCACTGCATCTTAGCATGCCATACAGGCAATTCACACCATGCAACTGATGGCTATCAATCACACAGAATGAATTCTGATGTCGGTCACACAATCCATTTGCAAGTCCGTTCTGGGTCTGAATGAAACCGGAGGCACTATATACCTCGCATACCCATCGATCTCCACGTACGTCTGGACGATCACCACTCATTATCCATATTTCGGGATGTCGCCCAGTCAGGACATCGGTTACCATCCAAACGAGGTGAAGATCTCCGGTCTTCGACCAGTGTCTTAATCTTCGATTTCTTATCGTTGATTCAGTTATTCAGAATGGGATAAACCCGGTCTTTCTGAGTAACTTGCGTATAAAATAAACAAGTGCTACACAAACACACATACGCCTTATTCCAATTCATTAGTCACTAACCGTAAATCAGTAAGAGAACGATTTCCCAAATATTAACCTCGAAGGCTGAAACCAACATCAGATCAAAATCCAGGAAACCATTCGACTTAGCTAACCTTCAGTTAGTTTCTAAATTTCACATTCCATACCGTTTAGAATTTTTATAACGATTTATCGCTTTTTTTATTTATTTTAAAATAGCCAATTTATTCAAACGACACTTCAGGCCATAACGCGGCCGTGGCGCTGTTTTTCTTCAGATTTCATTTACATATATCTGAAAATATAACCGTTGGATCTTCACAAAATTTATATCATTAGAAAGATCTTTTCAAAACGAATCCAACGGTTCCAGTTTTAAGATAATCCGATGGTCGGATCTCCCGGTACAATCGTTTGAAGTTTCGATTTCAAAATACGAACTGCAGCGTCGTTATTCGATTTAATTTAATTATATTTATACATATATATAAATATAATCGATTCTGGCGCTGTTTTTCTTCAGATTTGAATTAAACATTCTAGACAATCCAACCGTTGGATTTTTACATAGTTGGTGTTGTTGGAAAGATATTTCCAAAGCGAACCCAACAGTTTCGGTTTTGGGAAAATCCGATGGTCAGATCTCCCAAACTAATCATTTGAAATCATGGTTTCAAAACACGAACTGCAGCTTCGTTATTTGATTTATTTTAATTATATATATATATATAAATATAATCTATTCTTCGATTTCAAAATGATATTCTTTTTATATATTTGATAAAAATGATATTTTTATCCAATCGACTTTTATTTCCACACTTCACTATTTTTAACAATTCATGTATATAATAAAAATGTGCTTTTTAATGTAAAACAATTTATTTCAAAACACGACTATTTTATATAGTTTATATAGATGACAAAAATATGATTTTTATTATAAAACAATTTTTTTCAAAAAACGACTATTTTATATAGTTCATATAGATGACAAAAATATGATTTTTATTATAAAACAATTTATTTCAAACACGAATACCACTCAACGCATGAATTTCTATTCAACGAATGAATTCCTATTCAACACATGAACGGTTTCTATAGTTCGTATATAAAAGATAAAAATGTGATTTTTATTATTAAAACAATTTATTTCAAAACACGACTATTTTATATAGTTCATATAGATGATAAAAATATGATTTTTATTATAAAACCGTTTATTTCAAAACATGACTATTTTATATAGTTCATATAGATGATAAAAATATGATTTTATTATAAAACAATTTCTTTCAAAACACGACTATTTTATATAGTTCATATAGATGACAAAAATATGCTTTTTATTATAAAACAATTTATTTCAAACACGAATACCATTCAACACATGAATTTCTATTCAATGAATGAATTTCTATTCAACACATAAACGGTTTCAACATATGAAAATAATTTCAACAAACGAAAATAATTCTAACACATGAATATTTCAGAAAATTTCGGCAGCATAACGGCAGGGTAGTTAAAACCGGGGCCATCCCTAGTATGGCTCCTCGCTCTACCTTAAAGCCTCGCAGTTTTTGACAATGGGGATTTCATGCATCTAGTTCGCACGCAGGCGGCATGTATATTTTTTTCATTTCCACAAACTAATCCTATGTGGTTTCAACTAAATAATTCTCAACCACAAACGGGTATTTTTCAACCACAATCAATCAATTTCAACCACAAACAATTCTAATCAACCATTCGTAATCAACCAATTTTCACACCAATCACAACCAATAAATATCGTCCATGGTTTGTTGACGAGGGGCGTACATATATATATATATATATATATATATATATATATATATATAAGCATTTCACTTCTATTTCAACACATATATAATTTTTACAATGCATATATAACTTATATATCGAACGTACAACTTATACAATGCTTATACAAGAGGTGTACAATGCTTATATAACTCATACATCGACTATATAAGTTATATATTGTCGTTTTCCATATCGTTTATAATTTTTAAATCTCACATTGGGTTCTACTCCACCAAAAATAGCATAAGGCTCAAAAAAATATGCGGTCTCTTCTAGAATGTAGAAGACGTCCACACGAGTCCACTATCTCTTGTTTCACTGAATTTCGTCAAGAAACGAAAAAGATATGATTTTTACAGTGAAATCAAAAACCGTAGCGGTTTAAAGTGCTATAATATAGTTTATTTTAAAATAGTCGTAGCTCAGCTGATTTGTTCAAAACTAGGTTTGGATTTTTCTTCGAATCCGTGTAGCTATTCGTCGATCGGCCTTTGCAGCGTCGAAGGGGGAGGAGAGACGTACCTGCGCGTGGCGGTGGGCCCAGCTCGATGGTCAGAGATGACGTCGGCGACGAGATGAAGTTCAAAACTTTCGAACTCGAATTCTCCCCCAATTCTGAACGATAAAATTCAAACCCTATATGGATTTGAAGATCTCGAGAAGCTCTACAAATTTCCCAACTGAAGTGTTTGATTTTGATGCGCGGATTGATCAGAAAATGAACGGGAAGGATGGGAGCTTTAGTCGTCGTCGATCGGGGGTGCGGAGAGAGAGAAGGGCTAATGTGGACAAATGAGATATTTTTTTATATTTATAAATTTTAAAAATCCAAAAATACCCCTTGTCACACACGAACACCAATCCAAACCCAATGACTGTCGTCCCTAGCTAAATACCCCCATTCCGAACATAATGGGATATGTTTTGTAGGCCCATTCGACTGTTTGAGTCAGTTTCTCTTCAAATTAAAATATAAAACATTCAATATTTAATTTGAATGTACATTTCAATTTGTCGGGGCCACATACTGATTCTAAAAATTCCCAAAAAATAAATCTAGCTATGTTTTGACGATACGGTCCCAACAAAACTAGTTTCGTCGAATTCTGAGACCGTTTGAAAAATCGCCCTTTTCTGGTCGATCCAATTTAATAGAAATCAACCAAACACATTTTCTTTTGCCACACTCACATATTAACTTCAAAGATTATGAAATTTGAAACCTAGCAATAATTTGACATCCCGTATCCAACAAAAGTGGTTTCGTCGAATTCTGAGGTCGTTTGCAAAATGGCCATTTTCTGGTCGATCCAATTTAATAGAAATCGACCAAACACATTTTCCTTTGCCACGCTCACATACTAGCTTCAAAAATTATGAAATTTGAAACCTAGAAATAGTTTAACATCCCGGATCCAAAAAAGTGGTTTCGTCGAATTCCGAGGTCTTTTGCAAAATGGCCATTTTCGCAGGCTATATAAACTCTATAGCGACCATTCTGAAAATTCATTTGGCCATAACTTTTGCTTCCCGCTATAAAACTTCGATTTTTCAGATTCGTTAGAAAGATATTCACAAACAGATTTAAATATTTTTTGTTTCACTCAAATCCATTTTGTTTTGCACCCGGTACAGTCAGGCAAAGTTTGGATTGAAATTTTGAAACTACCGCGCCATTTCAGGCCTTGTTTATAATTAGAATTAATTATATTTTCTTTTCAAACAACGATTCAAACTCACTTTTCGTCGCTATTATTTAAAATATTTATTTTAAAAATTTTAAATTCACTATTTTAGCCAATTTAAAATTTTCAAATTGGTTCAGATTTTCCGGGTTGTTACACTCCGTTCTCGAGATACAAGGCACGAAAAAATATGAGGTCGGTCTAGATTTAGAGATCGGAGAAATCTCTACAAAATCTTCTGAAGGAGCATCAGATTTCGTGGAGAGAATCGGATGGAATCGAGCCGAGAAAGTTTGAAGAGGAGTCTCCATTGAAATTTGGGGTTACGGGTTGATTTTATCGGTCAACGCTGAATGAGGGAGAAAAATGATTGGCCAGGATATTTTATAATTTATTTTTAATTTAATTAAATCCGAAAATACCCTTCGCTCCATACGAACTCCAATCCAAACCCAACGACTGTCGTCCCTAGCTAAATACCCCTAATCTAAGCACAATGGGATATGTTTCGTAGGCTCATTCGACTGTTTCAGTCAGGTTTTCTTCAAATTAAAATATAAAACATTCAATATTAGATTTGAACGTACATTTCAATTTGCCGGGGCCACATACTGATTCTACAAATTCCCCAAAAATAAATATGGCTATGTTTTGACGATACGGTCCTAACAAAACTAGTTTCATCAAATTCTGAGACCGTTTGAAAAATGGCTTTTTTTTGGTCGATCCAATTTAATAGAAATTGACCAAACACATTTTCCTTCGCCACACTCACATATTAACTTCAAAAATTATGGAATTTGAAACCTAGCAATAATTTGACATCTTGAATCCAACAAAAGTGGTCTCGTCGAATTCTGAGGTCGTTTGAAAAATGTCTATTTCCAAGGGCTATATATTCTCTATAGCGACCTTTCTGAAAATTCATTTGACCATTACTTTAGATTTCGGCTATGAAACTTCAATTTTTCAGATTCATTAGAAAGATATTAATTAACAGATTTAAATATTTTTGGTTTCACTAAAATCCGTTTTATTTTGCACCTGGTATAGTCAGTCAAAGTTTGAATTCAAATTTTGAAACTACCGCGCCATTTCAGGCCTTGTTTATAATTTAAAATAATTATATTTATTTTCAAACATCGATTCAAACTTACTTTTCATCATTATTATTTAAAATATTTATTTTAAATATTTAAATCCACTAAAATAGCCAATTAAAATTTTTTAAACTGGTTCAGATTTTCCGGGTTGTTACAACGATAAACCCAAAAATCTTATTCCATTTAATTCCAATTTAATATATATTAAATTGAAAAAATTTCTCTTTGTAAAATTCTATTAAATCTTAATTAAAATATTAATAAATTACAAATCATAATTTCACAGTTAATCGGGTTTTGAGAACTAATGTCATTTAAAACATTGTTCACAATCAACCCAAAATCAATTTCCATTTTATCTCAATATTGGGAAATCTCATTTAAATCTTAATTAAAAGATTTATTCTTTTCTCAAATAGGTTCAAGAATAGTGTTATTTAAGACACCATTCACGACAAACCCAAAATCTTATTTGATATTAAATATTAGGCTCTGAATAGGAATTATCTTGACTTATATTCGATATCAAATTCTGAAACCAACGGATATCATATCGGGAATAATGATATCATATATCTTCCAAATTCCCAAAACAATATCCGTGTAATCACAGAATCCAATATCGAAATAATCCGAAGATTATTTCCATTCAAACCCATTCCAATCCATATATTGGAAAACTCTAGTTATACTAAAATCATTTTAAATCCTTTTATTTATTTGAGAATAAATAAATCGATCGTTTTGATAAAAATATCTTTTATCTTTATAGCTTGTAATTTTTTATCCAAAACCCTTTTAAATCATTTATTATGATTTTACATAATTTTTCCCTATTTTTATTTATGTAAAATTAGGCCTATTCAACTAAATGATGTTTCAGGTCGTTTAACTACACTGGTGCTGTTTTTTTCCAACTTGATTTAAACATTTCTAAAAATCTAGCCGTTGGATTTTAAATATCTTATTAACATATGAAAGCTCTTTTCGATACGAACCCGTAGGTTCCGGTTTCAGAAGAATCCGACCGTCGGATCTTCCGCTATGTCCAATCAAAGTTAGTGGTCGAAATTAGCGAATGGTCGCTGCGCGAAACGTTCTATTCAGGCCATTATATATAATATATATATATATATATCGTCGATTTCCTTTCTAAACGTATTTTAAAACGTTTATAAATTCATTTTAAAATGACTCTAACTTGCATTTCAATTTTAAATCAAAATTGAATATTCTATATCTTTATCATATTAAAATGATAATATTTTCAAAATATTATATTCTGAAATTACATCTTTATATTATATTCATTATTAAATGAATAAAATCGATCGATACACCCGTTTGGGTAAAAATGGCATTGCTACTTAACCGGCTTCACATTTTTATATCTGATTCTTTTTAATGCCATAAACATACAATGAAAATATAATTTTCATTGTCAAATCTTTTTAACGAAACAAAGTTACAATAAAAATGTAATCTTTAATTTCTACTCTTTCTATTTAAAAAAATGACGATAAAAATATGAACTTTTAATTTTAGTCTTTTTTTTGTAACAAAATGACAATAAAATATGTTCTTTTAATTCCAATCTTTTCATTGTAACAAAATGAAAATAAAAATATGTTCTTTTTATTTAAATTTTTTATTGTAACATAATGACAATAAAAATGTAATCTTTTTATCCAAATCTTTTTATTGTAATAAATTGACAATAAAAGTATAATCTTTTTAATTTAAAACATCAAAACCATCGTTTGATTCCTTTAACTGAATATTATATTAAAATCATTCATTTATTCCTAAATTGTAATGAGACCCAAACAATTACCATTTAATTTGATTATATGGATTTTCATACATCGCATGAATTATATACCAATGATCAATAATCATTAAAACATCCAAAAGTATCCAAAGTACATCCTATGACTGTTTAAGCATTAAAAAAAAATTAAAATAGTCTAACTAATCACAAGGGAGATGTGTGATCAGAATATCATCCCAAGACCCGTGTGGGGTTTCATCCAACACATGATCAAATAATATATTATTATTTGTGCGCTTGGGCGATGTGTGAAAATTATCGTCCCAATCAACATGAACAAGTCAGGTAACTTGTTAATGGAAGTGTAAAATTATTTAAATTATCACAAGTATAATAACATTATTTTAACATGTTAAATATCGTAAATCTCAATCACATCATAACACAACATACATTTCAACAAGTCATTCATGCAATAGTTATGATCAAACAAATATTTCATCACAGACATTTTAATTACATTTAGTTATAAAAATAAATAACTGTACAAAAGGTTGAGTGAGAAAGAGTTCTCACCTTTGGTTTTCACTCCGTTAGTCTTTAGCTGATGATTTTGGTACCGTTCAACTTCCAGTCAGTTTCATCGCAAATCTGTTTCATGCGGTATATATATATATATATATATATATATATATTAAAAATCATATTTTTAATGTTGTTCTATATATATGGTAAAGATCATATTTTTTATTTATGATGTGATTTTTATATTCAAAACAATGCGATTTTTATATGATTAAAAACAATGCTAATTATATGATGAAAAACAATGTTATTTATACGATGAAAAACAATGTTACTTATATGATGTAAAGCAATGTTATTTTATTTTCAAAAAAATACAATGCTCTTTATGTTTTCTAAACGATGTTATTTTTATTTTCAAAATCAATGTATACTTTTATTTCCAAAAACATTGTACGACATTATATATTTTTACTTCAAAACATTGTATAACATTATATATTTTTATATCAGAAACATTGTTAATTTTGCATTCAAATCAATGTTAATTTTGCTGAAGAGCAATTCAAATTTTATTTTGAAAACAAGTGCGAATTTTGTTTGGTAAACAATGCGAATTTTGTCTTTACTGCGATTTATATTTATTTTTCGAAGATCGTGTATATTAATATTTTCTAAGATCATGTTTATTTATATTTTCTAAACAGTAATCTTTTTATTTTAATTAAAAATTCAGATCTATAAAAACATTGTTTTTTTTCGTTTTCAAAACCATTTCGGAACATTGTTCTTTTTCATTTCTAAAACAACGTTCATCTTATTTCTACAAAACAATGTTTATGTTTTATTTTCACAAAACAATGTTATGTTTTTCCTTTTGAAATAATGTTATGTTTTCTTTTAAAAAAACAATGCTCTCTTTATTATTTAAACGTAATGCTATTATATATATATATATATATATAAACAATGTCACTTTTACTTTATAAAACTTTGTCAATTTTTATTTTACAAAACTTTGTTATTTTTATTTCCAAGTTGGAGCAAAATTTAGAACACATTAATCTTAACAGGGTAATTTACAAAGAAGATGTCAATTACATTCCCACATCATCCGGCCGTTCCTCGAGCTGATCTGAAGGCCACTGTTAAATCCCTCTTCATCATTCCTTTACACCTTTAGGAAGAAACCCATCTTCGACATCTAAATCCCACGTCGGCCGCCACTAGAGGGCAGGAAACCCTCATCCAACGCCACCATACGAACCGCCGGAGTGCCACCTCCAAACGCGAGTCGTGGCACAAAGCTCGGTGCCCCTAGTATCTCAAGAAACGAGCTTCAAGTCGGCGCCTTTGAGTGCAGCTTTCTCCCTATCCAGGACCTTAAACACGATCTCGTCCTTATAGATTTCAAGAGCTCGAGATTCTCCATGATTTTTGATTTTGATTGGTGATCCAATTCATTGTATATTGAAAGAGATTAGGAGATTTGTTTGCAATGATTTTGGCCATTGAATTTGGTTTGTGGCGGATGTTCATTCGATTAGGGTTTAGGATGGTATACGGACATACCGTGTATTTATATACGTATTTATATTTTTATTTAATTTTATTTAATTTCAATATAACTCCTTTATCGTTTTGAACTCCAAATCAAACACAACGAGTGTCGCCTCGAGCCAAATACCCCCATTCCGGACACAATGGAACATGTTTCGTAACCCAATTCGGCTATTACGATCAGTTTTTATCAGAATTAAAATGCAAATCAATATATATTAAATTCAAACGTACATTTTAATTTACCGGGGCCACATATTGACTCAAAAAATTTCATAAAAATTATATCTAGTTATGTTTTGATGGTACGGTCCTAACAAAACTAATTTCGTTGAATTTCGAGACCGTTTGAAAAATGACCATTTTCAGGTCGATCGAATTTGGCTGAAATTGACAAAACACTTTTCCTTTTACCACGCTCACATATTAATTCGAAAAATTATGAAAATTGAAACCTAGCAATATTTGACATTCCGAATCCAACAAAAGTGGTTTCGTCATAAACGGAGATCGTTTGGAAAAAGGCTATTTTTAAGGGTTATACATTATATTAATATATATATAAATTCTATAGCGACTTTTCTATATTTTAAACTGGACATAACTTTCAATTTATATTATGAAATTTAGATTTTTCACATTCGTCAGAAAGATGTTGTTAAACAGATTCAAATATTTCTTGTTTCGTTCAATTCTGATTTAAAATGAATTATGTATATTCAATTGAAATTAGAAATCGAATTTTCAAACTGCCGCGCCATTTCTGGCTCGTTATATAATTGAAATAAATTTATACATTCTAACTTTGATTAAAATAAATTTTTCGTTGTTATTATTTAAAATATTTAAAATCCACTAAAATTGCTAAAATAAAAATTTTAAATTGGTTCAGAATTTCCGGGTTGTTACATAATTTATAAATCTCTGATATTTTTCGGATGTATAATATTTATTCGAACTCTGTATATTCTTGTACTCTGATGTAAATTGTTTATAATAAGCAATGAAATGTTCTTCTGTTTGTGTTCTGATTCGTTTCCTCAAAGAAATCCGTGCTTTCCTTCATGGGGAAGTTCGGGTCGCCACATTTAGTAACAAATCTTTGGTTTACAGAGCCCGAGAACAAGGCACATTAGAACCGAACGAAATAATTCATCAGAGATTGGATTAGTAATATCCAATGAGAATGACTCGTTAGAGATGGGATCAGTAGCATCCTAGAACGAGTGTGAAGAGTATATTTTTCTAATAAAGATGAAAACAAATTTTGTTTTGAACATTAAATTCAATTATTCATATTTGAATATTTTATTTATATTGAATTTGGACAATCTAGTATATGAAGATTTTGCGTATACGTGTCATGAACGTATATTCGAAGTCCTAAATATACTGTATAGATATAGAATCACACTCTAATCGCCCGAAGATGATACAGATGATTGAGATCTCATCATCAGTGTTTATGTTCGAGTTTCGAAAAGTGGGATATCTATATATTTCCATTAGACTGGTGTCAGAACCGAAATTAGATAGGGTTATTGTTGTGATTTGGCACCAAAAACATGATTTTCTGTATATACGTCAAAATTATGAATTTGAAACGTTAATTCACTAATTGATTGATGGTTGTGTTGTATGATTATTTGTTATCTAATGAAACCATAATGTGAAAGAATAGTACATATAACCAAATTGTGTCAAATATTGAACTGAATTGAAATTTGGTTGAAATTGCATACATGTACATGTATATACATTGAACAGGTCATAGCAGGGAGGCTAGAGCAGAGGAATAAAATTGTATGCCCGATAAATAGGAACACATTTACTGTTTTGTTTAGGTTTGGATGATTTTATGAGCCGATTGGCTAGCCGCTTGGCTTTTTCTTTTTGAGATGAGAGGGCCTGTGTGGAGGTTTGGGGATTTTCCTGATGCTCCCGGTACAAAGGAGGTTATGGCGAAAATTTTCGAAAATTTAGGGTGTTAGCCAAATTTTTGAAAAATTAGAAATTCTTAGAAACTAAAAAGTTGAAGAATGAACGCCGGAATGAATGTTGAGTTGATTAGTTAAACAACTTTCAGCTCCATTCCTTTTCGAGGTCGAAAAGATTTTAAATGAGGGAGATTGTAACAACCCGGAAGATCAGAACCAATTTAAAATTTTTATTTTGGTTATTTTAACGGATTTTGAATATTTAAAATGATATATTTTAAATAATAACGTCAAAAAATTTATTTTTGACGAAGTTAAAATGAATAATTTTATTTTAATTATAATTCGATCCTGAAATGGCGTGGCAGTTTGAAAATTTGATTTCGAATTTCAAATGAATGTACAAGATTCAAAATAAATCGGATTTTAGCAAAACCAGTAATATTTGAATCTGTTTAATGATATCTTTCCAACGGATGGACAAACTGAAATTTCGTTTCAAAAATAATAAGATACATCCGGTTTAAAATTCAAAAAAGTCGTTGTGGAATTTATATATATTCTAATATATAAATAGCCCTTAAAAATAGCCGTTATGCAAACGATCTCCATTTTCGATGAAACCACTTTTGTTGGATCCGTGATGTCAAATTATTGCTAGACTCAAATTTCCAAAAATTTTGAAATCAATATGTGTGCGTGGCGAGGGAAAACATGTTTTATCAGTTTTAATCAATTTGGATCAACCAGAAAATGGCCATTTTTCAAACGGTCTTCAAATTTGATGAAATTAGTTTTTTTAGGACTGTATCGTCAATACGAAGCTAGAAATAATTTTTCTGGAATTTTCAAAGTCAGTATGTGGCCCCGGTAAATTAAAATGTGTGTTCAAATTGAATATGTACTGCTTTATATTTTAATTTTGATAAAAACCTATCGAAACAGCTGAACTGGCTTACGATACATATCCCATTGTGTTCTGAATGGGGGTAATTAGTTATGGACAACAGTCGTCGGGTTTGATTCTGAGTCCGAATGAAAATTCCACTTTTTAGAATTATAAATAAATATTTTATAAAATGGGCCAAGGCCCTTATCTCCTTCCCCATACCTGGTCAACCCCTCTCCATTGTTCATTCAAACTGAATTGCAAAATAAAAAAAAAGTAAAAAAAAAAAAAAGAGCGCGACGGAGGAGGGAGCCGCCGCCGCTCCTGGCGCTGCACCGCCTGACGCAGGCGATCGCGCCGTCCCCTCCCTCACCTTCTCCCACTCCTCCGATCTGCCTGCCTCCCCTCTCTCCACTGTAAAACCCCAAACCCAAACCGCCTAAAAACCCTAACTCCGGCCACCTGAGCGACTGACGCCCTCCTCCGACACACCCCGACCACGAGCAGCCCCCCTTCTTCATTAAGCAACGCAGTGAGTTTTTCTAACATATTATTTAAATTTCTTTTTAGTTTTATATATAACATCATAAGAAAAATGTGAGTTGTTTTTTTTGATATGTATTGTTTACAAAGCTATGATTTTTATTTTAAACAAAGCTATGATTTTTATTTTAAACAAAGTTATGATTTTTAATTAGAGAAAAGCTTTGATTTTTAAAAGAGAAAAGTTATGATTTTTAAAATATAAAGATACGATTTTTATTTATGTAAAGATAAGATTTTTAGAATAGAAAAGATATGATTTTTTATAGAAAAGGTTTAGAATAAAAATATGATCTTTATAATGCAAACATCGTGTTAAAGATGTGATTTTTATATATATGAAGTAGCGATAAAAATTCGATTTTTACATATATCAAGTAGCGATAAAAATTCGATTTTTACATATGAAGTAGCGATAAAAATTCGATTTTTACATATATGAAGTAGCGATAAAAATTCGATCTTTATATAAGAAGTAGAGATATAAAAATATAATTTTTATATAGGAAGAAGCGTTGTAAAAATATATGATTTTTATATATGAAGTGTCATTATAAAGATGTGATTTTTAAAATAAACATCATATTAAAAATGCGATTTTTACTGTGAATAGCGAGAAAGGATCGCATTGGAATTTTAGGCAAATCCAAACGGTTTAGAAATTCATAATATAATGGCAGAGTGGAAACCCAAGGTAAGAACTCCTCACTATAATTTTTCTATATAGTTATTTATTTTATAACTGCATATATGAACTATTCCCCGTCGTCCACAGACCATGGATGACTTGTGTAATTGTTTAGTTTGGTTGATTGGATTGTTTGGTTGAATTTTGTTTGGGAAATGAAATGGAATTGATTAGATTGGTACGTGTATGGCGCAGGCCATTATTAGACTGGGGATAAGGCTAGGCCTTATCCCATTTCTAGTACCACGCCGTTATGCCGCCGAAATTTTCTAAAATATGTTAGAACAATAAAAATATCATTTTTATTGTGTAAATGAACCGAATAAATATTTTATCGTTAAAAATATAATTTTTAACGTATATATGAATAAAATAAATATTCATTTACAAATTAGACGATTTGTTTATGTACACTGATTTGACTGATATAGATTGGGACGATAAATTTTACACGTTGCCCAACTGCATAAATATTATTCAGTATTTATTGATTGAAACCCCACACGAGTGTTGGGATGATATTTGATGTACACTAATCCCAATTGTTTAGTGGTATGTCGATCGATTGGTTGACAGGTTGTTATAAGCGTTAGATATTTATATTTAATGCTTATACAGTGTGATGCACTTTGGATGATGGATGATTGTTGATTATGGTCGTTATATACACGTGTTGTATGAAATCCATATAATCAACATTATATGGTAATTGGCTGTGTCTGATTCCAGTTCAGAATTAACGAATATTTTAAAATAATATTCAGAAAATATTGAAATGTGAAGCCTTGTTAAGTAGTTAAACGCCATTTTAACACGAACGGGAATTTGGTCGATTTTATTCATTTTATAATGAATATCGAAAAGTGATTTCAAAATCTGATATTTTGAAAATATTATCATTTTAATATTGAAATGATATGGAATATTCAATTTGGATTAGAATTTGAAAATAAAATTGAAATCGATTTGAAATGAATTCAAAACGATTTGTAAAATATATATTATATATATTTAATGGCCTGAATAGAACGCACCACGCAGCAGGAGTTCGTGAATTTCGACCATTGACTTCGAATTGACGTTACAGGAGATCCGACTGTCGGATTCTCCTGAAACTAGGACCATTGGGTTCGTATTGAAAAGAGCTTTCTAACAAATATAAGGAATTTGAAATCTAACGTTTGGATTCAGAATTATATCCAAATAAAATTTGGAAAAAAGTCGTTGTAAGTGCAGTTCGATGACCGTTTATGGAAATCGACTGTACGGGCCTTGATAAAATATTAATAATTTGTGTAAAATCATAATAAATGATTTAGAAAGAATTGGGGTGAAAATTTTCATATTTGAAAAAATATAAATATATTTTTATCAAAATGAACTAGTTATGAACTAGAATTATAATCCAATATTTTTAAATAAATAAATTGGATTTGAAATGGTTTTAAAAATAACCAAAATTTCCAATATATGGATTGGAATGGATTTGAATCGAAATTATCTTCGGAATATTTCGATATTGGATTCCGAGATTATACGGATATTGTGGAGGAATTTGGAAGATATAGATATCGTTATTCCAATACGATATTTGTTGATTTCAAAATTTGATATTGAATATAAGCCGATATATTTTCTATTTAGAGCCTTGTATTTAATATCAAATATGTTTTTGGGTTTATCATGAATGGTGTTTAAATAACACCTGTTCTTTAACCCGATTAACAATGGAATGAGATTTTGGGTTGTCGTGAATGGTATCTTTAATAATACTGTTCTTAGACCCAATGGAGTTAAGAAAATTAGAAACTAACTGGAGATTAGTTAAGTTGAATGGTTTCCTGGGTATTGATCTGATGTTGGTTTCGGCCTTCGGGGTTAATACTTAGGGAATTGTTCACTTTCTAATTTATGGTTAGAGACTGATGAAATGGAATGTGATTTTGGGTTTATCATGAACCTATTTCAAATGACATTGGTTCTTTGATCCAGTTAAAGACAAGATATAATTTTCCAAGTTATATAATCATTAATATTGATTTTTGGGAAGACTAAAACTAAGTGGAGTTTTAATGATTCTTTAATTAGATTGAAATGATCGAGAATGGAGTATCACCAGTTTTGCTCCAAGCGATAGTTAAATCTTTGATTAGTTTTGAACGTGAAATGGTAATTAATTTTACCGATAACACCGTGGTGTTAAATATGTAGTATTACCGGTTTTGCTCCATGGGATGAATAGGTTGGGGATTGGGAAATAAAACAAATGATTACTTCGGTGTGGTTCGCTAATCCCGACTAGTTTGGAAAACCGTAATATGGTCTGAAATGATATCCAAAGGAAGATTAAATAATATATTTTAAAGAATTTATCTTTGATAAAATTAATGGGAACCTTTCCCTAAAGATGTGAATATTTAAATAAAAGAATATTTTGAATTGGAACGAGGCATATGTTGTGTTTGTGTAGCACTCATTTATTATATATGCGGGTTATTCAGAAAGGCCGGGTTTATACCCATTAGGAATAACTGATTCGACGATAAGTCGACGATGAAGATGGTGGTTGAAGATCGGAGGTCTTCACATTGTTTGGATGATTACTGATGTCTTGATTGGGCCGTACACCCAAGACGAGGTAATAAGTGGTGATCGTCCAGGCGTACTTGGATATCGACGGATATGCAAGGGCCTCTCCCCTGTATTGGACATATGGGGGAGGAATAAGGTGCCTCCAGTTTCGTTCAGACCCAGAAAAAACTTGTAAATGGACTGTGTGTCTGACATTGGATTTCATTCTGTGTGATTGATATCGGTTGCATAGCGTGAATTGCCTGTGTGGCATGCTGAGATGCAGATGATCAAGGCTTCTATTGAAAAGCAGAGTCTTGTGGTTGATGATCAAAGCACGGCTTTAATATAGGATAGCTTTGTGTAGCGTTAATTCACGAGCCTCACACCCCGGTATGAACCAAAAATGGGAGAGGACATCAGGGAGGACATGTGTTTCCTTCTAGCTAGGAGTGGTGTCAGTGGTCTATAAGCCCAGACAAGTTTGACTCATGTGGTTGTTGGAATGCGAGGCGCCTCGGTTATATCGATCACTGCGGTGCCGATGGTCTGGTCGGGATATGACCAGTTATATGCCCCATAGGGCGGGGAAACGCATTGTTCAGGCATTTTAATCCACTTTGTGTGGACCGGCCCTGACGATCCAAGGGCCCACCTGAGTCTGGGTCCTGATACATGGGCTAGATTGTCTCGAAGCGGTGAGGACTATGTTTTGCCTCGGTTCATAGATGGAAATCCAACTTCCAAATACGACATTTTACGGTTTTAATTGTAGAACTAGTATGGCGACATGATATATGATACCCATGCCGTCTATGATTGAAACATTTATATTTGAAGTGTTTTCTTCACTTATAGTGGTAATAAAAGATTAAATTCGCGTATCAAGCATTATTTGGCAATTATAAGGTAAAACCCAATCCTCCGGCTTGCATTGCATTATGTGATGGGACTTGGGTCTTATAATAGCTTCATTGTTTTTTATTTAGCAGCACGCTGTCTGTTTTATGCACTGGTATTCTTGGGAGGAAACTCGTTCCGGGTTATACGGCGTGGTCCCTTGATTTACCTAACTTTAAAATAAAGATTAATAACTGCTTTAGTTCTCACACCAGTCACATAACTGACCTGGAGTTTATTGTTTTAACCTAAACTCTGGGTGCCCATATTTTCCACACGGGCAGCTAGTAGTTGGGTTTTGCATATTTATATTCACAGGATCCTGGTTTATAGCTGGAATGATATCCGGAAAGCTTTGTATCCGTGTATCTCTTTCAGTTGTGTTTTGTATTATTTTCCACTGCATTGTAATTTGTAAATCTTTGATATTTTTCTAATGTATAATATTTATTCATACTCTGTATATTCTTGTACTATGATGTAAATTTTTTGTAACAAGCAATGAAATGTTCTTCTGTTTGTGTTCTGATTCGTCTTGTCCTCAAAGCAATCCGTGCTTTCCTTCACGGGGAAGTCCGGGTCGCCACACTATAACTATATTAATCTTGAACTCTTGAACTCTTAAAATCTTGAATACTCATGTGTCTTGAAATTTCTCTGATCTTTGAATCTATATCATCTTTAAAATTGTAGAGTCTTCATTAAAATTTCTATATATAATCCCTACATATATATATATATATATATGTTCTATACAAAAATTGTTAGTATATATTTTATAATCAATGATAATTGAAATAAGGTTGTTGTCATCAAAACTCCATTCTCCAACAAAATCCAGCATCCATAGGTCGTCAGCTTAATGTGAGGGGTCAAATGCGTGAATATAAATGTACTAAGGCGCGAGATTAAATTCAACTTATGGTAGAAGTCTTCCCGGAACCGACCAACAAATCCAGCATCCACAAGTAGTCAACTTAAGGTGAGAGGTCTCATGCATATATACACACACACACACATTACAATCAACAAATAAATAAATAAGAATAGTAATTGTCTGTTGAGGTACAACAAATAGATACTTCGAGACTGATAAAATAAGGATATCCAATGTTAATGGTTGCCTTAGGATAATATAACCGTTATGGTCATAAATGGAAATAAACCTATGAATAAGAAAAAGGGGATTAACGGGTATTGATTGTTGTTTAAATACTAAGTCCAATTAGGGAAGGTATTAAATATACCCTACAGTAAGGAGATATAAATTTCCTTATTAATACTAGTTAATATAGAACTTATAATTTAAAAGATAGAGTTGATCTTAGTGGGTTAATAATGTAAAATATTATTAACCATATGAACCATGACGATAATAAATCGTGTGCGTATAGTATTTCCATTAAGAGAAGTTAAATGGAAAGGACTTAATTATATAGCTCACTTTATCCCAATAGGGAAAGGTATCCAAGGCTAATGGGGGTACGAACTTAATAAACTTCGTGTATAGTCTGCTTCCTGGGTCTTAAGCGACTGAGGTTAAAGAGTCCACCTGGGTATAGGTCCTTCAGTCTAGGGGTCTTAAATGACATGTGTGTGTATTATCTACCCAAACCTGAAAACTTAAAAAGTCATATTTGGCTACCTATCCTACAGGAAGTAGTAAGCGATTATGGGGATTATCTAATAAGGTCAGCTAGAAGGTATAGCGAGCGATAAAATACCATCTCTCACCTTATACAGGGCAAGGGTATATGCGTGAATAATGGAAGCCTTTACTAGTACGGTCCATAGCTAGTGCCCTCTAGTTTATATTAACATTGAATAGATTATCAAGAGGTATTAACTGACCAATAGTTCGCCTAGGGTCTTAAGTGATCAGGAGAATCCACCGTATCTATCATTGATAATGAGGCGTTAAATGGTAAGTGAATGGAAATGTGTATATAAATATAAACTCCGCAATTAGGGGTTCACTTCTTGGTCTAATAATCAGTTAAGTCATGGCTTAAAGGCTTCATAAATATACGAGTAAACGTTCAATCTCGGTATTTTACTTTCGTAATGCTACCTTGTGAAGGGTAGTAGAGTCGTGCGTAATCAAACTTACAAGTTTAGGTTAGAATCACTAACCTTGGTAGGAATACATCTTGGGTTGAACCAAATGGGATACATATGTGTATTATAATTTGTGTTGTACATTTCCTGTTCACCAGAATTTTTTTGTTCTTACCTCCCTCGTCATTACAACCTCCAAGGGTTTCTAGCGAAGGTCAGGTTCTCACAGGTGTTTAAGTTTGGCTTTCGGTTCTTACTTTCGGAATGCTACCTTGTGATGGACTCGATAGTTGTAATACCGAGCGATAGTGAAGCCATTTCTGCCCATTTGATCCTGTTTTACCGAGCGATAGTTGTAATACCGAGCGATAGTTGTAATACCGAGCGACCTCGGTTCTTACTTTCGGTATTACAACTATCGAGTCCATCACAAGGACCTCAACATCGGTATTAAAACTTTCGGTTCTCATAGGTTTTTTGTTCTATCCTGGTATTTTACTTTCGGAATGCTACCTTGGGAAGGGTAGTAGACTCATGCGTAATGAACTTACAAGGTTAGGTTAAAATCAGTAACCTTGGTAGGCATACATCTTGGGTTGAACCAAATGGTATACATCTATGTATTATAATATGTGTTGTACATTTCCTGTTCACCGGAATCTTTTTGTTCTGACCCTCCTCCTCATTACAACTAACTAGGTTTTCTAGAGAAGGTCGGGTTCTCACAGGTGCATAAGTTTGGCTTTCGGTTCTTGTTCTCTCTCACGCTCGGTATTGGCAAAGTGACTTACTTTAAAAAGGTAGTTGTTGAGTTAATACTAGTTTATCTTATTTTGTTTCCGTTGTGAGTTGTCTTATCGTAATATGGTTATGCTCATGCTTATTTATTTGCAGGTACCAGATTTACACACTGCATGCTCGGATGTGTTTAAGTTTCAATTTTTGTCGAAATTTAGCCATAGAATATTGTAGGGTGCTACATTTGGCATAAGAGCATAGGTTAAACGATCAAAGGAATTAGTTAAACTAAGACTCATGAGAGAATGTAATTCGATTTTCTATTTTGTTTTTCTTTGCCTTTCTTACTCGACTTTTATTTATTTCAACGATGAATTAGTTGTGAACCTAGTTACAGTCAAAATAGGCTTTAAACGACTAAGAGTTGATATATATCAAGTTCGGGTTTTTATCCAATTCTGTCTTACCCTACAGTACGTTGGAAATTTTGTCTTTAAGAGCATGAGGACAAGATACAATGGATTCCGTTGAATCGAGTTTGGGAACTGGACAAAAATCTAGCTACAACCAAGGTAGTCGCGATTTCTAGTTTTGTTTGGTAGTACTGTGTAACAAGCCGGAAAATACGAGCCAATTTAAAATTGTTAAATTGGCTATTTTAAAATAATTTAAACAATTCAAATAGAATATTTCAATAAAATAATGAATTGGAAATAGTGTGGCAGTTTGAAATTTTGAATTCAAACTTTGACTGACTGTATCGGGTGGAAAATATAACGGATTTTAGTGAAACAAAAAATATTTAAATCTGTTTATGAATACCTTTCTAACGAATCTGAAAAATCGAAGTTTCATAGCGGGAATCAAAAGTTATGGCCAAATGAATTTTCAGAAAGGTCGCTATATAGAATATATAGCCCTTGAAAATAGACTTTTTACAAACGACCTCGGAATTTGACGAAACCACTTTTGTTGAATCCGGGATGTCAAACTATTGCTAGATTTCAAATTTCATAATTTTTGAAGCTAGTATGTGAGCATGGCAAAAGAAAATATGATTGGTCAATTTCTGTTAAATTGGGTCAACTAGAAAATGGCCATTTTTCGAACAGTCTCAGAATTCGACGAAACTAGTTTTGTTGGGACCGTAGCGTCAAAACATAGCTAGATATATTTTTCTGGAATTTTTTGAATCATTTTTTGTCGCTGGCAAATTGAAATGTACATTCAAATTACATATTTAATGTTCTATACTTTAATTTGAAAAATAACTGACTGTAACAGTCGAATTGGCCAACGAAACATATCCCATTATGTCCGGGATGGGGGTATTAGCTAGGGGCGACAGTCGTTGGGTTTGAATTGGTGTCCGTGTGGAGAAACACTATTTTGAAATTTAATAAAACCATGGGCCAATAGAATTCCTCCTTCATAATTTTTAAAATAAAAAAAACAAAAAAAAAACCCGTCCCCTCGATTTTGAATGGCAGAAACTGCTCAAACTTTCCCGACCAGATCGCCGCCGCCTCAGGCCACGCCCGACCCCGCCACTACCCAGATTTGAAAGCCCTCCCTTCCCTCTTCAAATCCGACCAACCCTCGACCCCCCTCGTTGCCTGTGCCTCGAGAACCATGCCCTCAAACCCCATAGATGTAGACCAATAATTTGTGTAAGTGCAGTTCGATGGCCGTTGTAAGTGCAGTTCGATGGCCGTTGTTGGAAATCGACTGTAAGGGAATTGATAAAATTATTAAAAATATCAATAATTTGTGTAAAATCATAATAAATGATTTGGGAAAAATTGGGATGAAAAACTCCATATTTGAAAAGATAAAAATAGATTTTTATCGAAATGAACTAGTTTTGAATTAAAATTAAAACCCATTTATTTTTAAATAAATAAATTGGATTTGAAATGGGTTGTAAATAGAATTGATTTGTGGGTTTATCGTGAAGGGTGTTTTAAATGACACTTGTTCTTTAACCCGATAAGAAATAGAATGTGATTTGGGTTTATCGTGAACTGTGTTTTAAATGACATTAGTTCTTTAACCCAGAAAAAGGAGTTTTAATGAATCTGCAATTAAATTGAAATGTGAATTGATAATTTAAATTATCAAATTTAGAAAGTGAGCGAGAATGGAGTATCACCAGTTTTGCTCCAAAGCGATAGTTAAATCTTTTATTAGATTTGAACGTGAAATGGTAATTAATTTTACCGATAACACCGTGGTGTTAGATATGGAGTATTACCAGTTTTGCTTCATGGGATGAATAGGTTGGGATTGGGAAATAAAATAAATAATTACTTCGGTGTGGTTTGCTAATCTCGACTAGTTTGAAAAACCATAATTTGGTTTGATATAACATCCAATGGAAGATTAAAGAATAAATTTCAAAGAATTTATCTTGGATAAAATTAATGGGAACCTTTCCCTAAGAATATGAAATTTAGAAACCAGCTGTAGGTTAGCTAAGAAGAATGGTTTCCTGGTATTGATCTGATGTTGATTTCGTCCTTCGGGGTTAATATTTGGGAAATTGTTCTCTTGTTGATTTACGTTTAGTGGCTAATGAATTGGAATGAGGCGTATGTTGTGTTTGTGTAACATTTGTTTACTATATACGCGGGTTGTTCGGAAAGGCCGAGTTTATACCCATTCTGAATAACCGATTCGACGATAAGTCGAAGATGAAGACGGTGGTAGAAGACCGGAAGTCTTCACATCGTTTGGGTGATTACTGATGATCTTGATTGGGTTGTGTACCCAAGATGAGGGAATCAGTTGGTGGTCGTCCAGACGTACTGGGAGATCGATGGATATGCGAGGAAAGTGCCTCCGGTTTCGTCCAGACCCAGAACGAACTTGTAAATGGCTTGTGTGTCTGACATTGGATTTTATTCTATGTTGATTGATCTCTATTAAATATACATCTGTTTGGCGGCGGAGAATTTATTCTCTTGCTTAACGCCCTTCTCTGAGACGTACGAGCTCAGAGGTTGTATATCGATGGACATCAGTCGCATGGCATGAATTGCCAGTGTGGCATGCCTAAGTGGCAATTGATCAAGGCTTCTGTTGAAAAGAAAAGTCTTGTGGTTGATGATCAAAGCACGGCCTACGTGGCATAGCTTTGTGTTTAGCGTGGATTCGCGAGCCTCACACCTCGGTATGAGTCAAAAATGGGATACGGACCGTTGGGAGAACACGACGTTTCTTTCTAGCTTTGGTGGTGTCAATGACTTACCAGCCCTGACATTTATATACTTTTCACCTTTGTGGTTGTTGGAATGAGGCTCCTCGATTATAGGTCTGTAAGGACCGGGAAACGTGTGTTTAGGAATTGCCAATCCTCAAACGTAAGAGAGGACCGGCCCAGCCGATCCAAGGGTTACCCAGTGTGTGTAGTCCTGAGCATTTGCTAGAGTGTCTCGAAGCGGAGAGGAGCTTGCCCCTTGCCTCGACTCATGACGGAAATCCAATTTCCAATACGAGATATTTCGGTTTTAATTGTAGAACTAGTATGGCGACATGATATATGGTACCCATGCCGTCTATGATTGATATTTATGATTGAAATTGTTTTGACACTATACACTTATAATAGTATCAAATGATTTGTTTTAAACGTACCAAGCATATTTGGCTATTATAAGGGAAAACCCTATCCTCCGGCTTGCGTTGCATTGTGTGATGGGACCTGGGTCTTATAATAGCTTCATTTTTCGAAAAAGCATTGCGCTGTTTATTCTATGCACTGGTATTCTTGGGAGGAAACCCGTTCCGTGTTATACGGCGTGGTCCCTTGAATTACTCTCTTTTAAAGTAAAGCTATAAGTAACTGTTTTAGTTCTCACACCAGTTACATGACTGAACTGGAGTTTATTGTTTTAACCTAAACTCTGGGTGCCCCTATTTTCGACACGGGCAGCTAGTAGTTTTGGTTTTGCAGATTTATATTCACAGGATCCTGATTTACAGCTGGAACGATGCTCGGAAAGCTCTGTATCCGTGCATTACTTTCAGTTGTGTTTTATATTATTTTCCACTGCTATGTAATTTATTGTAATCTCTGATATTTATCGAATATAATTTATTCATACTCTGTATATTCTTGTATTCTAATGGAATTGTTGTAATAAACAATGAAATGTTCTTCCGTCTGCGTTCTTTTATGTGTTGTTCTCAAAGTATCCGCTCTTTCCCTCACGGGGAAGTTACGGGTTCTTTCATTTGGTATCAGAGCTTTGGTTTACAGAGCTCGAGAACAAGGCACATTAGAACCATACGAAAGGATTCATCAGATATTGGATTAGTAATATCAAATTAGGATAACTCGTTAGAGATAGGATCAGTAGTATCCTAGAACGAGTGAAGAGTATATTTTTTTCAAATGAAAACAATTTTGTTTTGAAATTTAAATCGCTTTATACGTATTTGAATATTTATTTATTTTGAATATGGACAATCGAGTATATAAGGATTTTGCATATACGCGTCATGAACATATATTCGAAGTTTTAATATACTGGGTAGATATAGAATCACATTCTAGACACCCGGAGATGATTCTGATGATTGATATATCATCATCAGAATTTGTGTTCGTGTTTCGAAGCTGTGATATCTATATATTTCCATTAGACTGGTGTGAGAACCAAAACTCATATAGATAAATTTATTGTTGTGATTTGGCATCAAAAACATGATTTTTTGTATATATATCAAAGTTATGAATTTGAAACTCTAATTCACTAATTGATTGATGGTTGTGTTGTTTGTTTAGTTGTTTGATAATTTTTGGACCATTATGCCTAATTGAATCGAATATTGAATCATATTGGAAATTTGGTTGCAAATGCTTGCATATACATGTACTTACATTGAACAGGTCATAGCAAGGAGGCTAGAGCAGACAATAAAATTTGTTTGCCCGACAAATAGGTACATGTTTACTATAATTTACTGTTTTGTTTGGGTGATGATGATTTTATGGGCCGATTGGTTAGCCGCTTGGCTTTTTCTTTTTCTTTTTGAGATCAGAAGGCCTGTATGGCAATTTCGGGATTTTCCCGGGGCTCCCGGTGCAAGGGAGGTTATGGCGAAATTTTTCGAAAATTTAGGGAGTAAGCCAAATTTTTGAAAATTTTGAAAATTCTCAGAAACTGAAAAGTTGGAGAATGGAAGCCAGATCGAACGTAGAGTTGATTAATCAAACCACTTTCGGTTTCGTTCCTTTTCGGGGACGAAAAGTTTTAAGTGGGGGAGATTGTAACAACCCGAAAATGCGAGCCAGTTTAATTTTTTTTTTTGGCAATTTTAACGAATTTTGAATATTTAAAATGAATTATTTTAAATAATATCAACGAGAAATTTATTTTTAAAAGAATTAGAATGTATATATTTTATACGTCGTCGTTAGAATATAAATAATTATATATAATTATAAATAGAATTGAAAATGGCGCGGTAGTTCGATAATTCGATTTCAAACTTCAATTGATTGTAGCGGGTGCAAAATAAATCAGATTTTAGTGAAACCAAAAATAATAGGATCTATTTGAGAATATCTTTCCAACGAATCCGAAAAATCGAAATTTCATAGCGGGATTCAAAAGATATGTCCAGTTGAAAATTCGGAATAGTCGCTATGGAATTTCGGCCCTTGAAAATAGCCATTTTGCAAACGACCTCGGATTCAATGAAACCACTTTTGTTGGGTCTGTGATGTCAAGTTATTGCTAGGTTTCAATTTTCGTAATTTTTCGAATCAATTTGTGAGCGGGGCAAAGGAAAACGCGTTTGACCAGTTTCAGTTGATTTTAATCGACTGGAAAATGGCCATTTTTCCAATGGTCTCAGAATTTGACGAAATTAGTTTTGTTAGGACCGTATCGTCAATACAAAACTAGAAATATTTTTTCTGGGATTTTTCGGGTCCGTATGTCGTCCCGGTAAATGAAAATGTGCATTTAAAATTGAATATATAAAGAAATATACTTTAAATTCAACGGGAATTGATTGTAACGGTCGAATTGGCCTGCGATACATATCCCATTGTGCTCGGAATGGGGGTCAAACGCTAGAGACGACAGTCGGCGGGTTTGATTTGGAGTTCATATGAAAAGTCAACTTAGGAGAGAGAGAAATAAAATAAAATAATATAAAACTCTCCAATTAAATCCCGCTCCCCTTTCTTTCTCTCTCCCCGTGGAAATCAGATGAAATAAAAAAAGAGAGAAAAAGGGCGAAGCCCTAGCCGCCGTGATCGACTCCCGTGCCATCGTCGCCCCCCCCCTTTGTGCTCCGCCTCCTCCCTCTTCCATCTCCTACAACCGACCTCGCCTGAAACCCCCAAACCCCACCACCAATTCGAGCCCGCGTCCCTGTCGTGCGCCCCCTCCAACTGCGCACCTCCGCGCCCTTCGCCAGCAAGCCACCCACGACGCCGGAGCTCCTCCGCACCCCCACTGATGAACGCAACACCCCTTCGCCCTCCGACGCGCTGACAAACCCCATCCCCCTTCTGTTGTTTTTTCAACTGTAAGTTTCCTTTCCGTTTATTTATTATTTTTCTTTATTAGTTGAATGTAAATAGGTTTTAAAAGATACAAAAATCAGTTTTGTTTATTATGAATATGAAATCAAATTTTTATTGATAATAAAATTTCCATTTTTATAGATAAAGGTTTAATTTTTAATAGAGAGAAGGTTCGATCTTTAATTTCAAGAAAGGAGGGATTTTTAATAACATGAAAGCTTAGAATTTTAAAGGGAAAAGTTAAATTTTTATACATAAAAGGTTTAGATTTTTAACATGACAAAGGTCGGATTTTTAATGATATAAAGGTGTGATTTTTTTTTTGAAGTAAGGACGAGATTTTTAACAAAGTTAAAAATATAATTTTTATATAATCAAGAAGTTAAAAATATAATTTTTATACTAGTGACATATTAAAAATATGATTTTTACTTAGGTAGAGTATTAAAAATATGGTTTTTGTTAAAGTAGAAATATAAAAATCTAATTTTTATATAGTTATGATAATAAAAATTAAATCTTTAACATTGAAAAGGCGAAAGTAGAAATATAAAAATCTAATTTTTATATAGTTATGATAATAAAAATTAAATCTTTAACATTGAAAAGGCGAAATCTTTAACATTGAAAAGGCGAAATCTTTAACATTGAAAAGGCGATACTTTTATATAAGGAAAGACGTTATTTTTATATATAAAAAGTAGCGATAAAAAATCGATTTTTATTATATATGAAGCGAAATAAAGATTCAATATTTATATAAGGAGTAGAAATATAAAAATATAATTTTTATATAGAAAGAAGCGTTGTAAATATATGAAGTGAAATAAAAATCTGAACTTTATCTTATAGTGAAGTAGAGAGAATATAAAAATGTGATTTTTATATATGTAGTGAATACGGGCAACGAATGTGACGAAAGACGAAAAGGTGAAGATTTCCTACATAAGAAGAGTCGTGGCTTGTGGTTTAGCTTGGGTGAGAATTTCTCACTTTAAATTTTATTTCCTAGTTAGAAATATATACTAGGATGCAGACGGTGTTTAGTAGCACCTGACACCACTGTCCACAGACCATGGACTTGTTTGTTTGGTTGCATAGATTGGTTAGATTATTTGAGTTGAATTTGATTGTTTGGTGAAATGGAAATTGTTTTGATTGATATGTGTATGGCGTGGGCCATCACTAGACCGGGGATAAGGCTAGGCCTTGTCACGTTTCTAGTATCGTGTCGTTATGCCGCCGAAATTTTCCAAAATAAGTTAGAAAAATAAAGATATCATTTTATTTAAAAAATGAACCGAATAGAATATTCATAGGTTGAATAATTGGTCATTAAAAATATAATTTTTAACGTGAACGTGAATAAATAAATATTCATTTACAAACCGGACGGTTTGTTTATGTACACTTATTTGAAGGACATTGATTGGGACGATAAATTTTACACATCGCCCAACTGCACAAATAAAAATCTGTGTTTGTTGATTTGAAACCCCACACGGGTATTGGGATAATATACGACATACACTAATCCCAATAATTAGTTGTATGTCGATCGATGGATCGACAGGCTGTTATAAGTGTTAGATATCTATATTTGATGCTTATACAGTGTAGTGCACTTTGGATGATGGTTGATTTTGTATCGTTGCTATTATATACATGCGTTGACTGGAATCCATATAATTAACTTTATATGGTAATTGATTAGGCCTCATTCCAATTTAGAAAATAAAGATCATTATAAAATAAAGGTTCATGTGTTGACAGTACTCATCCGTTGAGATTAGTCATGTGTTGAACGAAATATTTTAACAATAAAATTTACATCTTTATTATATATAGAATTAGAAACTAACTTCTTTATAAAATAAAGGTTCATGTGTTGACAGTACTCATCCGTTGAGATTAGTCATGTGTTGAACGAAATATTTTAACAATAAAATTTACATCTTTATCATATAGAAAATTAGAAACTAACTGGAAAATAGATAAGATGAGTGGTCTGCTGGATATTGATCTGATGTTGGTTTCGACCTTCGGGGTAAATATTCAGGGAATCGTTCTCTTACTAATTTACGGTTGGAGTCTGATTTGAAATCAAACAATAGATACCATAATTTTTATAAAATATATTAAATAAACAAAATAGTCACACGTGGACAGTACTCATCCGTTGAGATTAGTCATGTGTTGACAAAAATATAGATTCACATATTGAACAGAATAAATATTCATTTGTTGAATAGAATAACGGAATTTTTCAAATATATAAAGCCGTGTTGATTAGAGATGCGCCAGTTTGACGCGAATGATATTTATATCGATTATATTCATTTTTATAATTTGAATTGAATTGAATATATAACGAGTTTGAATTGAATTGAATATAAAACAAATTTGAATTGAATTGAATATATAATGAATTTGAATTGAATTGAATATAAAACGAATTCGAATTGAATATATAACGAATTTGAATTGAATTGAATATAAAACGAATTTGAATTGAATTGAATATATAACGAATTCGAATTGAATTGAATATAAAACGAATTCGAATTGAATTGAATATAAAACGAATTCGAATTGAATTGAAAACGAATTGAAATAGAATAAAGATTGATTTGAAATGAATTCAAATTGAATTGAAATTTGAATTGAATTGAAATGAGTTTTAAAACGAATTTATAAGGAAAAATTCAATTTTGATTTGAATTGGAAATGGAAGTTGAAATGTTTTTGAAACGAATTTAAAACTATTTGTAAAATTCGTTTTAAATAGAAATCGACGAAATATATATTATATATATAATATAATGGCCTGAATAGAACGCGCCGCACCGCGACAGTTCGTAAATTTCGACCATTGACTTCGAACGGACATTACGGGAGATCCGACCGTCGGATTCTCCTAAAACCGGAACCGTTGGGTTCGTATCGAAAAGGGATTTCGAACGAATATTAGAAATTTGAAATCCAACGGTTGGATTTGGAGATACGTCCAAATCAAATTTGGAAAAGGTCGCTTTAAGTGCAGTTCGATGGCCGTTGTTGGAAATCGACTGTACGGGCCTTGATAAAATTATTAAAAATATCAATAATTTGTGTAAAATCATAATAAATGATTTGGAAAAAATTGGGATGAAAAATTCCATATTTGAAAAGATAAAAATAGATTTTTATCGAAATGAACTAGTTTTGAACTAAAATTAAAACCCATTTATTTTTAAATAAATAAATTGGATTTGAAATGGGTTGTAAATAGAATTGATTTGTGGGTTTATCATGAAGGGTGTTTTAAATGACACTTGTTCTTTAACCCGATAAGAAATAGAATGTGATTTGGGTTTATCGTGAACTGTGTTTTAAATGACATTAGTTCTTTAACCCAGAAAAAGGAGTTTTAGTGAATCTGCAATTAAATTGAAATGTGAATTGATAATTTAAATTATCAAATTTAGAAAGTGAGCGAGAATGGAGTATCAACAGTTTGCTCCAAAGCGATAGTTAAATCTTTTATTAGATTTGAACGTGAAATGGTAATTAATTTTACTGATAACACCGTGGTGTTAGATATGGAGTATTACCAGTTTTGCTTCATGGGATGAATAGGTTGGGATTGGGAAATAAAATAAATAATTACTTCGGTATGTTTCGCTAATCTCGACTAGTTTGAAAAACCATAATTTGGTTTGATATGACATCCAATGGAAGATTAAAGAATAAATTTCAAAGAATTTATCTTGGATAAAATTAATGGGAACCTTTCCCTAAGAATATGAAATTTAGAAACTAGCTGTAGGTTAGCTAAGAAGAATGGTTTCCTGGTATTGATCTGATGTTGGTTTCGGCCTTCGGGGTTAATATTTGGGAAATTGTTCTCTTGTTGATTTACGGTTAGTGGCTAATGAATTGGAATGAGGCATATGTTGTGTTTGTGTAACATTTGTTTACTATATACGCGGGTTGTTCGGAAAGGCCGGGTTTATACCCATTCTGAATAACCGATTCGACGATAAGTCGAAGATGAAGACGGTGGTGGAAGACCGGAAGTCTTCACATCGTTTGGGTGATTACTGATGATCTTGATTGGGCTGTACACCCAAGATGAGGGAATCAGTTGATGGTCGTCCAAACGTACTTGGAGATCGATGGATATGCGAGGAAAGTGCCTCCAGTTTCGTCCAGACCCAGAACGAACTTGTAAATGGATTGTGTGTCTGACATTGGTTTTTATTCTATGTTGATTGATCTCTATTAAATAAACATCTGTTTGGCGGCGGAGAATTTATTCTCTTGCTTAACGCCCTTCTCTGAGACGTACGAGCTCAGAGGTTGTATATCGATGGACATCAGTCGCATGACATGAATTGCCAGTGTGGCATGCCTAAGTGGCAATTGATCAAGGCTTATGTTGAAAAGAAAAGTCTTGTGGTTGATGATCAAAGCACGGCCTACATGGCATAACTTTGTGCTTAGCGTGGATTCGCGAGCCTCACACCTCGGTATGAGTCGAAAACGGGATACGGACTGTTGGGAGAACACGACGTTTCTTTCTAGCTTTGGTGGTGTCAGTGACTTACCAGCCCTTACATTTATATACTTTTCACCTTTATGGTTGTTGGAATGAGGCGCCTCGATTATAGGTCTGTAAGGACCGGGAAACGTGTGTTTAGGAATTGCCAATCCTCAAACGTAAGAGAGGACCGGCCCAGCCGATCCAAGGGTTACCCAGTGTGTGTAGTCCTGAGCATTTGCTAGAGTGTCTCGAAGCGGAGAGGAGCTTTCCCCTTGCCTCGACTCATGACGGAAATCCAATTTCCAATACGAGATATTTCGGTTTTAATTGTAGAACTAGTATGGCGACAAGATATATGGTACCCATGCCGTCTATGATTGATATTTATGATTGAAATTGTTTTGACACTATACACTTATAATAGTATCAAATGATTTGTTTTAAACGTACCAAGCATATTTGGCTATTATAAGGGAAAACCCTATCCTCAGGCTTGCGTTGCATTGTGTGATGGGACCTGGGTCTTATAATAGCTTCATTTTTCGAAAAAGCATTGCGCTGTTTATTCTATGCACTGGTATTCTTGGGAGGAAACCCGTTCCGTATTATACGGCGTGGTCCCTTGAATTACTCTATTTTAAAGTAAAGCTTTAAATAACTGTTTTAGTTCTCACACCAGTCACATGACTGACCTGGAGTTTATTGTTTTAACCTAAACTCTGGGTGCCCCTATTTTCGACACGGGCAGCTAGTAGTTTTGGTTTTGCAGATTTATATTCACAGGATCCTGATTTACAGCTGGAACGAGGCTCGGAAAGCTCTATATCCGTGCATTATTTTCAGTTGTGTTTTATATTATTTTCTGCTGCTATGTAATTTATTGTAATCTCTGATATTTATCGAATGTAATTTATTCATACTCTGTATTTTCTTGTATTCTGATGGAATTGTTGTAATAAACAATGAAATGTTCTTCCGTCTGCGTTCTTTTATGTGTTGTTCTCAAAGTATCCGCTCTTTCCCTCACGGGGAAGTTACGGGTTCTTTCATTTGGTATCAGAGCTTTGGTTTACAGAGCTCAAGAACAAGGCACATTAGAACCATACGAAAGGATTCATCAGATATTGGATTAGTAATATCCAATTAGGATAACTCATTAGAGATAGGATCAGTAGTATCCTAGAATGAGTGAAGAGTATATTTTTTTTCAAATGAAAACAATTTTGTTTTGAAATTTAAATCGCTTTATACGTATTTGAATATTTATTTATTTTGAATATGGACAATCGAGTATATAAGGATTTTTCATATACACGTCATGAACGTATATTCGAAGTTTTAATATACTGGGTAGATATAGAATCACATTCTAGACACCCGGAGATGATTCTGATGATTGATATATCATCGTCAGAATTTGTGTTCGTGTTTCGAAGCTGTGATATCTATATATTTCCATTAGACTGGTGTGAGAACCAAAACTTATATAGATAAATTTATTGTTGTGATTTGGCATCAAAAACATGATTTTTTGTATAAATATCAAAGTTATGAATTTGAAACTCTAATTCACTAATTGATTGATGGTTGTGTTGTTTGTTTAGTTGTTTGATAATTTTTGAACCATTAGGCTTAATTGAATCGAATATTGAATTATATTGGAAATTTGGTTGCAAATGCTTGCATATACATGTACTTACATTGAACAGGTCATAGCAAGGAGGCTAGAGCAGAGAATAAAATTTGTTTGCCCGACAAATAGGTACATGTTTACTATAATTTACTGTTTTGTTTGAGTGATGATGATTTTATGAGCCGATTGGCTAGCCGCTTGGCTTTTTCTTTTTCTTTTTGAGATCAGAAGGCCTGTATGACAATTTCGGGATTTTCCCGTGGCTCCCGGTGCAGGGGAGGTTATGGCGAAATTTTTCGAAAATTTAGGGTGGTTGCCAAATTTTTGAAAATTTTGAAAATTCTCAGAAACTGAAAAGTTGGAGAATGGAAGCCCGATCGAACGTAGAGTTGATTAATCAAACCACTTTCGGCTTCGTTCCTTTTCGAGGACGAAAAGTTTTAAGTGGGGGAGATTGTAATAACCCGGAAATGCGAGCCAGTTTAAAATTTTTATTTTGGCAATTTAAACGAATTTTGAATATTTAAAATGAATTATTTTAAATAATATCGATGAGAAATTTATTTTTAAAAGAATTAGAACGTATATATTTTATACGTCGTTGTTAGAATATAAATAATTATATATAATTATAAATAGAATTGAAAATGGCGCGGTAGTTCGATAATTCGATTTCAAACTTCAATTGATTGTACCGGGTGCAAAATAAACCAGATTTTAGTGAAACCAAAAATAATAGGATCTATTTGAGAATATTTTCCAACGAATTCGAAAAATCGAAATTTCATAGCGGGAATCAAAAGATATGTCCAGTTGAAAATTCTGAATAGTCGCTATGGAATTTCGGCCCTTGAAAATAGCCATTTTGCAAACGACCTCGGATTTCGACAAAACCACTTTTGTTGGGTCCGTGATGTCAAGTTATTGCTAAGTTTCAATTTTCGTAATTTTTCGAATCAATAAGTGAGCGGGGCAAAGGAAAACGCGTTTGACCAGTTTCAGTTGATTTTAATCGACTGGAAAATGGCCATTTTTCCAACGGTCTCAGAATTTGATGAAATTAGTTTTGTTAGGACCGTATCGTCAATACGAAACTAGAAATAATTTTTCTGGGATTTTTTGGGTCCGTATGTGGTCCCGGTAAATGAAAATGTGCATTTAAAATTGAATATATAAAGAATTATACTTTAAATTCAACGGAAACTGATTGTAACGGTCGAATTGGCCTGCGATACATATCCCATTGTGTTCGGAATGGGGGTAAAACGCTAGGAACGACAGTCGGTGGGTTTGATTTGGAGTTCATATGAAAGGTCAACTTAGGAGAGAGAAAAATAAAATAAAATAATATAAAACTCTCCAATTAAATCCCTCTCCCCTTTCTTTCTCTCTCCCCGTGGAAATCAGATGAAATAAAAAAAAAGAGAAAAAGGACGAAGCCCAAGCCGCCGTGATCGACTCTCGTGCCATCGTCGCCCCCCCTCCCCCTCTGTGCTCCGTTTCCTCCCTCTTCCATCTCCTGCAACCGACCTCGCCTAAAACCCCCAAACCCCACCACAAATTCGAGCCCGCGTCCCTGTCGTGCGCCCCCTCCAACTGCGCACCTCCGCGCCCTTCGCCAGCAAGCCACCCACGACGCCGGAGCTCCTCCACACCCCCACTGATGAACGCAGCACCCCTCCGCCCTACGACGCGCTGACAAACCCCTTCCCCCTTCTTTTTTTTTCAACTGTAAGTTTCCTTTCCTTTTATTTATTATTTTTCTTTATTAGTTGAATGTAAATATGTTTTAAAAGATACAAAAATCAGTTTTGTTTATTATGAATATGAAATCAAATTTTTATTGATAATAAAGTTTCAATTTTTATAGATAAAGGTTTGATTTTTAATTAGAGAGAAGGTTCGATCTTTAATTTCAAGAAAGGAGGGATTTTTAATAACATGAAAGCTTAGATTTTTAAAGGGAAAAGTTAAATTTTTATACATAAAAGGTTTAGATTTTTAACATGATAAAGGTCGGATTTTTAATGATATAAAGGTGTGAATTTTTTTTGAAGTAAGGACGAGATTTTTAACTAAGTTAAAAATATATTTTTTATATAATCAAGAAGTTAAAAATATAATTTTTATACTAGTGACATATTAAAAATATGATTTTTACTTAGGTAGAGTATTAAATATATGGTTTTTGTTAAAGTAGAAATATAAAAATCTAATTTTTATATAGTTATGATAATAAAAATTAAATCTTTAACATTGAAAAGGCGAAATCTTTAACATTGAAAAGGCGAAATCTTTAACATTGAAAAGGCGAAATTTTTAACATTGGAAAGACGATACTTTTATATAAGGAAAGACGTTATTTTTATTTATATAAAGTAGCGATAAAAATTCGATTTTTATTATATATGAAGCGAAATAAATATTCAATCTTTATATAAGGAGTAAAAATATAAAAATATAATTTTTATATAGAAAGAAGCGTTGTAAATATATGAAGTGAAATAAAAATCTGAACTTTATTTTATCGTGAAGTAGAGAGAATATAAAAATGTGATTTTTATAAATGTAGTGAATACGGGCAACGAAAGTAACGAAAGACGAAAAGGTGAAGATTTCCTACATAAGAAGAGTCGTGTCGTGTGGTTTAGCTTGGGTGAGAATTTCTCACTTTAAATTTTATTTCCTAGTTAGAAATATATACTAGGATGTAGACGGTGTTTAGTAGCACCTGACACCACTGTCCACAAACATGGACTTGTTTGTTTGGTTGCATAGATTGGTTAGATTATTTGAGTTGAATTTGATTGTTTGGTGAAATGGAAATTGTTTTGATTGATATGTGTATGGCGTGTGCCATCACTAGACCGGGGATAAGGCTAGGCCTTGTCCCGTTTCTAGTAACATGTCGTTATGTCGCCGAAATTTTCCAAAATAAATTAGAAAAATAAAGATATCATTTTATTTAAAAAATGAACCGAATAGAATATTCATAGGTTGAATAAAATAATTTGGTCGTTAAAAATAAAATTTTTAACGTGAACGTGAATATAAAAATATTCATTTACAAACCGAACGGTTTGTTTATGTACACTTATTTGAAGGACATTGATTGGGACGATAAATTTTACACATCGCCCAACTGCACAAATAAAAATCTGTGTTTGTTGATTTGAAACCCCACACGGGTATTGGGATAATATACGACATACACTAATCCCAATAATTAGTTGTATGTCGATCGATGGATCGACAGGCTGTTATAAGCGTTAGATATCTATATTTGATGCTTATACAGTGTAGTGCACTTTGGATGATGGTTGATTGTGTATCGTTGCTATTATATACATGCGTTGAATGGAATCCATATAATTAACTTTATATGGTAATTGATTGGGCCACATTCCAATTTAGAAAATAAAGATCATTATAAAATAAAGGTTCATGTGTTGACAGTACTCATCCGTTGAGATTAGTCATGTGTTGAACGAAATATTTTAACAATAAAATTTACATCTTTATTATATATAGAATTAGAAACTAACTTCTTTATAAAATAAAGGTTCATGTGTTGACAGTACTCATCCGTTGAGATTAGTCATGTGTTGAACGAAATATTTTAACAATAAAATTTACATCTTTATCATATAGAAAATTAGAAACAAACTGGAAAATAGATAAGATGAGTGGTCTCCTGGATATTGATCGGATGTTGGTTTCAGCCTTCGGGGTTAATATTCAGGGAATCGTTCTCTTACTAATTTACGGTTGGAGTCTGGTTTGAAATCAAACGATAGATACCATAATTTTTATAAAATATATTAAATAAACAAAAATAGTCACATGTGGACAGTACTCATCCGTTGAGATTAGTCATGTGTTGACAAAAATATAGATTCACGTATTGAATAGAATAAATATTCACTTGTTGAATAGAATATCAGAATTTTTGAAATATATAAATCTGTGTTGATTAGAGATGCACCATTTTGACGCGAATGATATTTATATCGATTATATTCGTTTTTATAATTCGAATTGAATTGAATTTATAACGAATTTGAATTGAATTGAATATAAAAGGAATTTGAATTATTTTGAATATATAATGAATTTGAATTGAATATAAAACGAATTCGAATTGAATTGAATATATAACGAATTTGAATTGAATTGAATATAAAATGAATTTGAATTGAATTGAATATATAACGAATTCGAATTGAATTGAATATAAAACAAATTCGAATTGAATTGAATATAAAACGAATTCGAATTGAATTGAAAACGAATTGAAATAGAATAAAAATCGATTTGAAATGAATTCAAATTGAATTGAAATTTGAATTGAATTGAAATGAGTTGAAATGAATTTTAAAACGAATTTATAAGGAAAAATTCAATTTTGATTTGAATTGGAAATGGAAGTTGAAATGTTTTTGAAACGAATTTAAAAATATTTATAAAATTCGTTTTAAATAGAAATCGATGAAATATATATTATATATTATATATATATATATAATATAATGGCCTGAATAGAACGCGCCGCACCGCGGTAGTTCGTAAATTTCGACCATTGACTTCGAACGGACATTACGGGAGATCCGACCGTCAGATTCTCCTAAAATCAAAATCGTTGGGTTCGCATCGAAAAGGGCTTTCTAACGAATATTAGAAATTTGAAATCCAACGGTTGGATTTGGAGATACGTCCAAATCAAATTTGGAAAAGGTCGCTGTAAGTGCAGTCGATGGCCGTTGTTGGAAATCGACTGTACGGGCCTTGATAAAATTATTAAAAATATCAATAATTTGTGTAAAATCATAATAAATGATTTGGGAAAAATTGGGATGAAAAACTCCATATTTGAAAAGATAAAAATAGATTTTTATCGAAATGAACTAGTTTTGAACTAAAATTAAAACCCATTTATTTTTAAATAAATAAATTGGATTTGAAATGGGTTGTAAATAGAATTGATTTGTGGGTTTATCGTGAAGGGTGTTTTAAATGACACTTGTTCTTTGACCCGATAAGAAATAGAATGTGATTTGGGTTTATCATGAACTGTGTTTTAAATGACATTAATTCTTTAACCCAGAAAAAGGAGTTTTAATGAATCTGCAATTAAATTGAAATGTGAATTGATAATTTAAATTATCAAATTTAGAAAGTGAGCGAGAACGGAGTATCACCAGTTTTGCTCCAAAGCGATAGTTAAATCTTTTATTAGATTTGAACGTGAAATGGTAATTAATTTTACCGATAACACTGTGGTGTTAGATATGGAGTATTACCAGTTTTGCTTCATGGGATGAATAGGTTGGGATTGGGAAATAAAATAAATAATTACTTCGGTGTGGTTCGCTAATCTCGGCTAGTTTGAAAAACCATAATTTGGTTTGATATGACATCCAATGGAAGATTAAAGAATAAATTTCAAAGAATTTATCTTGGATAAAATTAATGGGAACCTTTCCTTAAGAATATGAAATTTAGAAACTAGCTGTAGGTTAGCTAAGAAGAATGGTTTCCTGGTATTGATCTGATGTTGGTTTCGGCCTTCGAGGTTAATATTTGGGAAATTGTTCTCTTGTTGATTTACGGTTAGTGGCTAATGAATTGGAATGAGGCGTATGTTGTGTTTGTGTAACATTTGTTCACTATATACGCGGGTTGTTCGGAAAGGCCGGTTTTATACCCATTCTGAATAACCGATTCGACGATAAGTCGAAGATGAAGATGGTGGTGGAAGACCAGAAGTCTTCACATCGTTTGGGTGATTACTGATGATCTTGATTGGGCTGTACAACCAAGATGAGGAAATCAGTTGGTGGTCGTCCAGACGTACTTGGAGATCGATGGATATGCGAGGAAAGTGCCTCCGGTTTCGTCCAGACCCAGAACGAACTTTTAAATGGATTGTGTGTCTGACATTGGATTTTATTCTATGTTGATTGATCTCTATTAAATATACATCTGTTTGGCGGCGGAGAATTTATTCTCTTGCTTAACGCCCTTCTCTGAGACGTACGAGCTCAGAGGTTGTATATCGATGGACATCAGTCGCATGGCATGAATTGCCAGTGTGGCATGCCTAAGTGGCAATTGAACAAGGCTTCTGTATATAAGCAAAGTCTTGTGGTTGATGATCAAAGCACGGCCTACGTGGCATAGCTTTGTGTTTAGCGTGGATTCGCGAGCCTCACACCTCGGTATGAGTCAAAAATGGGATACGGACCGTTGGGAGAACACGACGTTTCTTTCTAGCTTTGGTGGTGTCAGTGACTTTCCAGCCCTGACATTTATATACTTTTCACCTTTGTGGTTGTTGGAATGAGGCGCCTCGATTATAGGTCTGTAAGGACCGGGAAACGTGTGTTTAGGAATTGCCAATCCTCAAACGTAAGAGAGGACCGGCCCAGCCGATCCAAGGGTTACCCAGTGTGTGTAGTCCTGAGCATTTGCTAGAGTGTCTCGAAGCGGAGAGGAGCTTGCCCCTTGCCTCGACTCATGACGGAAATCCAATTTCCAATACGAGATATTTCGGTTTTAATTGTAGAACTAGTATGGCGACATGATATATGGTACCCATGCCGTCTATGATTGATATTTATGATTGAAATTGTTTTGACACTATACACTTATAATAGTATCAAATGATTTGTTTTAAATGTACCAAGCATATTTGGCTATTGTAAGGGAAAACCCTATCCTCCGGCTTGCGTTGCATTGTGTGATGGGACCTGGGTCTTATAATAGCTTCATTTTTCGAAAAAGCATTGCGCTGTTTATTCTATGCACTGGTATTCTTGGGAAGAAACCCGTTCCGTGTTATACGGCGTGGTCCCTTGAATTACTCTCTTTTAAAGTAAAGCTTTAAATAATTGTTTTAGTTCTCACACCAGTCACTTGACTGACCTGGAGTATATTGTTTTAACCTAAACTCTGGGTGCGCCTATATTCCACATGGGCAGCTATTAGTTTTGGTTTTGCAGATTTATATTCACAGGATCCTGATTTACAGCTGGAACGATGCTCAGAAAGCTCTGTATCCGTGCATTACTTTCAGTTGTGTTTTATATTATTTTCCGCTGCTAGATATTTATTGTAATCTCTGATATTTATCGAATGTAATTTATTCATACTCTGTATATTCTTGTATTCTGATGGAATTGTTGTAATAAACAATGAAATGATCTTCCGTCTACGTTCTTTTATGTGTTGTTCTCAAAGTATCCGCTCTTTCCCTCACGGGGAAGTTACGGGTTCTTTCATTTGGTATCAAAGCTTTGGTTTACAGAGCTCGAGAACAAGGCACATTAGAACCATACGAAAGGATTCATCAGATATTTGATTAGTAATATCCAATTAGGATAACTCGTTAGAGATAGGATCAGTAGTATCCTAGAACGAGTGAAGAGTATATTTTTTTCAAATGAAAACAAATTTGTTTTGAAATTTAAATCGCTTTATACGTATTTGAATATTTATTTATTTTGAATATGGACAATCGAGTATATAAGGATTTTGCATATACGCGTCATGAACGTATATTCGAAGTTTTAATATACTAGGTAGATATAGAATCACATTCTAGACACTCGGAGATGATTCTGATGATTGATATATCATCATCAGAATTTGTGTTCGTGTTTCGAAGGTGTGATATCTATATATTTCCATTAGACTGGTGTGAGAACCAAAACTTATATAGATAAATTTATTGTTGTGATTTGGCATCAAAAACATGATTTTTTGTATATATATCAAAGTTATGAATTTGAAACTCTAATTCACTAATTGATTGATGGTTGTGTTGTTTGTTTAGTTGTTTGATAATTTTTGAACCATTATGCCTAATTGAATCGAATATTGAATTATATTGGAAATTTGGTTGCAAATGCTTGCATATACATGTACGTACATTGAACAGGTCATAGCAAGGAGGCTAGAGCAGAGAATAAAATTTGTTTGCCCGACAAATAGGTACATGTTTACTATAATTTACTGTTTTGTTTGGGTGATGATGATTTTATGAGCCGATTGGCTAGCCGCTTGGCTTTTTCTTTTTCTTTTAGAGATCAGAAGGCCTGTATGGCAATTTCGGGATTTTCCCGTGGCTCCCGGTGCAGAGGAGGTTATGGCAAAAAAATTCGAAAATTTAGGGTGTTAGCCAAATTTTTGAAAATTTTAAAAATTCTCAGAAACTGAAATGTTGGAGAATGGAAGCCAGATCGAACGTAGAGTTGATTAATCATACCACTTTCGGCTTCGTTCCTTTTCGGGGACGAAAAGTTTTAAGTGGGGGAGATTGTAATAACCCGAAAATGCGAGCCAGTTTAAAATTTTTATTTTGGCAATTTTAACGAATTTTGATTATTTAAAAAGAATTATTTTAAATAATATCGACGAGAAATTTATTTCTAAAAGAATTAGAACGTATATATTTTATACGTCGTCGTTAGAATATAAATAATTATATATAATTATAAATAGAATTGAAAATGGCGCGGTAGTTCGATAATTCGATTTCAAACTTCAATTGATTGTACCGGGTGCAAAATAAACCGGATTTTAGTGAAACCAAAAATAATAGGATCTATTTGAGAATATCTTTCCAACGAATCCGAAAAATCGAAATTTCATAGCGGGAATCAAAAGATATGTCTAGTTGAAAATTCTGAATACTCGCTATGGAATTTCGGCCCTTGAAAATAGCCATTTTGCAAACGACCTCAGATTTCAACGAAACCACTTTTGTTGGGTCCGTGATGTCAAGTTATTGCTAGGTTTCAATTTTCATAATTTTTCGAATCAATATGTGAGCGGGGCAAAGTAAAACGCGTTTGACCAGTTTCAGTTGATTTTAATCGACTGGAAAATGGCCATTTTTCCAACGGTCTTAGAATTTGACGAAATTAGTTTTGTTTGGACCGTATCGTCAATACGAAACTAGAAATAATTTTTCTGGGATTTTTCGGGTCCGTATGTGGTCCCGGTAAATGAAAATGTGCATTTAAAATTGAATATATAAAGAATTATACTTTAAATTCAACAGAAACTGGTTGTAACGGTCGAATTGGCCTGCGATACATATCTCATTGTGTTCGGAATGGGGGTAAAATGCTAGGGACGACAGTCGGCGGGCTTGATTTGGAGTTCATATGAAAGGTCAACTTAGGAGAGAGAAAAATAAAATAAAATAATACAAAACTCTCCAATTAAATCCCTCTCCCCTTTTTTTCTCTCTCCCCGTGGAAATCAGATGAAATAAAAAAAAAGAGAAAAAAAGGGCAAAGCCCTTGCCGCCGTGATCGACTCCCGTGCCATCGTCGCCCCCCTTCCCTCTGTGCTCCGCCTCCTCCCTCTTCCATCTCCTGCAACCGACCTCGCCAGAAACCCCCAAACCCCACCACCAATTCGAGCCCGCGTCCCTGTCGTGCGCCCCCTCCAACTGCGCACCTCCGCGCCCTTCGCCAGCAAGCCACCCACGACGCCGGAGCTCCTCCGCACCCCCACTGATGAACGCAGCACCCCTCCGCCCTCCGACGCGCTGACAAACCCCTTCCCCCTTCTGTTTTTTTTCAACTGTAAGTTCCCTTTCCTTTTATTTATTATTTTTCTTTATTAGTTGAATGTAAATAGGTTTTAAAAGATACAAAAATCAGTTTTGTTTATTAGGAATATGAAATCAAATTTTTATTGAAAATAAAGTTTCAATTTTTATAGATAAAGGTTTAATTTTTAATTAGAGAGAAGGTTCGATCTTTAATTTCAAGAAAGGAGGGATTTTTAATAACATGAAAGCTTAGATTTTTAAAGGGAAAAGTTAAATTTTTATACATAAAAGGTTTATATTTTTAACATGATAAAGGTCGGATTTTTAATGATATAACGGTGTGATTTTTTTTTGAAGTAAGGACGAGATTTTTAACTAAGTTAAAAATATAATTTTTATATAATCAAGAAGTTAAAAATATAATTTTTATACTAGTGACATATTAAAAATATGATTTTTACTTAGGTAGAGTTTTAAAAATATGGTTTTTGTTAAAGTAGAAATATAAAAATCCAATTTTTATATAGTTATGATAATAAAAATTAAATCTTTTACATTGAAAAGGTGAAATCTTTAACATTGAAAAGGCGAAATCTTTAACATTGGAAAGACGATACTTTTATATAAGGAAAGACGTTATTTTTATATATATAAAGTAGCGATAAAAATTCGATTTTTATTATATATGAAGCGAAATAAAGATTCAATCTTTATATAAGGAGTAGAAATATAAAAATATAATTTTTATATAGAAAGAACGTTGTAAATATATGAAGTGAAATAAAAATCTGAACTTTATTATATCGTGAAGTAGAGAGAATATAAAAATGTGATTTTATATATGTAGTGAATACGGGCAACGAAAGTGACGAAAGACGAAAAGGTGAAGATTTCCTACATATGCAGAGTCGTGGCGTGTGGTTTAGCTTGGGTGAGAATTTCTCACTTTAAATTTTATTTCCTAGTCAGAAATATATACTAGGATGCAGACGGTGTTTAGTAGCACCCGACACCACTGTCCACAGACCATGGACTTGTTTGTTTGGTTGCATAGATTGGTTAGATTATTTGAGTTGAATTTGATTGTTTGGTGAATTGGAAATTGTTTTGATTGATATGTGTATGGCGTGGGCCATCACTAGACCGGGGATAAGGCTAGGCCTTGTCCCGTTTCTAGTATCGTGGCGTTATGCCGCCGAAATTTTCCAAAAAAAGTTAGAAAAATAAAGATATCATTTTATTTAAAAAATGAACCGAATAGAATATTCATAGGTTGAATAAAATAATTTGGTCATTAAAAATATAATTTTTAACGTGAACGTGAATAAATGAATATTCATTACAAACCGGACGGTTTGTTTATGTACACTTATTTGAAGGACATTGATTGGGATGATAAATTTTACACATCGCCCAACTGCACAAATAAAAATCTGTGTTTGTTGATTTGAAACCCCACACGGGTATTGGGATAATATACGACATACACTAATCCCAATAATTAGTTGTATGTCGATCGATGGATCGACAGGCTGTTATAAGCGTTAAATATCTATATTTGATGCTTATACAGTGTAGTGCACTTTGGATGACGGTTGATTATGTATCGTTGCTATTATATACATGCGTTGAATGGAATCCATATAATTAACTTTATATGGTAATTGATTGTGCCTCATTCCAATTTAGAAAATAAAGATCATTATAAAATAAAGGTTCATGTGTTGACAGTACTCACCCGTTGAGATTAGTCATGTGTTGAACGAAATATTTTAACAATAAAATTTACATCTTTATTATATATAGAATTAGAAACTAACTTCTTTATAAAATAAAAGTTCATGTGTTGACAGTACTCATCCGTTGAGATTAGTCATGTGTTGAACGAAATATTTTAAAAATAAAATTTACATCTTTATCATATAGAAAATTAGAAACTAACTGGAAAATAGATAAGATGAGTGGTCTCCTGGATATTGATCTGATGTTGGTTTCGGTCTTCGGGGTTAATATTCAGGGAATCGTTCTCTTACTAATTTACGGTTGGAGTCTGATTTGAAATCAAACGATAGATACCATAATTTTTATAAAATATATTAAATAAACAAAAATAGTCACACGTGGACAGTACTCATCCGTTGAGATTAATCATGTGTTGAAAAAAAATATAGATTCACGTATTGAATAGAATAAATATTCATTTGTTAAATAAAATAACGTAATTTTTGAAATATATAAAGCCGTGTTGATTAGAGATGCGCCATTTTGACGCGAATGATATTTATATTGATTATATTCGTTTTTATAATTTGAATTGAATTGAATATATAACGAATTTGAATTGAATTGAATATAAAACGAATTTGAATTGAATTGAATATATAACGAATTTGAATTGAATTGAATATAAAACGAATTTGAATTGAATTGAATATATAACGAATTTGAATTGAATTGAATATAAAACGAATTTGAATTGAATTAAATATATAACGAATTCGAATTGAATTGAATATAAAACGAATTCAAATTGAATTGAATATAAAACGAATTCGAATTGAATTGAAAACGAATTCGAATTGAATTGAAAACGAATTGAAATAGAATAAAAATTGATTTGAAATGAATTCAAATTGAATTGAAATGAATTCAAATTGAATTGAAATGAATTTTAAAACGAATTTATAAGGAAAAATTCAATTTTGATTTGAATTGGAAATGGAAGTTGAAATGTTTTTGAAACGAATTTAAAACTATTTATAAAATTCGTTTTAAATAGAAATCGACGAAATATATATTATATATATAATATAATGGCCTGAATAGAACGCGCCGCACCGCGGCAGTTCGTAAATTTCGACCATTGACTTCGAACAGACATTAGGGGAGATCCGACCGTCGGATTTTCCTAAAACCGGAACCGTTGGGTTCGTATCGAAAAGGGCTTTCTAAGAATATTAGAAATTTGAAATCCAACGGTTGGATTTGGAGATACGTCCAAATCAAATTTGGAAAAGGTCGCTGTAAGTGCAGTTCGATGGCCGTTGTTGGAAATCGACTGTACGGGCCTTGATAAAATTATTAAAAATATCAATAATTTGTGTAAAATCATAATAAATGATTTGGGAAAAATTGGGATGAAAAACTCCATATTTGAAAAGATAAAAATAGATTTTTATCGAAATGAACTAGTTTTGAACTAAAATTAAAACCCATTTATTTTTAAATAAATAAATTGGATTTGAAATAGGTTGTAAATAGAATTGATTTGTGGGTTTATTGTGAAGGGTGTTTTAAATGACACTTGTTCTTTAACCCGATAAGAAATAGAATGTGATTTGGGTTTATCGTGAACTGTGTTTTAAATGACATTAGTTCTTTAACCCAGAAAAAGGAGTTTTAATGAATCTGCAATTAAATTGAAATGTGAATTGATAATTTAAGTTATCAAATTTAGAAAGTGAGCGAGAATGGAGTATCACCAGTTTTGCTCCAAAGCAATAGTTAAATCTTTTAATAGATTTGAACGTGAAATGGAAATTAATTTTACCTATAATACCGTGGTGTTAGATATGGAGTATTACCAGTTTTGCTTCATGGGATGAATAGGTTGGGATTGGGAAATAAAATAAATAATTACTTCGGTGTGGTTCGCTAATCTCGACTAGTTTGAAAAACCATAATTTGGTTTGATATGACATCCAATGGAAGATTAAAGAATAAATTTCAAAGAATTTATCTTGTATAAAATTAATGGGAACCTTTCCCTAAGAATATGAAATTTAGAAACTAGCTGTAGGTTAGCTAAGAAGAATGGTTTCCTGGTATTGATCTGATGTTGGTTTCGGCCTTCGGGGTTAAAATTTGGGAAATTGTTCTCTTGTTGATTTACGGTTAGTGGCTAATGAATTGGAATGAGGCGTATGTTGTGTTTGTGTAACATTTGTTTACTACATACGCGGGTTGTTCGGAAAGGCCGGGTTTATACCCATTCTGAATAACCGATTCGACGATAAGTCGAAGATGAAGACGATGGTGGAAGACTGGAAGTCTTCACATCGTTTGGGTGATTACTGATGATCTTGATTAGGCTGTACACCCAAGATGAGGGAATCAGTTGGTGGTCGTCCAGACGTACTTGGAGATCGATGGATATGAGAGGAAAGTGCCTCCGGTTTCGTCCAGACCCAGAACGAACTTGTAAATGGATTGTGTGTCTGACATTGGATTTTATTCTATGTTGATTGATCTCTATTAAATATACATCTGTTTGGCGGCGGAGAATTTATTCTCTTGCTTAACGCCCCTCTCCGAGACGTACGAGCTCAGAGGTTGTATATCGATGGACATCAGTCGCATGGCATGAATTGCCATTGTGGCATGCCTAAGTGGCAATTGATCAAGGCTTCTGTTGAAAAGCAAAGTCATGTGGTTGATGATCAAAGCACGGCATACGTGGCATAGCTTTTTGTTTAGCGTGGATTCGCGAGCCTCACACCTCGGTATGAGTCAAAAATGGGATACGGACCGTTGGGAGAACACGACGTTTCTTTCTAGCTTTGGTGGTGTCAGTGACTTACCAGCCCTGACATTTATATACTTTTCACCTTTGTGGTTGTTGGAATGAGGCGCCTCGATTATAGGTCTGTAAGGACCGGGAAACGTGTGTTTAGGAATTGCCAATCCTCAAACGTAAGAGAGGACCGGCCCAGCCGATCCAAGGGTTACCCAGTGTGTGTAGTCCTGAGTATTTGCTAGAGTGTCTCGAAGGGGAGAGGAGCTTGCCCCTTGCCTCGACTCATGACGGAAATCCAATTTCCAATACGAGATATTTCGGTTTTAATTGTAGAACTAGTATGGCGACATGATATATGGTACCCATGCCGTCTATGATTGATATTTATGATTGAAATTGTTTTGACACTATACGCTTATAATAGTATCAAATGATTTGTTTTAAACGTACCAAGCATATTTGGCTATTATAAGGGAAAACCCTATCCTCCGGCTTGCGTTGCATTGTGTGATGGGACCTGGGTCTTATAATAGCTTCATTTTTCGAAAAAGCATTGTGTTGTTTATTCTATGCACTGGTATTCTTGGTAGGAAACCCTATTTGTGTTATACGGCGTGGTCCCTTGAATTACTCTCTTTTAAAGTAAAGCTTTAAATAACTATTTTAGTTCTCACACCAGTCACATGATTGACCTGGAGTTTATTGTTTTAACCTAAACTCTGGGTGCCCCTATTTTCGACACGGGCAGCTAGTAGTTTTGGTTTTGCAGATTTATACTCACAGGATCCTGATTTACAGCTGGAACGATGCTCGGAAAGCTCTGTATCCGTGCATTACTTTCAGTTGTGTTTTATATTATTTTCCGCTGCTATGTAATTTATTGTAATCTCTGATATTTATCGAATGTAATTTATTCATACTCTGTATATTCTTGTATTCTGATGAAATTGTTGTAATAAACAATGAAATGTTCTTCCGTCTGCGTTCTTTTATGTGTTGTTTTCAAAGTATCCGCTCTTTCCCTCATGGGGAAGTTACGGGTTCTTTCACTTGTGGTTGAGACAAATTAGAATAGGATTGTGGAAATGAAAATAAAACATGCCGCCTGCGTGCGAACTAGATGCATGAATCCCCATTGTCAAAAACCGCAAGGTTTTAAGGTAGAGCGAGGAGCCGTACTAGGGACGGTCCCGGTTTTAACTACCCTGCCATTATACTGCCGAAATTTTCTGAAATATTCATGTGTTAGAATAATTTTCATTTGTTGAAATTATTTTCATATGTTGAAACCGCATTCATGTGTTGAATAGAAATTCATTCGTTGAATAGAAATTCATGTGTTGAATTGTAACAACCCGTATTTTTAATAACCTGTTATAGCGTAAATCGAGGCAGAATTTAATTCTAAAATCTGAATTAAGGGAAACGGGCTACGCCATTGCGTTCGTCTCGGAAAAATACGCGAAATAGAGTCCGAGTTTTCGAAAATCGGAGTCCGTATGACCCGATTAAGGCCCAACGAAGTTTTCAGAAAACTTCTAAGTAAAAACAGATTTCAAATTCAAACTTGAATTTGGAAAATTGGGCCAGTTGGGCCAAGCAGGAAAATTCCCGCCAGAGTACCCAAGTCGACAGCCCTGTCGACTTGGGAGTCGACTTGGTTGGACCCAAGTCGACAGCCCTATCGACTTGGCTGTCGACTTGGTCCAGCCGGGCTGTTTAGCCTGGTGCACCATTTTGAGATTGTGTTGAGCTTGGGGCCAGATTCGGTTTTGAGGGCTGAGATTGGAACTAGGGTTTAATCCTATGGCCTAAAACACTTGCCTAATCTATAAATAAGACCCTAACCTACCCTAAATCATCATTAATCTATCCTACAACTAAACTATGGCAAAATCAATCCTCTCATGGCCTCCACTCTCTTCATACAATTCCTAAATAAATTTCTAAGTGATTTTCCATGCATACAAGTGTTTTCAAACTTGTATGAGCATCATTAGCTTGCATTCAAGTCAAGTTTTTATATTTGCATCACAAAGAAAGGGTTTTGATCATTTTGGCTTGCATTTTGGGTTTGATTGATTTCATAAGGGCTTTGTCATATTTTTGTGACTTCTTAAGCATTGTAAGCCCTATTCTACTTTCATACTTAAACTCTAAAGTTAAATGTATGATATGCAAGTTTTCTATGATGTAATATGAAAGTTTATCATGTTATGCAAGTTTTCTATGATGTAATATGCAAGTTTATCATGTTATGCAAGTTTTCTATGATGTAATATGCAAGTTTATCATGTTATGCAAGTTTTCTATGATGTAATATGCAAGTTTATCATGTTATGCAAATATGCAAGTTCATCATGTTATGTTATGCAAGTTTGATATGCAAGTTGTCATATGATATGCAAGTTGGGTTGAACATTTTGTTCATGCTATCATGTTATGCAAGCTTATCTTGGGTTTATGAACATAAAGCTTCAAGCTTTATGCCAAAGGTTGCATTTTGGCAACATGTAAGTTATCATATCTCTTATGATAACTTGCATGTGAGGCTAAATGCGAACTTATGGCCATTTCTACATGTCATTTAGCACCATGTATCACCAATATGCCAAGTTTGGTTTTATGCATGCTTTTGAGGCCTAAAAATGTAATATGCAACATATGTACATTTCATATGCCACCATATTGGACTTGTGGCTTCAACACCTTTTATGTCATGATTATGCCAAGTTCCCTCTTCTATCCTTTATGCGCTATTGCGATATGTAAGCGATGGGATTGCGTTTGGGGTTGGGTAAAAGTAAAAGACATAAAAACATAAGCTTGGGAATTTACCTATTAAGTTAGGTCTACCCATTGGGAATTTACCTATTAAGTTAGGTCTACCCAATTGCTTGAAAACTTGTAACATGTTTTGGAAACATGATGGACATGACACTTAGAAAAGATAAGTGTGGCCAACTCGAGGTTGGGTTGAGTTTGTAGCGTAAACCTACCCAGAACCGACCGGCTTAACTAGTTGCTACAAACAATAGGACCCAATGTGAGAAGTTGGTCATGTTGTACCTTGAACCCGAGGTTAGACCAAGTTGTGGTGTAAAGCTACCCGGACCCGCCCGGCTTAACTAGTAACCGCAACAAAGTCTAATGTGAGAGGTTAAGGCGCATTAAATTAATTAATGCCTCATGATTAGGGTTAAGTCATGGTCCACTTAGTACTTAACCAATTTGGGCTCGGTAGATTAATCGGGGTTAAGTCGTGAACTCATCGTTACACTTAACCAAGTTAATCCATGATTAGTAAGTGGGTTAAACCGTACTTAACTCACTAGAAAAATACTAGCAATGGGGGCCCACTCCAGCAGTAATCCCAAGTTAGTATCATCATGACCCTAGGGACTAGGCTAGGGTGGGGGCACGATTACTGGGCTGGAGGTAAGCGACCAAAAGCGACGGCAGAGGGTACGCCGGTGTAGTTCCGGGCGGACCATGGTCGTGCACATAGTCCGAAGCCGGGGAAATCATGCATGGGTACCAGTAGATCGGGACTGTGCACTCATGTTTATGGTGTCCAGGGGTTGCCACCCTAGGGCTTGATACACCCGACGGGAGACCCTGCACAGTCTGACTACAATCATGTTTGGGCCGTATTGACACCAACACGTGACGAGTTAGGCTTAGGGAGCCGATCGACTAGACCGTTTGGTTGGACCTCGTATTAGGGTCATTTCATGTTATTGGGCCAAAGCATGGGCCAAGGGATCAATACTTGATTATTCAAGTCATGTTAGTTTGCTAGTACACCTGTGGTGCAAAACCCTTAATCCTGATTATGCGATGACACCTTTATCTACCTTGTTAGTCAATCATCATGCTAGTATGTTGTTATTCTCATGATCATACCTGCTGCTCATGCCAGTTAACTTTATCAGTTTACATTGATTGTAGTAGGGCTTACTCAGTCTTTTTGACTGACCTGTTTTCCTTCGCCTCTTTTCTTCCGTTCCCCCCTCCCCCCCCCCCCCCCCCGGGTTCTCAGGGAGGGAATACTGGAGCTTAGCTTGGATTTCAGACTGCTTGCTTGTGGGATTTAGCTCATGTACGGTTTGACATGGAGCTAGCTATGGCTATCACTTCTTTTGGGGATTAGTACTTATGTATTTTTCAGTTTTTCAGTTGACGTTGTTTTATCTAGACTTGTTTATTTGGAGAGCTATGTTGTACTAGACTTGTTTTGAAATGGTTTAAAATCTTCCGCTGTTTTATCTATGTTATTTACTCTGTTTACATATGTACATATGTTCTTGTTCTGCCTTGATATATCATTATGCATGTTTACCTGATTCAAACGCCCCTCCAAAGTCAGAGTGCTTGCAAGAGTCACCCTGGCGAAGGTGGGGTGTTACATGAATGTTATTCGTGTTTTAAATAAATAGCTTTAGAAATAAAAATCACATATATATATATATATATACAAACTATTGCGCATATTCATGTGTTGAATAGAAATTCATGTGTTGAATGTTATTCGTGTTTTAAATAAATAGCATTAGAAATAAAAAAATCACATTTTTATATATATACAAACTATAGCGCACATTCATGTGTTGAATAGAAATTCATTCGTTGAATAGAAATTCATGTGTTGAATGTTATTCGTGTTTTAAATAAATAGCTTTAGAAATAAAAAAATCACATATATATATATATATATATATACAAACTATAGCGCACATTCATGTGTTGAATAGAAATTCATTCGTTGAATAGAAATTAATGTGTTGAATGTTATTCGTGTCTTAAATAAATAACTTTAGAAATAAAAATCACATTTTTATATATATACAAACTATAAAGAACATTCATGTGTTGAATAGAAATTCATTCGTTGAATAGAAATTCATGTGTTGAATGGTATTCGTGTTTTAAATAAATTGATTTAACAATAAAATTTACATTTTTATTGTGAATGTGAAATGCTAAAAATATTTATGGGTTGAATAAATATTTCAGATGACAAGAATATTACTTTTATCATGTATACGCCTCGTTAAAAATACACACGTGTTGAAATAAATATTTGTTAGCTAGAAATATGATTATTAGCTTTGTTCTGCATATATATATATATACACACACACACACATACACACTCCCCTGTAAACACGCTCCCCTGTAAACACCAGAATATATCACGAATAACTATCAATATACGCTCCCCTGTAAACACCAGAATATATCACTATAAATATGTGTATGCTTTATAGGATTTGTTGGGTACCTAATACGGCCCAATAAATTTCCAAACCCCTTCCCGCACAAAGGAGGTTATGGCGAAATTTTTCGAAATATAAAGGCGTTAGTGAAATATCTAGAGTTATTATCAATACACGCTCCCCTGTAAAGCCGTACTAGGGTGAAGAGAATTTATTCTCTAGAGTTATTATCAATACACCCTCCCCTGTAAACACCAGAATATATCACTATAAATATGTGTATGCTTTATAGGATTTATTGGGTACCTAATACGGCCCAATAAATTTCCAAACCCCTTCCCATACAAAGGAGGTTATGGCGAAATTTTTCGAAATATAAAGGCGTTAGTGAAATATTTGAAGTGAAAACGATATTGAAATCGCAGAATGAACTATATATATATAAATAAATAAATAGAGTTGAAAGGAATCGAGGCCGTGCAGTTCGTGTTTTGAAATCGTAACTTCAATCGATTAGTATGAGAGATCTGACCATCGGATTTCCCCGAAACCGCAACCATTGGGTTCGCCTTGGAAATATCTTTCCAACGGCACCAACTTTGTAAAGATCCAACGGTTGGATTATTTGGAATGTTTAATTCAAATCTGAAGAAAAATAGCACCAGAACCGATTATATTTATACATAAATATAAATATAATTTAATTAAATCGAATAACGACGCTGTAGTTCGTATTTTGAAACTGTAACTTCAAACGACTAGTGTGGGAGATCCGACCGTCGGATTTTCATGAAACTGGAACCGTCGGGTTCGCTTTGGGAATATCTTCCCAGTGATATAAACTTTGTAGAAATCCAACGGTTAGATTTCCCGATATGTGTAAAACAAATTTGGGGAAAAACAGCGCCAATGTCACGGCACGACCTGTCGTCGTTTAATTATATGTGGCCATTTTTAAATAAATAAAATTGGCGAAAAATCGTTATAAAATATTATGAGCGGCATAGAATGGAAATAAACCAAATTTTGCTTGGTCTACTTGATATTTGATGGTTGTACGTGTTTGACATGAAAATTATACTAATGAACCGAAATGTGAATGTCGAATAATATAACCCTGGAAAGAATTGATTTGAATTCTAATTATACGTGAATTATTTGAAAAGGCCGAGCTAACATTTATTTCAAATAATTGATCGAACGATTCGAAGTAGAAAATACGAAGACGGTTCAAGACCGACGATCTTCGTATCAGATGGATGGGCGCTACTGAGGTTCCTGATTGGAGTGGCTACCTTGAAGGAACAGAAGTAGTAGCTGTCTGGACGTATGTGTTGATTGTGCAGACATGCGAGGAATATGGTGCCTCCGATTTCGTTTAGACCCAGAACGGACGTGTAAATGGACTGTGTGTCTGACATTGGATTTTGTTCTGTACTGATTGATCTCTATTAAATATATATCTGTTTGGCGGCGGAGAATTTATTATCTTACTTAACTCCCTTCTCTGAGACGTACGAGCTCAGAGGTTATATATCGATAGAAATCAGTCGTATAGAGTGGATTGCCTGTGTGGCATGGCAAGATGCAGTGATCAAGGCTTCTGTTGCAAAGCAAAGTCTTGTGGTTGATGATCAAAGCACGGCTTATGCAGCCTAGCTTTGTGTATAGCATGGATTCGCGAGCCTCACACCTCGGTATGAGTCAAAAACGGGATAAGGACCCAAGGACTGCACGGCGTTTCTTTCTATCTATGGTGGTGTCGGTGCTTAAAATGGCCGACATTTATATTATTTTCACCTTTGTGGTTGTTGGAATGCAAGGCGCCTCGATTTTAGGTCTGTTAGGACCGGGAAACGTGTGTTTAGGAATTGACAATCCTCAAACGTAAGAGAGGACCGGCCTTGGAGGATCCAAGGGTTACCCAGAGTGTGTAGTCCTGAGGCATTTGCTAGAGTGTATCGAAGCAGAGAGGAGCTTGCCCCTTGCCTCGACTCATGACGGGAATCCAATTTCCAATACAAGATAACGGATTTGATTGTAGAACTAGTATGGCGACATAGTAGATGGTAGCTATGCCGTCTATGATTGATATTTATGATGATATTCGTTTTCGAAACATATAGGCACTAGTAATAATATCAAGTGATTTTGCTTTGCGCGTATTAAGCATATTTTGGCCATTATAAGGTAAAACTCTATCCTCCGGTTGGTGTTGCATTGTGTGATGGGACTTGAGTCTTATAACGGCTTCATTCTTTTAAAAAGCATTGTGTTGTTTTAAAGAATTTACCTTGTTTTAAATGCACTGACAATCACTGGAGTGAACCCGTTCCGTGAAAGTGGCATGGTCCTATGATTTGCCTTATTACTATTATTTAACCAGTTAAGTAGATTTCTCATACCAGTCCCATGACTGACTCGCTGTTTGTTTCACTTTGCAAACTCGAGAGCCCTTATTTTCACACAGACAGCCTAGTTCACAGATGACAGATTATTTTGGCTTAGCACTGCAGTACGGGGTGCGCTTTTGGCTTGATGGCGAAGATTAGATTTACTTGTATTTTGGCTATTGACTTTCCGCTATCCATATCTTATGTATATGATTCCGCCTATGGCGATGCAGACTGATTTACTTCCAGCATTTATTATCTTATGTATATGTACCACCTCGGGCGATGTAGACTGATATCTTTATTTCGTCTCACTGTATGTATATATTCCGCCTATGGCGATGATGACTGATCATTTCCTTTTTATGCACTAAGTTATATCCTACGTTGTGCTACTCTAATTTTGTTACATGTTATGATTCCGCTGTCATATTTGTGTAAAATTATTCTATTTATTGTTTTTGCTATTATCTGTACCCTGCTAAAGATGATTAATGTGTTATATTCTAATGATTATCCTTAACACCGTCGCACGGATTTCGGGATCGTCATAGTTGGTATCAGAGCTTTGGTTAACCTTAGTTCTGGAATTTAACATATTAAACACCTCGTCAGAATAGAATCAGTAGTGTTCTAAGGCGAGTATCTCATTAGAGATAGGATTAGTAATGTCCTAAAATGAGCTAAGCAGAATAGCAAAACAATTTGATCAGTACACCATTATCTTTCCTTATGTTCTTCTACTTTATCATATATGAAAATTATCATTTCTGTGAGCTTGACTCTTTTCTTGCTTATACAGAACTTTACTTGATGGCTATGCGAGCAGCTGTAGCCGCCAGAGGAGGCAGAGGAGGCCGAGCTGGAGGACGGGGAAATGTCCCTGTTGCAGAAGGGCCTATGATACAGCCACCAGCACTTCAGGAATTCGAACTGGACTGAGTAGCAAAGAGGTATAAAAACCTGGGGGAAAAACTTTTCCTGGCACTGGCACAGTGACGGAGGCTTTAGCATGGTTAAAGACATGCGAAAAGATCTTTGGTGGTATGAGGCTTGGAACCCACGACAAAGCATATATGGGCGCTTGGCTTTTACAGGAAGAGGCCGAATTGTGGTGGGAGGCCGTCACCTCTAAGGATGAGGAGGATACAGTAAGGACTTGGGAGGAGTTTAAGACAATGTTAAGAGGGAAGTACATTCCCGAGCAAGCATTGGAGCGTATGCGAGATGAGTTCGCTAATCTCCAGCAGGGAGACCGCTCTGTCCAAGAGTATCTTATTAAGTTCACACAACTCTCACGTCATGCTCCGGAGCTTATCTTGGCCTCGAAAGCAAAGAATAAGAGGTTTATATTGGGACTGAAGCGTAAGTATCAGGACCGGGCCATGAGCAACATCAAACTTTCATTTACAGAACTGGTGGAGATGGCCTGCAACTACAAAGATTTGGATGAGAGGAATTCCAATCTAGACCGCGCTAAGAGCCAGGCAGGAAACAAGAGCAAAGCTTCAGGAGATCAGCCCGAGTCCAGCAATGCGGCAGCCGCTACTCAGCAAGCTGGTAAGATACCCAAAGGCAGCTGTTACAATTGCCGAAAGAAGGGGCATTATTCTAATGTATGCACCGCCCCAAAGAGACTGAAGGCAAATCCAGAAAGCTCAAATCTGAACCCCCGCAGCTCAGTTGAATGCTACAACTGCCATCAGAAGGGGCACATTAGAAGGAAATGTCCTTTGAAGAAGAATGCACAGGTAGCACACATTTATGACGGGGGAAACCCGTCGGCTATCACTGATTGATCAGGTAAACCCGATGTCTTGGGAGGTACCCTTACTATTAAAAATATTCCTGTTTCTGTACTTTTTGATACTAGTGCATCACGTAGCTTCATTTCTAGTAACACTGTTCACAAGTTAAAATTAAAACAAAGAAAGTTTAAAGAACCGATTAGAGTTCAAAATCCGATAGGAGGCTCTATTATTCTTAGTACATATTGTAGAGTGCTAATCTCCTATTCTTTCTACAAATTTCCTTTTGATTCGGTCGTCATGGATTTTCGTGAGTTCGACATTATTCTGGGGCTAGTTTGGTTAACAAATTATAAGGCCGAAGTTAGATGTGCTGAAAGAACCGTTAAAGTTGAAACAAAACTTGGATATATTATTATACAATGCCATGGCTCAGAAACAGATAGAAAAGAATTTTGGTCTACCTTGGAAGTTATTCCCACTTCATTAGAAAAGATTCCTGTCGTTAAAAACTATGCGGATGTGTTTGAAGAAGTCGAAAACTTACCTCCGTAAAGAGAAATTGAATTCATAATAGATCTAATTCCGAATGCCAGACCAGTAGTACATCCAATTCGAAGAATGGCCCCGAAAGAAAAGGAACAGTTGGGCAGCCAAACTCGAGAATTACTTTGGAAAGGTCTGATCAGACCAAGCTTTTCAGATTGGGGAGCAGCAGTAGTGTTTGTCCCGAAATCAGACGATACTTTACGACTATGTGTTGATTACCGAGATCTCAATAAGCAGACACTAAAGAATAAATATCCATTGCCACGAATCGATGATCTGTTGGATCAATTGAATGGGGTGAGAGTATTCTCTAGAATGGACCTAGCTATAGGTTTCCACCAATTACGTAAGCCGAAGACTGTGTTCCTTTGACAGCCTTCAGGGGTCCCGATTTATTCTACGAATGGTTAGTAATGTCGTTCGGCTTGTGTAACGCTCCAGCATACTTCGTCGATCTTATGAACATTGTATTTCGAGGTGTCTTGAATAAATTTGTTCTGGTCTTCATCAATGACATTTTAATCTACTCCAAGTTAGAAGGCGAGCATGCAAAACATTTAAAACAAGTGTTGGAAATTCTAAGAAGAAATGTCTTGAAAGCTAAATTTTCAAAGTGCATCTTCTGGCAAGATGAAGTTAAGTTTCTTGGTCATGTAGTATCAAAAGAAGGGATTGCTGTAGATCCAAGCAAAATTACAGCGATTCAAGATTGGAAACAACCTACTACCCCCACCGAAGTTCGAAGTTTCCTTGGATTGGCTAGTTACTATCGGAAATTCGTTGAGGATTTTTCGAAGATATCCGGTGTATTAACAAAACTCACAAAGAAGCATGAAATATTCAAGTGGACTCCAGAATGTGAGGAAGCTTTCGGAGAACTAAAACTAAGATTGACAACTGCTCCAGTATTAACAATTATAGATGGCAATCAGGATTTGACGGTGTGGACGGATGCTTCTATTAGAGGTCTTGGCGCAATGTTAATGCAAAGAGGCCAAGTGGTTGCTTATGCTAGCCGTCAATTGAAGCCGCCTGAAAGGAACTATGCAACTCATCATCTTGAGTTGTTAGCCATCATGTTTGCTTTGAGAATCTAGAGGCATTATTTGTTGGGTGAAAAGTTCGAGCTGTTTACTGATCATCAATCATTGAAGTATCTATTCACTCAAAAAGATCTGAACTTGAGACAACAGCGTTGGTTAGAATTCCTTGCAGCATACGATTTTGAGATTCTATACACTCCAGGGAAAGCCAATGTTGTGGCGGACACGCTCAGCAGAAAGAATGAGATCATCGCCAGTTTTATCGTTACGTCTTCATTGATTGACAAGATTTCGGTCTTGCAGAGAAACGATGAATTTATCCAAAGGATCATTCAAAGAATCAAGGAAGGTGAATCCACAAGTTTCTAGCTTGATGACAAGGGAGTTCTTAGGTTAAAGGGCAGAATTTGCATCCCGAATCTTCCAGAGCTTCAAAAGGAAATCATGGATGAAGGCCATAAGTCCAAACTCAGCATCCATCCCGGTGTGAGCAAAATGTATAATGACCTCAAACGCACATTCTGGTGGAAGGCGATGAAAAGAGATATTTCTTTATATGTTAGCAGGTGCCCTACTTGTCAACTAGTCAAAAGCGACCAACAAAAGCTGGCCGGATTGTTCCAACCGTTGGAAGTCCCAGGTTGGAAATGGGAACAGATTTCCATGGACTTCATAGATGGTTTGCCTCGAACTAAGAAAGGTAATAACAGTATTTGGGTTATCGTAGATTGCTTCACGAAGACCGCCCATTTCATACCTGTCAGATCCAATAGAACGGCTCAAAGTCTAGCACAGATATATTTCAAAGAAATAGTTAAACTGCACGGAGTGCCGCTCAGTATAGTCAGTGATAGAGATCCAGTATTTACTGGCAAATTCTAGGAAGCATTCCAGACAGAATTGGGAACCAAGTTGAATCTAAGCACCGCTTATCACCCTCAGACAGATGGCCAAACTGAGCGGGTGAATAGAATTCTAGAAGATTTATTGCGGGCTTGTATTATCGATTTTGGCGGGTCATGGGATGATCACTTGCATTTGGCTGAATTCTCATATAACAATAGCTATCAAGCAAGTTTGGGAATGTCGCCATTTGAAGCATTATATGGTAGAACGTGTAGATCTCCAGCATGTTAGGTAGAACCTGGTAACAGACTCGTATTGGGACTCGATATGATTCGTGATGCTTCTGACAAAGTAGACCTCATCAAGAAGCGATTGAGAATCGCGCAAAGCCGTCAGAAAAGTTATGCAAATTCTAGAAGAAGAGATTTGTCATTTGTTGTTGGCGATTATGTCTATTTAAGAGTTTCTCCGATGAGAGGAGCAATCGGATTCGGTAAAACTAGGAAGTTGGCACCGAGATTTATTGGTCCCTTTCCTATTCTTGAACGAATTGGAACTCTGGCTTATAGGGTTCAATAACCTGATTGGTTGCCTGGAGTGCATGATGTGTTCCACGTATCTCAACTTAGAAAACATGTGCATGATCCGGATCTTGTTGTAGAAGAAGCCGCGCAACAGGACTTGGAAATTACTCCAGAATTGGCAGTCAGAAGAGAGCCATTAAAGATTGTTGGCAAAGAAACTAAAGAACTTAGAAGCAAAAAGGTTCATTTAGTTAAAGTGCAGTGGAGTAGTGATCCTAGAGACTGTACTTGGGTGACTGAGGAAAGCATTAAGCAAGCTTACCCCAAATGCAGAGTGGACATCTCTGACTAACTCCGGTGCAAGGTACCCTCATAATACTTTGCATTTACATTTTGTTTCCTACTGTACTGCTGTTTCCTTTTCGGGGACGAAAAGTTTTAAATGGGAGAGATTGTAACAACCCGGAAAATACGAGCCAATTTAAAATTTTAAAATTGTTTATTTTAAAAGAATTTAAACAATTGAAATAGAATATTTCAATAAAATAATGAATTGGAAATAGTGTGGCAGTTTGAAAATTTTAATTCAAACTTTGACTGACTGTACCGGGTGGAAAATATAACGGATTTTAGTGAAACCAAAAATATTTAAATCTGTTTATGAATACCTTTCTAACGAATTTGAAAAATCGAAGTTTCATAGCGGGAATCAAAATGTATGGCCAAATGAATTTTCAGAAAGGTCGCTATATAGAATATATAGCCCTTGAAAATAGAAATTTTGCTAACAACCTCGGAATTCGACGAAACCAATTTTGTTGGATCTAGGATGTCAAACTATTGCTAGATTTCAAATTTCATAATTTTTGAAGCTAGTATGTGAGCGTGGCAAAAGAAAATATGATTGGTCAATTTCTGTTAAATTGGGTCGACCAGAAAATGGCCATTTTTCAAACGATCTCAGAATTCGATGAAACTAGTTTTGTTGGGACCGTAGCGTCAAAACATAGCTAGATTTATTTTTCTGGAATTTTTCGAACCAGTTTGTGGCCCTGGCAAATTGAAATGTACATTCAAATTAAATATTTAATGTTTTATACTTTAATTTGAAAAATAACTGACTATAACAGTCGAATTGGCCAACGAAACATATCCCATTGTGTCCGTGATGGGGGTATTTAGCTAGGGCCGACAGTCGTTGGGTTTGAATTGGTGTCCGTGTGGAGAAACACTATTTTGAAATTTAATAAAACCATGGGCAAATAAAATTCCTCCTTCATAATTTTTAAAATAAAAAAAATCAAAAAAATCCCGTCCCCTCGATTTTGAACGGCGGAAGCTTCTCAAACTTTCCCGACCAGATCGCCATCGCCTCAGGTCACGCCCGACCCCACCACCACCCACATTCGAAAGCCCTCCCTTCCCTCTTCAAATCCGACCAACCCTCGACCCCCCTCGCCGCCTGTGCCTCGAGAACCATGCCCTCAAACCACCGAACTTTCCGCCATCGCCACCGCCGATTAAGGCCACCGAGTTCGCCATCTCCACCACCGACCGACTCGCCCCTCTTCCTTCTTCCACGTGGTATAATCCGATCCTTCCATCGTTGCACTGATTTTCTGAAAAATTGGAACCCTAGTTCGAACCAACTTTGAAAGGTGAGGCCTTTGTTATATTTAAACAGAAATTAACACTTTTAAGTGTTGCAAACTTTGAAAAATCATATCTTTATGATGTTTTGACGAAATTCGATGAAACAAGAAACATCGCAACCGCAAGGAGGCTCTCTACCATTTAGAAGAGACCGCGGATTTTTCTGAGCTATCTACGATCTTTAGCACCTCAAAAACCAAGGTGAGAAATCTAAATTAAATTGTGTGAATGAAATCATGTTGTATAAATTATATAAGCGAAGTATAAATTATATACGCATTGTATACCTCATGTATATGTGTTGTATAAGTTATTTGAGCGATGTATAATTATACAAGCGTTGTATGAAACATATATGCTTTGAATTGTATTGAAATGCAAGTGAAATATAGAATATATATATATATATATATATATATATATATATTCCCCTCGTCCATGAACCATGGACGATATTTATTGCTTGTGATTGACGTGAAATTATGTGATGTGACGAATGGTTGAAAATAATTGTTTGTGGTTGATATTGTGGTTGAAAAATACCTTTGTGGTTGAAAAATACATTTGTGGTTGAAAAATAACCTCTTGTGGTTGAAACAAATTAGAATAGGATTGTGGAAATGGAAAAAAAACATGCCGCCTGCGTGAGAACTAGATGCATGAATCCCCATTGTCAAAAACCGCGAGGTTTTAAGGTAGAGCGAGGAGCCGTACTAGGGACGGTCCCGGTTTTAACTACCCTGCCGTTATGCTACCGAAATTTTCTGAAATATTCATGTGTTAGAATAATTTTCATTTGTTGAAATTATTTTCATATGTTGAAACCGCATCCATGTGTTGAATAGAAATTCATTCGTTGAATAGAAATTCATGTGTTGAATCTTATTCGTGTTTTAAATAAATAGCTTTAGAAATAAAAATCACATTTTTATATATATACAAACTATAGCGCACATTCATGTGTTGAATAGAAATTCATTCGTTGAATAGAAATTCATGTGTTAAATGTTATTCGTGTTTTAAATAAATAGCTTTAGAAATAAAAAATCACATTTTTATATATATACAAACTATAGCGCACATTCATGTGTTGAATAGAAATTCATGTGTTGAATGTTATTCGTGTTTTAAATAAATCGCTTTAGAAATAAAAAATTACATTTTTGTATATATACAAACTATAGCGCACATTCATGTGTTGAATAGAAATTCATTCGTTGAATAGAAATTCATGTGTTGAATGTTATTCGTGTTTTAAATAAATAGCTTTAGAAATAAAAATCACATTTTTTATATATATACAAATTATAAAGAACATTCATGTGTTGAATAGAAATTCATTTGTTGAATAGAAATTCATGTGTTGAATGGTATTCGTGTTTTAAATAAATTGATTTAACAATAAAATTAACATTTTTATTGTGAATGTGAAATGCTAAAAATATTTATGGATTGAATAAATTTTTTAGATGACAAGAATATTACTTTTATCATGTATACGCCTCATTAAAAATACACACGTGTTGAAATAAATATTTATTAGTTAGAAATATGATCACTAGCTTTGTTCTGCATATATATATATTTATACGTGTTGAACAGAGAAAATGGACTAGCTGTTGAGTAAAGAAATTATTTGCGTGCCCGACAAATAGGTTAACCTTAATGAGTTGGCTGCGCAATTTTATTTATATATCAACTCTTATGAATGCCATTGGATGCGGAGTGCTGGTTATTCTGTGTGTAATAATAAACATCGCCATAGGATAGTAACAATTAATTTTGAACTACACTACATGGCATACTTCTTGACGATAGGCATACTTTATCATATTCCACATAAGCATTTGGAGCTTGGGTGACGAGGTTGAAGATTTACCATACGACCGAGAGGCTTATATGGCGATGACTATATATTACAGGTTGAACTGATGTCTGATATGGACCATATAAAATTGTAACGATAAATTGCCAGATTAATAAAAAACCCACGCGGGTCTGGAGTTGACAATAATCACGTCTCTCTAGTTATTAGATACGGCACATGGACTATTTATTTCCCACACGGGACGAGGTGATGAGGATTTATCCTCTGGAGTAATTCAAAATACACACTCCCTCAAGCTTTGGCAGGGTGACGAGAATTTATTCTCTGGAGTTATTATCAATACACGCTCCCCTGTAAACACCAGAATATATCACTATAAATATGTGTATGCTTTATAGGATTTATCGGGTACCTAATACGGCCCAATAAATTTCCAAACCCCTTCCCGTACAAAGGAGGTTATGGCGAAATTTTTCGAAATATAAAGGCGTTAGTGAAATATTTGAAGTGAAAACAATATTGAAATCGCAGAATGAACTATATATATATATATATATATATATATATATATATATAAATAAATAGAATTCAAAGGAATCGAGGTCGTGCAGTTCATGTTTTGAAATTGTAACTTCAATCGATTAGTACGAGAGATCCGACCGTCGGATTTCCCCGAAACCGCAACCGTTGGGTTCGCCCTGGAAATATCTTTCCAACGGCACCAACTTTGTAAAGATCCAACGGTTGGATTGTATGGAATGTTTAATTCAAATCTGAAGAAAAATAGCGCCAGAATCGATTATATTTATATATAAATATAAGTATAATTTAATTAAATCGAATAACGACGCTGCAGTTCGTATTTTGAAACCGTAACTCAAACGACTAGTGTGGGAGATCCGGCCATCGGATTTTCACGAAACTGGAACCGCCGGTTCGCTTTGGGAATATCTTCCCGGTGATATAAACTTTGTAGAAATCCAACGGTTAGATTTCCCGATATGTGTAAAACAAATTTGGGGAAAAACAGTGCCAGTGCCATGGCACGACCTGAAACGTTGTTTAATTATATATGGCCATTTTTAAATAAATAAAAATGGCGAAAAATCATTATAAAATATTATGAGCGGCATAGAATGGAAAAACCAAATTTTGCTTGGTCTGCTTGATATTTGATGGTTGTACGTGTTTGACATGAAAATTATACTAAGGAACTGAAATGTGAATGTCGAATAATATAACCATGGAAAGAATTGATTTGAATTCTAATTATACGTGAATTATTTAAAAAGGCCGAGCTAACCCTCATTTCAAATAATTGATCGAACGATTCGAAATAGAAAATATGAAGACTGTTCAAGACCAACGATCTTCGTATCGGATGGATGGGCGCTACTGAGGTTCCTGATTGGAGTAGCTACCTTGAAGGAACGGAAGTAGTAGCCGTCTGGACGTATGTGTTGATTGTGCGGACATGCGAGGAATATGGTGCCTCCGGTTTCGTTCAGACCCAGAACGGACGTGTAAATGGACTGTGTGTCTGACATTGGATTTTTTTCTGTACTGATCGATCTCTGTTAAATATATATCTGTTTGGCGGCGGAGAATTTATTCTCTTGCTTAACGCCCTTCTCTGAGACGTACGAGCTCAAAGGTTATATATCGATAGAAATCAGTCGTATGGCGTGGATTGCCTGTGTGGCATGCCAGGATGCAGTGATCAAGGCTTCTGTTGCAAGGCAAAGTCTTGTAGTTGATGATCAAAGCATGAGTTACGTAGCCTAGCTTTGTGTATAGCATGGATTCGCGAGCCTCACACCTCAGTATTAGTCATAAACGGGATAAGGACCCGAGGAGTGCACAACGTTTCTTTCTAGCTATGGTGGTGTCGGTGCTTAAACTGGCCAACATTTATATTATTTTCACCTTTTTGGTTGTTGGGATGCGAGGCGCCTCGATTTTAGGTCTGTTAGGACTGGGAAACGTGTGTTCAGGAATTGCCAATCCTCAAACGTAAGAGAGGACCGGCCTTGGAGGATCCAAGGGTTACCCTGAGTGTGTAGATCTGAGGCATTTGCTAGAGTGTCTCGAAGCGGAGAGGAGCTTGCCCCTTGCCTCGACTCATGACGGAAATCCAATTTCCAGTACGAGATAACGGATTTGATTGTAGAACTAGTATGGCGACATAGTAGATGGTAGCTATGCCGTCTATAATTGATATTTATGATGATATTCATTTTCGAAACATATAGGCACTAGTAATAATATCAAGTGATTTTTCTTTGCACGTATTAAGCATATTTTGGCCATTATAAGGTAAAACTCTATCCTCCGGTTTGCGTTGCATTGTGTGATGGGACTCGAGTCTTATAACGGCTTCATTCTTTTAAAAAGCGTTGTGTTGTTTTAAAGAATTTACCTTGTTTTAAATGCACTGGCAATAACTGGAGTGAACCCGTTCCGCAAAAGTGGCGTGGTCCTATGATTTGCCTTATTACTGTTATTTAACCAGTTAAGTAGATTTCTCATACCAGTCCCATGACTGACTCGCTGTTTGTTTCACTTTGCAAACTCGGGTGCCCTTATTTTCACATGGACAACCTAGTTGACAGATGACAGGTTATTTTGGCTTAGCACTACAGTACGGCGTGCGCTTTTGGCTTGATGGCGAAGATTAGATTTACTTGTATTTTGGCTATTGACTTTCCGCTATACATATCTTATGTATATGATTCCGCCTATGGCGATGCAGAATGATTTACTTCCAGCATTTATTATCTTATGTATATGTACCGCCTCGGGCGATGTAGACTGATATCTTTATTTCATCTCACTGTATGTATATATTTCGCCTATGGCGATGATGACTGATCATTTCCTTTTTATGCGTTAAGTTATATCCTACGTTGTGCTACTCTGATGTTGTTACATGTTATGATTCCGCTGTCATATTTGTGTAAAATTATTCTATGTATTGTTTTTGCTATTATCTGTACCCTACTAAAGATGATTAATGTGTTATATTCTAATGATTAACCTTAACAATGTCGCACGAATTTCGGGATCGTCACATACTGGTTAAGGCAATTACTCGATCCAAAACAGGAAAAGTTCGCGTTAGTATGTCGTATCCATTTTGAAAATATAATTACGAGGTATATCCATTCATTACTTCGTTGAATTTCCAAATCTACCATTGTCAAAATATTCATCTGAGTTCTTGGCCTTGTATTAGAAGAAAATTACTTTAAAAACTATTAAGAAAAGTAAAATTGGCTTCAGAGGTTTGGAATTACGGTTTCGGAAATGGTTTTATGAAGGTCTGGTTTTATAAAGATATGGTTTTTAAATTATAATCTATTCGTGTTTCAAAAAAAAAATAGGGCTCTGTGTAATTTTAATAAATATACTATGACCTATATATGTTAGGTAATTTATTGAAATTATCACAATTGATCCTTATGATTTTAAAGCTCCAACATTTTGAACACGAAACGGTTTTTCAGTTTCTAACATAAACTGGAATGTAGTAATAATAATAATAAATTGGGTTTGTAAATACGAAACCATTGATTTATAATAAATTCCATTTTTGGAAAAGTTTTAAATTTTTCTTCAAAAGGCTAAGGAAAATCTTTCGCCCGGATTTTTGGGGTATTTGATTTCGAATCGCTTAGTATTATGTCGGCTAGTAAGGGGAAAATCCATATTAATTCTATTTCGAATTTCTAGCTGATTTCACGTTTTAAGTTCGTTTGTTGTGTAGTCGGAGCTTCGTTGTTGAGACTATAATTCCTTTAAGCTGGTTCAGAGTTTAACTACGATCTTTAAATACCGCGGTGATGAGGATAATTATTTTTCGTATCATGTCAAATCTTAAAAGATGACGCGGGACGATTAATACTTTAATCCGGCCAAATAAGGTCAAGGTTCAATCTTTGTCCAAAGCCATTTAATAGTTGACCGTTTAGTGTTATTCAAGAATAGTCAACTAGTCGATGAGTTTCGGTACAACTTGGACCTAGGACTCAACCATAAAAGTAGCGTCCAAATTACCCCTCTTAACTTCTTTCTTTCTTCCTTTGTTCCTCATCTAGCCAAGCCATATTCTTATCCTTTTCTCTTTCTTTGTCATCGCCTCGTCCCTTCCTTTTTCGTGTTTGTTTGCACATTAGATCTTGTCTCACTGGTACTCTAATATCTAATTTCTTCTCTCCGACCATTTCTTAGTCTATAATACCTGATTGCGCTATCCGATCTTACTCACACCATTTAAGTTTTATCCTTAGGGAGAGATCATTCGGTTGGATCGGAATGAGCAAAAGGTCTTACCGCCTTAGGGCTAAGAAAACTTGACGACGCAGTTGGATTTGCACCTATCCATTGCTTCGAGATCTTAGAATAGGTTTGTTGTTTATGCTGCATCCGCCTTTGTTATACCTTGTTGAAATAGGTTCTTTCAAAGGTGCTCGTTGTTCCGAAGATGAATATTAAACTATCTTTGGATGGGTTTCTGAGGAGAATCTCAATGAGATTTTTTGAAGCATCCGTGTATTACGCGGCTTGTATGGTCTTTTGTTGACTGGCTTTGGAGATTTTTGCAGCAAATCTCTTTTTCTTAGTGCTAGTTTTTGCGTTCGAGAATCTATGTTCAAAACTACCCATAATGACGTGTGACTTATTTCGCACGTCGTCTTATAAATAGGGAGTTAAGCTAGATTTATCTTATGATGCAGAAATCAATTTTTTACTTGATTGATGGCGTAGCCATCATTTAGTACCGCATCATATTCAATTCAGTTATTGGTTTTGTGTGTTGTCTCATGGTACTTTCTGTAATTTTCACCTATCCGTTTTTGTCTTTAGACAACATTAGGTGGATTTCCATGAGAAGCAGTTTTGTGTTAGGTTTCTCTTGTCATCATAAATTCTCTCTTAGAAGAGGTGGTGATGTGGGAACCTCCAACAACACCAACAGTGTTTGTAACACGAGATTGAGCATTTTACTACCATGATATGGTAATTAAAGATCATAAAAATTAGTTTGAGCTCCAGCCGCGGAGTAAGACATCTCGTAGTTTATTGTGATTGTTTTGGGAGTTTTGGTGTTGTTTTGTCGTCGTCTTTGTTGTTTTCACTTTCTACATCGGGTTCTTGGCTTTGTGGTGATTTGTATTTATAACTGTTAGTGTTGTTTAAATCGTACGATTTAGGTTAATGAGATTTCTAAGTTTGGAAATGTTTATGTCGTTCACGCATGTCTGTTTGAATGAAATCTCATTTTCTTATCTAAACTAACAGTTATCCTAGAGCTGGAAATAATAGAATTTTGTGTTTGATAAATTTTAGTAAAGGAGCGGTTCTACATCACAGGTATATAAGTAAATAATTTACCATTCCTTACAAAAGCTAGAATTTATTTTGGTATTTTGTGTGATTTCAGTTTACTCATTTTTGCGCGACTGACTTCGCCAACATGTGACTTGAATCGTTTAAGTTTCTGCAAAATACATTTTTGGAGATTTTGGAAAACATTGTTTGAAAAAAAAACTTTTGTATCATTTCCTTATTTTATAGGGAAGTGAAACGATTTTGAAAAGAAATCTTCAATAATAATAATAATATACACATAAGAGGTTTCCGAGCGAAAAATTATTTTCGATTTTTGGTCACATGAACGGCGTAAGGAGGATTTTTGGATGATTTGTGTGCGCGTTTAGCGATGCAGTTGGACCGATGATACGATAAAAATGTTAACGACTACAAGGAAAAAGGTTGTTTTAGCCTTGGAAACATTGTTTCCATACCTTGTCAACAATGCGTCCGAGCTATTTATTAATTTGTTTTACGTTTTAGAGCTTGTTTTGAGCCTCTTTTACACTCTGTAGATAGAAACTTTTGGAGTATTTTTGGTAATTGAGGCGAAAATTTTACTGTAGGACGGGATGGAATATTTGTAAGCGGAGGAAACATTGAAATTCTTTGCTTTAATTCCCTTTTTCCGGTTTAGGAGAAATTAAATAGGAAATGGTTAGATTTCGTGACGTTTTGGACGGTAGGGTTTGGATACAAAAATTGGTTTCTTTACACTTTTATTCATAATTGTGTGAAGGTAATGGATGAAAAGGAATTTTCAAATTCAGGATGTTTTGCATCATTCTTTTAGAAGTATTTAAAAAAATTAATGCATACATATAGGAGGGTCCGATTATGAATCATCTTACATGCATGTTTTATGGTTCAAATGCATTATGTACACAATGCACAGATACACATGGTTGCAAAGTGGATGTACATAAATTGGTTGTGTAGAATAGGACAATAGGTGTCAGAATTCGGGACGAAATTCCTTTTAAGGTGGGAAGAATGTAACAACCTGGAATTTAGGCAATAGGAATTAATTATTAGAATTTAAAAAATATTTTTTTTTTTTTTTTTTTGCAAATGATGAAATTTGACCCTGGGACTTTAACCGATGCATTCATCTTAGAATTTTGGTCAACTTTCATGTTTGGAGTTTCGCGAATAGAGTCCTTATGAAAACGTTACAGGAGAAATATGAAAACAGATGGAAAATACATAAAACAGAATATTATATATATAGTGTAACGACCCGCATTTTTCAGCAATATAATTAATTTATTTAATTATTTAAATAGTGATTTAGGAAATTAAATGGTTGTTAAATTGAATATTATTGAATATTTAATTAAAATAAATAATATAATAATATAATTAATTTCTGAAATAGTCAGAAATGGTAGAATTCACAAAATAGTGTGAATGGGATTATTTAAAATATATATAGTTCAGTTTCGAGTTGAATTATACGAACAAATATATTATTCGACGGCAGTTTGAACGTATAATTATAATATAATTAAAATCGAGCTTGAAATGGCGTGGCAGTTCGCTATTTGGCAATTTGAACTTCAACTGAATGTACATGATTCGTTTTAAATCGGATTTCTGTGAAACAAGAAACGTTAGGAGCTAGTGAAGTATATTTTTCTAGTGGAAGAGAAAAATCGGGACTTCATCGTGTAGATTTTAATATATGTCCAAAGCAAAATTTAGAAAAGTCGCTATGGAATTCCTTTATAATTTATATTGATTTATTTATATTTTAGAATGGATTTTTAAATATAAACCGAATATCGATGTAACACTAGATTTGAAATATCGAGTTACAAACCCCAATGTAGTTGTATGGTATTCCACTGCGAATATATATGATAATATTAAATTATTTTTATTAAATTTAAATGTTTTTAAATATATTTATATATTTAAATGGTTTATTTTGGGCTTTAAAAATAGCCACTATTGCAAACGACATCAGAATTCGACAAAACTAATTTTGTTGGATTCGTAATGTCAAATTATTGTTAGATTTCAATTTCTGTGATTTTTAGGGTCACTGTGTGGCCGTATGGATTTTTTAGAGTGAAAAACAATCAGTATTTCGATGGTTAAAAATACGCTGTGTGAGCATATGGAGTCGGAATTCGACGAAATCAGTTTCGTTGGGTCCGTAATGTCGAACTCTAGTTGCGTGGCCGGTTGGGTAATTTTTGGGTGTCGTATGTGATCACAGGGATTTTTAGAGTACAAATGCAAGCAGCGATAGCTTAAAATAAATATAAAAACTCGAATAAAAAAATATTTTTTCCATCCTATAAATACTGTTTACTTCTGAAAAACCTAAAAACCCTTTCCTCTCTGATCAAGAATGCGCCGCCACCATCATACGAAAAGCTACAGCAAAATCCCACTTTCAAAAATCATTATAAATTCAACGAAAAATCGATAAATCAAAATACAAGTGTTTTTGAGCTCCTGCAGTGATATCCTTCAGTTTCGTATGGGTTTCATACCGTTCGATGTCTATTTGGATGTTGGGTTTTTTCGTCAGTGATGCTAGGGTTGGATTTTTCGTCAGTTTTAGACTTCGATTGAGAGATCCGAGTATATAATGATGTTTGTAGAGGAGTTTGGCATCATTTCTGAAATTTGGGGATTTTTCCGAGCAAAATAAGTTCGATCGACTTACTGTACGATCGTCGAAGCATGGAGAACTCGCGGAAAAGATGGGGTTCGAGTTTAATCAGAGGGATATGGAGAAGTAGAGCCGTTGAAGAGATGAACAGTGGTGAAACTTGTTTGGAAATTCGCGGACATACGAAGGATCGGTGTGAGGTTAAAAAATCGACAATGGAAGAGTAGAGCAGGTTTCGGCGTACAGGAGGAAGAGGAGTACTGTAGCGTCGTGGGTTTTAACAAGGTAGCGGGCCCGAATTTGGTTAATGGGGGTAAGGCCCAATAATAAATAGTGATGGTTTAAGTTATTTTAATAACGTAGTAACTTTAAATAATCATATCTCCATCATACGATATCATAATTTGACAAAACAAGATCCGCTGGGATCGTACGGATGGACACTGTCCATTGGAACTGACCGGGAGTGAATTAGAGCTCGTTTGGATTTACGGTGAAATTAAACGCCTGAATCAAATCAATGGCCAATATATCGTTATTTAACGATCACCGTCCAAGGTGAGTAACTCTCACTAACTCTGATCAAATTATATTTCTATAAAGTATTATTAGAATTGAAATTATTGGTTGCTTTGTTGTGTGTTGGTTGTTTGGTTGAACTGCTAGTCAGTTGGCAGAAATTATCGATAACGATATATATAAATCGTATCGAAATATTGACTTTGTTTATAAGAATATTTTATATTTGTGTTGACTGACATCTGTGGATGCAGGGAAACAGGTTGGAGGGACCCAACTGGGTTCCTCAACATTTATTTTTCTGTTTATCATATATTATGACATATGATGTGATTATAATCAGTTGTTGATTTGGTGTGTTGATTGTGGTTATTTGGTAACTTTAAATACCAAAGGAAATATTGGGATGTGAAAAGGAGAATTTCAAACTAGAATTTGAAATATATATTCATATAAAATCAAAGAATTTTATAGTAAAGAAAATTGTGAAGTGGACAATTTAATTTAAAGGATTTTATGAAATCAAATAGATTTTTTAAAAGGAGACGTTGAAATTAAAATAAGGAACTTCTATATGAAATTATTAGCAATATTACAGGGAAGTGTAAAGGACTGTTTGAGTAAATACTTAATGAGAAATAGAAGGTGAACCGTATGGAATAAAGGATAATCTGAAAGGAAATATTTGTGAAATCAAATTAAATAGATTCTATAAAAGGGGCATTTTTCCCATCTGGAGTGAAAAATGAATTTAAGAAAATATTTTGCAAATAAACCCATTTATAAAGGAAAGTGGGTTTTTGAGATGAGAGTTAAACAGAAATGAGATTTCAAATGGTAACAAATAAAGAACTTGTTTAAAATGAAACAAGTGTTGTGAATTGCAAACAAAGTGTCTGAATGAACTAAAATATAATTATCAGTGGATACTGAGATTTGCGAATTCAATAGTGAATTTGGATGATAGGATATTGGAGTTGTTTTAAAGGGAGCGATGAAATCCATTTCGATATTCGAAATGTAAAAGGGATTAAATAAAATCCGTAGAGAGAGAGAGAGATTATCGAATATTAGTTATTCAAATAAAAGAGTTGTCCGGATAGAGTAATTGAACTTAGTTAATCAGATTTGGATTTAAATTAATATTGGTTATTCAATCAGAGTTGATCAAATATAGTTATATAGGGGTAGAGTTAGTCAAACCTAGTTATTCTGGAAGAGTTGCCATTTCGTAAGACTGCTAGCGTAATTCGCAGGGCTGCAGATAGCCTATGGCGGTCGGATGTTTCCTGAGGGAATCAGGCGTAACCATTGTGACCGCTGTGATCTAGAGTCATGTGAATGGTGTAAAATCTAATAGTAGTTAATCGATAGAAGTTAATAAGTCTAATTAGTCAAGTAGAGTTATCGAATATCACTTATTCGAATTAGAGTTATCGAATAGCACTTATCCGAAGTAGAGTTATCGAATATAGTTTACTTAAGAAGGGTAATCGAATATAGTTCATTCGGAGTGAGTTAAATCGAATAATTATTCGAAGTAGAGAATTATCGAATATGGTTTATTCGAAGGGAGATCTTCAAATATAGTTATTCGAAGAAAAGGATTATCGAATATTAGTTATTCGAACAAGAGGAATCAAATATAGTTTATTCGAAGGAGAGAATTATCGAATAGTGATTATTCGAGAGTGAATTATACATTGGAATTCGATATAATCGAATTAAGGGAAGTAATGTTTACTTTCCGTTTCAAAATTTAGTTTACTTATTGATACTCAATTAGTAGTTTGTCATTTATCCAAATTAGGTTATATACGCTAGATTTAAGTTAATATATTTCGAAAGCTTGGAGTTATAACATTATGGTTATAATCAAAGGATTTTTGTAAGAGAAGTGGATTTGTAAATCGAGTCCGAGAGCAACGTAAGGAAGTGTGTTAAAAGATTTGAAAGTTGAACTGTGACTATCCCGAGGTTAGAAATGTCGTTCAGTTAAGGTCTGAGAGGTAAATTATACCCCAACTTGATTGGCTTCGTTTTTAACTAAGGGATGGGTAAGGTTCGGTAGTGAAGATCGGTCAAGTGAATTGAGCCAATAAGTGGAAGAGTTCGAATTGGTTTAGAGGTGTTTTATTTAAACATCGGTTTAAATCAAAGGAAGAAGTTTGGAAACGTTTTCCAAGTAAGGATTAGGAATGTTTTATAATATAGGATACAAGAAATGGAAGTGAACGTGGTGATGTTTTCCAAATGATTTATAAAGTATATTTTCTAAATTTAGAAAATAAGAATCTACGAATATATAGAATGGGGAAATGGATAAATTAAATATAATTTAAGATAAAGAGATAAATGTTGAATGATGGTTGATCGATAGAGTTTCCATCTGGAAGTAATATCGTTGGTTGCACACCTGTTTTTCTTTGATAGTTAAATCACCGATTATCGAAGTTTTTGACCATTTTTACGTCATCAATACGGAGAGACCGGGATCAGATTCATTATCTGAAAACCACTCTGTATAGATGTTAGCGTTGCGATCAAATATTGAAGACAGAGTATGAAAGGGCTATCCTGTTTACAGGATAGTGCCTTCGGTTTGTCCAGTCCCAGGACAAACGTGAATGGACGAATGTGTGACAGAGTATATCTAAAAGATCGCGTAAGTTGATCTCTTCAAACGTACTTACGTTTGGTGGAGGATGAATTCATTTCTCTTAGCTTTATACCCGTGGTATTTTTGAGGAAATCAATTTGTGATTTGATGGGTATGACGATGTGGCATTCAAAGTGAATGGTGGTCAAGTGTTTCAAATATACGTTTTGACCTCAAGCCTCATCAACCGGGAAATGACAGAAATCGGGCAGGCAGCATGGCTAAGTGGGTCGCTCCCATTAGGGTGTATATCACCTATCTAGAGAAAATCCAATTCATTCTTTGTCTATTCGATGTTGTCCCTTTTCGGGAAGACAGTGGGTAGCTCCCAACCGTTGGTGGTATACATTCGATACACTCAAGCGAAATGAGTGGTCGGTCATGTGAGGGCCGGGTTGCAAGATGTTCTTGTTGAACCCAGTGTATTTGCCTCTAGAGATACACTATCGGCAGGTGGTCCCATACCTTGTCATAGTTGGAATCCAATCTCCAATAAGAGCCCGCGTTTTTTGGTTTATGTACTATATATGTGGAACGTGAGATGCAAGCGTTCTGCTAGATTCTAATTACTTGTGATTATACATTATCATAATATTAGAAAAGTATCGATTTCCAAAACTGTTTTGGGTTATCGTAAGGTAAAAACCGTCCGTGTTTATGTGTGGATCGGTCTTACGATTATCTTTTCTTTTGGAAAGAATTTTGAAAAGTTAAACCGATGATTTGAGTTTACTCACACCAGTCCCCTGACTGGCCCTGAGTTTATTTTTGTTTTGTTTCCCCTAAACTCTTGGGTGCCCAAATTTGTACGGGCAGTCAAGTAGTTCTGGCCTTTACAGATACACCTAGAGGAGCTTGAAGCAGGAGACTTCAGGATTATACTACTATTGTTATTACCGCTATGTGTAAGTGTTGCACTCTGATAGTGTTATTGTATATATATACACTGTTTTATTGCAAAGTTATGTCATGTATTATATTTTATTCGTTCCGCTGTGAGATTCGTGATTACTCTGATTGTGTTCTTCTTCCTCTCCTATTCTAATTTTCTATCTTATCTATTCTCACCCTCTAACTTCTTTCTATTTATGATCTGGAATGTTCGATGCTTGAATAATTAACATGGATTTTATATTGATTTTCTGGGTCGAAAATCCTAGTTCGTTACAGTGGTATTAGAGCTGAAGGTTAAGTGATTACCTTGGCTCTGTGGCGTGACTTAGTAGAGATAGGGTTAGTAATGCCCTAGATTGAGTTTGAGTGTATATATACGAGTGAACGTATTTGTAGATTTTATAAAAATTTGTTTTATATTGTGGAGATTTATTGGTTGAGTTGTTTGTGAATTTTGGTCGATCAGTTTGATCCACTGGATCGATAAGGATTTCCAAACACTTGAATACGATGAACCGACATAGTATGTTTTGAAAGAGGGTAAATGAAATAATTTTACCCAAAACATATTTTGATATATAAGAATGGTGTATCTTGGAATTATTATAGTATGTTGGATGTGTTGGTTGATTATAATGAAAATGGTTATATAAATAACCAATTTAAGTTCGTATAATAATGGAAGCAGATTAATTAAATCTGAATTAAATCAGAATTGGAATTAAAATTCTGGAAACTGGGGAAAAAAGTGTTTGTAAATGGATTTGGATTAAGTATATGAGAATTTTAAAATCCTGGGAGATTTTAAATTGTTTACAAGCATCGTGAATGATATTTTGAAATAGATTTCAAAATGAAAGTGTTTAAACATGATTTTTAAGTAATATAGTATTGAACTCACTTGAATAGCGGGGAAATAACTCTAAGGATGCTGGCCACATCATCAGTGTTCATTTTCAAGTTGTAAGTGACGGATTACTACCAAAGAAATTGTTTGTGAATTGTTTTGAGAAAAAAAACAAGTTGTTTTGATTCCGAAAGGGAATATTTGATTTTTGAAAGAGGTAAACTGTTTAAAAACTCCCAGGAAATACTGTTAGAACAAAAACAAATTAAATAGAAATTTGTGAAAGCAAATATGAATTGAAACCAATCAACCGGGAATTGAATTGGAATATGATATATCAAGTAGAATCAGATTTTGAATTGTGTGATAGGAATCTGAAATGGTATTGGATTAGTGAGTTAGGAGTTGGAATCAGGGATGGAACTTTGGTTTGAAATGGATTTTGGCTTTGGATAAGCGAATAATTGTGTTGAGATTTGATTGAAATTGATTGGAAATCGATGGTATAGATGGATATATGATCAGCAGGTACTGAGTAGAAGCATATGCAAGGATTTAATGATATGCCCGACAAAAAGGTACACATTTATTTTTATGGATTTGGTGATTTATGGGCCGATTTGGCAAGCCGCTTGGCTATTTGATTTTCTTTTGGATTGGAAAGGGCCTAGAGAGGCGAGATGGGGTTTGAACTATTGACCGATACAAAGGAGGTGTTGGCGAAATTTTTCGAAAATTTCGGGTGTTGGAAAATTTTCAGGATTTTAGAAAATTATCGTTGATAAGAATTAATTAATAATTGAAATTAAATTGGTTCAGTTAAAAATAAAGTTAATAGTAAACGAATAGTTTTTAAACTAGTTAATAGGGTCTATTTTCTACCTTAGCAATTTCGAGGACGAAATTATTTTAAGGGGGGAAGAATGTAACGACCCGCATTTTTCAGCAATATAATTAATTTATTTAATTATTTAAATAGTGATTTAGGAAATTAAATGGTCGTTAAATTGAATAATATTGAATATTTAATTAAAATAAATAATATAATAATATATTTAATTTCTGAAATAGTCAGAAATGGTAGAATTCACAAAATAGTGTGAATGGGATTATTTAAAATATATATAGTTCAGTTTCGAGTTGAATTATACGAACAAATATATTATTCGACGGCAGTTTGAACGTATAATTATAATATAATTAAAATCGAGCTCAAAATGGCGCGGCAGTTCGCTATTTAGCGATTTGAACTTCAACTGAATGTACATGATTCGTTTTAAATCGGATTTCTGTGAAACAAGAAACGTTAGGAGCTAGTGAAGTATATTTCTCTAGTGGAAGAGAAAAATCGAGATTTCGCCATGTAGATTTTGATATATGTCCAAATCAAAATTTAGAAAAGCTGCTATGGAATTCCTTTATAATTTATATCGATTTATTTATATTTTAGAATGGATTTTTAAATATAAATCGAATATCGATGTAACACTAGATTTGAAATATCGAGTTATAAACCCCAATGTAGTTGTATGGTATTCCACTGCGAATATATATGATAATATTAAATTATTTTTATTAAATTTAAATGTTTTTAAATATATTTATATATTTAAATGGTTTATTTTGGGCTTTAAAAATAGCCACTTTTGCAAATAACCTCAGAATTCGACAAAACTAATTTTGTTGGATTCGTAATGTCAAATTATTGTTAGATTTCAATTTTCGTGATTTTTAGGGTCACTGTGTGGCCGTACGGATTTTTTAGAGTGAAAAACAATCAGTATTTCGACGGTTAAAAATACGCTGTGTGAGCATACGGAGTCGGAATTTGACGAAATCAGTTTCGTTGGGTCCGTAATGTCGAACTCTAGCTGCGTGGCCGGTTGGGTAATTTTTGGGTGTCGTATGTGATCATGGGGATTTTTAGAGTACGAATGCAAGCAGCGATAGCTTAAAATAAATATAAAAAATCGAATAAAAAAATATTTTTCCATCCTATAAATACAGTTTACTTCTGATAACCCTAAAAACCCTTTCCTCTCTGATCAAGAATGCGCTGCCACCATCATACGAAAAGCTACAGCAAAATCCCACTTTCAAAGATCATTATAAATTCAACGGAAAATCGATAAATCAAAATACAAGTGTTTTTGAGCTCCTGCAGTGATATCCTTCAGTTTCGTATGGGTTTCATACCGTTCGACGTCTATTTGGATGTTGGGTTTTTTCGTCAGTGATAATAGGGTTGGATTTTTTTGTCTTAGACTTCGATTGAGAGATCCGAGTGTATAATGATGTTTATAGAGGAGTTTGGCATCATTTCTGAAATTTGGGGATTTTTCCGAGCAAAATAAGTTCGATCGACTTACTGTACGATCGTCGAAGCATGGAGAACTCGCGGAAAAGATGGGGTGCGAGTTTAATCAGAGGGATATGGAGAAGTAGAGCCGTTGAAGAGATGAACAATGGTGAAACTCGTTTGGAAATTCGTGGACATACAAAGGATCGGTGTGAGGTTAAAAATCGACAATGGAAGAGTAGAGCAGGTTTCGACGTACAGGAGGAAGAAGAGTACTATAGCATCGTGGGTTTTAACAAGGTAGCAGGCCCAAATTTGGTTAATGGGGGTAAGGCCCAATAATAAATAGTAATGGTTTAAGTTATTTTAATAATGTAGTAACTTTAAATAATCATATCTCCATCATACGATATCAGAATTTGACAAAACAAGATCCGTTGGGATCGTACGGATGGACACTATCCAATGGAACTGACCGGGAGTGAATTAGAGCTTGTTTGGATTTACGGTGAAATTAAACGCCTGAATCGAATCAATGGCCAATATATCGTTGTTTAACGATCACCGTCCAAGGTGAGTAACTATCGCTAACTCTGATCAATTTATATTTCTATAAAGTATTATTAGAATTGAAATTATTGGTTGCTTTGTTGTGTGTTGGTTGTTTGGTTGAACTGCTAGTCAGTTGGCTGAAATTATCGATAACGATATATATAAATCGTATCGAAATATTGACTTTGTTTATCAGAATATTTTATATTTGTGTTGACTAACATCTGTAGATGCAGGGAAACAGGTTGGAGGGACCCAACTGGGTTCCTCAACATTTATTTTTCTGTTTATCATATATTATGACATATGATGTGATTATAATCAGTTGTTGATTTGGTGTGTTGATTGTGGTTATTTGGTAACTTTAAATACCAAAGGAAATATTGGGATGTGAAAAGGAGAATTTCAAACTAGAATTTGAAATAAATATTCATATAAAATCAAAGAATTTTATAGTAAAGAAAATTGTGAAGTGGACAATTTAATTTAAAGGATTTTATGAAATCAAATAGATTTTTTAAAAGGAGACATTGAAATTAAAATAAGGAACTTCTATATGAAATTATTAGCAATATTATAGGGAAGTGTAAAGGACTATTTGAGTAAATACTTAATGAGAAATAGAAGGTGAACTGTATGGAATAAAGGATAATCTGAAAGGAAATATTTGTGAAATCAAATTAAATAGATTCTATAAAAGGGGCGTTTTTCCCCTCTGGTGTGAAAAATGAATTTAAGAAAATATTTTGCAAATAAACCCATTTATAAAGGAAAGTGGGTTTTTGAGATGAGAGTTAAACAGAAATGAGATTTCAAATGGTTACAAATAAAGAACTTGTTTAAAATGAAACAAGTGTTGTGAATTGCAAACAAAGTGTCTGAATGAACTAAAATATAATTATCAGTGGATACTGAGATTTGCGAATTCAATAGTGAATTTGGATAATAGGAAATTGGAGTTGTTTTAAAGGGAGCGATGAAATCCATTTCGATATTCGAAATGTAAAAGGGATTAAATAAAATCCGTAGAGAGAGAGGGAGAGAGATTATCGAATATTAGTTATTCAAATAAAAGAGTTGTCCGGATAGAGTAATTGAACTTAGTTAATCAGATTTGGATTTAAATTAATATTGGTTATTCAATCAGAGTTGATCAAATATAGTTATATAGGGGTGGAGTTAGTCAAACCTAGTTATTCCGGAAGAGTTCCCATTTCGTACGACTGCTAGCGTAATTCGCAGGGCTGCAGATAGCCTACGGCGGTCGGATGTTTCCTGAGGGAATCAGGCGTAACCATTGTGATCGCTGTGATCTAGAGTCAAGCGAATGGTGTAAAATCTAATAATAGTTAATCGATAGAAGTTAATAAGTCTAATTAGTCATGTAGAGTTATCGAATATCACTTATTCGAAGTAGAGTTATCGAATAGCACTTATCCGAAGTAGAGTTATCGAATATAGTTTACTTGAGAAGGGTAATCGAATATAGTTCATTCGGAGTGAGTTAAATCGAATAATTATTCGAAGTAGAGAATTATCGAATATGGTTTATTCAAAGGGAGATCTTCGAATATAGTTATTCGAAGAAAAGGATTATCTAATATTAGTTATTCGAACAAGAGGAATCAAATATAGTTTATTCGAAGGAGAGAATTATCGAATAGTGATTATTCGAGAGTGAATTATACATTGGAATTCGATATAATCGAATTAAGGGAAGTAATGTTTACTTTCCGTTTCAAAATTTAGTTTACTTATTGATACTCAATTAGTAGTTTGTCATTTATCCAAATTAGGTTATATACGCTAGATTTAAGTTAATATTTCGAAAGCCTGGAGTTATAACATTATGGTTATAATCAAAGGATTTTGGTAAGAGAAGTGGATTCGTAAATCGAGTCCGAGAGTAACGTAAGGAAGTGTGCTAAAAGATTTGAAAGTTGAACTGTGTCTATCCCGAGGTTAGAAATGTCGTTCAGTTAAGGTCTGAGAGGTAAATTATACCCCAACTTGATTGGCTTCATTTTTAACTAAGGGATGGGTAAGGTTCGGTGAAGATTGGTCAAGTGAATTGAGCCAATGAGTGGAAGAGTTCGAATTGGTTTAGAGGTGTTTTATTTAAACATCAGTTTAAATCAAAGGAAGAAGTTTGGAAACGTTTTCCAAGTAAGGATCAGGAATGTTTTATAATATAGGATACAAGAAATGGAAGTGAACGTGGTGATGTTTTCCAAATGATTTATAAAGTATATTTTCTAAATTTAGAAAATAAGAATATACGAATATATAGAATGGGGAAATGGATAAATTAAAGATAATTTAAGATAAAGAGATAAATGTTGAATGATGCTTGATCGATAGAGTTTCCATCTGGAAGTAATATCGTTGGTTGCACACCTGTTTTTCTTTGATAGTTAAATCATCGACTATCGAAGTTTTTGACCATTTTTACGTCATCAATACGGAGAGACCGGGATCAGATTCATTATCCGAAAACCACTCTGTATAGATTTTAGCGTTGCGATCAAACATTGAAGACGGAGTATGAAAGTGCTATCCTGTTTACAGAATAGTGCCTTCGGTTTGTCCAGTCCCAGGACAAACGTGAATAGACGATTGTCTGACAGAGTATATCTAACGGATCGCGTAAGTTGATCTCTTCAAACGTACTTACGTTTGGTGGCGGAGGAATTCGTTTCTCTTAGCTTTATAACTGTGGTATTTTTGAGGAAATCAATTTGTGATTTGACGGGTATGACGATGTGGCATTCAAAGTGAATGGTGGTCAAGTGTTTCAAAGATACGTTTTGACCTCAAGCCTCATCAACCGGGAAATGACAGAAATCGGGCAGGTAGCATGGCTAAGTGGGTCACTCCCATTAGGGTGTATATCACCTATCTAGAGAAAATCCAATTCATTCTTTGTCTATTCGATACTGTCCCTTTTCGGGAAGACGGTGGGTAGCTCCCAACCGTTGGTGGTATACATTCGATACACTCAAGCAAAATGAGTGGTCGGTCATGTGAGGGCCGGGTTGCAAGATGTTCTTATTGAACCCAGTGTATTTGCCTCTAGAGATACACTATCGGCAGGTGGTCCCATACCTTGTCATAGTTGGAATCCAATCTCCAATAAGAGCCCGCATTTTTTTTGTTTGTATACTATATATGTGGAACGTGAGATGCAAGCGTTCTGCTAGATTCTAATTACTTGTGATTAGACATTATCATAACAGAAAAGTATCGATTTCCAAAACTGTTTTGGGTTATCATAAGGTAAAAACCGTCCGTGTTTATCTGTGGATCGGTCTTACGATTATCTTTTCTCTTGAAAAGGATTTTGAAAAGTTAAACCGATGATTTGAGTTTACTCACACCAGTCCCCTGACTGACCCAGAGTTTATTTATGTTTTGTTCCCCTAAACTCTTGGGTGCCCAAATTTGTACGGGCAGTCAAGTAGTTCAGGCCTTTACAGATATACCTGGAGGAGCTTGAAGCAGGAGACTTCAGTATTATACCACTATTGTTATTACCGCTGTGTGTAAGTGTTGCACTCTGATAGTGTTACTGTATATATATACACTGTTTTATTGCAAAGTTATGTCATGTATTATATTTTATTCGTTCCGCTGTGAGATTCGTGATTACTATGATTGTGTTCTTCTTCCTCTCCTATTCTAATTTTCTATCTTATCTATTCTCATCCTCTAACTTCTTTCTATTTATGATCTGGAATGTTCGATGCCTAAATAATTAACATGGATTTTATGTTGATTTTCTGGGTCGAAAATCCCAGTTCGTTACATATAGTAATAAATATTTTCTCCAGCCACCTTACTGCCAGGTCGACCGGGGAAGTCGACCGGCGATCTACTGATGGCTGCAACCGCTTGGTCGAGCTAGGCAGTGACAGCTAGGGTTTAGTTATAAAATATTGTTATATGAACAAACGGATGTTTAATGAATCAAATCTAACTGTTCATGTCCAATTCCACTCCAATAAACAAAGGGGTAAGGCCTCATTCTTTTCCATACAAATCTGTGGGCAGCAGCGAAGCTCTGCCATTTTCCTCCTTCTTCAAACCTAATTTCTTAATTAAAAACATATTCTTATATAACAAATCACATACGTATCATATGGAATTGAGAGGATTATAAGATTCAATGGAAAATAATGTGAATTGACACTCTACATCAGATTCTCCCCCCCCCTCTTTCTATTTTATTAAATATCTACAGATCTGAAATTATCCACTTTTCAGATAAACTGTAGATTTATAAGAATTTTTGAATTGTAGGCCTAAAAGGTTATTTAAACTTTGGATTTGGATGCTTTCAGATGAGTGGGACATTTATATATAGTTATAAAAACATATTTATCTCATTTGTACTAGATCTCAAAATATATGCCTATTTTCATTAGATCTATTCATAACATTGTTGTAATTAAATTGACACATATCAGATCTGATTGTAAAAATTGTCAAAACTTGAAAATTGCAAATTATGGTTAGGCATAATATTAGTTGTAGGAATGTTAAATTTGTTTATACATATTTCCTACTATTATGTTGTAAAATGTGTTGTGCTTGTTGCAAAGCACTGTAGATCTGGATATCAGACCCGTTGAACACAATTTAGATGTAGTTATATTCCAGATCTCTAGTTTCAGTGTTGAATGATAAATTATGTGAATTTGGATCAAAAGATACAATGTTGAATTATGTGATTGAAATTTTAAAATGGAATATGCCTATTTGTATTCAATGTTGTTGGGTTTTGGCTTAGTTGTTGTAAATATGCTATTTTCCTCTTTTTGGACAAAAATACATTATTTTGAATGCACAAGAGATATGACAACAAGATTGAAAAAAGGGAAAGTTGTGTAGATTAGCGTATAAATATAATTATACATATTTATGCGTATTTTTCATCAACTATCCCGAAATAAAAATAAATATATATTTCTTATGGTTTCAAACATATCCATTCCACTAATCAGGCATGATTTACAATAAGTGTAGCTAATAATCTTTTTGTAAGATATGGAACCTTTTGGCAAGACTGAGTGCAAAAAGGAATGTTTTGTTATTAACTAAACCAAATTATTAAATTTAACAATAAATAAATAAAAAAGATAACTACGTTAACCGCGCAAAAATATAAATAAATATATATAAATTGTTCGTCTGTACCTATGTGAACAACGAAATATACATTATATTGAATGTTTGAACGTTATGTAATTATGAAATCATACATGTAAATTGTATTCCATGTTAAATGAATATATTTATGGTGACCGTTGTAGCAATTAGTATAATTGAATTCTATGAATAGGGCCATAAATAAATAATTAACCATTGTAAGCAACGTTGATTTGGGGAAAGTAATATTAATTAGGTAATTAGTCAAATGGTTAAAATTCCTAAGATTGATAAGGATTAATGTTGTATACTCCAATTAGGGAATTAAAATTATAACCGCATGAATACACGAGGTTAGGATCTTATGGTAGAAGTTTTCCCAGATCCACACGGCAAATCCAGTATCCTTAGGTCATCAGCTTAATATGAGGGGTCAAATGCGTGAATAAGGCACGAGGTTAAGTTCAACTTGTGGTAGATGTCTGTCCGGAACCGACCAGCAAATCCAGCATCCACAAGTAGTCAACTTAATGTGAGAGGTCCGATGCATATATATTTTTATATACACACACACACATAACAGTCAACAAATAAATAAATAAATAAATAAGAATAGTAATTGTCCGTTGGTGTACAACAAATAGATACTTCGGGACTGATAAAATAAGGATATCCAGTGTTAATGGTTGCCTTAGGAAAATATGACCATTGTGGTCATAAACGGCAATAAACTTATGAATAAGAAAAAGGGGATTAATGGGTATTGATTGTTGTTTAAATACTAAGTCCAATTAGGGAAGGTAATAAATATACCCTAGGGTAAGGAGATATAACTTTCCTTATTTATACTAGTTGATATAGAACTTATAATTTAAAAGTTAGAGTTGGACTTAGTGGGTTAATAATGTAAAATATTATTAACCATATGAATCTATGACGATAATAAATCGTGTGTGTATAGTATTTCCATGAAGATAAGTTAAACGGAAAGGACTTAATGGCGTAGCCCACTTTATCCCAATAGGGAAAAGTATCCAAGGTTAATGGGCTACGAACTTAATAACCTTCGTGTATAGTCCACTTCCTGGGTCTTAAGTGGTTGGGCTTGAAGAGTCCACCTGGGAATAGGTCCTTCAGTCTAGGGGTCTTAAATGGCATGTGTGTGTATTGCCTACCCAAACCTGGAAACTTAAATGTCATATGTGGCTACCTATCCTACGGGAAGTAGTAAGTGATTAAGGGGGTTATCCAATAAGGTTAGCTAGAAGGTATAGTGAGCGATAAAATACCATCTCTCACCTTATACAGGGAAAGGGTGTATGCGTGAATAACGGAAGACTTTACTAGTAGGGTCCGTAGCTAGTGCCCTTTAGTTTATATTAACACTAAACTGATTATTGAGAGGTATTAAGTGACCAATAGTCCACCTACGGTCTTAAGTGGTCGGGATAATCCAACCTATCTATCATTGATAGTTAGGCGTTAAAAGGTAAGTAAGTGGAAAGGGGTATATATATATATAAACTCCGCGATTAGGGGTTCACTTCTCGGTCTAATAATCAGTTAAGTCATGGCTTAAAGGCTTCATAAATATACGAGTAAACGTTCAATCTCGGTATTTTACTTTCGTAATGCTACCTTGTGAAGGGTAGTAGAGTCGTGCGTAATCAAACTTACAAGTTTAGGTTAGAATCACTAACCTTGGTAGGAATACATCTTGGGTTGAACCAAATGGGATACATATGTGTATTATAATTTTTGTTGTACATTTCTTGTTCACCAGAATTTTTTGTTCTTACCTCACTCGTCATTACAACCTCTAAGGTTTTCTAGTGAAGGTCCGGTTCTCACAGGTGTTTAAGTTTGGCTTTCGGTTCTCGTTCTCTCTCATGCTCGATATTGGAAAAGTGACTTACTTTAAAAGGGTAGTTGCTTGAGTTAATACTAGGTTTATCCTATTTTGTTTCTGCTATGAGTTATATTATTGTACTATGATTATGCTTATGCTCATTTATTTGCAAGTACCAGATTTACACGCTCCATGCTTGGATGTGTTTAAGTTTCGATTTTTGTCGAAACTTGGCCATAGAAAAGTGTGGGGTGTTATAATAATATTCCTATGCATGCTTCCCTTAATTTTATAATTTTTTCGTTGACTTTGAATTCATGTATTGATAATTCAATTTGGATCTATGTAATTTATAAAACTATTAAGAATATTAAAATCATAAGATAAGAACTCTATTTTTCCTTTTTTATATGCTCATTATGGACAATTTCCTTTAGTATAAGTAATGTTTTCTGGATTTTTTCTTCCAAATATTATTTTCGTATTATACACTTCATATATTATTTTATGAAACACTTTGTGTGCTTTTAGTTTGGTGCCTACTAACAGTTTTTCTCATCGCAACCATATCTTCAATAAAAATTAAAATTTTAATTGCAAAATACTTAAAAGAAGTAGGTAATCTATCCATCATGAGTTTTATCCAAATTTTCACTGAAACAGTACTAAAATAAAGATTGTTATCTACACTCTTTATTCTTTGCATTCTTTATAACTAAAAAAATTATTTTTGTTCTTTATAAACTAACATATTTTCATCACTTAATATAATTTGACAAAGATTCATAACTTCAAAGTATTTAAAGTGCTTTATAATTTCACTACTTCGATTTAATTGTTCGTAAAATTATTTACCTTAGGTATTTAACATTTTATTGAGACTATATATGCTTTAATAATTTAGCTATGCTTTTCCAATTATATATATGTATGTTATGGATTATAGGATAATTTTATAACAGTCATACATATTTTTCGCTAATTAAGATCTTTGATCATTATATAAACAAAATCAGTTTATTATTTGTGATTATATGAAAATACGAAAAATTGAAATTGAAACTCATTCAACAATATAATAAAGTAAGAATTCGACGAAGGAGGATGAAGATGAAGGCAAGCCAAGTTTTATGCTAACTTTCCTAGAGAACTTGGTCATTTTGACGGACATCTTTTCCATCTTTTTACTAAATGACTTCTTTAACGCCTTTTGATTTTTGACTAGAATATTTTGGTTGTTGAAGAGGATTTTTGGTGCATTTTATGTGTTAGTGAGGTAATCTATACTTTCTAAGGAAGTATTTTCATTTTCTTCCTCTTCTTCGGTTTTCATTTATTCACCTTCTTCTAATTGATCCATTTATGCTTGATTTTCCACAACTGTTTCGTATGGTTGAAGCACAAGTGGAATCTTCATAAGAGATATGCTTGCGAAGTTAAAAAACTTCCTAGATACGAACTCTTTGCCTTTGAAATCCAGTTGAGAATATTTAAAAATATAGGTAAGATAAATTCCATGATATAACATATTTTCATTCAATGATGAGTCCTTTAGAACAAATTCATTCAAAATCACTTGAGCCCAATATATATTGTAATTTCCGAAAGTAGCGAAAAGATCCTTACAAACTTTCATTGTTGGGTAGTTGAAATTTCCAGAATGTGGTGTGATGGTATGTTGATCAAGTAAGCTAACAATCGTTGCCCTAGTATGAGAATAACGGTTTTTGAAAACCAAATGTTCATTACTTTCAAAAATTTGGTAGAAGGTCTCTTGATCATTTTCATTGATCTTAGACTCTGAGAGAACCATTCCTATATTTTACAACCCAAAATATCAAAATAATTTGTGTTCCTTTTACGCTACTCCAAATTTCACCTTCATTTCCTTGATAAAATCCACGATTTAAATTTGTAAAAAACATTTTGACAAAATCCGAGTAGCAAACTTCATCGTTATCGTGAGAGTCAATTAAACAAAGAATACTATTTTGATGAAAAAGAGTTGTAAGATCATAAGAAAGAAAATCACTAAAAATGATATATTTTCCCATATCTACTCTACCAAAATTTACATAGCTTATGTAATCTTTGATAGCATCTGAGTCGTTGAAAAGAAAGCCTTTGGTGGATTCAGTTAGCCTTACGGTGCTTAATGTGATTGAGGAAGCCATTAGAGATTTTTTGTTAAGAGTATAGAATAATGAAGATAAATTTGAGTATTTAACTAAAGGTGGAAAGAGATGAAGGAATAGGTAGATAAATAGAGAATCTAAGAACATGTTCTCTGGTGAAGAGACACATTTTCAGAATATTGGGTTTGGTGAAAAGGTGGAGAAAAATTCAAAAGATTGAAATTCAAAATTCGAATTTCTTCATATGTGACGGCCCGCCCCGCACCAGCCGGCATTTCCTCCGAAAGTGCGCTGTACACATGCCCGACTAGCATGGAACGGTCGTTAGAAGAAAAAAAGAAGGGAATTAACTAATGAGGAACCTGTAGAATGTCTCACAGCGCATGGAATAAAATATAATAATAATAACATACTTGACATAAAACAGGTGAGACAGTGCATAAGCTGATAACTAAAATCAACATCAACATCAGAGCAGCGGAAATCCAAATACAGCTTATTACAACTTTCCAAATTTACTGTCTCTAAACAAAAGAAAGCTAAAGTAGAAGATGCACCACTAATGCCCAAGCAGTGATCTTCAACAACACAGGGAGAATACTATATATATATATTACGTGGAAGCCTCCTGCTCGTCTCCGGATCATCTACCCGTGGATCACCAGCTAACCTGTCTCTAGTCTGCTCATGTGAGCACCCAGAGTAATAAGAGGAGACATAAAACTCTGGGTCAGACATAAAGCCTGGTATGAGCGATAAGCATCTAAACAGAACAATAACAGGTATACTAAACCATACCTGAACCTGGACCTGCAACCAAAGAGTTAGTACCACATACCGTACTCTAAGGTGCCATAATAAATAGTGTAAAGAATACGGGGGTGGGGTGTGCATGTCATAATGATAGCAAACAAATCATCCATAGCAACCATCCTCACATCTCTCACTCAGTGCGTAAAGCATACGATGTCCACCACTGTCAATCACTAGACCCATCGAAGTAGTGACGGAGTTCAACTTGTACAACTACTGCTACTACCAAGCTTACCACATGGAGTCATGACCAAATCATTACAAATGACCCCACTTCATTGGTTTATAGCCCTTTAGTCGTACCTAGGCCTTTGCAGCCCTGAATCCGTTCACGTACTTCCCATACATAGCGATCCAAAGTCATAAACATCGACTACCCCTTGGCATACGTCCCGCAGCAAAGCCCAATCATGAAGTGAACTCATCGGTTCCCAACTGGATCCTGAGCTCTAACTTCCCATATTGGACTACCTTTGCATCTCGGGTTATTGGTCAACACTGGGTCGGGTCGAGTTCCCCTTCTAGCCATCAGTTCGGGTTGGGTCCTCTACTTTGAGTTGGTTCGTAGTCTTCTCCTGTAGCGGTTTGGGTCCTCCTCTGTAGCGGTTCGGTTCGAGTCCACAGCGTTGCTCGGGTCGGGTCGGGTGTTCCACTTCGGGTCGGGTCGGGTGCCATCTCCCATCCAGTTCGTACTTCCGCTCCGATCCGCTCCCTCGTCCTTCATTTGCTCCGATCCGATCTCTTCGCCTTACTTAAGTCCGAGCCCTTCGTCCTTAAGTCGATCCGATCTCTTCTCCTTTATCCGATCCGATCCCAGTTCAATTAGCGTGGCCTTCCTTTTTGCCAATTGTCTCAAGTGTCAAGTTCCGATCCGATCAGATCCCTTGCTCAGTTCAATTCATCCGATCCGATCCGGTCCAGAACCTGCACTTTTCCTGCAACTTTTCCAGCAAGTGTTTTACGCCATTCGACGACGTTTTCGACCAATTTAACTATTCTAATCAACCACAAATCGTTTCAAATAGTCATAGCAACATGGAAAAATAACCACAAACACCAAAACAATGAATTTACATGTCAAAATGGATCAAATATACCTAAAACCCCATATTTTCCCTTAAGCATGTTTAAGCAAAACTAATCATAGGGTTAACAAAACTTAACCAAATTAAACCAAATTTCTACCAGTGGCATAAAATATTATTTTCGAATTTATAGATATTTTTCCAGAATTTATCAGTGTATAAATTCGCTAATCTTCACTAATTACCCTTAATTAACTGTAATTGGTGTCAAAACGATGCTAATCACTCACCTTGGCCACAAACGAAATTCTCAGAACTGAAACCTCATTGATTTGGGTGAATTCTAACGTCTAACAGCAGCTCTAATCTTGCTTTCGTGTTTCCTCTCCTTAATTTGATGTAGTTTAAGCCAAAACTCAATTAGAAGGTGATTTGGGGATGTTTCTAGATGTTGGCGGCCATTGTTAGGGCTCAAGAATGAAAGTGGCGGCTGGGAAATGAGGATAAGCTCGTTCTCTAACTGATTTCAGCCTTTTCCTTACCCTAATCCCGAAATCCCCCATTGGTCCTAGCTGTTAATCACCCGGTTAAGCCCAATTAAACTGTTTTTCACCATCTGAAAGTTGTTTCAGCCATATCTCCCAAACGGTGAGTCCGTTTGGCTAATGTGACCACTCTACGGAATTGTAAACCATCATCCGAAGCCAATGGAAGTGGTTTTAGGTCAAAATTCCTTTCCAGTCAAAAGTTATAGCCAAAACAGTGCCAACTAGGGGGAAAATGGTCATTTAAAAATCGACAAAAATCATGAACATGGGAAATGACCCCAATAGTCGTCTCCCAAAGTTACATGACCGTACGACTTTGTATGTGAAAGAAATAAATATTCTACGATCCTATGATACGTAAAATACGGGTCGTTACACTCTCCCCCCTTAAGAAATTTCGCCCCCGAAATTCCTTAACCCTAAACATACAAAGGATCCCGCATGCCTAACAACCACATACAACAATCAAACATGCAAAACAAGCAAACAAGCCTATCCTAGCATGCGGAAAACTAAATCGAAGTTAAAATCTTACCAGGCAAAGAGTTCTGGATATGTCTTCCTAATGCTCTCCTCAATCTCCCAAGTGCAATCATTCTCGTCCTCGCCCCACTGAATCTTGACTAGCTTCACCGCCTTCCTTCGAAGTTGCTTCATGTCGTGATCGACAATACGGGCCGGCATGCGGTTCCCAACCGCCTCGGGTTCTACTTCGAAGTCCTCTAACTGATCAGGTGAAATAGTCATATTTGGGTCGTGAACGAACTTCCTTAGTTGGGAAACATGAAATACATTGTGAACTCCCGCCATCTTCTCTGGTTAGTCAACTCTATATGCCAAATTCCCGACTGGTTCAAGAACAGGGAATGGGCCAACAAATCTTGGTGCCAACTTGCCTCTCCTGCCAAACCGTATCACACTCTTCAACGGAGAAATCTTGACAAACACCAAGTCACCAATGGAGAATTTTAAGTCTCTTCTCCTCTTATCAGCATAACTCTTCTGCCTATCTTGGCCAGCCTTCATTCGTTGTTGAATGATCTTGATCTTATCTGAAATTTTCCTCACCACATCTGGTCCAAGCATAAACTTCTCGCCAGTCTCTATCCAACATAATGGTGAGTTGCACGGTCTTCCGTACAAAGCTTCAAACGGAGCCATACCGATACTGGATTGGTAGCTATTATTATATGCAAACTCTACTAGATGCAAATGGTCATCCCATGATCCACCAAAATCCAATATACATGCTCTCAAGAGATCTTCCAAAATACGATTCACCCTCTCCGTCTGACCGTCGGTCTGAGGATGATATGCGGTACTGAGTTGTAACTCGGACCCTAGTGCCTCTTGTAAGCTCTTCCAAAACCCACTAGTGAACAACGGGTCTCGGTCACTCACAATGCTTTTAGGTACTCCATGAAATCTCACTACCCACTTCATATACAATTCTGCCAACTTGGCTGCTGTTCTGGTCGATTTGACTGGCATAAATCTTGCACTTTTAGTCAATCGGTCCACAATCACCCAAATGCTATTATGTCCCGATCTAGTCCTTGGTAAACCATCGATGAAATCCATCGAGACTTGCTCCCATTTCCATTCGGGAATTTCTAATGGCTGTAACAACCCACTAGGCTTCTTTTGCTCGGCTTTAACTAGCTGGCAATTCATGCATTTGGATATAAACCTCCCAATGTCTCTTTTCATCCCTTCCCAGTAGTAGGTCTGCTTCATGTCTCGATACATCTTATTACCACCGGGGTGTATAGTCAGTTTTGAGTGATGACACTCTCTAAGCACTTCATCCCTCAATCCATTGACATTGGGTACAACAAGCTTTCCATTCTTTCTAAGCCATCCTTCTCGATCAAGCCCATACTTGTTCATCTCCTCATCGATACCCATCTCTAACTTGGAGATGATTTCCCATAGGTTAGGATCGTCCCTCTGACAGGAGCCGATCCGCTCAATCAAAGTGGGTCTGATCGTTAAACTTGCTAACATTTCTGGATCCAATTCGCACTTTGGTCTGAAATCAAACCCAGCGATGTACTCCAGTTGCTTACATTCTAGAAACATAGCCCCTAAGCTGGCATGTCTCCTACTCAATGCATCAGCCACCGCATTGCCCTTTCCCGGTGTATATGCGATGTCGAAATCATAGGAAGCTAAGAACTCTAACCATCTCTGTTGACGGAGATTCAGATCTTTCTGAGAGAAGTGATACTTCAACGACTTATGATCGGTAAACAACTCAAATCTTTCTCCCAAGAGATAGTGTCTCCACATCTTTAACGCGAACACAATCGCTGCCAATTCTAAATCATTGGTAGGGTATCTTCTCTCGTGCGGTTTCAATTGCCGACTTGCATAAGCTACAACCCTACCACCTTGCATCAATATAGCACCTAGTCCAGTACTACAAGCATCCGTGTATACCATCATCTCTTCATTCCCCTTAGGAATGACTAACACTGGAGCGCATGTCAACTTGTGCTTTAGACTCTTGAATGCATTCTCGCACCTTTCATCCCAGACGAAAGCTCGATTCTCCTTGGTCAACTGGGTCAATGGTGCTGCTATCTTGGAGAAACCTTGGATAAACTTACGATAATATCCAGCTAACCCCAAGAAACTTCTTACATCTGTTGCATTCTTGGGCGTAGGCCAATCCTGTACCGTAGCCACCTTCGCCGGGTCCACGGCAATACCATTCTCTGATACAACATGGCCCAAGAACCTCACTTCCCTCCTCCAGAAGTGACACTTAGAAAACTTTTCTTTCAATTGGTGTTTTCTCAACACCTCCATCACTATTTTTAAATGTTCCTTGTGTTCTTCCTCTGTCCTCGAATAGACCAAAATATCATCAACGAACATAAGGACAAACCTATTCAACTGATCTCTGAATACCCTATTCATAAGATCCACAAAATATGCTGGGGCATTGGTCAGCCCGAATGGCATGACCAACCACTCATAAAATCCAGACGGCGTCCGAAATGCCATTTTAGCTATACTCTCAGCTTCCACTCTAAGCTGATGAAAACCTGTCGCGAGATCCAACTGAGAAAATACTCTCGTGCCACTCAACTGATCGAACAAATCATCTATCCGCGGTAGAGGATACTTGTTCTTCCTCGTCACTTTATTCAACTCGCGGTAGTCTACACACAAACGAAGGGAACCATCCGCCTTGGTAGCAAACACAACTGGTGCTCCCCATTCAGAAACACTCCTTCTGGTAAATCCCTTCTTCAAAAGATCGCTGACTTGCACCTCGAGCTCTCGCTGCTCCCTTGGTGCCATACGACGAAGTGGCATCACTATAGGTCTGGCATCTTTTACCAAATCAAAACGGAACTCAATCTCTCGATGTGGTGGAAGCCCGGTCACTTCTTTGAAAACATCCGGATACTGGCCAACCACGGGCAAACCTGACAACTCACTATGCGGAATGTCGAGGGAGTTTAGAAAACTAGCCAATACCCCCTCACTGGGTAGACCACCAAACACTATCCTCCGCCCATTATCCGCTCTAGCTGTCACCAAAAAGCCCTCACAGTCTACCACCACCTCGTATCTTCGGAGCCAATCTACTCCCAAAATAATGCCAAACCCAGTAAAGCCCAAAACAAAGCAATCACAAACAAATATACATCCATGACTCGATAAGACCACATTACGACAAATCATGCTAAGGCTAGTCGAACCACCGATCGGGTTCGTCACCACTAAAGGTCTATTGACAATCTCGGGCTCCAATCACAACCTATCTACCAGGTCACTCGATATGAAAGAACTGGAAGCTCCGGTATCAAACAAAACTCTAACAGGAACATCATAAACAGAAAGCATACCTTGAATGACGACATTCTTTCCCTTCTCCGCCGCAGTTATGGCATTCGACGAAGAAGGAATAGCATTAAGGGCGTAGGATTTCACCATTTGCTTTTATTTAGGGGGTTGCGGACACTTGTCCTTGTGATGTCCCATTTGGCCACAGTTGAAGCACTTCCTATCCGCTGGCTTGGCCCGACAATTACTAGCATAATGGCCCTTCTTACCACAGCTGAAGCACTCAACATCTTGCTTATTCTTTTTCTTCTGGCCATCCTTAGTCTGACTCTGCTTTCTCTTATTCTGGGAACCACCCTTGCCTCCACCACTTGCTTGTGGTTTTGGCTCCTCTGCAGATGCAACCTCAGTCTTCGGCTTAGGGTAGAGACTTTCTGACCTTAATGCTTTCCCCACAATCGATTCAAATGTCTCATCGATGTGGTTAATAAGCCTTTCCCCCAAGTACTGATCCAAACCAGTTATGAATTTCTCATTCTTCTTCTCGGCAGTATCAATAAGAGATAACCCATATTTTGACAAATTGTCGAATTCAGCAATATACTCCGAGACAGCTCTGCCATTCTGCTTGAGCTCCAAGAAAACAGCACTGACTTCTGAGCAGCTGGAATGAACTTCTCGCTAAAGCGAGCTTTACACTACTCCCAAGTAATCTGATCTTCGGTAGTAGCTGCCTTTATAGCATTCCACCAATTCATTGCCCGCCCTTGCAGCTGACGGGACGCTAGCTTTCTCTTCATCGCATCCTCGATACCTAAATCATCGAAGATACGTTCGCAACTATCCAACCAATCCTGAACATCCATAGCCGACTCCGTTCCGTTAAACGGCTTCCCACCAAGGCTAGTATAATCCTTATTCAGCTTGGCGAAGTCGACTCTCGGCGCCTGCACTATTGGACCACCACCATTTCCACCATTGGGAGCTGCCCTCTGTACATCCCTAAGCATCTCTCTCATGAGGTCACTAAACATTGTCCTCATGTCAGCAGCATTCCCATTATTGGCCCCTCTACCGGTACCTCTAACATATCGGCTCATCGTCAATCTGAAAAAGGAAACGATTAACGACCCCATAGTGGTGCTAATGCAGCACGACTTCATTCTTATACTACTAATAGTATATATATAGCTTTTAAAAACCAAAATAATCACAAATACGCTCTCTCGTATACGTATATTATCTCTCCCTGATAACTTCCCTAGGTTACTACACAACCTAGAGCTCTGATACCAAGTGTGACGGCCCGCCCCGCACCAGCCGGCATTTCCTCCGAAAGTGCGTTGTACACATGCCCGACTAGCACGTAACGGTCGTCAGAAGAAAAGAAAGAAGGGAATTAACTAACGAGGAACCTGTAGAATGTCTCACAGCGCATGGAATAAAATATAATAATAATAACATACTTGACATAAAACAGGTGAGACAGTGCATAAGCTGATAACTAAAATCAACATCAACATCAGAGCAGCGGAAATCCAAATAAAGCTTATTACAACTTTCCAAATTTATTGTCTCTAAACAAAAGAAAGCTAAAGTAGAAGATGCACCACTAATGCCAAAGCAGTGATCTTCAACAACACAGGGAGAATATTATATATATTACGTGGAAGCCTCTTGCTCGTCTCTGGATCATCTACCCGTGCATCACCAGCTAACCTGTCTCTAGTCTGCTCGTGTGAGCACCCAGAGTAATAAGAGGAGACATAAAACTCTGGGTCAGACATAAAGCCTGGTATGAGCGATAAGCATCTAAACAGAACAATAACAGGTATACTAAACCATACCTGAACCTGGACCTACAACCAAATAGTTAGTACCACATACCGTACAGTACTCTAAGGTGCCATAATAAATAGTGTAAAGAATACGGGGGTGGGGTGTGCATGTCATAATGATAGCAAACAAATCATCCATAGCAACCATCCTCACATCTCTCACTCAGTGCGTAAAGCATACGATGTCCACCACTGTCAACCACTAGACCCATCGAAGTAGTGACGGAGTTCAACTTGTACAACTACTGCTACTACAAGCTTACCACATGGAGTCGTGACCAAATCTTTACAAATGACCCCACTTCATTGGTTTATAGCCCTTTAGTCGTACATAGGCCATTGCAGCCCTGAATCCGTTCACGTACTTCCCGTACATAGTGATCCAAAGTCATAAACATCGACTGCCCCTTGGCACACGTCCCGCAGCAAAGCCCAATCATGAAGTGAACTCATCGGTTCCCAACTGGATCCTGAGCTCTAACTTCCCATATTGGACTGCCTTTGCATCTCGGGTTATTGGTCAACACTGGGTCGGGTCGAGTTCCCCTTCTAGCCATCGGTTCGGGTCGGGTCCTCTACTTTGAGTTGGTTCGTAGTCTTCTCCTATAGCGGTTCGGGTCTTCCTCTGTAGCGGTTCGGTTCGGGTCCACAGCGTTGCGTCGGGTCGGGTCGGGTGTTCCAGTTCGGGTCGGGTCGGGTGCCATCTCCCATCCAGTTCGTACTTCCGCTCCGATCCGCGCCCTCGTCCTTCATTTGCTCCGATCCGATCTCTTCGCCTTACTTCAGTCCGAGCCCTTCGTCCTTAAGTCGATCCGATCTCTTCTCCTTTATCCGATCTGATCCCAGTTCAATTAGCGTGGCCTTCCTTTTTGCCAGTTGTCTCAAGTGTCAAGTTCCGATCCGATCAGATCCCTTGCCCAGTTCAACTCATCCGATCCGAGCCTCTATATCTGATCCGATCCGATCCAGAACCTGCACTTTTCCTGCAACTTTTCCAGCAAGTGTTTTACTTTTCCTGCAACTTTTCCAGCAAGTGTTTTACGCCATTCGACGACGTTTTCGACCAATTTAACTATTCTAATCAATCACAAATCGTTTCAAACAGTCATAGCAACATGGCAAAATAACCACAAACACCAAAACAATGAATTTACATGTCAAAATGGATCAAATATACCTAAAACCCCATATTTTCCCTTAAGCATGTTTAAGAAAAATTAATCATAGGGTTAACAAAACTTAACCAAGTTAAACCAAATTTCTACCAGAGGCATAAAATATTATTTTCGAATTTATAGATATTTTTCCAGAATTTATCAGTGTATAAATTCTCTAATCTTCACTAATTACCCTTAATTAACTGTAATTAGTGTCAAAACGACAAAAATCATGAACATGGGAAATGACCCAAATAATCGTCTCCCAAAGTTACATGACCATACGACTTTGTATGTGAAAGAAATAAATATTCTACGATCCTATGATACGTAGAATACGGGTCGTTACATCATATATGTCGACATATCGGGTTATGTATGTCGACAAGTCTTCTTAAATTTTCAAAAGGCATTTAATTTTGATTTTTTTTGGCAAAGCCGACCGGTTTTAAAGTGACCGCAAACACCTTTTATTATAACTAATAATAAAAGTACATAAAGATACAGGTGATTGTTAATAGATAATCAGCTATCGGTATTTAGGTGGATCGGCCACCAAATGCCTAAATAGACTTATAGCACAGGAGATAGCTATCATCTAGACTACAAAACGAAATATAAGCAGGAGCTTGACTGTAATGTCAAGACTGCAAAGCGCTAACAGGGGCTAGCCCCCATCAGCATCACTTGGTGATACTTCCTGCACAGCCTCAACAAAATGGGTAGCCTGATCCGACACAAAGAAAGGAGAAAGCTCGGAATATAAATGTCGTCTGTCCCAAACTGAGTATAATATGATCCCTTCACCTTCCACACGGTACACTAACTTTCGTGCTTTGTCATTCTCATCAACATGAATATGATATGATCCCTCGCTCAACTTATGTTTCATACCAGTATTAGAATGAGTCGGAATCCTATGTGGCTTGCTCCAATCAAAACTTTGACTTTCTGTTGGTACCGTATTAGTGTGATTGCCAACACTTTCCACGTTACTAGCAGATGGAATGACAACGGGCTTGATTTTGGGTACCCAAACCATATGATGGGCACGCGGTAGAGGAATCCTCTCAGTCTGAATACTATCACTCGTTGCAGAACATTTCTCCACATCATGACCAAATGATTCGCATGAGTTGCATATCTCCAGTTTCCATTTATATGTCACATCAACATAATAATAATGATCTTCAATGCATACCTTCAACTGCGTAGGAAGAGGCTTTTCTGTAGTTACTTCAATCAACGCTCGTGCAAAAGCAAGATTTCTTCTGGCTGCCGTGTTGGAGTAAAAGCATTTGAGCTTGCCAATATGGCATGCAAGCCAACTGAACCCAATAAGAGGTTGAAGAGCCGAAGGTAATTGTTGAATTGGGCCCACATAGGGATAGAGATTTCCTGATCTCTAGCTCTGTCCACGGATGGATTCCAAGGTGTGATTATAAATGGTTTTCCTCTAATAATTGCTGGAGCTGCCTCCATGACTCTATGTTTTCTTCATTTGATGAGAATTACAGATAATACATACCGTTGACAAGAGAAATCTGAAGTTGCCCATGAAGCCACCAAGCCCCACGGCACGCAACTTGCATATAAAAATTCATTATTTTAGAATCCAAGAAAAATCCCACAACGTGATCTTTCCAAAAAGACTTAGCTTCATTTAAAATTTCAGGTGGAGGTGTTGTTCCAGATTGCACATCTGGGATGTTGAAATGTTTTGGTTCATATACACCAGCGTTGTTCGGTAGAGAGCCAAAATAGGGTTGTCCATGGTACAATAGTGGGTTTAGCAATTGATCGAACACCATTCGTGCACTTCGAAAGCACACAACAATCAGCCATGACAGGAAAATCTGAATCGCTCAATTCAACCTTCGGAATCACAGCATTACACTCCAGATTATTAACAGAATTTGCTTTCTCAATGAACGTATTTCCCTTTACAGTTTCACCATTTCCATCTAATTCACCCAAAACCATCTGTTTTAGAGTAATACCTTGATTGGGGGGTCATGAAGGTTTAGTATTTGAGATCATCGATGTTAGTGGCGAAGGGCTTGTCGCGACTGGAGCTACAGCAGACAACCTTGGTGCCGTTAGGATGTCACGTATCAAAAAGGCCATCGCAACAGTGTTGGACACCTTAACCTGGTTCTTAGGAGTAGGTTTGGTCGTAGAGTTCGTCGGAGCATTCTCGGACTCGTCAGAATCAAGCAAGGAGGTGGAAATTAGGTTGTAATGGAAACCAGATCCGGTATTGGATTTAGGGGAACGAGACTGAAAGGTGAATCACGGCTTTTGTTTTTTGTTCTTGACCATCAACGAGATGGAGGTGGGTGGAGGAGATCGGAGGAGGGGTCGAGATGAGTTAGATAGAGAGGGAAGGTAGCTGATAAAGATCTGTCGCCATTTCTAATTTAGGGTATATTTTTTTGAACTTGTTGATTTTGAATTTTTAATTTATTTATATCTTACGTTCTTATTTAATTATTTCTTGAGGTAATATTTATTATAATATTACTTCGATATGATTACTTTATTATTATTATTTTAAAATAATTATATTTTGAAATTTAAAATTCAAAATTTAAAACAAAGCAACCAATTAAACAATTTAACCAAAAAATAATTATTATAAAGGCGTACCTATTTTTAGATCTGTTCTTCAATTTCTTCTAATTCGTGAATAGTTATAACGTACGTATTCGAATTGTTTGTTTCTTCCTCTTCATCACTAGAGGATGAATCAGAATCATCTAGAGTTGTTGAATAAGCTCTTTTTCTCTTTTTGATGAATTACCATTTGAAGGTTGATTTTGTTTCTCAAGATATGGACAAAATCTTTTCAGATGGCCTAGTTCATCACAGTTAAAACATCTGATATTATTTGGAACCTCAATAATTTTCATAGAATTTATTTGCCCACTCCATTTGAAATTATTTCTTTTTCTATATCTCAGGAATTTTTTGAAATTCCTTGTCATTAATGATATCCCTTTATCGTCATCGCGGTTTGAGTTAGAATCTTTAGTTGTTGCATTAAATGCTATCGATTTCTGTTCCGATGACTTCTTTTCTTTCCTTCGTCCTCGCATTTGAACTTCAAATGCAATAGATTTCTGATTAATTCTTCAATTTTCATTGCGCTGATATTATTGGCCTCTTTAATTGAAAAGTCTTTTGATTCCAATTTGAAGTTAATGAATTCAGGATTTTCTAACTTAATATTCCTTAGAATATATTTTTCCCAAAGTCATTAGTGAATGCACGATCTCTTGGAACCTGCAGTACATATCAGAGATAGATTCAATCTGATTCATTTTAAATAATTCAAACTTATTGGTTAACATAGATATTTTGGTTTGTTTGACTTTGTTTGTACCTTCATGAGTCACTTGTAAAAATATTCAAATTTCATACGTAGATTTACAAACAAATACCCTTTTAAATTCATTTCTATCTAGTGAACAGAATAAAATATTCATGGCTTTTGAATTATTTTGTGCAGTGGCTTTTTGATCATCAATCCATTGTTCAAAATTAACACTAGGCTCAACATATTCAGTTTGTGATGTTCCAAGTGTCTAATCCTACAAATTGTAAATAAATTTTCATTCTACAAGCCCAATATGCATAATTACTACCATTAACTAGTGGTAGTACAACAGTGGACTAATCCTCTGCAAATGAACTATTAGTATTGGCAATACCAGTGTTGGTTGCCATTTAAACTATTCAAAAGTTCAGATTATAAAAACTTTGAAAACCAATGCTTTGATACAAATTATTGGGGAGTGCGGATTATGGATCTTAATGCAAACTAAACACTAGATGGATTCGAATAGTGTTTTATGGATTTTATAGATTTCTTGAAATCTTTTGACATTTATCAAAATGTTATGCAAATCACGGATATGAATAATCACAAATCAAACACAGATGTAGATAATTGTAATAAATAGCAGTAAAAGGAAAGAGCGCTAGTATTGGAGAATGGAGTTTTAATGACAACAAACTTTTTCAATTATCATTTATTTATTACTTATACTGGAAAGCAGAAACCAAATTAATTAGGCCGCGATATATGTCCTCCTTAGCGTCACGCGTTGTTTCATTTTTACAATTCATGTTTCAACCGCTTCCCCTTTCTCTCTTCGTTGTACTCTTCTTCCACAAATGATATTCTCCAACACTGTATTGCCCTTATCATCCCAATTAACCCAGTTTACTATCAACTCTTTTTCGTACGAATATATTCCATCCGGCATTGTTCGTTTCTCCCGTTCCCAATTACCTAACCGTACTCGGTTCTGATTCAAAACTTGTACTCTTTATTCCTTTTCTTTGAATTTCCTTTTCCTTTCTATGCACTTTCTTATTACTTCGCATTTTGTAAACTATGGGGCGACGATTGTTGCAACCCTCTCAGTTCTCTCAACTCTCCTTTTCTAAACTGCCCCTGCTTTGTGAAACAGAATCCAGTTTTTGAACCTGCTTGAGGATTACTTCAATCTAGTTGTAAAGGTAACTGTAATCTTTTCAATTCCTAATTACATCCTTTTTTAACTGCACGTACGCTATTGACAGCGACCCAATAACCTCGCTAATTCATAGTTTGTAGATTTCAATGAACTATCCTTTTCGAAACAGCTCTTGCTTTGTGAAACAAATTCCAATTTTTGAAACTGCCTGTGGATTACTTCAGTTTAATTGTAAAGCTACTGTTAATCTTCTCAGTTCCTAATTACATCTTTTTTTTTTTACTTTTTCATACTGCACCTATGCTATCGACAATGACCCAATAACCTCACTAATTCATACTTTGTAAATTTCAATGAATTTAAATTTAATATGTATGAATTCCATAAATGTTTAGATTTACTTCGCATATATTTTTGGTTTGTCAGGGTTTGATTTTTTCATGTAGTCTTTGATTGAGAAATACCTAGTAAACGCAACATTGATATTGTCACTATCTCTATTTTACAACTTACAAAAGTCTCTTTCCTATGCTAATTTGATTACGTTGCAAAATTTAGCGTCTAATTTTCTTTTCACTAACTATGTCTAAATTTATTATTACATTGTCCATGCATTCAAAAAATTGAGCAGATAACCTTAATTACTAACAGTTCTTTCTTAAATTTATCTATAGTTTTATTTACTTTACTGATGAATACGTCTTTGCTTTAGGAATTCTTCCTTATGCTTATTGACATAATATTAATAAGATTGTCAATTATATCCAGTTTTAGTGATATTTACATGCATTCTTTATTTTAGAGATCCTCTGAATATATATGATCACTACAACAATATTGGCTTTTTATAGCAATAGTGCTTAGCGTTTCTGCCTGCCTCCTTTCAACTGATCTGAAACGATGGGCTTCCGACGCTATTTCAGACATGAATACAATGTTTTCAACGCTATACGGCTGCAAACAAATTATTTCGGACGGCAAATAAAAATATGGGCGGCAAATAAAAAAAATAGTGTCATGCTTCTCTGGCAACTTCGAAAACTTTCTCCTTTCAACTTTATCGCCTCTGGAAACCAACCAAAGTCCTAAATTGCAAAATCCCTGAATCCAACTCTGCATCGCAAAATCCCTAAGCCACAAATTCTAAATCGCCAAATCATCCCGTCAGTAACAAGCGATCCCAAATTGGTGGTGAATCTCACTCAGATTTCCAATCCTAATTAGTATACACATCCACTATTACCACCACCTAGAACCCTAAATTGTGCTTCTCCAATTCGAACGGGCACTAAAGGTACACCATTTATTAAACTTTTTCACTTCTCATGCAAATGATTCTTAATATTTTTCTTGCTTTGCATTGTTTTACCAGGATCTGGTCTGAACTTAGGTGTGTTTCTGTATTTATTAGTTAACTAATCTGATTTAACTTATTATTTAACCTAGAAAACTAATTTCATGAGAGTTTCTCCATAATCTTAATTAATTGCTTCAGTGTGGGTACCTATCAGTTTATGAATTTGATTGTCAATAGCTAAGAACTCAGTTGCTTGTTATTTCTTAGTTACCTGATACTTTATTTTTTTTCCATACAATCATCAAGTTTTGATAGGCTGCTTTTATCATTTTACAGAAAAATAGAAGATACTTGCTAGGATAATAGAAAAAACAACAAATTCTAGTAGTTGAATCTTAAATTATACAACTTCCATTGCTCAGCGTTAATCCATTACTCAGCGTTAATCCATCACTCAGGTAAGGAATTTAGAATAATTTATGTGTTTAGCAATAAAACTATTTTTCCTACACATTCAGCTATTATATTAGAGTTTCATTCAAGAATTTGTTTATTTTGTATATATAAGCATAAAATCTAATTCCCAATGTAGTTTGATGATCAGTATATTGTGAATTTGTGTATGTTATGATAGGATATGATGGTTGTAGGATTGTATAACTCGTAGTTAGTCTAAAACAGTAAATATATTTTGTTGTTACATAGGTAAGGAATACATGTAATAATCAGTCAAGGCTGAGCAATTCAGTAAAAATGAGTTCATGATCACTTGATAGTAGTATTGGAATTATATAAAAAAGAAACAAAAGGTGTCTTTTTGTTGAAGTGCATTGCCAAACTAGTGTGTGATCAATTCATATACTAATTTGAATATTAGTTTTGTTTTTTGCCCACAATCATGTTAATATAAATATTAGTCTTCTCATATATCAACCCTTCAAATTCGTATGAGGGTATATACAAGATACCAATGCATATTTGCACCAAAATAATCAATTAAACGCTGTATATGCAATATTATCATACTTGTATGGTTAATGTATCAGGTTTATACATTATGAACACACTAGTAATGTGTTACAAGGAAACTGATAATCAAGGCACACAAGATATTAATGCAATTAATAAGAGCACTTATGGTCTAAATCACTAATTTTGCATGTTTGTTATGTCAGTATTGAGCCTTGCATTGAACATTGGCTTTGTAACTACTGTGACAAAGATAATTTATGTGCACCTGAACCTATAGAGTTGTTTAACTTGCTACAGTTGAAACTGATTATGTCTGGTATATAACAAAGTAAGAATTTGCACAATTATAATACAATCTTTTAATGATGCATTTACTTTAGTTCATTTTACTCTCGACAATGCATACCCAATGCAGCTTCAATGAGATGATAAGAGATATGTCAAGGAGATCAAATATTCACCCAGTTGTAAAATTTCAATTCTTGGTCATGCAATGGTTGATTTCGCATATGATCAGTATATTGGTATAGACTCTGGTTTATTAGTCATGAAATCTTACAGTGCCATGTACAAGCCTAGCTGACAAAATTATATACTTGACTTATAAACAGAATATGGACGTGGAAACATAATAGAGAAAATTTTACAACTTGCTTGGAAAAAGAGTGAAGAGGAGGGGCAGAATTGTAAAAAGGAAAGTGGGTTTAAAAGGGTAAATTCACATAAAGGGGTTGCTGGCTCTAGAAGAGGGTCACCTATGTCCATACAAGGAGGTGATGGTTCTGGAAGATAGCGAGTACGTGTAGGTGGCAGCTTTGGACAATTAATCTGCTCTTATTTCAAAGAATAAAAGTAGGTGCCTTCTCGTGGCTCTGGTTGGTCCTAAAGAAAACGAGTAGAGGATCAGATGCTCGGATCTTCTTGAACTGGGTGCTAGGAGTACTTTGATTGTGAGAGTTTGGATTCAGATTTTGGAGCAGGTAATTTCTTTATAATGAATAGTTAACTGGTTTACATGGCTTTTCATCCTTCGTATATCAGCTAGGATATGTCAGTCTTAGAAAATTATTCTCTTTTAGCATCTTAACCTACTGATTTGCTAGCAATACTCGCTTGTTAAATATTTTGGTTCATAAATTAAAGTTGAACTGATCCCGTCACAGAGGAAGTTAGTGCTGGTTGTGCATTCAGATCATGCACCAACAGCTCTCCTTCATTAGAAAATGTTTATACGAAGTCTACTTCATTTAAATGTGAAACCCAATTATGTTACATGTCATATTTTAGTTAGAAAACAAACATTGGTTTAAGGTTGAAAACCTTTACCGTTGAGGCCAATATTCACTAAGGTTCAAGAAAAACCATAACTTCCTTTTCTGTTCAAGCTTTTCTATTTCTGCACTGGCATCTTTCATATTGCTTATGTATTGGTAACCAATCCAACTCCGTTTGGGTCTTCTACAAAAATTTATTCTGGGTATAACTAAAATTAATAAAGCATTAATGAAGTTATTTAAATTTAAACTTCGAATAAGTTTTAGAATTATTGTTAAGTTTATTCTAGTGTTTTCTTTTTTCTACGTCAGTCGCATGTGCACATCATGTCATGTGTACATGCACGGCTGTCTTTAGGTTTTCAAACATCCTTAATTGTTGGGCTTTGGCATCCTACCCTGATGAACTCTAGATTCTACAGAGAAATAGTGGAGGTCGCAGGACCATGGAACTGTATCAACTTTACTACAGCTACTATTTTTTTGGTTTGTGGAATACTTCTTTTATCTTATCACCAATGTGTTCTAAGGTAACTGCACAGTGTACATTTTAAGGTATTTCATAATAATTCAATTAATTGTTTCTGTCAAAGAGTAATCTCAGTCTCATGAAAATGTGTAGGTGAAATATGACTTTATGGCTCTAGCAACAAAAAGGAATAATATGATGAACTGACTGACATATATTCATCTTTTCTACATGGACCTTGCTCAAAACTACAACAAAGCAATCTTTGTAAGTGCTCTGGCAGATTCTTAGTAATAATTTAAGCACTTCTTTCGTCTTTATTTTAATAGTCAAACCATCATTATGAAAGATAATTTTAGTCTCTAGCCGGATGTTTAATTTAATCATTGTCATTTATCGTTTATTATTTAATTACATAAAATATGTTTTCATTTCTGAACCTCTTAATTATCCAAATCATGTGCCTTATATTACAAACTGAAACTATCAACTGATGTATTTAAGGACTCTACGACCTTAATAAGTAAAAAACTCATCTAATTTAATGCATTAGCATTCATTGAAATATGCATTTGTTCATGTATTGGCTTATTATTAACTATGCAGGAAACAACCATAACTCATTTGAAAAGAAACCAGTTGCTCTTATGTTAGAGTCACACTTTCATGTATAATAAAGTTTAATGGCAAATATGTTTTATCATTATATTTCCATTTATATACTTATATTCTATATAAATTTACATATGCAATTAAAAATTTTATTTGATATTTTTAGGCATCAAAATTGTCGTTAACTTGAATATTTGGCTGAAAAAGATTTGCAAGATTAACATATTCTTCTTATTTTAACTGCATCATTTAGAATAGGAAGCTCTTAACGATCGATTGGATGAATTCATATGGATCGATAATGTTTTCTCCATAATGATGCATCCACGATGATCATTCACTCTAATGAGCATTTAAAATTCTTTCTTATACTATTTAAAGAAAACAAGTTTATTTATGCCATCTTTTCAACGTGTTCAGACTTAACAACATCTAGGAAAGTGGAAGCATAACCTTTCTTTAAACTTTTCATACTGTGATAATGTGCATTACTTAGTACTAATTATAGCTACAAAAAACTTACTAATTTATATACATAATGAAGTAATCTGATTTGGGAGGAAATCATCAATCCCATAGGTAGACACTAATGCAAATTACAAAAATTTGAAGCTGGATAATCAAGCAAGCAATCTGATTTACTGAATTTTTTTCATTTCGAGCGGACTGTCCATGTGTGTTTTCCAAATAAATATTAATCAATCAATCTATCACTTAAGAACAGAAGCTGGAACTCAAAGTCATGTACTTCGCATCACTCTTTTGTATCATTTTGAAATACTCGATCAGGGTACAATCATATTGTTTCTCCCCTTAAAACCTATAATTGTTCCCTCCAGCGGTCCCTCTCCCTCAAAGCTTAATTCCTTCCTCTTTTTTGAAGGATGTTCAATTGAATTAAACAAACACGATTAATACTACCAATATTTCCACAACTACATAAAATATATAAGCCCTTGATCGATATCTTTTACATTACTATATATGACATAGAACGATGAATTGGGTACTAGTATATATTCAGTGTTAGATTTACGGAATATTATTGAAGAAGTTGTTCAAGTCGGACAAGATTACTTTAATCTAGAATCAATATGTAATAGTTTTACTATTACTGAATGAAAAGTATTTGACTTTTTTAATTTGGTAGCACTAAAGTATGAAAGGCTAGATTTGAATACAGTTAGATGTTGAGCTCATGCAGGCAATGCAGTTAAAAAAAAAAAAGAATCCGATGTCACCTTGCATTCGAATGTTTTAGCTGTTGTTGATAGTTTGCCAAACAACATTGACATGGTCATAAGTGATCGTATTGAACCACATATGGTTGTTTCCTAATCACAGGCCCATAAGTCTTTATCAATTGTTCTGTTTATAATCCAACTAAGTATGATAACATTTCTATGATTGAATTGTGCCTAATTCACTCTAACGTTATTGATAGTAGTATAAGTGGCCTTTTGAAGTAATGTATAAATTCTTTGAAAACGGGTTGTTTGGGAATTGGATAGGATTGAAGGATTTTTATAACTATGCAGGCCTAATGTGCTAAGTCTGAAGTTATTCAATTAACATTTAATCCTATAATTATCAGTGGCATAATATAAAAATCATCTGTATCTAATCGTCACATGTGACTAGCTTCCGAAGAAATTCCAAAAAAATTCTAAGAACATTAATTCATTAAATTCAGTTTCTTTAACATTCATATATGATACTAATCTTGGGAATTCTTAAACATTTATTTTTAAGATTGGCGCTCAGTGAGGTTGTAGAGGACGGATGCGGTTTATGTTTTGGATTGGGGTGTAGTTGAGGTTTGAGTGGCAGGGTAGAGATATTAGTGAGCGACTGAAGATTGTTTGGGGTCACTATGTTGCTGTTTAGAGAATGGTTAGGGACAAAAGGTGGTTTTGCAGGAGTTTATGAATTGAAACCAAAATGTAAACCAAATGAAACAAAATGTAAAATCTGCAAATGCAAAAAGTTTTTGTTAGATTTTCTATTTTTCAATGGAATGTGAACAAAGATGAAGTAAACAGAAATGAGTGCACTGAATAAAAATGAACAGAAATGAATGCACCGAATAAAGCAATCAGAAAATGTTTATAAACAACTTTTTTACTGTATATGATGCCAACAAAAGCTTCCCCAAAGGGCCAAAGCAAACTGTCTTCGTCAAAGATAAACGGCTTAAAGCTTACTATATGATCCCAAACTTGTTAGGTCCTACGGTTACACATAAATGGTAAAGAGACAATCATACCTTATAAATAGGTGGAAGCCCTTAAGTGAAATGGAATGCCACTTTGCATTACCATATTATAATTCGGTAAATCTATGTAATGAGGTATAGAAAGTAATTGGTACCGAATTGAAGAGAAGGAATTAATGAGAAACCTCCTCCTCTTAAATTGACAGGTGGTTCTACTCAACCTTTGACAACATGTATTTATCCCTACAACCAGCGAGTATATTGTCATGTCAAAGAAACTGATTTATGGATACATAGGACATAAACATCCCTTTTTTTACAGCATGTATTTCTCAAGTAATGCAAGTTGTTCTAAGTGTAGTTTGAAATCCTCAGTGCAGTATTAGGCATTTTCTCTTTGTAGCTTTTGTTGATACATGTAATGCACTGAATAAAATCCCACTTCATTATGACATTGAATATTTTATACATCTGAAATATTGCAAATTAATTTTTTTAGTAGATTGATCTAACTGCTTATGTTATGTGTGGACATGGATTGATGCTCTGGACCAGGGGGCGAACTGTCTATAGCAGAAAAAGGAACTGATGGCGAGGCAAAGAGTGCAGAGCAAGCAACAAAGAGATTGCTACTCGGGATAAAAGCTGCTGCTGCTTAATGGAGTTGGCTGCAGCTCCTTGGATGGGCGTAAGGGGAAGTCCGGTTTCAGGTCAGACCAGAGTGCAGCTTTTGGTGGAGGAGGTGGACTGGCATAGGTGGAAGGAGTTGAATGTAGCGGTGGGAATAAAATCTGGGCTGATACTTCAGTGCTGACAAGCGGTGGTAGGTTCAAGTGAAATGCCGGTCTGGAGGCAAGGTAATAAAAAAATCGTCTGTCTTTGGATGTATTTTATTTATAATTATAGGAGGAGGAAGGCTGAGATTTTAAGAAAAAAGGTACTGGATGCGAGAAAATTTAGTCGGAGGCTATATGAAAAGAATGAAGAAGCAAGCTATTTTAGAAAGATGAGTTGATAGCGTTTTTATGTAATAAAGTATTTGTATGAAATCCTGTCTTAGATCTGTACATATCAACAAATAACTATATTATGTGTGTAGATGAAAAAGTTGATAACATGTATGGAATACTAAGTTTGAATATGAGAATTTATTTGAATGATGTGAATGGAATAATAAGCGTGGACAAAAAATTTGCTTGAATTGTATGTGTAAAATATCGTGTAGTAATTTATGTACTTGTTTGCAAAAATCTGTTATGTTTGTATGTAAATAAAAATGTGTTTGTTTACATGAAAAAAGAAATAAAATATTTAAATTAATTAATGTTGACAATAGCGTTTCAAAAACGCTATAGAAAGAGACGTTAGAAGCGCTATATAAACTTTACAATAAACGCTATGGGAAGTGAGTATTCAGTTAGTATATTATATAGCGTTTTTGTTTTATAGCTACCAAAAACGCTATACAAAATTCATCTTTGATAGCGTTTTCCTTTCTGCTATTTAAAGTAGAAGGTCTAACATAGCATGTCGTTACATGGCGTTCTCTGAAACGCTATGTTAGGATATAATAGCGTTTTTGAAACGCTATTAAAGCCTCATTTTGTTGTAGTGGATGCCATTGTATTCTCTATACTGCAGCTTTATTAATATACTATTATAATGCTGACTATAAAGGTGGAATGCATGTCTAAGCTAATTTTACTAATATTCCTTTGTGATTTATTACTAGGAGCTAACATTCGTTGAATTCATCTTGCATTGCTACTGATTGTTTTCCTATTTTCTTATAGATTTGGTTATGAATAAACCATTTCTGAAACATTTGGTGTGTACTCATCAAATGAGGAAATTAACACGATGTTTTGAAATGGTTTCCTACTTATATGGAAGACGAAAGTGATTAAACTACGGTAATATCAAGTCAAATATTTTTTACCTATTAAAATTGTATTACCTTTTGCATTGAGATTCTGAGAAGAAGAGCATTGAATTGGAATGTACAATTAATAAAAATTAAGGGTCCAGATATCTCAAAACTTAAGTGAATGATACGATGTATAAATAGTAACTGTGGTTTACCTTGAAAAGGGTGGAAATGATGACAATGCATATGACCTTAGTTGGACACAAAATATTGTACGTAACTTTTTTATCGAAACTATTAATTGGTAAAGACTATTGTAAAAGGTTATTAAGGGGACTTTACATTTAACTAGCTTATATTTGTCATTAAAGCAGGTATGATGAATATAATTTTATTTCAGCTTTTTGGTTCCTTTAAACATAATATTCACCGTATCCGAATTCAATATATTTAATCACATACATTTCCATTTGCCAAATCATATCTGAATTCAGTATATTAAACATATGTTAATATGAGGCGAAGAAAAATAACCGAGTTATTGAAACTCAAAGCTTTGAACAAATCTTTCAATTATACCGGAGAGGAGAATCCATGCCTTTCTTTGAATTACACGTGTCTACTTATTTACTCTTCCATTTTCAATTTGGCCGCAAAAGTTACTACACGTCTTCCAGTATTCTACCTCTCCTCCCCACCAAAAATCCAACTCTTTTCTCCCAAATATGTAGAATCTCGACTCTGATCTTTGTTAATCATCTTCTACTCTTTCTCCGGCGAATAATTGATATCCGCCATCACGGTCATCAAATGGTAACATATCTTCTTCTCATTCCTTTCAATCACGTTTTGACCTTTCCAATTGAATTTTTTAACTACTATAAAAAAAATTATTCTAAATTAAATGTATGTTCTAGACGATGGATTCGACCATAAATTTGGGCTCAGTCCAATTTTGGCCGTAAATGAAAATATTTGTTACGGATGAATACTATGGATATGAGGCACCAAAGACATAATTATACGTAAACTGTAAGTTCCTGTTCCTATTTGACATGAAACTTATTTTGGAACATTCGTTATTCAGTTATGTTCAACATGAAACATGATTACTACATATATTTTGGTAGACAGGTCATCCTGGTGGACAACTTTATTGCTATGTACTGAACTCTGTTGTGTTTCATAGCCAGAAGAAATGATGATAAGTTCTCACTGTGGTTTTACAATTAGCAGAAATGACTATGCTCATGCTTTTATACTGCAGTCTTACCTATAAAGGTACACTTTAAACTGTAAAATGGGTTTGACTGGTTCTAAGTAAACTTCTTTTCCCTTCAGTTGGTATTCGTAAATGTATTTGTAGACAAATTCATTGGTTATTTTTTAGATATATTTACATGTTTATTGAGTTTGATTATTTTCTACTGGTTTAGGCAATGGAGAACCCGCTCATTAGTTATGAACGGACTATGTGACAAGGTAACTAAAATAAGTGCATAATTTATTTTTTTACGAAGGATTCATATTTTTGTTTTTTCCTCAATTGGTACCAGTTGGTAGAAAAGACATGAAAAAGGGGGGAAAATAACAAATTCATATGGTAAATTCGATGCGTTATTTTCTATGTTTACCCGGTGCACATGTTCGTTGTTTGTGTTGGTTCATTATCGACTCATATGGTTCATCACCAACGTATATTTAATTCTACACAAAAGATTGATTTGCTCATTCTTAGTTGGCAGTATTGTACCGAAAAGTTATGTTTCATATTTAGATTTCAATTTGAACTATGCTGAAGTATGTATTTACAATGTTTAACCTTTTCATTGATCCGAACTAAAACTGCGCATAGATTCGATTCTTTTGGGTCAATTATTGAACTTATTATACTCTTGAAAACATTTTTTTCATTTCAATTTGGATCAAAGTAGAAGAAAATAATTTAAAAAAGTTCAATCGAAATGGGTCTGAGCTGCATTCCTTTTGCATTCATCATTTGAATTTTTTGTTTGACTCTTACTGAATTTGTTATCTAGGTCAAACTACCATTTAGAAATTAAATTTTGGTTTATTTTGGAAATATACATAGGGTTGTAATTTATAAAAGCATTCTTCACTTACATAAGTAATTTAGCTTACCTAATAGTGTGCGCTCACCGATAAGACAGTTCATAGTAATAGACATGGCACCAAACGTTATAAAATTTACGAATGAACTTATAAATAGCTTTGAAAACTTATAATAAATTATGATAAAAAGTTAAAGAGTTTTTAAAGCACAGTATAAATGATTTGATTTATATGAAAATGAAATATATAAGATTTGAAAAGAGATTTGAATTATTTTAGAAAGCTAAATAGTTTTGAAATAGAAAACATAATATTCTTATTGAACTCTATATGAAATCTAAAGATGGAGCTCGTACTATTCGTATAAATTTAAAAGGCATTTTCACTGAATATGGAAATTGGCATTGAGTATAATCAGTCTTATAACTATACATCTTTTTGCTCAACACTAATTGTTTTGGATTTTATATTAAACAATGTATCATATGACATATTTTTGCTCATATATGATTTGTGATTATACTTACACAATCGAGATAACCATATAATAATATTTTCCAAGTAGTGAAAATATATGATTTGCGAATACGCTTCTTTCATTGAGATAAGTATACAGAATTGGTTTTTAAAAATCGATGAAATAATTTTCAGTAAAAAAAAAGGCATATTTGTTGTTTATGTGCTTAAACACACATATATGATTGATAGTTAAATAGTTGACTACCAATATTTACCCTTTTAATTCTATCATTGTTGATTCCATGAACTAGGGTCAGAAATAGATCCAAAATACTTTAAGCTGGCTAAAGCGTTCGAAAATGCAACTATCCTGATGATTATGATCTAGAAGGCGTATACCTTTAGAATAGAAAAGATTGCTTGTTGACCGTCTCTGGGTGATTGCTATGTTTATATAATAGCAACGATCCTGATGAATTGGGGATCTACATGATGCGAGGACTTCTTGTTACTAATTCTATGGTGATTTACGATAGGATGTGGAAAAAGAGTATCTTCGGTTTGTCACATTCTTGAACAACTTGTATGGACGGATGTCAGACGTTGCATTTCTAATGCGTGCATATAGATCTTCATGAATATACATATGTTTGATGGTGTGAGAAGTAACTCTCATGCATTATATACACCCTAACATACAAGCTTAAAAATTGTACATTTGTAAAAGAATCAGTGGCGTAATAGAATTGACAATATGACATTCAAAGTGAATATATGTGCTATGTGAAAAGTAAAGCGTTACCTTGGCTTCATTACCCGGAAATGACTTAAACATGGAATGTCGTGAGGTTGGGTGGGTCGCGAATATTAGGATGTGTTTACATTAACCTTCCAGATATGAAGTATTATATGTTCGAATATGATGGTTATGTTGAGTGCGCTCGGTTCGATTGATAACGACTGAGGTGATATCATGTTCGGTCAGTGCACTACTTTCCATTCTGTGTAGCTTGGCCATCTCGCCAGTAAAGATTCGTATGCGGTGGCCTTGATATATCCCTCTAATGATGTACGGTATAGAAGGTAGATCTTACTCCATATGCAGTGGCCTTGATACATCCCTCTAATGATGTACGATATATAAGGTAGATCTTACCTTACCATTGTATGAAATTCAATTTCCAATACGTGCTTTGTATTTGTTTGTAAAGCTCATTAGAGACAAAAAAATTATTATGCATAACAATTTCGTAGTTTGTATTACTGTGTTTTAACAGGATTTTATCCCACCTATCATCAGAAATAATATCACATGATTTAATAGAAGCTTTGGTTGAAGGTAAAAAACAATGTCATGTTCATGTGTGGTCGTGGTCTTACGAAGTACCATTTCTTTTAAAAGTTTTTCTGAAATTAAGTAAGCTGTATGTAATACGAGTTTTCTCATTCTGGTATTCCAGATTGATCCAGACATTAATTATTTTCCTTGCTCCTCGGGTCAGACTAAAGATATTTTTCAGATTAGATTTGGATTTTGGAGATTCAGGAGAGGAGCTTGAGCAGAGACGTAATCGCATATTCTTGTGTTATATTGTTTTCTGCAGCGCTATGCTATGTTGTGTTGTATTCAACTATGCTATGATTGACGTACGTATAATCGGTAATTGTGAGGATATGTCATTATAACTGTCTAGAATTATTTATCATTTCGTACTCTTATTTATACATGTGTGTGTGTGTGTGTGTGTGTGTGTATATATATATATATATATATATATATAAAATTATTTTTTATGTAAATAGTATTATTATATTAATTTTTATTCTTTTTGTTGTGAGATTGTGATCAGTTATATTTGTCTTTTTCTATTGTAACCTTATTTCTTTCTTTTTCTCAACCCATATCTTCTTTCTTCCTAACAGTCGGGTTTTTCGACACTTGAATTTGGACATTTGAATATAGATGTATTAATGCTGAAATTTAAGGGTCAAATTTTCTATTCATTACAAAGAGTATAGAGTAATAAATCCATACATGCGCAATGGTAAAAGTGTTAAAATAACACATTGGTCTTTTTTGCATAACAGATGAAAGACAATTATCTCTCTACAATTTACTTAGAGTGCCACAAATCAAGAAAAATCTCATGAGTATGTCACAAGTTGCATATGATAATTATGTTTTTTTTTTTTTTTTTTTTTTTTTTCTTTTTGTATTCTACCATGAATATTGTTTAATTAGAGACATACTAACTAGGGATATTCTTTTGTAGTTTGTAGCATAAAGCTGATAGGGGACTGTACTAGTTCAGTCTTATTAATTCAAGAAATTCAAAAAGAAATCAAATGTAATTTGTTTGAAATAACAAAGGGGACAAAAATGTGTTTGATATTTGACGTTGTAAATTAGGTCATTCCGGTGCCAATATTGTAAAACAAGTTTCGACTGATAATAAAGTTTCATTTGGGAATATTATTTTCCCATATATGTGCACAAACTGTGTCAAGTGGGCATAAACGACAAACTCCATTTTATTGACTCAAAAACACATTAGGAAAAAAAATTGAATTTGTTGCAACTTGTTAATGTGGTCCAACTCAAGTTAATTCTGATTAGGGGTTTACATATTATATATCATTTGTTGATGTTCATTCTGAATATACATGAAATTATTTTTTTAGAGCTAAATCTGAACCATACAAAACTGTAAAATACTTTGTAGCTCAGGTGACAAAATAATTTCTTTCAAAAAAAGGAACTATTCATATAATTAGATTTAGATGTCATTAAACATCTAAGCAAAACGGTATATAGTTGTAAGGAAGCACATATACATACATAAAGGTAAAATATTAACGTCCATCTTGACATGGTGGTATGCATTTTACATATAAAAAGCGGAAAAAAAAAAAAAAAAAAAAAAAACACATAGATGAATGTATTATTACAACATATATAATCCACAGAAAATTATTTTAATTTTGATTTTTTTCTCTTCATACGTTCACAAATGAAACAATGTTAATTGAAATGAAAATCTATACAGATAGCCCACACATGGAAGCATTGGTTCAAATTACTTACCATCAATTGTCAATCTACTACGAAGCTAAATAGTACCCTAATATTGCAGACAGAAAAATATTGTAAATCGAAATGAAAATCTATGCAAAAGAAAGTACCAAACTGGGTAGATATGTCCCTGATATTATGTCATGAAATCATCACTACAGTGCACTGAAACAACCTTAACGTTACATAACTAATATTAGAAAATAGAATGATTTGTTTAGGTAATCTTGGCATGCCTAGTGCAAAACGATTTCAAGCGATCCAGGCCCTCTACCAGTGCAGGTGGATCAACTGCAAATGTAATTCTTAGCCAATTCTTCATTCCCACAGCAACTCCTGAAAGGAAAGAATATAAGCTTGAATAAATAGGCCAATTTCCAAAGAAGAAAAGAGTTTGAATAAATAAACGAAAATCCAGAATTTAAATCTCCTTTTAATCTGTTTCAATATGTTTAATTGTAAGAGGGGTTATACCATTATATTTTCGAAGTTAAATTCCAGAAAGAGAGAATATATGTCTGTCTGACACAATTGACTTTCCCAGTCCAAAAATAGATATAAGAAGTTAATTTCATTCATAACTTACCAGGAAGAATAATGACGGACTCTTCCTCAGCTAATTTGCAGCAGAAGTCCACGCAATCTTTGATGCCCTCCAAGTAAGGCAAATTCAATTTAACCTGAACAAAATCGTATTAAAGAGTTCAGTCAATATAACAATTCAAGAGCATGCATTAAGTTAAAAAAAGAGAAAGAGAAACTAACCATTACGAACATGGATCCCCCGGGTTTAAGTGGACAAGTGATGCAGTCAATGTCTTCTAATCTCTCGTATAGAACGTCCGAAGCATGTTTCAACAAACTTACAATGCTATTGAAGAAATCATCTTTTGTGTTTTGAAGAATATTTGGTAGTGCTGCCTGCAAACAAAAATGAAAATACAACAACTACAAACGTAGAATAATAATCAACAAGCTTGCAGTTGAATAAACCACAAGTTGTTCGTGCAGAAATACAAGATACTAACCTGAATAAAAGTAGCTGGATCTGTTGAGATATTGAGGAAGCTTTCAAGGCACTGAACAAGCTAAATGAAAATAAAAAAGGTTAATAATTTTTACCATACTACGTCTTATACTACATATATGAAAATAAAATTGGTAGATATATTAGGTTACCTTTGTTTGTTTGAACATGCCCTTAGGGTCATTTAAGGCGATCCAACCAAGTCGCCAGCCTGGAACAATCCATCTCTTTGATATTGACCCTAATGTAATTATAGGTACAATGTCTGCAAAAATTCCCATTGGCACAAATGGCTTTTCTCCAAATGCTAAGTGACCATACACTTCATCTGCTATTAATATAAGGCCAAGCTTCTTTGCTGTCTCTGCAACCTGTTGACATAACTATTTTAATATCCTCATGTAGGAATGGAACTATGATGTTGTTTAAGAATTGATCGAGGTCAAATATGCTGGTTACTGACGAAATAAGATATCTCTATATTTCACCATTTATATATTTCTAATTTTCAGTTCATTCCAGTAAATGTGGAGCTAAATTTATGGAAAACCAATTTTGGTAATTCATAGAATGAAAGAAAAAGATTTGGCCCTTTGTCAAACATATGCTATCCATAGTAACCCTCTTGTCCATGTGTCACATTAAAACTCTGAAAAGTTCAAGTTTACTTCATTTGAGAAAAAAAAATTAATATATAATTACCTGAAAAGTTGTTATGAGTGAAGTATTTTAAATAACTCAGTTGAAATTGTGATAAAACTTAATTGCTAAAGCTGAAATGAATCATAAGCTTATTGCTCTTGATTTGTCAACTTTTAAACAAATTATTTCTTCACCTGATAAGTTATTCATAAAAATACAAAAAAGAAAATTATAACTTCATTTTTCAACTGCTTAAAAGCAGGGAAAATGCTAGATTACTTGAAATGCATTTTTTGTCAAAAGCTACATGATTACCCCATGAATTACATACTTTTAACTGTTTCGTGTTACTTGACCGCTTTCTATGTTAGATTTTTTTTAATAATCCTCTTATTATCACAAAACCAATTGGCAATGTGATGAGGAACATCTTAGTTTATATCCAGGATCTTAGTTCAGTATTTCCCGATGTGGGACAACTTTGAAGCACCATTCAACACACCCCCTTGCTTCAAAGTTGTTGAGATCGAAGCACTTTCTCTTCGATTTGTGATGCACTTTCTCATCACCTTCAATTGTTGAAGCACTTTCTCTTCAACTCTCTACTGAAATCCTGAGCTCTGATACCATGTTAATTTTTTTTTTTTAATCCCCTTATTATTACAAAACCAATTGGCATTGTGATGAGGAACATCTTAGTTTATACACAGGATCTTAGTTCAGTATTTCCCGATGTGGGACAACTTTGAAGCACCATTCAACACACCCCCTTGCTTCAAAGAAAACAAATAAATTTGGTTTTAATAGGAAACACTATGGAATGAAGTTAATTATTGTATTAAGGCAAAGTTAAAATATATGGTAAGAAATTTTAGATTTATCAAATGGAGAATTATAAAAAAAAAAAAATGTTGGAAATAAACTTGGTTTTAAGGAAACAAATAAATTTGGTTTTAATAGGAAATATTACGTAATAAAGTTAATTATTGTATTAATGGAAGGCTAAAATAAATGGTAAGAGATATCAAATGAAATTTGATATGTTAAAGGAAAGTAGAAATTAGAGAATAAAAGAAAACTCTAGAATAAGAAGACTCTAGATACTTGGCTATCTTATAAAAGAGTTGTATTCTCTCATTTGTAATCAAGTTGAATGAAGGAAATTGAAATAATAAAAAATGTAGTCTTTCATTTTTTCTATGTTCTATCTCTCTTCTCCTCTCTATGTCCAAATTCCAACATGGTATCGGAGCTAGGTTAACGAGGGAGGATAGAGAGATCTCTATGAAGCCAAAAAAAAAAAATCAGAAGGAACATTAAGAGGAAGAAGAAGAGTGAGAAGAAGATCAAAAAAAAAAAAAAAAAAAACATCAGAAGGAAGATTAAGAGGAAGAAGATCAAAGATGAAGAAGAAGACTGAGAAGAAGATCGAAGATGATATTGTAGAAGATGTTGATGCACCAAATGAAGAGAAAGAGAACATGGCACAAGTGGCCGTGGAAGAAATTTTATTTTAGAATTATTGGTGAGAAAGTGCACCATGAAGAGAAAGTGCTCCAATATTAAAAAAAAAAAAAAAAAAAAAAAAAAAAAAAAAAATTGAAGGTGATGAGAGAGTGCATCACAAATCGAAAAGAAAGTGCTTCGTTAATTTTTGAAGGTGATGAGAGAGTGCATCACAAATCGAAGAGAAAGTGCTTCGAGACAAGGAATCTGCTTGGAGTAGTAAAACCAAGTTTAAGGGAGGATGTTGGAAATAAACTTGGTTTTAAGGAAACAAATAAATTTGGTTTTAATAGGAAATATTACGTAATAAAGTTAATTATTGTATTAATGGAAGGCTAAAATAAATGGTAAGAGATATCAAATGAAATTTGATATGTTAAAGGAAAGTAGAAATTAGAGAATAAAAGAAAACTCTAGAATAAGAAACTCTAGATACTTGGCTATCTTATAAAAGAGTTGTATTCTCTCATTTGTAATCAAGTTGAATGAAGGAAATTGAAATAATAAAAAATGTAGTCTTTCATTTATTCTACGTTTTATCTCTATCCTCCTCTCTATGTCTAAATTCCAACATTCTGTTTGGTCATGGTAGCAGTACTCTAAAAACAGTTCAACAACTTGTTCTTACTTTAGACAAGTGCTCATACGAGTAGACACTTCCAGTTGGATTACCAGGATTGATGACAACCATAGCAACAGTATTTTCATCCGCAAGAGCCTCGACATGAGGGAGATCAACTTCCCAACCTTTTTCTGGATCAAGATTGAAGTGTCGAAACTCTTGCTTGTTGAATGCAGCGCGTGATTCATAGAAGGGGAACCCAGGCTTTGGGAATAAGATATTTGCATTAGGTTGAGCGAAAATTGAGAGAATGGTTTCGATTGCTTGCATGCATCCAGCAGTCACATATATGTCATCTGAAGATACCTTGTGAAGTAGGTCCTTGTTCAAATACTCAGCAATGGCACTGTAATTTTTAGCATGCAACTGTTATAGAAGGTCAAGTACTTTCTTTCCATTTTCCAATGAATTTGTATGCTTTCGTGTTAGTGTGACATATCAACGTACTGACAAAATTACACATTCACTATTACATTCAAATAACAAAACTATCCAAGAACATTGGAGATAAAAATGTGAATTTTTTTTAAGAAAAAAAAAATCTTTAATAAGGAAATGGTTAAATAACTGTCCTAATTTTAAACTTCAACAACGGCACAACAGAAAAGGTAAGAAAGAAAGAAGAAGACAACATAAAACCTGTTAATAATTATTAAATGATCATGAAATAATTATATCAAGAAAAAGATAGGCTTCTATTGCAATAATAATCCTTCAAAGGAAAGCATGGCAAGGTGTTTTTTTAACCAGTTAACTAACTAACATACATTTCATGAATCAACACCTCCATTGATTTAATACATTTTAAAATATACTATTTTTTTTCCTTGAGTGAATACCTTTCCATATATTAATCCATGCAAAATAACGGTAAGTAAACATAACGGTTCTTTCCTTGAAAACAAATCCAAATTATAAGAATGGGTGAAAGAAAATTGAAAACATGCTAAGAAACATCATGAATGGAGAGATTTCCTACAACGTTGGCACATGATCTGTGGAGTAAAGTCATATAATAAATAAATAAATAACTTCTGTTACCATCTAGCAGAAAGAACTCCAGCCATAGGAGCATAGCCATTGTACTTGCCGGAACTCAGAGTCTCTATCATTACCTGCTGAGCAACCTCAGTGGTTGCAAAGGACTCGTAATGAGAAGGATCTCCGTATCCAAAAGCAATCATATCCTTTCCATTATTTTTATACATGCGGGACATAAGCATTTCTAAATGTTCGCGAACTGTACAGAAATCGTTGTCATCTTCCGGAACCATGGTGGCAAAGTTCAATTTCTTGTTTACCGCCATCCTGATTCTCTCTCTCAACTAACATGAAAGTGTACATAGTAATAATGATAGTTCCATGAACTAACTTTAACAGCATCCTTCTGAATTACACAAATTACCCTCTGTAGTAGCAACAGTCAACACTAACCTGTCCTAAATCATTTACGTTGTGAAATACTCATGAAAGACTACTTAGATGTGATATTGAACTGTAAGGAACAAGAGCCGCTATCTATGTGAATCGAAGAGAATAACTACTCAAGCAGTAAGCCCTAAGAACAAAAGAAAGCTGCTTTTGGTGGACTGATGCCACCGTCCCAAGTGATACAAAAAGAAAGGTAGATTAAATTTTATGAAGTGGATATTTCATAGAAGAAACATGCCTGGGAACAATTCACAGTGGACACAAAAAGCCATTTCATCTCAGTTATTCCCAAAATAAAGTTTGTGTCATTTAGTCTAATTATCTTTTCTTTCTTCTCTAATGGCAACTTCACGTTGTCTTTTTTGTGCTAATCATGTAACACACACCATTTAGCAAACTGGTACTGTGTAGAGAATGATTAATCAGTAATCAGGACTATTGTAGTAGAAAAGCAAAATATTCATTGAGGACTCAGTTGCCAAATTAGTCTTTGTTTAGATACAGCAATGTACACTGACAGTGGAGCATCGATCAGTCCACTACCAACCTCCCTTACATCTATTTAGTCTGGAGATCGTTTTCTACACTACTTAGAATTTTACAAATGAACCACATCAGTTGATTTATGAATGAGTTTAGTTATAATTTTCAGATTTTCTCAACTAAGCCATATAAACTTATTGTATATGTTTTATTGTCATAGTCGAATCAACAGAAATAAGCTGGTTTTTGCATCATTAGCTTGCAATAAGTAGCGGCTTCAATCCCCCTTTCGATTATGAGGATTGCTTCAACCTACTTCACGATTTTGGATCTGGTAAGCAATCAATAACGATTTCAATATGATTCGTGAATGAGGTAACATCCTTGCAATTATTCCCGGTAGTTTAAGATTTCAGTGACTGCTACCGATTTTGGATAAACCGATTGGGTTAAATATCCCTATGTTTTTTGTTTTTTATTTGGTGAAACTGATCATTGATGTGATTATATCAACTATTAATTCAAATTGTTTGGTCGATTACAGTGGAGAAAAATCAAGATAAATTAGTTGGCATATTTCTCACCACAGTCGAGATGCGCAAATAAGATTACAGTGCAGAAAAGTTCACCTTGCTTTCGATCATCTACATGCAGGTGAATTGTTGACCTATGTCAATGGTTTTCCTTCCGACAAATGCTTTCAGCAGTTACATGAAAATCAAAGATATGTGAGTGGCATTTTGAGAAGACAAAGAGCACGTTTACTTAGTTGCTCTTGGACAAGCTTCGAAGACTGCGCGTGAATGCCAAGGACAGCCGCCTAAATATACTCGTGGGTCCCCTATTAAAAAATAAAATTTTAAAAAAGTTAAAATACACGTGTTAAGCCACCTACCAAGAATTAATGCAAATGTTAAACCACCGAGAAATGCTAAGCACACTCTCTTTTAGGGAGAGTGAGCTTGTACTTGCCACCTGATTGGTGGAAATGAGTTGACATTTATTGTATCATACATAGCTAATGATTGGTGCCAACTCATTTCCACCAATCATGTGGCAAGTACAAACTCACTCTCCCTAAGGGAAAGTGAGCTTAGCATTTCTCTAAACCACCTACCTCCTTACCCAACGCTTGTCCTAGGATGTCTCTACTCAATCCACGTGCCATGAAATTGTTGAACCTCCATTTGCAATTACATGTCTCCCTATCCATGTGTTAAATGCCTAATTAATACCCCAATCATTATCAAGGTCCCCCTCTTCCAATATGTACACGTGTCGACGATATGAACAACAGTCGCTTTTGAGCGACTGTTGTTACCATTTCTCTTAAGTATTTAACCTGTTTCTTGAAATGTGTTCTAAAGGGCCGTTAGTTGCTCTAAAATGGCCAGTTTCAGTCGTCCAAAACAGAACGGGACATTTTGCCACGCATTTTAATTTAATTAGGTTAATTAATAAATTTAGGTTTTTACAAACTTTAAAAATTAATAACTTGTGTAAATGCAATCAATTTGAGACGCGGTTTTTTGCCTTGCGGTTGTATCGAAGTACTCTACGTAATGAAGTTGGTTTGAACTAAATCAGAGTAATTAATAATTTTTTAATTCTATTAATACCCTGTTTAATGATCCGTTTGAACCCGCAAACACATTCTTCGCTAACTGAAATATCCCGTTCAAATACCCACTCAAATACCCCGCTTCCGCTTCACTCAAACACACATTAAGTGTTTGATGAACATGATGAAGATGGTTACATTCATGTTATCTTCTAAGTGGGCCACTGATTGGCTTTTCATACGCTTTTGTACATAGTATTATATTATTTTAGGCTCGTTTAGGTAGATTCATGGATATTATAGTTGATGACTTGTAAACGAAGAGTTTTGTTTTATTGTACAAATGCGTGTATTATACACACATGTGTGTGTGCACGCGTGTAATTTGTAATTTTTTTGTTATAAAACTACAGGCAAACCAACATGGGGATTTCTATATAAAAATGTAACACCCCGTAAAATATACCTGAAGATATAAATATTAATATTCAACAAAAATTAACAATGTAATAATAAAATTTATAAATGCTAGAAAATGAGATTTTGCAGCTTTAAAATTTTGGCTACGAAAATCTTTTATTTGGATTCATGGCGAAATTCTGAATCATTTTCGTACATAATATGTTGAAAACGGTGAAAGTATGAAGAAGTTACAAACAAATGAAATAAGACAGTAAAGCACATATATATATATATATATATATATACATATACATATATATATATATGTATAATCAAATAAATAATATATATATTCAAAATATAAACAAATAAAATAAATATGGATGAGTTTGAATTTCAAATAGAAGATAAGATGGAGGAGGCAAAGAATATTGTAAACAAGGTAAGATATAAAGAAAATAATTAAACGTTATATATAAATAAACACATCTGCCCCATATACGTTTATTGGGCACTTTAGCGACCAGGAGGTCGACCGCTCCCCTAGAAGAGGTGTAGACCTTTGGTCGACCTCCCTTCTAGGGGGTAGGTTGACCGCTTTGTGGCTGAAACGCCCAATTATGGTAGGTTTGGTTATGTTTTTAGGGTTAATATATGTAAATGGATGACCGGGATTATATCTAAATAAACCAACGGCCCAAGCTTACACAAGCGACTATATATAGACCATTAGACCTCACAACTAAACTCTAGCCATATTTCTCCAGTGTGCCGCCACTCTGCCTCTGCCTCCATTGATTTCCAAAATTAGGTTTTATTCATCTTCTTTTAATCTATTTATCTTTCTCTCTAGTCTCTTCTAATAGATCTTGATTAGAAATATATTCTGGAATTCATATGAAATATATATAAGAATTCGATTAATCAATTCTTATGTATATATAAATTTCTAGAGTTGGGAATTTCATTCAAAAAGGCATAACAACGTTTGACTTACGCTCTCCAAATCAAGGTGAGTGGAATATTGTATATCTTAGGGAATATTCCACTTTTTGTAGATTAACATATTGATTTGTATGCCTAAGAGGATTTGGCACAACACAATATAAAAATGCCAAAACCCCCAAATCCTCTATTTTATGTATTGCGCAAGATTTGTCAATTTATTTGGTTTGTTGATCTTGGTCTTAGTATTGAATTGAGAATAAAAAGGGGTGATTGTGTTTCTATTATATGTAATTTATCCTTATGTCTAAATATTTGATTGTAACCAAAAATGGTTTGTATTTGGTTTGATTCATTATTTGATTAGGTTTGGGTTTTATTCCGAATCAAACGTATTTAGATGTGAAGCCTATCAAATATGAATGTTTTTATGTGCAATATATAAAAAAGGTAGCTAAAATAAAATAAGGCATATGTATATGTGATTGACATAGAAATGTGTTTATTTTATGCTCTTATATCTTATCTTTTGTATATAAATAAATATTACTTGGGTATCATTTTGTCACTTTTACAGATATTCCAACCCAGCCCGCATGCAACTAGAAAAGTAGAGAAATGGAGATCAGATTGCTATATATTTACATTTTGAAGAATTGTAGATGAAGATCCCACATCTAGTTGCTGTTGGACAAGAAAATGATTGATAAAAAGGCCATGCACATCTCAAATCAAGGAAGGCTTGTCAAAGAACCAAGAGGAAAAGAAGAAAGGCCAAAATTTTAATAGATTTAACTAAGGCCCATTTGAGATTCCCATTGTAAACTAATTAGTGATGTAATGGCTAGGCCCAATTATAATTAGGGTTTGGTTATCCCCTATAAATACCCTTGTAATATCATTGTAGCCACCATCCTATCCTATCCTATTTTCTCTTCTTCTTCATCAATAAAGTTCTAGTTCTCTTTTATTTTTCTGTATTTTAATTTTCATAGCAACTAGTGTCATCTACACAATTAGGTTTGGTAGAGTACTAGTTGTATTTTGCACTTCTTTTCATTAGTGATTGACCGTCTGATTAGATTCAGCGGTAATCCTAACTTTAATTCCTATTTGTTATTTTTAATTTATGCAATTTCATTTTTTGTTCTTCTTACTGCTTCCTTAGGTCAATTGGATTGAATATAGATTTGATTAGATTCAGATCTGATTCAATTCAATAATAGTTTAATTGCAGTTTCAATTTCGTTTGCGTTCAAAACCAACCTGGAAGATTTGTCTAACTCGCCCACGAAATTCTATAAATAATAATTTTTAATTTTTCCTCCCTGTGTTCGACCTGTATGCTACACACTTGTACGCTTGCAGTAATTATTTAAAATATCACGCTTTTCTAGCGTCGATCCAGTTTTTGGCGCCGTTGTCGGGGAGGCAACAATTGAATTTTATTATTTATTTAATTTCTGATTCGTGTTAGTTTTTATTTTTTCATTTTTCTTTTATTTTCTTGTATATATAGAAAAAAAATCTTGACTGGTTAGATTTGGTATTGTTCGATGATACTAATATTCCAAGTAAGAGAAGAAAAAAAATACTTGCTAATTTCTCAATTCTATTTCAATTTTCCATCTATTTTTGTTTTTATTTTCCTTTCAAATTATTTTCCTTCTTTATTTCCCTTCCATTTTTTTTACATCTGCTTCTTTTTCTATTCTCTTCTCTATTCCCATTCTTTCCTTTTCTTTCCCGGATTACAATTCTTTCCAATTTTCATTTTTTTTCCTTTTACAAGCTTTGAGAAAAAAATACAAGTTCCCTATTTTTTCTTCTCTTCTGCATTACACCCCATCCTCTTCTTCAATCAACAAACTTCTTCTCGAACTGAAACCACCGAACAAACACAGTCCCATCTCCGTCAACTCTTTCAACAACAATCCAATTCCACAAACAACCAAACTCGCAATACCACATGAATAACATCCTCCTCAATCAAACACCACGTGAACAAACGTCAACCATACCCGATCAAAAACTCAAGCCCTCTTCCCTTTAATCCCACAACCAAGGACACAGACCATCAAGAAACCACCACATCACAGTTTCTCCTCCACAACACACCAGCAACCGTTGACACAGTTCCCAAAGCATCAGTTCAGCCTCCACAAACACACGATATCTCGAAACCATCACAAAAACCAAACACTTCCTCCACAAACCGATCTACCACCTTGCTCTCTACAACGCAAATACCATCTGCCTGAGTTCAACATCAATCCCCTTTGCGTCCTCCCCCTTTATTACAATTCACCCACCCACCAAGCAGCACCCTCAACTCGCTGCACCTGAGTACACCGCTAGCCTACAAGCCAAATCCGCAACCCTTCCACATCGTGAATCCCAATTCTGAGCCATCCAAATCTCCACGTCAAATACATCTCAGACCTAGTCACTACCCCAATCATCAAACTTCTCCCGCTCACTCATCCATAAACTCAGACCATTCATCCATCTTTGCCATCGATTTCACGACTTCAACAAACACCACCTGAATCCCTTCACGCAATCACCAACTCCACCATTTGTCCCTAGTCGAAATACCCTGACTTGTAAGAGCCGAATTAGCCTCGAACAAATTGTTCCACAGTCAACAATCCCATGTTCACCATCTTCTTCTTCAATCCTCCCAAACAAATTCAGCACCGATCAACAGCATAGATCATCATCGCGAGTGCAAACACCTCAGACAAATCGCAATTCATCCTCTCCAAAAGTCAACCCGAACGCACAGACCTCAATTCGATTCCGAAACTCGAATTGAAGAAATTCAAAACCAAAGCCAAATTTGACCTCTAAATCACAGTTTACTCCACGTAATACCCATCAGCAGTTCGAACTCGGGAAGCCCTAAATCGCAACCAAAAATATACTTCGACAGTGTCCTTTAATTTAGCAAAAATCCTCTTTCGAACCAAGAATAAAAGGGGATGTTTTTATTTGTGTTGAGCTTGGGGGCGTTAGTTTTTGAAGCTTTATTTCCTGAATATCGAAGAGGATATATAATTGGGATGTGATTTGTTTCCGAAAATCTGAAAATCGAATCGTCTATTTTTTCTACTTCTTTTTTCACTCGTGATCTGTTTCCAAACAAAGGGGAAGGGGCGAGATTTGGGTTTGAGCCGTATAGCTGGGACGTCCTGTTGCCTTATTTTAGTGTGTGCGACTTATTTCTTTTTATTATTGGGGCGCAGTTCTTTTGAGAAACCGGTGTTATTTATGTGGGAATCGTATCGAGTTTTGAGCACGTTCAGTAGAGAGATTTTTTTTAACCGTGTTTTGTTTTTCTTTGTTAGGCTTAATTCTTTTGTTTTTTTTAGTTTAGTATTTTTTTTCCTTTCTGTTTAGTTCTTTTATTTCTAGCTTAGTTTTTGATTCTTTTTAGTTTAGTTTTTTTATTCTGTTTGCATTTCTTTTCTACTTTCATTAAAAAAAACCAAAGAGGTCTAAATCAAAACCAAGTTGTGAAAGTGTTCAAACGAAACAAGAAAATCAAAGGCCAAGCAATTTGCAATTAGCGGAATCTGGATTGTCAATGCTACTCAATTTCTCTGGAACGACAGCCGTACCCCACTGTAATGTTTTCCAACTCTACAGGTGCTGCAGTTGCTTAAAAATATAGAAATTGCTTGTAAATATTTTCTGCATAGGCAGCGACTTGCTTGTACAATATTTTAAATTTCTGCAGTTGTTATTGTCTGATTTTTGTGGTTGACTCATATTTCCATAACTGAAATCTTCATTCTCATTGTTTTCAATAATAAAAATATACGTTGCAAAATAATATAATTGAAAAGTGGTGCTTTGTGAAGTTGACTGTCTCTTATAATTGGATCACGGATATATAGTAGTTCAATTTATTGAACTATTAGCAAAAGAGGTTGCATACTACCCGTAAAACATTGGTCGTATCCCTTAGTATTTATACTATACGTGAACGACCATAAGACCCTCTTCCCCCTTCTAATTAAGTCAGTTAATTAATAGAGCACTACTCTTTCTTTGATACTATTTTAAACTAAGAATAATTTCTATCTTGTCGTGACTTCTTTAAAATGTCTGATTCAAAAAAATCATTGAGAGAAATGTGGGATAATAATCGGAGTAGACGTCATCTTGAAGAGTATGACTATGAATTACAACTCATGAGACAAGATTTTACGAACTTTCGTGAACCCAATGTCGATAATTTTCAAAATTTTCAAAATGACCAAAATTTTCAAAATCATAGAAATGATCAAAATGGCGATTTCAATTCAAATGTCAATAATTTCGATTATGAGCCACATCCACATCAAAATAGCTTTGAATCCCAATATAGCTTTGATCCACATCAATATGGGGTTGTGAACCAGAATTTCCAAAAGTATAGTCCGTATCAACATCTTGAACATAACCAAAATTACATTTTTCACTCGAATTTTAATAGTTTTGGTTACGAACATAATTTCTATGATCAAAATGATTTCCAATATCATTGTCATTCTTCTGAAAATTCAGACAACCACCACATTGGAAATAATATTGATTGTGAAATTGTTGTGGACTATAATTTTGAGAATCAAGAAATCCAAAATGAGAGCTCTCAAATAAACGATTCTGAAGAATACCATCTTAACGTTCTTAGAGAGAGGGTAGAAAATCAAGATAGACAGCTTGACGAACTTCTTTCTTTAATGACATCTTTTAAAGAACAACTCGAGCATCAAAATCAAATTCAAACAAGCGATGAATCAGAAAATAATCCATTCCTTATTGATAGTGAAAATTTTCAGATAACAACTTTGGAAATTGAGAATAATGATCTAAATGAAGTTGTTCAAAATTCAACAAATGGTTTAGACTTCAATTATTTTCAGGAAAAAGATTTAAGCTCATATTTTGATCTTCCTCTTTCAGGCTGTGAGAAACTTGAAATTCTAGGAATTGAACAGAATAAAAATGTTGAATTTTTCAATTCAAATTTGGAAAAGGATTTTAACGAACATGAATTCTTTGGATTGTACGAGGATGAGTTGCCAAATGAGGAAGAAGTGGATTCACGTCACGAGTTCGAAAATTTTAACTTTGAGAAAATTTCAAACGAACTTGAAATTGTCAGTGTCGAAAATACGTTGTCAATTAATGATGAGAAATGTGAACACAAACTCTTGAACAACACTCAGAATTCAAATTTCACTGAATTTATATACAATCACAAATTTTTGGACAATTACACTGATAAATTTGTTGAGCACATGAATTATTTTTGGAATGTTAGCTTGATTGAAAAACTTCATGTTAGGACGACCCTGGATATTTATCTCCTGGACTATAAATCTAGGTTTAAAGATGAGATGGTTTTCAAAAACCTTTGCTTATTAGAAAACATGCCTAGATATAGTGGGAATGGGACTCATAGGGCAAGAACCAAGTGTGGGGGAAAAAGATGGTGGTATTCTTTGCATCGCGTGCACCGCAAACACATATATCATTGTACATATGATCCATTCTTACATATAGTTAGATTGCATTTCATTCTACAAATAATTTTTGCATCTCATTCACCTTTGGGTACGATCTTTCAAATTTAGGAAACGTTTACAGTGTTGACACTGTTTAGTTCTAGTGTGGGGAGGAGTCTGCATTTCACTCATTTTCGTTTTTTCTTTATTTTTCTTTCTTTTCATTTTCAGCCATTTAAATAGGACCATCATGCATTTTAGACTGTAGTAACATGCCATTTTTTTTTTTTTTGAAAACATGACTCATTTTAGATTGATACAACATGATAAGTTAACAATTATTAGTCAGTTGATAATTTTTTTTCTCTCAATTTAGATCGAATAGGAAATATAATGAAAAGTTGAATTTTGAGGGATAATAGTGTAACCGGTACATTGAGAGATTCTTAGGTGATGGCCATGAAATCTATTATATATTGTAGACTTTGTTTAAATAGGTGGAGGACTTAAAATACTTATATTGGCTTTTCAAAATCTTTAAAACTAAGTTGTGTTAAGTTGAATTCGCGTAACTCTCTTTTGTGCTTATAAATTCAATAATAGTAATTGTAATCCAAGGGTATCCAACATTGCTTGTATATCTAGCGTTGGTGTTCAAACCCGCCAAGCTCTATCTGACATGTTGTTGACAAAGTCAGCGTTGGAATATCTTGGTCTCATTTTATGAGATTGGACACCTAAGGATTACCGACACGTTGTTGACAAAGTCAAAGTCGGCCTGCACAATCCGCCAAGCTCTTTACCCACTCTCCGTTAGTCCGCGAGGCAGTGCATGGGTGGTGAACCTTGGTCTTCTAAGTTAGGTGTATGTACTTAAGCATAAATTTTAAAATTTTATAGAATAAAGAATAAGCGATGATGCCCAAACACTTCTTGACCGTACTGATTTGACTAGCCATACATGAGAAAATAATAATACCACTTTGCAAACTGTGCCAAGCAAACTAAGAATCTATTTCATGGCTGCACTATGTTATCGACCGAACTAACTAGCCAAACTGGAATTTAACATTTGAAAACTTGATTTATATTGAAAATTTGTGACAAGTTGAGGTATCTAAAATAAAATCAACTAACTAGAAGTTGTTAACTTAATTTGTTGTACCATTTTCCTGAAATAATTCGTGTTGTCATTTTTGTTTTTTTGTTTTTTTGTATATAACCATTGCATTCATGTAGTTACTTTAGACCCACAAATACTACATTTGGATTTTGTGGGTAGTATCCGCTGAAAACCCTCACGAGACACCACTCGTCCTACTAGGGACACCTAGAGGTTTAACGGCTTGTCGCATACGCTCAATGCAATCGTGTTTCCTACGAAAGTGTGACCTATCTAGTTTAATTTTTCATTTCTTGTTTTACTCGAGGACGAGTAAAAGATAAGTGTGGGGGTATTTGATTGACATAGAAATGTGTTTATTTTATGCTCTTATATCTTATCTTTTGTATATAAATAAATATTACTTGGGTATCATTTTGTCACTTTTACAGATATTCCAACCCAGCCCGCATGCAACCAGAAAAGTAGAGAAATGGAGATCAGATTGCTATATATTACATTTTGAAGAATTGTAGATGAATATCCCACATCTAGTTGCTGTTGGACAAGAAAATGATTGATAAAAAGGCCATGCACATCTCAAATCAAGGAAGGCTTGTCAAAGAACCAAGAGGAAAAGAAGAAAGGCAAAAAAATTAATAGATTTAACTAAGGCCTATTTGAGATTCCCACTGTAAACTAATTAGTGATGTAATGGCTAGGCCCAATTGTAATTAGGGTTAGGGTTTGGTTATCCCCTATAAATACCCTTGTAATATCATTGTAGCCACCATCCTATCCTATCCTATTTTCTCTTCTTCTTCATCAATAAAGTTCTAGTTCTCTTTTATTTTTCTGTATTTTAATTTTCATAGCAACTAGTGCCATTTACACAATTAGGTTTGGTAGAGTACTAGTTGTATTTTGCACTTCTTTTCATTAGTGATTGACCGTCTGATTAGATTCAGCGGTAATCCTAACTTTAATTCCTGTTTGTTATTTTTAATTTATGCAATTTCAGTTTCTGTTCTTTTTACTGTTTCCTTAGGTCAATTGGATTGAATATAGATTTGATTAGATTTAGATCTGATTCAATTCAATAATAATTTAATTGCAGTTTCAATTTCGTTTGCGTTTAAAACCAACCTGGAAGATTTGTCTAACTCGCCCACGAAATTCTATAAATAATAATTTTTAATTTTTCCTCCCTGTGTTTGACCTGTATGCTACACACCTGTACCTTGCAGTAATTATTTAAAATATCACGCTTTTCTAGCGTCGATCAATATGCATGTATATTTTTTAATATTTGCGTATATATTTATATTATACTCTATTCTTGATCCATTACTAAAATCATTCCAATAAGCGTTGGATGCAAGTTGAAATTTGTATGTATGTTGTATTTTTCATTCACTGTTATCTGTTATTATACTATTATGCCATCATGCCTTAAATGTAGCGGTCAAAATATCGAAATTAATTTGTATACCTTTAAACTTAGGACAAGTTGACAATTTTTATCTCGTTAGAATGTTCATACGAAATTAGCGATATTTATACGTTTTAAATATCATATGTATATAGCGTAATTAACGTAATAAATGTGATTAGGATAGGATTCAAAATTGAAATGTCCCCATATATATTGATTGCTTGTGTGTGTACAGAATGGCTTTACATATATTGATAGTGACACACTGACACAAGGTTAGTTGTCATTTGTGGTATAAGCATGTCCGGAACCAACCGGCAAATCCAGCAATCATAAGTAGGCCCAACTAATGTGAGAGGTATGAGTGCCATGAGCCATTCAAATTTAGTACACTATTACACAAGGTTAAACCTACTTGTAGTAAAGATCTATCGGGAACTGCCCAGCATATCCAACATCTACAGGTATACGGTTTAATGTGAGAGGTTTAGAGTGTATGTGTATTGTATGCGAAAATAACCAGGTTTACTACACCTTGAGAAGGTCTTAAGTCATTGACCCTCTTCTTAATTAGTTTGCTTCTTAAATGGCTAGGACTAGAAATGCCTCCGAAGGTTTATTCCTTGGAGAGGAGCCAAAGTCATGGGACCTGTCCTTATTAGATTCGAAGTAAGTCTATGGGTTCTCCTTCTCTAAAGTGGTTAGGCATAGTGGTAACGGAGTAGGTAGTTCACGGGGGATATCCACTTCCTCTTGAAGCTTGTAGGGGCTCAACTAGGGACAAGACTGGTTTATAAAAGATATGTGGCCATAGCATGCTCACCAACTGTAAAAGGGAAGTCTTAAGTGACATAGGTGTACTACCGTAATATCAGTTAAGTTGTAACGTTCTTAATACTACTTCTCATAATACAAGTGAGAGTATAGACTTAAGAACATTGACGTATTAGGATGGGTCTTAAAAGGCTAGGGTCCGCCTCAGGGTTATAAGAGATCATAAGAATCCATGTTTAATAGGGTCATAAGTGACCAAGAATGCCCGCATCATTGGGTCTTTACACTAAATACACTAATGAGCTGACTTGGATATCCACCTTGTAGGTTAGATACTTTGTGTTTGGGTGAATGTTTACCTTGATATATGTAACCTGCCAAATCTAGGGTAGGGACTTTAAGTAAATATTATATTTCAGTCACACAAAATTTTATGTTCTGACCCCTCTCCTTAACTGTAACGTCCCGCATTTTCATCGGTTTGTATTTGAATATTTAAATCAGTTTAAGTATTGAATTCATAATATAAGTGGATTTATATATTAATTAAAACGAAGTTGAATGTATAAAAATATATATTAAATATAATCGACCTGTAATATCGCGGCAGTTCATAATTTAATGTTCTGAACTTCAACTGAGTATATAGGACTCGTTATAAACCGGATTTCTTCGAAATAAGAAACATTGGAATCTGCTGAACTGTATTTTTCTAATGGAAGTGAAAAACCAAGATTCCGTGTTACAGATTGTGAGTTATGTCCAAATAAAATTTCCAAATAGTCCTATAGAATCGTTTATCGACCGTAATGGTTTATTTGATATAACTAGATATCGGTTTCGAATTTAGACAAGATTCTATTGAGAGTAGATATAATTTAATTTTTAGAATTTTACTGTAATTTTTATTTCGTAAAATAAGAAACTATTTATTTGGAGTATTTTGCACCCTATATTAATATTTTGGGGTTTTGCAATATGAGTTAACTTACCAGTATTATTATATTTTTGGGATCGTGGCACATTGTCCATCAGAAAGGTATTTTTATTTTGTTAATAGTGGTCTGTTCAAAAATGAAGCCTTTTATTATGGATGCTGGAATCATTTATAACTAAGACAAATATACATATGTATACTTCACAATGTACCATATATAAAAGGAATCTGGATCAGTCATTATCATTTCCCGACCAATAACCTGAATTATGATTATCTCATTTAGTATAACTTTTACCACATACCTTGAAATATCAAGTTTGTTCACGGAAAAGCTAATAATCAAGCGGAAACGACCTTTAATTTACATTTCTTAGAATTTGGTTTTAGTTGTCGAACCATTCTACATGTTTGCAACCCAATAAGCGTTGTATTTCTAGTGACCAAAGAAACCATTGTCTTCGTGTTTGGTCTAGAATGTCTATATAACTCATAGTACAACTATTCTATAGTGTTCTTTTGATAAAAGATATTGGTTACAGTAAGGTCTTAAACGAGCCAAAGAATAATAATAATAATAATATATATGGGTGCCTTAATCGCCAGCTTCGTACAAGCAACAGTAGGTAAATTAAAATCCACATCACTTTAAAAGAGTAAGCCTATATCCTACCTAATCTAAACAGCATGCCAAACCATACTCTACACCATTACCTGCGTTGAAAATTCACACCCCTACTTGTACTGAGCGGAAATGACACGGCTTAAACCACGGACATGTCTTCACACGTACACATCAACAAGACAGCTCGCATTCCAATATACCTCACTTCATAGCACGTTCCTTAGCATTTGAGTCACCATACTGCTATCGTACCTATTACTTAGCATTTAAGGCACATTGGTGTGTATAAATATACAATTCTTCGCATCTTCCTTGAGGTTCAGACAATCAATAAAATAAAAAATAAAATGTATACTCAATGAAAACATGAAATAAGAGCTCTGGGTTTGGTTTTCTACTGGAAGTAGCGAAGGGGATCTAAGAAAGAGAAGGGCTTCAAAACAAGTTATAGTAGGCGCGTTAATAGGAGTGGACGGAGGGGAACATGCACGGAAATGTTTGTTGTGTAGTGGATTGAAGCGTGAGCTTGTGGTGTGGAGGAGTTATATACATGGACGTGTACTAGAGAACAATTCAGTGGAAAGGTGGTTTAAGGAAGAGACTACGGTGGTATTGATTTTGGCAACGATGGTGGAATTATTTTGTGGATGGCAAACTGGAAATGGGAGGATGATGGCGGAGTGCGGCCAAGTAAGGGTGTTGAGAAGGGTTGACCATTCCTGTGCGTTAGAAGAAGGCTTAGAGTTTCATGATGGAATTATACACAAAGAGGATTCAGCAAGGAAAAGAACAGTAGTTTTTGTTTGGAAAAAACATGGAAATGATAAGGGAGCGAGAGCAATAAGTGTTTAGGAGGGAACGGCACGACAATTAAATGGAAGGTGAGTTTGAGTTGAGGTTTGCTGGTGGAAAGTTATACTAATGCCGGATTAAGCAGAATAAACTATGTTGGACATTCTGTGTATTGTTTACCATACACAGGAGACTAATATTTGCTTAAGTAAGAAATCAGCGCTGATGTTCAGAAAGAAGAAACTAATGCATTCAAAAAGAAAAACCTTGCGTTATTTGCTCAAGTAAGCGCAAAACAAACCACTTATCCTATACGTTCAACGATATATTAATAACGGCAACAACATCTGCTATCCGCTCGGGGTTTTCCAAGAATAATTGTATAAGGGATGTCGAGTTGAGTGTACAAGTGAGTGGAGTTGAGAGAAAGAATAGGAACAGAAAAGTTTCAGGACTGGTGGAGATATATGTCTGGAGCGTAGTCTTTCAGTTTAAAGGAGTAGAGAGGAACTGAAGGCGTGAATGAAGGAAGTGGCGACGCTATAAAGTCGGTTTGGAGCAATTTGAAGCACGTCTGAATTTATGGCAGAATTGGACGCTTGGTTTAACCGACTGACGCAAATCGTTATTTAATGGTTAACGCACAAATGTGAGTAAAATCACTAACTATTTTCTATTTTAAAATATTATAATTATATTTTAATAATGGTTGAATGTTGTGTGATGGTCGGTTAGGTAAATTACAGTTAAATTGGTCGAATTATAGATATATCGTTGCATATATACATCATTAGCTGGATACCAATTCTATCGATTAAAATATTCCATATTATGGAATTTATGTTATTTGTGTTGACTAACATCTGTGGATACAGGAAACCGGTTGGAGGAATCCAACCGGATTCCTCAATATTTATATGTACTGTTTGTTTATATTATTTATATATGCACTGTTTGAACCCAAATGGCACTGAAACCCTGTACGAATATTGATGTTGAATGGAAATTCAACGTTATTTTGATTAAATAAATAGATGATATCGACTAAGAAAGTGGCAGCAACCGACCATAAATCCATCGTTTGGTTAAGAAATTGATTTGCCGACAGGCAAGTCAACAAAGTCGGTTATAAAAATTATATTTTTATAATTAACGCGAAGTTAAATTAAAATAGAGGTTCTATTATAAATTATTCTTTTATAGTTCGTTTATTAAAGTAAATATAAACGACTGTTTGATATTTAAATAAGTTATAAAGCTGTAAACATCCTGCGTGTAAATATCTGGAGACAAATGGTTAAATAATCTAATGGTAAGAAGTAATTAAAATCAGTTAACAAATTAACTGATGGTTTGAAGTTGGTTAAACCAACTGTTTATTGGAAATTGATTATTAGATTAATTGGTTTTAAATTAATCTAACGAAAATAAATTAATCAAAATTAATAAGATTTAATTACCTTTTTAATTAATGAGGTTTAAATAATTATTGAACTAATACAATTAGTATTGTTTATTAATAATGAAGTAAATAGTTTTACTTCAGCAAATGATCAAGTTAATCACTATTTGATTAAAGTAATTGGTTCTTAAATGGATCTCATTTAAGATGGAATTGAGTTTATAATGAGATGTTACATGAATTAAGTATAATGATTCAAATAAAAGTAAAACGTTAGAAAACAAAGAACGTTAATGGATCTTGGTAAAGAAGTTATAAATAGAACTGTAGAACAAAGTTGAAGCGAAGAATTATTGTTTAATACAAATAATCATAAACAACAGAGATTTCAGAGTATGAATATGGTGTTATAAAACCATATTCCAAAATAAAACAAGGAAATATGATCTAATGTATAATATAAGTAATAAGGGGTTTAGAGTTACGGACGTATATCTATTCTAAGATAAGAACGTTGTCGAATCATGGCCTGAGAGGTAAATAAAATTCCACAACTTGAATGACTTCACTATTATCAAAGAATGGTATTAGTTTGTAATGAAAAAAGATGTTGAGATTAGTTATAAAGTGGAATATAACAGCGTATGACAAGTTTATGAACTATAACGATAAAATAACGTTGTTGACCTAGCTTAAGCGTGATCGTGATGTCGAGATTAGTTATAAAGGGGAATATTATAGCGTATTACAAGTTTTGAACTGTAATGCTAAATTAACGATGTTGACCAAGCTTAAGCGTGATTTTTATATATAGCGCAAATCCCTAGGAATGAAAACAATTTGGTTTGAAATCCACCTATTCTAAAGTAATAAGTAATGACGTTTGTCCAAAGAAATATAACAATGAGTTTAGAAAGAGAATTGGAGAATCATTTCAGAAAACGATGACATCATTTCAATGTTTGGAATATGATTAGAGTTAAATAACATTATTAGGAATTGGAACTATAATTCGACGATGTCGAATGTATTAATGTAAATTATTTCAGGAATTATAATCTGATAGGATAGTTAATATTTAGTTTTAAACCGATAAATTATAATAGGATATGTAATCAATATTTAGTTATAAACTTGATATTGATTTAACAAGAAGTTGACTTAGAGATAGAGATTATAAAGGTGAATAGGAGTATAAAATTTTGAAAGAGATTTCGGTAAACAAGATAAGGGTAATTATTACTTGAATAAAGAGTTATTCGATAAAGGTGTTGAGATTTATAAAATAAGGATGATATTCACATTTTAAAGTGAATAATGTTTTAAAAGGGAACGTTTGGCAGATTAAAATGTTTATAATGAAATTGGAAATATTTTTCCAATGTATATAGGGTATATTATCCAATTGTAGAAAATAAAGAATGTGAAAAGAATGAAAATGTTTCGACCGTAAATAACGTATATTTTCTGGAACATGGGAGAATAAGAGTTTATAACAACTGGGAATATTTTCCAAGAAGTGTGGAAAGGCTAAAACGGGATTTGAGAAAATATCTAGTAAGATATGGGAATTTGAATAATAAAAACGAAATGTTAAATAAAAGTGCCCGTGATTGTATGATGCTTAGTTGTACATTTGAATGAATGTTTGTTTTTACTTCGATAGTTAAATAATCGTCTATCGAAGTGTTTTGACCAACGTTTTCAATACGGAGAGACCGGTTGGGTTTATTATCCGAAACCACTCCGTATAGGCATAAGCGCTGCAAATTAGATCATGCTGAAGATAATTGAAGACGGAGTGAAATGCAAGGGTCGTTATGTTCTAGAATGGTGTTTTCTATTTGTCTAGTCCCAGGACAACTTGTATGGACGAGTGTCTGACAGAGTATACCTAACAAATCACGTATGATTGGTCTCTTAAAGATGCTACGCATGGTGGCAGAGGAATTCGTTCCTCTTAGCTTTTTATACCCGTGATATTTTTGGAATTCGATCAGTGAATTGACGGGTTTGACGATGTGACATTCAAAGTGAATGGTGATCAGATGTTCTGAAGATAGACGTAGCCTCTAGTCTCACAACCAGGAAGCAACAAAAGTTGGGCTAGGCAGCATGGCTAGTTGGGTCATCCCCAAGAAGGGTGTATTATCACCGATCTAGAGAACATTCATATTTGTTCTTCTTTTTCGATTCTGTATCTTTGGATTACGGTTGGATAGCCAACAACCGTGGGTGGCAATATATTCGATACACTCAAGCTAAATGAGTGGTCGGTCATGTGTAGCCGGGTTGCATGACGTTCTTGTTGAACCCCAGTGTATCCTCTCTAGAGTACATTGATCGGTAGGTGCTCCCATACCTTGTCTGTTGGAATCCGTCCTCCAATAAGAGCCTTGCGGTTTATGATTTTATACTATACATATGTGGAGCGTGAGATGCAAGCGTTATGCTACTTGGATATTTATTTCTTTAGACATTATCATAATATCACTAGATTTGATATCAAAGTATATTGGATTGTATTAAGGGAAAAACCGTCCATGTTTATGTGTGAGCTGGTCTTACTGTTATCTTCTTGTTTGAAAAGGATTTTAAAAGTTAAACAGTATGGTTGGAATTTACTCACACCAGTCCCATGACTGACCCAAAGTTTATTTATTTGTGTTTTTGCTAAACTCTTGGATGCCCAAATTTGTACGAGCAGTCAAGTGTTTCAGGCTTTGCAGATTCGCTTGGAGGAGCTGGAAGCAGAAGGCTTCACTATTAGTTAGTTAGAGATTTTTTCCGCTGTGATATGATGTATTGTACTCTGATAATTGTATGTATATACAATACGGTTTTGTATTTCAAAGTTATGTTATATAATACATTTTATTCGTTCCGCTGTGAGTTGCGTGTTTACTCTGATTCTGTTCATTTGTGTTTCTCTTCTTCTTCTATTCTATTAGTTCTATCGTATCTTTCCCATCCTCTTATTTCTTTCTATTAATGATCTGAAATTTCATACACTTTGATTTGAATGTGTAAGATATTAGTCAGCTCAAATTGGTATGAATTTTCAGGCCATCACATTAACATATCCATCACATCAGTAGGTGGAGTAAATTATGTTGACGAAGCAATGATGGAAGCTAAAGACGAAGACGATATGCTTTTATTAGTTATTGTTACTGTACTTCATATGGAAACTCTTTAGAATGAATCTACTAATGTACCTATGGAACAAATGTATCTTTAACAAATCTATGTTTGGATTATATGATTTTATAAATAGGTACATCTTATTTGAGTATTATACTTCTCTAGTTCTGTTGTGTGAGATTTCCATTCGAAGTGTATATATATTATTCTATGCAAACGTAATTCCTTACAGGAACCAATGTCCCATTTAGAATGACTCTAAGTTTTGATGGGCCTTTTCTAGGTTGAAATTTAGGCCCATTCTGGGCGGCTTATTACATTTGGTACCAGAGCATATGTAACCCAAAATTAAGGGAATTATACGTACGAGAGACGTATTTGTAATTTGAAAAAAAAATTCATACTATATATATATAATATATTTACCCCAATAAGCATAGGCATCTATGCTAGACAACTTTATCGTTTTCTTCCCTTTTCAGCTTAAATATTATCTCAGGAGTATCCACTAAAGGATTCTTCCTTTTTTCCAGATAATAAAATGGTTGATAATATTACCGAGCTGGGAAACCAGGCAAGGCCTCGATACTTGCCACAATGGTTCCAACGGAATCTCCGTACAGTGGAGAAAGTCCCTGTTGCTAATCCCGCCCTAGCGGTGCCTACCGCTGAGGTAGCCTTTGACTTTTTTCGCTTCTGTAAGAGATTCACAAATCTTAGAGGAAAATTATTCACTGGAAAGGAAGGTTTTACACAACCAATCTAGATAACGGACTATAAAAGAATTTTCAAAGCTACTGGCTGGCTCGATGAAGTAAAAAGGTGAATTGCGGCCTGGCACTTAAAAGAGGAGGCGCTTAAATGGTGGATTTTAGTATCTGGAGAAAACGAGGGCAATATATTTACAAGGATCAAATTCAAAACCCGTCTTGTAGCAAAGTTCCTGCCCAAAGCTGGAATGACAATCTAGTTGGAGAAATTTATCCACTTCAAGCAAGGAAGCTTGAGCTTGCAAGAGTGCATAGCCAAGTTCATTGAATTAAGTAAGTTTGGTAGAGATTTAGTAGACACCCCAATGAACAAAGCCTTGAGATTCATTAAAGGGTTGAACTCCCACTAAAGGAAACTTTATTAGCACAAGTAACGTTCGGGACAACTTTTGAAACCCTAGTAGAGACATCTATCCTATCAGTGCTACGCAGTCAATTTCAATGTCAGACACACAATCCATACAAGTCCGTTCTGGGTTTGAACGGAACAACAATCCGAAAACATTAAAATATATATTGGATCTCAGGCCACTTATAACTTTGTTTTGGGTGATCGGCCCAACCGAAGCATCAACAATCGATCCCGAACAATTCGAAGATCTTCAGTCTTCACTTATCGATTTTCCAAGTCTTCGATTTTGTTTATAACGTCGTATTATTACTTGGAATGGTTTTCGAACATATAGTCGATCCCGGTCTTTCCAAGTAATAAGCGCACTTAAAAACAAGCATTATGGATCATTTCGTATTTTCCATTTAAATCTCCTTTCTAAATCGTTATTAATTAAGTTGAAATCACGATTCGATTTATTCCAGTTTCCATAATTCCGTTACCGCCTTAACCATACCTTGAATTTCAATATTCATTTCAAATCTTATATTCCAAAACATAATTCTTTTATTCGCTGTTATTATTTTCATACGTTTTCAAAATTACCCAGTCTTAAGTCAGTTTTAATTTCCATCCACGACAATTCAAAATTTACTATTCCAAATAGAGTTTACTCGACTTATTTGGTATCAATTCACAAACTTAAGCAAATATTAGATTTCCATAACAACTTATAATTCTTCTTTCTATATCGAATATTCGAATAACACTCACTAAACTCGTTACATTTATTTTTAACTTTCCATATTTTACTTAAATCAATAATATTTAAATAATTTTCACATGATTTTTTTTAAGATCTTTCAAATCTTCCAAAATATATAACAACCCTTCCCATAAATTTTAACAATGATCCATGGTTTATAATTTTTGAAACCAAATCATTTTCAAAGAACAAGATTATAATAGAGCTAAAAGCGTTACTAAAAGTACTGGAAAAAGTTAATTAAATCAAATAGATTCAACATTGCCCAAAAATTTAGATATTTCAACTCACATTATTTATAACTAACAAAATATGATTTATAACAAATTTCCCAAATTTTTAATTATTTATATAAGTCCATTTTATTCGATTTTCCTTTATGGCCGCCGAACTGCACATATAGTGACCTTTCCCAATTTAATTTAAACATATCTCGAAAACCATACGTTAGAATTAGAAAATTTCTTTTCTATTCAAAAACTATTGTTAATAGAATTCTGACATTTCTTGTTTCATGTCAATCTGATGTTCAAATTATAGTCATTTAAAAATTAAAATCGATTTTAACGAATTGTCGCTACGTGACGCGTCTAATTCAAGCTATTATAATGATTTAAAATATAAATTGTCCGAATTTATTCTAAATTTACCATATTTCAAATTTAAAACTATATTCCAAAATATTATTCCCATTTTGTCTTCCAAAATAACCTTATTTCAATGGCCATCATTTCAAATTCCTTATTTTCATCAAAGTATTAATAATAATATTTCTGTCAAAACTCGTTTAATCCCTTATAGATAATTGTTAAGATCGCTTTCCCAAAACCAATGTTGCATATATATTTCAAACCATTTTCCGATCTAAATTTCAAAATCCAATTCTATTTCAACTCAAATAAAAAATAATGTTTCTTCAAACATATTTGATTATTATCCCAAAATTCATTATAAATCATGTATTCGCATAGAATCCATTATTTGAGTATGTACTCAAAATCATATTCCATATAAATTTCAAAATCAGTTTATTCCAAAATCATTGTTCTTTACGAACATCTTTAGTCAAATTTTCTTCAAACAATTGAAATTTAATTCTAATTGAACTTCTAATCATTTAATTTGATAATAAAACGTTATTTATATGGAAAGGAGATTTAGACCATTTTCCGCATAAATCCACTTCTACGGTATGTGTGTTTCCATACAATCAAGTCAATCATATCAATTGACCATAAAACAAGCATGCATTCACCCAATTAAACACAGGATTAAAGCAACTAATTGATTGTGCGAGAAGCGCTACTGTCGATAACGCTTGGTGTTCTGTGTGTTTTTAGCTACATAACCATTTATCAAACATTTCATACAGCCATCCATATCCACACACAAATCAATTAACATTAACTAAATATAACTTAACATCACTACTAAATTAAAAGTAACTTAAGTTAAAGTTATCACCCAAAGCTCTCCAAAATTCTTTACCGTCAAGACCCACATTAACTACAAACAAATCCTACGGATGATCACTTTAATTTCACAAACGCCTGTACCGCCTCACACACTGCTCTTCTTTGCAAATCCAACCATATGTATATATATATAATCTTCTACGCAACTCTTCACCCTCATGAGTTTTTTTCTCCTCGATACAAAGGGCTGACTGGTTTTGTTTTCATTTTTTCCCTATTTTTCTTTTTTTAGAAGGGCGGACTATTTTGGTTTGCATGCGTGTAATATGGAGGGAAGTGGAGTCATGCAAGCAATAATTTTGGGGAAGGTGGAAGACTGACGCTATTCTGGAAAGTAGAGAAGCAAGTTAGGGACAGGGAGGCCAAGACTGTTTGGAGGAGAAGTAGCGGGTCTTGGGGAGTGGAAAGGAAAGAGTACAGGGAGGAGTATGGAGACAGGGGGTGTTGCGGGTTTTAAAATGGGTTGCACGCGAGCAACAAAACAAATAAAAAGAAGGGTTATATCGCACGAAGGAGGGGAGAGTTGAGGTGAGGGAAGAGAAGAATTTGTTCGAAGGTGTGGACTGATAGAAGGCGGTGAAAGCTGGACTGAGAAGAGCAGTTTGCGGAGGAGGAGGTTGCTGGATGTTTGGCTCGTTGGGTGGCGCCAGGGAGATGACGGACATGGCAAGCATGCGGTGATAGTGGTTAGGAAGGAAAGAGCAGTGGGTGCTACCTAAGCTGTGGGGTCCCATAAAGGGAAGGCTGAACGTTGAAGGGGAAAGAAGAGGAGATGGTTGCGGTATTGCTGAAGCTAGGAACTGACTTGGTGAGGAGAGGAAATGCAACCATGGGTGAATTTCCTTAATCTCTGTGTGCTTCCATTCTCACTTAAAAGACCTTTGGGCTGTGCATGGATGGAACTCATTAGAGAGGATAAAATTATGTTACTACTAACCCCATTTAAAGGACCTTTGGGCTCCGCGTGGTTAGCAAGTGCTTAACTCATTATGATCTTATTTACAATCTTTGAAATTCATATTCAAATATTCAATTTTATTGGACTCTCCTCATTCTATAAAATCCATCGTAAATTCATTCATTCTGAAAGTGAAATTTGCTTCTGATTTGAAGATTATTATGATTTTTGTTTGATTAAATGAGATTTATAATATATATTTTCTCTCTTAATTTGAATTTATATTTATAGTCTATATTCGTCATAATTTCGATTTCTATTATCCTTTTGATGATAACAAAAGGGGGAGAATAGTCAATATTTTAATTGATGAGTATTTAATTGAAGAATATTTTAAAATTGGAAATTAAATATCTAGAGGGTGAATGGTCAATTGAATTTCATAATTTATATTTTCCACATATATATGGGGAGTTCTGTTGTAGGGGGAGCAAACAAATAGGGGAGTAATATATTTCACGTTCAAACACATTTAACACATTCAAAATCTTGTATATGTTTGCCATCATCAAAAAGGGGAGATTGTTGGACACAACAATGTGTTGTATGATTTTTGTTTGATGATAACAAACATATAATATTATTTAAATGTGTTTGTAACTCTACTATTTTATATTTTATTTCATAGAAATAAATATTTATTGAATAATATATTATTATACACAATTCACAATATATTTATTCATTAAAATATTTTACTTCAAAATTTGAAATAGTAAAACATTATAACTCCACTATTATATATTCATAGTAATAATATTTTACAAGGAATTGTACTAACTGAATTAATTTGAATATGATAGACAAATTGATTTGAACACAATAAAATAATATTTTATTTCAGTCAAATTTGTTTATTACAAATATTAGTACAATCTTCTCATACAGTACATTTGTTCCTCACTACATATCACTCGATCACTCAATTATATACAGACATAGTTATACATTCACTGGCACTGACACACTGAATCTTCACGTGCTCCAGTTCCAGTTCAGTTGTCAGTCACCATCTGCTTACCTGTCACATGAAACACACACATAGTACACTGCAATAAAAATAAATCTGAAGTGCATACAAATATAAATTTATTTTTAATTTTATTTGTCTCAGATTTTTGGTGTGTTTCTCATCATTTTTCTGACTTGGTCTGATATACAAAGACAGAAAAAATATTCTGATGGCTGCCAATCAAAACACAGTAGCGAACAACTGAGGAGTAGCCACGTGGACCAACTCGACTCAGTGCAACACCCAAGCAAGAAGATATCAAACAGGCCAAAATTTTGTCGAGCACATGTCAACATATATGAATGGTACAACATAGTGAAAGCATGGTCGAGCAAAATGTCAAAAGAACACAGCAGTATATAATCATGGTGTGCTACAGCAATGAACCAAGAATAGACTAGTATGCACAACTGTTTATAAAAGCTCAGGCTCGAGCATGGTCAAGCCAAAGTACCAACATGAATGGAGAAGCATGCACATGAGTCCAACTTAATTCAAACTACAATAAAGAGGGCAAAGCAAAAGAAAACTTGGGAATGATAGTCAACATATTTGACTTACAAAGTAGCAACAAGAAAGTGATAAAGTTGCAACTAGGAAAATCAAGCCAGTGTGGATAAAATGCAATAAAATCTGGAATAGCAAAGCTCGAGTATACACACACACACACATGCAATCAAGACTGACTTAAACACAAGTAACTCAGTAGATTCATACAAGGCAGTTTTTTCATGGTACCACAAGACAAGTGCATGGATTTACACACAATCCAGGTGCAACAAGTTTGTAAGGTGCAGTATACATGAGTGGCAAATACAACATAGTCATGGAAGCACAAGCAAATGCAAATGGATAGTGAACTACAATGGTGTTGGAAAACAATGGCTGAGTCGCGGACTAGGTCGCTTTCTTGAAGACGATTCGGCGATTTGGTCAGAGGTGCAAACCAATTCGTTCCTTCGCCGCCGCCTCTAGGATAAAACAGCCTCTAAAATAGTAACTGATTTGCTTGCACAAACAAATCAGTGCAGATTTGCACTTTCGGGAAAAATACTGCTCGAAATTTCTTAGAAGTTTTAATGGCGGCTGAGAAGAAGAGAATATAAAATTCGGTGTTTTTCTCGTCTCGGATAAAATAGTATATATAGAACGAGATCTGCTAAAATTTCGGGGGGGATTAATTATTTTACCATTGCAAAACTTTTCCGTTGCAGAATAAATATCGGTGCGCAAAATAATTTTTCCATAAAAAAAAAGTTTCGAAAACAACTAAGTTTTATGGTCCAAAAATATAAGTGCCTACACCACAAAGCCCAAGCCCGAACCGAACCGAACCGGGTCGGGTCGAGTTGGTCGGTCGCGCGCGCGTGTGTGGTGGTCATGATGCATGGTCTCCCTCCTCACAACAATGCATGTATTGGGAGCCCAAGGCCCCAACATGACTTCTTAGAAACAAGTATAAATCCTTGCCTCTTCCTTATAATCCCATGATGTGGGACTACTCAAACATAGAAGCCATTCATACACTTATTCAATCATTTTTAATAATTCACATAATGTTTGTAAAACATTTCCAATAATCCCCCACTTGAATTTTTAAAAATATTTTCGAGCAGTTTCTTAAAAAAAACATAAGATTGTGCATAAACAAAGGTGTCCAAGGACTTGAACCTTTGCATAGTGAGTAAGATTCAGTTTTTACTAGAGTGACACGTAGTCTTGAACTCAATTCCTGACATCAAACCACACACAACCTTTTCTATAGTGCAATCAGATAAGCCCGTGCATTTATGGCCCTGCACGTCTATCCCAGTTTAGTGAATGCTCTAGAAGTTTTGCCCAAACTCCATAGGAAACGGCCACATTTCCACATTCACAAAGGTGAGTCTATCAAGAGCACTCCTGAAGGTAGGAACTCCACTCCAAATAGAGTATAGATCTCATTAAGAGTTTCTATTAACTCATCCTCTAATCACTTCAGGAATACATGCTTCTTGGTTTATTAAATAGCATGTTCAACTCATATCACTACACAACTTGTTATTACCCATTGAACCTAGTTCTTGGGATCTCCAGTCATTTAGGTCGGGTTACCATTGTGCGTGACTCAACAATCTAAGGGCAATAGTCCCATTCTTTTAGAAGAGTTATGGACTTTCTCTCTGGACAGTCCTTTCGTCAAAGGATCTGCCAAATTTTCCTCACTACGTACGTAATCCACTCTAACGGTACATGTGGAAAGTAGTTCTCTAACAGTGCTGTGCTTACGACGTATTTGTCGTCTCTTACCGTTATAGTAACGGTTCTGAACTTTTGCAATAGCCGCGATACTATCGCAGTGTATCAACACTGCTGGTATCGGTTTTTCCCATAAGGGAATCTCAGCTAGCAGATTTCTCAAATATTCTGCCTCTTCACTAGCTGTAGCTAGTGCTATCATCTCAGACTCCATAGTAGACTGAGCCAAAATAGTCTGTTTCTTGGATTTCCAAGAAACAGCTCCTCCAGCGATGCTAAATATGTAGCCACTGGTCGCTTTAGAATCATCAGATAAGGTATTCCAGTCCGCATCATAATATCCTTCAAGTACAGCTGGAAACCTTTCATAATGTAATCCAAGGTTCATGGTTCGTTTAAGGTATCTCATTACCCTTTCAATAGCTTGCCAGTGCTCTATACTAGGTCTACTGGTAAACCTGCACAATAATCCCACGACATAGGCAATGTCGGGTCTAGTACAATCAGTGGCATACCGAAGGCTGCCAATGATGCTCGCATAATCAGACTGTCTTACACCTTCACCAGTGTTCTTAAATAACTTTACACTGTGATCATATGGCGTACTTGTAGGTTTACAGTCAAAGTAATTATATTTCTTTAGTATCTTCTCAATGTAATGAGATTGATCCAAAGAAATTCCCTTTTCTGACCTAGTAATCTTAATACCAAGGATTACACTCGCTTCAACTAGATCTTTCGTATCAAAATTGACACTTAATAAGGATTTGACTAATTTTATGGCATGAATATTTGACCCAAAAATGAGTAGGTCATCTACATAAAGGCATATAATAGTGCAAATGTCATTCTCAGATTTGTAATAAATGCATTTGTCACTTTCATTAACTTTAAAACCATTTGAAATGATTAAGTTATCAAATTTTTCATGCCATTGTTTAGGTGCTTGTTTTAAACCATATAATGATTTATCCAATTTACATACTTTATGTTCTTGACCATGTACTACAAATCCTTCAGGCTGCTCCATATAAATTTCTTCGTCTAATTCACCGTTCAAAAAAGCAGTTTTAACATCCATTTGGTGTATAAGTAAATTATGAATGGAAGCAAGTGAGATTAATACCCGAATGGATGTTATTCTAGTTACAGGTGAAAAAGTGTCAAAGAAGTCTATATTTTCCTTTTGTTTAAAACCTTTAGCTACTGGTCGTGCTTTATATTTATCTATAGTGCCATCAGGTTTTAATTTCTTTTTAAGTACCCATTTACAACCTATAGACTTACAACCAGGGGTTAAATCTACCAAGTGCCAAGTCTTATTGGATTCTAAAGAATCCATCTCATCGTTTATAGCCTCTTGCCAGAAATCGGCATCTAAAGAAGATAAGGCTTCTTGGAGGTTTATAGGATCCTCCTCAATAGTAAAAGCACAAAAATCTGAACCAAAGTCTTTTATGGTTCTTGCTCTTTTACTTCTTCTAGGTTCAGCTTCAGAATTTTCATTAAGTTCTGTTCTAATAGGCATATTTGAAGTGCCCCCACTATTCCTTAATTTGAAAGGAAATTTAGTTTCATAAAAATCGGCATCATTTGATTCAATTATATTATGTGCATTAAGGTCATAAAATCTATATGCTTTGCTATTAATAGCATAGCCTATAAATGCACATTCATATGCTTTACTTGCCAATTTTATTCTCTTAGGGTCTGGAATGCGAACATATGCTAAACAACCCCAAGTTCTAAAGTATGAGACATTGGGTTTATGATTCTTTAAAATTTCATAAGGTGAAATTTTATTCTTAGATTTAGGGATTCTATTTAGAACGTAGCATACAGTCAATAAAATATCCCCCCACCAATGTTTTGTTGCACCAGAATTTAATAATATGACAACTACTAGCTCGGTAAAGGTCCTATTTTTCCTTTCTACTTTACCGTTCATTTCAGGTGAGTAGGGTGCAGTTCTCTCATGTACTATACCATGTTGTTTATAGAAATCCAGAATAGAATTAGATTCATATTCTGTTCCTCTATCACTACGAAGTCTCTTAATTTTTCTATTTGCTTGATTCTCAATCTCAGTTTTGAATGTTTTAAACATGTCAAAAGCATCACTTTTATTTTTCATAAGATATACATATGTGAAATCAGAGCAGTCATCAATAAAAGTGATAAAATAACGATGTCCCTGTCTAGTTAAAGTGCCATCAAGTTCACATATGTCAGAATGAATCAAGTCTAAGGGTTCAGAAACTCTATCAACAGATTTGTGAGGTTTCTTTGTGATTTTAGCTTGTGTACAGAATTCACATTTATCAGATTCAGATTCTGTCATTTTAGGTATCATATGTAGGGTGCTCATATTACGAATAATTCGATTATTAACATGACATAATCTAGAATGCCAGATATTAAAATCACACAACATGTAAGCAGAAGTAGTCACTTTATTAGATTCAACATTCAGTTTAAACATACCCTCACAAGCATAACCCTTTCCCACAAAAGTTCCCTTATAAGTAAGAGTGTACAAATCAGCCCCAATAACTTGAGTGAAACCAGCCTTATTAAGGAGGAAGCCAGAGACCAGATTCTTTCTTATCTCTGGAGTGTGCATAACATCTTTCAGAATTACAGTTTTTCCAGAGGTGAACTTGAGTTCCACGTTTCCAATCCCCGCAACTGTAGTGGTGTGAGAGTCTCCCAACAACACTTTCTGATTTTCAGCAGCCGTGTATGTAGAGAACATGCCACGATCATAGCAGACATGGCGAGAAGCACCAGTGTCTACCCACCAACCCTCTGATCCACCAACAAGGTGAATCTCAGTAACCATAGCCGTAAGAGGCTCCTCAGTCAGGTTAGCCTGCGGTGCAGAGCTTGGCCTGTTCCGGCACTTTCGTGCCATATGCCCTGGTTTTCCACAGTTGTAACAAAGAAACAACTGTCCAGAGTCATTCTTTTGGGCTGGTTTCTGTTGTCCTTTTGGGTTTCCTTGCGGATTCCCATTCTATTTGTTGCGCCTGTTCTGATTCTTAAAAGATTTCTGATTTGGTTTCAGAACAGCGGGAGTGGTCTTCTTAGTACTGTTGTTATTCACAATCAGCACCTCTTCTTTCTGGTCCTGCTTGCGTGCCTCCTCCTCAATACGGAGGCGTGTAATCAAGCTCTCTAAGGAAAATTCCTTAGTCTTATGTCGCAAAGTGTTCTTAAAATCTTTCCAGCTAGGGGGTAATTTGTCAATGATAACAGCAATTTGAAATTGTTCGTCCAAGACCATACCTTCGGAGATGATCTCATGAGCTATTTTCTGAAGCTCATGAGACTGCATCTCTACCGATCTATCACCAGTCATCTGATACTTTAGGTAGCGACTTACAGCGTATTTCTTTGCCCCTGCCTCCTCTGTGTCATATTTCTTCTTTAGTGCTTCCCAGATCTCCTTTGCCGTCTTTACATCTGAGTTATAATAATCATACAGATCATCGCTCAGTCCATTCAGTATAAAATTCTTGCATAAGTAATCCTGTTCAGTCCAGGTCTGCAGTTGCTTTGACTGTTCAGTCCATGATGCCATCTTTGCTGCATCAGTCTCGTCAAGCTTGTCTGGTAGCTGCGGTTTTTCAGCAGTCAGAGCAGCCACCACCTTCCTGATCGTGAGGAAGAACTCCATCTTCTGACGCCAGCGCTTGAAATGCAAACCTTCGAACTTGAAAGGAGCAGCAGTCACCACAGGGCCGTGAAAAGCAGAGGGAGGAGCAGAATCGTCCATGGTTGAGTTCGAGGCCATTGCTTCAGTTCGTCTTCAAATTGTTGGAAAACAATGGCTGAGTCGCGGACTAGGTCGCTTTCTTGAAGACGATTCGGCGATTTGGTCAGAGGTGCAAACCAATTCGTTCCTTCGCCGCCGCCTCTAGGATAAAACAGCCTCTAAAATAGTAACTGATTTGCTTGCACAAACAAATCAGTGCAGATTTGCACTTTCGGGAAAAATACTGCTCGAAATTTCTTAGAAGTTTTAATGGCGGCTGAGATGAAGAGAATATAAAATTCGGTGTTTTTCTCGTCTCGGATAAAATAGTATATATAGAACGAGATCTGCTAAAATTTCGGGGGGGGGGGGGGATTAATTATTTTACCGTTGCAAAACTTTTCCGTTGCAGAATAAATATCGGTGCGCAAAATAATTTTTCCATAAAAAAAAGGTTCGAAAACAACTAAGTTTTATGGTCCAAAAATATAAGTGCCTACACCACAAAGCCCAAGCCCGAACCGAACTGGACCAGGTCGGGTCGAGTCGGTCGGTCGCGCGCGCGTGTTTGGTGGTCATGATGCATGGTCTCCCTCCTCACAACAATGCATGTATTGGGAGCCCAAGGCCCCAACATGACTTCTTAGAAACAAGTATAAATCCTTGCCTCTTCCCTATAATCCCATGATGTGGGACTACTCAAACATAGGAGCCATTCATACACTTATTCAATCATTTTTAATAATTCACATAATGTTTGTAAAACATTTCCAACAAATGGTCAAGCAGTTTAAACAATAAAGCAAGTGTGGATGAAATGGAGAAATAGTTCAAGCCTAAATACAATAAAGTCATGGAATATGCTTGAATACACAAGTAAGGCCATGATATGGATGAATATATTAACGAACAGCAAAGATCTAAAGGATGGTAACTATTCTTATCAAAAATGACAATTTCAAAGTCGACACAAATCAAAGTGTAGTATTTGTTTTTATATAAGTACTCAATACATATGTGCAAATGAAGGAACGGTAGAGACAACAGGGTGAAACTGTTCAAACATTTATGCAATAACATGCATAAGGCAAGTTCATGAATGCATACAACAAAGATTTCAGGTTGTCTCGTTACACACAAGTGACTAGATCAAGTGCGCAAATGGAAACTGGCAGATACAGCAAAGGGTTTAGATCAAATTGTAGTATCAGTTAAACTTTTCAAGCATTTGTTCGTATCAGAGTTTTTTATGGAGTAGAATTAAAAAGGGGTTCCCAGTTTTTTTTTCCAGAGATTCACGCAAGTAATATTTTAACCAGGAAAATTTCAACTCGAAATTAACTTGGGAAGATTAATGAGGCAACTATTTTGTTCTGTTTTTAAAAATCATCAGGAAGTATTTAAAAAGTCCATTCAAATTTATTGAAAGTTTTGGCTAACAGAAAATCATATGTTCCAGAAAACTTGCTCAAGCCCTGATTTCCAAAAATAAAAATATATATACCACAAGTTCAAGGCCAAAGATTTCAAAATAACAATATCACAGAAAGGAATTTTCCAGAAATCGCAAGAACAATTCAAAGCCATGGAATTCAAATCCCCAATATTTTAGCATATACCAATGACCAAATCGTAATACGAAATCAGAGCAATTATTTAGGATTCTTAATCCTATAAATAACCCAATCATCGCAGGCAATAAGATCATCCAAGATCATCCAAGTTCGAATAAAATCAAAGCAAAATTCGAATTAAAAGTCATACCAGAAAAAGGAGAAAACTTGGATCCAAAATCAATGTTCTATCAGCTCAATCGAAGAAGAGGAAAGCCACTAGGAAATTCGAGATCATCATAAGAGAAAGCGGCGGTCTCGAATTCAAGTGGATAAAAACCCTAGATCAGATCGTAATTGTTTTGTTTCATTTTTAAAACTAGGGTTTTCTAGTTTAATTTTTATTCATCTTGTATTGTTTTTTTTTAAACGTTCTGAACAGTTTCTAGAGTCTGTAAAATCTAGGTGGTTTTCTAGTTTGTCTTTAAAACCAGTGAGATGAATTATGGGGTTTGTAATTCGGGGAAATTTTGTTTTGGGGATAAAAACCAGTGCAGGATTTTGAGCGTAGGGTTAAGAATAGTTGGGAGCGAGTGTCGCGAGTTTACAGGGGATTGTAAGCGTAGAGATTGTTTTAACTCCTAGTAGAAACCTTGGGGAATGCAGCAGTAGGCAGGGTTTTGTTGAAGCTGGGTATATCTGTGTGTTATTTATTTTCCGCATTTACTCTGATTATTATCTGTGATTGATATTATTTAATTACTCTGTGAAAATCTGCGATAAACTCTATTCACCCCCCTCTAGGGTTAATTTAGATCCTACATTAGGAAGTGTGCGAATTAATATTTTATTGCATTTATAGCAATGGTATTAATCAAATCCCCTTGGCAACACAATTTTTAAGTTTTTTTCTCCAGTTCAACTATATATATATAATTGTACAAGTATCGTATAATTGTATACAACACTATGTCAGGTATGCTTGGGCAGTTGGGCTGCATCAATGCAACTTTATCAGATCTCAAAAGGATACCCAATTAAAAAATAGCATAAAATAGTTCAACAAGATAAGGAAAAACATTACAAAACACTAAAAAAAGATGCCACCAAGAAAAACTTATCATATCATACCACCATTTGAATTTTTATTGGTTGCAACAAACATGTTTCATTATCCCTACCCATTTGATTAATCCGAATCCCAACCACAAATAGGTTGTATTCCACTGTTGTTGCTTTCTTTTCTAATCTAAGATTATCATAACTAATGAAACAAATTCAACAACCTCTGATAATGTAATGAATTCTCAACAAATTGTAATAGCAGTAGAAAGATTGACTAAGACCATCATTAACCCTCAAATCCAATTAGTAACTATTCATTTAGAAGAATACATATATCTTTTATGCAAGCTTCATCTTGCAATGCAAGGCTATGGCCTTAAAGGTTTCATTCTTGGAATCTTGCCTATTCCATTAAAGTTTATCACTGATCAAGAAGACAAAGTGCTTAATAAAAAAGAAAATGTAAAATACCATAGGCAAGATATTCTTATATGTTTATGACTTCTCTATTCAATTAGTAAAAACTTATTATTTCAAGTAACTGGTTACAAATGAATTTTGGATAACTGTTGTAAAGGTGTTTAACAATCAATCTATAGAAGTTTTGTATCACAAAAGGCAACTATAAAGCATCAGAAAAGACAATCAATCCATGAAAGTAACAACTTGTGATTTGTTAAAGGCTGCAGGTCATAATGTTTCTATTTCGACTAAGAAAACCTTAATAATCTTAAATGATTTGAGTGATGATTATAATTTCTTAGTAGAAGTTATTTCTTAAAAGAAATTGCATCAATAAAATGATGATTTCTCAATCTTGCTAGCACATGAAGAAAGAATTAATAAAAAGAAAATATGTAAATCGGATCTCTTAATCAATTATGTTGCAGACTATAGGGTCAATAGTCAAAAGACAACAAAGCTAATCAACCAACACAGAGGTGTGGATATCCTTACATATCAATAAGAAGAGGAATAAAAAAGAACAATAGATCAAAATGTCAAATCCATGAAAATACTGACATACTACTACGAAATGATATTTAAGGTTTCATGCAAATTATGTTGTACTAAGTCAGAATAATCAAAGGAATGCTTATGCAAGTGTAAATGTGGCTCAATCACATCAAGTAGTCAATCAGATATTCCAAGAAACTATCAATCAAACACACTACAAAGACTGAAGATGTTCAAGATGAATACTGGTATCCTGATTCAAGAGCCACAAATCACATTACAAATTGCTTAAGTAGTCTAAGTCTTGATCAAAAATAGTGTAACAACTCAAACTTTAGCACCTAATAAACTAATTGATTTAAAATATTTAAAATATTCATTTTAAAATCTTAATGACCTTAATTGAATTTAAAATGGTATTAAATTGATTTTGAAGTTTATTTACAACTCTGTTTGAATCATAGTGCTGATAGTAAATTATTATTGCGGCATTAACATGATTTGACTAATGATAATGTGATTTAATTATTACGTAACAATGGCCTTTTTTGAAAATTGCCTTGCATTTCGATGAAACTAGTTTTATCGTATTCGGAATAGAAAACATTACAAGATATCAAATTTCATACCAATTGAACTTGTCATGAGATCATGTACGCTGGAAACACATAGCGATAAACGATTTAAGATTATAAAAGTTAATATGATTTGAAAAAATCACTTTGATATATGATTGAGTTAGCTTTCGAAACTACTTCGATTGGGTTTGGAATAAGGGTAATTAACTATGAATAGTACTTTCAAGAATTTTTATAAATAGACTTCATTTCTTCATAAACTCTAAGCCTAATTCACTATCATCATTTAAAGTACTCGATCTAATGGCCGATATTTCATCTCCCAATCCATCCATTTTAGATAATACTCTCAACATGAAATTTGTCTACAATGTCGATTGAACTCATTCAAGATCTCTCATCATCGGTCGGATAGATAATGTGACAGAAAGCATCAAAAACCAAAACCTGGACCGCTTCGTGTTTTGGCTCGCTTCACCTCCATCATCGCATGCTAGTCAATGAGGTCTGAAGAGAAAATGTGAAGTGGTCGCTAAGATGATCAGGTGGTGGAGAATTTTGACGATGAACGGTATTCATTCATAACGGATATCTGGCGAATGGATGTTTCATCGAGGGTCGAACTTGTTGATGCCATTGCTACTCAAGAGAGTGGAGGTGATGGTGAAGAGGCACATTCGTCTGGCCAAATCAGGTGGTGGCACGATCGAGGTTTATAGTCAAGGCAGTTTTCATGTAGTGATTTTTGAAGGAAGTGATTAGCACAAGTTTAGACGCATTTAATTAGTGCTAATGGAAATGGTTAGTCGTTAATTAATTTAAATTATTTTAATTGATGTATGTATTGTAACTGCTATATATATTTCATATGATATCGGATTCAGACATGACAAGTCGCGTTGGATTTATATCGACGAAATTTGCATATATGAATTGGATTGGATGCATTATCTGCTAGTCATTTTAATTATTCAACAGTGTGAAAACGTTATCTGGATGATTATGGTGAGTGAGAACTCATTGTTTATAACTATATGATTGTTTGTTTGGATGTCTACTATTTTATCAGTCGGCTTGGATATATTCTTTCTTTTGGAACATATGATCTTTAACATTACTTGCTTAGAAGTGGATGCTTTATATGATTATATAACGTATGCAGGGAGACAGATTGGAGGGATCTAACAAGATTTCTAAGTTATGTTGATTTATTTATATATATGTGCTAACTGGACTGTGATGTACAAGACATATTGCCGAAATCCAACAGGGTTCCTTATTATGATTGTTATTGTGTTTGTATTCATATCATTAACACATATGAACTATTTAACATAATAAAACATGATTTTGGATGATTTTTATATGACAACATCACATGTTGAACTTAAATTTATTATGATGATTATTGAATAAACATTATTGGTTAAGTTTTTTGTGGCAGATGACCTAAGTTTAGTATTTTTTAAATACAATGATTTGAAATAAGACAAAAGACTAAGTATTAAAGTTATAAAAATATTTTTATAACAAAATTAAGTTTTATAAATAGATTTTATATACAATACATATAAAAAGTGTTACATAAATAGTTTTGCAAACATATTTTATATAGGGTTTATAACAGTATCCAATTTTGTAAACAGGCTTTATAAAAAATATTAAAAGATTTTTATACTTAAAAAAGTTTTCTTAATAAGTTATATAAAGTTATAAAACGTAGATTTTATAAACGAATCAAGTTTTGTAAATGATTTCAAACTGTTTGAAATAGGTTCTTTTGAATGACCTTATAAAGTTTACGAATGAACTTATAACTAGCTTTGGAAACCTATAATAAATGTTGATAAAAAGTTAAAGAGGTTTTAAAGAAAAGTATAAAAGATTTATTTATATGAAAATGAAATATGTAAGATTTGAAAAGAGATTCGAATCATTTTAAAAGCTATAGTTTTGAAATAGGAAGCGTAATATTCTTATTGAACTCTATATGAATACTAAAGATGGAGCTCATACTATTCGTATAAATTTAAAAGGTGTTTTCACTGAATAATTGAACATGGAAATTGGCATTAAGTATAATCGGTCTTATAACTATACATCTTTTTTCTAAACACTAATTGTTTTAGATTTTATATTAAACAATGTATCTTTCATATGACGTTGTTTTTGCTCATATATGACTTGTGATTTTACTTACACAATCGAGATGAGCATTTCTAAGTATTGACAACATATGATTTGTGAATATGCTTATTTCATTTAGATAAGTATATAGAATCGGTTTTTAAAAATTGATGAAAAAAAAAGGGTCTTATTGGTTGCTTATGTGATTAAACACACATTTATGATTGATAGTTAAATAGCTGACCATCAATATTTACCCTATTAATTCTATCATTGTTGATTCGAAAAAATAGGGTTGAAAATAGATCAGAAAACACTTTAAACTGGCTAAAGTGTTCAAAAGTGCAACTATCATAATGATTATGATCATGCATGCATATACCTTCAGAATAGAAAGGATTGCTTGCTGATCGTCTTTATGTGATTGCTAGGATTATATAATAGCAACGATCTTGATAAATTAGGGATCTGCATGATGCGAGGACTTCTTGTTAGTAATTCTAAGGTGATTTACAATAGGATGCGGAAAAAGAGTTTCTTCGGTTTGTCACATTCTTTAACAACTTGTATGAATGGATGTCATACATTGCATTTATAATGCGTGCATATTGATCGTCATGATTATACATCTGTTTAATGGTGTGAGTAGTAACTCTCATGCATTTTATACACCATTTTTTTGAGAAATACGAGCTCAAAGGTTGTACACTTGTAAAAAAATCAGTGATATATAATAGAATTGACATATGACATTCAAAGTAAATGTACTATGTGAAAAGTAAAGTATTACCTTTGGCTTCATTACCCGAAAATGACTTAAACATGAAATGTCGTGAGGCTTGGTGGGTCGCGCCCATTAGGATGTGTTTACATAAACCTTCTAGGTTTGAAGTATTATATGTTCGAGTATAATGGTTATGTTGAGCGCGCTCGGTTAGGTTTGTAACAACACTGAGGTGATGTCATGTTGGGTCAATGCACTACTTTTCGATCTGTGTGGCTTGGCCATCTTGCTAGCAGAGATTAGAATGAGGTGGCCATGATACATCCCTCTAATGTTGTGCGGTATAGAAGGTGGATCTTACCTAGCCATAGTATGGAATTCATTTTCCAATACATGCTTCGTATTTATTTGTAAGACTCATTAGAGCCCAAAATTTTATTATGTGTAATGATTTCTCAGTTTGTATTATTTTGTTTTAACAAGGTTTTATCCCACTTGTCATTATAAATAATACCACATGAATTAATAGAAGTTTTGGTTGAAGGTAAAGAACAGTGTCATGTTCATATGTGGTCGCGGTCATACAAAGTACCATTTCTTTCAAAACTTTTTCTGAAATTAAGTAAGTTGTTTGTGATACGAGTTTTCTCATTCTGGTATTCCAAACTGATCTGTGCATTATTTTCCTTGTTGCCCAGGTTAGACTAAATATATTTTTCTGATAACATTTGGATTGTTTGGAGATTCAGAAAAGGAGCTTGAGCGGAGACGTGATCGCACATTCTTGTGTTATCTTGTTTTCTGCGGTGTTATGCTATGTTGTGTTGTATTTTACTATGTTATGATTGATGTACGTATAATCAACAATTGTGAGGATATGTCATTATAACCATCAAGATTGATTTATCGTTTTGTACAAACATGTGTGTGTGTGTATACAAATTTCTTTTTTATGTAAATAGTATTTTATATTATTTTTTATTCTTTTCACTATGAGATTATGATAAGTTATATTTGTCTTCTTCTATTCTAACCTAATTTCTTTCTTTTTCTCAACCTCTATCTTCTTTCTTCCTAACGTTTGCGTTTTTGGACACTTGAATTTACGCATTTGAATATATATGATGTATTAATGCTGAAATTTTAGGGTCAAATTTTCTATTTGTTACAAAGAGTATAGAGTAATAAATCCATACACATGTGTAATGGTGAAAGTGTTAAAATGACACATTAGTCTTGTTTGCATAAAAGAAGAAAGATAATTATCTCTCAACACTACAAGAAAACGTTGATTTTACAGTGGACGAATCCGTCGCTAAACATGTATTAGCGACAGAATTGTGACGGATAGCACTGGTCAGTAAATTTCACGTAGGTGTTTTAGTGACCATTTTGCGATGGAATTTAACGTCAATTCTCCGACACTTTACCGTCATTTGTCAATATATTTAAATTTAATTTTTAAAAAAAATTTACCGACATTTTACCGATGGATATATATTTCTTTAATATATATTTTAAAAAAATCCGTCGGAGATCCCTTGCTAAATAGCAAGGGATTAGAAACGGATAATTTCAACTTTTGCTTCATCTTAGATTAATTCGTCGCAAATGCTAACATTTTAGCAAGGTTATTGGCGACAGTTGTTTTTATTTCCGCCGGCAATGTAACGGCGCGATTTTCGACCCTCCGAAAACCGTGTCATTATTGAAAGAAATTAGAAGATGAGATAGAAAAGATAGAACTAATAGAATAGAAGAATAAGAAGTTATCAGAAATCTCACAGCGGAATTTAAAAATACAAATACATTACATCATAGGGTCTGATACATCATAATACATCAACAACTTACATCATCATAGTACATTCACATAATAATACATCATTATAGGGAAATACAAATCTAACTGGATACATAGGTGTAGTTAAACTACTAGACTTGTCCTGCAACTTGAACTTCGTAAGGTTCCATTTGCCAACCTGAATTACTTGCCTACTCATAATAAATATTATGAGTACCCAAGAGTTTAGGGAAAACACAGAAAATAAACTCCGGGTCAGTCAGGGGACTGGTGTGAGTAAACACAGTTAAAAAGATGTAAACAGGGAAATAAGGAATAAGGTGTTCCGTTATTAATAGATTCAATTACTTAGAAATCTTAAGCCCAATCCATAACTAATATATGGGAAACGGCCCTTGTATTTTAATATCAAAACGTTTGATATTTACGATAGTATTTATCAAATAAATAATCATCTAGTGAATCGCTTGCATCTCACGTTCACGTACATAGAATAAGACCTAAACTGTTGAGCGCTTATTGGAATTTGGTTTCTAACTGACAGGGTATGGGAGCACCCACCGATCAGTGTACTCTAGAGAAGATACACTGGGGTTCAACAAGAACATCCTGCAAACCCAGCCACACATGACCGTCCACTCATTTAGCTTGAGTGTAACGAATATATTACCACCTCCACGGTTGGGAATGACCCACCGATTACCGAAGGTAACAGCAGTGAAAATAGATTGAGAAACAACAGGAGTTACTCTAGATGGTGATAATATACCATGCTTGGGTATGACCCAACTAGCCATGCTGCCTAGCCCAACTATTGTCTTTCTCGGGTTGTGAGGTTTGAAGTCACGTTACCGTTTGACGGATTATTCTTCAACGTCTTTGAATATCACACCGTCCTATCTGACAGATCACTCATTTGTTTCCACAAACATATTCTGGGTATAAGGCTAAAGAAACGAATCTCTCCGCCACCAACATAATACACTTATGTAAAGTCGATGTGTAAAATCTGATCGATATACGTTGTCAGACATCCGACTGTTCGGATCTGTTCTGGGATTGAACAGACCGTAGGTACTATTTTGGAATAGTGCTTGCATTCTTCATCTTTATCGATTTCCGGTATACGTCGTAAAATTCGAGTCGAAGTGGAATGTAAATTCCGAACTCTTCGAAACGATGTATGAAATATCTTTTATAGTCGATAATTTATTATCATCTTGACTGTCTTTAATTTAGTTTACACATTTTGTATTTAGTTTATATATACAATATATAATTCTATGGTTCATCTCGGATATGAAAAATATCTTTTATCACTGATCAGTTGAAGTGTGTACGTCGTACACAAGTTGTTGATTTATTTCTTTTATTTAAACTTAAATAAATTGTTTTATAATTTATTTAAATTAAATTATCTTTTAAAACTCAAGTTCTAACTCGACGAACTTCTTCGAACAACTTCGATTATGGGACCTCATTTGTCGTCTTGACCGTTCCACTATATTATGCCATATTAAATAAAAACTCTATTTTTATTTAAATTAATTATTTATTGAATAATTATATTTATTTATTTAATTTAATTAAATTCGGTTTAATTAAATTCTTGCATTAGAAATCGGTTCTCGCTTGTATTTACCAAGTCAATTTCGGCATCTCAAAATCAAGTGATCACCACGGGTGACCACCGATGTTCACTTGCCAAACCCACGCGCCAAACATCTCGTGCCAAGCCACTTCGATCAGCTCTGAAACCATGGTGATCCACTGATGGATCACTCAAATCCATCGTGCCAAGCCACCCCCTTCCTTCTCCATTTTCTTGCTCTCGATCTACTGTGCAAACGTGCACAGCTGTTCACGTGCACGGCCTCCCCCACCACCGTACGACTACCGAACCACCACCCACAAACTCCATCTTCGCCACTGATCGCCACTGACCAGTCACCTCCTCCGATTGTCGCCTCCTCCTCGAAATTGATGCTCCACCATTTTTCCAGTACACAACATCAAAAAGCACTCCACCAAAACCGAGCTCGCCCCATCGCCTCAGACCGCCTGAGCACCTCGCACCGCCGCCACCACCTTCGCCAAGACCCAACGTCACTCCACGTCCAACCTCGGCCAACTCGCACGCCTGTGGGGCCCCCACGTCGTCGCCAAAAAGTCGAACCCATTTACCCCCTCAAAACCTAAATCGAGCTCGACAGCTCGAATCACTCACTGGAAAAATCATGGGGTATTTTTCCCATGTTCTCCGATGTGTCCAGCTCCTCCACGCTCCATGCCCCGACCATCAACGTCGCCGATCGCCAGAATTTGGCCAAAATATCATTTTCGGCTATCTCGATCATTCTTCCTCATCTCGATATTACAAATCATGAAACTACTTTTAAAAATCATCATTTGCTACCACGATTGCATTCGAATCTCTATAATTCAATTCCCCGATGTTTGGATTTTCGGATTTGAAAGTGTGGATACAGAGAATACTGCTTCTGTTGTTTTCTTGTTTTCAAAACATGTTTACTTGATTTTTGTTCATGCTATAAAGGTTATATATATTCGTATCTAAGTATAACATATATATATATATATATGTTTGTATACTTGTGATTTGTGATCAACCAGGTATAGATTCACATAACAGAGGAGTTGTTTTGACAGTAAACAAACAGCAGTGTCTTCTTTGATTAACTATGGTGATGAACTCGTTTATTTTTCATTTACACTTGCATACATAGTTGAATAATGACATGAACTTGATGTACTAATCATATATACTAGTGTTAATAAACTTGTGAACTTGCATTGGTGATAATCTATGAAAGCACACACACAAACTGTTTACAGAACTTGCAAATGAAACTAGACTTGTGAGTGATTACTCACCTATAAATAAGCTCCTGTATTCTTGCTTGAAAATGGATGATAACTCTCATCAAAAACTTGTATTTGTGTAAAAAGAAAATGCATGGAATTGGACGTGTATTTATAGGCAAATATCTCTAAAGTTTTCTACAGCAAACTCTCTACCTACCCCCTTTCTCTCTCTTGCATTTGTGGTGTAAAATTGTTACAGCAAAAGTAAGTGTACCCTTCACCGAAACATCTTCTTACCAACCTCTCTTTGGTCTCTACTAAGTATATGAGCCTATGCTTGCATTTAATGCAAGGCTTGATTTCATTAAATGCTACACAACACTTGCCATCAAAGTGTAGGAGAATGGATATTTCTCTCCTGATATTTGTTTGCTACTAAATCATTTCAGCCGCCTAGATTAGTGAGGGAATTAGATGATGCTTTAAGGTCCTAATCTATTATTAAGGTGATGGAGTTTGCACTGGAATTGCCTTTTAAAATGGTAACTTGCCTATGCTAGTTGTAAAATAGGATTTGTCATATCTATTTTATGTTGCTAACATTCCTACACTCCAGAGTGTTATAAAAAGTGTTTCTAATATTTTCTTAAGTTGTTAAGGCATTCACATTTAATATATCCTATATACATTAAGTTATAGTATAAATCATATATATATTTTCGTATATATATAGGTGATTATATACACTAAAATTGGTTGAACACTCCAGATATATTTTAAATCTCCTTATTAAAATAAAGATCAGAAGCTTGAAAAATCCAGCCATTACAGGCAATCACACGTAAATTGGCAAAACCCACTCGTTTTCCCTTTTTATTCCGTATCTAAATCCACATCCGATATCCGCGGACATTAAAAAACATCTGTATCTGTTGGATCTAGAATAACCCTAGAGGGGGGTGAATAGGGTTTTTCACAGTTCTTAAACTGAATTGAAAAACTGACAGGATATTAAAATAATAAACAGATCACAGAATATAGCAGAAACAGAAATGCAGAAAATAAATCACACACAGATATACCCAGCTTTGGCAAAAAACCTTGCCTACTGCTGCATTTCTAAGGTTTCTACTAGATGATAGAACAGATCCCGCATACAATACCATGTACACTCGCGACTCTCGCTCCAATTCTAACTCTACGCTCAAAACCGTAGACTGATCGATATCCCCTCGATCAGATTTCCCCTGATTACAACCCCGTAACCAGTAACACAGATTTTACAGACTCTGACAACTGTTAGTCAACACTCTGACTGGATCACCCTAGATTTTACAGACCTAGAAAACTGTTCAGACAATTTTCAACTTGAATTCAAACGCAATACAAAATAAAAATAAAAATAAAAACCCTAGTCTTTAAGAAAGAAATATAAATTCTCCCTTTAAACACTTGAACTAGGGTTGGCCGGCCATTCATTTGTGTAAGGGTTGCATCCTCTTTTATTTTACTTGGCCCGATCTCTTTTGACTCTCCAATGAAAATGGCGGCGGCTCTAGGGTTCTGGAAACTCTCCAAATCCGAATCGATTTCTGATGAAATTGAATTCTCTGGTGCTCGAAATTGTTGCTATGTGATTCTTCTATTTGGGATTGCTGTCTGTCTCTCTCGATTGAACAAAAAACGTGTGAGTAATTTCCGAATTGATTTCTGCTCTCGATTTTTGGCTTGTGATTTTTCGATATATGAAAATGCCTGTGATGTAATGGTGTTATATAGGATAATTAAAATCCTATAATTGAAACTCTGATTTCGTAAAGATGACTTGCTGATTTTTGCGGTTTCCCCTTTTGCTTTTGCTGATAAATTCGACTTGAATGAATTCTGGAAATACTCGGCCTTGATTGATTTGGTACTTGCGTGAATTCAAATTGGTGAAACTGGACATGATTTTGGCCTTTAAGCAGATTTTCCCTTGCGTGATTTTTGGCTCTGTTTTCCACGGCTTTAATTTGCTTGCGTGTATTTCAGTCTTGTTTCCCTTGATTAAAATCTGGAGTGTTTTAAAATACTTGCCAAAAATGCTTTTCAGTAATTGATTTAACTCTTGCCAAATATTGTGATGCTGATTCCTGCAATTAATCAAATGTTCTGATTTCACCATTAAACAGTTGCCACAATTGCTTTGTCATATATACAGTTATTTCTGAAACAAAAGTTGACTATATACACTGGTTTGTGGTACTGCACCACTCGACCACATTGGTTTCACACTTGATCTTGTCTTAAATTCAAACTTCCCAATAAAACAGAATGCTTTAAACCAATGAAACCTTTGATGATGCTTGACGATTTCCAAAACAGATTTGTCAAATATTTCAACAGTATACACTTGTCAACCTGATTTTGATTCTTGCCTTTTATGCCATGGTCCAAAACTGTGCATGTTTATCACTGTACCATGTCATGTGAAAACTTGGTACTTTGTTCTGTTTCATTGCTGAGTAGATCATATGTGCACCATGCTTCGACCCTTGTGCTTGACCACATGCTTATACATCATCATGGCTTGTGACTGAGTATTCATTTCCCTTGTGCAAATGCACATTCATTTTCTATATTCATGTTGAACACCTTGTTCCACACTTGTTTGCCTGCATCATCATGCTGAAATGAATTTATGCTTCACCGTATACATGAGTTTGAACGAAGTCTTGTATACTTGTTATATCCATGTCTCACTGTATTGTGTTCACTTGTCATACATGCATTGAACTGTTGCTGTATATTTATGACCTGCACCTGAGTTGTGCTCCACCATGTTGTTGCTTTGAGGCTCGACCACTTTGGCACGTCCACTTCCCTGTTTGTGCATGCTCGAGCACTTGAACTGTAACCATTTTTCATTCATTGTGCCATGTTGCTTTAGTGTGTATCCATGCTGCATGTCCACATTAGCCTGCTTGACCATTTTTGCATTATGTTCGATCATGGACTTGACCATTTGAACCAGTTCGAACATGAGCTTTACTGTGTTCACATTTGTGATGGCTTATACTTGAGTTTGCACTTGTACCAGAAAGAAAAGACTTGCTTGACCTGCATTGTATTTGTTGGATGCCTCGGCCAACTTGACTTTGAACCTTTGAGTTGTCGACCATTTTTACTCTTTGTTGGCTTTGACATTTGCTGGTTGACATTTGTTTTGTTGCTTTTACTGTTGTGCTGCCTCGACACTTTGAATTATTGTTGACTTGTGTATTGCACTGAGTTGAGCAGGTCCTCGTGGCTACTCCTCAGTTGCACACTGATTGGCGAGGCAGTGCACACGTGTATATACATGCACGTGTGTACATGCAGCCATCAGACGAGTTTTCCTGTCCCTGCACTGAAATATGTGTATATACATATACATGTATGTGTATACATGTATTGTGCGCGTGCTACATTAACATATCAGATCAAGTCATGAAAAAGGATGAGAAACACACCAGAAAACTGAGGCAAATAGAATTTTAAAAATAAAATTTATATTTGCATGTGTTCAGTTTTATTTCTATTGCAGTATACTGTGTGTGTGTGTGTTTCATGTGACAGGTAAGCAGGTGATGACTGGACTGACAGTGAAGTGCTGTGAAGACTGAAGACAGAAGACTGAGAGACAGTGTCAGTGAATGTAAATGTATCAGTGATTGAATATGTAGATGAAAATGTAAAACTAAGTGATGAATGTTGAGTGAAGACTTGATGTGTACTGAAATGTATTACAGAGATGTACAAATAGTGGAGTATAAAATTTGTACTGTTTGATATTGAAATAAAATATTCTATTCAAATAAAATACTGTTTAAAGTTCTGTACAGTTGAATTTTATTTAAATAGAGATATTATATTCATGTATGTTGTGTAGTATATGAAACAGTACAATTGCAAATACATTTATAAAAATATATATTTGGTTGTTATCATCAAACAAAAATCATATAATTGTGTATACAACACCGTTATATACAACAATCTCCCCCTTTTGATGATGACAAACAAATATGAAGATTTTGAATATAATAAATGTGTTTGAGAGTGGAGAACTGAACTCCCCCTATTTGAAAGCTCCCCCTATAGCAGAAACTCCCCCTATAACTGTGCATGAGTGAAAAGAATGTGAAACTGAATTGGAATTTTCAAAATTAATATATTTATAAACTATTCACTCATAAATCAAAATCTCAACCCATTCTCCCCCTTTTGTTATCATCAAAAGGATACAGAATTCAAAATACAGATGAAATGTGACAAAAAAAATTCAGCATAAAAGGAAGAATGATTATCATAAATCTCAATCAGTCAAACAAAAATCATAATATTCTAAGAACAGGTGGCATATTTCACATTTTTAGAGAATGACCGATATACGATGAATTTTATATAAATTGGAGAGAGTTTAAAAACAATTCATTTTCAATTATTTTCAAAGGATTTTTATAAAAATAAAGCACAAAAACAATGATGGATTTGGGCTATAATAAATAATTCATTTTAAGTGACAAACTCGAATAATCTCAAATCCCAATATCTATCAATCAACATATCATAATACTTCATAAGATATTAACACATTTCACAGATTAGAACATGGATTGATAGAATGGTTTTTACATACCAAGGAGTATTTCAAAATAATTTTAATTTATAGCACTTTTTTTTTATTTAAGAGCACACTGACCACGCATAACCAGAACTTGGATTTTTAAATGAAGTCAGTTGCAGCTTAAATTATAAGTTGTCTCTTAACCATGCATGACCAGAACTTGGATTTTTAAATGAGGTTAGTGACACACTTATATATTAATTATATATTTTATCAATTTTTTTTTTGGCTTTATATAGAAAAACTCCTCGGCATATACAACCAATACGAATGACAGAAATGTGGCTAGTACAGAAATGGACTGTGAAATAAATTTCTAAATTAATTATATTATGAAATATGACCAACTGTACCGGGATTATTGAAAATTTTCAATTGACACTAAATCTGAAAAATAACATAACCACAATTCCATCACAAATATTTTCACTGTTTATTCAAGATAATTTTTAAAAAACATTAAACTCTCCACATTTATAAAAAATTATCATGGATGGCAGAATGATGATAGATAATGAGGATGGTCGTGAAATAATTGCCAGTTCAAAGATATTATAATAAATATTCAACCATCATGAAAATCCAGATAAAATCTCCTCTTGTTGTGAAATATATTGCAGTCATAATTCATCACAATTTCAAATTCTGATATATTTTGATGAATTATAAATACAAAACAATTTGGATATTGATTTCAATTTCTGAATGAATAATTAATAAATAATTCTAAAATTGAAAATCAAATACAAGAGGAATATGCTGATCTATACACGACAAGAGGGAAAAATGTGTACAAGACAAAAGGAGTGTGTGGATTTATACATGGTGAAGATTTGAATCTAAGTACAGATGGGTGAGACAAATATAAGACGCTTCTGATACCACTTGGTGTCTCTATTTACGAGGAATTTTAACATGATACTGAACAAGAATGTCATAGACATAAGAATTATTGAGTACTAAGCCCAAACAGACGAGATAATAGATTATGCACATGTATCAGAGCAGCAAGTAAGTGATTCCAGAACAAACATTTTTCAAAAACAGTATCAGAGCAACACAGAAAAATCAATATCACAACAGACTTGTCAGACGTTGTTTCTGAAGGTCACAAAAACAATATATTCCATGATCCATGATTATAAAATTTAGTTTATTTTAAATCATTTGAAGAAATGTGAATATATCAGGATTTAATGAATCAATCACACAATATTATATTTCAGATTCAAGATATGTGTGTGATTCAATAAATCAATAATTTCAAATGATTTTAAACAAACATATATTAAAATCAAATAACCATGAAATAATAGAGAATTTTAATACCATATTTTCAAAGAAATTTTCACAAGTATTTCTGACAAACCCAAAAAAAAAAGATCATTTACATCAGGTTTGATAGATATTCATGATCCAAAATAATTTATTTGAAATCACTTGAATCATTGTCAAGTTTTGAGATATAATGAATCAGTCACACAAAGTTGATAATTTCAAATTTAGGAGGTGTGTGATTATTCAAAATATTAATAATTTCAGATGATTTCAAACAAATAAATTTCAACAATAATGATCATGAATCAAAATTAAATTCAAGATGTATCACTGTGATTCAAGCCAATCCGAAAATCAATGAAATTGTCACGAAGAATAAGAAGCAGTGTTCTGTAATGAGTATAATATTTTAAGTGTTTCCAAAAAGAATTGGAAAAAACTCAAAACAGTATGAGTGTGTGAAATTTCATTAATTATTCAGATCTTCAAAAAATTAGAATTCAAAAAATAACAGTGTTCAAGATAGAACACGAATACATCAACACTGTTATGAATTCACAAAGTTAGAAAATAAACTTCACAACAATTTGCAGATATTTACAAAGTTAAAATTCAAGATCTGGAAATGATTAACACACGATGATTTTATACAAATAAAGCAAATTTCCATACAAACGTGAATTCTGCAAATGGAAGTAAAGAAAGCACAAGAAGTTACAAAGTTATGACAATGACAAATTAAAAATAAATAAATAGAAGAGACAGAAGGAGAAATAAACAAAGAGAAATAGAAACAGAGAATATTTACAAAAGTGTGTTTAGAGATCATACCAGAATCCAATGTAAATCTGAATCTCTAACTCAGCAGATCTTGGCAGAAGGAACTGTAAATGATACAAAAGTATAAATCGACTTGATTTCACATTTCTTTTTGCACGGCAGTTCCTCAGCCTCCACTGGTACCTAACAGTTCAAGGAATCAAGTGGTCTAACAAAATTAGTAAAACCACTCACAGTTGTATTCATACGTTTTGGTACCCAGACTTGCTTATACAACAAACCATTAGAATTAACTTTTGTACCCTTAGGAACCCAAATCGATTTGAATTTAACAAAACTTGTTTTATTTCCATTTGAGATCCAAGAATGTTTAAATGGTTTGTTATAAAACAAATCATCATCTCGATTGTGATTTACAAATCCTTTGAAGTTTTCATAGTTAAAATTTTCAAAACAAACATTTCTAAAGTGATTTGAGGGATTTTTAAAATCACAAGAATTTTGATTTCTAAAAACATCGTTTTTCCCGAATCCAAGACCAGATTTATTTCCACTATAAACTTGGTTTTGTAACAGCATATTCAACGATTTTTCCCCATTGGAAAATTTATACAATGTTGATTCTCATCGTTGAATTTTAGATTTCAGATCGCTATTTTCTTTTAATAGATTTGAGCAATTATTTATAGCGATCATCTGTTCAGCATTGGTCTGTTTCAAAACTAAATTCTCATTTTCAAGCGATCTAATTTTGGCTTGGGATTCGGAAATTTCAAGTTCAAATCGTTTTTGCTTTTCAGACTCAAACTTCTTGGATTTTTCAATCTCATTTTCAAGTTCCTTCAAAATCAAACCACTTTTCACCAAATTTTCATTTTCAGCAATTTCAAATTTGGAATATATATCAGCCTTAAAAATCTCAAATTCCTCTTGTAAAAAGTTATTCAAACTTGATAACTCAATCTTGTTCTCTTTTAAGATCAGAATTTCCTTTTCAAACTTTTGAATATTTTTATTGAGATGAACAAGATTGGTTTTCAATTTCAAACAGTTTTTGCAATCTGAATTTGAAGGATTTTTAAAACGTTCAAGTTGTGATTCCAAATAATCAATTTTGCTGATCAACTCAGAATTCCTAGATTTCAGAGACTTATTTTTCATTTGGAGTTTATCAACAGATTTTGTTAAATCAAGACACATGTAAACCAGATCTTCATATGAGAAATTTTCTGTTTCAGCATTTGTTGATTCTCCATCATCTGTTCCATCTGAAGTTTCGTCTGCATGGCTTGTTAGGCACAGATCTGAGTCTGAGTTGTCATCCAGGGGTTTTGAGCTGTTGTCAGGTTTTCCATACAGCTTGTTGAGAGTTCTCCAGACTTCCTGTGCAGATAAACAACGACATATAAGATTAAACTGTTCAGTACTAAGATAATCAAATATAATTTTCATAGCACGAGCATTGAAAGTAATATCTACACTATTAAACCCATTAATAACAACATCCCAACATTTAATATTAACAGATTTTAAATAAAATTCCATGTTGGATTTCCAGTTTGAGAAATCTGTTCCAGTGAAAATAGTTGGAGATGATCTGGACTGACTCTCACTAGACTGACAACTAGGATTACCCATGACTCTAGAGTTAAACACAAATACCTGGCTCTGATACCAGTGTTGGATCTAGAATAACCCTAGAGGGGGGGTGAATAGGGTTTTTCACAGTTCTTAAACTGAATTGAAAAACTGACAGGATATTAAAATAATAAACAGATCACAGAATATAGCCGAAACAGAAATGCAGAAAATGAATCACACACAGATATACCCAGCTTCGGCAAAAAACCTTGCCTACTGCTGCATTTCTAAGGTTTCTACTAGATGATAGAACAGATCCCGCATACAATACCATGTACACTCGCGACTCTCGCTCCAATTCTAACTCTACGCTCAAAACCGTAGACTGATCGATATCCCCTCGATCAGATTTCCCCTGATTACAACCCCGTAACCAGTAACACAGATTTTACAGACTTTGACAACTGTTAGTCAACACTCTGACTGGATCACCCTAGATTTTACAGACCTAGAAAACTGTTCAGACAATTTTCAACTTGAATTCAAACGCAATACAAAATAAAAATAAAAATAAAAACCCTAGTCTTTAAGAAAGAAATATAAATTCTCCCTTTAAACACTTGAACTAGGGTTGGCCGGCCATTCATTTGTGTAAGGGTTGCATCCTCTTTTATTTTACTTGGCCCGATCTCTTTTGACTCTCCAATGAAAATGGCGGCGGCTCTAGGGTTCTGGAAACTCTCCAAATCCGAATCGATTTCTGATGAAATTGAATTCTCTGGTGCTCGAAATTGTTGCTATGTGATTCTTCTATTTGGGATTGCTGTCTGTCTCTCTCGATTGAACAAAAAACGTGTGAGTAATTTCCGAATTGATTTCTGCTCTCGATTTTTGGCTTGTGATTTTTCGATATATGAAAATGCCTGTGATGTAATGGTGTTATATAGGATAATTAAAATCCTATAATTGAAACTCTGATTTCGTAAAGATGACTTGCTGATTTTTGCGGTTTCCCCTTTTACTTTTGCTGATAAATTCGACTTGAATGAATTCTGGAAATACTCGGCCTTGATTGATTTGGTACTTGCGTGAATTCGAATTGGTGAAACTGGACATGATTTTGGCCTTTAAGCAGATTTTCCCTTGCGTGATTTTTGGCTCTGTTTTCCACGGCTTTAATTTGCTTGCGTGTATTTCAGTCTTGTTTCCCTTGATTAAAATCTGGAATGTTTTAAAATACTTGCCAAAAATGCTTTTCAGTAATTGATTTAACTCTTGCCAAATATTGTGATGCTGATTCCTGCAATTAATCAAATGTTCTGATTTCACCATTAAACAGTTGCCACAATTGCTTTGTCATATATACAGTTATTTCTGAAACAAAAGTTGACTATATACACTGGTTTGTGGTACTGCACCACTCGACCACATTGGTTTCACACTTGATCTTGTCTTAAATTCAAACTTCCCAGTAAAACAGAATGCTTTAAACCAATGAAACCTTTGATGATGCTTGACGATTTCCAAAACAGATTTGTCAAATATTTCAACAGTATACACTTGTCAACCTGATTTTGATTCTTGCCTTTTATGCCATGGTCCAAAACTGTGCATGTTTATCACTGTACCATGTCATGTGAAAACTTGGTACTTTGTTCTGTTTCATTGCTGAGTAGATCATATGTGCACCATGCTTCGACCCTTGTGCTTGACCACATGCTTATACATCATCATGGCTTGTGACGGAGTATTCATTTCCCTTGTGCAAATGCACATTCATTTTCTATATTCATGTTGAACACCTTGTTCCACACTTGTTTGCCTGCATCATCATGCTGAAATGAATTTATGCTTCACCGTATACATGAGTTTGAACGAAGTCTTGTATACTTGTTATATCCATGTCTCACTGTATTGTGTTCACTTGTCATACATGCATTGAACTGCTGCTGTATATTTATGACCTGCACCTGAGTTGTGCTCCACCATGTTGTTGCTTTGAGGCTCGACCACTTTGGCACGTCCACTTCCCTGTTTGTGCATGCTCGAGCACTTGAACTGTAACCATTTTTCATTCATTGTGCCATGTTGCTTTAGTGTGTATCCATGCTGCATGTCCACATTAGCCTGCTTGACCATTTTGCATTATGTTCGATCATGGACTTGACCATTTGAACCAGTTCGAACATGAGCTTTACTGTGTTCACATTTGTGATGGCTTATACTTGAGTTTGCACTTGTACCAGAAAGAAAAGACTTGCTTGACCTGCATTGTATTTGTTGGATGCCTCGGCCAACTTGACTTTGAAACTTTGAGTTGTCGACCATTTTTACTCTTTGTTGGCTTTGACATTTGCTGGTTGACATTTGTTTTGTTGCTTTTACAGTTGTGCTGCCTCGACACTTTGAATTATTGTTGACTTGTGTATTGCACTGAGTTGAGCAGGTCCTCGTGGCTACTCCTCAGTTGCACACTGATTGGCGAGGCAGTGCACACGTGTATATACATGCACGTGTGTACATGCAGCCATCAGACGAGTTTTCCTGTCCCTGCACTGAAATATGTGTATATACATATACATGTATGTGTATACATGTATCGTGCGCGTGCTACATTAACATATCAGATCAAGTCATGAAAAAGGATGAGAAACACACCAGAAAACTGAGGCAAATAGAATTTTAAAAATAAAATTTATATTTGCATGTGTTCAGTTTTATTTCTATTGCAGTATACTGTGTGTGTGTGTTTCATGTGACAGGTAAGCAGGTGATGACTGGACTGACAGTGAAGTGCTGTGAAGACTGAAGACAGAAGACTGAGAGACAGTGTCAGTGAATGTAAATGTATCAGTGATTGAATATGTAGATCAAAATGTAAAACTAAGTGATGAGTGTTGAGTGAAGACTTGATGTGTACTGAAATGTATTACAGAGATGTACAAATAGTGGAGTATAAAATTTGTACTGTTTGATATTGAAATAAAATATTCTATTCAAATAAAATACTGTGAATATTTAAAGTTCCGTACAGTTGAATTTTATTTAAATAGAGATATTATATTCATGTATGTTGTGTAGTATATGAAACAGTACAATTGCAAACACATTTATAAAAATATATATTTGGTTGTTATCATCAAATAAAAATCATATAATTGTGTATACAACACCGTTATATACAACAGTATCTGCATCCATGAATATTATTCGGATGTCCATAAATACCCACATCTGAAAATCGAATCCGGATATTTCCAAATATCTGAAATATCCGCATCCGAAAATGAACAAAACATATGCATACCAAATTTTCTAGAACTAAAACAAAACATCTTAATATTTGCTTTCTCAAGCCTGTTCACATACAATACTCAAGCAAGTTCACATGTTTGCATACTCAAACAAGCTCACATAAATCAGCAATACACAGAATATCAAATAAATTCGTATGTTACTACAATACAAATAATAAAAAACATAGAAACAAAGATAAATTTTGTTCTTCCTTCCTTCTAGCATAGCTTTTCATTTTTCAACATTTCCTATCAAGAAAAACAAGATAATAATAATCAAATATAATAAGAGGCATTAAACTAAATGCAAGACAGCAGATTGCTTCACTGCTGCTTGCTGCACAGCAGCTGCAGCAAACAACGATCATTGACACTATTTTGTATTTCTTTCCTCACCAAAATCTACTAAAAATAATCCATCATTGACCTTGCTGTTTTTTTCCAGGAAAGAAACCACCCACTACAAAGCAACTGCCGGTGTCCATTCAATAGATAATCAACTTAAGAAGAAAAATAAAAGGGAAAAAGAAAATTAAGGTCACTTTCTTGTTTAGCAATAGAATCCATGATTTTTATAATTTTTTTATATGTGCGTATGCTTTCTATCTTTCGAACATATGCCATGGGAATGCCCAGATTCTTCATCTCTGCAACTAGGAAAAGGGATCAATAACTACCTATATACAGTTCTCACTATATGAATTTGAATTTTAGTAGATTTATATGCATATACATGTCAATATGATATATGAATACATTAACACTTATGTTGTCACTCCAATGTCAATAATCCAAGGGTGAATAATCAAGACACTTCTAAATAGGCTACGGAAATCTTAAAAAATGCATTACTTTCTAGTATGAATATTTGTGGAAGAATACTCATAGAAACACAAAGGTAAAAGATAACAGTCAACTAAACTGTAACAACCCGTATTTTTGAATAACATGTTATAACATAAATCAAGGCAGAATTAAACTGTAAAATCTGAATCATGGGAAAGGGGCTGTGCCATTGCGTTCGTCTCGGAAAAATACGCGAAATAGAGTCCGAGTTTTCGAAAATCGGAGTCCGTATGATCAAGTTATGGCCCGTCAAAGTTTTCAGAAAATTACAAGTTCAAAAACAGTTCAAATTTGAATTTAGAATTCAAATTCAGCCAAAAAAGACTGGGCGGGAAAACTCCAGCCCAGACAGGTCGACAGGGGGGTCGACACTAGGGTCGACCTCCCCCCAACCAGGTCGACACTAGAGTCGACCTGGGGGTCGACCTCCCTGGTCGGCCAGGTCGGCCTAGTGCACCTATTTTGGCTGCTTGGACCTGTTTTGGAGGCTAGTGACGGGATTTGATGGCTCGGATTGAATCTAGGGTTAATCCTATGGCTAATACTATCCTAATCTTCTATAAAAAGACCCCTAAGCCTAGCCTAAATCATCATTATTCAACCCTACAACTAAATTATGCCAAATTTGTTCCTCTCATGGGCTCCACTCTCATGCTAAAATTTCTAAGTTTATTTATATGAGAGATTTTGAGTTCATACAAGTGTTTTCAAGCTTGTATGAGTGTTCTTAGTTTGCATTCAAGTCAAGTTGCAACATTTCTATTACAAAGCAAGGGTTTTTATTGATTTGGCTCAAGGGTTTTTCATTTGGAGCTTGCATATTTGGGTGATTGCATAAGGGCTTCGTCTCAATCATTATAATAAATATTTATTTGTGTCTTCATAGCATTGTAAGCCCTTTTCTACTTTCTTTTTTTGAACTCTAAAGTTAAACGAATGATGCAAGTTTGGGGTTGATCATTATGATATGCAAGTTTGGTTGATCATTATGTTATGCAAGCTGGTTTAATCATTATGTATGACACATGTTGCTATGTTATGCAAGTTTGGGTTGATCATTATACACATATTATCATGTTATGCAAGTTAAACTTGAGTTTGTGAGCTTAAAGCTTCAAGATTTATATTAAAGGTTGCATTTTGGCAACATGGAAGTTATCATTTCCCTTATGATAACTTGCATGTGAGGCTAAATGCGAACTTCTAGCAACTTCTACATGTCATTTATCACCATGTATCACTTATATGCTAAGTTTGGTTTTATGCATACTTTTGAAGCCTAATAATGCAATATGCAAGTATATGAACATATGTACATTTCATATGCCACCATGTTAAACTTGTGGCTTCAACACCTTTTTGTCATGATTATGCCAAGTCCTCTATTTTATCCTTTATGCGTTGTTGCGATTATGTAAACGATGGGATTACGTTGGGATTGGGTAACATTATGACATGAACATGGTTTTTATAACATGACGTGATATGTTAGCTTGTAATTATGTTTTGGGAAACATAATGGACATGACACTTAGAAAATATGAGTGTGGCCAACTCGAGGTTGGGTTGAGTTTGTAGCATAAAACTACCCGGATCCACCCGGCTTAACTAGTGGCTACAAACAATAGGACCCAATGTGAGAAGTTGGTCATGTTGTGCTCGAACCCGAGGTTAGACCAAGTTGTGGTGTAAAGCTACCCGGACCCGTCCGGCTTAACTAGTAACCACAACAAGGTCTAATGTGAGAGGTTAAAGCACATTAAGATAATTAATGCCACCTGATTAGGGTTAAGTCATGGTCCACTTAATACTTAACCAATTTGGGCTTGATGGGTTAATCGGGGTTAAGTCATGAACCTTGGGTACACTTAACCAATTTAATCCACGTTCGGATCGGCTTAACCACATTTAACCCGTTAAGAAACCCTAGTTGCGTGGTCCTTTTCAGCAGTAACCCTTTTGATAGTATCATAAGACCCTAGGGACTAGGCTAGGGTGGGGCACGATTACTGGGCTGACATGTAAGCGACCAAAACGACGGCTGAGTAGGTACGCCGGTGTAGGTCCAGGCGGACTATGGTCGTGCACATAGTCCGGAGTTGGAAAATCAGGCACGGGTACCAGTAGATCTAGACTGTGCATACTTGATTTGTGTCCGAGGTTGACACCCTAGGACTTGATACACCTTAGGGTGGACCTAGCGCAGTTAACTACATTTCATGTTTGGGCCATATGACACCGACACTTGACGAGTTAGGCTTTTAGGGAGCCGATCAACTAGACCGTGTAGTTGGACCTTGATTTAGGTCACCTCATGATTTTGGGCCAAGCTTGGGCCAAGGGATCAATTCTTGTTTTTACTTGACATGTTAGAATGCTAGTACACCCGTGGTGCAAAACTTAACCTTGATTATGCGATGACACCTTTATCTATCTTGTTAGTTAATCATCATGCCAGTATGTTGTTATCCTTATGTTCATCTCAGCTTCTCATGCCAGTTAACTTTACTAGTTCATGGACTGATAGTAGTTAGGGCTTACCAGTCTTTTTGACTGACCTATTTTCTTTCGCCTCTTTTCTTCCGTTTCCCCTCCCCCCCCCCAGGTCCTCAGGGTGGGAACATTGGAGCTTAGCTTGGATCTTTATAGCTTACTTACTGGATTTGCTCATGTACGGTTTTGGACATTGAGCTAGCTATGGTTTATCACTTCACTTTGGGGATAGTACTTTATGTATTTTAGTTTTTCAGTTTATGCTTTTCTCTAGACTTTGTTTGTTGGAAAATATTGACCAAGTACTTTGTTGTAACTTAACTATGGTTTTGAAATGCTAGTTTTATCCGCTGCTTTACTACTCTGTTTTACTTATATATTCTGTCTTGTGATATATGCATGCATGTTTACCTCGTTTAACGCCCTTCCAAAGCCAATGTACTTGCAAGATTTACCTAGGCGGAGGTGGGGTGTTACATTTGGTATCAGAGCATAAGGTTTACAAGATTTGGGCAAAAGAGTTTTTAAAACTTATCTTTTGAAAAACTATTTTCAAAACCAATTAAGTATTTTCCAAGAAAAGTCTAGTTATTTTAAAAGGCTATTCCCCAAAAGCCATTAGCACTATCCTTCGTTTCTTCGTTCTAAATCTATCTTTTCCTTTTCAGTATGGCCGATCTTAACCTTCCCGAGGGAGTGACCATTCCCGGATGGTTCCGGAGGTACTTGGAAGCTAGGGCCAACGATGTGGGCCCAGCAAATACCCCCAATATAATTGAGGTTCCTCCTCCTCCTCCCCCTCCTCGGAATCCACAAGCGGATTTCGCAAAAGTTTGCAAGGACTTTAAGGCAATGGGGGGCAAGAATTTCATTGGGATGGATACTTTTGTGGAGGCACGAAATTGGTTGAAAGAAACTGAAGATCTTTTTGCTATCTTTGATGTGGAAGACCATAGAAAGGTTTTATTGGCAGCATGGCTATTAAAAGAAGAAGCTGCTTATTGGTGGGAGGTCACCAATGCTACGAGCCCTATAGAGACTTGGGCCGACTTTAGGACGAGGTTTGGGCTTAAGTTTCTATCATCAGCTGAGGCAAATCTGCAATTGGAGAAGTTTATATCTTTGAAGCAAGGGGACATGACAGTGAGGGAGTATGTGAATGAGTTTAACCAGCTCGCCCGATTCCGTTTGGACATGATTAATACTCCTCAGAAGAAGGCTTTGCGCTTTGCACGAGGGTTGAACGAGCCATTACAAGGTTTAGCCCTATCTCATATACCCATGGGGGCCACTTTTGAAGGCCTAGTGGGCATGGCATTGCTTCAAGGAGACAATAAGAATAGCAAGAAGGAAGACAAGACTAATGAGACTCAAACCAAGAAGACAGACTCCAAGTGGGGAGGAAATCAGAGCAATCAGAACAACAAAAACAACAAGAACAACAAGGGCAACAAGGCCAAGGCAAAGGATCCAAGAAAATGCCACTACTGTGGGAATGTTGGGCACATAACTAAAGACTGTAAGAAGAAGAAGAGGAAGTTGGGCGAATGCTTTCATTGTGGAGAGACCGGATATTTTAGCAAGGATTGCCCCAAGAAGCAAGGGCAGAATCAGCGTGCAGGACCTTTTGGAGGGCAAGTGCATGCTCTCAACGCTGCTCCAGTTCAGGACCGAGGTAGTATTTCTATAGAAAGTCTTGTTTATATTTCTGATTTTCCTGTTCGCACCTTATTTGATTCTGGCGCATCGCATAGTTTTATCTCTTCTGACATTGTTGAAAGTTTGCACCTAAGTACTAGTCTAGTTGAGGTTCCCGTTTGTGTTTCAAATCCAATTGGGGGTTCCGCCCATCTATCTATGATTTGTGTGGATTTGAAGATTTCTATCTTGACCGTAGAATTCACGTGTAATGCTTATGTTCTTGGTTTCACGGGATATGGGTTGATCTTGGGCATGGATTGGTTGTCCAGTTATGGAGCCATTCTCGATTGTGAACATAGGGTGGTGAGGCTCATGACTCGCCTCGGTAATACCCTAGAAATTTCTTGTAACCCTAGAGGTCCCGTCATGTTATGTTATCTTGAATCTCTTGACTCGTCCATCGATGATCTGCAATCTGTAAGGGTGGTCTGAGACTATCCTGATGTCTTTGAAGAAGTTAAGGGGTTACCCCCTAAACGAGAGATAGATTTTCGCATTTATCTAGTCGATAATGCCAAGCCAGTATCATTGCCTGTTAGGCACATGGCCCCACGAGAAAGAAGAGAGCTCAGTAAGCAAATCAAGGAGCTGCTTGAGAAAAAATTTATTAGGCGAAGCATTTCTGAATGGGGTGCTCCAGTGGTATTCGCTACTAAGGCGGATGGTTCACTTCGTCTATGTGTTGATTATCGAGAGTTGGACAAGCTGACAAAGAAGAATAGGCACCCTTTACCGAGGATTGATGATCTCTTTGACCAGCTGGTTGGCGCTTCTGTTTTCTCTCAGCTCGATCTAGCCACCGGATTCCATCAGCTTAGAGTATCTGAGGATAGTATTGATAAAACTGCGTTTAGGACTCCAGATGGATTCTTTGAATGGCTTGTCATGCCATTCGGATTGACTAATGCACCCTCCTACTTCGTATACTTGATGAGTAGGGTGTTCAGGGAGTTCCTTAACAAGTTTGTTGCTGTCTTCGTGGATGATATTGTGACCTTCTCAAAGGATGAGGAAGAACATGCTAGGCATCTGAAGGAAGTGATGGATACGCTTAGAGCACATCAGTTGAAAGCCAAGTTCTCCAAATGTCATTTCTGGAGAAGGGAAGTTCGGTTTCTTGGACATATAGTTTCTAAGCAAGGCATAGCGGTGGATCCCGTGAAAGTGGTTGTGGTTCAAGACTGGAAGACTCCGAAGAATGCAACCGAAGTAAGGAGCTTTCTCGGTCTGGCGGGCTACTATAGGAAGTTCATCAGGGACTTCGCTAAGATTTCGGCCCCTCTTACTAAGTTGACGAAGAAGAACTTAGTCTTTGCATGGGACTTGGAGTGTGATCTTGCTTTTCAAAAGCTCAAAAGAGCCCTTACCTCAGCTCCAGTTTTGGCATTACCCGATAGTGGTAAGATGTTTACCGTGTACAGATGCATGTGGCACGGGGCTAGGAGCTGTTCTGATGCCAGAGGGAAAAGTGATATGTTATGGGGGTAGGCAACTTAAAGTTCATGAGAAGAACTATCCCACTCATGATTTGGAGTTAACGGCGATCGTCTTTGCACTCAAATCCTGGCGCCACTATCTTCTAGGCGAAAGGTTTGAGTTGTATACTGATCACAAGTCACTCAAGTACCTCTTCTCGCAAAAAGATCTGAATCTAAGGCAGCAAAGGTGGATGGAATTCTTGGCATCTTATGACTTCGAGATAGCTTATACCCCTGGCAAGGGTAATGTTGTGGCAGATGCACTAAGCAGAAGGAGGTTGACTTTGAGCCCCTTGTTCATTGAGATGAATAACTTAGAATTCTTGGCAACCTTTGATTTTACGACGGCTATTGAGTCGATGACGGGTTCATTAGCATCCCTTGAGCTTAGACCCACACTTCTTGATCAAGTAGGGACTTCTCAGAAGGAAGATCCACAGATAGTCGAGGTGATGAACAAGTTGATTTGTGGTGAGACGTCTAGTCACCTTGCTAGATATACTATTGATGACAAGGGTTGGCTGAGGCGTGATGGAAGGCTATGCGTTCCACAAGTAGGAGACTTGGTGCATAAAGTTCTTGAAGAAGCACATCACTCGAAGATGACTATACATCCGGGAGGAGATAAGATGTATAGAGATATGAAGCGCATTTTCTTTTGGGCCGGAATGAAGAGGGATGTGGCAGAGTATGTTTCAAAGTGCATGGTGTGACAACAAGTGAAAGCCGAGTCAAAGAAACCAGGTGGGCTATTACATCCATTGGAGGTCCCGCAATGGAAGTGGGAGAGTATTTCTATGGATTTTGTGGATGGATTGCCTAGGTCAAGGAGAGGGAACACGAGCATATGGGTCATAGTTGACAGAATTACGAAGAGTGCTCACTTCATTCCAGTAAAAAGCAAGAGGACCGCATCAGGGCTAGCATCTATTTATCTTCGAGAGATAGTACGGTTGCATGGAGTTCCTTCTAGCATAGTTAGCGATCGTGACCCGATTTTCACTAGCCAGTTCTGGAACAGTTTGCAAGAAGCGATGGGCACGCGATTGAATCTGAGTACAGCCTATCACCCCCAGACGGATGGCCAAACCGAAAGGGTAAATAGAGCGCTAGAAGATCTCTTGAGGCTCTGTGTTCTTGACTTTGGTGGTACTTGGGAAGACCACCTTCCTCTTGTAGAGTTTGCTTATAATAATAGCTATCAAGCCAGCATAGGGATGGCACCATTTGAAGCTTTGTATGGGAGGCCGTGTAGGTCACCAACTTGTTGGTGGGAGACGACAGATAAACTTATACTTGGGCCCGATATGATTAGGGATACATCCGAGAGGGTAGAGTTGATTCGAAGACGGATGAAGGCGGCCCAAGACAGACAGAAATCCTATGCTAACAAGCGAAGGGCAGATTTGGAATTCGAAGTGGGAGACATGGTTTTCGTGAAGGTTTCTCCTTTACGTAATGTAGTTCGTTTTGGAGCAGTTGGGAAGCTAGCACCAAGGTTCGTAGGACCCTTCCCTATCATAGAAAGAATTGGAAAGATGGCTTATAAGGTGGAATTGCCCGAGAAGCTAGCCGGAGTGCATAATGTTTTTCATGTCTCGCATCTCCGAAAGTGCCTTCATGAGTCCGCTGAGGTGGTTGAACAAAGCATTCTAGAAGACATTGAGGTAGAGAAAGAGGCAACCTTGAGAAGAGCTCTGATTCGTATCTTGGGAACGGAGATCAAGAAGCTAAGGAATCGAGAAGTCAAGTTGGTGAAAGTTCAGTGGAGTGAAGCCGATGAAGACGCAACTTGGGAAACCGAGGAGAAGATGCGTGGCCTTTATCCATTTCTTTTTGAAGGTACATTCTCGATCTCTTTTCCTATCTTTCTTTTGCCATCCATGTTTACCTTGTTTGTCTAGTTATCTTGTTAATCTTGTCATGAGAACCTTAGGTAGAAACCCTTTGGATGAAACATGTATTTGAAACATGTTATGCTTGATGGTTGCAAGTGGTTGCAAGTGTTTGCACGTGGATACTCGTGGATGCATGATACACATTAGGCACTAAGATCGGCTCACACACTTTCATGTTGCATATGCATGAGTGCTTATACTAATTCATGGATGAAACTTGTTATGCTATCACGTGGATGTTGCATATGGATGAATGTTATGCGCACTCATGTAGAGATTATAAATTTTGTTAGGAATTTGCATACATATGGACTCATTTCACTAACATGTTTTGCATTAAGGGGGTTTACTGAATCAGTAACCTCCTGATTTTCGCATTAGATAAGTACATATACACACACCTTCGCATATGATCTTACAACATTTAGAATCCTTTAAGGACAATCACTGCACGTGGATGATGTTTTGAGTAGATGGATGATGGATGGTAGGATGCGTTCTTCCTAACTTGGAGATTTCGGGGACGAAATCCTTTAAGGAGGGGAGAATGTAACAACCCGTATTTTTGAATAACATGTTATAACATAAATCAAGGCAGAATTAAACTGTAAAATCTGAATCAAGGGAAACAGGCTATGCCAATGCGTTCGTCTCGGAAAAATACGTGAAATAGAGTTCGAGTTTTCGAAAATCGGAGTCCGTATGATCAAGTTATGGCCCGTCAAAGTTTTCAGAAAATTACAAGTTCAAAAACAGTTCAAATTTGAATTTAGAATTCAAATTCAGTCAAAACAGATTGGGCGGGTAAACTCCCGCCCAGACAGGTCGACAGGGGGGTCGACACTAGGGTCGACCTCCCCCCAACCAGGTCGACACTAGAGTCGACCTAGGGGTCGACCTCCCTGGTCGGCCAGGTCGGCCTGGTGCACCTATTTTGGCTGGTTGGACCTGTTTTGGAGGCTAGTGACGGGATTTGATGGCTCGGATTGAATCTAGGGTTAATCCTATGGCTAATACTATCATAATCTTCTATAAAAAGACCCCTAAGCCTAGCCTAAATCATCATTATTCAACCCTACAACTAAACTATGCCAAATTTGTTCCTCTCATGGCCTCCACTCTCATGCTAAAATTTCTAAGTTTATTTATATGAGAGATTTTGAGTTCATACAAGTGTTTTCAAGCTTGTATGAGTGTTCTTAGTTTGCATTCAAGTCAAGTTGCAACATTTCTATTACAAAGCAAGGGTTTTTATTGATTTGGCTCAAGGGTTTTTCATTTGGAGCTTGCATATTTGGGTGATTGCATAAGGGCTTCGTCTCAATCTTTATAATAAATATTTATTTGTGTCTTCATAGCATTGTAAGCCCATTTCTACTTTCTTTTTTTGAACTCTAAAGTTAAATGAATGATGCAAGTTTGGGGTTGATCATTATGATATGCAAGTTTGGTTGATCATTATGTTATGCAAGTTGGTTTAATCATTATGTATGACACATGTTGCTATGTTATGCAAGTTTAGGTTGATCATTATACACATGTTATCATGTTATGCAAGTTAAACTTGAGTTTGTGAGCTTAAAGCTTCAAGATTTATATTAAAGGTTGCATTTTGGCAACATGGAAGTTATCATTTCCCTTATGATAACTTGCATGTGAGGCTAAATGCGAACTTCTAGCAACTTCTACATGTCATTTATCACCATGTATCACTTATATGCTAAGTTTGGTTTTATGCATACTTTTGAAGCCTAATAATGCAATATGCAAGTATATGAACATATGTACATTTCATATGCCACCATGTTAAACTTGTGGCTTCAACACCTTTTTGTCATGATTATGCCAAGTCCCCTATTTTATCCTTTATGCGTTGTTGCGATTATGTAAACGATGGGATTACGTTGGGATTGGGTAACATTATGACATGAACATGGTTTTTATAACATGACGTGATATGTTAGCTTGTAATTATGTTTTGGGAAACATAATGGACATGACACTTAGAAAATATGAGTGTGGCCAACTCGAGGTTGGGTTGAGTTTGTAGCATAAAACTACCCGGATCCGCCCGGCTTAACTAGTGGCTACAAACAATAGGACCCAATGTGAGAAGTTGGTCATGTTGTGCTCGAACCCGAGGTTAGACCAAGTTGTGGTGTAAAGCTACCCGGACCCGTCCGGCTTAACTAGTAACCACAACAAGGTCTAATGTGAGAGGTTAAAGCACATTAAGATAATTAATGCCACCTGATTAGGGTTAAGTCATGATCCACTTAATACTTAACCAATTTGGGCTTGATGGGTTAATCGGGGTTAAGTCATGAACCTTGGGTACACTTAACCAATTTAATCCACATTCGGATCGGGTTAACCACATTTAACCCGTTAAGAAACCCTAGTTGCGTGGTCCTTTTCAGCAGTAACCCTTTTGATAGTATCATAAGACCCTAGGGACTAAGCTAGGGTGGGGCACGATTACTGGGCTGACATGTAAGCGACCAAAACGACGGCTGAGTAGGTACGCCAGTGTAGGTCCAGGCGGACTATGGTCGTGCACATAGTCCGGAGTTGGAAAATCAGGCACGGGTACCAGTAGATCTAGACTGTGCATACTTGATTTGTGTCCGAGGTTGACACCCTAGGACTTGATACACCCTAGGGTGGACCTAGCGCAGTTAACTACATTTCATGTTTGGGCCGTATGACACCGACACTTGACGAGTTAGGCTTATAGGGAGCCGATCAACTAGACCGTGTAGTTGGACCTTGATTTAGGTTACCTCATGATATTGGGCCAAGCTTGGGCCAAGGGATCAATTCTTGTTTTTACTTGACATGTTAGAATGCTAGTACACCCGTGGTGCGAAACTTAACCTTGATTATGCGATGACACCTTTATCTACCTTGTTAGTTAATCATCATGCCGGTATGTTGTTATCCTTATGTTCATCTCAGCTTCTCATGGCAGTTAACTTTACTAGTTCATGGACTGATAGTAGTTAGGGCTTACCAGTCTTTTTGAATGATCTGTTTTCTTTCGCCTCTTTTCTTCCGTTCCCTCCCCCCCCCCCCAGGTCCTCAGGGTGGGAACATTGGAGCTTAGCTTGGATCTTTATAGCTTACTTACTGGATTTGCTCATGTACGGTTTTGGACATTGAGCTAGCTATGGTTCATCACTTCACTTTGGGGATAGTACTTTATGTATTTCAGTTTTTCAGTTTATGCTTTTCTCTAGACTTTGTTTGTTGGAGAATAATGACCAAGTACTTTGTTGTAACTTAACTATGGTTTTGAAATGCTAGTTTTATCCGCTGCTTTACTACTCTGTTTTACTTATATATTCTGTCTTGTGATATCTGCATGCATGTTTACCTCGTTTAACGCCCCTCCAAAGCCAATGTACTTGCAGGAGTTACCTTGGCGGAGGTGGGGTGTTACATAAACTCAGATCATAATTCTCTTATATGATTCATATTAGAAGTATGATTCTAGTTTATACCTGAAAACCATTGTATGTAAAGGTATCTTTCAATCGATCCAAGGTGTACATGTAACTATCTTGATCAAAATATTGCAATATCTCCATTTTTCAACAAACCATCTTCATCAACGATCAATAAAGTAGCTTGATCATTGCTCAAATATCCTATAAATATTGATAATTAGCCAACGCTTTTAAGAAAAACAACAAACACTATTTGTTTAAAAATAGTTTAATTTTAAACAAAAATATACATAAATTCCAAATGCATTGTGGTTTGATCAGGCTTAAACAAGTGATTACATTTGATTGTAGATTTGAAAGAAATGTAAAAGAAACTCTGATGATGATATATTCTCTCACAAAAAAGAGCCATTGGCCAATAAATATCCTAACCTGACAACCATATGGAGCTAAAATCCCCTCATTTCTATTTCGTTTAATCATTTTACATTTTAAACATGTATTCAATCAAATAATAAGAAGAATTTTTTACTACATTGCAGTGTTTCCACCAATGCGTAAAATCAGACATATTGTTTACAAAATTTATATCATGAGTTTTGATAACCCAATATCACATGACAAACAAATAACACATCTATCCATTTCATCAGAATTTAATTTTGTGAATCAGAAATTCTCCAGCAATAAAATTTTTGTGAGAGTTTGTAGTGAGCTAGAATGTAGTGTATGTGGGTGAGGCTAGGCATTGTCATAGTATGTCAAACTCAAGTCTGAGGCATTACTGAAAAGGGTTGTGGTCTAAAGGCATGGTGCTACTGAATGCCAACTGAACTCGAGTTTGATTGGCTAAAAAATAACGTTGGACATGATTTAAATTTGGCTTGTGGATTCTATTGACATTTAAGGATAAAGTTAGCATGAATAAATATTTGCATGCTGCAAAAATTGTGCTTTGTATATAATAACTCATAGAACGACTGTTGAATGACAGTTGGTGTAAAAGGAACTGACATTAAATATGCGCAATATTAGTCAAAATTGTGTGCACCATGCATGCAATTTTAACAAGAATTGACGTAATATTGTTGACTAATTAAGGCATATAAATATATAATTGTTAGCTCTAACTTTATTAGTTTCTCATTACTACCTGCAAACATTTATTGAAGAGGCAATATTCAATGCAAGTTTTTAGAGCTCACCTTTTCCTCCTAAATACCAGCATATTGGATTAAAATAAAAATTGCTTGTACGAAAGAAAACATTAAAATAGAAGGCTATACCTTAAAAGTTGATTATCTAAGCAACAATTTTGTGGGGAACTAACCACCTAAAACTTTGCATTCATTCCATCTCTTGCCTTCTCTATTTCTTTTATAGTTGCATGTAATACAAAACCAAATCCTTTTGACCTTCCAGATATGAATATCTTTAATCACTTCAGCTGCACATATTGTGCATTCCCAGTTGTTATAGGTTTATGCAAAAATAACAGTTGAAAGCAGAGCATAAAATTATCATTGATAAGTACTATTGAAATGGACTTAATCGGATGGCTCTACCTAGTACTTACTAAATATGGCACAAATTTAGCAATCTACTATGCAATATTTTGAGTGCTTAGTCACTTTAATTTTATATGCCAATTTAAAAAGATGCCAAACTTATTTTACGGAGCTAGCATAACTGATATTGCATTGGCTCCTCTGAAACCGATGCCTTTTTTGTGCATTTCATGTGTTCATGATTATAAAAAAGGTCTGTTATGTTGAATCTACATACCATAGACATTCCAGATCAACAACATGAATAGTTTATGATGGCTAGAATAGACTCACCAAATGGATATTGAATGGCATTAAGATTGTAAAAGGAAAATGTTTGACTGGTCACCAACATGCTATGTGTGCTTAATATCACTCTCTTAATGAATATTAAATTTGGTGGAACCTACTAAGTAATGGTATTCCAGTATAGGAAGATAAAATGAATATTTTTTTGTATCAGCAAAAAAATTGCTATCTAAACATAAATGCTTCCTGCATTTCATTATTGATAGAAAATGTTGTACATGTATTAAGTATTTGAGCATTTTTCTCATGTATTAAATGCTTTTCATTAAATAAACATTAACTTTATTGAAAACCATCCATTGGAAATCTGATTTTAGCAACCCTTTAGCATCACTTCATCATCTATTGTATTAAACACAAAATATAACATACCATAACGATTTCCATCTGAGCAATTATCTTGAAAGATGAATCATGATACCTTATCAACCTTTTACACACCTTCATTTCCAAAGTGCCAAAGCAAGCATAAAACCTAAAGTAAAACATTTAGTACTGTAAATTATCAAATGAAGGAATAGTATAGAAAATTAACAAATGAAGAAAATTTTAAACTAAGTAAATGAATGTATGTATCTATAAAATAACGGGAAAAAGAAATCCCGTCTCCTATTCTTTATTACCATCCAATAAATCTCATCATCATCATAAGCTTCTATTGCAAATTTGAAAGAAAATAAATAAATTAGTAGTCAGTTACACTTCGATTTATATTGTTTCTTGTCATGTTTTAATGCAAACACATAATATAATAAGAGACATATAGGCACGCGCTTCGCGCATGGTAATGGCACGCGCTTCGCGCGTGGTCATGGCACGCACTTCGCGCTTGACTATGGCACGATATGTTCTTTCTAGTATGCTAAAAAAACAATTTTTTAGAGTAAAGATATGCTAAAAAAACAACATTGCAGACAGTAAAGAGTAAACTTACAATTTATAGATGTGGTAGAGGTGGTTCATATATAAAATTGTATAAACTGGTAAATATGCTTGGAAAGGTCGAAGTGGAGAAGAACTACAAATCATAATGCTTCCTATTCCTATTTACAAACCCTAGGCGTCATCGAAACTCGCAAATTACAAACCACCGAGAAAATTAAAACTGAGGAGCCTGAAGCTTTGAAATATTCTCAAAGTTTAACAACTAAACAATAAGAAAGAACTAAAAATAAATGACTAGCCTGGGGCTTTTAGTGATCTGCCACGAATACTAAAATATGATGTTGAAAAGCATCGCGCCAATCCTAATGTCTCAAGTGATAATGGCTCTACCAGACTCTTTAGTTCCTTCGCTACCGACATTGAAGCCGCTCTGGAGATAATTTTCACATGAAATTTAAAAAAAATACAAAAAAAATACAAAAAAAATACGAATTGATTGTATAGCGATCGTTCCCTTTTTAAGTGTTTCCTAAAAATAGGAAGGGAAGGGTGAATGAAGAGAAAACATTAGTGATGAACAAAGAGCTGTGAGAATGAGGAGAGAAATGTGAATATGAATGGAGATTTTGAACGATATTTAAAGGGGTGTATGGTTTATTCTAGAAATGTTGCATTTGTAGGTAGAGGCTGAAAGTATTCCAGAACCAGTCAAATACGGAAGATGCTATTTTTTTTCTTTGAATAAAACACGGTTAGATGAATGCTATTTTTTTGGGTTCAGCAAAAATTTAGGGAATTGACAATATTCCTATTAGTTTGTAAATACAATATTTCCTTCTTTTCTATCTTTGTAAATACAATATTTATTAATTAACGTGCATTAATTTCTTTGTTAACAAACATTAATTAAAATTGCAACGTACATTAATTGTTATTAAATATTTCACTAATTTTCTCCTTATCTCTGTTTGCGCTCGTATATAAATATATATTATATGTATAGACACACGCTTTGTTTCCAATAAACTTTATTTTCAATTTTAATTATAATTAATTTAAGTTACTAATTTCATATTAATTAATTAATTAATCAAATAATCAATTGTTTTGCGACTACAATTTATGGTTGAAAATATCAAACGAACAAACTTTTAGGATTTTAATTTTTTAAATATTCTAACTAATGTTAAGTTTTGATAATATATATAGAGAAGCGGTTAAAATTTGTAATGAAAGCCTATTTACAGATCCTCTTTTTGAGCGATATTAGCGGGGTAATTTGAATTTGTTGAAAAAGTTTATTATATCCCAATTTAAATGACATTGAATGTCTAATTTATTAGGGAGATTATGTTAAATAACAATTTAGTATATTTTAAAATTCATACATAAGGGATTTTGGGAAGTTCATAGTCGGACCAAAACTTTGCGCTTCAAAGAGAATTATTAATAAAGATAATGATATAAATACATATTATATGTATAGACATACACTTTATTTCCAATAAACTTTATTTTCAATTTTAATTATAATTAATTTAAGTTACTAAATTCATATTAATTAATTAATCAATCAAATAATTAACTGTTTTGCAACTACAATTTATGGTTGAAATTTTCAAATGAACAAACTTTTAGGATTTTAATTTTTTTAAATATTTTATCTACTATTAAGTTTTGATAATACATATAGGGAAGCGGTTAAAATTTGTAATGAAATCCTATTTACAGATCCTCTTTTTAAGCGATATTACTAATTTCATATTAATTAATTAATCAATCAAATAATCAATTGTTTTGCGACTACAATTTATGGTAGAAATTTTTCAAATGAACAAACTTTTAGGATTTTAATTTTTTTAAATATTCTATCTACTATTAAGTTTTGATAATACACATAGGGAAGCGGTTAAAATTTGTAATGAAATCCTATTTATAGATCCTCTTTTTGAGCGATATTAGCGGGGTAATTTGAATTTGTTGAAAAAGTTTATTACATCTTAATTTAAATGACATTAAATGTCTAATTTATTGGGGAGATTAGGTTAAATAACAATTTAGTATATTTTAAAATTCATACATAAGGGCATTTTGGGAAGTTAATGGTTGGACCAAAATTTTGCGCTTCCAAGAGAATTATTAATAAAGAAGATGAGACAGTAAAACAAATTCAAACTAAAATAAAACAACATGCTTATATAATTAATGAATTTCATTTATTGTGAGAAATAATTTTTTATTTGAAATAAACGCTAGCCATTTGTAACTGCCAATTCATTTAATAAAAAGGCGGAGATTTGCAATAATCTTGAAATAACTTCTCTTATTTCTTTGAACTCATGACTTATCAAATCATTTCGTTACTCCTTAGCAAAGAGATTTTTCATTTTATTGAAAAATAAACTGAAGTGCAAGTCGCTTTATTTTAACAAAACTTATATTCATTTAATGTAATGAATTAAAAATAGTAAAAACTAAACTAACATTTAAGTTGCATGCCGATGGAATGATGGACAAAATTTTGGTTCTTCTTATATTATCATGAGAATCAGGAATATAAGGAAAAGTTATTTTATACTTCACTTGATTGTATTAATCTGAAATTTCTTAAAATGCCAACATTCAAGATTGAAACATAAATTTAAGACTACTGTGTTTTTGTATATAATTATGGAAGAAAATTAGTCCACATTCATCTCTTTGTTTCGTCACAAATATATTAAAAATCAATTATGATATAGTCTTTGGTTTGGAATAAATGTGAAGTACTATCATTAATTAACTACTCAGATTAGAAAAATATGAACCAAACGGCAAAAAAGAACATTTAACTTTAAATAGAGTAGCCAGATAAGAAGAAAAGCAGCGTCAGTCCAACCCACTTATGGGATTCCCATTAACGAATTTTAGGTGTTTAATTTTAGGGGCTAGGGTTTGACAATAAAAAATGAAAGAATAAATCTCAATTCAACAAATCAATTTCACAAGAAAACTACTCTACCTAGACCTCCTCTATTTTTAGATCTGCATGCCGCATACCTTCAGCGCACAGTCGTTCCATCACTGTCCATAATCTGGAAATGAAAGAATTATATATTGAATGGAGAATAGAGGTTGATTTATGGAGAAAGCAAGAAGAGGGGCAGATAATCATCTGGGGTCGTGAATCCATGGGTAGAAAAGTTTAATCAGGAGAAAGAGGGTTTTTTCAATTTGGGGGGAAAAGGTACTTTTGAAAGATGATGAAGGCGATAAGGTTTTGCAGGCTTCGTTCCACGAAACAGATTGAAAAAATTAAATCCTAGACGCAAGGATACAGATCCAATGGATCAGAGTCATTTGATTTATATTCCTGGATTGCTATCGTGTCCAATGGATCAGAGTCATTTGATTTATACTCCTAGATTGCTATCTAGATCTGTAACAACCCGTATTTTCAATAACCTGTTATAACATAAATGGAGGCAGAATTAAACTGTAAAATCTGAATCAAGGGAAACGGGCTATGCCATTGCGTTCGTCTCGGAAAAATACGCGAAATAGAGTCCGAGTTTTCGAAAATCGGAGTCCGTATGACCAAGATATGGCCTCGCGAAGTTTCACGAAAAATTCCCAAATTAAAGTATACTTAATTAAGTGAAATGGGTTGCGCAGAGAAATATATATATATTGATATATATATATATATATATATATATAATTGAAAATTAAATAAATAAATAAATACGCAAAAATGTTCAAAACAGCGAATTGGGAGAGGGGAATAACCGAACCGGCCGATTTTTGAGGTCGACCCGAGCCCGCTGGGTCGACTAGGGGTTAATCCAGGGTGTTTGACTGTCAACCCGTGGGCCGATTCGCTCAAATGCAGATTTTGCATTTGGATGGTTCTCATGGTTCATCTTTAATCTAAAGGCCCTAGATGGTTCCTACACTTGACTTCTTCCCCAAGACATGCTTTGATGGCTTGGATTGAATCTAGGTTTAATCCTATGGCCTAAAACACTTGCCTAATCTATAAATAAGACCCTAACCTATCCTAAATCCTCATTATTCATTCATGCAACTAAACTATGGCAAAATTTTACCTCTCATGGCCTCCACTCTCTTCATAAAATTTCTAAATGGTTTCTATGAGAGATTTTCCATGCATACAAGTGTTTTCAAGCTTGTATGAGTGTCATTAGCTTGCATTCAAGTCAAGTTTCTATCTTTGCATCATAAAGCAAGGGTTTTGATCATTTTGGCTCAAGGGTTTTTATGTTAGAGCTTGCATTTTGGGTCTATTTGATTGCATAAGGGCTTTGTCATATCTTTTGTGCCTTCATAGCAATGTAAGCCTTTTCCCTACTCTTAGATATTAACTATGAAGTTAAATGTTCATGTTGCAAGTTTGGGTTTGATCATTGAGTATGATACATGCTATCATGTCATGCAAGTTTATGAAGTCATTATCTTGATCTTGTGAGCTAATAGCTACAACCTTTATGTTGAAATGTTGCATTAGGCAACATGAGAACCCTCATAACCTTTATGTCAACTTGCATATGAAGTCATAACCCTTATATGATGATATATGCGAGTTACTAGTCATCATTCCATATCTTTTGTCACCATGATTCGCTTATGTGCCAAGTTTGGGTTTATGCATGTTTTGAGGCTTAAGAATGTAACATGCAAGTTAATGAACACATTTGTGCCTCATTTGCCACCATGATTAACTTGTGGCTTAATATCCATTTTTGTCATGCCTTTGCCAAGTCTCTTCTTTTAATCCATTACGTTGTCGCGAACGTATATGCGAGTTTAAAAGCGTTGGGTTATGTTATGGGTAATTTCTAATGACATGAAAATACAACTTGAAAACATGACTTGAAATATAACATGGAAGTTGACATGTAAGTATGCATAAAAACATAAGCTTGGGAATTTACCTATTAAGTTAGGTCTACCCTTTGGGAATTTACCTATTAAGTTAGGTCTACCCAAATGCTTGAAAACTTGTAACATGTTTTGGGAAACATGATGGACATGACACTTAGATAATATAAGTGTGGCCAACTCGAGGTTGGGTTGAGTTTACAACGTAAAACTACCCGGAACCGACCGGCCTAACTAGCAGTTGCAAACAATAGGACCCAATGTGAGAAGTTGGTCATGTTGTGCTTGAACCCGAGGTTAGACCAAGTTGTGGTGTAAAACTACCCGGAACCGACCGGCTTAACTAGTAACCACAACAAAGTCTAATGTGAGAGGTGAAGGTGCATTAAGTAATTAATGCCACATGATAGGGTTAAGTTAATTTGATTAATGACTCTTAACCAAATATGACATGGACAAATGGGTTAAGTAATTTGATTAGGCTAATGATACTTAACAAAACATGACAAGGTTGGGTAGGTTAAGTAACTTGATTTGCCAAATGACACTTAACCATTTTTATATGACTAGTGGATGGGGTTAAGTTAACCAACACTTAATCAATCCAACGCGATAACTTGGTAAGGTTAAGTAAGTTTTCTTAATGACGCTTAACCGAAAAATACGGTTAACGAATGGGGTTAAGATTAGACTCAACTAGTCTAAACATGGGAATCAGATGGGGTTAAGTTAGCCTAGACTTAATTAATCCCACTTGGTAGTTTAATGGGGTTAAGTTAAACACTTAACTAATCTAAACATGATGAATTGATGTGGTTAAGTGACCTATACTTATCCAATCTAACTCGTTAATTTATTGTGGTTAAGTTAACCAATACTTAACCAATATAACGTGAAAACATGATAAGGCTAAGTCACGAATCGCTTGAATACACTTAACTGATTTGACTAAGTAAATTGATAGGGTCAAGTTAATATATACTTAACCAATCTAGAATGATAATTGGACGAGGTTAAGTCGTGAATTGCTTAATATACTTAACCAACTTGAGCATGGTTTGTAGGGTTAAGCCTTGAACTTGGATACTTAGCCAATTTTGACAGGATTTGTAGACGGGTTAAGTCATGAACTTAAGTGACACTTAATCCATTATGTAAACCCTAGTTCTGAGGATTAGGTGGATAACCGTAGTTAACAAGGATAACGGGAACAATGCTAAGTGGTAAACCTTAGTTGAAGAATAACTAAGTAATGATTCTTAGTAAAGGAAATTTAGACCAGTTCATAGATAGATGAGTAACCTGATACGGTAGGTCATCGTTTAAGTATACGAGTAGGAGCAAGTATCTGATTTAGATAAAGGCTCCAGCGAACTGGGTAACGAAGCAGCGACTTCGGGGAACGTGAGGATATTCTTGGTATCCCTCTACGAACTGCCAGGTGATTATACTAGGCTCATGAGAGGTTAAGGTATGCGTTAGAAGAACCAAGAGTATGCCTTGGTTGCTATACGAGCGACCTAAAGACGGGGATGGATAGGGGATAGTCGACGATACACGGTCGTACCCTAGATAGCATTTCGTCAGGCTACCTACCATCTTTGGTCAAGCGTGTACGTACGGAAAGGCAGAGAACAGCCAAAAGACCATAATTGCTATCTAATTATGGTTGCGGTAAGGCTTGGATGTGGGTTGGCCAGTGTTGTGTTCTCATACAGGATTTATCCTGTCTTGTCTTTCACTAGTTGAGGGAGTGGTCTCGTGGGACCATAGCCACGTATAAGAAAAACAGACCTTAGCATCTGCATCGGCAGATAAATCGAAAGCTCCCGACCGAGTCCTGTATTTCTTGATTTGCCCTGTGACAGGACTCGGATGGCACGATGTGATACATGTGCATACAGTCATGGAAAAGCGATTCACGATGAATGCGTGGGAAAAAGGGCGCGGTTGGCGGTTAGCGTAATCCCTAGTGGCCCTAGGTGGTTGAACCCAAACCGAGATACGAAAATGTGCAATAGGTAAGCATAATCCCTAGCAGCCCTAGGTAGCATAAGTCCTAGTTGTACAAACAATAATTCATGTTGGAAGACCCTAGCTAGGTTTAGGGTAACAGTCCAAACCGATCTTAAGGATCATGGAACTATGTTAAAGTAATATAGAATCTCATGGGAAAGCCCGTATGGTCTACGGCAAGGGACTGAACATTTACATGGAATAAAACATACAAGTTGAGTAACCTATATATGCGATATATTAGGTTGACATGGACCATTACACGACTTTTGAGTGAGGGTCATTTTTTGGTTAACACATGACACGGTGGGGATACTAGTACGGTAGGTGCAGAGCTAAAATACAGGATAGATATCACGGGCGTTATACGTGACAAATATCTTGGGGATATTATACTTAATAGAAACCTGACGATGTGATACCTTGTTTTATCTTGACATCGTAATTTATCATGACACCTTAGTTTATCTGAGTTCAGTAGTTCATCCTGTTATTTTGATTTAGCTTATCTATCTTGTTATCATGCTTATGTTCATCTCAGTTTCTCATGTCAGTTAACTTTACTAGTTTTTATGCTAATAGTAGATAGGGCTTACTCAGTCTTTTTGACTGACCCGTTTTGTTTCTCCTCTTTTCTTCCGTTCCCCCCCAGGTTACAGGGAGGAAATACTGTTGTTTAGTTCGGACTTCTTCTGCTTGAAGGTCATCATGGATGGCTTGAACTTTTCTTGGCTAATGGCTACTTTACTGTTTTTACTTGGGGAATAATTTATGAAAATGTCTTTATGCTCCTTTACTATTGCAAGACAGGTTTTGATGTACTCTGATGTAAAAGGCTTTAGACCTTATTTATTCATGTTATGAAAGTTTGATTTTACTTCCGCTATTTTATATGTTCTGTCTTGTGATATTTCTGTGCATGTTTACCAATAATGCCCCTCTAAAGCTAGTGCATTCCTTTGCGAGTGACCCTAGCGGAGGCGGGGTGTTACACGTGGTATCAGAGCAGAAGGTTACCAGACTGGGCAAAAGTTTTTAAAGACCTTCTGAAAACTATTTGAAAAAAAAAACCGTTTACAAAGAAGCATTTTTCAAGAAAATTTTCTTTTAAAAGAAAAAGGCTATTCCCCAAAGGCCATTAGCACTATCCTTGTTTCCTTAATTGAGTCTCTTTTCCTTTCTTTCCTCCATCTGTAGTCACAGTAGTTTTAACTGCGACTAGTCTTTTCTACCTACGAAAGTGCTTTCCATACGATGGAGGTGGTTCTCGAGAGACCAGTGGCCGCGTTATAAGAAAGGATCGTGAGAAAGAAGGATAAAGGATACGAGCTTAAGGATGAGCAACTTGTTGGTATGGCTTAGTCCTCAAAGGAGGGAGAAAGATGAACAATGAAACCCATGATGAGAGAGTACCTTTGGCATGGTAAAACGGGGCGGATAGTTAAGTATTATGGGACAAGGACAAGATCATCGGGAGGGCAGTAGTATGCTCTCATTTCTAGAGTACCTCGGAAGGAGGGTAACGATCTTGTTAAAGGTTTAGCTTTTCTTCTCTATCATCCCGTTAGGACTTCGTTGTTCGTATCATTTAAGTCTGCTTCGATAGTTGAGTCTCTGCACCTTAAGTACTAGCGTAATAGAGAATCCCATTTTTGTCTCAAAGTCCTATTGGAGAATCAGTCCATTTATACATGACTTGTTTGGATTTGGGAATGTCTATGCCAAGTGTTGAGTTTGGAAATAATGCTTATGTTTATAAGCTATGGATGGATTCTAGGGATGAAGTGGTTATCCAGTAGGGGGTGCCACTCTCGGTTTTGATAGGAGGGTAGTTAGACCTTTTGACTAGCCTTGGTAATGCCCTCGAAGTATCGGGTAACCTTTTTGAGGTTCTGTCATGACTAGTTACTTAGAATCCCTTGATGCCTTTATTGGAAATTTGAAGCCCGATCGAGTGGTGTTCGCTAATAAGACAGATGGTTTACTTCATTTATGCATGGGTTATAGAGATCACCCTAGTAAGTGCGCATGATAACTTGATTGACATCTGTTTACTTTCAAGAGAAAGTTCTTCTACATGGAATGTCTTATAGTATATAAACGAGATCCAAGATTCACTAGTGAATTTTGGAAAGCTTGCATGAGATCATGAGTACGCAGTCATGTTTGCGTCAAGTATTCTAGGAAAAGGATAAGTGCAAGTGGAACGAGAGGCGACGAAGAAATGAGTTCCAGCTCATGTTATGGAAACAGGAATAAGAAGCTACAAAATCGCGAAGTTAAAAGACGACTTTGATGGTCAAAGACTAGATACGCGCATGATATCTCTTTTTGGGAGTATATCCTTGATCCCTGTTTTCTGTAGAGCTTACTTGTAGGTTATCTTTTGTGGAAATCCTCTCGGTCCTATTCTCCGTTACAAAACCTGTAAGGAGTTTGTCCTGTTTATCTTCTCGACCCTGTTTCAGGGAATTCTAGGTAGAACCCTATGGATGTAAACATGTATTTGAAACATGTTATGATTGATATGGTTGCAAGTGGTTGCAAGTGGTTTCTCGTGGATGCGCGAATACACATTAGATACTAGCTCGACTCGGTCACATTTCATATTGCATATGCACGAGTATTTATACTTGTTTATGGATGAAATCGAATGTATTATCATGCGGTTGTTGCATATGAATGAATGATTGTGCACGCATATAGTATCTATATGACTAGGACTATTTGCATACATGTTGGATTCATGGCACTATACATATTTTGCATTAGAAAGATTATTCAGGCCTGATCATTAGCATTAGCTAAGGAACATGTACACACACGTTTTGCATATATTCATACAACATTAGAAATCATCTAAGGACAATGGTTGCTTGTGGATGATGTTTTGAGTAGATGGATGATGGATGGTAGAATATGTTCTTCCTAACTTGGAGATTTCGGGGACGAAATCCTAAAAGGTGGGGAGAATGTAACAACCCGTATTTTCAATAACCTGTTATAACATAAATGGAGGCAGAATTAAACTGTAAAATCTGAATCAAGGGAAACGGGCTATGCCATTGCGTTCGTCTCGGAAAATACGCGAAATAGAGTCTGAGTTTTCGAAAATCGGAGTCCGTATGACCAAGATATGGCCTCGCGAAGTTTCACGAAAAATTCCCAAATTAAAGTATACTTAATTAAGTGAAATGGGTTGCACAGAGAAATATATATATTGATATATATATATATATATATATAATTGAAAATTAAATAAATAAATATGCAAAAATGTTCAAAACAGCGAATTGGGAGAGGGGAATAACCGAACCGGCCGATTTTTGAGGTCGACCCAAGCCCGCTGGGTCGACTAGGGGTTAATCCAGGGTGTTTGGCTGTCAACCCGTGGGCCGATTCGCTCAAATGCAGATTTTGCATTTGGATGGTTCTCATGGTTCATCTTTAATCTAAAGGCCCTAGATGGTTCCTACACTTGACTTCTTCCCCAAGACATGCTTTGATGGCTTGGATTGAATCTAGGTTTAATCCTATGGCCTAAAACACTTGCCTAATCTATAAATAAGACCCTAACCTATCCTAAATCCTCATTATTCATTCATGCAACTAAACTATGGCAAAATTTTACCTCTCATGGCCTCCACCCTCTTCATAAAATTTCTAAATGGTTTCTATGAGAGATTTTCCATGCATACAAGTGTTTTCAAGCTTGTATGAGTGTCATTAGCTTGCATTCAAGTCAAGTTTCTATCTTTGCATCATAAAGCAAGGGTTTTGATCATTTTGGCTCAAGGGTTTTTATGTTAGAGCTTGCATTTTGGGTCTATTTGATTGCATAAGGGCTTTGTCATATCTTTTGTGCCTTCATAGCAATGTAAGCCCTTTCCCTACTCTTAGATATTAACTATGAAGTTAAATGTTCATGTTGCTAGTTTGGGTTTGATCATTGAGTATGATACATGCTATCATGTCATGCAAGTTTATGAAGTCATTATCTTGATCTTGTGAGCTAAAAGCTACAACCTTTATGTTGAAATGTTGCATTAGGAAACATGAGAACCCTCATAACCTTTATGTCAACTTGCATATGAAGTCATAACCCTTATATGATGATATATGCGAGTTACTAGTCATCATTCCATATCTTTTGTCACCATGATTCGCTTATGTGCCAAATTTGGGTTTATGCATGTTTTGAGGCTTAAGAATGTAACATGCAATTTAATGAACACATTTGTGCCTCATTTGCCACCATGATTAACTTGTGGCTTAATATCCATTTTTGTCATGCCTTTGCCAAGTCTCTTCTTTTAATCCATTACGTTGTCGCGAACGTATATGCGAGTTTAAAAGCGTTGGGTTATGTTATGGGTAATTTCTAATGACATGAAAATACAACTTGAAAACATGACTTGAAATATAACATGGAAGTTGACATGTAAGTATGCATAAAAACATAAGCTTGGGAATTTACCTATTAAGTTAGGTCTACCCTTTGGGAATTTACCTATTAAGTTAGGTCTACCCAAATGCTTGAAAACTTGTAACATGTTTTGGGAAACATGATGGACATGACACTTAGATAATATAAGTGTGGCCAACTCGAGGTTGGGTTGAGTTTGCAACGTAAAACTACCCGGAACCGACCGGCCTAACTAGTAGTTGCAAATAATAGGACCCAATGTGAGAAGTTGGTCATGTTGTGCTTGAACCCGAGGTTAGACCAAGTTGTGGTGTAAAGCTACCCGGAACCGACCGACTTAACTAGTAACCACAACAAAGTCTAATGTGAGAGGTGAAGGTGCATTAAGTAATTAATGCCACATGATAGAGTTAAGTTAATTTGATTAATGACTCTTAACCAAATATGACATGGACAAATGGGTTAAGTAATTTGATTAGGCTAATGATACTTAACAAAACATGACAAGGTTGGGTAGGTTAAGTAACTTGATTTGCCTAATGACACTTAACCAATTTTATATGACTAGTGGATGGGGTTAAGTTAACCAACACTTAATCAATCCAACGCGATAACTTGGCAAGGTTAAGTAAGTTTTCTTAATGACGCTTAACCGAAAAATACGGTTAACGAATGGGGTTAAGATTAGACTCAACTAGTCTAAACATGGGAATCGGATGGGGTTAAGTTAGCCTAGACTTAATTAATCCCACTTGGTAGTTTAATGGGGTTAAGTTAAACACTTAACTAATCTAAACATGATGAATTGATGTGGTTAAGTGACCTATACTTATCCAATCTAACTCGTTAATTTATTGTGGTTAAGTTAACCAATACTTAACCAATATAACGTGAAAACATGATAAGGCTAAGTCACGAATCGCTTGAATACACTTGACCGATTTGACTAAGTAAATTGATAGGGTCAAGTTAATATATACTTAACCAATCTAGAATGATAATTGGACGAGGTTAAGTCGTGAATTGCTTAATATACTTAACCAACTTGAGCATGGTTTGTAGGTTTAAGCCTTGAACTTGGATACTTATCCAATTTTGACAGGATTTGTAGACGGGTTAAGTCATGAACTTAAGTGACACTTAATCCATTATGTAAACCCTAGTTCTGAGGATTAGGTGGATAACCGTAGTTAACAAGGATAACGGGAACAATGCTAAGTGGTAAACCTTAGTTGAAGAATAACTAAGTAATGATTCTTAGTAAAGGAAATTTAGACCAGTTCATAGATAGATGAGTAACCTGATACGGTAGGTCATCGTTTAAGTATACGAGTAGGAGCAAGTATCTGATTTAGATAAAGGCTCCAGCGAACTGGGTAACGAAGCAGCGGCTTCGGGGAACGTGAGGATATTCTTGGTATCCCTCTATGAGCTTCCAGGTGATTATACTAGGCTCATGAGAGGTTAAGGTCTGCGTTAGAAGAACCAAGAGTATGCCTTGGTTGCTATACGAGCGACCTAAAGACGGGGATGGATAGGGGATAGTCGACGATACACGGTCGTACCCTAGATAGCATTTCGTCAGGCTACCTACCATCTTTGGTCAAGCGTGTACGTACGGAAAGGCAAAGAACACCCAAAAGACCATAATTGCTATCTAATTATGGTTGCGGTAAGGCTTGGATGTGGGTTGGCCAGTGTTGTGTTCTCATACAGGATTTATCCTGTCTTGTCTTTCACTAGTTGAGGGAGTGGTCTCGTGGGACCATAGCCACGTATAAGAAAAACAGACCTTAGCATCTGCATCGGCAGATAAATCGAAAGCTCCCGACCGAGTCCTGTATTTCTTGATTTGCCCTGTGACAGGACTCGGATGGCACGATGTGATACATGTGCATACTGTCATGGAAAAGCGATTCACGATGAATGCGTGGGAAAAAGGGCGCGGTTGGCGGTTAGCGTAATCCCTAGTGGCCCTAGGTGGTTGAACCCAAACCGAGATACGAAAACGTGCAATAGGTAAGCATAATCCCTAGCAGCCCTAGGTAGCATAAGTCCTAGTTGTACAAACAATAATTCATGTTGGAAGACCCTAGCTAGGTTTAGGGTAACAGTCCAAACCGATCTTAAGGATCATGGAACTATGTTAAAGTAATATAGAATCTCATGGGAAAGCCCGTATGGTCTACGGCAAGGGACTGAACATTTACATGGAATAAAACATACAAGTTGAGTAACCTATATATGCGATATATTAGGTTGACATGGACCATTACACGACTTTTGAGTGAGGGTCACTCTTGGTTAACAAATGACACGGTGGGGATACTAGTACGGTAGGTGCGGAGCTAAAATACAGGATAGATATCACGGGGCGTTATACGTGACAGATATCTTGGGGATATTATACTTGATAGAAACCTGACGATGTGATACCTTGTTTTATCTTGACATCGTAATTTATCATGACACCTTAGTTTATCTGAGTTCAGTAGTTCATCCTGTTATTTTGATTTAGCTTATCTATCTTATTATCATGCTTATGTTCATCTCAGTTTCTCATGTCAGTTAACTTTACTAGTTTTTATGCTAATAGTAGATAGGGCTTACTCAGTCTTTTTGACTGACCCGTTTTGTTTCGCCTCTTTTCTTCCGTTCCCCCCCCCCAGGTTACAGGGAGGAAATACTGTTGTTTAGTTCGGACTTCTTCTGCTTGAAGGTCATCATGGATGGCTTGAACTTTTCTTGGCTAATGGCTACTTTACTGTTTTTACTTGGGGAATAATTTATGAAAATGTCTTTATGCTCCTTTACTATTGCAAGACAGGTTTTGATGTACTCTGATGTAAAAGGCTTTAGACCTTATTTATTCATGTTATGAAAGTTTGATTTTACTTCCGCTATTTTATATGTTCTGTCTTGTGATATTTCTGTGCATGTTTACCAATAATGCCCCTCTAAAGCTAGTGCATTCCTTTGCGAGTGACCCTAGCAGAGGCGGGGTGTTACAAGATCAACGGTGGATATCATTATCACATGGATCACAAATGTGATCCAATGGCTATTATACATTCATTATGTATGTCTAAATAATTGACTGTATATAATTAAATTAAATTCGATTAAATCAAATTAATAGCAATAATAGGATAATTGGTGTTGTTATTTTGCATAAAACAGAAAAGCAAACAAAAACAACTAAACAAACTCAAATTTCAATGTTTAAAATATACCAGGAAAGACATATTATATAGAATGTTATTTTTTGAAATATTTAATTTTTTTCCAAAAATGTTGATTATTTCAAAAATGAACCTTGATTTAACAAAAAAAACAAATGAAATTAAATGTTTTTTCAAACTATCCTATGATATTCTCATTGATAAAAACATTCCTGTGATATATTTTTAAGAATTTAGTAATTACAATGGTTATGAGAAAATACTATTTTGCTAATTCTAAATGAGCAATGATTATAAGTTATTACAGAATGTAAATTATTATTTATTATTACTTATAAATCATTAATTAGAACAAATTAATTATTAATTATTAAACATGTTAATAATTACTAAAAAATAACGTTAATGTATATCTTAGAAAAATAATATAAACATCTCTTGCAAATCTGTTGGAATTCTGCTGCAAAATAGCTTCAATAAATATTCATCGGTAATCCGCCTGGATTTGCAGCGGAAAATAGCAACAGAATTTTTCTGTCGGTAATTTGACGCAATTTGCAACGACTTAGTGAGGGATGACAGGAGACAACGGTAATAAATAAAAGAAAAAAAAGTTGAAAAAACAAAAAACTATCTCTTGCAGATCACATGGAAATCCGTCGCAAATTAGCGACGGAAATTTCCGTTTCTAAATATTTGACGCTAAATCAGTGTTTTCTTGTAATGCAAAAATTTACTTAGAGCGCCACAAATCAAGAAAAATCTTATGAGTATGTCACAATTTGCATGAGATCATTATGTTTATTTTGTAGTCTGCCATGAATATTGTTTAATTAAAGACATACTAACTAAGGATATTCTTTTATAGCATAAAGCTGATAGAGGACTGTACTAGTTCAGTCTTAATAATTCAAGAAATTCAAAAAGATGAAAATTGTAATTTGTTTGAAATAATAAAGGGGGCATAAAATGTGTTTGATATTTGACACTCTAAATTAGGTCATCCTAGTGCCAATATTGTAAAACTAGTTTCGACGGATAATAATGTTTCATTTGGGACTATTATTTTCCCATATATATGCACACGCTGTCAAGTGGGCAACAATGACAAAATCCATTTTATTGACTCAAAAACATGTTATGAAAAAATATAGAATTTGTTGCAACTAGTTAATGTGGTCCAACTCAAGTTAATTCCGATAAGGGGTTTACATATTATATATCATTTGTTTATATATTATATATCATTTGTTGATGTTCATTCTAAATATACATGAATTTATTTTTTTTAGAGCTAAATATGAACCATACAAAGCTTTAAAATACTTTGTAGCTCAAGTTAAAAAACAAACCATGACTTTTAAACAAATGGTGGTGCAAAATCTAAGTCACAAAATAATTTCTTTCAAAAAAATAGAACTATTCATATAATTAGATTTAGATGTCATTAAATATCTAAACAAAATGGCATAGTTGAAAGTAAGCACATACACATAAAGCTAAAATAAAATACTACAGTAAATTATTTTGATTTTGACTTTTTCTCTCTTCATATGTTCACAAATGAAACAATGTTAGTTGAAATGAAAATCTATACCGATAGCGCACACATAGAAGCATTGGATCAAATTACTAACCATCAATTGTCAAACTACTGTGAAGCTAAATAGTACCCTAATATTGCGGACGGAAAAATATTGTTAATTGAAATGAAATCTATGCAAAACATTAACATTACATAACTAATATTAGAAAATAGAATGATTTGTTCAGGTAATCTTGGCATGCCTAGTGCAAAACGATTTCAAGCGATCCAGGCCCTCTACCAGTGCAGGTGGATCAACTGCAAACGTAATTCTTAGCCAATTCTTCATTCCCACAGCAACTCCTGAAAGGAAAGAATACAAGCTTGAATAAATAGGCCAATTTCCAAAGAAGAAAAGAGTTTGAATAAATAAATGAAACTCCAGAATTTAATTCTCTTTTGATCTGTTTCAATATGTTTAATTGTAAGAGGGGCTGTACCATTGTATTACTTCTGATATGTTTAATTGTAAGAGGGGCTATACCATTGTATTACTTCTGATTCGAAGTTAAATTCCATAAAGAGAGAGACTCTCTCTCTCATTAGAAATAAGAAGTTAATTTCATTCATAACTTACCAGGAAGAATAATAACAGACTCTTCTTTAGCTAATTTGCAGCAGAAGTCCACGCAATCTGTAATGCCCTCCAAGTAAGGCAAATTCAATTTAACCTGAACAAAATCATATTAAAGAGTTCAGGCAACATATATGACAATTCAAGAGCATGCATTAATCTAAAAAGGAAAAAGAGAAACTAACCATTACGAACATGGATCCTTCAGGCTTAAGTGGACAAGTGATGCAGTCAATGTCCTCTAATCTCTCGTATAGAACGTCCGAAGCATGTTTCAACAAATTTACAATCCTATTGAAGAAATCATCTCTTGTGTTTTGAAGAATACTAGGTAATGCTGCCTGCAAACAAAAAAGAAAAACAACGAATACAAACGTAAAAAAATAACCAACAAGCTTGTGGTTGAATAAACATAAGTTGTTTGTTGTCCTTTAGAGATACTGCGGAAATACAAAATACTAACCTGAATAAAAGTGGCTGGATCTGTTGAGATATTGAGGAAGCTTTCAAGGCACTGAACAAGCTAAATGAAAATAAAAAGGTTAATAATTTTTACCATAGTACGTCTTATACTACATATATGAAAATAAAATTGGTAGATATATTAGGTTACCTTTGTTTGTTTGAACATACCCTTAGGGTCGTTTAAGGCGATCCAACCAAGTCGCCAACCTGGAACAATCCATCTCTTTGATATTGACCCCAATGTAATTATAGGTGCAATGTCTGCAAAAATTCCCATTGGCACAAATGGCTTTTCTCCAAATGCTAAGTGAGCATACACTTCATCAGCTATTAATATGAGGCCAAGCTTCTTTGCTGTCTCGGCAACCTGTAATTATAGCTACTTTAATTTCCTTATGCAAGAATGGAACTATAATGTTATTTAATGATTGATCGAGATCGATGCTGGTTACTGAAATCAAGATATCACTATATTTCACCACATATACATTTCTAATTTTCAGTCCATTCCACTAAATATGGAGTTAAATTTATGGAAAACCAATTTTGCTTCTATATAGAAAATGAAAGATTGATTTTGCCTTTTGTAAAACATATGCTAGCTATAGCATCCCTCTTGTCCATGTTTCAAATTAAAACTCCAAAAAATTCAAGTTTACTTCGTTTGAGAATATAATTTTTTGTATATAATTGCCAAAAGTTGTTCTGGGTGAAGTATTTTGAATAAGTAAGTTGAAAATGTGATAAAATTTGATTGTTAAAGCTGAAATGAATCATAAGCTTGTTTCTCTTGATTTATCACCTTTTAAACAGATTATTTCTTCACCTGATATAAGTTATTCATAAAAATACAAAAAAGAAACTTTAGGTTCTTTTTTCGACAGCTTAAACGCAGTTGAATAACTTGTTCTTACTTTAGACAAGTGTTCATACGAGTAGACACTTCCAGTTGGATTTCCGGGATTGATGACAACCATAGCAACAGTATTTTCATCTGCAAGAGCTTCGACATGAGCGAGATCAACTTCCCAACCCTTTTCTGGATCAAGATTGAAATGTCGAAACTCTTGTTTGTTGAATGCGGCACGAGAGTCATAGAAGGGGAACCCAGGCTTTGGCAATAAGATATTTGCATTAGGTTGAGCGAAAATTGCGAGAATGGCATCGATTGCTTGGATGCACCCAGCAGTCACATATATATCATTTGAAGATACCTTGTGATGTAGGTCCTTGTTCAAATACTCAGCAATGGCACTGTAATTTTTAGCATGTAAGTATTATAAGAGGTCAAATACTTTCTTTCCATTTTCACATGAATTTATACCCTTTCGTGTTAGTAGCATACCAACTTATTAACAAAACTACACATTCACTATTACATTCCAATGGCAAAAGCATCCAAGAGCATTGAAGATAAGGTTAGTCTTTATAGAATAATCAGTGTAATCAGTGTAAGGAACATACAGGTTTTTATTACAATAATCAGTGTAAGAAACATGATAAGGTTAGTCTTTATAGAATTAACTTAATTACATCTTATAAAACGCCTCCATTGATTTAGTACAATGTGAAATATTGTTCTATTTCTCCTAGAGTGAATACCATTCCATTATTATCCGTATAAAAGAATTGTAAGTAGAACGTAATGGTACTTTCTTTGTAAATTAATTAAAAATTTCAACATGGGTTAAAGAAAATTGAAAACCTGCAAATAAACATCATAAGTTGAGAGATTTCAACAACATTGGTCCAACATCAAATGGAGTAAAATCATATGACAACTAAATAAATAACTTTTGTTACCGTCTAGCAGAAGGAACCCCAGTTGTGGGGGCATAGCCATTGAACTTGCCAGAATCCACAGCCTCCGCCATTGCCTGCTGAGCAACCTCAGTGGTCGCAAAGGACACATAACGGGAAGGATCTCCTTGCCCAAAAGCAATCATATCTTTTCCATTACTTTTATCCATGTGGGACATAAGCATTTCTAAACATCCGCGAACTGTAATGTAGTCGTCATCACTTTCTGGAACCATGGTGGCGAAGTTCAGTTTGTTGTTTACCACCATCCTTGTTTTCTAAAATAACCCCTCTCTCTCGTTCTCTTTTCTCCCTTCGTTCTTTTTTTTTTTTTTTTTTAGATCAGAAGTATTGCGGGTTGAAACTAGGGGAATTTGATACATATATATAACGTATATAGTTCTTATACAGTTTGATGTTATGGATTATTAAGTGCATGTTAATGCATTTCAGAGATGCTGTATATATTGATATAAATTAATTTATAATCGATGAATATTCAGATGGTGATGGAATATTCAGATGGTGATGATTTACTTTCTATATTTGTAAATGCACATTCATGAGGAAAATGATTCTTGATTAGCATTAATGAACACCCTACGAATTTTACAAATACAATTTACAAGAAAATGAATAATATATGCACATTCTCAGGGAAAATGAATAATATATGCACATTCTCAGGGAAAATGAATAATATATACATCTTTACAATTAAACGTGCATGATCCAAGATATGAGGGGAAATGATTCTGGATTAGCATTAATGAATTTCCCAAAATTCTTACAAGTACAATTATTTGCAAGGAAAATGAATAATATATACATCTTTACAATTAAATGTGATACAAGACATGGAAATGGTATGCCTTCCAAATAGTTTTGGTACAGTTGTTGGAGATTGTTACAAAACTCTTGCATCCCTGAAATTAGCAGATTATGAATAATATTTGCAAGGAAATTAGCAGATTAACCCAATCCGGTTAGTTGGTGGGTCATTTTCGGATTAATTTGAACTTGACTCGTTTATAAACGGATGGTTTTAGGGTTGACCCGCTAACCCGATTTTGACCCGGCAAACCCGATTGTAATCAGTATGCTCATATATTCTTATGCGGACGGCTATATTTTACTAATTATTCTTCTAAGCTATCAGTTATATTTTACTTATAACAATCGTATCTCTTTCATATTATTAGTCTTTTATATATGTAGTATGCTTATATATTCTTATGTATAGAGAATGATTTTTGGATATGGTGATTTCTTGCTTTATATATGTTCTACATGTTGGTGATTTTATAACTTATTTTCTGACGGTGATTTTGTAACCTGTTTTCTGTCGGTGATTTTGTAACTTGTTGCATGTTGGTGATTACATAACAGTGTTGCCTGTTGGTGATTTGGTTCTTTTGCTTTTTTTTTTTAGTAAGCAATATTTGCCAATGTGTCAAACGGGTAACGGGACACAACACAACCCGACACGGCCCATTTAGTTAAACGGGTTGTATAGGTCGGGTTGGGTCAACCAGTTTATAAACATGGCAGGTTTGGATTGGGAAAAAATGACCCGTTTAATAAACAGGTTAACTCGACCCATTTATATATCAAGCCGAACCCGACTTGACCTGACCCTAACCCGACCCGACGCGGCCCATCGACAGCCCTAGTTAAGGGGATCAAAAAATTTCAGCCAAACTCCAATAAAAAAATTTGCACTACACGTGGTCACCCATAATAAAAAACAAACCCAAATTCAATCATCTTCTGCAGAAATCCCCTTAACTAAATGTGGAATCACGGTAACAATTGTTTAATCATTTTGAGTTGCGTTAACATGTAAAGGATTGCATTTATTTACTAAAAAAAAATTACTTATTTTGCCATACAATATAACTAATAGGCGGAATCCACGGAGGTAGTTTGGGTAATTTAACATTCTTATCATTTGCCCTCAGGATATATTGTAACATTTCCCTTTTTCTTTTTGATTGTTTTTTAAAATTATCATATAAACTAGTGTGTAATACGTGTGTTACAAATCTAATGTTATAAAATATAGTATTTATATTTTTAGTGTAAAATTTTGAATTTTCTTATAAAATATCTAATAATTTGGAAAATAAATGAATTATGGGTTAAAATTGCTAAAAGTTTATGCATAACCTATGTCATGTAATTTATAATTATATTTGAATAAAAATGATAATTTTATTATTTGTTAGTACAAGTGTGATTAAACCGACCGTTAGAAAGATTACTCTATTGCAAGCTTAGAAAACTAAATTGTTTGAAACTAAACAGAAAATAACATGTCTTTAATGTGTCTCCATAAATCTTTTATATGCTATTTAATTCATTAAATCTATAAATGTCTCCTTATAAACCACTTTAATTTGAAATTTACTCCAACATATTACCATTTCATGTTTAACTAAAATTAATGAAGGGTGTTATTATCTACACACACTAACACTGCTAGAAAACCTAGCTACAACATCGGTGCTTTAACACCAATTTATAAAACCATCGATGTTAAAAGTATTTTTAACATCGATATTTTATTAATCGATGTTAAAAGCTTTCATGAACATCACTTATAAAATAGTCGTTGTTTATTCTGTTGTAAAAAAAAAGTGAAAATTATCCATACTATATTTCCCCCTTTACCAAAAACATTTCACTCGTAAAAGTACATTCCCTCCCTTTACCAAAATTTCCCTCATCTTCTCCACTCTCTCGACCCTATCTCCCTCTCTCTCAATCTACTCTCTATCGAACTGTGTCTATCTCTTATCTATCACTCACCAGATCATCATCTCACACTCTCACACAAAAAACTTCATCATATCTCACTTTCTCACACTCATAAAATAACAAACCCAGTTTTTGATTAGGCCAAACCCAGCTCTAGATTGATTTGATTGGTGTTATTTAGTCAAAACCCAACTTGAACTGGTAAGTATGTTTCAAACTTGTATTCAAACTTTATTTGCTCATAATTGGTTTGCATGTTATCTGAATGTGTATATATTTGTGTATTGTGTGTTTTTAATTACTCTATTTGTTTAATTCACTATGTATGTTAAAGGCTCGTCCATAGTAATTCATGTGTAACGTGTATGTGCCTAATCTGCCTAATATATTCCTAAGTCACTAATTTGGAGGTTAGCCTGATGCACAACAACTTTTAATGTTTAAGTTAAATTTATATTTGTTTATGCACAAAATGCTTATTTATGTCATTTTCTGTTTAAAATGGGAATTAGGTAGGTTGCTCTTCGTCATACGAACATATGGATAAGTCATGGATTCCGAAAAATAGGGATTCTTTAGAATACGAAATTGGAGTTGAAAAGTTATTGATTTATGTAGAAGAAAATTATTGTATTCCAAAGAAAATTCCTTGCACATGTGCATGTTATGTTAACTTTAGAAAATTCTCTACCAAAATAATCAGGGGTCACTTATATGAAAATGGGTTTAGTTTGGGGTATATTGGTTAGATTTGGCATGGAAAATATTGTTCTAAGAGGTCTGTAAAGAAGCATTTAATTCGGGGGGTTATGATGACGATGATCCATATGGTTTCGAGAGGTTTGTTGCTGATGCTGAATAACCTTTGAATGAGGGCAGTGAGTGCAGTAGGTTAGAGTCAATGTTAAAGTTGTATAGTTGGAAAGATAGGTTTGGTATCAGCGATAGCTCCTTCACTAAACTTCTCTATTTTGTTGGCTCTTTTCTTCCTAAGGATCATGTGTTGTTGGCTAACACATATGAGGCTAAGGAAACCCTATCTGATTTAGGCCTTAAGTAGGTAAAAATTCATGCATGTCTGAATGACTGCATACTATACATGGGTATAAATTTTAATGCTTCTGAGTGTCGTAAGTGCCATCGATCTATCTCGTTGGAAGGCAGGGAAGGATGGTGAAATTAGGGTCAACATTGCAGCTAAAGTTATATGGTATTTCCGGATCATTCCTAGATTTAAACTTATGTTTAAATCTCCTGGCATTGCTGAACAAATGACTTGGAATGCAGAACAATGAATAGATGATGGTCACATGCGGCATCCGACCGACTCTCCTTCTTGGAACAATATCAATTATCAGTGTCCTGCCTTTGCTAGTGAGCCAAGAAACATTTGGTTAGCTTTGGCAGTGGCATAAACCCGCATAAAAATGGCCAAAGTAATAGATATAGTTGTTGGCCAGTAGTATTGGTAGCTTATAATCATCCTTCATGGTTAGGCATAAAGAGGAAGTTTATGATGTTATCGGCATTTGTTTCTGGTCCTCAAGAGCTATGTAATAACATTGACGTCTATTTGAAGCTGATGATCGATGATTTGAAGAAGCTTTGGGAAAAAGGTGAACTAAATGTATATGATGCTTACAGTAAATCTTATTTCACTTGAAGAGAAATTTTGGTGTGTATGATAAATGACTTCCCTGCTTATGGAAATTTATCTAGTTTCATGAATAAAGGTTATAAGAGTTGCCCAATATGCGGTGATACTGTAGCTAAATATTTAATTCATAGCAGAAAAATTTGTTACCAAGGTCATCGTAGAAATTTGGCTGTGCATCTTCCGTGTTGGAGGCGGAAGGTAGCTTTTAATGGAGAACAAGAGTTTCGACAAGCACATCCACCACTTTCTAGAGAAGAAGTTTTAGCACAATAAGAATAGATTGTATTTTCTTATGGGAAAGAAGTGAAGAAGCCAAAGAAGGTGGACTTTCATGGAAGAAAAAGTCAATATTTTTCAGTTAGAATATTGAAAGTTTTACCATATTCGGCACTATTTCGATGTTATACACGTCAAGAAAAATGTGTGCGATAATATCATTGGGACGCTACTAAATCTACAGTTAAAGTTAAAAGAAGTGTGGCTTCTCGACTTAATATGATTAAAATGGGTGTTAGGGCTGGTTTAGCTCCACAAGAAGGAAAAAGAAAAATATACTTTCCCCTTCTTCTTTTAGGCTGAAAAAAACTATGTTGTCATCATTCTTGTCCACGAAACTTCCCTATGGACATGCCTCGAACATCAAAAATTGTGTTCCATGGCCGATATGAAGGTGTATGGGCTGAAGTTCCATGACTGTCACGTACTCCTCCAACAATTACCCTCGATCGTAATTCGTTCCATTCTTCCAAAACATGTTAGGGTCACAATAATAAGACTGTGTTTCTTTTCAAACTCCTTGTGCAAAAAAATGGTAGATGTCTCAAAACTTGATAAATTGCAGTCTGATGTAATAGTTACCATGTGCGAGTTAGAAAAAATATTCGCTGTCTCATTTTTTTTGATGTAATGATACATCTCACAGTCCACTTGGTTCGGGAACTGTGTTTATGTGGACCAATGTTCTATAAATGGATTTATGCAATTGAACGGTTTAATAGAGTAATGAAGAATTATGTACGAAACTGTTATCATCCGGAAGGTCGTATAGCAGAAAGTTATCTTGGAGAAGAATCAGTATAACTCTTCTTGGTTTTTGTCAAAGAGAGCAATACAACTACCAACTTTCCAAGAGACTAAGAAAAGCTTTCAGGACCATTACCAATTGTGAAAATGAAAAAAGTGAAAGAAAAAGAGAAAGAAGAGGCACATTAAATTGTCCTTCTAAACAACCCTTAGGTTTATCCTTATATTATGTAAGTTAATTTTTTTTCTTGTAAATCCTCTCTTTTTTGGTCAGTACTTTTGTGATTATTCATTTAATATCCATTTTTTTAGAATGCATAAGGAATATGTAGAAATAATTCACCGAGGGAAAAAGAAAAACGTTCATTGACTTTTGGGAGAGCACAATCGGTTGTTTGTTGATTGGTTTGAAGGAAATTTAGCTTATTTGTTGTTTCTTTTATTATATACCATAACTACTATTATTATTAGTTTTTAAAATTTAGTTTACGAAAATGAGGGCAGGATAGGAGTGAAATCTTAGAGAATCACGATGGCGTTTAAGAAACAATAAGATGGTTGGCTGGCAAGCCATCATTCTCCGTTTTGACTAACAATGTTATTTAGTAGACAGGGTTCAATACTTAACAAAGGATCAAGATGATTCAAGGGTTGTCCAAAAAAGTGGTGTGTCTTTAGTTTATAAGACGGTCCAAGTCTCTAGTGCCAAGGATTTAAATCCCTTGTAGAGTGGTATTACGTTCTATGACATCATTTAGAGATATGGGAATTAGATTATCATGCGTTCAAATTCCCCCTGTTCTTGTGTAAATGGGTAGAAAATGATAGAGAAATCAAAGTGGATGATCCTGGCTTTACACTTGTGGAATTTAGTCGAGTCCACAAGAAAGATAAATATGTTTATGTTGACCAAGTCAAGCAAGTTTTTTGTGTTGAATATCCAGTTGGTTCTACCTGGTCCATAGTATTAACCACCACGACTCGAGACTACCATGAGATCCATAATGAGGATGATTTGGGAGACACATCCATGGAACATCCCCCATTCTGCTCTAAAATCCCTATACATGATATTGTCGATTATGTTGAGCATAGTGTTAGAGAATTTGGATCAAAAAATGACCCAAATAATGTAGCTCTATGTACCGCGTCATCTCTTATTTTGTTCTGAACTTTGCAACAAGTGTTACCATTGTATTTTAATGGACATATATTTTGCACTTTACTTGCATTTACTATTTTATTTCAATGCAATTTCAGTTTACACTTTTAGTAGCCTTTTTTAATTCCCACTTTTACTATTCAGTTTGAATTCACTTTTAGCTTGCACATGTAGTTGTATATTTTAATTTCATATATATATATATATATATATATATATATATATATATATATATGCAATTGCCTGTAGCATATATATACCAATGAATAATGCGTTTATGTTGATTTTTACAAGTTGAATGATAGAAATGACACCTAAAAAACAGAAAATCAAAGCATAATGCAAATAAGGTAATAACGACATTGAAGATGTCAAACAGTTGTTGCCGCTTGTCGAAGCATCAAATGCTGATCAGTCTTACGGTCCACAAGCATCGGATGCTCAACTAGAGTCTGTAGTAGCAGTTACCAGTACTGAATCTACAAAAAGAGGTATGGAACTGCACGAAGTTTTTCAAGAATGTACAAAGTTGTACTGAAGAATTCTCAGGGAGAGAAATTGGAAGTAAGATGCAATGAATTTGGATTTCCCATTAGAGATACTAGGCACACCTTACAGTCCTACGTAGGGATGCTGGCTAGGAATGTCATTCCAATCGACATTTCAAGTTGGTCTAATGTAGATCCAGAATTAAAAGCAAAATTGTGGGAGGGTATTATGGTAAAATATAATTAAATAATCAATTATACATGTAATAACCTAGAAATCTGAGCCAATTTAAAAAATTTATTTTGGCAATTTAGATCAATTTTGAATATTTTAAATGAATTATTTTAAATAACGAGGAGAAATTTATTTTGAATAGAAATAGAATGTATATATTTATTTGAATCGTCGTTAGAATATAAATATTTTATTTTAATTATAAAAGGAGTTGAAAATGGCGCGGTAGTTTGAAATTTCGATTTCAAAGTTCAAATGAATGCACAGGATTCAAAATAAAGTGGATTTTAGCGAAACCAAAAATATTAGAATCTATTTGAGAATATCTTTCCAACGAATTCTAAAAATCAAAATTTCATAGAGGGAATAAAAAGTTACGCCCAGTTGAAAATTCAGAATAGTCACTATGGAATTCTGGCCCTTAAAAATGGAAATTTTGCAAACGACCTCTGTTTTCGACGAAACCACTTTTGTTGGATCCAGGATGGCTAGTTATTGCTAGATTCCAAAACTCATAATTTTTCGAATCAATATGTGAACGTGGCGAAGTAAAACGTGTTTTAATAGTTTCAGTCAATTTTGATCGACCAGAAAATGGCCATTTTTCAAACGATCTCAGAATTCGACGAAATTAGTTTTGTTAGGACCGTATCATTGATACGAAGCTAGAAAATATTTTTCGGGAATTTTCAAAGTCCATATGTGGCCCTGGTAAATTGAAATGTGCGTTCAAATTGAATATATATAGATTTATATTTTAATTTTGATGAAAACCTATCGTAAAGGCCGAATTGACTTACGAAACATATCCTATTGCGATCGGAATATGGGTATTTAGCTAGGGGCGACAGTCGTTGGGTTTGAATTGGAGATCGTATGGAGAAAAGGGTATTTTTGGATTTAAATGAATTAAAAATAAATTATATAATATATTAACCAATAGGATTTCAGCGTTTACCGACTCCTTTTCTTCCCGAACCCGACAACTGCTGAAATTGACGGCGAAAAAAGTTCAAAGATTCTCTCCTCTTTATCTCTCCACCCGCTGAATAAAAACGATCAACCCAGTTGAAGATTTGGTGGACTCGAGATTCGAGCTTCAAAACTTCCTCTGCGTCGAATGCGATTCCGCTGCCACCAGGACTCCGAGTTCACCGTCGAGCTAGCGCCTGGAAGCTCCTTCGACGCTCGACAACGTGGAGCGGTCTGATCTCGGCCAAGATTCACCGATTGAACAGAATTTCGAAACCAAGTGTTGAATCAATTAACTGAGGTGCGGATTTATATAAATCTACATTGTTTAAAACAGTTTTTATTACACAAAGTTTAAAATCAGTTTAAAAATATTTATACATTGTTTAAAAAAAATCAGTTTTTGAAATATAAAATGGCATGATTTTTGAAATATAAAATGGCAAGATTTTAAATATGCAAAGAACGGATTTTTAAATATGAAAAGATCGGATTTTTCTAATATGGAAAGTTTAGATTTTTAAAATAGTAAAACTAGATTTTTATATATAAAAAGATTTGATTTTTAACTATAGAAAGATTTGGTTTTTAACTATAGAAAGGTTTGATTTTTTTTAAGCAGTCATCGGTATAAAATTAGGATTTTTATATAATAGAGAATATAAAAATACGATTTTTATTAGCGAAATAAAAATATGATTTTTATACAGTACAGATAATAAAAATATGATTTTTATATAGTAGAGATAATAAAAATATGATTTTTATATAGTAGAGATAATAAAAATATGATCCTTATTATAAAGAGAGAGGTATAGAAATATAATTTTTATGGAAAAGGTTAAGAATAAAAATATAATCTTTATAATAAAAATATAATCTTTATAATGAAAACATCGTGTTAAAGATGCTATTTTTATCATCTTGAAAGCAAAGTAAAAATATGTGATTTTTATATATGTAGTGAATACGGGCAACAAAAGTGGCAAAAGGCGAGAACGACGAAGATTTCCTACATATGAAGAGTCGCGGCGTTTGTTTTAGCTTATAGGTGAGAACTACTCACTTTTATTTTAATTTCTAGTTTGAAATATATACTAGGATGCAAACAGTGCTTAGCAGCACCCGACACCCGTCGTCCACAGACAATGGACGACTTGTTTGATTTTGTTGTGTTGTGAAAATTTTATTGTGTGATGTGGAATGAAATAAAATATTTTATCATTATAAATATTTTATAGTTAAAAATATACTCCCTCCAATCCACAATATATGTCGTTTTAGATCTAGGAAGAATTTGCTAAATATATGACGTTTTAAACAAATTAGCACTTTATTTCCTTTTTTACCCTTCTTCTAAAAACTTGTGTCCTTTATTAATATGCATGCAACACTTTTTAAGCCTATCATGCAGCTATTATTTTAAGTTTCCAATGCTTATTTTAAATTTTCAACGCATGGGCTGAAGTTATGCACATTAATAAGAGAAGATTAATGAAGGGTAAAGAAGTCACTTTTTAGTTGCCTTAATCTGTGTGAAGAATTATAAAATGATATATATTGTGGATTGGAGGGAGTAATTTTTAACGTGTATATAAAATAAATATTTATAAACAAATCAGACGATTTGTTTATGTACACCCATTTGACTGAGATTGATTGGGACGATAAATTTTACACATCGCCCAACTGCACAAATAAAAATCTGTGTTTGTTGATTTGAAACCCCATACGGGTATTGGGATCATATTTGATGTACACTAATCCCGATTGTTTAATTGTATGTCAGTCGATGGGTTGAAAGACTGTGTAAGCTTTAATTATTTGTATTTAATGCTTATGCAGTTGTATGGTGCACTCTGGATGATGGTTGATGAATTATCGTTGCTATTATATACATGTGTTGTGGGGAATCCATATAATTAACGTTGTATGGTAATTGATTGCCTCATTCCAATTTGGAAAATAAGGAATATTATAAAAGAAAATTAATGTGTTGAATAAAATAAATTCATGTGTTGAATAAAATAAATATTCATGTGTTGAATAAAATAAATTCATGTGTTGAATAAAATAAATATTCATGTGTTGAATAAAAATATAAATTCATGTGTTGAATAAAAAAAATATAAATTCATGTGTTGAATAAAATATATATTCATGTGTTGAATAAAAATATGTATTCATGTGTTGAAGAAAATATTCATTTATTGAATAGAATAACGAAGTTATTGAAATATATAAAGCCGTGTTGGTTAGATATGCGCCATTTTGACGGGAACGATATTTATATCGATTATATTCGTTTTTATAATGATTATAGAAAAGGAATCAAAATATAACATTTTGAGAATATTATCATTTATAGATTAATGATATGGAATATTCAATTTTGATTTGAAATTGAATGTGAAGTTGAAATCGTTTTGAAGACGAATTTAAAATGATTTATAAAATTCGTTTTGAAAGGAAATCGACGAAATATATAATATATATTTATATTATATATATATATATATAATGGCCAGAATAGAACGCGCCGCGCTGCAGCAGTTCGCGAATTTCGACCATTGACTTCAAATGGACATTACGGGAGATCCGACCGTCGGATTCTCCTAAAACCGGAACCGTTGGGTTCGTATCGAAAAGTGCTTTCTAACTAATATTAGAGATTTGAAATCTAACAGTTGATTTGGAATTATGTCCAAATCAAATTTGGAAAAGGTCGCTGTAAGTGCAGTTCAATGGCCGTTGATGGAATTCGACTGTATGGGCCTTGATAAAATTATTAAAAATAGTAATAATTTGTGTAAAATCATAAGAAATGATTTGTGAAGAATTGAGATGAAAAATTCCAAATTTGAAAGGATAAAAATAGATTTTTATCGGAACGAACTAGTTTTGAACTAGAATTGTAATCCCATTTATTTTTGAAATAAATAAAATGGATTTGAAATGGTTTTGAAAATAACCAGAATTTCCCATATATAAAGTGGAAATGGATTTGAATCGAAATTGTCTTTGGAATATTTCGATGTTGGATTTCGTGATTACACAGATATTGTTATGGAAATTTGAAAGATATCTCTATATCGTTATTTCCAATACGATATTTGTTGGTCGTAGAATTTGATATTGAATATAAGCCGTTATATTTTCTATTCACAGCCTTGTATTTAATATCAAATGGGATTTGGGTTTGTTGTGAATGGTGTCTTCATTTACACTATTCTTAAACCCAGTTGAGAAAATGTTTAAATCTTTTTATTTAGATTTAATGAAGTATACCAATTAAATGGTATTTAGTTGGAATTGAATTTGAATTGATTTTTGGGTTTATCGTGAACGGTGTTTTAAATAACACTTGTTCTTTAACCCGATAATTAATGGAATGTGATTTTGGGTTGTCGCGAACGGTATCTTTAATAATACTGTTCTTAGACCCAATGGAGTTAAGAAAATCGAAGCTAACTGAAGATTAGTTAAGTTGAATAGTTTCTTGAGTATTGATCTAATGTTGGTTTCGGCCTTCGGGGTTATTACTTAGGGAATTGTTCACTTTTAACTTACGGTTAAAGGCTGATGGAATAGAATGTGATTTTGGGTTTATCGTGAACCGTGTTTTAAAAGACATTGGTTCTTTAACCTAGTTAAAGACAGGATATGATTTCCCAAGTTAAACAATCATTATTATTGATTTTTGGGAAGATTAAAACCAAGTGGAGTTTTAATGAATCTTTAATTAGATTAAAGTGATCGAGAATGGAGTATCACCAGTTTTGCTCCAAACGATAGTTAAATCTTTAATTAGATTTGAACGTGAAATGGTATTTACCGATAACACCGTGGTGTTAGATATGGAGTATTACCAGTTTTGTTCCATGGGATGAATAGGTTGGGATTGGGAAATAAAATAAATGATTACTTCGGTATGGTTCGCTAATCCCGACTAGTTTATAAAACCTTAATACGGTTTGATTTGATATCCAAAAGAAGATTAAAGAGTAAATTTAAAGAATTTATCTTTGATAAAATTAATGGGAACCTTTCCCAAAGTATAAAAATATTTGAATAAAAGAATATTCTGAATTGGAATGTGACATAAGTTGTGTTTGTGTAACACTTGTTTATTTTATACGCGAGTTATTCAGAAAGACCGGGTTTATCCCATTCTGAATAACTGATTCGGCGAGGTGTCGAGGATGAAGACGGTGGTCGAATACCGGAGGTCTTCACATCGTTTGGGTGATTACTGATGATCTTGATTGGGCTGTACACCCAAGAGGAGGGAATCAGTTGGTGATCGTCTAGACGTACTTGGAGATCGATGGATATGCAAGGTACAAGGTGCCTCCGGTTTCGTTCAGACCCAGAACAAACTTGTAAATGGACTGTGTGTCTGACATTGGATTTTATTCTGTGTGATTGATTTCTATTAAATATATATCTGTTTGGCGGCGGAGAATTTATTCTCATGCTTAACGCCCTTCTATGAGACATACGAGCTCAGAGGTTATATATTGATGGATATCAATTGCATGGAGTGAATTGCCTGTGTGGCATGCCTAAGTGGAAAATGATCAAGGCTTTTGTTAAAAAGCAAAGTCTTGTGGTTGATGATCAAAGCACGACCTGTGTGGCATAGCTTTGTGTAGTGTTAATTCGCGAGCCTCACACCCCGGTTGTGAACTAGAAACGGGAGAGGACTCATGGAGGGCATGCGTTTCCTTCTAGCTAGGATGGTGTCAGTGATCTACCAGCCCTGACATTTATATTATTTTCACCTGTGTGGTTGTTGCTGTTGGGAGGCGCCTCAGATTTATCGGTAACTGTATGGAGCCGATGGAGTCACTTGGCTCATTTACACCCCAAAAGGCGGGGAAACGCAGTGTTCAGGCATAATAATCCACTTCAGTTGACCGGCCCTGACGATACAAGTCTTGCCTGCGTGCTTGCCTGAGACTCGGGCTAGACAGTCTCAAATTCGGTAGAGGACGATCCCTTGCCTCGGTTCACAAATGGAAATCCAACTTCCAATACGTGACTTTGCGGTTTTGATTGTAGAGCCTAGTATGGCAACATGATATATGGTACCCATGCCGCCTAGGATTGATACATTTATATTTGAAGTTGTTTTATACACTATGCACTTATAATAGTATCAAATGATTTGTTTTTAACATACCAAGCATGTTTGGCTACTATAAGGGAAAACCCTATCCCCCGGCTTGCGTTGCATTGTGTGATGGGACCTGGGTCTTATAATAGCGTCATTTTTTCCAAAAAGCATTGCGTTGATTTGTTATATGCACTGGTATTCTTAGGAGGAAACCCGTTCCGTGTCATACGGCGTGGTCCCTTGATATATCTGATTTAAAGTAAAGTTTTAAATAACTGTTTTAGTTCTCACGCCAGTCACATGACTGACCTGGAGTTTATTGTTTTAACCTAAACTCTGGGTGCCCTTATTTTGACACGGGCAGCTAGTAGTTTTGGTTTTGCAGATTTATATTCACAGGATCCTGATTTACAGCTGGAACGATATCCAGAAAGCTCTGTATCCGTATATCTCTTTCAGTAGTGTATTGTATTATTTTTCCGCTGCTATGTAATGTATTGTAATCTCTGATATTTATTGAATGTATATTCTTGTATTCTGATGGAATTGTTGTAATAAGCAGTGAAATGTTCTTATGTTTGCGTTCTGGTTCGTCTTGTCCTCAGTACAATCCGTGATTTCCCGTAAGGGGGATTTCAGGGCGTAACAACTTGGTATCAGAGCTTTGGTCTACAGAGCTCGGAGAACAAGACACGTTAGAACCAAACGAAAGAATTCATCAGAGGTTGGATTAGTAATATCCATTGGGAATGACTCGTTAGAGATGGGATCAGTAGTATCCTAGAACAAGTGTGAAGAATATATTTTTTAAATGAAAACCATTTTTGTTTTGAAAATTTAAATCAATTATTCGTATTTGATTATTTATTTTATATTGATTTTGGACAATCAAGTATACAAAGATTTTGCATATACGTCTGATCCACGTGTATTCGAAGTTTTAATATACTGGATAGATATAGAATCACACTCTAGTCGCCCGGAGATGGTACTGATGATAGCACGTGCATCATCAGTATTTATGTTCGAGTTTCGAAAGTGTGATATATATATATTTCCATTATACTGGTGTGAGAACCAAAAGCTAGATAGGTTTATTGTTGTGATTAATATCAAAAACATGATTTTCTATATATGTACCAAAATTATGAATTTGAAACGTTAATCAACTAATTGATTGCTAATTGTGTTGTTTGATTATTGGTTGATTAATTAAAATGTTGAACCTTTAGCCTAATTGAACCAAATATTGGATTGTATTGAAGATTTATCGCATTTGCATGCATATACATGTACTTACATTGAACAGGTCATAGCAAGGAGGCTAGAGAAGAGGAATAAAATTGTTTGCCCGACAAATCGGTACATGTTTATTGTATTTCTTGGGTTTTTGATGATTTTATGAGCTGATTGGCTAGCCGCTCGGCTGTTGCTTTCTCTTTTTGGATTGGTGAGGGCCATGGGAGGCTATTTGAAATATCCCGAAGCTCCGGTGCAGGGGAGGTTATGGCGAAATTTTTCGAAATTTTAGTGTGTTAGCCAAATTTTTGAAAAATTTGAAAAGTTCTTAGAAACTGAAAAGTTGAAGAACTTAAGCCGTAATGAAAATAATGAAAGTTGAGTTGATTTGCTAAACAACTTTAGGCTTCGTTCCTTTTCGGGGACGAAAAGTTTTAAGTGGGGGAGATTGTAATAACCCGGAAATCTGAGCCAATTTAGAATTTTTATTTCGACAATTTAGATGAATTTTAAATATTTAAAATGAATTATTTTAAATAATGACGAGGAGAAATTTATTTTGAATAGAAATAGAACGTATATATTTATTTGAATCGTCGTTAGAATATAAATATTTTATTTTAATAATAAAAGGAATTGAAAATGGCGTGGTAGTTTGAAATTTCGATTTCAAAGTTCAAATGAATGTACAGGATTCAAAATAAACCAAATTTTATCGAAACCAAAAATATTAGAATCTAATTGAGAATATTTTTCCAACGAATCCGAAAAATCAAAATTTCATAGCGGAAATAAAAAGTTACGCCCAGTTGAAAATTCAGAATAGTCACTATGGAATTCTAGCCCTTAAAAATGGAAATTTTGCAAATGACCTCTGTTTTCGACGTAACCACTTTTGTTGGATCCGGGATGGCTAGTTATTGCTAGATTCCAAAATTCATAATTTTTCGAATCAATATGTGAGCGTGGTGAAGTAAAACGTGTTTTAACAGTTTCAGACAATTTTGATCGACTAGAAAAATGGCCATTTTTCAAACGGTCTCAGAATTCGACGAAATTAGTTTTGTTAGGACCGTATCATCGATACGATGATAGAAAATATTTTTTGGGAATTTTTAAAGTTCATATGTGGCCCAGGTAAATTGAAATGTGCATTCAAATTAAATATATATAGATTTATATTTTAATTTTGATGAAAACCTATCGTAAAGGCCGAATTGACTTACGAAGCATATCCTATTGCGATCAGAATGGGGGTATTTAGCTAAGGTGACAGTCGTTGGATTTGAATTAGAGATCGTATGGAGAAAAGGGTATTTTTGGATTTAAATGAATTAAAAATAAATTATATAATATATTAACCAATAGGATTTCAGCGTTGACCCACTCCTTTTCTTCCCAAACCCGACAACTGCTGAAACCGACGGCGAAAACAAGTTCAAAGCTTCTCTCCTCTTTATCTCTCCACCCGCTCAATAAAAACGATCAACCTAGTTGAAGATTTGGTGGAGAATCCCTTCAGCTTCAAATCAATACAAGTATTGTAATTTTTTCATGGAGTAAATCTCGAGATTCGAGCTTCAAAACTTCCTCTGCGTCGAATGCGATTCCGCTGCCACCAGGACTCCGAGTTCACCGTCGAGCTAGTGCCTGGAAGCTCCTTCGACGCTCGACAACGTGGAGCGGTCTGATCTCGGCCAAGATTCACCGATTGAACAGAATTTCGAAACCAAGTGTTGAATCAATTAACTGAGGTGCGGATTTATATAAATCTACATTGTTTAAAACAGTTTTTATTACACAAAGTTTAAAATCAGTTTAAAAATATTTATACATTGTTTAAAAAAAATCAGTTTTTGAAATATAAAATGGCATGATTTTTGAAATATAAAATGGCAAGATTTTAAATATGCAAAGAACGGATTTTTAAATATGAAAAGATCGGATTTTTCTAATATGGAAAGTTTAGATTTTTAAAATAGAAAAACTAGATTTTTATATATAAAAAGATTTGATTTTTAACTATAGAAAGATTTGATTTTTAACTATAGAAAGGTTTGATTTTTTTTAAGCAGTCATCGGTATAAAATTAGGATTTTTATATAATAGAGAATATAAAAATACGATTTTTATATATGTAGCGAAATAAAAATATGATTTTTATACAGTACAGATAATAAAAATATGATTTTTATATAGTAGAGATAATAAAAATATGATTTTATATAGTAGAGATAATAAAAATATGATCTTTATTATAAAGAGAGAGGTATAGAAATATAATTTTTATGGAAAAGGTTAAGAATAAAAATATAATCTTTATAATAAAAATATAATATTTATAATGAAAACGTCGTGTTAAAGATGCTATTTTTATCATCTTGAAAGCAAAGTAAAAATATGTGATTTTTATATATGTAGTGAATACGGACAACGAAAGTGGAAAAAGGCGAGAACGACGAAGATTTCCTACATATGAAGAGTCGCGGCGTTTGTTTTAGCTTATAGGTGAGAACTCCTCACTTTTATTTTAATTTCTAGTTTGAAATATATACTAGGATGCAGACAGTGCTTAGCAGCACCCGACACCCGTCGTCCACAGACTATGGACGACTTGTTTGATTTTGTTGTGTTGTGAAAATTTTATTGTGTGATGTGGAATGAAATAAAATATTTTATCATTATAAATATTTTATAGTTAAAAATATAATTTTTAACGTGTATATAAAATAAATATTTATAAACAAATCAGACGATTTGTTTATGTACACCCATTTGACTGAGATTGATTGGGACGATAAATTTTACACATCGCCCAACTGCACAAATAAACATCTGTGTTTGTTGATTTGAAACCCCATACGGGTATTGGGATCATATTTGATGTACACTAATCCCGATTGTTTAATTGTATGTCAGTCGATGGGTTGAAAGACTGTGTAAGCTTTAATTATTTGTATTTAATGCTTATGCAGTTGTGTGGTGCACTCTGGATGATGGTTGATGAATTATCGTTGCTATTATATACATGTGTTGTGGGGAATCCATATAATTAACGTTATATGGTAATTGATTGGGCCTCATTCCAATTTGTAAAATAAGGAATATTATAAAAGAAAATTCATGTGTTGAATAAAATAAATTCATGTGTTGAATAAAATAAATATTCATGTGTTGAATAAAATAAATTCATGTGTTGAATAAAATAAATATTCATGTGTTGAATAAAAATATAAATTCATGTGTTGAATAAAAAATAAATAAATTCATGTGTTGAATAAAATATATATTCATGTGTTGAATAAAAATATATATTCATGTGTTGAAGAAAATATTCATTTGTTGAATATAATATCGAAGTTATTGAAATATATAAAGCCGTGTTGGTTAGATATGCGCCATTTTGACGGGAACGATATTTATATCGATTATATTCGTTTTTATAAAGATTATAGAAAATGAATCAAAATATAACATTTTGAGATTATTATCATTTATAAATTAATGATATGGAATATTCAATTTTGATTTGAAATTGAATGTGAAGTTGAAATCGTTTTGAAGACGAATTTAAAACGACTTATAAAATTCGTTTTGAAAGGAAATCGACGAAATATATAATATATATTTATATTATATATATATAATGGCCAGAATAGAACGCGCCGCGCTGCAGCAGTTCGCGAATTTCGACCATTGACTTCAAATGGACATTACGGGAGATCCGACCGTCGGATTCTCCTATAACCGGAACCGTTGGGTTCGTATCGAAAAGTGCTTTCTAACTAATATTAGAGATTTGAAATCTAACAGTTGATTTGGAATTATGTCCAAATCAAATTTGGAAAAGGTCGCTGTAAGTGCAGTTCGATGGCCGTTGATGGAATTCGACTGTATGGGCCTTGATAAAATTATTAAAAATAGTAATAATTTGTGTAAAATCATAAGAAATGATTTGTGAAGAATTGAGATGAAAAATTCCAAATTTGAAAGGATAAAAATAGATTTTTATTGGAATGAACTAGTTTTGAACTAGAATTATAATCCCATTTATTTTTGAAATAAATAAAATGGATTTGAAATGGTTTTGAAAATAACCAGAATTTCCCATATATAAAGTGGAAATGGATTTGAATCGAAATTGTCTTTGGAATATTTCGATGTTGGATTTCGTGATTACACAGATATTGTTATGGAAATTTGAAAGATATATCTATATCGTTATTTGCAATACGATATTTGTTGGTCGTAGAATTTGATATTGAATATAAGCCGATATATTTTCTATTCACATCCTTGTATTTAATATCAAATGGGATTTTGGTTTGTTGTGAATGGTGTCTTCATTTACACTGTTCTTAAACCAGTTGAGTAAAAGGTTAAATCTTTTTATTTAGATTTAATGAAGTATACCAATTAAATGGTACTTAATTGGAATTGAATTTGAATTGATTTTTGGGTTTATCGTGAACGGTGATTTAAATAACACTTGTTCTTTAACCCGATAATTAATGGAATGTGATTTTGGGTTGTCGTGAACGGTATCTTTAATAATATTGTGCTTAGACCCAATGGAGTTAAGAAAATCAGAAGCTAACTGAAGATTAGTTAAGTTGAATGGTTTCTTGAGTATTGATCTGATGTTGGTTTCGGCCTTCGGGGTTATTACTTAGGGAATTGTTCACTTGCTTATTTACGGTTAAAGGCTGATGGAATAGAATGTGATTTTGGGTTTATCGTGAACCGTGTTTTAAAAGACATTGGTTCTTTAACCCAGTTAAAGACAGGATATGATTTCCCAAGTTAAACAATCATTAATATTGATTTTTGGGAAGATTAAAACCAAGTGAAGTATTAATGAATCTTTAATTAAATTAAAGTGATCGAGAATGGAGTATCACCAGTTTTGCTCCAAACGATAGATTTGAACGTGAAATGGTAACTAATATTTACCGATAACACCGTGGTGTTAGGTATGAAGTATTACCAGTTTTGCTCCATGGGATGAATAGGTTGGGATTGGGAAATAAAATAAATGCTTACTTCGGCGTGGTTCGCTAATCCCGACTAGTTTAGAAAACCTTAATATGGTTTGATTTGATATCCAAAAGAAGATTAAAGAATAAATTTAAAGAATTTATCTTTGATAAAATTAATGGGAACCTTTCCCAAAGTATAAGAATTATTAGAATATAAGAATATTCTGAATTAGAATGAGGCGTATGTTGTGTTTGTGTAAAACATGTTTATTTTATACGTGAGTTATTCAGAAAGAACGGGTTTATCCCATTCTGAATAACTGATTCTGCGAGGTGTCGAGGATGAAGACGGTGGTCGAAGATGGAGGTATTCACATCGTTTGGGTGATTACTGATGATCTTGATTGGGCTGTACACCCAAGAGGAGGGAATCGGTTGATGATCATCCAGACGTACTTGGAGATCGATGGATATGCGAGGTACAAGGTGCCTCCGGTTTCGTTCAGACCCAAAACGAACTTGTAAATGGACTGTGTGTCTGACATTGGATTTTATTCTGTGTGATTGATTTCTATTAAATATATATCTGGCGGAGAATTAATTCTCTTGCTTAACGCCCTTCTCTGAGACGTACGAGCTCAGAGGTTATATATTGATGGATATCAATCGCATGGAGTGAATTGCCTGTGTGGCATGCCTAAGTGGCAAATGATCAAGGCTTTTGTTGAAAAGCAGAGTCTTGTGGTTGATGATCAAAGCATGGCCTGTGTGGCATAGCCTTGTGTAGCGTTAATTCGTGAGCCTCACACCCCGGTTGTGAACCAGAAACGGGAGAGGACCTCAGGGAGGGCATGCGTTTCCTTCTAGCTAGGGTGGTGTCAGTGACCTACCAGCCCTGACATTTATATTATTTTCACCTGTGTGGTTGTTGCTGTTGCGAGGCGCCTCGGATATATCGGTGACTGTGTGGATCCAATGGAGTCATTTGGCTCATTTACGCCCCAAAGGGCGGGGAAACGCACTGTTCAGGCATAATAATCCACATCTGTGGACCAGCCCTGACGATCCAAGGCTTGCCTACGTGCTTGCCTGAGACTCGGGCTAGATAGTCTCGAATTCGGTAGAGGATGATCCCTTGCCTCGGTTCACAGATGGAAATTCAACTTCCAATATGTGACTTTGCGGTTTTGATTGTAGAGCCTAGTATGGCGACATGATATATGGTACCCATGCCGCCTAGGATTGATACATTTATATTTGAAGGTGTTTTATACATTATGCACTTATAATAGTATCAATTGATTTGTTTTTAACGTACCAAGCATGTTTGGCTATTATAAGGGAAAATCCTATCCCCTGGCTTGCGTTGCATTGTGTGATGGGACCTAAGTCTTATAATAGCTTCATTTTTTCCAAAAAGCGTTGCGCTGATTTGTTATGTGCACTAGTATTCTTGGGAGGAAACCCGTTCTGTATCATACGGTGTGGTCCCTTGATATATCTGATTTAAAGTAAAGTTTTAAATAACTGTTTTAGTTCTCACACCAGTCGCATGACTGACCTGGAGTTTATTGTTTTAGCCTAAACTCTGGGTGCCCATTTTTTGACACGGGCAGCTAGTAGTTTTGGTTTTGCAGATTTATATTCACAGGATTCTGATTTACGTCTGGAACGATATCCGAAAAGCTCTGTATCCGTATATCTCTTTCAGTAGTGTATTGTATTATTTTTCCGCTGCTATGTAATGTATTGTAATTTTTGATATTTATCGAATGTATATTCTTGTAATCTGATGGAATTGTTGTAATAAGCAGTGAAATGTTCTTCTGTTTACGTTTTGGTTCGTCTTGTCCTCAGTACAATCCGTGATTTCCCGTAAGGGGGACTTCGGGGCGTAACTATACATTTGGCATACATAATAATATCATAATTTGTTGTTAAAATGTATTATATAAATTGTGTTGTTGCTATCCAACCATTTGCTTTCATATTGCTCGTTAGGCTAGTTTCAATCTCTCTCCTAAATGTGAATCAGTTGTGTTAAAGTCCGCAGGGACGATGTGGAGACAATTTAAAACTAAGTTAACTACTCAATATACGGTGTCATACCTTGCACAGAGGAATAAATTGAGGAAACCTCCAAAAAAAATATGCATTTTGAGTAAGGAGGCTGGAAGAATTTCGTTGTAGAGAGGACCTCAGATAAATGGATGGTATGAAAGATAATTTAACTATTGTTTATTAATTTACTGCTAACCTTGATTTTGTGTAAAAAAAATCTTTAAGTGTTTACAATGTTATCTAAAAATACTTTTAAACTTTTAAATTTAATTATTTCAAGTTTTTGCTGCAGTTAGTACGTAATGAACAGGCCGAGAGAGTGCATGAGCGGAAATATCCTCACCTTTTTTCAAGGAAAGGGTATGTTGGTTTGTAAGAAGATGAAGTAAGAATCTATCAGTTTTATTGTAATTTTTGTTTTTGATGTATTTCAAATGTTTATACATTTTAAACAGATAAAGGCGGGGAAATTAGATCATAGTGAATTACTTAATCGGGCAATTTTGTGGAAAAAACTCGTATGCCAAAGGATGAGAAGATTGATGAAGAGCTAGCAAAGATAAATGCCAAAACTGTAAGCATTTGTTATCATTAATTCTCAAAATTGTAAGCATTTGTTATTTTAAAATCAATCTTAGCACGTTTATTATTTTAATATAATTTGTTTATTCAATTTAAAATGGTATTAAATGTTATTCATTTGTAACTAGTTGACACACATGATGAAATATATCAAAATTTTATACTCATAATTTAGCCCTACCTTGACATAAATTTGTAATTTGAATGATGTTATTGACAGGTAATAGAAAAAAAAAGGTGAATTCTGGCCGTTTGGAAGTGAAGATGACTTAAATACAACACTGGAAACCTTCAGCATTCAGGTAGGGTACGAGGAGTTAGAGGCTTTGTCACCCCTATGATGTTCTTTAATTTTCCAAAGGGGAAGAGGAATCGAATCACAAAGGCCGAGTTGTTGGCCCATGATCGAAAGCGGGACAAGGAATTGGAGAGAATCAAGCAAGATTTTGTGGTGTAGATTGATGCTTTAAAGGCACTGATTAATCAGTCGAATCTGCCTTCTCTAATGTTGTCGGACAAATCAAGCTGCTAAGAAATGCTTCAAGGAATAAGGGAAAAAACCTAAAATTGCAAAAGAATTATTGGTGGATGATGACTGTGTTGCTATTGTTCCCCTTCCACTTGATAAAAAGGTAAAATTAGTAGTATGTTTGTATGTACTAGTGCATAGAATACCATACAAACTGTAATTTTAATTTTAGTTATTCCCTTTTGGCGGTAGGGTCCACAATCATATGAGCTTGAAGTGGAAAGCATAGAAGCAAGATTGCATTAGGAAGGGTTTTTGATGAGCCAGAACTGAATACATAAGTATATAGAGTGCTTCTGCAGCATGGTTGTGTACTTATTGTGGTGGATGGTATCATCAAATGGGATGCCTTGGCTCCCATGCCGATAGCAGGTGAAATAGAGAAGGCCAACGAAGCAGTCAACGCTCACTTAGCATGGCCTCGAGACTAGATAATCTTCCCCGACTATAGAGGAGACTGAAGTGGAACCGACTACGGGGAAGGCTTTAACTATACAAACAAAGTGAAAAGACTTGCCTTAGTCAAAAGGAGTCGATGAGTTGCTAAGACTGCACATCTTGTTTACTACAAGCCAAATAATAATGAGCCTAGCTGTTTCGGGATGTTGTGTAAACATGCGAAAACATTTGTACTAGTTTCTAAGACCTCAATATTGATTCCTTGTGAAGCCGAAGTCATTGGAGTTGAGAAGATGATTTACATTTTTCTTGAGAATCTAATCGCCTTGCTAAAGTTTGACATGATTGGACAAGCTGCAATATCTGCACATATGGTGTAAGTATATTTTTAATCTTAATTTCTTGTCATTTTGGGCACATGGATACGTTGATTAGCTATTTCATATCTATACGTAAGTACTTGCAAGCTTTGGTTCATAAGAGTGACGATGTTGAGTTGTTTGCCTATGTCGATCTTGGAGTGACATTTACCCTCAACAATGAATTTGAAACTTACGTTGTTAATCGGTTGAGAGAGGGTAATCCCGATCATCTATTCTTAATGCAACATAATGAAAAGTAAGTGTTGGTACAATATATATTATGATTTTTATGCAAAAAAATTTGCAAAATATGTTTTTGTATATTTTCTAATAAAAACAGCATGCACTGGATTTTAGTCATAATATGGGATGGTGACATTTACATTCTCTATCATTTGTCTCATCAAACACATTTTTTAGCATTATAAAAAGCATTATCAATGTAAAAGATTTGTACTATAAGAATGCGATTCACTAATGTGTTATTCACTTGATATTTGATTTTATGATACTATCATTACTACCAGTGGTTGCTTCTTGCATTCACCATGAATTTATGCCTGTTTTATATTTCATTTATGTGAACAGATTTTGTACTCCAATAAATTTGAACATATGCTATACTTTTTCTTGCTCTTATCATATGTGCACTTGCTATGAATTTGCTTGTTGTCCACCTTCTTGTAAATTACTGATAAGAACAAATATATAATTGATGCCTTACTTCATATGTCACCATCTTCTATTGCCCATTTGTGAAGTCATGACCTGATCTTGTGACTGTGTTGATCATTTGTTATACCATGATCTATGACCTATAAAATCTGGCACTTCATGATTTGTCTGCACATTTGTATTGCATGTATTCACTGTCCATATTTGCTTTCATCACTAGTACAAAACAAGCTTGTTGCTTCGTCTCATTTGCTTCAGTTTAGCTGACAATCGAAGCAAATGGTATCGTTTGCATCGGTTGCCTTAAAAACAGAAGCAAATGTGATGAAGCAAATGATACCATGTCGGTTGCTTCATCTCATTTGCTTCAGTTGTATTTACAACTGAAGCAAGTAATATCATTTGCTTCGGTTTTGTTAACAGCTTGAAGCAAGTGCACTGAAGTAAATAACGTTATTTGCTTCAGTTGTCTTTTCGTTAGAGCAAATGATATTGTTTGCATCAGTTCCTTAAGCACTGAAGCAAATACACTGAAGCAGATAGTGTTATTTGCATCAATTCTTTCAGAACTGAAGCAAATGCACTGAAGCAACAATGAGTCATATAAGAAAGTGCACATATTAATCATAAACTATAGCTTACAAATGTCAATATTCGTAATTAAGTATGATTAATGATTATTAATAAATAATATATAATTTCTATCTATCATAAATAATCAATAATTATTATTTATATTAATAATTTATTATTTAATTACTATTAGTTAGTAAATTATAGTTTATACTTGTTAATTACATTTAATAATTAATATTAAATAATTATTAATCAGCAGTTAACAGTTAGTAATCAATATTTGGTAATTAATTTTTAAAATTGAAGTATTATCTAATAATTATGTATTATCTAATAATTATTATGTAATATTTAGTAACTACTATTAAATACTTAATTAATAATAATTATAAAACAATTAAGACTAGCATGTGGTAGCTAAAAATTATTAACATAATTTAACAGTTATGAAGTAATATTTAGTATTAGATAATTAGATTTATATAGTAATAATTAATAATGAATATTAAACAAATAATTTAATAACCAACCATTAAGAAAAATTAATATTTTATAATTAATTAGAAATATTAATGATCAAAAATTAACATTAAGCATTTAACGTTTTACAGTTATAATTAATTACTATATTTAATACTTAAACAAGTTTAAAATAAAAAATAGTTAAAGAGGCTATTATAAGTATTAACGATATTCATTGTGTTAATCAATTTTAAATCATTAATAATGACTATTAGATAATTAATATAAATAGTCAATAATTAAGGAAATATTTAATAATTCATATCTAATAATTGAGAAGTAACAATTAAATAAATAATTTTAAATAATAACTGCATTTAAATAATTAAATTTAATGATTATGTCACAATTTAGACTAATATTTAATAATTAAGAAATAAAATTTAATACTTAGAAATAATACTTAATTATTAATTATAAAATAGTAATTAAAAACAGTATTTAATTATGCTTATAAAGTGATATTTCGTACTTAATAGTTATATTTTAATAATAATGACAATTAAAAAAAAAATGTTGAGTAAAAATCAGTAATTACAAAAATATTTAATAATTCTTAATTAATAAGAAATATTTATAATTAAGAAGTAACATTTAAAGTTTTATTATTAATGATTATTATTTATAATAAATTTTGTTTATTAGTGATTAATAAGTAATATTAATAATTATTATAGAATGAGTAATATTTAACAATTAAAAATTAATATTCAATATCACCATTGAATAGTTAATAATTAATAAGCTATTATTGATTTTTAGTAAATACTACTAAGTAATTAGGTAACACTTAACAAGTAATTACTAATTAATAAATAATACATAATTACAAACTATTGTAAATTATCAATTATTTTTATTTTTATTTAATAAGATTAATATTAATATCTAATCTAATTATAGTTAAACTATATCCATTACATTAAATAATTAATATTTTATAGTTAATATCGAATAATTAATAGTTAATAAATGTATTTAGTTATTAATTATAGTTAGTGTTGTAAATATGTAATGACTAATGTCTAATAATATAATTAATAATTAGATGATAAGTATCAGGTTCGCTCCTTTGTAATTTTAGTTTCTCGCTAGTATTTTCTAGGGGTGGACATAAACCGCACCGCAATGCGGAAACCACCCAGACCGAACTGCAAAAACGATGCGGAAAACTGCACCGGATTCTCTCTCTAAAGCAAACAACCCAAACCGAACCGACTCGCAATGATACGGTTCGGTTGCGGTTTGAACTTTTATCAAACCATATTAAACAGAACCGAACCGCATGGCTACACCGACAATCTTATGATAAAAAAATTAACAAATTCCTATCTAACTTTTAATTTACCGATATACATTCTATTTTCAACATGTGTTGAAATTATATTAATTAAAGATAACACTATGTGTTTTAAACTTAAGGTGACACAACTTCATACAATCGTAAATTGTTTGTTGATGGAAGTATTTTTCTTGTTTTATATTTAATACGGGTTCAAACCGGACCGAACCAAAACCGGATCGTATTACATCGAAACAGAACAGAAACCGATTTGTTTGAACGGTTAGTATAATGATTTGCATTTTTTATCAACCGTTTGATGCGGTGCAGCAGCAGTCTGAGCTTCAAACCGCACCGAACCGAGCCGCGCTCATCCCTGGTATTTTCGTTTCGCTCATCTTTTTGCTCCCTTCCCGCCTACTTTTTTAGTCCCGCTTCTTATTTCTTTTCGTTCCCCCTCTTTTTCACCGGCATCTTTCTTTATTTAGTTTTGCACCCGCTTCCTATTTTTTTCTTCATCTCCCATAAACAAAAAATACAATGGAAGCCGTTAACAAGCAGCTCGCAACGAAAGCCACTCATAAATCTGCTCTGGCACATAGCGGCGTTAAGAAACCTCAGTGATTTAGGCCAGGAACCATCCTTTTCGCAAGATCCGTAAGTATTAGAAACGCGCCGAGCTTTTGAAAACTGGTCTGAGATTTCAAAGCTCTGTTATTGACGCTCTTCAAGTAGTGGCTGAGTCATACTCTGTTGGCTTGTTTAACGACACTAATATGGGTGCGATACACGCTACGAGGGTTATGAATATGCCTAAAATATTCAGCTTGCAAAGAGGATTGAGGTGAGAGGAAACAGTGTTTTTTTAATTGGGGAATTTGATTGAATCGCTGTTTGTGTTTATGGTCACTATCTGAATTTCTTTTTGCTTGCATCTTGTTTGATCAAATGCCTCAAATGAGAAAAAACAAAACAACTGAATTTTGTTTTAAAATATTGTGTAGTTGAACTAATGAATGTGATCCCACAGGTTATTCATGAAGAAAAGAATTGACGAAGCAAGAAATTTACTAATATAAGTGAAACTGTACAAGTGGCTAAACTTGGAAGAAAGCCACTGCTATATGATAGCAAAAATTAGAACAGCTTTCTGTGCAAAAACTGAACAAGTGTTCTCATACCAGATCTAACGGCATATGTTGTCTGTGCAAAGCAAAACAATGAGTTCATTTAACATATCACATGTTACATATGTGCAGGGAAAAATGATTAATACAAATTACAAGCATAAGCATAGCAGTGAAAGGATCCACATATGTTTTAGACACTGAATTGTGCAATGCTACCGCTGTAATGAAGTGAATTTTTTATGTGATTGGACGTCATTAGTCATTAACCCTCGTGATACTTTACGTTCCCTTTTGTGTCATGTTTTTAGTTGTCCTGGTATTGATTAGAATTCATGTTCTCTAAAACTTCAGAAAGAACAGCAATCTTTATCAAAGGAGAAAGGAAAGATAGAGAAAGGGAGAGGATTTGGTAAAGAATAAGCTACAAACAATGGATGAAAGAAGTGGTATAACAGAAGAAAGTACATTGCGAGCCCTTACTACAGAGCTTTGTGAATCTTCTGAAAGCACTGAGAACAGTTCCAAGGCTGGTAGAACGCTTGAAACTAACAATATTAACTGCGGTATTATTCCTTTCTTTGTCTTCCTACTGCTCATTTGCAAGCTTATGCAAATATTATATCATCTCACAGTTACTTTTATTGTTTAGGTATAATCATTCTCTGATTTAAGCTGCCACCGCAGAAACCCAAAGATCAGAAACCTGCAATGGCTACTGACACTAACTGATGATCTGATTCACCAATTTTAAAGATATAAAGTGGTTTAAGGGTATGTTGAAAGGAACAATATTTACTGATAGGAAATCATGCTTTCATTTATGCCAACAGGAATAAAATTTAGTTACTACTATGTAATATGTATTCAAGTTAAATGATGTGATTATAGTGTCAAATAATGAATCAGTAAGCCATTTATTAAGATGTGCACCATGCTTCCATGGATTCACCAAGTTTTTTACTGAGATGTGCATCATGCATTCATGGATACTGAAACGAATATCATTTATTATTATGTGCTTTAAGATATATAGAGTGATTCGGGAGTATTAAATCAATAACTTGTGGACCATTCACTAACCGGAAAACCATGTTTCTACAGGTATGAAAGGTACAATGGAGAATGCAAAAGAAAGCATGTTCAAGGACTTATTGCTGGCCATGTTCTTTCTGTTCTAACTATTGTGATTGTTAAAAAATGTAACAATGACCTTCCAGGTTTGACTATACAGAGAAGGCTGAGAAGCTAAGAATGACAGGACGCAAGACTGCCTCCAAATTCAGCAAGCTTTCCAACTTTTCCAGTGAAGATGATGTGCGTATGTACACTATCAAATATGCAAGAAATTAGCATGGTCCAAAAGACACAAAGGCTTCTTATTTCACTGACACACAGTTGAAAATGGTTAGAACTGCAAAGAAAAGAAAGGAGGGCTGATAAGAAAACTCTAAGGTTGCCGAGTACCAGAAGCTTCTTGCAATAAGACCGAAGAAACAAAGAAAAGAAGAAGTGAAAGCTTGGGAAAGAAATGGACTAGATTCATTGCTGTTGCCACCACCAAAGCTTTTCTATCTACATTAAGCCTTTAGCGTTTTAAGTAAGTGCTTTCTTTTTAAATCCTATTTTGATGGCGTAACTTTGGTTGCATTTGTGCTTGATATTGATGTTGTCTTTTGAATTTATAGACATAATGCAACTCTTCAAATTTCTTCATAACTTTCATTCTCGTCTATCATATTAAATTGTATAAATATTTTTGTGAATGATATTTTATGGAAATTTCTTGAAAAATTATATATTATTCGGGATAAAACAGTCATTGTTAAAGCGCATTAATTGTGGGTATAAAAACAAAATAATCTTTTACATTAGATAATGTCGCATGATTCCACTTATTATCCAGCTGAACTATAATTTTGATCATTTGTTTGAATATTAAAATGGAAAAATTAGAGATATTTCAATGAAAGAAATTCTAAAACAAGTTAGCTGATGACTGGCTGCACCTTTTTTTGTGACACCTTCGTATCATTTTTGCTGCATTTTCTTTGATAATCTAACACAACACATAAATTACAACATACTGGTGGATTTATTAGTTTTTATTTTATTTTCATTTTTTTTGAAATGTTGATTTAATTGATAATGATAGTGAAATTCAGATTGAAGAACTGTATTTATCTTTATATTCTTTAATCGTAGTCTCACCTCATACTTCGTTTGCACCTTCTGTGCATGCTCCATATGTTCTAGTTTCCTCTTGCTTGTATGCACTTGCAAATATTGAATTTTGAAATTAACCAGCTTTCTATTTGGAGCTGCAGATTGAAATTGAATATTCTGGTAGTAATAACATAGTTTCTGTCAACATAGCTTTACAATATCGGATCACATCATTCCAATAATCATAACATAGTTTCTATCAGCCAAATACATATCTATACTTATAGCAAGCCACCATCTTGATGTTTGATGTGAGCTGTTTTGGTCTATGGGCCTGTTTGGTTGATTTTATCTATGTTATAATGCATCACTATTAGTTGTCTATGCCGGTATCGTCCAAAAACTATGGTTCTCAGCATAAAGCCAATTAAGAAAAACGAGGGAGAATTCATTGCATATGTAGATTTATTGCAACTCAAGGTAACCCGGACTGATATTGAACTTTTGTTGCCTTTTAAGGATATAAAGGTTTATTTTTTGCTGGTGAGTGCACAGACTAATACCTTGAAAGAACAACTTATTGTTTTTGGGTTGCTATTCATTTTGTGCCCTTTTTATGCGGTTTAAATTGTGTTGTTTTTGTTTCTATTCATTTTAAACTAACTATTACATTATTTTGTAATATTGCCAGTGTTTGCAGCAATCTGAAGCAACGGATTGTGTATATTATGTGATGAGGTATATGCTTACATAGTAAAACACCACAATCAAAGCATTGATTTACAAAAGGTATTTTTAAATTTATTTCATTCCCCTAGCTATTATATGTTATTTACTACATTTTAAAATAGTACTACTCTTAAAAATTGCAGGACTTCGCACAACGTGGTTCTTATGACCGACAAGAGATAGATGATGTTCGGGATTGCTCAACGATTTATATCATGCATAATTGGATGTAGTTATGTTAGTCTTATGTTATGCACGTTGACTTTAGTTTTATGATTATAGTATATATATATTTTTTGTACACATGAACTATGTTGATTGATAATATAATTATATTTTTTGTTTCATCAGATTGGTAGTATTAATGCATCTGTAGAATTTTAAATTCTATATAATATTGCTTCAGGTTTAAAATTTTGAAATAGTGGATTTTTTTTACTTCACTTAATTTGCATCAGTTGTAATGGCATGGGCAATTGATGCAATACACTAAAGGTAATAAAAAATGTCATTTTTGCATCTATTCATTAGCATCAGTTGTTTTAAAACTTTGATGCAATAGACCAGGCTTCGAAAGCAAATGTAGACATTTGCATCTGCTTTATAACATCAGTTGTATTAAACAACTGATGCAAGTGATCATCAGTTCTTTAACTGATGCAACAGAAATTTGTTTGTTGCATCATCTTCACATGTATCAGTTCAACAACTGATGCAACAGGGGTTTAACAACTGATGCAAATGACCTGTTTTGTAGTAGTGCATTTTCCGTATGTGGACTGACATTGTTGCATTGATGTAGCACAATCAAATCTTTCAACGCTCAAACCGGAAGAGAAAACAGAGTTCCTAAAGATAAGAACCTTGCAGTAAGTATTTTTCACTTTAGTTAATTTTTCCTACTTACTAGTTCAGCTTCTTTTTTGTTCTAATTGAAATAACTCACCTTTTTATTATTTTCCCTTACTGTTATTTGAATAGGGATCTCCTAAACAATCAGTGGTACTGAATGTGTTGAGATGCGCTGTATGAAAAAAATCATTTCGAACAGGGAAATGTCTTTTACTACCAAGGTAACCTATTTTATATTTTGATTAAAAGATTGTAAGAGATGAATATACTGTAGTAATTTGTGTGTTACACTTTTTATTGGGCGACCAAGACAAGGAAATCTTACATGATGCAAGAGCTTGATGATGTATGCCATGAGGTAGTCGAATTAATACAAGACAAAATGTAAAGTTTTTTTTTTTTTATCATTTTATGAATTCATCCAAGGAAAAATGTAATGCGACTTAAGGTTGATTGAGGACATGAGAGGCAGGGAAGTACTGTACTTTGTTTATGTGGATCCTTGTCTAGGTTGTTTAGAACGTTCCAAATGTTGGAGTTTGATGGATTATTGTTGGATTGGTATTGAGGTCAAAAATTGAAACTAATTGGAGCTATAATGTACTTTTTTTTATCATTGTTGCAACAATAAATGCTAGTTCTAACTGTAATGTTAGTAGTGTATTTGTATATGTACATTAGTAAGTAGGAAAAATTAACGTCACGATGTCCAAAACCAATGTTTATTACTACAAATTTACATTGCCTGCTATAGAAAACCAATGCCTATATTTTGATTTACGTGTGGAACCTAAGACTTCACTCAAGCCATTGTTTGTCGGTCTTATTAAACCCCATGAGTAGTGATATACCCTAATTTTTCAACGCCTTCACACTACCTTGGTAGTCACCCCTAGAAATTGGCAGAGGTGGCCCTCGAACCTGAGACCTATGTCTCATCCCAGTTCGCCCACCTCTAACCAACTGAGCTAGGAGTGTCGTGTAACAATGCCTATTATCAATATTTAACATGGCTAGGAATAAGGTAACTATTTTCTATCATACCTGGTTAACATCACATACTGTAAGGAGCCGAGTCTACAACTACACGTTTACATCGCTTGCTTTAGAAGAAAAAAAACAATGTATGTAACAAGAAGTAACATCAGTTCCTTTAAAGGTGACTAATGTAATAAACATTTTTAACAATGGTTATTTATAAATAATCGATTTAGAATTTCGTGGAGACATCGGTTGTGAATCATCGAATATCCTAATAAAAACGTTTTATAAGGCCTTCTTAGACATAGACCAAAAATCGATGATAAAGACCCTGACCTTTCTCTACATATGCGAAGACATCGGTTGGAAATCTTTCAGATGTCGATCAAAAACCGATGTCGTAGTTAGTATTTCTAGTAGTGTAATGTTATCACTGATGAACTTAAACCATTAGAAAATTCAAATAGTATAATATACTTTATAAACTTATTTTAGCTAATTATACAAAACTGAGTAAAGAGCTAGTCATCCAGTTTTACATAATCAAATGAAGTAGATACATAAGAACTAATTATAAAATCTAAAATACAGTAATAATTTTTAGTATCAATAAGTAATGGCAAACCCTAAAAAGATGAGGTAAATCTTCCTTCTTTCCACGTTTTTAAAAACATCATTGTTAGATAATTTTCTCTAATACCAATCAAAACATAGTTTTTATGTTTTTCCCCTAACCTCATTAAATCTAAGCTCGAATTTATTAGATTTATATTGATGTTTTCTAAGATGCTGTAAGTGACAACGACTTAACTTATTTAAAGAGAAATCAGGTATGATTATATTATTATTTTCAAGTCAAAATAATATGTTTAGTTGTGATTGATTTTACATCTTGTTTATGTAAGTGGGTTGCCATTCTTCATTGTTATAGAACATCTTATACACAATGTAGAATATTAATAAAAATATGTATTTCGGTTTCTTTTTTATTTCAGATAATCTTTTCTACAATTAATTAAATGAATAACTTGTGGAATTGGTAGCACCAAACGGTATTGTTTGGAGGGAAATAAAGGCGAGGGTTTTTTGGGAGGAGGGAATGCATGGGAAAAATAATAAAAAAGTGCATGGGTGTGTGAGTGTGATAACTGCCTCATAACACCTACATCAAATAATATAAAAAAGCACTACGTGCGTGTTAGGCTGATATAGGACGATCATCATAGAAAAAACGTAAGCAATTTTTCGTATATTTCACAACTCATGGGAAAAAAATATGATGAGAACATACACAATAGAGTAGTATTGAGACATAACAAAGTGAAACATATTCCCCATATAATCACTAAAGTATGTACAATAAGAAGCAATATCTGGTGCATCATGTCCTCGCTCTATATCCTTCAGAATATATAAGCAAAATAGCAGAAACAAGATATCTACAATACTGAACAATATGCTTAGCATTCGTAGCCCGTCTTCTAAAAAACAACATCGTCACCAAACATGCTATCTAGTCTACTCGTCGGCATCGTTAATTGGCACCAAAGATAATAAAAGGAAACATAAAACCTGATATCTAATAATAGTCCGGTACGAGCGATAAATGACATCAAAAGCTATATAGGAAAAATATACCACTATACAAATTTAAGTCCCATACCTAACATGTCTATATAACCAAAGAGTTAGCACATAATAACTAGGTAATATATGTTACTCAAATTGTAGCACCCTAAGAAGTTTGCAAACAACAATAAATTAAGTAGGAAAATGAATTAAAGAGTAAAATTTCCACAAATGCTAGAATCTGGGTATAGGGATTTCACCATTGGACGCACAACAATTTTCTAGACAATTTTCATATATAAATAGTCACAATCTGAGTCAGTATAGGAAAAATACTGAAAAAAGTATTTCAAACTTATGATTAAATTTAAATGAAAAACTAAATAAATATACTCATGTCGACCGATCCAAGGGACGATCGACCATGGTGTTCGATCACTTCCGTAGACGGTTGAGCCGTAGAGTGTATATGGTCATCGTTCTTGACTAGATGCATAATGGATTGAGACAGTATTTCGGGAAGGCTCGACTTGAAGAAAATCTACACGAATGAGCAATAAGATCTTCTCCATAACTTATTTACATGGTTAGATGAGTATTGAAATTTGTTTATATGGCTAGATTTGTATAAACATTGAAATCCAATGGTTAAAAGAAGACATGTGACATGGTTTTACTGATCAACTTCGACCTAATCTAAAGATTAGAATAACTTAGCTAACCTATAAATAGATATGAGATCTAAGCTTAAAACATATGCAAATCTTCTCTATTCCTTTTTCATTCCTCTCCCTATTCCATTCTTCTCTGTGCTAAAATTCAAAAAATACCAATAAAAAGAAATAGGAGCTTACCAAAATAGAGAAGGGAAGATTCATGAAAAGAAAGGGAAAAACTTAAGGAAGATCTCAGGCTTTATGGTGAGTGGAAAATAAAATTTTTGAACTAAAATGGTTAATTTTTTAGTCTTAGATTCCCTCTAAAATATAAATCTGGACTTATATATAAAAATTGGACTTATTTGTAAAATATTTATTTATTTGCAAATCTAGACTTATCCGTAAAACCAAGACTTATCTGTAAAGTATGATTTAGACTATGATTATGTAACCTAAATCAATACACCTCAAATATGGACTAAATACACGTAAAACAGAATAAGCTAACATACCAAAATCTATATTTCTAAATTAAAGAATATTAAAAAGAGGAAACAAACTACACTTAAACCAAGTACCTAATTTGGAATATTTGAATTATAAATCTAGCCTATGTTGTAATGAAGATTATATGCACAAAACTTGAAGTAATTAACAATCATTAGCACTATTAAAGACACATAAGACCTTAGACCAAATGGCCTATAAATGATGACTTACTTGGTTCATTTTTTGATATTGGGTTCTATGTTTAACTTTGGGAGGAAGGGTGCTTCGACATCCCACCTAGTTAAACGCAATGTATATCGGTTTGAGGTCCATCTTAAAGATGTAAGGACATGAAATGTCAATGTAGAAAATAAGAGATCAGGGCTAATACAGTATAAGGCTGGGTTGGAGAGCGCAATATGAAATGTTGGTTGGACCCAGTCCTGATGACGTAAAGATATGAAATGTTGGTGTAGGAAATAATGTTATATTTAGATGATACAAAATCACAAATTGATTGGAAAAAATTTGCAAAAATTGGAAAGTAAATATTTTTGTAATAGGAATGCATTGATTGCATTTGATGAGATGATAGAGAAATAAATGAAGGGATTAATTTCTTCCATATATGCAAAAGAAACGGATTGATTTACTTTCTATCTTTGCACATTTGTTGCTATGGTAATTTTCCTCCATTATATTATTTCCATATGTTGGTTGGTAGTGTAATTGATGACTCACATGGATTTGCACTGGCTATATACTGAGGGGTAGACTATACTGTAAACCTTTCCTGGCATAGAACCAGTGATCCCCAATGGTGTCTCTTCTTGTTAAGCCTATTTGAGGTCGGATATGTAAACTCTTATTTTGTAATCTCTTGTAATTCTCTTAGTAGAATAAAATAGCCAGCTCATCGAACTGATTCACATATTCTCTGACAGTCTTGTCCCCTTGTTTAAGAAATAAGAATTTTTCCAACTGCAAACTCCTTTCTGCATCTGAGAGAAATTTAGTCTCAAACCTTGCCCTAAAGTCCTCCCATGTCTCCACTGGTCTTTCAGCATTAGTGACTTCCCACCAGTAGGAAGCCTCACCCTTCAATAGCCACACTGCCAACTGTACTTTTTGTCTATCTTCTACCTCAAAGATGATGAATAGGTCTTCAGTTTCTTTCAGCCAATTCCTAGCTGCTACGAAGGACTCAGTTCCATGGAAATCCCTCCCTCCCATGGCTTTAAAATCTTTACATATCTTAGCGAATGCGTTTCCCCGAGGAGGAGATGGAGGAAAAGGTGCTGCTGCAGCTGGATGATTTCCTTCAGCTGGGGGAGGAGGAACGGTAGGACCTGGCTGAGTGGCCCTTGCTTCTAAGAACCGTCTAAACCAACCAGGTATTGGCACCCCTTCCGGCAAGTTAAGTTCTTGGGACATGCTGAAACAAAAAGGATAGATTCAAAACGAAGGATAAGAGATAGTTCCTATGGCTTTGGGGAGTGGACTTTGCCTTTTTTAAAATAAAATAATATTTTTATCTTTTAAAAATGCTTCTTTAAATTCCTTTTTTGAAAATAATTTTTCAAAACTTTTTATCTTATCTGGTAAACCTATGCTCTGATACCAAGTGAAACACCCCACCTCCGTTAGGGTCACTCTCAAAGGGAATGCCCTAATTTTGGTGGAGGTTTATAAGTACAAGTCACAGATATACAAGACAGATATAAGAACACATATTTGTAAACAGCGGAAGAACAACAAACTTTTATTTCATAAAGTCAAATACGTGTTACAACAACATCCTTTCCAAAAACATAACATAACACTTTCATAATCTGTCTTGAGTACATGATTTAAAGAAGCATAAATAAAACGTAGATAAACTGCAAAGCCCTCATAGTGATTGTCCAAAGCCATAGTTCAAAACAGGAAAGTCCAAGCAATACATTTCTCTTCTTCAAGCTGGATGCTAAGGCTGGTCAAGCTGCTGTGTTCCCTCCCTGAGGACCTGGGGGGGGGGGGGGGAACGGAAGAAAGAAGACGAAAGAATAATAGAGTCAGACATAAAGCCTAAGTAAGTCTAGTACTACTTTGTCTATGAATAAAGAACTGGGTATGATAAGTAAAACAGGAAGTGGGCAAACACTATGAACTTGGTTAAGTTATCTAGGGTCGAATATACTATCGTACCCTATGTTAATCTCTGAACCCATATGAACTAATTTCCAACTGGCACCCCATAATCAGGGTGATGTGATCCATTCAATGATGATTGGCTCCTACTCGCATAGTTACATGTGTCTTACGGCCCCTGATGTCTGTAGTTACCTATGCTGGTCCCACCATGGGGTGTATCAAGTCCCATAGTGGCAACCCGACACAACCTTAGAGTGCACAGGTATGCTACTGGTGTCCAGTGCCTTATTTTTCTGCTCCGGAGTGTGTGCACGCCCGCACTCCGTTAGAACCTACACTGCTACACCACCGCCGTCGCTTTGACCTCTTACAATCAGCCCAGTAAGCGTGCCCCACCCTGCCTAGTTTCAGGGTATCCTGATACACCTTTTAGGGTTACTGCTGAAAAGGGTCCCCCGTTACTAGGTTTTCTATCTCTAGCCAACATGCTAAGTTGGTTAAGTGTTTCCTAACCTAACCCCACCAGTCCGTTTAGTTTAGCATGTTCTATTTTGATTAAGTCTTAAGTTCACTTAATCCTAACAATCCTGACTCAGCCTTAATTGTCTTATTAAGGCCCTGACCTCTCACATTAGACAGGTATTGTTGTGGCTGCCTGTTGCCGGTTGGTTCCGGGCAGTCTTACGCCACAACTCAGTCTAACCTCGGGTCCTTGCTGGGCTCCATGTTTAACCTCCCACATTGGATAGGTATTGTTGTGACTACTGGACAGCCGGGCGGTTCCGGGCAGGTTTACATCACAACTCAATCCAACCTCGGGTTAAACACATCGTATTTTCTACATTTACATATCTTGTCATTCTTCTTTATTTATATGTAAATATTTGCGGCCCATTATTAAGCTAATGGTGTAAAGGTTACACCAATCACGGGCCCAACCCATACTTGAATTTGGGCCCTTCTATTTTATATTTTCATTCATTAATTAATTTTAACCCAACGTTATTTTCCCCCGTTTTACACGTCTGTTCATATATATTGGGCTTAGCCTTTTAAAGCCCAATTTAGCCATGCGAAAAGGGGAGGCTTATGGCGTATACACAAAGAGGGGAGGGTGAGCGCATGAACTTGCAATACGACGTTGGAAATACAAAATAGAAATTGGTGTACTTGCATAGTGGTGACATAGGTGACATGAATCAAAGCATGTGAACTTGCATAGGTTTAACTACAACATGAACCTATATTCTTATTTAGGCATAATGTCAAACATAAACATGTCATAAATATTCCTAGCATAAGCATGGCATAATGTCAAACATAAGCATGGCATAAATACTTCTAGCATAAACATGGCATAATGTCAAACATAAGCATGGAATAGGTAAAGTTCAATTTGTTCATGGCATAAACATAAACAAGTCATGTTCATAAGGTTTTCTACAAGTTTACAAAGGGGATACTTTGTTACTAACACAAAAGCATAGTTCAACTTATTTATGGTTTAAGTCTAATCACATAACGATGGTATAAACATACTTATGCATAAATATTCCTAATCATGGTGTTTGCTTTAAAACTTGCAAAAAGGGACTTTTGAGTCTAACCTAGCCATGTCTCACATATGTCATTTAACAATATAGAACTAACATGGATTTAAATTATACCAAATATCATTCATAGCCTAGCCATATTCATAAGTTTGCAAAAGCATGACTTAATACATGATGCCTAATTCTCAACATAATTTCATATGAACTATAACCAAACTTGTTTTAATTACATACAAATATACATCATGATGGCATAATAATAAAGCCCCAAACTTGCATGAATTTCAATCAACTACATACATGTATCTTCAACATAGATTACATAATTTGCGCAATATTCCAAACGTATATTTGCATAGAACTACCGCATGTAGTTCTTTATAATGAATAACATAATTTTGCACAAACATGAATTACTTCCATCGCCACAATTCAAGCATACACATCAACACAGTTGTTTATTATACCAAAGTAATACTCTACTTACAATGGTTGCGGTGAATTCTCTAATTAAGAGATACGATTCCTTTGTTGAATTGATTAGCTTTAGGTTGCTTGAATTGCTTTAGGCTTAGAACTTTCTTCCTAACTTTCTCTCTAGTCGGCGGCTACTCTTTGTCGTTCCTCAGCAACATGGCGGCTATAATCTTATTTTGAATGAATAGATTAGGGTTTAGTCTAGGGTTGTTTATATAGAGGTTAGGAATTGATTAGGACCCTTGATGTTGCTAGGTTAGATCATAGCCATTCATTAGGAAGAGAGACCAATAAAAACCCGCCACCTAGCCCTAATGACAAAGCAGACCACAGAAATTCGACCACACACCGACCTGGCCAGCCAGGTTGACTGGGCTCGACCAGGTCGATACCCCTGTCGACAGGGCTGTCGACAGCCCTGTCGACATGGGTAGCCCAGGTCGACAGCCCAGTCGACCTGGGTGGCTAGGCGGGTGTTTTATCCGCCTGGCCCATTGGGCCCCATTTCAAATTATTATTTTATTCTGTTTGAATTTTAAATTTAATTCAAAACTTCCGAAGGCCATATCTTCTTCATACGGACTCCGTTTTTCGAAAACTCGGACTCTATTTCGCGTATTTTTCCGAGACGAACGCAATGGCGTATCCCGTTTCCCTTAGTTCTTTGATTTGAATTTGATTATACTTTAATTCATGAATTTCACAGTTATAGAATTTTCGGGGTGTTACATTCTCCCCCACTTAAAAGGATTTCGTCCCCGAAATCTTCAAGTTAGGAGGAATGTATATCCTACCATCCAATCATCCATCTACTCACCCATCAAACACGAGCATCCATTGTCCTTAAAAGACTTCTAATGCTTCATGATCATATGCGAAGTGTGTGTGTACATGTACTTATCTAATGCAGAATCAGGCGGTCTACTGATTCAGTTGACCTCCTTAATGCGGATTATGTAAGTGCCATGAATCCATCATGTATGCAAATTTTCCTATTCTTGATTCTACATGAGTGCACAATCATTCAATACAAATGCAACATCCATATGACAACACATTATAGTTCAACCACATACGAATACAAACATATATGCATATGCAATATGAAGTGACTGAGCCGATCTAAACCCTAGATTGTGTGTGTATATGCAACCACGAGCAACTACTAGCAATCACTTGCAACCACTTGCAACCATCCATACATAACATGTTTCAACTACATGTTTCCATCCAAAAAGATTCTATCTAAAAGATACGTTCGAGGAAGTATACCTAAAAAGATAGATAAAAGCGCAACTTAAGGAAAATGAAAGATCAAGGATGTACCCTCGAACAGAAAAGGGTAGGCTGTATGGATTTTAGCTTCAGTCTCCCAAGTCGCGTCTCCCTCGGCGTCGCTCCACTGAACTTTGACGAGCTTGACTTCGCGGTTGCGTAGCTTCTTCACTTCCGTTCCTAAGATGCGGGTTGGAACTCTTCTTATGGTTGCTTCGCGTTCCACTTCGGCCTCTTCGAGGATGTTTGGCTCTACTACTTCAGCTGACTCATGCAGACATTTTCGGAGATGTGAAACGTGAAAAACGTTGTGGACTCCAGCCAACTTCTCGGGTAGCTCTAATCTATAGGCCATTTTCCCAATTTTCTCGATAATAGGGAATGGCCCTACGAATCTTGGCGCTAGCTTTCCTGTGGTTCCAAAGCGAACAACGTTTCTTAGTGGTGATACCTTGAGAAAAACTCTGTCTCCAACTTCGAATTCAAGGTCGGTCCTCCTCTTGTCGGCATAGGACTTTTGTCTGTCTTGGGCCATCTTCATCCTTCTTCGTATTAAGTCTACTTTCTCTGAAGTCTCTCGGATCATATCTGGTCCAAGTATAAGCTTATCCGTGGACTCCCACCAACAAGTGGGCGATCGGCACGGTCTTCCATATAAAGCTTCGAAGGGCGCCATTCCGATGGTTGCTTGATAGCTGTTGTTGTAGGCAAATTCCACCAAAGGAAGGTGGTCTTCCCATGTCCCTCCGAAGTCAAGGACGCATAGTCTTAGAAGGTCTTCCAAATCTCTGTTCACTCTCTCCGTTTGGCCGTCGGTTTGGGGATGATAGGCTGTGCTCAAGCATAACTGCGTTCCTACTGCTTCTTGCAGACTCCGCCAAAACTCACTGGTGAAGATGGGGTCTCGGTCACTAACAATGCTAGATGGTATTCCATGGAGTCGAACGATTTCCTTGAGGTAAAGTGATGCTAGGGATGAGGCAGTTCTTTTACTTTTGACAGGTAAAAAGTGGGCGCTTTTAGTAAGCCTATCCACTATTACCCAAATGCTAGTGTTGCCTCTCCTAGACCTAGGCAGCCCATCGATAAAGTCCATTGAGATGCTATCCCACTTCCACTATGGGACCTCCAGAGGATGTAGCAGTCCGCCAGGCTTTTTCTGTTCCGCCTTAACCTGTTGGCACACCATACATTTAGAAACGAATTCCGCCACGTCCTTTTTCATGCCATTCCAAAAGAAAGTCCTTTTTATATCTTTGTACATTTTATCCCCGCCTGGGTGTATCGTCATCTTGGAATGATGCGCTTCCTCGAGAACCTTCTTTATTAAATCGTTCGTCTGTGGGACGCATAGTCTTCCGTCTCGCCTTAGTAAACCCCTATCGTCGATGGAGTATCTGTTGAGGTGACTTGAAGTCTCACCCCTAATTAGCCTATCAATTATTTCCACAAGCTGAGGGTCTTCGCGTTGTGCTGCCCCTACCGAATCCACTAAAGTTGGGCGCACTTCGAGAGATGCTTGCAAACCTGGTACGAAATCGGAGGAGGGCCTAAAGTCGAAGCTGGCTATAAACTCTAGGTTTTGTCTTTCAACAAACAACGGGCTTAGGGTCAATTTCTTTCGGCTCAACGCGTCTGCCACTACGTTGCCTTTGCCCGGAGTATAGGAGATTTCGAAATCGTACGAGGCAAGAAACTCCATCCATCTTTGTTGCCTCAAGTTAAGATCCTTCTGCGAGAAAAGATATTTCAACGATTTATGGTCAGTGTAAAGTTCGAACTTCTCACCTAGGAGATAGTGTCGCCAAGACTTGAGTGCAAAGACGATGGCGGCTAACTCTAGATCGTGGGTTGGGTAGTTCTTTTCGTGCACCTTCAACTGCCTCCCGCCATAAGCTACTACCCTTCCTTCTTGCATTAAGACGGCGCCTAGCCCTGTCCCACATGCATCCGTATAAACAGTGAACATCTTGCTCCCATCTGGCAGCGTCAAAACTGGGGCTGTTGTAAGAGCCCTTTTCAGTCGTTGGAAAGCAAATTCGCAATCCAAGTCCCAATTGAACACTAGATTCTTCTTAGTTAATTTCGTGAGCGAAGCTGAGATTTTCGCAAAATCCCTTATAAATTTTCGATAGAAACCTGCTAGTCCTAGAAAGCTTCGGACCTCAGTCGCATTCCTTGGTGTCTTCCAATCTTGTACCGCCACTACCTTAGCAGGGTCCACCGCTAACCCTTGTTTGGATATTATGTGCCCAAGGAACCTCACCTCTTCTCTCCAAAAGTGGCATTTGGAGAACTTGGCTTTTAGTTGATGGACTCGCAAAGTTTCCATGATTGCCCTTAAGTGTTGAGCATGTTCCTCTTCACTCTTTGAGAAGATGAGGATATCATCTACGAAGACCACTACGAATTTGTTGAGGAAATCTCTAAATACCCTACTCATCAGATCCACGAAGTAAGCAGGTGCATTTGTCAAGCCGAAAGGCATGACAAGCCATTCAAAGAAGCCGTCTGGGGTTCTGAATGCCGTTTTATCGATGCTATCTTCAGCCACCCTTAGCTGATGAAAACCGGTCGCTAAATCGAGTTGGGAGAAAACAGACGCCCCTACAAGCTGGTCAAATAAATCGTCAATTCTAGGGAGAGGGTGCCTATTCTTTTTCGTTAGCTTGTTGAGCTCCCTATAGTCAACACATAGACGGAGTGAACCATCCGCCTTTGTAGCGAACACCACCGGAGCGCCCCATTCTGAAATGCTCCTCCTAATGAACCCCTTTTCTAGAAGCTCTTTAATCTGTTTACTGAGCTCTTTCCTTTCTCGTGGAGCCATATGTCTAACGGGCAATGCAACGGGCTTTGCATTATCTACAAGATATATGCGGAAGTCTATTTCCCGCTTCGGAGGCAAGCCCTTCACCTCTTCGAAGACATCCGGATATTCCCGTACCACTCTAACTGATTGCAAGTTTTCAACAGAGGCATCTAGCGATTCAAGATAACTAAGCATAATCGCATGCGAGGGATTACAAGAAATTTCCAAAGTATTACCGAGCTGGGTTAGGAGCCTAACAACCCTTTTCTCACAATCAAGGATGGCCCCATTACTGGATAGCCAATCCATACCCAAAATCAAACCATACCCCGAAAAGCCCAAAACAAAGGCACTACATTGAAATTCAACACTTAGGATAGAAATTTTCAATCCCACACAGATCATAGACAAATGAGCTGGGCCCCCAATTGGGTTTGAAACAATTAAGGGGTCCTCTACCATACTAGTTTTTAGGTGCAGAGATTCTACTAAAGCAGACGAGATAAAGGAGTGTGATGCGCCGGAATCAAATAAAGTGCGAACGGGGTGATCATAAAGATAAACTACACTTTCTACAGAAGTGTTTGTACCTCGCTGTTGCAATGGTGGCGCTTCCAGCACATGAACCTGTGCCCCTGGGGTGGATCCAGCGCCCTGCCCCTGTCCTCGTTTCCTTGGGCAGTCCTTAGCCCTGTGGCCTGTCTGACCGCATGAAAAGCACCCACCATTCTCCTTGGCCTTCTTTTTCCGGCAGTCCTTTACTAAGTGCCCCACTTTGCCACAGAAATTGCACTTCCTCTTCTCTTTGTTGCCTTTCCCGCCTTTCTTAAAGTCCGTCTTCTTGGGCTGCAAACCTTCTTTCTTCCCTTGAGAGCTTTCTGCCTTCGTCTCCTTCTTGCCCTTATCCTCCTCATTCAGCAACGCCATTTGCACCAATCTTTCATACGTGGCCCCCATGGGTATATGGGTCATGGCCAAACTATGTAATGGCTCATTTAACCCCTTGACGAAACGGAGAGCCTTATTGTGCGGGGTGTTGACTAGGTCAAGTCCAAACCTAGCCAGCTCATCGAACTGATTCACATATTCTCTGACAGTCTTGTCCCCTTGTTTAAGAAATAAGAATTTTTCCAACTGCAAACTCCTTTCTGCATCTGAGAGAAATTTAGTCTCAAACCTTGCCCTAAAGTCCTCCCATGTCTCCACTGGTCTTTCAGCATTAGTGACTTCCCACCAGTAGGAAGCCTCACCCTTCAATAGCCACACTGCCAACTGTACTTTTTGTCTATCTTCTACCTCAAAGATGATGAATAGGTCTTCAGTTTCTTTCAGCCAATTCCTAGCTGCTACGAAGGACTCAGTTCCATGGAAATCCCTCCCTCCCATGGCTTTAAAATCTTTACATATCTTAGCGAATGCGTTTCCCCGAGGAGGAGATGGAGGAAAAGGTGCTGCTGCAGCTGGATGATTTCCTTCAGCTGGGGGAGGAGGAACGGTAGGACCTGGCTGAGTGGCCCTTGCTTCTAAGAACCGTCTAAACCAACCAGGTATTGGCACCCCTTCCGGCAAGTTAAGTTCTTGGGACATGCTGAAACAAAAAGGATAGATTCAAAACGAAGGATAAGAGATAGTTCCTATGGCTTTGGGGAGTGGACTTTGCCTTTTTTAAAATAAAATAATATTTTTATCTTTTAAAAATGCTTCTTTAAATTCCTTTTTTGAAAATAATTTTTCAAAACTTTTTATCTTATCTGGTAAACATATGCTCTGATACCAAGTGAAACACCCCACCTCCGTTAGGGTCACTCTCAAAGGGAATGCCCTAATTTTGGTGGAGGTTTATAAGTACAAGTCACAGATATACAAGACAGATATAAGAACACATATTTGTAAACAGCGGAAGAACAACAAACTTTTATTTCATAAAGTCAAATACGTGTTACAACAACATCCTTTCCAAAAACATAACATAACACTTTCATAATCTGTCTTGAGTACATGATTTAAAGAAGCATAAATAAAACGTAGATAAACTGCAAAGCCCTCATAGTGATTGTCCAAAGCCATAGTTCAAAACAGGAAAGTCCAAGCAATACATTTCTCTTCTTCAAGCTGGATGCTAAGGCTGGTCAAGCTGCTGTGTTCCCTCCCTGAGGACCTGGGGGGGGGGGGGGGGAACGGAAGAAAGAAGACGAAAGAATAATAGAGTCAGACATAAAGCCTGAGTAAGTCTAGTACTACTTTGTCTATGAATAAAGAACTGGGTATGATAAGTAAAATAGGAAGTGGGCAAACACTATGAACTTGGTTAAGTTATCTAGGGTCGAATATACTATCGTACCCCATGTTAATCTCTGAACCCATATGAACTAATTTCCAACTGGCACCTCATAATCAGGGTGATGTGATCCATTCAATGATGATGGCTCCTACTCGCATAGTTACATGTGTCTTACGGCCCCCGATGTCTGTAGTTACCTATGCTGGTCCCACCATGGGGTGTATCAAGTCCCATAGTGGCAACCCGACACAACCTTAGAGTGCACAGGTATGCTACTGGTGTCCAGTGCCTTATTTTTCTGCTCCGGAGTGTGTGCACGCCCGCACTCCGTTAGAACCTACACTGCTACACCACCGCCGTCGCTTTGACCTCTTACAATCAGCCCAGTAAGCGTGCCCCACCCTGCCTAGTTTCAGGGTATCCTGATACACCTTTTAGGGTTACTGCTGAAAAGGGTCCCCCGTTACTAGGTTTTCTATCTCTAGCCAACATGCTAATTTAGTTAAGTGTTTCCTAACCTAACCCCACCAGTCCGTTTAGTTTAGCATGTTCTATTTTGATTAAGTCTTAAGTTCACTTAATCCTAACAATCCTGACTCAGCCTTAATTGTCTTATTAAGGCCCTGACCTCTCACATTAGACAGGTATTGTTGTGGCTGCCTGTTGCCGGTTGGTTCCGGGCAGTCTTACGCCACAACTCAGTCTAACCTCGGGTCCTTGCTGGGCTCCATGTTTAACCTCCCACATTGGATAGGTATTGTTGTGACTACTGGACAGCCGGGCGGTTCCGGGCAGGTTTACATCACAACTCAATCCAACCTCGGGTTAAACACATCGTATTTTCTACATTTACATATCTTGTCATTCTTCTTTATTTATATGTAAATATTTGCGGCCCATTATTAAGCTAATGGTGTAAAGGTTACACCAATCACGGGCCCAACCCATACTTGAATTTGGGCCCTTCTATTTTATATTTTCATTCATTAATTAATTTTAACCCAACGTTATTTTCCCCCGTTTTACACGTCTGTTCATATATATTGGGCTTAGCCTTTTAAAGCCCAATTTAGCCATGCGAAAAGGGGAGGCTTATGGCGTATACACAAAGAGGGGAAGGTGAGCGCATGAACTTGCAATACGACGTTGGAAATACAAAATAGAAATTGGTGTACTTGCATAGTGGTGACATAGGTGACATGAATCAAAGCATGTGAACTTGCATAGGTTTAACTACAACATGAACCTATATTCTTATTTAGGCATAATGTCAAACATAAACATGTCATAAATATTCCTAGCATAAGCATGGCATAATGTCAAACATAAGCATGGCATAAATACTTCTAGCATAAACATGGCATAATGTCAAACATAAGCATGGCATAGGTAAAGTTCAATTTGTTCATGGCATAAACATAAACAAGTCATGTTCATAAGGTTTTCTACAAGTTTACAAAGGGGATACTTTGTTACTAACACAAAAGCATAGTTCAACTTATTCATGGTTTAAGTCTAATCACATAACGATGGTATAAACATACTTATGCATAAATATTCCTAATCATGGTGTTTGGTTTAAAACTTGCAAAAAGGGACTTTTGAGTCTAACCTAGCCATGTCTCACATATGTCATTTAACAATATAGAACTAACATGGATTTAAATTATACCAAATATCATTCATAGCCTAGCCATATTCATAAGTTTGCAAAAGCATGACTTAATACATGATGCCTAATTCTCAACATAATTTCATATGAACTATAACCAAACTTGTTTTAATTACATACAAATATACATCATGATGGCATAATAATAAAGCCCCAAACTTGCATGAATTTCAATCAACTACATACATGTATCTTCAACATAGATTACATAATTTGCGCAATATTCCAAACGTATATTTGCATAGAACTACCGCATGTAGTTCTTTATAATGAATAACATAATTTTGCACAAACATGAATTACTTCCATCGCCACAATTCAAGCATACACATCAACACAGTTGTTTATTATACCAAAGTAATACTCTACTTACAATGGTTGCGGTGAATTCTCTAATTAAGAGATACGATTCCTTTGTTGAATTGATTAGCTTTAGGTTGCTTGAATTGCTTTAGGCTTAGAACTTTCTTCCTAACTTTCTCTCTAGTCGGCGGCTACTCTTTGTCGTTCCTCAGCAACATGGCGGCTATAATCTTATTTTGAATGAATAGATTAGGGTTTAGTCTAGGGTTGTTTATATAGAGGTTAGGAATTGATTAGGACCCTTGATGTTGCTAGGTTAGATCATAGCCATTCATTAGGAAGAGAGACCAATAAAAACCCGCCACCTAGCCCTAATGACAAAGCAGACCACAGAAATTCGACCACACACCGACCTGGCCAGCCAGGTTGACTGGGCTCGACCAGGTCGATACCCCTGTTGACAGGGCTGTCGACAGCCCTGTCGACATGGGTAGCCCAGGTCGACAGCCCAGTCGACCTGGGTGGCTAGGCGGGTGTTTTATCCGCCTGGCCCATTGGGCCCCATTTCAAATTATTATTTTATTCTGTTTGAATTTTAAATTTAATTCAAAACTTCCGAAGGCCATATCTTCTTCATACGGACTCCGTTTTTCGAAAACTCGGACTCTATTTCGCGTATTTTTCCGAGACGAACGCAATGGCGTATACCGTTTCCCTTAGTTCTTTGATTTGAATTTGATTATACTTTAATTCATGAATTTCACAGTTATAGAATTTTCGGGGTGTTACAGGCGGTAGCGACCAAAGACGAACCACTGGAGGTGTTAGCGACCTTTCTAAGTGTTTGAGGACTCTGTATAACTTCAAGTTCAGTTGAGATATGCTCGCGTTGTATGAGATTTAGGTGATAAAGAGTTCAGTGTGTTGAAGAAACCATTAGGTTTAGAAATTGTATCTGATGTAGCCGATTTTGGTGGCAAATTTAACGCTACTCAGACTTATCGACTTGTGATGCCATCTTGGAGAGTTCAGTTTATAAAGCTGATTTTGGCAGATTTGTTGCCACTGTGATACATCGTCGATTTCGTGATGCCATATTAAAGGAGGTGCTACATGCAGATATGTGGAAGAAGAGAGAATTTTGTTGCATACGGAGATCTGAATTTTGTCTCTATATTTGAATTAGCGATTGAGAGAATTATTTTTGGCCTTGATGGTGTTGAGATCATTTTGGAATCTGCCTTTTTTTATTTGGATATTTGCAACATTTTTGTTGGCGGATGGGGACGTAGTCTGAGCTCGTTAACATGGTGTGTTGGAGAGTAGCTTTGCTGGAACCCATTAGGCAAATATTCATTTTTGGTTTCTATCTCAATGTGAGATTTTGATTGAAGGTGGAGTTCTGTTGAAGATTTTTATGATGTGAAGAGAATTTAATTCGAGATGGGGTGTTGCAGATATGTGATTTTGCATCAAGGTGGAGTGTTAAATTTAGGTGATACAAAATCACAAATTGATTGGAACAAATTTGCAAAAATCGAAAAGTAAATATTTTTGTAATAGGAATGCATTGATTGCATTTGATGAGCTGGTAGAGAAATGAATGAAGGGATTAATTTCTTCCATATATGCAAAAGAAAGGATTGATTTACTTTCTATCTTTGCACATTTGTTGCTATGATAATTTTCCTCCATTATATTATTACCATGTGTTGGTTGGTAATGTAATTGATGACTCACATGGATTTGCACTGGCTATATATTGAGGGTAGACTATACTGTAAACTTATCCTGGCATAGAGCCAGTGATCCCCAATGGTGTCTCTTCTTGTTAAGCCTATTTGAGGTTCGGATATGTGAACTCTTATTTTGTGATCTCTTGTAATTCTCTCATGTAGAATAAAATTCCTCTCTTTTGGATGGACGTACACTATCTCGACTATAGTGGAACCAACATAAATATTGTGTGTCTCTTTGTTTCTCTAATATAGTTATTTACTATTTTGTTGATGTAATAGAATAATTGCTATCAGATCAGATTGATGTTCAATTGACAAATGTAGATCCTGTTCATTGCGCTTCCGCATTCACGCAATCTTCTCGCACAACAAATAAAAGGCTATAGGGAGGTTTAGATGATGACCGGGGATGCAGACATTGAAGTAGGAAATAAAAGGCTCTAAATACTTGTGCCTTAATAGATGTAGCGCCCAAAGTGGCGAATCCATGTACTACTTCGGAGTAAGTGATAAGAGACTATAAAAAGGATGGTCAATCTTGGTGAAGCTTGTTCGATGCAAATACTAAAGTAGGAAATAAGAGGCAATTTGCTATTACACATGAAAGAAGGACGTGAGTATTTTTTATGAGTCGTTATATGAGACTTTGTTTTGTGATCTTCTTCGCTAGGCGTAGTAAACTAGATAAAGAGATGCCCCGATAGACTAATCGATGGTTGGATTTAGGTTGACTTTTTGGCTAGGTCACATGGCGCCAATAACTTCTCACTTCGAGACTTAGTCCTTAGGAAATCATGAATACTGTACATTTTATGACACTTAGATAGATCTGAGACTTTATTCTGACCCATTCATTCTTCTTCCACCTTAGAAGTACGTGGTAGCAATTGATCATTGTTGGGGGAGTATACTGTAAAGCTTTGTTGGTTGCCCCATAACCTCATGTATTTTTATTTTGCACATTAACTTTGATTTTTTCCTTTTGAGATGTATTATTTGACATTTTATGTACTTTGATATCTATAATATCTTGATACTATGATGTTATAATACAAACTGATTGGTATTTATAATCAAACCGATCGTTAGGGAGGTTTCCCTACAGTAAGAGCCAAAAACAAATTGTCTGTGCCAATAAATTTAGGCAAAATTTTCGCTCAAGAAACAATGTTTTCTCCGTCCTTTCCTTTTTTTTCCCGATTCTTTCTTCCTCAAATCTGCACTTTTTCTTCGTCCTTTCCTTTTTTTCTCGATTCTTTCTTCCTCAAATCTGCCCTTACAAACACTTCCGTCCGTCTGAAGCCGACAAAGACCCTAATTTCTTTTTCATGCGTACCCATGTCTTTCGTCTTCAGCAAATACTTTTTCTTCTCCGCATATTTTTCTTCATATTCTACCAGATTCTCACGCATCATATTGATTTCTGCAAAATTTACTTCTTTCTCAACAAATCCGATCCACTCAATTTTTCCCAAATACGAAAGCTTTCAGCCTCCTTCTCTGCATGACGCTGCGGCGCCTTCTTCAGACTCACCTTCCGCCGTCTCAGATCCAATATAGGTTAAGTTTGTTCCAATCCAGATCTCAGCCGAATTTATAGGTACTCACTCGCTTTTTGATCTTATTTCTACTTATGGAGCTAATTCTATGGTTTAACTATTTTTTGTGAGAAACCTGTCATTTTTTTTTTGGGTTTTACATAGGAAAGTTTAATAGCCACTTAACAAAAGATGAAGAGAAACCTAAAAAAAATCGGTTTTTTGTATTATACGGTACCGATTAGTTTTGGATGCGTATTAGATACATGCTATTGTTTCACTCTATCATATCCATCCCATGATCTGTAAAATAGTACAGTAGCTCCTGATTACATAAAAAGCAAAATTTGGAACTTAGTATTTAACTGAGTTAGAGAGCATAGGAGAACAAATATCATCTGGTAACATTGGTTTTTATTTTATTTTAATTTATTAAGTTGTGTATGTGTAATGTTTGATAGATGGTGCATGTGTTATCATCATCTGGTAACATTGAGAATTATTTTGCTACATGTTTCATATTATATTCAGTGCAGGCACTGGCTTTCGTCTGATGTAAATTATCAGTTCTGTTGATAGCCACACATCACAAATTCACTTGGTGGTGCTATATATATGTAACATGAAGTATAGCCATTTGTTTATGTTTATAAGATATGATGGATTTGATGTTATGTAAATTGATATCAATGTATGTGTTCATTTGTCAATGGAATGCGTAACCTTTATGATACTGAATTCAAATTTGCAATATCACTAATGATTTATGACAGAAAATTATACCTTTATGATACCAAATTCAAATTTGGAATGTTTCTAATGTTTAAGACAAATAATTCTTTAATTGCAGTGAAACATATCTCTTCTACGACTTGCCATTTTGCGTACCAGGTTTGCATTCTTTTCTTACCCATTTTATATAAATTATATATTCATATTTAGAATGTCTTCTTATTTGCTTAGTTAATTAGATAACCAATACAACTTTTAAGCTATTTTGAAACTATTTAGAAAAACATACATGTTTCTGCGCCATGTAAATTTTTGCTTGCATGCAGTTTTCATTAAAAAAATTATATTGGTGCTCTTTCAAATAGCGTTAACTTATTCTATTTTCCTTTCTGGAGAAATAACTGCAGCGGTGCTATTCAAAAGAGCATCATTACAAAATGTTGTTTTTGTACATTTCACGTAGGCTCCAAAAAAAATGAAGTTCTCGTAAATATATTTCAGAGTGGTTTAATTGTGCGCCTTTTTGAGAGGTGGCTTAAGTTGGTAAAATTTCCTATTTAGAACTGACTGGTCAAAAACCTAATTGTAGAACATGTGCACGATAAGAAGGAAGCTCTTGGTGAGGTTCTGAATAGTGATCGCCTTGTTGATGCACCATATGAATTAAATTTCTGTGAAGACAAACAATCAGAAAATGTCTGCAAAAAAACTTTATCAACAGAGGATGTTGCAAAATTGAGAGATCCAGTGTCAAAAGACTACTATTTCCAAATGTAGTATGACGATTTACCCTTTGGGGTATTCATGGGAAAAGTGGAGAAGGATAAACTTGATGAAAGAAACTCCAGATACTTGCTTTTCAAGCACATCCACTTTGATATTTTGTACAATGATGATCATGTCATTGAAATAAATCTTCAGACATACCCAACTTTGTCTGTTGATATTACGGAAGATAAAGAAGTGGATCTCGAGTTTTCATATTCTGTTACATGGAAGAAAACTGACATACCATTTGAGAAAAGAATGGAGAAGTACTCCAAATCTTCTTCTATGACTCGACATTTAGAAATTCATTGGTTTTCCATCATCAATTCTTGTGTAACAGTGCTTCTTCTAACTGGTTTTCTAGCTACCATCCTCATGCGCATGCTGAATATTTAGGGATGAGGAGGAGAGTTATTAAAGAGGAACAATTGCAATTTTTATTGATACAAAACATGATACAAAGAGCACATATATATAATGCTATGAGCCCAACGGCTAGTACAAAATATACCAAATATGTATGAGCATAACGGCTAGTATTAAATATACCAAGTATGCATAAGCCTAACGGCTAGTAGATAATGACAAAGCATGCTAAATATGATAAAAACGTGTTCACACTCTAACGGCTCTATTGTCTTCGTTATGCCCCCTCAATTCGAACTAGGGTTTCCTTGCTCATTCTGGCTTCCGCCTGCACTGATAACGCGAAGTTCCTCTCTCATTCTGATAAATTTTTTGGTCGAAAGGGCCTTTGTGAGAGCATCTCCTCTCTGATAGTATGCGGGCACATGACATATTGCAAGTCTTCCTGATTGCGTTCTTTCTCTCACAAAGTGGAGATCAATTTCAAGATGTTTCGTCCTTGAATGTTGAATAGGGTTTAGAGATAAAGATATTGTGCTCTTATTATAGCACCAAATGACCGGCTTTCGTCTTGGAGTGAAACCAAGCTCCTCCATCAGTGATTCTATCCACATGATTTCGGCTGTAGCGCTTGCTAGTGCACGGTACTCAGCCTCTGTGCTAGATCTTGATGTGGTTTGTTGTTTCTTCGTACACTAGGAAATGATATTGGAACCGAGGTAAACGCAGTATCCCGAGACAGACTTTCGATCGTCAATATCGTTGGCCCAATTGGCATCGCTAAAGCACTATAAGTTAAGTTCCTTTTCTGAATTTAGGCGTATATCGTAATGTTTTGTTCCTTGTAAGTATCGTAACACTCTCTTTAATGCCATCCAATGTTCTGATAAAGGGTTCTGCATGTATTGACTGAGTTTATTGACGCTGTAGCATATGTCTGGTCGAGTAATAGTTGCGTATTGTAACGCTCCTATTATGCTTCTATATTGTTTGGCATTGTCGATAGCTTCTCCTTTATGTTTAGATAGTCTTAGTTACTAATCATAGGCGTAGGTAATGAGTTTGCCTTGTGCATATTTTCCCTTTGCAGTATTTCAGTGATATAATTTTGTTGGGATAATATTAATTCACCATTGTTTTTCCTAATCACTTGTATTCCAAGAAATTTTTTTAGTTCCCCCAAGTCTTTAATGGCGAAATTTCGATCCAGCTTGTGAACGATTCTGTTTATTTCTTCGCTGTTGTCTCCTGTTATTAGCATGTCGTCAACGTATACTAGAATGAACACAGTTCCATGTATGCCCTTCTTCATATATAGAGAATTGTCCGATTTAACTTGTGAGAAACCCATGTTAGACAAAGTTGACTTTAGCTTTTCATACCAAGCTCTCGAAGCTTGTTTTAAGCCATATATTGCTTTGTGTAGTTTGCATATTTTATCACCAGTACCATATCCTTCAGGCTGTTGCATGTATACCTCTTCAGTCAATTCCCCATTCAAAAAAGCATTGTTGACGTCCAGTTGCCTCACATTCCATCCTTTATTTAGAGCAATGGTAAGTATAATTCTAATGGTTGTGGGTTTTATGACTGGGGAAAAAGTTTCATTGAAATCAAAACCAAATTGTTGCGCGTAACCTTTTGCAACCAGTCTGGCCTTGTATTTGTCAATAGATCCATCTTCTTTTCTTTTTATTTTGTATGTCCACCTACATCCAATCACATTTTTGTGTTTTGGTTGAGTCACTAAGCTCCAAGTGTTGTTTCTTATGAGAGATTTATATTCAGTGTCCATTGCCTCCTTCCATTTGTTTGATCTTATAGCCTGAGTGAAATTCAATGGTTCGATCTCATTGGCAGAAATATTATATACTTTGGGTTTGAAGATGCCTCTCTTTGACCTGGTGATCATGTGATGTCTAGTTGATTGTGGTGGTGTTTGCTGCTGTGTATCATTGTTGCTGGTATTGTCAATATGGTTGTTGTTTTCTGTATCTTCACTATGCTCCATGTTTTGATGTATGTTTGTATCTTCTGAGTCATTGTGTGTCTCATTGGTTTGCTCGTTTGTTTGATCTATAGTTGCTTCCTGGGTGTTTAAATTGCTTGTGCGTTGTTGCTCTTCATTTCTATCAATTGAAGGTGGTTCAGTAATGAATGGCTCGAACCGTATGTTATTGTTTATGCTTTGTTCCCCATCCTTTTTGCCGATTTGCTTTTCTGCATAAGGAAACTTGTTTTCATCAAATATCACATGCCTAGAAACATATATTTTCCCATTTTTGTCCATGCACTTATAACCTTTTTGGTTTTTTGCATACCCAATGTATATGCATGGGCTTGATCTCATACTTAGTTTATGATTGTTATAGTCTCTCAAACATGGAAAACATAGACACCCATAGGCTTTCAGAAAACCATATTCTGGTCTAACACTGTATATCGTTTCATGTGGGCTTTTATTATTTAAGACTTTGGTTGGCAACTTGTTAATGAGGAATACAGATGTGTAGAAAGCTTCATTCCAATATTTCATGGGTAATGAGCTTTGTGACAACAAAGTTAGACCAGTCTCTACTATGTGTCGATGTTTTCTTTCGACTAAACCGTTTTGTTCGGACGTATGCGGGCAAGTTAATCTGTAATAACCCGGAAATGCGAACCAGTTTAAAATTTTTGTTTTGGCAATTTTAGTGAATTTTGAACATTTAAAATAGACTATTTTAAATAATATTGATGATAAATTTATTTTTGAATATATTTAGAACGTATATATTTATATTCGTCGTCGATAGAATATAAATAACTATATATAATTATAAATAGAATTGAAAATGGCGCGGTAGTTCGATAATTCGATTTCAAACTTCAATTGAATGTACCAGGTGCAAAACAATCCGGATTTTAGTGAAACCAAAAACATTAGGATCTATTTGATAATAACTTTCCAACGAATCCGAAAAATTGAAATTTCATAGCGGGAATCAAAAGATATGTCCAGTTGAAAATTCTAAATAGTCGCTATGGAATTCAGGCCCTTAAAAATGGGAATTTTGCAAACGACCTCGGATTATGACGAAACCACTTTCGTTGGATCCGCAGTGTCAAATTATTGCTAGATTCCAAATTTCATAATTTTTCGTATCAATATGTGAGCGTGGCAAAGGAAAACACGTTTGACTAGTTTTAGTTGATTTTAATCGACTGGAAAATGACCATTTTTCAAACGGTCTCAGTATTCGACGAAACTAGTTTTGTTAGGACCGTATCGTCAATACGAAGCTGGAAAATATTTTTCAGGAATTTTTCTAGTTAGTATGTGACCCCGGTAAATTGAAATGCGTGTTCAAATTCAATATATAGAAGTATATGTTGATTTTGATGAAAACTGATCGTAACAGTCGAATCAACGAACGATACATATCCCAATGTGTTCGGAATGGGGGTAAAACGCTATGGACGGCAGGCAGTGGGCCTCGTTTCGAGGTCAAAATAAAAAGTAAACTTTTTGCAAATTAAATAATTAATTAAATAAAAAAATATAATATAACCCTCTCCTATACCCAGGCCCCTCCGATTCATTTCAAAATTAAACAAAAAAAAGGAAGAAAAGGGATGGCGACGATCGCCAGTCGCCACCGCTCCCCTCGCCGTCTATCCCCTCCCCCCCTCCACCGCCGTCGTCGGCACCTGCGTCGCCCTCCCCTCCTCATCTTCCCCTCGCCTGCGACATCGAGCCCCCCCTCCCAGATGGATCGCGACGCCGCCAGGGGGCCCCCCAACCACCGCCGCCCTCCATCTTCTTCTTCCCCAACCTCCTCCTCTCCTCCTTCCCCCATCTCGCGCAAAACCCCCAATCCTCCGACCGCTGCGACGTAGCCACCAAGCCTCACCGCCCCCTCTTCCTCCAGGCCGACGCGCTGAACTTCCCACCCCCCCCCCTCAGCACAGTACATTTTTTTTATTCATTCATTTATTAATTATTTTTCCTTTTATTTATATATAAATAACATTGTTTTGTTCTGGTTTTAATATAATAGAAAAGTTAAATTTTTGGCAAGAAAAAGGAGTGATTTTTGATTAGTAATTAGGTAAATTTTCGGTTTTAAAAATAATGGAAAAGCCATGATCTTTGATATAGAATGGCTTGATTTTTATAAATAGAAAAGATTAGATTTTTAAAATAGAAAAGATTAGATTTTTAAAATAGAAAAGATTAGATCTTTATATGTAAAAAGGCGAGATCTTTATATGTAAAAAGGCGAAATCTTTATATGAAAAATAGCGCGATAAAAATATAATTTTTATCTATATAGTAGCATTAGAAAAAATAGAATTTTATCCATATAGCGAAGTAAAAATTCAATTTTTATATATTGGATAGCGAAGTAAAGAAAAGATTTTTATATATTGAATAGCGAAGTAAAAATTCAATTTTTATATATTGGATAGCGAAGTAAAAATTCGATTTTTATATATTGAATAGCGAAGTAAAAATTCAATTTTTATATATTGAATAACAAAGTAAAAATTCGATTTTTACATATGTAGAGAATCCGGGCAACGAAGATGACAAAAGGCGAGAGCGACGAAGATTTCTGTAAATGAAGTGTCGTGGAGTTGGAATAGTTTGGTGAGAATTTCTCACTCTTCAATTTCTTTTCTAGTTATATATGTACTAGGATGCAGACGGTGTTTAGTAGCACCCGACACCCGTCATCCACATACCATGGATGGCTTGTTTGTTAAATTGTTTGGTTGTGTAGTTGGTTATTTTATTTGGTTTGAATTGAATTGTTTGGTGAAATAGAATGGATTTGATTGATGTGTGAATGGCGTGGGCCTTCACTAGACCGGGGATAAGGCTAGGCCTCGTCCCGTTTCTAGTATCGTGCCGTTATGCCGCCGAAATTTTCTAAAATAAGTTAGAAAAATAAAAATACCATTTTTACTTTGTAAATGGACTGAATAGAAATTCATGTGTTAAAATAAAATATCTTATCGTTAAAAATATAATTTTTAACGTGAATAGGAATATAGTGAATGTGAATAAATAAATATTCATTTACAAACCGGACGGTTTGTTTATGTACACCTATTTGAATGATATTGATTGGGTCGATAAATTTTACACATCGCCCAACTGCACAGCTAAAATCTGTGTTTGATTGTTTGAAACCCCACACGGGTGTTGGGATGAAATTTGAAGTTCACTCATCCTGATTGATTAAATATGTCGATCGATTGATTGACAGTCTGTTATAAGCGTTAGATATCTATTTGATGCTTATACAGTGTAGTGCACTTTGGTTGATGGTTGATTATTTTTCAATGCTATTATATACGTGTGATGTATAAAAATCCATATAATTAACATTATATGGTGATTGATTGGGCCTCATTCCAATTTGAAAAATAAAGAATATTATAAAATAAAGGTTCATGTGTTGACAGTACTCATCCGTTGAGATTAGTCATGTGTTAAACGAAATATTTTAATAATAAAATTTACATCTTTATCAATATAAAATAAAGGTTCATGTGTTGACAGTACTCATCCGTTGAGATTAGTCATGTGTTGAACGAAATATTTTGATAATAAGAAATATTTGAAATAGAATATTTGAAATAGAAATATTTGAAATAAGAAATATTTGAAAAAGAAATATTTGAAATAGAATATTAGAAAATAGAAATACATGAAGCCGTGTTGATTAGATTGACGCCATTTTGACGTGAACGATATTTATATTGATTTTACTCATTTTAAAATGAATATTGAAAAGTGATTTCGTAATCGAATATTTTGAAATGAAATTTGAATTGAATATAAAACGATTTCGAAATGAATTGAATATGAAGTGATTCGAAATGAATTGAATATGAAGCGATTTCGAAAATGAATTGAATATGAAGCGATTTCGAAATGAATTGAATATGAAACGATTTCGAAATGAATTGAATATGAAGCAATTTCGAAATGAATTGAATATGAAACAATTTCGAAATGAATTGAATATGAAACGATTTCGAAATGAATTGAATATGAAACGATTTCGAATTGAATTGAATAGAAAACCAATTTGAATTCGAATTGAATATATAACGAATTTGATTTGAATTGAATAGAAAACGAATTGAATTCAAATTGAATAGAAAACGAATTGAATTTAAATTGAATAGAAAACGAAATGAATTCGAATTGAATAGAAAACCAATTTGGATTGAAATCAAATAGAAATGAAAATAAATGGGATTTAAAAATAGAAAATTCAATTTTGATTTGAATTTGAAAGGTTAAAATTGTTTTTGAAACGAATTCAAAACAATTTATAAAATTCGTTTTAAATAGAAATTGACGAAATATATATTATATATATTATATATTATATATATATATATATAATATAATGGCCTGAATAGAATGCGTCGCGCCGCGGCAGTTCGTGAATTTCGACCATTTATTTCAAACGGACATTACGGGAGATCCGACCGTCGGATTCTCCTAAAACCGGAACCGATGGGTTCGTATCAAAAAGAGCTTTCTAACGAATATTAGAAATTTGAAATCTAACGGTTGGATTTGGAGATACGTCCAAATCAAATTCGAAAAAGGTCGCTATAGGTGCAATTCGATGGCCGTTGTTGGAAATCGACTGTACGGGCCTTGATAAAATTATTAAAAATAACAATAATTTGTGTAAAATCATAAGAAATCATTTGGGGGAAATTGGGATGAAAAACTCCATATTTGAAAAGATAAAAATAGATTTTTATCGAAATGAACTAGTTTTGAACTGAAATTAAAATCCATTTTTTTTAATAAATAAATTCGATTTGAAATGGATTTAAATAGAACTGATTCATGGGTTTATCGTGAACTGTGTTTTAAATAACATTAGTTCTTTAACCCCATAATAAATAGAATGTGATTTAGGGTTTGTCGTGAACTGTGTTTCAAATGACACTAGTTCTTTAACCCAGAAAAAGGAGTTTTAAGGAATCTGCAATTAAATTGAAATGTGAATTGATAATTTAAATTATCAAATTTAGAAAATGAACGAGAATGGAGTATCACCAGTTTTTCTCCAAAGCGATAGTTAAATCTTTAATTAGATTTGAACGTGAAATGGTAATTAATTTTACCGATAACACAGTGGTATTAGATATGGAGTAGTACCAGTTTTGCTTCATGGGATGAATAGGTTGGGATTGGGAAATAAAATAAATAATTACTTCGGTGTGGTTCGTTAATCTCGACTAGTTTGAAAAACCATAATTTGGTTTGAAATGACATCCAAAGGAAGATTAAAGGATAAATTTTAAAGAATTTATCTTGGATAAAATTAATGGGAACCTTTCCCTAAGAATTGAAATTTAGGAACTAGCGGTAGGTTAGTTTAGATGAATGGTTTCCTGGATATTGATCTGATGTTGGTTTCGGCCTTCGGGGTTAGTATTTGGGAAATTGTTCTTTTGTTGATTTACGGTTAGTGACTAATGAATTGGAATGAGGCGTATGTTGTGTTTGTGTAACATTTGTTTTTAATATACGCGGGTTGTTCGGAAAGTCCGGGTTTATACCCATTATGAATAACCGATTCGACGATATGTCAAAGACGAAGACGATGGTTGAAGACTGGAAGTCTTCACATCGTTTGGATAATTACTGACGATCCTGATTGGGCTGTACACTCAAGAGGATGGAAATAGTTGGTGGTCGTCCAGACGTACTTGGAGATGGATGGATATGCGAGGACAGTGCCTCCGGTTTCGTTCAGACCCAGAACGAACTTGTAAATGGATTGTGTGTCTGACATAGGATTTTATTCTGTGTTGATTGATTTCTGTTAAATATATATCTGTTTGGCGACCGAGAATTTATTCTCTTGCTTAACGCCCTTCTCTGAGACGTACGAGCTTAGAGGTTATATATCGATAGATATCAATCGCATGACATGAATTGCCTGTGTGGCATGCTGAGTTGCATGGATCAAGGCTTCTGTTGAAAAGCAAAGTCTTGTGGTTGTTGATCAAAGCACGACCTTTGTGGCGTAGCTTTGTGTATAACGTGAATTCACGAACCTCACACCTCGGTATGAGTTAAAAACGGGATATGGACTGTAGGGAGAGCACGACGTTTCTTTCTAGCTTTGGTGGTGTCAGTGAATTACCAGCCCTGACATTTATATACTTTTCACCTATGTGGTTATTAGATGAGGCGCCTCGATTATAGGTCTGTAAGGACCGGGAAACGTGTGTTCAGGAATAAATAATCCTTTAACGTAAGTGAGGACCGGCCCTGAAGCATCCAGGATTGCCCAGAGTGTGTAGTCCTGAGACATTTGCTAGAGTGTCTCGAAAGCGGAGAGGAGCTTGCCCCTTGCCTCGACTCATGACGGAAATCCAATTTCCAATACGAGTATTGCGGTTTTAATTGTAGAACTAGTATGGCGACATAGTGGTATGGGGCACTTATGCCGTCTATGATTTATATTTATGATTGAAATTGTTTTGACACTATACACTTATTATAGTATCAAATGATTTGTTTTAAACGTACCAAGCATGTTTGGCTGTTATAAGGTAAAACCCTATCCTCCGGCTTGCGTTGCATTGTGTGATGGGACCTGGGTCTTATAATAGCTTCATTTTTCGAAAAAGCATTGCGCTGTTTACTTATGCACTAGTATTCTTGGGAGGAAACCCGTTCCGTGTTATACGGCGTGGTCCATCGAATTACTCTCTTTTAAAATAAAGCTTTAAATAACTGTTTTAGTTCTCACACCAGTCACATGACTGACCTGGAGTTTATTGTTTTAACCTAAACTCTGGGTGCCCCTATTTTCCGCACGAGCAGCTAGTAGTTTTGGTTTTGCAGATTTATATTCACAGGATCCTGGTTTACAGCTGGAATGATATCCGAAAAGCTCTGTATCCGTATATCACCTTCAGTTGTGCTTTGTATTATTTTCCGCTGCTATGTAATTTATTGTAATCTCTGATATTTATCGTATGTAATTTATTCAATTATACTCTGTATATCCTTGTATCTGATGGAATTGTTGTAATAACAATGAAATATTCTCCCGTCTGCGTTCCGATTTGTCCTGTTCTCAAACGATCAGGGGTTTCGAACGGTCTAGATCGGTTTAACGACTGATTCAGATCGAGCGAAATTCCCGGCCGTCACATTTGGTATCAGAGCTTTGGTTTACAAAGCTCGAGAACAAGACACATTAGAACCATACGAAAGAATTCATTAGATATTGGGTTAGTAATATCCAATTAGAATGACTCGTTAGAGATAGGATCAGTAGTATCCGAGAACGAGTGTGAAGAGTATATTTTTCAAATGAAAACAATTTTGTTTTGAAAATTTAAACCATTTTATACGTATTTGAATAATTTATTTATATTGATATGGACAATCTAGTATATAAAGATTTTGCATATACGCGTCATGAACGTATATTCGAAGTTTTAATATACTGGATAGATATAGAATCACATCCTAGACACCCGGAGATGATTCTGATGATTGATATATCATCATCAGAATTTGTGTTCGTTTTTCGAAGGTGTGGTTTCTATATATTTCCATTAGACTGGTGTGAGAACCAAAACTTATATAGATAAATTTATTGTGTGATTTGGCATCAAAAACATGATTTTCTGTATATATATATCAAAATTATGAATTTGAAACGTTAATTCACTAATTGATTGATGTTTGTGTTGTTTGTTTATTTGTTTAATAATTTTGAACCATTTAGCCTAATTGAACCAAATATTGAATTGTATCGAAAATTGGTTGCATTTTCTTGCATATACATGTACTTACATTGAACAGGTCATAGCAAGGAGGCTAGAGCCAGAGAATAAAATTTGTTTGCCCGACAAATAGGTACATGTTTACAATAATTTACTGTTTTGTTTGGGTGATGATGATTTTATGAGCCGATTGGCTAGCCGCTCGGCTTTTCTTTTTCTTTTTGAGATCAGAAGGCCTATATGGCAATTTCGGGATTTTCCCGTGGCTCCCGGTGCAGGGGAGGTTATGGCGAAATTTTTCGAAAATTTAGGGTGTTAGCCAAATTTTTGAAAATTTGAAAATTCTCAGAAACTGAAAAGTTGGAGAATGGAAGCCAGATCGAACGTAGAGTTGATTGATCAAACCACCTTCGACTTTGTTCCTTTTCGAGGACGAAAAGTTTTAAGTGGGGGAGATTGTAATAACACGGAAATGCGAGCCAGTTTAAAATTTTTGTTTTGGCAATTTTAGTGAATTTTGAACATTTAAAATAGACCATTTTAAATAATATTGACGAGAAATTTATTTTTGAATATATTTAGAACGTATATATTTATATACGTCGTCGATAGAATATAAATAATTATATATAATTATAAATAGAATTGAAAATGGCGCGGTAGTTCGATAATTCGATTTCAAACTTCAATTGAATGTACCGGGTGCAAAACAATCCGGATTTTAGTGAAACCAAAAACATTAGGATCTATTTGATAATATCTTTCCAAGAATCCGAAAAATTGAAATTTCATAGCGGGAATCAAAAGATATGTCCAGTTGAAAATTCTGAATAGTCGCTATGGAATTCAGGCCCTTAAAAATGGGAATTTTGCAAACGACCTTGGATTATGACGAAACCACTTTCGTTGGATCCGTAGTGTCAAATTATTGCTAGATTCCAAATTTCATAATTTTTCGTATCAATATGTGAGCGTGGCAAAGGAAAACGCGTTTGACCAGTTTTAGTTGATTTTAATCGACTGAAAAATGGTCATTTTTCAAACGGTCTCAGAATTCGACGAAACTAGTTTTGTTAGGACCGTATCGTCAATACGAAGCTGGAAAATATTTTTTAGGAATTTTTCTAGTTAGTATGCGACCCCGGTAAATTGAAATGCATGTTCAAATTCAATATATAGAAGTATATGTTGATTTTGACGAAAACTGATCGTAACAGTCGAATCAGCGAACGATACATATCTCATTGTGTTCAGAATGGGGGTAAAACGCTATGGACGGCAGGCAGTGAGCCTCGTTTCGAGGTTGAAATAAAAAGTCAACTTTTTGCAAATTAAATAATTAATTAAATAAAAAAATTATAATATAATCATTTCAAAATTAAATAAAAAAAAAGGAAGAAAAGGGAGGGCGACGATTGCCAGTTGCCACCGCTCCCCTCGCCGTCGATTTCCCCCCATCCACCGCCGTCGTCGGCACCTGCGCCACCCTCCCCTCCTCATCTTCCTCCTCTTCCCCTCGCCTGCGACATCGAGCCCCCCCCCCCCCCCAGATGGATCGCGACGCCGCCAGGGAGGCCCCCAACCACCGTCGCCCTCCAACTTCTTTTTCCCCGACCTCCTCCTCTCCTCCTTCCACCATCTCGCGCAAAACCCCCAATCCTCCGACCGCTGCGACGTAGCCACCAAGCCTCACCGCCCCCTCTTCCTCCAGGCCGACACGCTGAACTTCCCTCCCCCCTCAGCATAGTACATTTTTTTTATTCATTCATTTATTTATTATTTTTCCTTTTATTTATACATGAATAACATTGTTTTGTTCTAGTTTTAATATAATAGAAAAGTTAAATTTTTGGCAAGAAAAAGGAGTGATTTTTGATTAGTAATTAGGTAAATTTTCGATTTTAAAAACAATGGAAAAGCCATGATCTTTGATATAGAATGACTTGATTTTTATAAATAGAAAAGATTAGATTTTTAAAATAGAAAAGATTAGATTTTTAAAGTAGAAAAGATTAGATCTTTATATGTAAAAAGGCGAGATCTTTATATGTAAAAAGGCGAAATCTTTATATGAAAAATAGCGCGATAAAAATATAATTTTTATCTATATAGTAGCATTAGAAAAAATAGAATTTTATCCATATAGCGAAGTAAAAATTCGATTTTTATATATTGGATAGCGAAGTAAAGAAAAGATTTTTATATATTGAATAGCGAAGTAAAAATTCGATTTTTATATATTGGGTAGCGAAGTAAAAATTCGATTTTTATATATTGAATAGCGAAGTAAAAATTAGATTTTTATATATTGAATAACAAAGTAAAAATTCGATTTTTACATATGTAGAGAATCCGGGCAACGAAGATGACAAATGGCGAAAACGACAAAGATTTATATAAATGAAGTGTCGTGGAATTGGAATAGTTTGTGAGAATTTCTCACTCTTCAATTTCTTTTCTAGTCATATATGTACTAGGATGCAGACGGTGTTTAGTAGCACCCGACACCCATCATCCACAGACCATGGATGGCTTGTTTGTTAAATTGTTTGGTTGTGTAGTTGGTTAGTTTATTTGCTTGAATTGAATTGTTTGGTGAAATGGAATGGATTTGATTGATGTGTGAATGGCGTGAGCCTTCACTAGACCGGGGATAAGGCTAGGCCTCGTCCCGTTTCTAGTATCGTGCCGTTATGCCGCCGAAATTTTCTAAAATAAGTTAGAAAAATAAAAATACCATTTTTACTTTGTAAATGGACTGAATAGAAATTCGTGTGTTAAAATAAAATATCTTATCATTAAAAATATAATTTTTAACGTGAATAGGAATATAGTGGATGTGAATAAATAAATATTCATTTACAAACCGGACGGTTTGTTTATGTACACCTATTTGAATGATATTGATTGGGTCGATAAATTTTACACATCGCCCAACTGCACAGCTAAAATCTGTGTTTGATTGTTTGAAACCCCACACGGGTGTTGGGATGAAATTTGAAATTCATTCATCCTGATTGATTAAATATGTCGATCGATTGATTGACAGGCTGTTATAAGCGTTAGATATCTATTTGATGCTTATACAGTGTAGTGCACTTTGGTTGATGGTTGATTATTTTTCAATGCTATTATATACGTGTGATGTATAAAAATCCATATAATTAACATTATATGGTGATTGATTGGGCCTCATTCCAATTTGAAAAATAAAGAATATTATAAAATAAAGGTTCATGTGTTGACAGTACTCATCCGTTGAGATTAGTCATGTGTTGAACGAAATATTTTAATAATAAAATTTACATCTTTATCAATATAAAATAAAGGTTCATGTGTTGACGGTACTCATCCGTTGAGATTAGTCATGTGTTGAACGAAATATTTTGATAATAAGAAATATTTGAAATAGAATATTTGAAATAGAATATTTGAAATAGAAATATTTGAAATAAGAAATATTTGAAAAAGAAATATTTGAAATAGAATATTAGAAAATAGAAATACATGAAGCCGTGTTGATTAGATTGACGCCGTTTTGACGTGAACGATATTTATATCGATTTTACTCATTTTAAAATGAATACTGAAAAGTGATTTCGTAATCGAATATTTTGAAATGAAATTTGAATTGAATATAAAACGATTTCGAAATGAATTGACTATGAAGCGATTTCGAAATGAATTGAACATGAAGCGATTTCGAAATGAATTGAAAATGAAGCGATTTCGAAATGAATTGAATATGAAACGATTTCGAAATGAATTGAATATGAAGCAATTTCGATATGAATTGAATATGAAACAATTTCGAAATGAATTGAATATGAAACAATTTGGAAATGAATTGAATATGAAACGATTTCGAATTGAATTGAATAGAAAACCAATTTGAATTCGAATTGAATATATAACGAATTTGATTTGAATTGAATAGAAAACGAATTGAATTCAAATTGAATAGAAAACGAAATGAATTCGAATTGAATAGAAAACCAATTTGAATTGAAATCAAATAGAAATGAAAATAAATGGGATTTAAAAATAGAAAATTCAATTTTGATTTGAATTTGAAATAATGGTTAAAATTGTTTTTGAAATGAATTCAAAACTATTTATAAAATTAGTTTTAAATAGAAATCGACGAAATATATATTATATATTATATATATATATAATATAATGGCCTGAATAGAACGCGCCGCGCCGCGACAGTTCGTGATTTTCGACCATTTATTTCAAATGGACATTACGGGAGATCCGACCGTCGGATTCTCCTAAAACCGGAACCGTTGGGTTCGTATCGAAAAGAGCTTTCTAACGAATATTAGAAATTTGAAATCTAACGGTTGGATTTGGAGATACGTCCAAATCAAATTCGAAAAAGGTTGCTATAGGTGCAGTTCGATGGCCGTTGTTGGAAATCGACTGTACGGGCCTTGATAAAATTATTAAAAATATCAATAATTTGTGTAAAATCATAAGTAATGATTTGGGGAAATTTGGGATGAAAAACTCCATATTTGAAAAGATAAAAATAGATTTTTATCGAAATGAACTAGTTTTGAACTAAAATTAAAATCCATTTTTTTTAATAAATTGGATTTGAAATGGATTTAAATAGAACTGATTCATGGGTTTATCGTGAACTATGTTTTAAATAACACTAGTTCTTTAACCCGATAATAAATAGAATGTGATTTAGGGTTTGTCGTGAACTGTGTTTTAAATGACACTAGTTCTTTAACCCAGAAAAAGGAGTTTTAAGGAATCTGCAATTAAATTGAAATGTGAATTGATAATTTAAATTATCAAATTTAGAAAATGAACGAGAATGGAGTATCACCAGTTTTGCTCCAAAGCGATAGTTAAACCTTTAATTAGATTTGAACGTGAAATGATAATTAATTTTACCGATAACACTGTGGTATTAGATATGGAGTATTACCAGTTTTGCTTCATGAGATGAATAGGTTGGGATTGGGAAATAAAATAAATAATTACTTCGGTGTAGTTCGTTAATCTCGACTAGTTTGAAAAACCATAATTTGGTTTGAAATGACATCCAAAGGAAGATTAAAGGATAAATTTTAAAGAATTTATCTTGGATAAAATTAATGGGAACCTTTCCCCAAGAATTGAAATTTAGTAACTAGCGGTAGGTTAGTTAAGATGAATGGTTTCCTGGATATTGATCTGATGTTGGTTTCGGCCTTCGGGGTTAATATTTGGGAAATTGTTCTCTTTCTGATTTACGGTTAGTGACTAATGAATTGGAATGAGGTGTATGTTGTGTTTGTGTAACATTTGTTTTTAATATACGTGGGTTGTTCAGAAAGTCCGGGTTTATACCCATTCTGAATAACCGATTCGACGATATGTCGAAGACGAAGACGGTGGTTGAAGACCGGAAGTCTTCACATCGTTTGGATAATTACTGACGATCCTGATTGGGCTGTACACCCAAGAGGATGGAAATAGTTGGTGGTCGTCCAGACGTACTTAGAGATGGATGGATATGCGAGGAAAGTGCCTCCGGTTTCGTTCAGACCCAGAACGAACTTGTAAATGGATTGTGTGTCTGACATTGAATTTTATTCTGTGTTGATTGATTTCTATTAAATATATATCTGTTTGGCGGCGGAGAATTTATTCTCTTGCTTAACGCCCTTCTCTGAGACGTACGAGCTTAGAGGTTATATATCGATAGATATCAATCGCATGGCATGAATTGCCTGTGTGGCATGCTGAGTTGCATGGATCAAGGCTTCTGTTGAAAAGCAAAGTCTTATGGTTGATGATCAAAGCACGGCCTTTGTGGCGTAGCTTTGTGTATAACGTGAATTCGCGAGCCTCACACCTCGGTATGAGTTAAAAATGGGATACGGACTGCAGGGAGAGCACGACGTTTCTTTCTAGCTTTGGTGGTGTCAGTGACTTACCAGCCTTGACATTTATATACTTTTCACCTATGTGGTTGTTGGATGAGGCGCCTCGATTATATGTCTGTAAGGACCGGGAAACGTGTGTTCAGGAATAAATAATCCTCTAACGTAAGTGAGGACCGGCCCTGAAGCATCCAGGATTGCCCAGAGTGTGTAGTCCTGAGACATTTGCTAGAGTGTCTCGAAAGCGGAGAGGAGCTTGCCCCTTGCCTCGAATCATGACGGAAATCCAATTTCCAATACGAGTATTGCGGTTTTAATTGTAGAACTAGTATGGCGACATAGTGGTATGGGGCACTTATACCGTCTATGATTTATATTTATGATTGAAATTGTTTTGACACTATACACTTATTATAGTATCAAATGATTTGTTTTAAACGTACCAAGCATGTTTGGCTATTATAAGGTAAAACCCTATCCTCCGGCTTGCGTTGCATTGTGTGATGGGACCTGGGTCTTATAATAGCTTCATTTTTCGAAAAAGCATTGCGCTGTTTACTTTATGCACTAGTATTCTTGGGAGGAAACCCGTTCCGTGTTATACGGCGTGGTCCATCGAATTACTCTCTTTTAAAATAAAGCTTTAAATAACTGTTTTAGTTCTCACACCAGTCACATGACTGACCTGGAGTTTATTATTTTAACCTAAACTCTGGGTGCCTCTATTTTCCGCACGAGCAGCTCCCCCATCTGTCTGAATAACCTTAACAGTACTGTTCAATTGTTTTTCGACATGAGTTATAAATTGCATAACTGTATTGCAAGCTTCTGATTTAGTTTTCAGCATGTATATCCAAGTATATCTAGAATAAGCATCCACAAAAGAAAGATAATACCCGTGTCCCTGATATGAATTTAGAGGCGCGGGTCCCCACAATTCAGCGGCTATAAGTTCCAGTGGCTCATTATAGCTGGTTTCAGAACCACTAAAAGGGAGCTTGTGGCTCTTGCCGAGTTGGCAGTGCGTGCATGTGTGTTTGATAGGTATATTTTAATAATGAATGTTATTATTACGCAGAACAGTCTTAACAGTTTCCAGATTAGGATGTTCTAGTTTTATATGCCAAGAATTAATCACGTTACATTCATTGCTATTATTGTCATAATCAACGTTATTGCAACTATTCCTAATACAGTCATTGTCACTACTAGCATCTACATTATTGTACCAGAATTCTCCATTTGAGTTTGCAGTCTCCATTTGAGTTTGCAGTCTTGAATTTGTATAAACCATCGTATAGGTTACCTCGAAGTAATATTTCATGATTTAGGGAATCTTTAACTAAACAAAACTTAGGATGAAATTCAAAGTAAACATTATTGTCATTGGCAAATTTTGATACACTTGACAAATTTTTATTAATCGTAGGTACCCTAAGAAGATTGTTTAATTTGAGTTGTCTTTTCCCAAAGATAGTCCCTTTGCCTATGTGTGTGATACTAGCAGTACTATCATTACCCATATGCAAATTTCTCATACCTGAGTAATTTCTGCTCCCAATGTTTAAATTTTGAAGATTGCTAGTTATGTGGTGAGTCGCTCCTGAGTCAGGGTACCATTCTTTGAAGCCATTGTCTTTATTTTTTACTTCATCATCATCTGCAGCATTATGTCTTCGGTTTGCGTTATTTTTTTTTGAGTTAAATTCCCTATTGTTGCCATATTTGCTTGTGCTCTTCTTTGTGAAAAGTAATTTTGGCTTGCCTGTTGTCTACCTGTGTCTGAATTATACCTGAAGTAACATTTGTTCGCCATGTGACCAAACTTTTGGCGTATTTGACATTTCACACGATAGTTGTTGTTATCTCCTTGTATCTGCTTATTTCTGACTGTGGTATAATTGGCAAAGAACTTATTTTGTGTTGTTTTTCTTTGGTCAATTCTGCCTTCATGAGCAAGGAGTGTTGATCGAACGAACTGTAAATCAGGTAAAGTTTGTTGTGTGGCTAACACAGTTACTAGAGATTCATATTCTTCATCTAATCCACCAATAATAAATAGGATTTGCTCATTGTCGCTGATCTTATGACCAACATCATTTAGTTTGTCACACATATTTTTAATTTTTCCTAAGTATTCTTTCATGCTTGCCTCCTTTTTTCTAGAATTTTGTAATTCCCTTCTATATTGCATGATTCTAGCATATGATTATGAACTGAAAATTTGTTCAACTGTTTTCCGTATTTCATAAGACGTGCTACATCCAACTATTTGTGATAATAAATTCCAACTTACTGACAATAGGAGCCATGAGGAGAGGAGGCTGTCTTGTTTTTGAAACTTTGTGTAGTCTATGTTAGGCACAATTTCTCCTTCCAAATTGGTTATCGTCACTGGTGGGACTGTTATTGTCCCATTAATGTACTGCAGTAAATCATACCCTCTTAAAGCGATCTCTACTTGATATTTCCATAGAATGTAATTGTCTTCGTCTAGAGATGTGGTGATAATTTGGCTTTTTGGTTTAATCAGTTCATGATGGTTTGGTGGAGCACTGTACCCCATACTTCCTGAAACAGGGGAGGTTACTTCATTGTTGTTGGCCATAAAATCAAAACAATTTTCTACTTGATGATTAAGCCTTTCGGCAATTTGGCTCTGATACCATATTAAGGGATGAGGAGGAGAGTTATTATAGAGGAACAATTGCAATTTTTGTTGATACAAAACATGATACAAAGAGCACATATATATAATGCTATGAGCCCAAGGGCTAGTACAAAATATACCAAATATTTATGAGCATAACGACTAGTATTAAATATACCAAGTATGCATGAGCCTAACGGCTAGTAGATAATGACAAAGCATGCTAAATATGATAAAAACGTGTTCACACTCTAACGGCTCTATTGTAACGGCTCTATTGTCTTCGTTACTGAAGAATGATTTCATCAACTTAGTGTTATTATCCATGTTGTACACAGTTATTCTTGTCTAAACTCACAATCTAAGTATCAGGCTACTTATTTTTTTTACACTATGACAATATGAGATTATAAGAACTTGCAAATATATTCTTGCACTTATCAAGAACACTTTTCTATATTGGTTTTTTCATACAAATCCAAAGCAATAAATCTTACATGTAACATCCTTTGTCTTATTCAGTATCTGTGATAATAATTGTAATATTGTCACAACTGTTTAGTCCAAACATAAAATGTTTAACAAAATCCTCCGTCGTTGAAACAGAGTTATGAGCTTGAATTTCAGTAATGCCAAAACTTACCTTATTTTGTATAATTGCGATCTTGATGCTTGATAGAATATAATTTTTGTTTTTCTCTACCTTCCTAATTTATTTATGTTTATTGTATTCTCAATACAAATACAAGCTTCTTTGAACTGTTTATTCATGTGGCATCATTTTTCATTTATACGTTCAGTTTTCTACTTAGTTTACTCTTGTTTTCCTTGTCCGGTAGTACTGTTATTAAAGAGTACATGCAAAACTTGGTGTTGATTATTTAACATGGTACCTATAAAAATTCACAACTCTTAGCTTTGTAAGAATCAAGTACCATGTAATTCAAATCAGTCATAGTAATACCTATAAAAATTCACAAATTAACATGGTGTTTTCAAGTGGAAAGACCCGGGTACTTTATAAAATAGGTAATGAACTCCGGCTTCTTAAACCATGATCTTACCGGGAAGAGCTTCTGTCCCACTGTTTAACCTGCTCAGGTGTATGTTTTTCCTCATGATTACTGTTTAGTGCATGTTTATTGGGGTTATATTGTTGAGTTCAAAAAAATTTACTGTTAATGTTTAATGACAAATGAGAAACTAGGATACTAACTTTGTTGGGATGCCTAACACATGCATGTTAATTGGGCTAATTGTCAGATTTCTGTTTTGAGTATGATATATGTATCATTGACATATAAAAGGGTAAGTAACGTGTAACATAATGGAGTATTGACTACCATTCAAAATTTCGTACTATTCAGCTTAACATGAGACAATATTCTCTAATTAAACAATTATATACTATTATGAACCTTGTTATATATTGTCTCATGTTATGCATAACGTAATGGAGTATTAGGGTGCGTTCTTAACGAACGTGAGCGTGGCATTTGAGCGTGGCATTTGAGCGTGCCATTTGAGCGTGGTACTGTAGCGAAGGGGAATTGTGTTTTTAGCTACGAACGGGGTATTTGAGCGTGGTATTTGAGCGTGGTATTTTTAAAATAAGATTTAAATAGTGATGGTTTGACAAATTCGAATACAAATACAAATACAAATACAGTTTCTAATACAGATACAAGTACAGTTACAAATACAAATACAAATTAGTGCAGACCCGCATCAACCAACCGATCTCTAATGGTATCTCGAACTAATGACATTTCTCGGGATCCTTCTGCTTGAACACGTTCCGTGCCTCTATTCGTCGTATTTCTCATACTATAATATTCCGTCAAGTAATTATCGGGTATTCGTTCAGGATCATCATCAAAAGCCATAAAATCTGGGTCACCACTATTGTATTTGCGTATGAAGTTGTGTAAGGCCATTGTAGACACCACAACTTTCACTTGAGTTTGAAACCGATATGTAGGCATCTTGTTGAGAATGGTAAATTTTTTCTTCCAAATGCCAAATGTTCGTTCTACGGCCATCCGTAAACTCGAATGGTAGTAATTAAACACTTCATTGGCCGACTTTGGTTGATTCATTGTATCACGGAAATGCGGAATATGATATCTCATATTTCGATATGGCGGTAAATATCCAGTCTGTAGTGGATAGCCTGAATCAACTAAATAATACAGTCCAGCTGGAGGCTAAGGAAAGTTATAGTTTCTATCGTTTGTAACAACATTAAAAATTCTGCTATCATGTGCAGTCCCTTCCCAATCAGCCATAACATACGTAAACTGTAAATCGAAATCACAAACCGCTAATATATTTTGAGTTGCAAACCCTTTTCTTCCAATATAAGGGATAATTTGATCAGCGGGTAAATGTGCAGATACGTGGGTACCGTCTATAGCGCCAATACAGTTTTTGAAATACGGGTAATACCGGGTGGAAGTTCTGATGTGATGTGGAATAATATTAAATTGTTGTTCCGCTGGCTTTATTACATCAGCAGCAAGTAATTGAAAAGCGTTTAGGACATCATGAAAACAAACGGAAATTGTGCTACCTGATCATTGAAATCTTTCTTGTAGTTGTCTATTTGAAAGCCCAGTAGCCATTGTATAAATGAATATTCCAACCATTTCGACGACACAGATTTCTGGTCTGGAAGCGAGACCATGATGTTGCAGTTTCTCACATAATGCGTAGAAACAAAGCCTTTTCATCCGAAAATTATTTTGACAACGGCTTTGATGGCCATTCAAAATTTCGTTGATCCAAGATAAGCCAGTGAACTCCGAAGTATTAATCCGCATCATATGATTTCTCCTTTCATTCTGAACCAGATAAACCCCGTAGAGCTCCATCAAATCGTCGTTCTCGAAGGATGAATCGGAGTTTGACATTAGCCGAATAAGTAAAAAGAGTTGAAGAAGTAGTATTGTGTAAGGTGTTAAGATAGAGGGGGTAATATATAGGGAGGAAGAGAAGTTGGAAAAAAAGCCGTTGGCGTCCGACGCTTCGGACGCCAACGACTTGATTTTCAACATCCAGCGATCGTTCCATTTGGAAGTGGAAAAAAGTGCTCGCGTCCGACGCGTCGGACGCGAACATAAAGTTGACCGTGCCAAAACTTTGCTGCGAACGCACCCTTAGACTATTTTGAGAAAAAAGAGAAATATGTAATTTAAACCTTGTTATATACTGTCTCCTGTTATGAACCTTGTCAAAATATTCTATGTAAACAAATGAGAAATATGTAATTTAAGCCTAACTGGTTCATCTTTCAATGTAAACTGCTCTCTGGTACCTTTTAATGTATCAGTGTGCACCTTAATATATCTTCTAATATTAATTTTGCAGAACTATAGAATGAACGAATTTCTTCGAATATTTTTTTTGGTGTGTAGGTGGAGACAGTGGATGATTACGATGAGCATTGTCATAATGTAGCAGGTCTTGCTGGTGTAGGGTTTTCCAAGCTGTTTTATGCTTCTATTAAGGAAGATCTGGCTTTAGATTCATAATCCAACTCAGTGGGTTTATTTCTTTAGCCACATCTATGAATTTCTTGACCTTCCGATTGCTCAACGATTATCAGTGTTTCCAACTAATCAATACATCTTTGTGAAAAAAGAGAATAAATATTATCTGTTATTATTTAGAAGATACAAATGAAATTCCAAGGTCACATATATGTTTTGCCCTTGCCAAATATGGAGTGAATATGCAGACAAATAGGAGGTACTTCTAGCTTTAATATATAACATGCTTTACCTGTTTTTTGATGTCTTTGTTAATGTAGTTTTCAAGAGGAAGTAGTATTTGGTTTGCATGGTCGAATAAGTTATCAGTTTTATTGACGTGTAAAGTTTTTAGCTATTCTTAAATTATAGACCGATATTTCATATCATTTGGTATTATGGTGGTTCAGGATTTCAGGTATGAGGAAAATTCTGTGAAAGTGGTGCAGTGCTTTAATGAATTGCTTACTAATGCTTTGCTTCATGCCGAAGACTAATGTCTTCTTTGAAAGATATTGCAGTCTTTAGATTTTGCGCTCTTCCTCAGGCAAGTAGAATATTTCATTGGATATTAAGACTGTTGTATTGATGTATCTTAGTGCTTAAACTTTGCATGATATTTGGTTTTGTTTGATGTGCATGTGGAACAAAATGGCTTGAAGTAGGGTAACGTGAATAGTAAGGCCTGCTGTTACCGCACTTTTTTTCATGATGAGCTGATATATGTTGCTTAACATAATAATGGGTATATTTTCAGTTTTAAAATAAAGAGGAATGTACGTAATATTTTAAACATGCAAAAGCATTACTATTTGTAATCTTAGTGCATTTTAATTAGATATCACTAAGCCTTATTTTGACTTAGCACGAGTGGAAACCCGTGCCGATGGCACGGATGCAAAATTGCAAGTGTGTGAATTTCAACAAACAAAGGATACGTGGTATATGGAATTGTAAAGAAATACAGTTTTTTCTGTATGTATATCTTAAGTAAGTATGGTTAGATAGTGATGCACATACCATTGTTGCATGCTTAGTTCATTGTGCAAGTATTTGTACTGTTTATCATATTGAGGAGTTGTAAATTTATCGGTCTATATGGTTGCAGTACGATGTTGAAACTGATGTTGTTTAGTAAACATATGATATACAATCAACTAAATATTAAGAGTGAAGTTCCTGTATTATAAATCTAATTTTATTGTTTGAACATAATTTGTGGAAAAACCTAATTGACGTGTTTCAATATGTAAACATTATCCATATGACAACCATAATTTAATTGAACAAAAAACAACTTATTATGATTAACATTAACGAAGATATAGGGATGATGACATACATAAGAATGAGTTCATACCACCTCCCCTCAAATATAAATATTGAACAAATTCGTAGTAACACATCAATTTTTTTATAAGCATTAGTTAAGTTCTAGCCAATGTTTTAAAGACCCAACCCAACCTCGATTCGACCGCGGTTAACCTTCGACCTTGGAGCGCCACGACTCTTAAAATGAAATAACCTTGCGCGTTCACAGACCCGCGGTTTAACCTCAAAACCCTATAAAAACCTCAGGTTCGACCTCTTTGAACCTCATGGTTCTTCAAATTTGCGAAAATATAATTACTTCACTCTTTATTTTTTACTACAATAAATTTAACAAATAATTTTATAGCACTTGTTATTAAATTTTGGAATATATAATTCATTATTATGTACATTTTACGAACTATTATTGAACCAATCCTCTTTTACTATAGAAAATTAGTAAATTTACAACTATAATTATTTCAATTAGGTAGTTTGGACATGGATGTTTGTCATAATTGCTTAAATTTTATCTATATTTAAATTAATTTTACATTTAAGTCAAAAAATAAAAATAAACTACCAGCTCGGTTCTCATGGTTTGACCGGTTGAACCACGAAAACCCTGGACCTTTCACTGTCACGGTTTGACGTACTGTTCGGTCTTCACAACTATGGTTCTAGCTTAAATCAAATGCATACAAAAATATATATAACGATCTATGGTTGAAATTTCAAATATGATTGGAATTATACACTTGCTTCCATTATATATTTTGCAATATACATTTAAATTAAGAAAATTGAAATTGCAGCAAATTAAAATATGAAGTAAAAAACATGTGTCAAATGACAACAACTAATGAACATTTCATTAAATGATAATTAGTAGCTTCAACCGCAACTGGAACAACAACTCATTCAGCTTTATTCCGTGAATGAAAATTGGAGGAAACCAAGTTTTCAATTCCTCTAATTTACTCTGAAAAAACAACCATATGAAAAAGTAGATCCTCTTGTGAGAAACAAAGTAGGTGCCAACTATCTTCATAAACATTCAAAACATTATTTGTAGTGAAAAATAGCATTACATAAACGGAAAAGAGTTTTGAAGCATCTTACATGCAAGAGTACAAAAATGAAATCTTCCACCATTGATACTCATATGAATATAACAACATGTTTTCAACAATATACTTCAACAGTAAACATCCGAAAAGAGTTTTGAAGCAGTTTACATTTAAAGAAGCAGCAATGCTGGTATTCAAACCCAATCCCACCATACTGGTATTCACCATTATACTTGTATAAATCCTACAGTCCATCCAAACCCAGTCCAGTGTTCAGGTATTCACCATTGCTCCAAACCTACTTCTGATTTGAGCCAAAAAAGTGTTGCTTGTCATAAGCAAATTTTCTGTCATCTCCTCCCTATATGCAAAAGTCATTGTTATATCACATTATCATAATTAAAATAGAAATATTTTAATATTCGGTTCTTTTCCAACATTAAATCACCTGATGTCTCTTCCGACTTTAAATCACGTCTGCTCTTTGTCTTTTCTGCTTTCTCCAGTGCTTTTTGATAAATAGACAGGTGGAAGCCCATGCGCTGCACGGGTACAAAGATTGTCGAATGCTATAGTTTGTCGGTGATGAAAGATATAAGGTGAACATTTATTTTCATAATAGGCCCATGGGAATACCCTTAGTTGGACATGGTATATCAAAGGACTCTGCTACTTTAACCGATTAAATGACAATCAACATGTACGAATACCATATCTAAGGTTGGACTTTGGGGGCAATTATAGTATAATGGAAGATTTGACTTTTGCAATTAAAATCAAGATGTTTAAGCCGATCGAAGTAGAAATTTTGCATTTCAAATACTTCTTATACCTATATGTTTCTTACAATGTTGAAAGTGATAATTCGAGCTAAAAAATGAGGTCTATAATTAACCTGAACCTCTATAGCTTCCTGGTTGTGATGATATTTTGAACTTATTTGAATTAGTGTAAATATGCAATTGCATAATGGTAGATAAGCAGAGATTCATTTTATTCTGATTTCTTGCAGTCACCATGCTAAGAAAAATATAAGTTTGGAAGTGAATTAACAGTAATAAAATTTTCAGCTAATTACATTTCACATCTCTTGATACTACCAACGTATACTCATGGTGAGTGATATTATAAAAGAATAAACTTCGTATTGCCTAAAAAACCATTGCATTATTAGCTGAGATGAAAAAATGCTCATGGCCATGCAAACATAAACAAAGCATTGGATGAATACCTCAGGCTGTAGACTAAGGAAGTACATAAAAGTAGTGATAAAGTACTTGCTCTGTATGAACAACATCAGTGGCAAAGTATTGTCCGTCACTGTCATAGCTAAATTCGTATGCATTACAGCTGCATCGGAAGGGCTAAATGAGTCTAATTTCCAAACTATCAATGAATCCACAATCTGTTTGGAGAAATAAAAATAATTGTGGAAAGAAATAAAAATATAAGTTAACATGCGAAAGTAAGCAAAGAAGAAACATGTACATGCATCTGTAATGTGAAGAAGTACAAACATTGTAACACCCCACTCCCGCTATGATCACTCACTAAGGGAATGCCATAGCATCGGTGGAGTATTTTAGTGAATATAGAACAGAAAAATTACAACAAGACAGATATAAATAGTACTTGAAATTTTAAAACATCATCTCATAACAGCGGAAGTAAAACATGTCTGGTTACATCATAAAACCACAATAAAGGTCAAGTACAATATCCATCAAAATAAAGAAGTACATAATCCCACTCTCATACAATAGCCAAACAAAAGAAAAGATAACTGGATAACTGGAGCTTTACATCTATCCAAGCTCCTAAAGACTGGAACAGCAATCCGATCAAGCTCCACTACTGCTAGGATCCACCGTAGGACCTGAGGGTTGGGAAAAAGATAAAAACAACAGGGTCAGACATAAGTCTGAGCGAGTCCTATAACTTTAACAATACAATCGTTAAAGTAACCAGAGAAGACATAAACTGATATACGGTAACATATAGGGATGAATGGCTACCCTAAGCAGTCAACTAAACGAAGATAAAGGATAAAGACGCATCTACCCTCCCTAAGGTAAATTACTAAACTGCACCACACCAGTCGTTCCTAACTTAAAGGTTGATCCCACCCAAGGACTTATAAAATTTACTAATTAGTACCTGCGTACCCCTAGGTGACCAAGTAGGCGCCACGGGGCCCTACAATCCACTAGGTGTACACACTACTTCCCATTCGATCGGCTCCCTAACGTAGATACCCGTGCTGGCCCCACCGTGGGATGTATCATTCCCCAATGTGGCAACCTGATGAAACTAAAGGTGCACGGCTTATATCTACTCGATGCAACAACGGCTTACCTACCAGCCCGGGCCCACTCACGCATATGAAGCCCGTTGGACTTGCGTTGCCACCGCTAACCCGTTTGCCTCTTACAGTCACGCCCAGTATGCGTGTCCCGTCCTCGACATGGGTCGAGCCCACAAAGATACGTATGGGTTACTGGTTGAAATGGGCCTCCACAAGCTACCCACCTAAGCTTGTCCCTTTTTCTAGTATATCCCACTTAACCCTTTAATCATGTTTTAATTACATGTTCTATTTTGGTTAAGTATTCTAATCGTATTTTCTATTGCCACCCAAGGCAACCACTAGATTTTCTCATGCCACCCGAGGCACCCACTTAACCCCTCATGTCCCTCTACATGCTAATGTGGTTAAGTGTTTCTTAATTAATTAATTAAGAACGTAACCTTTGTAAAGACCTCTCACATTAGACTGTCTTTTATGACCGCTGGTTAAGCCGGTTGGGTCCGGGCAGCCTTATGTCATAACAGAGTCTAACCTCGTGTCTTTACATTAATTACGTATTTAGTTTGTGCCTAAGACCTCTCACATTGGGCTAACATTTGTAGCAACTGGTTAAGCCGGTTGGGTCCGGGCAGTTTTACGCTACAACTGAGTCCAACCTCGTGTCTTAGTCAATTAATTACACCTAATTAATCACCCTCATAATTTTATATTAATTATCCCTAATTAATCAAGTTTTCTTAACATGGGTAGACCTAACTTAATAGGTAAATTCCCATGGGGTAGACCTAACTCAATAGGTAAATTCCCAACACATAGTATGGGTACACCTAACCAAATAGGCAAATTCCCATACTATGTTTATTTATTTTGTGTTATGCATAATTATATTAATTTCACACAATCTTATTAACTTATGCATTTAATTACCCCATCGTTCCCACGTAATTTCGTTCATGATATAACACATATAAAAGGTGTCAACTTGCATATGAATGAACATGTTTCAAAGGTGCCATCTTGCATATTAACAAACACATAACTTGCATATGAACTTGCATAACATGTCACATAACTTGCATATAATATGTCACATAACTTACATATTCATTTTGCATAACAAACTTGCATATTAGCTTATAGACTTGCATAATGTGTCATCATGAACTTGCATATTAATAAACATGTAACTTGCATATTTACATACATGTAACTCGCATATTAACAAACATGTAACTTGCATATAAAGAAACATGTAACTTGCATATTTACATACATGTAACTTGCATATTAACAAACATGTAACTTGCATATTAACAAACATGTAACTTGCATATTTACATACATGTAACTTGCATATTAACAAACATGTAACTTGCATATTAACAAACATGTAACTTGCATAGCATATTACCATGAACTTGCATAACATGCATATGATTACATAGCCCACAACTTGCATATTTAGCATCATGCAAACATAACATACATCATATTAAACTTGCATAAGCTTACATACTCAACATGCATAAACATAAGATTAATGCTAACATCATATCATATGATTCAAAGCTCATTAACCCACATACAAAACCATAAATCTCATCACATCTCATCTAATTAGTTTACCAAAAGATCATCAAAGTGATAGAAACTCACAACTAGCAACTTTGAACACCAAATGAAGAAGATTAAGATGCTAAGAAGGGATTAGAAGTTGATTAGAGAGTGATTAGTATGCAACCCTCTTCATAAAATTAGTGGAGGCCATGAGAGCTAGCATTTTGCCATAGTTTAGTCACTAGATTTAATTATGAATGAATTAGGGTAGGTTAGGGTCTTATTTATAGATTAGGCAAGTGTTTTAGGCCATAGGATTAACCCTAGATTCAATCCAAGCCATCAAAGCATGTCTTGGGGAAGAAGTCAAGTGTAGGAACCATCTAGGGCCTTTAGATTAAAGATGGACCATGAGAACCATTCAAATGCAAAATCTGCACTTGAGCGAATCGGCCCACGGGTTGACAGCCAAACACCCTGGATTAACCCCTAGTCGACCCAGCGGGCTCGGGTCGACTTCAAAAATCGGCCGGTTCGGTTATTCCCCTCTCCCAATTCGCTGTTTTGAGCATTTTTGCATATTTATTTATTAAATTTTCAATTATATATATATATATATATATATATATATATATATCAATATATATATATATATATATCTACACAACCCATTTCACTTAATTAAGTATACTTTAATTTGGGAATTTTCGTGAAACTTCGCGAGGCCATATCTTGGTCATACGGACTCCGATTTTCGAAAACTCGGACTCTATTTCGCGTATTTTTCCGAGACGAACACAATGGCATAGCCCGTTTCCCTTGATTCCCATTTTAGAATTAAATTCTGCCTCGATTTATGTTATTACAGGTTATTGAAAATACGGGTTGTTACATTCTCCCCTCCTTAAAGGATTTCGTCCCCGAAATCTTCAAGTTAGGAAGAACGTATCCTACCATCCAATCATCCATCTACTCAAAGCATCATCCACGAGCAATCATTGTCCTTACAAGATTCTAAATGCTGGATGGATATATGCAAAAGTGTGTGTATATGTACTTACCTAATGCGAAAATCAGGCGGTTACTGATACAGTAAACCTCCTTAATGCAAACCATGATAGTGCCATGCATCCAATATGTATGCGAAACCCTATTGACACATACAAATTTCTACATGCGTGCACAACCATACACAAAAATGCATCATCCATATGATAACACAGCCATGATACATCCATCAATCTAACTACCACATCCATTTATGCAATATGCAACATGAAGTGACTGAGCCGATCTAGTGCCTAATGTGTGTGTATATGCATCCACGAGCAACCACTAGCAAACAATTGCATCCATATGCATCCATCAACCATAACATGTTTCAAACACATGTCTCAACCATAGGTTTTACCCTATCTAAAGGTCATAGGTATTAGCGAGAGGATATACTAAAGATAAGATAAGTACTAGACAAGCAATAAAGGAGAAGTTAAAAGACATACTCTCAAAAAGAAATGGATACAAAGAACGCATCTTTGCTTCCGTCTCCCAAGTAGCATTGCTTTCGTCATCTCCCCATTGCACTTTAACTAGCTGAACTTCTCTGTTCCTCAACTTCCTAGTTTCTGACCCAAGGATGCGAGTAGGAGCTCGTCGAATCGTCGCATCACGCTCTACCTCTACATCTCTAAGCAAGCTCGGCTCTACCACCTCCGCGGTCTCATGTAAGCACTTCCTCAAATGTGATACATGGAATACATCATGAACACCACTAAGTCTGTCGGGCAACTCCACCCTATATGCCATCCGTCCAATCCTTTCCTTAATAGGAAACGGCCCAACAAATCTCGGTGCTAACTTCCCTACGGACCCAAAGCGAACAACATTTCTCAATGGAGATACTTTGACAAAAACCATGTCCCCAACCTCAAACTCAAGATCCGTCCTTCTCCGATCCGCATAAGATTTCTGTCTATCTTGCGCTGCTTTCATCCTTTTTCGAATTAAATCAATCTTCTCTGAAGTCTCTCTAACCATATCCGGCCCAAGCAAGATCTTATCCGTAGATTCCCACCAACATGTAGGAGATCGACAAGGCCTTCCATAAAGAGCTTCGAAAGGAGCCATACCAATACTGGACTGAAAGCTGTTATTATATGCGAACTCCACCAAAGGAAGATGTTCTTCCCATGTACCTCCAAAATCCAAGATACAAAGCCTCAAAAGATCTTCTAAGATACGGTTCACCCTCTCGGTCTGACCGTCCGTCTGAGGATGATATGCGGTGCTCAAACACAACTGAGTCCCTACCGCCTCTTGCAAACTTCTCCAAAACTCACTAGTGAAAATAGGATCTCGATCACTCACAATGCTGGATGGTACGCCATGCAATCTAACAATCTCTCTAACATAGACTGAAGCAAGCCATGGAGCGGTCCTCTTACTCTTTACGGGTATAAAATGGGCACTCTTTGTAAGTCTGTCTACCACAACCCAAATTCCCGTATTGCCCTTCCTCGATCTCGGTAACCCGTCGATGAAATCCATCGAGACACTATCCCACTTCCACTGTGGAACTTCCAATGGGTGTAGCAACCCACCGGGTTTCCTTTGCTCCACTTTAACTTGTTGGCACACTAAGCATCTAGCCACATACTCGGCCACATCTTTCTTCATACCGGCCCAAAAGAAAACTCTCTTCATGTCTTGGTACATTTTGTCTCCACCGGGATGAATAGTCATTCTTGAACGATGTGCATCATCCAAAATAGCCTTCTTCAAACCCTCATCTTGCGGTACACAAAGTCTACCGTCTCTATGCAACCATCCCTTATCATCTATGGTGTATCTACCCAAATGGCTGGACGACTCCCCTCTTATAAGCTTCTCTACCAACACAACCAACTGTGGGTCGTCTCGCTGAGCCTCGCCAATCCGTCTCAAAAGAGTAGGTCTAACCTCCAAGGATGCCAACAAACCAGGTACAAAATCAATAGAAGGTCTGAAGTCAAACAAAGAAAGAAACTCCAAGCTTCGTCGTTCCACGAACAATGGACTCAAAGATAGCCTTTTTCTACTTAAGGCGTCTGCCACCACGTTACCCTTACCAGGGGTATACGCTATCTCGAAATCATAGGATGCTAAGAACTCCATCCACCTTTGCTGTCTTAAGTTTAAATCCTTCTGAGAGAATAAGTACTTCAATGATTTATGGTCGGTGAACAACTCGAATCTCTCACCAAGAAGATAATGGCGCCAAGACTTAAGTGCGAAAACAATCGCGGCCAACTCTAGATCATGGGTAGGGTAATTCTTCTCATGCACTCTCAATTGTCTCCCTCCATAGGCTATTACCCTTCCCTCCTGCATCAAGACTGCGCCTAATCCTGTTCCACAAGCATCGGTATAAACAACAAACGGCTTACTCCCATCTGGAAGCACTAAAACTGGAGCGGTGGTCAAAGCTCTCTTTAACCGTCGGAAAGCATCATCACAATCTACATCCCATGAGAAAACCAGATTCTTCTTCGTCAAGCGGGTTAATGGGGCTGATATCTTCGCGAAGTCTTTGATGAACTTCCTATAATATCCTGCCAACCCCAAGAAACTTCTTACCTCGGTAGCATTTCTAGGAACTTTCCAATCCTGGATAGATACTATCTTTGCGGGATCCACAGCTATCCCTTCCTTAGAGACCACATGCCCTAAGAATCGCACTTCTCTTCTCCAAAAATGGCATTTAGAGAATTTAGCTTTAAGACTATGCGCTCGAAGAGTCTCCAATACTTCCTTGAGATGTAAGGCATGCTCTTCTTCATTCTTGGAAAAGACCAAGATGTCATCCACAAAAACTACTACAAACTTATTCAGATACTCTCTGAACACTCTACTCATGAGATCAACAAAGTATGCGGGGGCGTTTGTCAACCCAAATGGCATCACTAGCCACTCATAAAAACCATCCGGAGTCCGGAAAGCAGTCTTCTCTATACTGTCCTCCGCCACTCTTAACTGATGAAACCCTGTAGCTAAGTCCATCTGCGAAAATACTGACGCGCCAACCAACTGATCAAAGAGATCATCTATCCTCGGTAATGGGTGTCTATTCTTCTTCGTGAGCTTATTAAGTTCCCTATAATCCACACAAAGTCTGAGGGACCCATCCGCCTTCGTGGCAAACACTACTGGAGCTCCCCACTCCGATATACTTCGCCTTATGAACCCCTTCTCAAGCAACTCCCCTACTTGCTTATGAAGTTCTCTTCTCTCACGAGGAGCCATGTGGCGTACTGGCAAAGACACTGGTTTGGCATTATCCACCAAATAAATTCGGAAATCTATCTCCCGCTTCGGAGGCAAACCCTTTACTTTTTCAAACACATCCGGATATTCCCGGACTACTCTGACAGAACACAAACTTTCGACCGAAGCATCGAGCGATTCAAGATAACTTAGCAAAACAGATTCCATGGGATTGCAAGAGATCTCGAGAGTGTTACCCAAGCGGGTCATGAGCCTGACAACTCTCCTTTCGCAATCAAGAACGGCACCATTACTGGATAACCAGTCCATGCCCAAGATCAACCCATAGCCCGTGAAGCCCAATACAAAAGCATCACATCTAAACTCAACGCTAAGTATAGAAATCTTCAAACCCAAACATATCATAGACAGATATATGGAGCCCCCAATTGGGTTTGAGACAACCAAGGGATCATCAACTAGACTGGTGTCTAAGTGCAGTGACTCAACTAACGATGATGAGATAAAAGAATGCGATGCGCCAGAGTCAAACAAAGTACGAACTGGATGATCAAACAGAAAAACCAGACTTTCAACGGAAATAGTTCTACCTCTCTGCTGAATCGGTGGAACTGAGAGAACCTGAACTTGCCCCCCTGACTGAGGTGGTGCTATAAGAGCTTGCACCTGGCCTCCTGAGGTAGACCCCGTCTTCTGCCCCTTCTTTGGGCAGTTTTTCACAAGATGCCCTGCTTCACCACAATGAAAGCAACCGGTCTTCTTCTTTTTGCGACAATCCTTACTGAGGTGTCCTGGTGTTCCACAATTGAAGCACTTCTTCTTCGTCTTCTTTTTGTCACCATTGCCTTTTCCGCCCTTGCCTTGTTGTTGCTGTTGCGGTTTCTTCTGATCCCCCTTTTTCTCTGGTGCCTTAGAATTCTTATCATCCTCATGCATAAGTGCCATGTAGACAAGCTTCTCAAAAGTGGCCCCCATAGGAATGTGAGTCATAGCTATTCCTTGCAATGGTTCGTTCAAGCCTCTAACGAACCTCAAAGCCTTCTTCTCCGGTGTATTCACCAACTCTATGCCAAACCTTGCTAATTGATTGAATTTGTTGACATATTCTTTCACCGTGAGATTCCCTTGCTTCAAATTCAAGAACTTCTCCATAAACAGATTCTCTTCCGCCCTTGAGAGAAACTTAGCCCCAAACCTTTGCTTAAAATCTGCCCAAGAGTCAACAGGGCGTTCTCCATTAGTGACCTCCCACCAGAATGAGGCCTCTCCCTTCATTAACCAAGCCGCCAACTTGACTTTCTTTCCCTCTTCCACTTCAAAGATATCTAGCAACTCTTCCACTTCCTTAAGCCAATCTCTAGCCTCTACGAAAGTCTCTGAACCAAGAAAAGGTTTTCCTCCTATCGCCTTGAACTCCTTGCAAACCTTAGCAAAATTATCCACTCTAGGCTGAGGAGGAGGAGCGGTTGTCTCTGGTGTAGTAGCATTGGCCGGACCCGCAGCCGCGGCCCTAGCCTCTTGCAACCTCCTATACCATAGTGGTATAACTAAACCCTCCGGGATGTTAAGATCTTCAGCCATGCTGAAACGAAAGAGGAAAGATTCAAAAAGGAGATTCCGAAAGATAAAGATATGGCTATTGGGGATTATGCTTTTCTTTTTCAAAAACTTTTTCTCTTAGAAGACACGCTTTTAAAAATACTTTCTTCGAAAATACTCTTAGAAAGTAGTTTTTCTCAAAAATTTTATCTGTTCTGGTAACCTTAAGCTCTGATACCACGTGTAACACCCCACTCCCGCTATGATCACTCACTAAGGGAATGCCATAGCATCGGTGGAGTATTTTAGTGAATATAGAACAGAAAAATTACAACAAGACAGATATAAATAGTACTTGAAATTTTAAAACATCATCTCATAACAGCGGAAGTAAAACATGTCTGGTTACATCATAAAACCACAATAAAGGTCAAGTACAATATCCATCAAAATAAAGAAGTACATAATCCCACTCTCATACAATAGCCAAACAAAAGAAAAGATAACTGGATAACTGGAGCTTTACATCTATCCAAGCTCCTAAAGACTGGAACAGCAATCCGATCAAGCTCCACTACTGCTAGGATCCACCGTAGGACCTGAGGGTTGGGAAAAAGATAAAAACAACAGGGTCAGACATAAGTCTGAGCGAGTCCTATAACTTTAACAATACAATCGTTAAAGTAACCAGAGAAGACATAAACTGATATACGGTAACATATAGGGATGAATGGCTACCCTAAGCAGTCAACTAAACGAAGATAAAGGATAAAGACGCATCTACCCTCCCTAAGGTAAATTACTAAACTGCACCACACCAGTCGTTCCTAACTTAAAGGTTGATCCCACCCAAGGACTTATAAAATTTACTAATTAGTACCTGCGTACCCCTAGGTGACCAAGTAGGCGCCACGGGGCCCTACAATCCACTAGGTGTACACACTACTTCCCATTCGATCGGCTCCCTAACGTAGATACCCGTGCTGGCCCCACCGTGGGATGTATCATTCCCCAATGTGGCAACCTGATGAAACTAAAGGTGCACGGCTTATATCTACTCGATGCAACAACGGCTTACCTACCAGCCCGGGCCCACTCACGCATATGAAGCCCGTTGGACTTGCGTTGCCACCGCTAACCCGTTTGCCTCTTACAGTCAAGCCCAGTATGCGTGTCCCGTCCTCGACATGGGTCGAGCCCACAAAGATACGTATGGGTTACTGGTTGAAATGGGCCTCCACAAGCTACCCACCTAAGCTTGTCCCTTTTTCTAGTATATCCCACTTAACCCTTTAATCATGTTTTAATTACATGTTCTATTTTGGTTAAGTATTCTAATCGTATTTTCTATTGCCACCCAAGGCAACCACTAGATTTTCTCATGCCACCCGAGGCACCCACTTAACCCCTCATGTCCCTCTACATGCTAATGTGGTTAAGTGTTTCTTAATTAATTAATTAAGAACGTAACCTTTGTAAAGACCTCTCACATTAGACTGTCTTTTATGACCGCTGGTTAAGCCGGTTGGGTCCGGGCAGCCTTATGTCATAACAGAGTCTAACCTCGTGTCTTTACATTAATTACGTATTTAGTTTGTGCCTAAGACCTCTCACATTGGGCTAACATTTGTAGCAACTGGTTAAGCCGGTTGGGTCCGGGCAGTTTTACGCTACAACTGAGTCCAACCTCGTGTCTTAGTCAATTAATTACACCTAATTAATCACCCTCATAATTTTATATTAATTATCCCTAATTAATCAAGTTTTCTTAACATGGGTAGACCTAACTTAATAGGTAAATTCCCATGGGGTAGACCTAACTCAATAGGTAAATTCCCAACACATAGTATGGGTACACCTAACCAAATAGGCAAATTCCCATACTATGTTTATTTATTTTGTGTTATGCATAATTATATTAATTTCACACAATCTTATTAACTTATGCATTTAATTACCCCATCGTTCCCACGTAATTTCGTTCATGATATAACACATATAAAAGGTGTCAACTTGCATATGAATGAACATGTTTCAAAGGTGCCATCTTGCATATTAACAAACACATAACTTGCATATGAACTTGCATAACATGTCACATAACTTGCATATAATATGTCACATAACTTACATATTCATTTTGCATAACAAACTTGCATATTAGCTTATAGACTTGCATAATGTGTCATCATGAACTTGCATATTAATAAACATGTAACTTGCATATTTACATACATGTAACTCGCATATTAACAAACATGTAACTTGCATATAAAGAAACATGTAACTTGCATATTTACATACATGTAACTTGCATATTAACAAACATGTAACTTGCATATTAACAAACATGTAACTTGCATATTTACATACATGTAACTTGCATATTAACAAACATGTAACTTGCATATTAACAAACATGTAACTTGCATAGCATATTACCATGAACTTGCATAACATGCATATGATTACATAGCCCACAACTTGCATATTTAGCATCATGCAAACATAACATACATCATATTAAACTTGCATAAGCTTACATACTCAACATGCATAAACATAAGATTAATGCTAACATCATATCATATGATTCAAAGCTCATTAACCCACATACAAAACCATAAATCTCATCACATCTCATCTAATTAGTTTACCAAAAGATCATCAAAGTGATAGAAACTCACAACTAGCAACTTTGAACACCAAATGAAGAAGATTAAGATGCTAAGAAGGGATTAGAAGTTGATTAGAGAGTGATTAGTATGCAACCCTCTTCATAAAATTAGTGGAGGCCATGAGAGCTAGCATTTTGCCATAGTTTAGTCACTAGATTTAATTATGAATGAATTAGGGTAGGTTAGGGTCTTATTTATAGATTAGGCAAGTGTTTTAGGCCATAGGATTAACCCTAGATTCAATCCAAGCCATCAAAGCATGTCTTGGGGAAGAAGTCAAGTGTAGGAACCATCTAGGGCCTTTAGATTAAAGATGGACCATGAGAACCATTCAAATGCAAAATCTGCACTTGAGCGAATCGGCCCACGGGTTGACAGCCAAACACCCTGGATTAACCCCTAGTCGACCCAGCGGGCTCGGGTCGACTTCAAAAATCGGCCGGTTCGGTTATTCCCCTCTCCCAATTCGCTGTTTTGAGCATTTTTGCATATTTATTTATTAAATTTTCAATTATATATATATATATATCAATATATATATATATATATATCTACACAACCCATTTCACTTAATTAAGTATACTTTAATTTGGGAATTTTCGTGAAACTTCGCGAGGCCATATCTTGGTCATACGGACTCCGATTTTCGAAAACTCGGACTCTATTTCGCGTATTTTTCCGAGACGAACACAATGGCATAGCCCGTTTCCCTTGATTCCCATTTTAGAATTAAATTCTGCCTCGATTTATGTTATTACAGGTTATTGAAAATACGGGTTGTTACAAACATCATGGCAAATGGGGAAAAAACTCACAAATGATACTCAGGTACACAGTAACAGATAAATGAAAAAATTGAATTAAATGTTGTTAAACACTAAAGGAACAAAAGAACTACGAACTATTGATGGATTTATTGAGCAAGTAGAGTATCATCTACATCCATTATTCTCTGTCCACTCAACCTACATGGAAGTCTGTGATAACAATTCAATAAAGCAACAACAACAAAATTGAAAGCCAGTGTACTAAAATAGTGCATATTACCACAGCAGCTTCTAATTTTCCTGTTTGTTCTATTATGAGTCTGTTGCCTCTAATTTTGCTAATATTTTTGAACTATGGAGCGTAATGTTTGGCTGTGCCATGTGTTAGCGTCTGTTGGCTATTGTGGCTTTGTATCTCCATCAGCTAATATCTATGTAATATGTAATGTCATTGTTATTGATGCGAAAAATAATAATACGAAAATAAAATTAATACAGTAATATCATATTTTTAGTCTTAAGTTGATTTACATTTATTTTATTATCTCTTAAACTACATTATAATTTTTTCATTAAAATCTAACTTAAAATGAATTTTATCTAACATTTGTTCAATTTATATTATGTACCTTAACGATCGGTTTTTCCACCGTTGTGTGGTAATACTAGTCAAACCGACCGTTAGGGAGGTTTGTCTACTATAAGACCGAAAACCAAATTGTCTGAGCCAATCAATTTCGGCGTAATTTTCGCTTAACTCCGATTCTTTCCTTTCCGCGTTTTTTTCTTTTCATTTTATTTTCTAGGACTTCTTTCTCCCTCAAATCTGAATTCTGCGTTCCTCAAATTTGAAATTCCTTTTGTTCTTTGCCACATAAAATCATCTCCCTATCATGTTTAAACCCGCAATTGATAATCCGATAATCAAATTCGATAATAAAATTTCCATTTTTTTATCTGGGAAAATCAATAAGCCCGTAGATGCAAACGAAAAGAATTGGAATTGAGGCGAGGAAACAGAGGGAAAATGATGTACGGATTCGAAAGAACAAAGATTGGGCTTCCAGTATTTATTATGTCTTCCTCTGCCTTCTTCTTGGATGGATTTTACGGATCTATGCTATTTTCTCAAGTACTTTTTTTTATCATATTTAACTGTTAATTTTCTCACTTTTCTGTGGTTTTGGGACTAATATTCTGTTCGTTGGACATTTGGTATGTATCAGAGAGAACTAATTCAAGGATTCGGGAAAAAGATCTATTAGACTAAGGTATGTTTGGCTGTTTCAACGACTATTCAGTAAGAAGCCTTTGAATTTAACTAAATTCATTATATGTTATGCTCAGTCATTTTGAATCAGCGTTTTATTGGTTAATGTATTGATTCAAGGAGGACTGATAACTAGTGTAACCGTACAACGGTGGGAAAACCGACTGTTAAGTACATGACATCAAACAAAAAATATATTCATTACTATTCTTTTGCTAATATAACACTTATTGCTATTTAGTTAATCCTAAAAACTGTTAAAACGTGAAATACACAGTTTATTAAATAAGCCTCGAATCATTATTGGATCTTGAAAAAAAAGGATAAAACAAATAAATATCAACTAAACCATACCATCATATGAACATTAAATAAAAGAAAATGAAAAATACAAGTAAAATTTTATTAATAAATTAAAGTACCTAATATAATAAAAAGTAATCTAACATGAAAAAGGCTTAAGACTTCATACACAAATGACAACAACACCACAATCTATTGTGGTAAATAAACAGAAAAAATAGACTACATATTGCATCAGGTAAACAACATATAGAAATAAGTAAATGCATTCTTCAAATTTTGACATTCTTTTTTCTTCCTTGTACAACAGTCACCTGCAAAAATCATTATTCATATACATTACTTAACGATAATGACAAACCCAAATCCACCTAGCTTGCACGCCCCGCTTGAAGTAACAAAGACCATCTGTACAAAGAAATAAATGAAAAATGTTGTTGAAATCTATATCAAAGATTTATCAAATAAGCTATATCAAAGTACAAAGGCTATAGTTGAGTTAAATGGTTTTTGTCCTAGACCAGTATGTATGATTATATAATTGTGTAAATTCAATAATACTAACAGAACGCCTTCAACATCCAATAAATATAATACAAAGGCAAGCAGCATTCCTTAGAAACGCAAGGCATTAAACTAGGTGATGATGAATGCTCTTTATTAATTTATCCTTTTAAGTTTTCTCATTCAACAAATGAAAAATGATCAAATCAAATTTGTTCATTGGTTTTGCCCATACAAAAATGTCTGCATATATAAATCACTTGAAAATAAAAATAAAACATAAACATTTGCATGAGATTAAGTACCATTTATCAGTCCAAAACCCAAAAGAAATATTGATATTGAAAATCAAATTCAAGGCAAGAGTAAACCTCAGGAGATATGGATCGATGAACGCGATGCACTTTGCTATGAAGAAAATCTATTGTTTCTGTAACCCGAAATAGCCCATGCTTAACTTTTCTCAATTGCACAGCAATGTCACAAATCCAACAGCACAACAACAATCAAAATTATTCTCATATGCAAATTTAGAGTGAATCAGTGTGCTGCATGCAAATTTAGAGTGAATCAGTGTGCTGCTTGTTGCTGGCAAAAATAATGAATATCAAACACACATTGCATAGATGGAGTGTTTCGGTTCAAAAAATGTATAATTTAGCTAATGCACTGTCACAATTTATTTTGAACTAAAACCTAAGAGATTTCAGCAGCAAATAACGCTATGAAACATGATTAACTTTTACTCTATATAATCTATTAATGAACAAAGAAATTTAGGAAACATTAATATTACCATCAACAATAATTTAACTCAGAAAGAGTTAACAAACAACAGTAAAAATAGCACTTGGATAAAATTCTTCGGCTATTTCAGCATCTAGTTTTTTCTAATAACATTAATCATAAATACATTTAACCAATAATGAATGATATCTATTTTCATTTAATAATAAGTTTGTAACAGATATACTTGATCTGAATATTGGGTTTTGATTTTTGAGTTAATGTGGAACTGTAACTGTATCATCCTTTTGTTGGGTAAATACTTAAAGATAGTGAGGTACAGTAAGAAAAGAGGTAATGCAACTATATTTTGATCCTCCCTAATTGCAGTGACAAAGTATAACAAAAGGTCCATGTCTGATAATATCTAGCTACCACATGGATATAAATAAATAACATAAGCACCCACCCTCAATACAAAGCAGTCTGTCAATTTACTTTACAAGCTAAAGGAAACTGTGTATACTAAAATTTGTTCATTTTGTTTTTAGTGTGTTAATGCATTAAATATGTCTTTGGCTTGTGTAAAGTAGTTCAGGGTAGACCATGTAAATTTGATATAGAGGATCTTCTGGAATTATATGTAGACATTAATTAGTTGAAGCTGTAAATTGCAAACAGAGGTGCGATTATTTGTATATATACATTTTGACTTTAATTCTTTAGTATGTATATATGGATAGCAAATACTTAAAATCAATTACTAAAAGTTAATGAATGTTGTTGATGAGAAATGATATTTATAGTCTGAATTCCATCAAATAATCGTATTGTTATCTCTAGCGTTGACATTGTCTTGCCACATTAATACAGCCAACGCAATAGCAATCACAATCTCATTGGTTTCATTTATGCAAAAATCAGCTAAATAGTTTTAGAAGACATATAAGACAAATAGTTCTTATGTCACAACACAATAGCAATCACAATCTCATTGGTTTCATTTATACTTCGTATGAGTATAACAAATTTCTAACCCGTGGTCGGATTACAACGAAGCAATCAAATACAAAGTACGTATAAGAACACCAACTGAACACGACATACTACAGTAATAAGGCATGCAGGTTCTGTTCTTTCCTCACTTGTATTGCACGGTGATTTCCAAAAATATGGGGACATCAAATATTAGTACTTAACCCAATATGATAGTCCTCATTTTTAAGTTCGGCCATATTCAGGGTTCACTTACAAATAGAGGAGTATCAATGCTAACTGGCTTTCCATCCTCAGCAACAACCTCTCCAACTGTTCAGCTCGTATCAGCCTCTATCTCATTCATCAGTTTCATGGCCTCAATGATACAAATCACATGTCCGTTTTTAACCTTGTCGCCAACCTTAACATAAGGTGGCTCTCCAGGTCCAGGACTTCGATAAAACATTCCAGCCATTGGGCACTTAAGAGGAGGATGTAATGACTTGTCGCTCTTTGCAGGAGAAGGCAAAGCAGGAACAGCTCAAGCAACCGCTGCAGGTGCAGGAGGAGGATTTGCACTTGGCATTTGAGGTTGAGGTTGATATATGGTCTGTTGAGGAGGTTGCATCATCATTATCTGGGGAGGAGCTTGTTGTGGCAATGCTTCTTTTTTTCCTTATTATCAGCTCACAGTCCTTGTTCTTCAGTTGTAACTCCGTAATGTTTCTTTAATCAACAAGGTTAACAAGATCAGACACTTCAGCCATAAGTGTTGTTATGACCAACTCTAGTACTTCAGATTAAAGAACGGGTTCTTCATTTTTACTAACTTTGCCATTTGATGGTTCTGTATTCAATGCTGAGATCGACGAATTTTCTGTCCCAACCTGAGCCATAAGAGTTGGAAACCGCTTACTACTAGAACCCTTTAAGGCCGGAATCTGTAAATGAGTGAAAATCAGCGTTGGAAGATGATGAGGAACAGCCCTAAAGCATGTCACAAAGGAAGCCTTGGGACATTGAACAGAGATAGATGACATAAGAGGTCAAAATCCAAGCTCAAACTGATACAATTTAATATGGATATCTACAATGGTTTGATTTTTTTATTTATAGTTTTTCTTTAATCAACAATGCATAGCTGACTAGAAACGTGAATGATTCAGCTCAAAATTTATTACTATAGAAAATAAGATATCAAGTAGTAGCTTTATGAGTATTCATGTATACATGGACAACATTTTGCTATCATTTTCGAGAATCTTGCTATTTGATAGTCGAATAATGCTAATAGGTAACAATACATATCCAAGATTCAAATCCTTGGATTATTGTTTTCAATTTATTTTCTACATACTATTTGTACATTCCAGCTATAAATACAAACATCTAAACCTGCTATATTACTTCATTTAATATTATGAATACCTTCCTAGTTGAGTATAATAATTCATTTTTATGTAATGATAGTTTTAAATCCTAGTCGATTTTACACAAGATATCTCCAAAGAATAAATCGGAAAAGTATGCTACTACTTCCTGAAATATAGTTTCTGCTTTGGTTAGGTTCTCATAAAATTTGTTTTATCACTTCTCTGAATAATCATGTGCATGTTTAAAAACAAAAAAGCATGTTTTTGGTGTACTCCTTTTGTTATCTACTTTGCTTCTTTGGAATAATTTCTAGTAAGCTGTATTGATATTTTCATATCCAATCCAAAATCAACATTTTGAGTCAATGGCGAACATGATAAACTTACATGATATTATTATATGAAGTAATTGTTTTGTGTTGATTCTAAGATCTTACTCACTTGTACGACAAAATAAAATAAAAAATGAGAGCTTGTATTACAAATTCACCACAAACATAAAATAATAGCATGCAGTCAAAACCATTTTTTGGGTAGAACATATCAATTGACAAAACATATATGAAAAAGCTTGGAAATTAATCAAACTGAAAGAAAAAAACTTACGGCTCTCCTAACCAAAGGCTTCAGAGCACCCAGGATATTTCACGCTCACCATTTTCAGAACGCCCAATACGCCTCTGTGATAGAAAATAGAAAACAAACAAGTTAATGATCAAGTCACTCTATAGATCAGGAATTATAATTACATGCAAACCCCACTAAAGTAAACGTATTACTCTTTGAAAGTAGGAACCTTTTGCCTCTTACCATCGGGGCTCGATTCAACTTGGATTTTATGCTACCTTGAAGAACATCACTTCCTTTTGGCATGAAAATTGGGGAGCGAATAACATTAAAAATTTGATAAAATAAGGTTACTAATTTACCATTATCCATTTTGTTGAAGTTTATGCCTTATTTACTTTATGTTTATTTGTGAGTTGATCTCAATAGGAATAGTTGGACGGACAAGTGGTCTGAGTCCATGCATTCGAATTATTACATAAATATAGTTACAAATAGTTTGGTAACCTGGTTAATGTGATTCTAAAATCATTTAATACACTGTTGTATGATAAGAACAGTTCAAAAGTACCTGCAATTTTAGTCACATTTTCAATTGTTTTGCAATATTGTACAATCGCAAGATATAATAAAAGACTAGACTAACACTCGAGGACCAACTTAGTACACACTGAACATACCACCTCAAAAGCAAGTGTGCTGCTAATGGATACAAACTACATCCAACTTAACTTGGATCTTGACTAAGCTTAACCAGTAAGTAAACAGTGTGGATGAATAACCAGAAAACATTAAGTTCATAGAATAAATCATAATCACAGAGCAGCAATCATCTCGATTTCCCTTGATTCAGACCGCACAATTTAATTTTCCCTTGAATTCCAGCTATGCGATCATATTTTGCACCATTACACACTAATATTCCCTAACACTATAAGAAAGTCCTTATTTTCATATAGGTGCAATAATTATGAGCTGTTATAACAAACTTTGTTATTTTTATATAGGTCCGGTAATTCACTAAATTAGTGCTACACGTGCTTAGTTACTGCTTTACTAAGTTTGCATGTATTATAGCTTGAAAATAGAAATATCTATTTTGTCCCATATTAACACACAAAAATGAACACAAACAAACATTCTATAATTACTTGTTTTTTCTTTGATTATTACCGCCTTATGCATGCATATAATTACTTACTTTCTTCACAAATTCAGCATAAGTTACAACATGAAAATAGGATACTCCTAAAAACTCGCATTCCATACACCTAAATATGAACATAGATAAACACAATTACTAATAGTAACTTGATTCTACTTTGCTATTAATATTGCATGCATTCACTCCCTCGTTAATTACCATATCAAACTCAAATATTTAACTACTATTTCAATAATCAGGTTTTGTACATACTATTTAAAAACCATGAAAATAAGGTTAGAGCTATCAATATCATCTTTGCTTTTTGGGAAAAAGAAGTATAGCACAAACGAAAAAAAATATAAACTTGGCAGTACTACGTAAGAATAATATCCAAATTCATTTATCATTGACACATTTGAAGGAAGAAAATGAATATGGAGACTGTCATATTCTAATCTGAAAATACCTCCAACACATTTGAAAAAGTAAGTGTTCCCTCAATTTATACAAGCCAACTAATTTGGAACCCAAGTAACATTAAGCTGCATGATGTTTAAGGTTATCAAGTTTCTAAATAGATCGGTAACATCACGGACAGTGTTTGATAACATAATCTGGTTTTTCATTATATAATTTAAATTTCAAAAGTAATTTCTATTTTCATATTAAATATTAAGTTATGAAGTTAAGTAGCTATCGAAACCAATTCCTCTTTCCAGTTTGGACCCGACAGTCAGCGCAATGAAACACAAAATTATCACAAAACAAATTCGCTACATCAAGATGGACAGAAGATGATAAAATTGCAGGTCCCTTTCGGTTGAAACAGGACGAATTGGCATTTATGGTTGTTATAAACGGATAAGAACATGCGATGTGAATTAAAATATCAAATTTGAAGAGCCTAAACCTGAGAAAAAGTATAAATCACAATTAAGAATTAAAATATAAATCACCAACTATCTCATAAATCTGAGAAGATGTTCAGCGGTAAACCCACTAGAAGATTAGCGATATTATTTACAACGAGAAAATAAAATTCACAAAACTAAATCTGAGAAAATTAACGATTTGAGAACAAGTTCAACAACATCTTCGAATTCAACATCAAATTGAATGCTCACCTGAAAAATCAAATCGATGGAAGATAGAGCCTTGGTCAGACGACTTGAATTTTGTTCCTATCAAAATAATCGGAAACGAGAAGTAATACATTTTTAGGGAAATTTTCAAAATTACCGAACCATTAGAAGAAAGGGATGAGGTTTTCAGATTTTGATAGAAATTCGGCAAGATTGAAATGATGTATAAATATGTAGAAATAGAGAGAGAGAAACGGTGATTTGAGGAATAGGTAGAAAGAATTAGTATTCAAGGAAAACACAGATTTGAGGAAGAAAACATTATTGTTGAGCGATGAGAAAGAAGGAAACAACGGAGAAAACATTATTATTGAGCAAAAATTATGCCTAATTTTATTGGCTCAGACAATTTGGTTTTGGCTCTTACAGTAGGGAAACCTCCCTAACGGTCGGTTTGAGATTTCATGGACTCAATGATACAAATCACATGTCCGTTTTTAACCTTGTCGCCAACCTTAACATAAGGTGGCTCTCCAGGTCCAGGACTTCGATAAAACATTCCACCCATTTGGCACTTAAGAGGAGGATGTAATGACTTGTCGCTCTTTGCAGGAGAAGGCAAAGCAGGAACAACTCAAGCAACTGCTGCAGGTGCAGGAGGAGGATTTGCACAAGGCATTTGAGGTTGAGGTTGATATATGGTCTGTTGAGGAGGTTGCATCATCATTATCTGGGGAGGAGCTTGTTGTGGCAATGCTTCTTTTTTTCCTTATTATCAGCTCATGGTCTTTGTTCTTCAGTTGTAACTCCGTAATGTTTCTTTAATCAACAAGCTTAACAAGATCAGACACTTCAGCCATAAGTGCTGTTATGACCAACTCTAGTACTTCAGATTAAAGAACGGTTTCTTCATTTTCACTAACTTTGCCATTTGATGGTTCTGTATTCAATGCTGAGATCGGCGAATTTTCGGTCCCAACCTGAGCCATAAGAGTTGGAAACCGCTTACTACTAGAACCCTTTGAGGCCGGAATCTGTAAATGAGTGAAAATTAGCGTTGGAAGATGATGAGGAACAGCCCTAAAGCATGTCACAAAGGAAGCCTTAGGACACTGAACAGAGATAGATGACATAAGAGGTCAAGATCCAAGCTCAAACTGATACAATTTAATATGGATATGTACAATGGTTTGATTTTTTTTATTTATAGTTTTTCTTTAATCAACAATGCATAGCTGACTAGAAACGTGAATGATTCAGCTCAAAATTTATTGCTATAGAAAATAAGATATCAAGTAGTAGCTTTATGAGTATTCATGTATACATGGACAACATTTTGCTATCATTTTCGAGAATCTTGCTATTTGATAGTCGAATAATGCTAATAGGTAACAATACATATCCAAGATTCAAATCCTTGAATTATTGTTTTCAATTTATTTTCTACATACTATTTGTACATTCCATTTATAAATACAAACATCTAAACCTGCTATATTACTTCATTTAATATTATGAATACCTTCCTAGTTGAGTATAATAATTCATTTTTATGCAACGATAGTTTTAAATCCTAGTCGATTTTACACAAGATATCTCCAAAGAATAAATCGGAAAAGTATGCTACTACTTCCGGAAATATTGTTTCTGCTTTGGTTAGGTTCTCATAAAATTTGTTTTATCACTTCTCTGAATAATCATGTGCATGTTTAAAAACAAAAAAGCATGTTTTTGGTGTACTCCTTTTGTTATCTACTTTGCTTCTTTGAAATAATTTCTAGTAAGCTGTATTGATATTTTCATATCCAATCCAAAATCAACATTTTGAGTCAATGGCGAACATGATAAACTTACATGATATTATTATATGAAGTAATTGTTTTGTGTTGATTCTAAGATCTTACTCACTTGTACGATAGAATAAAATAAAAAATGAGAGCTTGTATTACAAATTCACCACAAACATAAAATAATAGCATGCTGTCAAAACCATTTTTTGGGTAGAACATATCAATTGACAAAACATATATGAAAAAGCTTGGAAATTAATCAAACTGAAAGAAAAAATCTTACGGCTCTCCTAACCAAAGGCTTCAGAACACCCAAGATATTTCACGCTCACCATTTTCAGAACGCCCAATACGCCTCTGTGATAGAAAATAGAAAACAAACAGGTTAATGATCAAGTCACTCTATAGATCAGGAATTATAATTACATGCAAACCCCACTAAAGTAAACGTATTACTCTTTGAAAGTAGGAACCTTTTGCCTCTTACCATCGGGGCTCGATTCAACTTGGAATTTTATGCTACCTTGAAGAACATCACTTCCTTTTGGCATGAAAATTGGGGAGCGAATAACATTAAAAATTTGATAAAATAAGGTTACTAATTTACCATTATCCATTTTGTTGAAGTTTATGCCTTATTTACTTTATCTTTATTTGTGAGTTGATCTTAATAGGAATAGCTGGACGGACAAGTGGTCTGAGTCCATGCATTCGAATTATTACATAAATATAGTTACAAATAGTTAGGTAACCTGGTTAATGTGATTCTAAAATCATTTATTACACTGTTGGATGATAAGAACAGTTCAAAAGCACCTGCAATTTTAGTCACATTTTCAATTGTTTTGCAATATTGTACAATCACAAGATATAATAAAAGACTAGACTAACACTCGAGGACCAACTTAGTACACATTGAACATACCACCTCAAAAGCAAGTGTGCTGCTAATTGATACAAACTACATCCAACTTAACTTGGATCTTGACTAAGCTTAACCAGTAAGTAAACAGTGTGGATGAATAACCAGAAAACATTAAGTTCATAGAATAAATCATAATCACAGAGCAGCAATCATCTCGATTTCCCTTGATTCAGACCGCACAATTTAATTTTCCCTTGAATTCCAGCTATGCGATCATATTTTGCACCATTACACACTAATATTCCCTAACACTATAAGAAAGTCCTTATTTTCATATAGGTGCAATAATTATGAGCTGTTATAACAAACTTTGTTATTTTTATATAGGTCCGGTAATTCACTAAATTAGTGCTACACGTGCTTAGTTACTGCTTTACTAAGTTTGCATGTATTATAGCTTGAAAATAGAAATATCTATTTTGTCCCATATTAACACACAAAAATGAACACAAACAAACATTCTATAATTACTTGTTTTTTCTTTGATTATTACCGCCTTATGCATGCATATAATTACTTACTTTCTTCACAAATTCAGCATAAGTTACAACATGAAAATAGGATACTCCTAAAAACTCGCATTCCATACACCTAAATATGAACATAGATAAACACAATTACTAATAGTAACTTGATTCTACTTTGCTATTAATATTGCATGCATTCACTCCCTCGTTAATTACCATATCAAACTCAAATATTTAACTACTATTTCAATAATCAGGTTTTGTACATACTATTTAAAAACCAGGAAAATAAGGTTAGAGCTATCCATATAATCTTTGCTTTTTGGGAAAAAGAAGTATAGCAAAAACGAAAAAAATATAAACTTGACAGTACTACGTAAGAATAATATCCAAATTCATTTAACATTGACACATTTGAAGGAAGAAAATGAATATGGAGACTGTCATATTCTAATATGAAAATACCTCCAACACATTTGAAAAAGTAAGTGTTCCCTCAATTTATACAAGCCAACTAATTTAGAACCCAAGTAACATTAAGCTGCATGATGTTTAAGGTTATCAAGTTTCTAAATAGATCAGTAACATCATGGACAGTGTTTGATAACATAATCTGGTTTTTCGTTATATAATTTAAATTTCAAAAGTAATTTCTATTTTCATATTAAATATTAAGTTATGAAGTTAAGTAGCTATCGAAACCAATTCCTCTTTCCAGTTTGGACCCGACAGTCAGCGCAATGAAACACAAAATTATCACAAAACAAATTCGCTACATCAAGATGGACGGAAGATGATAAAATTGCAGGTCCCTTTCGGTTGAAACAGGACGAATTGGCATTTATGGTTGTTATAAACGGATAAGAACATGCGATGTGAATTAAAATATCAAATTTGAAGAGCCTAAACCTAAGAAAAAGTATAAATCACAATTAAGAATTAAAATATAAATCACCAACTATCTCATAAATCTGAGAAGATGTTCAGTGTAATAACCCGTATTTTAATAACAATATATAACACAAAACAAGGCAGAATTAAATAATAAAATCTGAATCAAGGGAAACGGGCTATGCCATTGCGTTCGTCTCGGAAAAATATGCGAAATAGAGTCCGAGTTTTCGAAAATCGGAGTCCGTATGACCCGATTAAGGCCCAACAAAGTTTTCAGAAAATTTCTAAATAAAAACAGATTTTCAAATTCAAATCTAAGCTTGGAAATTGGGCCAGTTGGGCCAAGGCGGGAAAATTCCCGCCACAGTACCCAAGTCGACAGCCCTGTCGACTTGGGAGTCGACTGGGTCTGACCAGGTCGACAGCCCTGTCGACTTGGCTGTCGACTTGGCTCAGACGCCCAGTCCTGCCTGGTGCACCATCTTGAGAATGTGTTGAGCTAGAGGGCCAGATTCGATTTGGAGGGCTGAGATGAGAACTAGGGTTTAATCCTATGGTCTAAATCACTAGCCTAATCTATAAATAAGACCCTAACCTACCCTAAATCCTCATTAATCTATCCTACAACTAAACTATGGCAAAATCAATCCTCTCATGGCCTTCACTCTCTTCATAAATTCCTAAATCAATTTTCAAGAGATTCCCATGCATACAAGTGTATTTAGGCTTGTATGATCCTCTTTAGCTTGCATTAAAGTCTTGTTTCTCTATTGGCATCATAAAGGAGGAGTCTTGATCAAGTTTGCTTGCATTTTGGGGTTTTAATTAGTTGCATAAGGGGTTTCTTACATTTGCTATACTCATTTGAGTCTTCATAGCATTGTAAGCCTATTTCTACTCTTGTATTTTAACTATGAAGTTAATATGTTATGTTTCAAGTTTGAGTTTGGGGTTAATCATGATATGTGCTTTGATCTTATGATTTTATGCATAAGATTACTCTATGCATGTTAGTAAAGTCATTACCTTGGCTTTATGCATAGAAAGATATGATCTTTGGTTGGAAATGTTGCATAATGCGACTTTGAAACTCTCATAACCCTTGCATTAACATGCATATAATGTTATATGCATGTTACTAGCCCTTATCTCATGCTATCTATGACCATGTTCCACCTATTTGCCAAGTTTGATGTTATGCATGCATATGAACCTTATGCAAGTTGAGACCATGTTATGCATGCATATGAACCTTATGCAAGTTGAAACCATGTTATGCATGCATATGAACACTATGCAAGTTAAAATGATGTTATGCATGCTTATGAATATTTTGCAAGTTGATAACATGATATGCAAGTTTATGATCACATCTTTGTCTCATGCCACCATGTTTAACTTGTGGCTCCAACCCCTCTATGTCATGATTATGCCAAGTTCCCTCTTTCTATCCTTTATGCGCTATTGCGATATGTAAGCGATGGGATTGGGTAAACTTAAAAGACAAAAAAACATAAGCTTGGGAATTTACCTATTAAGTTAGGTCTACCCATTGGGAATTTACCTATTAAGTTAGGTCTACCCAATTGCTTGAAAACTTGTAATGTGATGGACATGACACTTAGAAAACATGAGAATGGCCAACTCGAGGTTGGGTTGAGCTTGTAGCATAAACCTACCCGGAACCGACCGGCTTAACTAGTGGCTACAAGCAATAGGACCCAATGTGAGTAGTTGGTCATGTTGCACGTGAGACCCGAGGTTAGACTAAGTTGTGGTGTAAACCTACCCGGACCCACCCGGCCTAACTATTAACCACAACAAGGTCTAATGTGAGAGGTTGGGTGCATTAAATTAATTAATGCCACATGGTAGGGTTAAGTCATGGACCGCTTGAATACTTAACCAATTAAACACGATGGGTTGGTAGGGTTAAGTCATGAACCTTGGGTACACTTAACCAACTTGGTACTTAGATGAGTTGGGTTAACCACGTTTAACCCATTAAGGAAACCCTAGTTACGTGGTCCTTTGCACCAGTAACCCTCTTGGATGTATCATGATACCCTAGGGACCAGGCTAGGGTGGGGCACGATTACTGGGATGACATGTAAGCGACCAAAACGACGGCTGTGTAGGTGCGCCGATGTAGGTTCAGGCGGGCCATGGTCGTGCACATGGTTCGGAGTTGAAAAAGCAGGCACGGGCACCAGTAGGTTTAAACTGTGCGTGCTTGGGTTGTGTCAGGGGTTGACACCCTAGGACTTGATACACCCTAGGGTGGACCTAGCACAGTTTAGCTACACTTCGTAGTTGGGCCGTATGACACCGACACTTGACGAGTTAGGCTGTAGGGAGCCGATCGACTAGACCGTGCTAGTTGGACCTTGATTTAGGTCATTCATGATGGTGGGCCAAACTTGGGCCTGGGGATCACCTCTTGTTTACACTTGACACGACTTGTGATACTAGTACACTTGGTGCAAACCTCAATCTTGTTTATGCGGTACCACATTTGATCTATCTTGTTGACTTCTTACCATGCCAGTTATCATCCTATGACTCATCCTTGTTTATATATACTGTTAACTTTATTAGTTGTTGTACAATTGTAGATAGGACTTACCAGTCTTTTGACTGACCCATTTTCTTTCGCCTCTTTTCTTTCGTTTCCCCCCCTCCCCCCTCAGGTTTACAAGGCGGGAATACCAGCACTTAGCTTGGATCTTAGCTGCTTTTCTTGGATAGCTCATGTATGCTTCGGACTTGAGCTTGCTATGGTTTTCTACTTGGGGATAGCTACTTCATGTTTTCCTTTTCAGTTACAAGTTTTATGTTTGTAGACTTTGTTTATGGAAAATAATTAAGTACTGTGTTGTAACTTAACCTATGGTTTTGATATGCTAGCTTTTATCCGCTGCTATACTTACTCTGTTTTTACTTATATGTTCTGTCTTGTGATATCTGCATGCATGATTACCTTATTTAAACGCCCCTCCAAAGTCAGTGTCCTTGCAAGAGTGGCGCTGGCGGAGGTGGGGTGTTACATTTGGTATCAGAGCCTAAGGTTTACGAGATTGGAGCAAAAAGGGTTTTAAAGTTACTTTTAAAAGCAATTTTCAAAACCAATCAAGTATTTTTCCAAAGAAAAGTCTAGTTTATTTTGAAAGGCTATCCCCCAAGAGCCATAAGCACTATCCTTCGTTTCCTCGTTCTAAATCTATCTTTTCCTTTTTCAGCATGGCCGATCTCAATCTTCCTGAGGGAGTCACCATTCCCGGATGGTTCCGGAGGTACTTGGAAGCTAGGGCCAATAATGCAGGTCCAGCAACCACTCCCACTATCACTGAGGTTCCACCTCCTCCTCCTCAGCAACCACAAGCCGATTTCGCCAAGGTTTGCAAGGACTTCAAGGCCATGGGTGGCAAAAAATTTATTGGGACAGAGACTTTCGTGGAAGCAAGAAATTGGTTGAAGGAGACCGAAGATCTTTTTGCCATCTTTGATATAGAGGACCATAGAAAGGTTCTATTGGCGGTTTGGCTACTAAAGGAGGAAGCTTCTTATTAGTGGGAGGTCACCAATGCTACAAGGCCCGTAGAAACCTGGGCCGACTTTAGGGCAAGGTTTGGGCTTAAGTTTCTATCATCTGTAGAGGCAAATTTGCAACTAGAGAAGTTCATAGCTTTGAAGCAAGGAGACATGACAGTGAGAGAGTATGTGAATAAGTTCAACCAGCTTGCCCGATTCGATTTGGACATGGTCAATACTCCCGAGAAGAAGGCTCTACGTTTTGCACGAGGGTTAAATGAGCCATTACAAGGTCTAGCTATGTCACACATACCCATGGGGGCCACTTTCGAGAGCCTGGTAGACATGGCATTGCTGCAGGGAGAGGATAAGAATGGGAAGAAGGAAGTCAAGCCCAATGAAACTCAGCCTAAGAAGACAGACTCCAAGTGGGGAGGGAATCAGAGTAATCAGAACAACAAGAACAACAAGAACAACAAGGGCAACAAGAACAAGGCAAAGGACACAAGAAAGTGCCACTTCTGTGGGATTGTTGGGCATGTAGCCAAGGACTGTAGGAAGAAGAAAATGAAATTGGGTGGATGCTTTCATTGTGGAGAGACGGGACATTTTAGCAAGGATTTCCCTAAGAAGCAGGGGCATGGACAAACTCAGCGTGCAGGTTCATCTGGAGGGCAAGTGCATGCTCTCAACACCGCTCCAGTTCAGGACCGAGGTACTATTTCTGTGGAAAGTCTTGTTTATATTTCTGGTTTTCCTGTTCGCACTTTGTTTGATTCTGGCGCATCACATACCTTTATTTCCTCTAATGTTGTTGGAAGTTTGCACCTAAGTACTAGTCTTGTTGAGGATCCCGTTAGTGTTTCAAATCCGATTGGGGGTTCAGCCCATTTGTCTATGATCTGTATGGATTTGAGGATTTCTATCTTGACCGTAGAATTCTCGTGTGATGCTTATGTTCTCGGGTTCACGGGATACGGGTTGATCTTGGGCATGGATTGGTTGTCCCGCTATGGAGCCATTCTCGATTGTGAGCATAGGGTGGTGAGACTCATGACTCGCCTTGGCAATACCCTAGAGATTTCTTGCAACCCGCTAGATCCCGTCATGCTATGTTATCTTGAATCTCTTGACTCGTCTATCGATGATCTGCAATCTGTAAGGGTGGTTCGAGAATACCCTGATGTTTTTGAAGAAGTTAAGGGGTTACCCCCTAAGCGAGAGATAGATTTCCGCATTTATCTGGTTGATAATGCTAAGCCAGTCTCCTTACCAGTTAGGCACATGGCCCCGCGGGAAAGGAGAGAGCTCAGTAAGCAAATCAAGGAGCTTCTTGAGAAGAATTTTATTAGGCGAAGCATTTCCAAATGGGGTGCTCCTGTGGTGTTCGCTACTAAGGCGGACGGCTCGCTTCGTCTATGTGTTGATTATCGAGAGCTGAACAAGCTGACCAAGAAGAATAGGCATCCATTACCGAGGATAGATGACCTCTTCGACCAGCTTGTTGGTGCTTCTGTTTTCTCTCAGCTTGATTTAGCCACCGGATTTCATCAGCTTAGAGTGGCCGAAGACAGCATTGATAAGACTGCATTTAGGACTCCAGACGGATTCTTTGAATGGCTTGTCATGCCATTCGGCTTGACTAATGCACCCGCCTACTTTGTAGATTTGATGAGTAGGGTGTTCAGGGAGTTCCTTAACAAGTTTGTTGTTGTCTTCGTGGATGATATTCTGATCTTTTCAAAAGACGAGGAAGAACATGCTGGACACCTCAAGGAGGTGATGGATACGCTTAGAGCCCATCAGTTGAAAGCGAAGTTCTCCAAATGCCACTTTTGGAGAAAAGAAGTCCGATTTCTTGGGCATATAGTTTCTAAGCAGGGTATAGCTGTGGATCCCGCGAAAGTGGTTGCAGTTCAAGACTGGAAGACTCCTAAGAATGCAACCTAAGTGCGAAGCTTTCTCGGTCTGGCAGGCTACTATAGGAAGTTCATTAGAGACTCCGCTAAGATTTCGGCCCCTCTCACTAGATTGACGAAGAAGAACTTAGTCTTTGCATGGGACTTAGAGTGTGAGCTTGCTTTTCAAAGGCTCAAGAGGGCCCTTACCACAACTCCAGTTTTGGCATTACCCGAGGGCGGTAAGATGTTTACCGTGTATACCGATGCATGTGGCACAGGGTTAGGCGCTGTTCTAATGCAGGTAGGAAGAGTGATATGTTATGGGGGTAGGCAACTTAAAGTTCATGAGAAGAACTATCCCACTCATGACTTGGAGTTAGAGGCGATTGTCTTTGCACTCAAGTCCTGGCGCCACTATCTTTTAGGCGAAAGGTTTGAGTTGTACACTGATCACAAATCACTCAAGTATCTCTTCTCGCAGAAAGATCGGAATCTTAGGCAGCAAAGGTGGATGGAATTCTTGGCATCTTATGACTTCGAGATAGCTTATACCCCTGGCAAGGTTAATGTTGTGGCTGATGCACTAAGCAGAAAAAGGTTGGCTTTTAGTCCCTTGTTTGTTGAGATGAAGAGCCTAGAGTTCCTGGCAACCTTTGATTTCACGACAGCGGTTGAGTCGATGACAGGATCGTTAGCATCTCTCGAGCTTAGACCCACACTTCTTGATCAAGTAGGGACTTCGCAGAAGGAAGACCCACAGATAGTGGAGATCATGGATAGGTTGATTCGTCGTGAGACGTCTAGTCACCTTGCTAGATATACTATTGATGACAAGGGTTGGCTAAGGCGTGATGGAACACTCTGCGTTCCACAAGTGGGAGACTTGGTGCATAAAGTTCTCGAAGAAGCACATCACTCAAAGATGACTATACATCCTGGTGGAGATAAGATGTATAGGGATATGAAGCGCATTTTCTTTTGGCCTGGAATGAAGAAGGATGTGGCAGACTGTGTTTCAAAGTGCATGGTGTGCCAACAAGTGAAAGCTGAGTCGAAGAAACCAGGTGGGCTATTACATCCATTGGAGGTCCCGCAATGGAAGTGGGAGAGCATCTCAATGGACTTTGTGGATGGATTGCCTAGATCAAGAAAAGGGAATTCGAGCATATGGGTCATCGTTGATCGACTTACGAAGAGTGCTCACTTTATCCCAGTAAAGAGCAAAAGGACCGCATCTTGGCTAGCGTCTGTATATCTTCGTGAGATTGTGAGACTTCATGGAGTCCCTTCTAGTATAGTCAGTGATCGTGACCCAATCTTCACTAGCCAATTCTGGAATAGTTTGCAGGAAGCAATGGGTACGCAATTGAATCTGAGTACAGCCTATCACCCCCAGACGGATGGCCAAACCGAAAGGGTGAATAGAGTGCTAGAAGACCTTCTGAGGCTTTGTGTTCTTGATTTTGGTGGTACTTGGGAAGACCACCTTCCTCTTGTGGAGTTTGCTTACAACAATAGCTATCAAGCTAGCATAGGGATGGCACCATTTGAAGCTTTATATGGGAGGCCGTGTAGGTCACCATCTTGTTGGTGGGAGACAACAGATAAGCTTGTACTTGGGCCCGATATGATACAAGACACATCTGAGAAAGTTGAATTGGTGAGAAGACGGATGAAAGAGGCCCAAGATAGACAGAAATCCTATGCTGATAAGAGAAGGACAGATTTGGAGTTCGAAGTTGGAGACATGGTTTTCGTGAAGGTTTCTCCTTTGCGTAATGTGGTTCGCTTCGGAGCAATTGGGAAGCTGGCACCCAGATTCGTAGGACCCTTCCCTATCATAGAGAGAATTGGGAAGATGGCTTATAAAGTGCAATTGCCCGAGAAGCTGTCCGGAGTGCATAATGTCTTTCATGTCTCGCATCTCCGAAAGTGCCTACATGAGTCCGCTGAGGTGGTTGAACCTAGCATTCTTGAAGACGTGGAAGTAAAGAAAGAGGCAACCTTGAGGAGAGCTCCAATTCGTATCTTGGGAACGGAGATCAGAAAGCTAAGGAATCGAGAGGTCAAATTGGTGAAGGTTCAGTGGAGTGATGCCGAAGAGGATGCAACTTGGGAGACAGAGGAGAAGATGTTTAGGCTTTATCCATTCCTTTTTGAGGGTACATTCTCGATCTCTTTTCCTCTTTAGCATATCTTTCTTTTGCTATCCATGTTTATCCTGTTTATCTTGTAACTTCGTCATGAGAACCTTAGGTAGAAACCCCTTGGATGAAACATGTATTTGAAACATGTTATGCTTGATGGTTGCAAGTGGTTGCAAGTGTTTGCAAGTGGATACTCGTGGATGCATGATACACATTAGGCACTAAGATCGGCTCACACACCTTCATATTGCATATACATGAGTGCTTATACTTATTCATGGCTGAAACTTGTTGTGCTATCTCATGGATGTTGCATATGGATGAATGTTATGTGCACTCATGTAGAAATTATAAAATTAGGCTAGGAATTTGCATACATATGGACGCATTTCACTAGCATACTTCGCATTAAGGAGGTGTACTGAATCAGTAACCGCCTGATTTTCGCATTAGATAAGTACATATACACACACCTTTGCATATGATCATACAGCATTTAGAAATTGTTAAGGAAAATGGTTACTCGTGGATGATGTGGTGAGTAGATGGATGATGGATGGTAGGACACGTTCTTCCTAACTTAGAGATTTCGGGGACGAAATCCTTTAAGGAGGGGAGAATGTAATAACCCGTATTTTAATAACAAGATATAACACAAAACAAGGCAGAATTAAATAATAAAATCTGAATCAAGGGAAACGGGCTATGCCATTGCGTTCGTCTCGGAAAAATATGCGAAATAGAGTCCGAGTTTTCGAAAATCGGAGTCCGTATGACCCGATTAAGGCCCAACAAAGTTTTCAGAAAATTTCTAAATAAAAACAGATTTTCAAATTCAAATCTAAGCTTGGAAATTGGGCCAGTTGGGCCAAGGCGGGAAAATTCCCGCCACAGTACCCAAGTCGACAGCCCTGTCGACTTGGGAGTCGACTGGGTCTGACCAGGTCGACAGCCCTGTCGACTTGGCTCAGACGCCCAGTCCTGCCTGGTGCACCATCTTGAGAATGTGTTGAGCTAGAGGGCCAGATTCGATTTGGAGGGCTGAGATGAGAACTAGGGTTTAATCCTATGGTCTAAATCACTAGCCTAATCTATAAATAAGACCCTAACCTACCCTAAATCCTCATTAATCTATCCTACAACTAAACTATGGCAAAATCAATCCTCTCATGGCCTCCACTCTCTTCATAAATTCCTAAATCAATTTTCAAGAGATTCCCATGCATACAAGTGTATTTAGGCTTGTATGATCCTCTTTAGCTTGCATTAAAGTCTTGTTTCTCTATTGGCATCATAAAGGAGGAGTCTTGATCAAGTTTGCTTGCATTTTGGGGTTTTAATTAGTTGCATAAGGGGTTTCTTACATTTGCTATACTCATTTGAGTCTTCATAGAATTGTAAGCCTATTTCTACTCTTGTATTTTAACTATGAAGTTAATATGTTATGTTTCAAGTTTGAGTTTGGGGTTAATCATGATATGTGCTTTGATCTTATGATTTTATGCATAAGATTACTCTATGCATGTTAGTAAAGTCATTACCTTGGCTTTATGAATAGAAAGATATGATCTTTGGTTGGAAATGTTGCATAATGCGACTTTGAAACTCTCATAACCCTTGCATTAACATGCATATAATGTTATATGCATGTTACTAGCCCTTATCTCATGCTATCTATGACCATGTTCCACCTATTTGCCAAGTTTGATGTTATGCATGCATATGAACCTTATGCAAGTTGAAACCATGTTATGCATGCATATGAACCTTATGCAAGTTGAAACCATGTTATGCATGCATATGAACACTATGCAAGTTAAAATGATGTTATGCATGCTTATGAATATTTTGCAAGTTGATAACATGATATGCAAGTTTATGATCACATCTTTGTCTCATGCCACCATGTTTAACTTGTGGCTCCAACCCCTCTATGTCATGATTATGCCAAGTTCCCTCTTTCTATCTTTTATGCGCTATTGCGATATGTAAGCGATGGGATTGCGTTTGGGATTGGGTAAACTTAAAAGACATAAAAACATAAGCTTGGGAATTTACCTATTAAGTTAGGTCTACCCATTGGGAATTTACCTATTAAGTTAGGTCTACCCAATTGCTTGAAAACTTGTAATGTGATGGACATGACACTTAGAAAACATGAGAATGGCCAACTCGAGGTTGGGTTGAGCTTGTAGCATAAACCTACCCGGAACCGACCGGCTTAACTAGTGGCTACAAGCAATAGGACCCAATGTGAGTAGTTGGTCATGTTGCACGTGAGACCCGAGGTTAGACTAAGTTGTGGTGTAAACCTACCCGGACCCGCCCGGCCTAACTAGTAACCACAACAAGGTCTAATGTGAGAGGTTGGGTGCATTAAATTAATTAATGCCACATGGTAGGGTTAAGTCATGGACCGCTTGAATACTTAACCAATTAAACACGATGGGTTGGTAGGGTTAAGTCATGAACCTTGGGTACACTTAACCAACTTGGTACTTAGATGAGTTGGGTTAACCACGTTTAACCCATTAAGGAAACCCTAGTTACGTGGTCCTTTGCACCAGTAACCCTCTTGGATGTATCATGATACCCTAGGGACCAGGCTAGGGTGGGGCACGATTACTGGGATGACATGTAAGCGACCAAAACGACGGCTGTGTAGGTGCGCCGGTGTAGGTTCAGGCGGGCCATGGTCGTGCACATGGTCCGGAGTTGAAAAAGCAAGCACGGGCACCAGTAGGTTTAAACTGTGCGTGCTTGGGTTGTGTTAGGGGTTGACACCCTAGGACTTGATACACCCTAGGGTGGACCTAGCACAGTTTAGCTACACTTCGTAGTTGGGCCGTATGACACCGACACTTGATGAGTTAGGCTGTAGGGAGCCGATCGACTAGACCGTGCTAGTTGGACCTTGATTTAGGTCATTCATGATGGTGGGCCAAACTTGGGCCTGGGGATCACCTCTTGTTTACACTTGACACGACTTGTGATACTAGTACACTTGGTGCAAACCTCAATCTTGTTTATGCGGTACCACATTTGATCTATCTTGTTGACTTCTTACCATGCCAGTTATCATCCTATGACTCATCCTTGTTTATATATACTGTTAACTTTATTAGTTGTTGTACAATTGTAGATAGGACTTACCAGTCTTTTGACTGACCCGTTTTCTTTCGCCTCTTTTCTTTCGTTCCCCCCCCCCCAGGTTTACAGGGCGGGAATACCAACACTTAGCTTGGATCTTAGCTGCTTTTCTTGGATAGCTCATGTATGCTTCGGACTTGAGCTTGCTATGGTTTTCTACTTAGGGATAGCTACTTCATGTTTTCCTTTTCAGTTACAAGTTTTATGTTTGTAGACTTTGTTTATGGAAAATAATTAAGTACTGTGTTGTAACTTAACCTATGGTTTTGATATGCTAGCTTTTATCCGCTGCTATACTCACTCTGTTTTTACTTATATGTTCTGTCTTGTGATATCTGCATGCATGATTACCTTATTTAAACGCCCCTCCAAAGTCAGTGTCCTTGCAAGAGTGGCGCTGGCGGAGGTGGGGTGTTACATTCAGCGGTAAACCCACTAGAAGATTAGTGATATTATTTACAACGAGAAAATAAAATTCACAAAACTAAATCTGAGAAAATTAACGATTTGAGAACAAGTTCAACAACATCTTCGAATTCAACATCAAATTGAATGCTCACCTGAAAAATCAAATCGATGGAAGATAGAGCCTTGGTCAGACGACTTGAATTTTGTTCCTATCAAAATAAATCGGAAACGAGAAGTAATACATTTTTAGGGAAATTTTCAAAATTACCGAACCATTAGAAGAAGGGGATGAGGGTTTCAGATTTTGATAGAAATTCGGCAAGATTGAAATGATGTATATATCTGTAGAAATAGAGAGAGAAACGGTGATTTGAGGAATAGGTAGAAAGAATTAGTATTCAAGGAAAACGCAGATTTGAGGAAGAAAACATTATTGTTGAGCGATGACAAAAAAAAGAAGGAAACAACGGAGAAAACATTATTATTGAGCGAAAATTATGCCTAATTTTATTGGCTCAGACAATTTGGTTTTGGCTCTTACAGTAGGGAAATCTCCCTAACGGTCGGTTTGATTAACTTCTCTTTTTCATTAATGAATGAAACCATAGAACGTGCTAATACTGAAATGATATTCCTTGCTGTTTTACCTTATGCTCAGCGTTTTCACATGTTTTGTTTCTTTTTTTGGGGTTTGATACTACAAATTTACAGTAGTATGACAAGTGATATTATTATTATTATTTTACGTACAGGATAAATAATTAAATTTCTATTTCCCAATAAAAAGTTATTGAATAATACTTTTATATATGGTATGGTTGAGTTGCCATAAAATATTGGATTATACTAGCGCATTTGAACAATGTCAAATTTTGAGCAAACAATAGTTATATCAGAGCCTATATGCGAAATTTGAACACAAATATCTGTGGTTTATAAAATCTATGTATGTTCAAATTTATTTGCTAAATTTGAACAAGTTGATTTCAAATATGATTCACAAACTGCTGCCATGTTGGAAACACTGTAGTGCCAAAAAAACAATGATTAAGTCCGACTTATGTTCTTGCCAAAATAGGAATGCCTTCATATTTGCGGTCTGTCTATATCATATATATTATTTAGTATGATATTATGTTTTTCCAGTCATACATTTATCCAATGCACACATTCAGATCCGAGTAGTTTATCATAATATAATATAGAAGGGTTATGGTTTAGAGCATTTTTAATTATGTTTTCTTTTTTCGGTTTAGTATTTCTATACAATAAAATTATAAGTAGCTTACAAGTTCCGTTGCATAGTCATGTCAGGGGCTTCATTCTAGTGGCGCGTTAGGAACTCAATTCATTTGTCTTAAAAAAAATTTATCTTTTTTGGTTGGAACTTAGCTTCAGCCTTCGCAATCTACTATTCAAAATACGTTTTGATAATATTATATAGGGTTTTTATTGTGATAAATCATGAAAGCTCAATCAATATGTCATGAATAAGGTAAACTTTAATTTGTAGAATGAGTATTTTTGTCCATTGTCGGTCCTTCTACTTTATGTAGGAATCAGAATGATCATGGTAAGCAAACATGACCAACAAATTAACCTATTTGATTGAGCATTTTCAAGCATATTTAATGTTAAGAAGCGGTAGAAGTAGAAGATCGATGCTTCATTATACATATTATCTTCTGGGTTATGCCACAAGCAAAATTAGCCTAAAATACAAATTTCAAACATTGTAATTACTACATGCACAACTTGATTGATGTCTGTGAAAAAATGAGACATAAAAATGCCTTTAGCTTAAATTTGCAATGTTTGATAATATGTGATTGCATGTAAAATGTATTATTGTCGCTGTTTTTGGTATTATCATTACTGGCAGGCTATTAAGTTTTCCATGCAAGATAAGTTTATTCAGTCTAAATTCATTTATGTTAATTCAAAAACTTGAAATAATTTCTTAGTGTCTTGATCAATGAGAATGTTTCTTACACGGAAGGGCTTCTGAATTGTATTAAAATTTCTTGCATTTCCATCCTTCTATATCTGCTAAATTATAACAGTACTAGCAACATCTATTAGGTGACTTAAACTTGATATTTTACGCCATTTGTCCTGGATAGCAGGGTTGAAAATCTGATCTATTATAGTACTTGGGCATTGAATTTTAAATTTATCCCAGAATCTACACCATAATTTGTTTAAGTACCAATATGTGTTGTATCAAAGTTTGGATTTCCACACTTTTTAGATGGTTGGTGACAATAAATGTTATGAAATCAGCCAACGTTTGTTTGAATATTGAATGGCTTAGGATTGTAACAAAATTGGGTTTAGGCATAGATATTTACCTATATTCGAATTTTAGATCTTTAGTTTATATCTTGGACTTCGATACTATTTTATAGGTCCCTTTTTTGTTTTTCTTCATTTGATTTAAGTGTACAATGCTACATACTGAGTTTAGAACTTACAATTTCATTTCTGTTTGATTACAATAAAATGTTCCCCATGAACTGTAAAGTATTTTACTGTTTTCAAATGTACCAATCAGTTTTAAAGAAATAAATTATAGCGGTGTTTATATGATAACAAAAAAATCTAGTCTTTAAGTATATAAGAGTTCTATTGCTTGCAGTGTGATCCTCATTGCAATTTATTGTAGTACTTATGCTATGCTAATACACTGAAGCACATTACAGACAGTACTAATTTATTGCGATTTGATTGCAGTCCACATTGCAGTGTGGTCCTCATTGCAATTTCTATAGTTTGCTAAATTTGTATATTTCATTGCGATTGTTTCTTCCGCTCAGTAGTTTTTTCATGGAGACAATGAGTTTCAATGATTATTTCTTTTTCCTATTTGAGATGATTGTCTTAGCGATGTGCTTTTCAAAACCAGAGATGGGTGTCTAAAGTTCAGCAGTGGGAGAAAAGGTTCAACCAGCTTTGATAGCTTGGATGCTCCCGCTTCTTCCATGCCGGTGATGTCTCACACTGCAATTACAGGCTTTATGAAGAGTAGGTTTCGTTTGACCAACAAAGCGAAGATTGAATTCTTCATAAATTGATTGCAAATTGTGAAAGAGGGATATTTGTTCATAACAGGAGAAAGACATAAAAGGTAATTTGCAGTCCATCCAAAAGATACAAAAAGATTGATTCAAATTCATTCAATATGAAATTTTTTCTCATATTTTGACTGTCATTTTTCTTAAGTTACTACCTTATTTTTTCTTTGTAGCCACATATACACAAATGAGTTACAGGTATTTCCTAATGAATAATTGCACTAATCTTGAATTTTTATGGGCTTTTGAATTTTACTAGCCTTGAATTTTTGTTGACTGTTGAAGTCACTCTTCGTACGCTTCCTCTGATTTGTTTTCCCCATTAGAGTTAAATGGTTGTTTTCACTTGGTGATCCAGTAACATATGATGAAAGTCTCTGACCTTCATCTAAATGTTTTGTTTAGATGAACATATTTGTTTACGAAATACAATACAGGAATTTCCATCTGTCTACTTTATAATACCCAATAAAGAAAAGAAATACCTATGCACTAATGTGACTAAGTGAGTGCTTTCATTCGCCAAGGAGTTTTCTGTATATTTTCTAAAATATCACAATGAGATTGTCATGTTTCATTCATGTAAAGAGACACCTCGATTGACTCACTAAATGTTATTTTCAGGTTATCGTCTCAACACTGCTCAATGAGCTACTCAAATGATGGAATTGAATTGGAAACTCCCCTTTCTTCAGATTAATCATGCAGTAAAGGCCAATAAGCAATAGGTTAAGGATTGATGAAAGGGAATGAAGGTTGGGAAGCACACAAATGTTAGTACAATGAAGTGCACTAAAGGCAGACATAGTTACTGTTTTCTAACCGACACCGTTGACTTCCAGTTTGCATAATTTTCTGTGTTTTTTTAGCTTTTGATCTTGATTTTCAGTCTATTTACCTGTATTTCTTTCTTTTGTTCCTAAGTTGCACCTCACTAAATAAGGCCATGGTAACTTTCACAATCTCCTCTACTATGTTTTTACTTTACTCCAATTCCTCCTCTGCCTTCCTCTGTGAAATTCAAATTAAATTAAACTTGCACCTTCCTCTTGTTTCTCTTCTACTAACATCTTTCTTTTCCGCAGTCGTGCTATTTCGCTTGGCCAGTTCCACTCATCATACATCGTCTGTCGACAGTACAACATCGACCGTACAAGGTTAGCTGAACACTACTCTACGCATCTTCCTGCACTGTTTTATTAGACTAATTCCCCTCATGTTCTAATTCTCGCCCTGCTTACTGAATCCCATGCCTCTAAGGATGCAGAATTTTAATACTATGATGTGCATACTTTATCTACTAATTGATCATTGCGTTGTGAACCTGTTCTGTGTATACAAATTGTTTATGTATAAAAATGCTAGGAATTTGGTCAATCACTGTTGCTTTTCTTCTTTCTTTGTCTGTTTTATCCTACCCCTACTTAAACCATGTCTACCCATGTAGTGTATTTGCTTATGCTGCAATTGTTGTGTATTGCTTTTCAGTGGTATAATATGACTCAGGATTATAAGTATTTGAAGGTTATTATACACATGATATAGTTGAGTAAATACCATAAACATTTTTTGATTACATTGTATGCTTTTTCCAGCTTTTGACCTAAAACGACTAACCTTTCGCTGTTCACTAACTTACCAAAATAAAACATTGAAAAGAAGAGGAACGGTCAATAAAAAGGCCTTCATTAGTCTTAGCCTCCACTTGATTTAGATGCAAATGACTAATTTTGTTAGCTAATTTCGGTTACTTGTAAGAATAGGACTGACCAGCGCCTCCCTTTAAAACTTGTGCTATTGGCATATGATACATTAACAATATTTGTATATATTTATACTTCACATCTTTATAGCTAATTGATTCTAAAAGCATATGTCTACTATATGTTAACTGCACATCATCAAATTATGATTTTCAAATGTTCTAAATGCAACTCATTTATGAAATATTACCTTCTGATTTTTGAACTACAATACAATTTAAATTGTATAAACTTATGGTTCGTCTTTGCAAATATTTCGTGTATCTACTAATACATTTAGTATGCTTTTGTAAATTAATACTTTAATGCAATTCGGTTTACAGCAAACCTGAGAGGGAGCTGACGCAGAAATATTTCTTCGAGGGGGAACATGCACTATGTAGATAGTCGACACGAAAGAAGCAATGCATTGCTGCAGGCTCTATGAAGCGGTATGCTTAGCCCATTTATAACTTTTTGTTAAATACGAGTGATGACCATATGTCTAACTATTGTGTTCCTATGATCTACTGATGCATGCATACTTGGTTCCTTATTTGTCTATTAAAGATAAATCAGTGTCTATAGGTGTATAGTTGAAAAAATAGCTATTGCTTTGTTTTTTTCCTTTCATGCCAAAATAACAATCCAACTTTTGCTAGGTCCTAATGGGCTAGAAAGTGGAGATGTGTCAGGTGATAGAAGTAGTTCAAGACTCAGAACGAGATCTGCAGGAGAATAAGAGAATGATGGAAACAAGACACAAGAAGGCACGAAAAAAGCAGAAGATGTATACCCAGAAGTAAAGAAAATCTACAAGGAAAATTAAGGTGAAAATATAGCAATATTTTATTAATTCTAAAATCTCATCATTATGCATGCTTTGATCCCCATGTATATATGTTCATGGAATACCTAATTGAGCTAACAATCACAACTAACAGCTTATCAGAATATAGTTAGTTAATCATAAATTGTGTTATCAAATCATCAAAAATGAAAAAAAAAATGAATATCTTAGGTGTGCATGACAGACATACACAATTTGCACAACACTGGATCTTCTTCCCAAATTCAATCTTATAGCTTCACTGGTTACGTCTGGTTTCTACATCTTCTCTATATCCTTCGAAACTTCCACATTGATTTCAAATGATTAAGATGAATAGTTTGGCTTTGTTTTCTAAGACTGTTTGATGAAAAGCATTTCCCAATTGATGTTGATCAGTTGCTCGATTAACCACAGACATACTAAGTTGATAAGCTCGGTTCATCTTATTTGTATATCTGGTCAGAGCAAGTATGTGGTTTATAGAACATTCAACGAGTTTATTTTCATAAAAACGGTTCATAATCAGCATCCGGTATAAAGTACAACTTTGTTCCTTTGGCCCTGAAATATTCCTATTTAGGCTTCTGCTATTCAGAGTTGACATCGTGACATTGCCAATATACCACTTTAATTTTTAAGAAAACTTCTCTGTTTTTTGATTGCTTTGATATAACTGATATTGAGATAATGCATCAAAACCCAATATAATTCTTAATTTGGGCTAGCCCTTAACTTTAAGGGGCTTATAAGCAGGTAAAAAATATGGGCCTCTAAAAATAATGTGTTGTTTGTATCGAATTTTTGAGGCTATATATATTTATAATGATATATTTGATAAGTTGATCTTATTTCTTCTTTTCTGAAAAAGTAATTATTGCATACATATGTGCGCAAGTGCATGTGTGTGTGATATGAAATAATATAATATATATTTGGGGGCTGAACTAAATTAGGGGGGGTGTGGAGGGTAACTAAAGGCCTATACCCTTGCTTGCATTGACTACTACCACGACTATTAAACCTGTCTCCTCTAAATCATGCATTAACTCATTTTATCCCTGTAGCTTAACGAATAATTCAAATTATCAAAATTCCTATTTCCCTTATATTGATGAGTAAATCTGCATTACTCCTAATTTTTTCTAATAAGCTACCAAGTGTTAACTTATTGTCCCTCTTAATTTTTCCTTCTCCTGTTCCTTATCTGTTCAGGCCTGGCAACTTGCTCCTTCTTGCATTCCGAGCTGAAGCTTGATTCACACATTGCAACGGCGACATCATCGTCCTCAGACTCGGAGAAAACTGCAGATGCTCCAAGCACCTGCCATGATCACTCAAGTTGAGGTTTCATGCGCTAAATTGTAATTTCTTGTTGTTTTTGGTTCAGCTTTATATTTGTTCACATAATCACGATATGTGGTATTCTTAGTTTGGTATAATTTTTAAACATATATACTGACATAGAATATTGATTTAGATCTACCTTCGTGCTTAGATAGAAATATACATTATATGATAACAGGAAGCTAAGAAATAAGATTTGCAAACAATAGTGAACATTTCTGCTGCTGACAACAATTGCTTGTAACAAAGAACGTATAATATGATGCTATTCCAATTTTGATAGTGAGATTATGACCTTTTCAACTTGTAGAAGTCAACGTACCTGATGTTCCATGCCAACGCTAGTCTGCTCGATATACCTGAAGCCTTGACAACTGAAGAAAAGTTTAGGTTGTCAAGATGTTAATAATAGTATATGTCCTTAACACTTTTTATTTTTTATTATTCAAATAATGCACAGATGTTCTGTGCATGTTTAAGTCCTCATTCTTCTGTGTGAGATTTCTACTTCAAGTTGATGTATATTAGGTTGTTATTTTTGAAGACATATACATCCTCAGGTAATTACTCATATGAAGATGTTCTTCCTTTTCCCGATTATTGGAATCCTTTTTTATTTGTTGATCTCTTCTCACACTTCAAAAAAGTTATTTTCTTGTTACACATACTTCTATTTTTTTTGTTTACAGAATGGTATTTACAGGATAGAGATTGATGTGGATGTAATCTTCATATGCAGGTGCTTTAATGACAAGGAAGTAAGAGTAAATAAATTGACGTGAAAAACCTAATTAATGTGTCTGTGATGTTTAATAACCATTTACCCTATTACTGTGAATTTTATTTTTATTTTGATATAGTTCTTTAGCAGACCTATTATTTTCACATTATTTTGCACGTCCTAGCCCTGCATTGTCCATAAACTGCAATTCTAAAGCAATAATTTATACGTGGTTTAGAGTTTCGTTGTTGAGTATATAGCTTGAGACGATTGGAAATTTGGGTTGATGGAAGGGAGGATGATTAACACAGCGTGTATAGGGGAGACTCTGAGTTTAGTGATAAAGAAATCGAGAGCATGCAGAGTAGAGAGTTATCCTTTTTAATTTCGCTAGATCATTTGATTTCATAGACGAGAAATACTGTAATGGACTTTTAAGTGGAGTAGACAGTTCTTTTGACGCCGAGTTATCAAATATCTTAATGAAGACAATAGAGCCGTTACAATAGAGCCGTTAGAGTGTGAACACGTTTTTATCATATTTAGCATACTTTGTCATTATCTACTAGCTGTTAGGCTCATGCATACTTGGTATATTTAATACTAGCCGTTATGCTCATACATATTTGGTATATTTTGTACTAGCCGTTGGGCTCATAGCACTATATATATGTGCACTTTGTATCATGTTTTGCATCAATAAAAATTGCAATTGTTCCTCTCTAATAACTCTCCTCCTCATCCCTTGATATGGTATCAGAGCCAAATTGCCGAAAGGCTTAATCATCAAGCAGAAAGTTGTTTTTGTTTTATGGCCAACAACAATGAAGTAACCTCCGCTGTTTCAGGAAGATTGGGGTACAGTGCTCCACCTAACCATCATGACCTGATTAAACCAAAAAGCCAAATTATCACCACATCTCTAAACGAAGACAATTACATTCTATGGAAATATCAAGTAGAGATCGCTTTAAGAGGGTATGATTTACTACAGTACATTAATGGGACAATAACAGTCCCACCAGTGACGATAACCAATTCGGAAGGAGAAATTGTGCCTAACACAGACTACACAAAGTTTCAAAAACAAGATAGCCTCCTCTCCTCATGGCTCCTATCGTCAGTAAGTTCGAATTTATTATCACAAATAGTTGGATGTAGCACGTCTTATGAAATATGGAAAACGGTTGAACAAATTTTCAGTTCACAATCAGCTGCTAGAATCATGCAATATAGAAGGGAATTACAAAATTCTAGAAAAAAGGAGGCAAGCATGAAAGAATACTTAGGAAAAATTAAAAATCTATGTGACAAGCTAAATGTTGTTGGTCATAAGATCAGCGACAATGAGCAAATCCTATTTATTATTGGTGGATTAGATGAAGAATATGAATCTCTAGTAACTGTGTTAGCCACACAACAAGCTTTACCTGATTTACAGTTCGTTCGATCAGCACTCCTTGCTCATAAAGGCAGAATTGACCAAAGAAAAACAGCACAAAATAAGTTCTCTGCCAATTATACCACAGTCAGAAATAAGAAGATACAATGAGATAACAACAACTATCGTGTGAAATGTCAAATATGCCAAAAGTTTGGTCACATGGCGAACAAATGTTACTTCAGGTATAATTCAGACATAGGTGGACAACAAGCAAGACAAAATTACTTTTCACAAAGAAGAGCACTAGCAAATATGGCAACAACAGGGAATTCAACTCAAAATAATAATAACGCAAACCGAAGACATAATGCTGCAGATGATGATGAAGTAAAAAATGAAGACAATGGCTTCGAAGAATGGTACCCTGACTCAGGAGCGACTCACCACATAACTAGCAATCTTCAAAATTTAAACATTGGGAGCAGAAATTACTCAGGTATGAGAAATTTGCATATGAGTAATGGTAGTACTGCTAGTATCACACACATAGGCAAAGGGACTATCTTTGGGAAAAGACAACTCAAATTAAACAATCTTCTTAGGGTACCTACGGTTAATAAAAATTTGTTAAGTGTATCAAAATTTGCCAACGACAATAATGTTTACTTTGAATTTCATCCTAAGTTTTGTTTAGTTAAAGATTCCCTAAATCATGAAATATTACTTCGAGGTAACCTATACGAAGGTTTATACAAATTCAAGACTGCAAACTCAAGTGGAGAATTCTGGTATAATAATGTAGATGCTAGTAGTGACAATGACTGTATTAGGAATAGTTGCAATAATGTTGATTATGACAATAATAGCGATGAATGTAACGTGATTAATTCTTGGCATATAAAATTAGGACATCCTAATCTGGAAACTGTTAAGACTGTTCTGCGTAATAATAACATTCATTATAAAAATGTACCTATCAAACACACATGCACGCACTGCCAACTCGGCAAGAACCACAAGCTCCCTTTTAGTGATTCTGAAACCAACTATAATGAGCCACTGGAACTTATAGCCGCTGACTTATGGGGACCCGCGCCTCTAAATTCATATCAGGGACACAGGTATTATCTTTCTTTTGTGGATGCTTATTCTAGATATACTTGGATATACATGCTGAAAACTAAATCAGAAGCTTGCAATACAGTTATGCAATTTATAACTCATGTCGAAAAAAAAATGAACAGTACTGTTAAGGTTATTCAGACAGATGAGGGAGCTGAGTTTAAACCTCTAACTAATTACTTTCTCAAAAGAGGGATCAAACATAGATTAACTTGCCCGCATACGTCTGAACAAAACGGTTTAGTCGAAAGAAAACATTGACACATAGTAGAGACTGGTCTAACTTTGTTATCACAAAGCTCATTACCCATGAAATATTGGAATGAAGCTTTCTACACATCTGTATTCCTCATTAACAAGTTGCCAACTAAAGTCTTAAACAATAAAAGCCCATATGAAATGATATACAGTGTTAGACCAGAATATGTTTTTCTGAAAGCCTATGGGTGTCTATGTTTTCCATGTTTGAGAGACTATAACAATCATAAACTAAGTATGAGATCAAGCCCATGCACATTCATTGGGTATGCACAAAACCAAAAAGGTTATAAGTGCATGGACAAAAATGGAAAAATATATATTTCTAGGCATGTGATATTTGATGAACACAAGTTTCCTTATGCAGAAAAGCAAATCGGCAAAAAGGATGGGGAATAAAGCATAAACAATAACATACGGTTCGAGCCATTCATTACTGAACCACCTTCAATTGATAGAAATGAAGAGCAACAACGCACAAGCAATTTAAACACCCAGGAAGAAACTATGGATCAAACAAACGAGCAAACCAATGAGACACACAATGACTCAGAAGATACAAACATACATCAAAACATGCAGCATAGTGAAGATACAGAAAACAACAACAATGTTGACAATACCAGCAACAATGATACACAGCAGCAAACACCACCACAATCAACTGGACATCACATGATCACCAGGTCAAAGAGAGGCATCTTCAAACCCAAAGTATATAATATTTCTGCCAATGAGATTGAACCATTGAATTTCACTCAGGCTATAAGATCAAACAAATGGAAGGAGGCAATGGACACTGAATATAAAGCTCTCATAAAAAACAACACTTGGAGCTTAGTGACTCAACCAAAACACAAAAATGTGATTGGTTGTAGGTGGACATACAAAATAAAAAGAAAAGAAGATGGATCTATTGACAAATACAAGGCCAGACTGGTTGCAAAAGGTTACGCGCAACAATTTGGTTTTGATTTCAATGAAACTTTTTCTCCAGTCATAAAACCCACAACCATCAGAATTATACTGACCATTGCTCTAAATAAAGGGTGGAATGTGAGGCAACTGGACGTCAACAATGCTTTTTTGAATGGGGAATTGACTGAAGAGGTATACATGCAACAACCTAAAGGATATGGTACTGGTGATAAAGTATGCAAACTACACAAAGCCATATATGGCTTAAAACAAGCTTCGAGAGCTTGGTATGAAAAGCTAAAGTCAACTTTGTCTAACATGGGTTTCTCACAAGTTAAATCGGACAATTCTCTATATATGAAGAAGGGCATACATGGAACTGTGTTCATTCTAGTATACGTTGATGACATGCTAATAACAGGAGACAACAACGAAGAAATAAATAGAATCGTTCACAAGCTGGATCAAAATTTCGCCATTAAAGACTTGAGGGAACTAAAATATTTTCTTGGAATACAAGTGATTAGGAAAAACAATGGTGAATTAATATTATCCCAACAAAATTATATCACTGAAATACTGCAAAGGGCAAATATGCACAAGGCAAACTCATTACCTACGCCTATGATTAGTAACCTAAGACTATCTAAGCATAAAGGAGAAGCTATCGACAATGCCAAACAATATAGAAGCATAATAGGAGCGTTACAATATGCAACTATTACTCGACCAGACATATGCTACAGCGTCAATAAACTCAGTCAATACATGCAGAACCCTTTATCAGAACATTGGACGGCATTAAAGAGAGTGTTACGGTACATACAAGGCACAAAACATTACGGTATACGCCTAAATTCAGAAAAGGAACTTAACCCACAGTGCTTTAGCGATGCCGATTGGGCCAAAACAACATACCACATCAAGATCTAGCACATAAGCTGAGTACCGTGCACTGGCAAGCGCTACAGCCGAAATCATGTGGATAGAATCACTAATGGAGGAGTTTGGTTTCACTCCAAGACGAAAGTCGGTCATTTGGTGCGATAATAAGAGCACAGTATCTTTATCTCTAAACCCTATTCAACATTCAAGGACGAAACATCTTGAAATTGATCTCCACTTTGTGAGAGAAAGAACGCAATCAGGAAGACTTGCAATATGTCATGTGCCCGCATACCATCAGAGAGCAGATGCTCTCACAAAGGCCCTTTCGACCAAAAATTTTATCAGAATGAGAGGAACTTCGCGTTATCAGTGCAGGCGGAAGCCAGAATGAGCAAGGAAACCCCAGTTCGAACTGAGGGGGCATAATGAAGACAATAGAGCCGTTACAATAGAGCCGTTAGAGTGTGAACACGTTTTTATTATATTTAGCATGCTTTGTCATTATCTACTAGCCGTTAGGCTAATGCATACTTGGTATATTTAATACTACCCGTTATGCTCATACATATTTGGTATATTTTGTACTAGCCGTTGGGCTCATAGCACTATATATATATATATATATATATATATATATATATATATATATATATATATATATATATATATATATATATATATGCACTTTGTATCATGTTTTGCATCAATAAAAATTGCAATTGTTCCTCTCTAATAACTCTCCTCCTCATCCCTTAATATATCTTTGTGTCTTTGCTCGTCATAGGAGGAGTTGAGTATCCTCTCTTTAGCCTTAGCATTAGCTTCAAAACATTTATCAGGTACTTTTAACATAGGAAGAGCAGATAATTATCTCTGCATTGGTTTTGAACCAAGCTTTTGTGGACTGCTAAAAAGCAGAGACTTGTGAGAATCTTAACCTATTTGGAAAGTGGCACCTAGCCACCTACTGAAATATTAAATACTGAACAAGAACCTAACTTATTTAGTTTAGAAGTTGAAGACTGGCTTGAAGAACCTAAATTCAGAGTTTTAGTAACAGTTTGAGATTTTTACGCTTGGACTTTCTATATCAAATTTCGTACCTAGAGAAACAGGTAATGAGATTGACGCCAGCTTAGAATGACTTTGATTTGAACCCTTAGGTATCGATACTAGATGGTGATTCAACTTTAGACGGGAAGGAAGAGTAGCTCCTCCTGAATAATCACTTATCCAGTAGCAAATAGTAAGTATTAAAAGTAGCTCTCTTGTTTATGTCGCTGTTGTGATTTCGTTTGTTCATTTTTTAACATCAGCTGACTTGCTTTTCGTTTGCCCCTGCCAACTTGTCATAAAGGAGCCTGATGCACTATTTATTTTCATTCATTACACCCTATTGTCTTATAATGGGTGCACATGCATATCTATTCTCTAATTTAGTAACTTGCATGCCTGTCTCATGCAAAACTTAAATTATTTTATCCTATAGCTAAGAATGAATTGAACGTCAAAGCAAGGAAACTACATTACTGGAAGCAAATTTGAAACATATATACACTTATCCAGTAATACCAAGCTCAGTAGCAACACCAGTTGGATAAAAAGCAACAGAAGTTGCTTATTGTTTTCCATTTTTCACAGTAAGTAATTTATCACCGAGATCCATCCCTATTTATATATGCTTGGTTACGGATTTAATGGTTAGAATTCTGATTAATTCTCAAGAACAGACATAACATACCGTGGAACCTGAAAATAACTTGCACTTTTTTGTCATTTACTCTATGTTGTTTAATTTATTTTTGCTAATGCAAAGTATATAACTATCTACTTATTATCTATAATCAGAAAATGGGTCATATTATAGTTAAGTTATTATCGTGCTCATTGTTTTGAAGATACCTGCCATGTAATTTTGGAAGATTGCTTGCTGTTTCTTTTATGTAACTTTTAGCTAACATTTTTGTATTTTGCAGTTAGTGTGTTTAATGTAACAACACAAAAATTGACGGTAGTCATTTGTTTATGCAAGATAATGGATGTGAATGCAACTTCCTTTTGAATTATATAAATGAAGATCTGCTTTATGTGACTGTATATGTTGGTTGTACTCTGAAGGTTTATCTTTCATTACATCCAAAAATAATAAAATTTTAAACTGTTCAGGAGGAAATGAACAGATTTATTAGCATCCTTTCAAGTACTTCATTGGATGTCAAGTCAATAAACAACAGAGAATTTGTCTTTTTTTAATGCCCTGTCATCTTAAATGAAAATAAATAAATAAGCAAAACATTATTAATCTGAGTCTTTTTTAAATTTCATAGTTAGTCACATGCTTTGTTTTTTTTGCTATTAAGTTGGCATTACTGGATAAATGGATACATATTTGGATATATCTTATAATGGGTTCTGCTTTTATCTTGTTGGTCATTACTGGAAGTGAAGTCCAAGCCCTTATTAAGTTGTCTAACTACATTATCAAAATTTCTTTTAGGTCCTTTGTTCCCTATTAGTCCTAGTCCTACAGATGAAGCTTGTCTCTATTTTACATATTAGCTGCATCTAATTGTTTACCGATAGAGTTTGAAAGCTAATTGTTTACATATTATATGGTGATTAACTTTGCTTCTGAATGTAGTAATAATATTGAACTTTTTTTTTATTTTTTTAAGGAAATAGACAATGTTGATGAAAAACATTGTTGCAATTAGTTATGGGATGGAGCTATTCTTGCTCTTAAGACCATATTATGGTTTGTAAGAGTATATGAACTACTATTTTTCGGAGCTACTACTTGTGTGTGTGTGTATGTTTAATGTTTCATTGCTATTTTATGAAATATTATGGACATATTATGTGTATTTGGTGTAAGAATATTACATATTTTGATTATATAATTTTATTTTTTGGTTATGAATTATGTTATCAAAATAAAATGTGTTATTAATATGATGCGTTGATTATGAAGCGTGGTATCTATATAATATGTTGATTTTAAACAGCCATAAAAATGTTGAAATTGATTATGGACTTTTTACGGTGTTTTTAAAACGCTATTGAACATTTTCATGGCGAATTTTCAATGGCATTTTTAAAACGCCATGAAATGAATTAATAGCACAAAAGAAACGCCATGAACAATAGTTTTCACAACGTTTTATAACTAATATAGTATGGTCTTGACTTTTAATTGCATGTAGACACACAGCGTATGTAAAAACGCTGTTAATACCTTTTATGGCGTTTTTTAAAGGCTGTAAAAAGTCATATTTGTTGAAGTATATGATACCTGATGCACACATTTGGAGAACGAGAAGGTGAAATTGTTAACTCAAATTTTGTTGAAAGAGAAGATGAAATTGTAACATAAATTGTTAACTCATAAGACTGTCTATGGTCCAACGCAGCCACTATTATTTCTTTAAGTTAACCTGTTGCTCTAAATGGTACTGATTTAGAGACCAGCGGCTTTCAACATTTGACATCTTTTACATTTGAAAGCTTCCTAGATGAATAACAAGGTGATTTTATAAACTTCTAGATGAAATTACATAATTAATTTGTAAAATGTGGGTTTACGTGAAAACAACATTAAAGTAGTTGCATGTTATGGTTGAAGGTCAGGCTGATGGTAAATCTAGGTCGAGTGATATATGATTCTTGTGGCCTTGTTGCAAATGCTAGACTGAAGGACTGTATCATACCCAAAATCAATTTGTTTGTGCACTTGTCTCAAATTTTGGTGTTCTTTCTTTTATTATTTATGGCTGGCAGTTTTGACTCAGAATGTATTTTAAGTAACAATTATATTAATGAACAAGCGACTGTGCCACTAAATGGATTATTAGAAGACCTTTGACATTGGAACACATTTGTATTTGTATTACCATAGCTATATATTACGTAAATTAAATATACAACGTTGTCACTGAGAATATGTGGTTATATATCGCCACCATCCGAAGTTCTTTTATTCATTTCTTCTTTAACTGAAGGTTATCGGTCTTTGATGCAGATCTTTGCCTAAAGAAGATATAAAGAACATCGTCGAATGTGGTTGCCTAAATCTTTCCAAAAAGGTTGTTAGTTCTGCGAAAAGATTGAGATCTTATCTTCAACTCGATGAAGCAGAGGTATCTGTAACTTTTAAGCTAACAGCTGCATAATTATGCATGGGTAGTTTCTCCAATACAAATAGTATATCCTCCACTCTTAAGTTTTGAAAATGGGTTTCAGTTCCTTGATCGCAAGGCTCAAATTTTAAGTCGGACCTAAATTTCATTTATGGTTCTCAGATTCAAAGGATTCATGATATAGTGTATGTGTGCATGTATGTTTAATGTTTGATATGTAAATGTGAAAGCATCAATTTATTTTCAGGGTAATTGTTTATTTTTTGAGATTGATTTTGATTCTTGTATCTCTACAATTTTAAATCTAAAGCATGCTTTCGTCATGTTCCTTCATTTTCTTATGGAAACGATGAATTTTGCATTTTTTTCCTCTTCTTTCGGTTATGCATTGAACGAATCGAATTTCTGAGTACTTGAAACATGATTCAAATTTAAAATCATAAGATATTGTAATGATAACTGTGAATTCATTACTTCGTTAACATATGCATAACATATATATTAAAATTAATTTCCTATGAATCAGGTATGTGGTGCTTGCAAATTACAAGGATCTTGCGACATAGGATACACCATTAGTAAGGAGAATTAAACCCAGGGGAATGGGAGTGTACCAAGTAAATTTTCATATCTTGAATATTCTTCATGCTTATTTTTCATTCATGTATGCTTATGCTGATTTCTTCTTCATCTTTTTTTCCCTTCCCCGCTTTTACAGATGTTTTTACATAAATTTTAAAAGGAACATTGTGTGCAAAAGATGCGATGGTGAGCGCCCTGCATACAGTGAGAATATCTCATTTGAAGGTGCGTGGTAAAATAATCTAGAGTGAGAGCAAGTAATGACTTGCCGAGGCATACTTTATTTGATGCTTTGATATATTTATTGTTGTAAACTTTTGATCCAGATTTAAGGCTGTTTAACTCGATAAATGATGATTTGTCAGTTGTGTAAAGTGCCTCTATTGACCTATAAATAACAATGTGAAGGGTGTAAATGAATGATTTTTATTTGTTCATTCTTTGGACCCTTCTTCAAATGCTGCATTTGTTTCTTTCTGTTTTACTTTGACGCTCTTTGTGTATTGCACTTTTTTTTTAAGTCGAAAGTACTTTTTTTTTTTACATTCAAAAGCATACACATACCTTTGTTATGTCAAAGAAGACTCTGTACATTTATCCAAACATGTCTGCATGTACTCACACATATCTTCATGAAACAGAAGTTAAGTCAGCAAGCTCTTTGTGTACTCCACTTTTTTTTATAATCAAAAGTAGTTTTTTTTTTTTTTTTTTTTTTTTTTTTTTTTTTTTTTACATTCAAAAGTATACATATATGTTTGTTACGTCAAAGAAGACTCCGTACATTTATCCAAACATGTTTATTGTAGAAAGAAATTTATGAACTCTACCACCTGATTGCTTTGATTAATCCATTTGGGTACATCGTATTTCCTATCCTTCACGAAGTTTCTATTGATTACTATGCTGATGCATGTAACATGATTATTAAAATTTACAAATATAGTTTTTCAATTCATATGGTACTGTATATAGCGTTTTTCCATGATTCTAAAAAAACTGCTTTTTTCTCTCTCCCCTATTTGTCTATTAACAATATTGTGCAAAGGTTTAATTAGTTGTTAATTGAATGAATTTTTGTACGGTAGGGCTGACATTCGATTTGTTTAAGTTGAACAAAAACTGATACGGGAGTATTATGTTAATTATCAGGAGCATAAAAAGCAGGATGACATTTAGATTCAATGTTTTGAAAGACATGATTACTGGTATTTTATTGATTGTATTGCGGGTAGCAAGAGTTCAAATGATACTTTTATTTTAAGTGATTTATTTAAATAAATTAGTTTACTAGTTTGGGATTTATTTATTACGTCTTTCTCTTGTGTTTTTTTATTCAATTAAATATTCACTAATTTAATGATATGTTCTGTGCTTATATTTGTTTCGTTTCTCTTTTTACTTCACGATTCCATTAACGGTTTATAGTTGCAAAATAACTAAACACTAAAATTATATTGATCTTATTTGATATATAATAAAAATGCATGTACGTTTTTGTGACTAATTCGAATCAATACATTGATACTATATTCTTATTTCAAATCGGTTTACATGTAAAATTCAGTTTAATTGAATTTATACTTTATTAGTTACGTTCATTTCCTCTTAAATTACCTTGTAATTTTTAAAATAAAAACTAATTTGAAAAATGTTTTAACAAATAATTTTTATTTCATATTGAACACTAACGGTCGGTTTTTCCCACCGTTGTACGGTAATACTAGTTATTCTTTCCTTGTAATGCTATTTACTTTTATCATATATTGATATCTTATTCTCGATATTGTTTATTTTCACCTTACAATCCATGTATGACCAACATTAGGGTGTATGTAAGTGTATGTATTTTTCATAGTTGGTATTAAAGCTTAAGGCTCAACATTCCTAAAAATAATTTCAAAAAGTAAATTCTATTCAGAAGTTTTCAACGCAATTGTTTAGGACAATATGAGTATAACTATTTCCAAAAATATTTTTGCCATAAATATCTCATTTCTATCTACCTTCCTTATCCAAAGTCTCCTTTCCCTTCACTGTGATATCTATGACAATAAATCATTAAATATTATTCGCATATTGAGATACTTAATTAGCTCTCTAAACATTCCTGAGATCCCGACAATTAATATCACCACTTGGTTTTGTCGATACCTTCAAGCCACGACGCAAGCTCAGCCTCGCTATAGAGAGCAAGCAGATGTCGCAGTTGGTTTATCTCCTATTTATCCACCTAGCATCTTTGATTTACCTAAGTTATACGAGGATTATACCAATCTTGGAAGCAAACCATTCAGAAATATGTAGCCCTATATGGGGTGTAAGGTTTGGATTCATAATATCCCAAGGATATCCGGGATCATAAGATTAGATGACAGGGTTAGGAGGCAGCTTGCCACTTGGCAGCTACAAGGATAGGATTTTTGCTGGTAGGAGATTTTGGAAGTAGAAATGGGCATGATGAATCAGGAATATTTTCGAAGAAGATTTGAGAGGAAGTTTGTAGCTCAAGCCGAGAGAGGTGTTCAGTTGGAAAATGTCTATAATTATAAAGCAAGGTGATATGATAATGAAAAAAAAAATGTAAATAAGTTTAATGAGCCCGCAAGATTCAGAATGTATTTTTGAATACCCTACACAAGAAAGCGCTTTTAAGTTCATAAAACTGCAGATTCGGTCATTAATAGGTTTAGAAGTTAGAATATTCCGATGGAGACGACATTTGAGAGTTTGGTGGAGATGGAATTACTTATGGATGTTGAAAAAAAGGAAAGGAAAGAGTAGACAGTGATAAAAGAAGAGGGAAAGATAGTTTGGGCAGATTAGAAGAAAGGAGGATGAGGATCGGGAGCTAAAGGGGAGTTCAAAAGAGGGTCGTGAAGTGTTAGAACTTTATTAGGGTAAGACATTATGGTAAGGAATGACATTTGGAGGCGACTGTTCGAAGCTGATGTGTTTTGTTTTTAATAAAGAGGTACGCATTAGTGAATACTTCCGATCGAGACCTAGAGCTTTATCTCAAACTTCTACTCTGCCAGCTCAGGTTTACGCTTTAGAGACAGTTCGTTCTCTTAGTAGGTTTCTAGTTCAGGATAAGGAAAATAAGGTAGTCATTAAAGGTGTATTATCTATCTTTGGGTCTACTCGTGCTTTGTTTAACTCTGAGCATTTTCGTTCTTTCAGATCTAGTACACTTATAGAAAATCTACACCTAGATATAGTGACAGATTCTGTAGTGGTATCAAATCCCCTATGTGGAATTTATGATACCAGGATTAAACATTATTGTGATGCCTACATATTCAAATTTTTTAGATTTGATTTGATTTTTAGACATGGATTGGTTAGCTTTGTATAGAGCTATCCTACATTCTGATAAAAAGAGCAGTTAGATTGGGTACGTATAGTGGGCAGACACCTTTGAGGTTTTTTGTGATTTGCAAGGGTCAATTATATGAGTTACTTGTATTCCCTAGACCAATCCCAAACGAGTCAATTTCATTAACAACGATGATAGTAAGACAGTACACAGATAATTTCAAACACAAATAGTGTCATATCCGAAATCATTCTCGGATGTTGGACATCTATATCCGTTGATATGGAAGGATATCAGATAATTATCCTAGCCGTTAACGATCGATAAACCAAAAAATATAAATGGTTTTCGATACAACTGTCATGAATCATTAAATATTATGATAATAAGTGATTTTGTGCATTTAATATGCTCTATTTGTGTATAATATAAACTTCTAATTTGATTAAAAAAACTCTTGTTGTACTAAAATACACATTTTTTGAGCTATAATTTTGCAATAAAACCAAATAGATAATTTTCGGATGTAGATGTCTTTGTATCTGTATCCGCATTTGATTTTTCACATATCAGATATCCATCTACTTTTTGGATATAAATGAGAATGGATTTCTATTTTTTTCGAGTATCCATTGACAATCTTAGATCAAAGATTTTAATATGAGTGTTTGAGGAGGTCACGTGTCTTCCACCATGGTGGGATATTGAGTTCAAGATATATCTTGCTGAGAATCCTAGACTCATTGCCTTACCAGTGAGGCATTTAATCCTTAAAAAATAGCGCACACTAAGCAAACAAATTAAGGAATTATTGGAAAAGTGATCCATACTGATATATAATTTCGATGTGGCGCGCTGTACCTCTTTGCCACTAAGGTAGATGATTCCTTTAGGTTTTGCGTTGATTATAGGAAGTTAAATAAAATGACAAAGTAGAATCGTCATCCTTTGCCATGCATAGAAGATCTCTTTGTTCAATTAGTTGTAGCCACAATTTTCTCGCAGATTGATCTGGATACCAATTTCCATCGGTTGTGAGTAATGGAGGACAATATAGAAAAGATTGCATTAGGACCTATAATGGATTTTATGAGTGGTTAATCATGTCATTGAGACTAACCAATGCCAGCACATATTTTTTAATTTGATGGGTGGAGTATTTTGAAATTTTATAAAAATATATATCGTATTTTTGTCGATAACATCTTTGTTTATTTGAAGAGCAAAGAGAAGGATGTTTTTCGTTTAGTGGAGTTAGCGACCATATATGTGAGAGAGATTGTTAGATAATATGGAGTTCCCACTATATAGTCAGCGATTGTGACCCACTTTTTACGAGTGGGTTTTAGAGAATTCTCTAAGATACCTCAGGAACATGATTGAACATTAGTACGACCAACCATCCACAGATAGATAGACAAAAAGGGTGTATAATCTTAGAGGATTTTCTTAGAACATGTATTTTGGATCGTAGAAGTTCTTGGGAGGAGCACTTTTCACTAGCTGAGTTCATATATAATATTAGCTACCAAACCAGATTAGGAAGATACATTTGAGGTCGTATATGGTAGACCATATGTATCATCATAATGTTGGTGGGACATCACCGGTAGACTCATTCTTCGACCCGATATGCTTAGGGACACAACAAAAAAGGTAGATTTGATTCGATGGAGAATAAAGATAACTCAAGATTGAAATATGCAGACATGAAATGACCCGATCTCGAGTTTAAGGTCGGAGATTTGATACTCATCAAGGTTTAACTATTGAGACATGCGATGAGGTTTGGATCGACTTGTAATCTTGCACAAAGATTTGTACCTTTACTATTGTGGTTAGGATTGGGCTAGTGACATATAGGGTAGAGATTTTGGAGAAGTTGGTTGAAGTGCATAATGATTTTCCTGTCTCACACTTGAGGAAGCGTTTGCATGATTCAACAACCAAAATAAAGCCCAATCAGTTGGAGGACGCAGTGGTGAAGCTTAAGTCACTTACTCATCATGCACCTGCCCGAATTCTAGTGCATGATGTCAAGCATCTTTGCAACAAAGCAATTCATTTTTTCATATTTCAATGGGGGATGACTCGATTGAAGTGACATTGGAACCAAAGGATATAATTTGAGCTTCTTGCCTATACCTTTTCAATGGTATGATTTGAATATTCAGTTTTAAGTTTTTTTTCTTAGTTAAGATCTCTGAGAAAACCTTAAGGGAAGGATTTATTTTCAGGAACAAAGTCTATGACTTGTTATGAATAGCACTACTGATTGCATTTCACATACTAGGATAGGTGGTGAATAGGTTGATCGGCCTACTAGGTATTTGTGTATGCATATAAATGTCTGATTTCTTTTACTTTATATAGTTGTTACACACATGGATGCCTAGCATGTGGATGTTTCTACATGTGAGTAAATGGTTGGTTCAATTTGAAATCGATCAAAAATATTAAAACCAAAATAACCATTGAAAAACATAGAGCGTACCAAACCAATCTAATATTTTTTGACGTCAAAACCAACCAAACAAACAATATTTGGTTTGGTTGGGTTTTTTATCACTTAAAACAAAAATAAAATAGAGCTTCCAGTGGTTGATATGGTATAAGATTAAACAACCAATTGACTCCACATAATGCAAATATATTGAAAGTGTGACTCTGCTTCTAAAATATTAATTGAAGTAAAACAAAATAATATTATTATAAAAATATTGTGAATGACAGCATTGTTAGTGGTAATTCTTTAACTTTAAAATAAATAAATTTTTTGTAATGGTTTTAATTGGATGGTTCAATTTTTAAATATTAAAAACCAAACCCAACCAATAAACAAAAATTCTTGGACGTAATATCCTTGACTATGTTCCCATCATTCAAGAGGTCATCTCTTTATACTATCAATTGTCTACCCCGGTGTCCTCTTCAAAATTAACTTTTCCAAATCTTTCGACATAGTCAACTAGAAGTTTCTTATAAAAATTTTAAGTTAAGGAGGTTCCACCCTTGCTGTTGTAACTGGATCTCTAGCATCCTTCATACCAGTCTATCCTCGGTCTCCACTACTGGCAATGTGGGTGGTCTCACTAAATCTAGACATGTCATATGCCATATCAATTCTCTTTCTCCTCTCCTTTTAGTGTTGACGGTTGACATCCTCTATCGCGTGATCAACCCGGTTAGTGCCAGCAACTACCTCAATGGCATCCTCCCCCACCCCAACTTCCCTGATACCGTCAACATTTAATTCCTCGATGATGCCATCCTTTTCACTTCCTTCACGCCCGCTAACATCCACTGCTCGAAGTTGTTGCTTTACACTTTTGAATTGATCTTTGGCTTCTCCATCAACTTCTCCAAAAGCTCTGTCATTAGGTTGGGAGGAGTGAACCATCTTGGTCCTGCTATTGCCAACTCTCTCCATTACCTCCTTGGTGACGTTCCCATATCTTACATTGGGATTCCTATCTGCCTCACCAAACTTCTTTCCCCAGATTGGCTTCCCCTCATCTCCAAAACGAAACTTGGCTTGCTTGCTGGAAAGCCTCATCCCTCTTCCGTTGGTCGTCTTACCTTTATCTAATCAATTCTTTCAGCTGTGCCCATATACTGGCTCTCTTTCCAACCTAGCAATGACCGCATGCACAGAACTTTCCTTTGGCATGGTGGACCTACTAAATCTCTGGTCATTGCTTGTAAAAATGTTTTGCAAGGTGGCCTTGGCATTTTAGACCTTCGCAATACGAACGTGGCCCTCCTCTCTAAATGGCTATGACACTGCCTTAGCCCAGGTGTTTACCTCTATAAATCTTGGAATCTCTCCTCCTACTATAACAGCAATCCCACCACCATCCTCCACTTCGTCCCCTTGGGTCATCCCTCTTCGTTATGGCAGGGGGTCCTACGTACTCTACTAAAAATTCATCGTTTTTCCATCACCTCTATCGGTAATGGCTACTCGCGTTCCTTTTGGAACGACGCCTAGTACTTCAGCTTCCCTCTCGGTCACTTTTACCTAGAACTCTATGAGGCCTCTCCCATCTCATTCATTTATGTTTATGATGCAACCAAATTGGGTCCAAACAATCTCATTCCTCCCGCTACTTCTTTGGTAGTGTCCTTGTCAATTTTTGGAAGTTGCACACTTACCTCAACCCTACACCTCTCCTCTCTTCCAGATCGGATTACCTAGAACCAGCATCCTCACTTCGATTTTACTACAACTCCTGTTATCAGCAGCTCAACTTCATAGGTCACTCTTTCTCCTTTCCTAGGCTCCAGAGAATCTGTGCCTCACCCTTATATTCTTTTATTCCTATGGTACCTTTCCCATGATAAAGTAAACACTAAGGACAGACTATCCCACATGAATATTTAGTTTAACCCAAGATGTGTCTTATGCCGGGACACCGACAAATCCATCCATCACCTACTCCGTGACTGTGACCGTAGTTATCATTTCTGGTTCTCCGCCTCATCCCATATTCTAGGCTCGATCCCCCTGCACTCCACCCTTTGATTACTGGCAATTGTCCTCGCCTAATGCAGATCTGGAAATATTCATGGTTGCTTTATTCTGGTCCATGTGGATTAAAAGAAATAATAGATGCTTCAATAATAAATCATAAACTCGAGTTACCCTGTTCCACAAGATCACTTACCTATTTTCTTTTTGGACGGAATCTGAAGCTCAACCATCCTTACAAATTCCCTTTTAGGAAGGCAACAATAGATTCGTCGAGTCTGTGGGAAGCTCAAATGTTGCTTCGCTCAACGTAGGAGACAATTCCCTCGTCCATGGTGATTCATTGGTTTGGTCATTTCTTCGCCTCTTCTCGAATATGTGGATCCTTTTGTTCTTCTTTTTACCTTTTAGTATGGTTCGTGTTTCATTTTGAGACCAAGTGGTATTGTGTAGTTATTTGCAACATCTAACTATTATTGTTAGCTACAATTATTTTTTTGGTCCAATCTGTCAGGCCTGTTGATCTATGTTTCCTACTATTATTAATATTAATTATAACTGACTGTGTAGTCCCGCTCTACATAATCGTCTTCCTTTAAGAAAAACAAAACCCACCAATTTACAAACAAAACTAAAACCAATCGGCCAAATTTAATTCGTTTGGTTTGCTCGGCATTAACCAATAAATGCTCAACCCTGGATGTTCCATATGGATGATGGATGAAACATGCATGTAGAGTTATAAGTTATTAGTAGGAATTTCATACATTTGGACGTATGACATGAACATTTTTATCATAAATAGGAGGTCAATTAAATTGGTATGCCGCCAAACCTTTTTGCATTAGATAGTTTCATTTTCATTTCACGACTGCATTGAACGTGGCTGGTAATTACATCTTCTATCAATAAAGATTTTGAGTAAGAAATCTTTTAAGGAGGTGAGAATACAAAGCCCAAAGAAATTTCAAACAATAATAAATTAAAGTAAGAAAATGAAGTAAAATTTCCAAAAATGTCCAAATTTGGCTATGAAAACTTCAACATTGAGCCCTTTACAGTTTTCTAGATGATTTTCATATATAATTCATCATGATCCGAGTTAATATCAGAGAGATACAAGGGAAAAGGATTTCAAAATTAAAAATTAAATACAAAATTTTTAATGAAAAATAATATACTCAAGTCAATTTGTCTAAAGGATGGTTGACCATGACGGTCGACCTCTCCACTGGGTAATTGACCCATATCATGTATATATTCGTCATTCTTGACTAGACGCATAATAGATTGAGACAATATTTCAGGAAGGTATAATCTAAAGAAAATTGACGTAAATGAACGGGAAGATCTTCTTCGTAACTTATTTACACAATCAAATGGCTATTGAAATTTGTTTCTACAGGTAGATTTCGATAAATTTTGAAATCTAATGTTTAAAAAAGATGTGTGACATGGTTTCACAAGATTTGGTTAAGCCAATTCTAACGGTTAGAGCATTAGCTAACCTTATAAATAGACCTATATCTAAGCCAAAAACACATACAAATCTTCCTTATTCCTTCTTTATTCCTCCTTCATCTTCCACTCTTCCATCTGCTGAAATTAAAAATAAAATAAAAAAACAAAATAAAATCTAATTAAGTTGGCGAGGGGAGGATTCACAAAAAGAAGGGTAAAACCTAGGGAAGAGCTTAGGCTTTCAATGGGTGTGAACTCAATTTTTTGAACCAACCTTTAGTCTTGGTTCTTTTCGAAATTTAGATTTGGGTTATATATAAAAAATTAGACTTATTTCTAAATATGGACTTATTTGTAAAATTAAGACTTATTTGTAAAATTAAGACTTATTTGTAAAATTAAGACTTATTTTTAAACATGATTTAGAATGTGATTGTGAAACATGAATATATACCCCTAAAATCCAGACTAAATACATATAAAATGGAATAAGCTAGCATAACCATATCTATAATGCTAAATTGAAGGATATTAAAAGGAGAAAACAAACTAAACCAAAATCTAAGCTCAAATTTGGGATATCTGATGGCCTAAGTTACAATGAAGATTATATGCGTAAAACATGAAGTAATTAATCATCATTAGCATTATTAAAGACAAAATAGACTTTAGATCAAATGACCTATAATTAATGACTTACTTGGCTGATTTTAGGAAATTGGATAGGTGTTTAGCTTTGGGAATGAGGGAGGCTATGACATCCCTCCTAGTTAAATACAATCTATATTGGTTAGAGGTATTCCTAACGACGTATGGACACACAACATCAACGTAGGAAATAAGAGGTCAAAGGAAAAACTAAGTATACATACTAGGTTAGAGAGCACACTTATAAATATTGGTTAGGGATTTTCTAGATGATATAAAGATGACTAATGTAAGGGCAGGAAAAAAGAGGTCAAAGGGAGAGCAAAACTATTCAAAGTTCATTTTGGCGATGATTGAGCGTGCAGACATCGAAGTAGGAAATAAGAGATTCTAGGTACTTATGCGCCGATAGGTGTAATGCCCGTCTTAGCGAATTTGCAGACAACTTCGGAATTGAAAATAAGAGATCACAAAAAGGAGTGGCCCATCCCAGGGATCCTTGTTGGATACGAATACCAAAGTAGCAAATAAAGGTAATTTGCTACTATGTATAGAAGGAAGGCATGAGTGTTTTCGATGAATCATTATATATAAGATTTCATTTTACATTTTTCTTCGTTAGGCGTAACAGAGTAGAGAAAAGGATAGAGTTCATGATAGACAAGATGGGTGAGTTTGGGTTGACCTTTAAGCTCAGTCGCATAGTGGAGATAATTTCTCTCTTTTAGATTTAGACCATAGGAAAGCGCACACACTATACATTTTATGACACTTAGACTGGATCTGCGACTGATTGCACTTAACTTTTTCCTTTCAAGTTTGTTTCTCATTCACCAAACTTTTATGTCTAATCTATTCATTGTTTCCATACCTTAGGAGTACATGGTAGCAGTTGATCGTTGTTAGGCAGTACGTTCCAATTCTTAGCTGGTTGCTCCATTATTCTCATGTATTTTCATTTTGTTCAATACCTTTGGTTCATTCTTTTGTAAGGGACTAATTGTCATTTTGTGAACTCTGATATTTATGGTAATTTAATACTGTAATGTTATAATATGAACTGACTGGCATTTTCTAAGGTAGATTTTTATTTATTTTTTCTATAATTTATTCTTCTACTGTGATGATATGTAACAACCCGTATTTTTAAATAACATGTTATAACATAAACCAAGGCAGAATTAAATGATAAAATCTGAATCAAGGGAAATGGGCTGTGCCATTGCGTTCGTCTCGGAAAAATACGCGAAATAGAGTCCGAGTTTTCGAAAATCGGAGTCCGTATGACCAAGTTATGGCCCGTCAAAGTTTTTAGAAAATTTCAAGTTCAAAAACAGTTCAAATTTGAATTCAGAATTCAAATTCAACCCAGACAGGCCAGGTGGGAAGATTCCCGCCAACCCCCATGTCGATAGGGGTGTCTACTGGGGTGTCGACACACCCAGGGTCGTGTCGACTGCCCAGTCGACACGGGTGTCGACATGGTGGTTTGGCCAGTTTGGCCTGGGTGCACCTGACTTGTTCCTCAAGACATGTTTTAAGGCTTGTGACGGATTTTAAAGGCTCAGATCTGAATTAGGGTTAATCCTACGGCCTAAACTAACCTAAACTTCTATAAAAGGACCCTAATACCTAGCCTAAACCATCATAAATCAATCCTACAACTAGGTTATGCCAAAATGTTAATCATGGCCTCCACCCTCTTGTCATAGTCTCCATCTTCATTCATATGAGAGTTCCTAAGCTTGTTTGAGAGTTTCTAAGTTTGATTCAAGGCCAAAGTTCAATCTTTCTTCATCAAAGCAAGGATCTTCTTCTTATTTCTCAAGGGTTTTCATTGGAGCTTATTATTTGGGGAGTTTTTAGAGTTGCTAATGGCTTCTTCTCAATCTTATTTTATTTTATAAGTCTTCATAGCATTGTAAGCCTTATTCTACTCTTAGATTTTAACTATGAAGTTAAATATGACATGTTGCAAGTTTGAGTTTGGGCCTAAGTATGATTTGTGCTTCGATTCTATCATGTTATGCATAGATTTATTCTATGCATGTTTGTAAAGCTATCACCTTGACTTTGTGCATAGAAAGCTATGAGCTTTGATTTGAAATGTGGCATAAAGCGACATAGAAACTCTCATGACCCTTATGTTATCTTGCATATGATGTTATATGCGAATCACTAGCTATCATCCTATGTCATTTATGACCATGTTTCACCTATTTTGCTAAAGTTGATATCATGCATGTTTTGAGGCTTATAATGTAATATGCAAGTTTATGAACACATTTGCCTCATATGCCACCATGTATAACTTGTGGCCAAACCTTATTAATTATGTCATGCTTCTAAGTTCCCTCTTTGAGATCTATTTGCGTTTATGCGAACTTACATGCGATGGGGTTACGTTATGGGTAAACTAAAATGACATAAAAACATGACTTGAAAAGATGACACGAAATATGACATGTGATTATGCTTGAAACACGAACATGAACTTGGACATGACTTCTAGAAAACATGAGAATGGCCAACTCGAGGTTGGGTTGAGTTTGTAGCATAAATCTACCCGGAACTGACCGGCTTAACTAGTGGCTACAAGCAATATGACCCAATGTGAGTAGTTGGTCATGTCGCACTTGAAACCCGAGGTTAGACTAAGTTGTGGTGTAAAGCTACCCGGACCCGCCCGGCCTAACTAGTAACCACACCATGGTCTAATGTGAAAGGTTAGGTGCATTAAATGAATTAATGCCACATGATAGGGTTAAGTCATGGACCACTTGAATACTTAACCAATTAAACACGATGTGTTGATAGGGTTAAGTCATGAACCTTGGGTACACTTAACCAACTTGATACTTGATTGGATAGGGTTAACCACGTTTAACCCGTTAGAAACCCTAGTTATGTGGTCATTTTCACCTGTAACCCACTTGGTTGTATCATGATACCCTAGGGACTAGGCTAGGGTGGGGCACGATTACTGGGCTGACATGTAAGCGACCAAAACGACGGCTGAGTAGGTGCGCCGGTGTAGGTTCAGACGGACTATGGTCGTGCACATAGTCCGGAGTTGACAAAGCAGACACGGGCACCAGTAGGTTCAGACTGTGCGTGCTTGATTTGTGTCTGTGGTTGGCACCCTAGGTCTTGATACACCCTAGGGTGGACCTAGCACAGTTTGACTACACATCATGATTGGGCCGTATGACACCGACACTTGACGAGTTGGGCTTTTAGGGAGCCGATCGACTAGACCGTGTTGTTGGACCTTAATTTAGGTCATCTCGTGATATTGGGCCAAGATTGGGCCAAGGGATCACTTCTTGCTTATACTTGACATGGGTTGGAATACTAGTACACTTGGTGCAAAACTTAACCTTGTATATGATGCCACACTTGATCTATCTTGTTAACTTTTCACCATGCCAGTTATCATCCTATGTTTCATCTCTGTTTTACATGTCCAGTTAACTTTATTAGTTTTTATACTAATAGTAGATAGGACTTACCAGTCTTTTGACTGACCCATTTTCTTTCGCCTCTTTTCTTTCGTCCCCCCCCTCCTCGGTTTACAGGGTGGGAACACTAGCACCTAGCTTGGATCTTTAGCTGCTTTTCTGGACAGCTCATGTACGGTTTGGACTTGAGCTTGCTATGGCTTTATTCTACCTTGGGGATAGTTACTTTATGATTTTCTTTCCAGTTTTCAGTTTATGCTTCTAGACTTTGTTTTGTGGGAAAATAATGACCAAGTACTTTGATGTAACTTGACTATGGTTTTGAAATGTTAGCTTTTACCCGCTGCTTTATTTACTCTGCTCTTATATGTTCTATCTTGTGATATCTTCATGCTTGTTTACCTTGTTTAACGCCTCTCCAAAGCTAGTGTGCTTGCAAGAGTGGCATTGGCGGAGGTGGGGTGTTACATTTGGTATCAGAGCATAAGGATTTACTAGACCAGACAAAAGTTTTAAAACACTTTTGAAAAACTATTTTCAAAACCAATTAAGTATTTTCCAAAAAAAAGTCTAGTTTATTTCAAAAGGCTATTCCCCAAAAGCCATTTGCACTATCCTTTGTTTCCTCGTTCTAAATCTATCTTTTCCTTTTTCAGAATGGCCGATCTTAACCTTCCCGAGGGAGTAACCATTCCCGGATGGTTCCGGAGGTACTTGGAAGCTAGGGCCAACGATGTGGGCCCAGCAAACACTCCCACCGTAACTGAGGTTCCTCCTCCTCCTCCTCCTCAGCATCCACAAGCAGATTTCGCAAAGGTTTGCAAAGACTTTAAGGCGATGGGTGGCAAGAATTTTATTGGGATGGAGAATTTTGTTGAGGCGCGAAATTGGTTGGAAGAAACTGAAGATCTCTTTGCCATCTTTGATGTGGAAGACCGTAGAAAAGTTCTATTGGCAGTATGGCTATTGAAAGAGGAAGCTGCTTATTGGTGGGAGGTCACCAACGCTACTAGGCCTATAGAGACTTGGGCCGACTTTAGGATGAGGTTTGGGTTTAAGTTCCTATCATCTGCTGAGGAGAATCTTCAAATGGAGAAGTTTATATCTTTGAAGCAAGGGGACATGACAGTGAGGGAGTATGTGAATAAGTTTAACCAGCTTGCTCGATTCGGTTTGGACATGGTTAATACTCCCCAGAAGAAGGCTCTACGCTTTGCACGAGGGTTGAATGAGCCATTACAAGGTTTAGCCATGTCACATATACCCATGGGGGCCACTTTTGAAAGCCTAGTGGACATGGCATTACTTCAGGGAGACGATAAGAATGGCAAGAAAGAAGTCAATCCTAATGAGACTCAAACTAAGAAGACGGACTCCAAGTGGGGAGGAAATCAGAGCAATCAGAACAACAAGAACAACAAGGGTAACAAGGCCAACAACAACAAGGCAAAGGACCTAAGAAAGTGCAACTTCTGTGGGATTGTTGGACACATAGCCAAAGATTGTAGGAAGAAGAAGAGGAAGTTGGGCGAATGCTTTCATTGTGGAGAGACTGGACACTTTAGCAAGGATTGCCCTAAGAAGCAAGGACAAGGGCAAGGGTAGACTCAGCGTGCAAGACCTTCTGGAGGGCAAGTGCATGCTCTCAACACTGCTCCAGTTCAGGACCGAGGTAGTATTTCTGTAGAAAGCCTTGTTTACATTTCTGATTTTCCTGTTCGCACTTTATTTGATTCTGGCGCATCGCATACCTTTATTTCTTCTGACATTGTTGAAAGTTTCCACCTACGTACTAGTCTAGTTGAGGATCCCGTTAGTGTTTCAAATCCAATTGGGGGTTCCACCCATTTATCTATGATCTGTATGGATCTGAGGATTTCTATCTTGACCGTAGAATTCACGTGTAATGCTTATGTTCTCGGGTTCATGGGATACGGGTTGATTTTGGGCATTGATTGGTTGTCCAATTATGGAGCCATTCTCGATTGTGAGCATAGGGTGGTGAGGCTCATGACTCACCTCGGTAATACCCTAGAGATTTCTTGCAACCCGCTGGATCCCGTCATGTTATCTTGAATCTCTTGACTCGTCCATCGATGATCTGCAATCTGTAAGGGTGGTCCGAGAATATCCTGACGTCTTTGAAGAGGTTAAGGGGTTACCCCCTAAACGAGAGATAGATTTCCGCATTTATCTTGTTGATAATGCCAAGCCAGTTTCGTTGCCCGTTAGGCACATGGCCCCGCGAGAAAGAAGAGAGCTCAGTAAGCAAATCAAGGAGTTGCTTGAGAAGAATTTTATTAGGCGAAGCATTTTTGAATGGGGTGCTCCTGTGGTGTTCGCTACTAAGGCGGATGGTTCGCTTCGTCTATGTGTTGACTATCGAGAGTTGAACAAACTGACAAAGAAGAATAGGCCCTCGTTACCGAGGATAGATGACCTCTTTGACCAGCTTGTTGGTGCTTCTGTTTTCTCTCAGCTCGATCTAGCCACCGGATTCCATCAGCTTAGAGTGGCTGAGGATAGTATTGATAAGACTGCGTTTAGGACTCCAGATGGATTCTTTGAATGGCTTGTCATGCCATTCGGTTTGACTAATGTACCCGCCTACTTCGTAGATTTGATGAGTAGGGTGTTCAGGGAGTTCCTTAACAAGTTTGTGGTTGTCTTCGTGGATGATATTCTGATCTTCTCAAAGGATGAGGAAGAACATGCTAGACATCTCAAGGAAGTGATGGATACGCTTAGAGCTCATCAGTTGAAAGCCAAGTTCTCCAAATGCCATTTTTGGAGAAGGGAAGTTCGGTTTCTTGGACATATAGTTTCTAAGCAAGGCATAGCTGTGGATCCCGCGAAAGTGGTTGCGGTTCAAGACTGGAAGACTCCTAAGAATGCAACTGAAGTAAGAAGCTTTCTCGGTCTGGCAGACTACTATAGGAAGTTCATCAGGGACTTCGCTAAGATTTCATCCCCTCTTACTAAGTTGACGAAGAAGAACTTAGTCTTTGCATGGGACTTAGAGTGTGAGCTTGCTTTTCAAAGGCTCAAGAGGGCCCTTACCACAGCTCCAGTTTTGGCATTACCCGATGGCGGTAAGATGTTTACCGTGTACACCGATGCATGTGGCACGGGGTTAGGTGCTGTTCTGATGTAGGAAGGAAGAGTGATATGTTATGGGGGTAGGCAACTTAAAGTTCATGAGAAGAACTATCCCACTCATGATTTGGAGTTGGCGGCGATCGTCTTTGCACTCAAATCCTGGTGCCACTGTCTTCTAGGCGAAAGGTTTGAGTTATATACTGATCACAAGTCGCTCAAGTACCTCTTCTCGCAGAAAGATCTGAATCTAAGGCAGCAAAGGTGGATGGAATTCTTGGCATCATATGACTTCGAGATAGCTTATACCCCTGGCAAGGGTAATGTTGTGGAAGATGCACTAAGCAGAAGAAGGTTGAATTTGAGTCCCTTGTTTGTTGAGATGAAGAACCTAGAGTTCTTGGCAACCTTTGATTTCACAACAGCTGTTGAGTCGATGACGGGTTCGTTAGCATCTCTTGAGCTTAGACCTACACTTCTTGATCAAGTAGGGACTTCGCAGAAGGAAGACCCGCAGATAGTCGAGATCATGGACAAGTTGATTCGTGGTGAGACGTCTAGTCACCTTGCTAGATATACTATTGATGACAAGGGTTGGCTAAGGCGTGATGGAAGGCTATGCGTTCCACAAGTGGGAGACTTGGTGCATAAAGTTCTCGAAGAAGCGCATCACTCGAAGATGACTATACATCCTGGAGGAGATAAGATGTATAGGGATATGAAGCGCATTTTCTTTTGGGCTGGAATGAAGAAGGATGTGGCAGAGTATGTTTCAAAGTGCATGGTGTGCCAACAAGTGAAAGCCGAGTCGAAGAAACCCTGTGGGCTATTACATCCATTGGAGGTCCCGCAATGGAAGTGGGAAAGTATATTTATGGATTTTGTGGATGGATTGCCTAGGTCAAGGAAAGGGAATACGAGCATATGGGTCATAGTTGATAGACTTACGAAGAGTGCTCATTTCATTCCAGTGAAGAGCAAGAGGGCCACATCATGGCTAGCATCTGTTTATCTTCGAGAGATAGTGCGATTGCATGGAGTTCCTTCTAGCATAGTTAGCGATCGTGACCCAATCTTCATTAGCCAGTTCTGGAATAGTTTGCAAGAAGCGATGGGTACGCGATTGAATCTAAGTACAGCCTATCACCCCCAGGCGGATGGCCAAACCGAAAGGGTGAATAGAGTGCTAGAAGATCTTTTGCGGCTTTGTGTTCTTGACGTTGGTGGTACTTGGGAAGACCACCTTGCTCTTGTAGAGTTTGCTTATAATAATAGCTATCAAGCCAGCATAGGGATGGAACCATAATGGGAGGCCGTGTAGGTCACCATCTTGTTGGTGGGAGACAACGGATAGGCTTATACTTGGGCCCGATATGATACGGACACGTCCGAGAAAGTTGAATTGGTGAGAAGACGGATGAAAACGGCCCAAGACAGGCAGAAATCCTATGCTGACAAACGAAGGACAGATTTGGAATTTGAAGTTGGAGATATGGTTTTCGTGAAGGTTTCTCCTTTGCGTAATGTGGTTCGTTTTGGAGCAGTTGGGAAGCTGGCACCAAGGTTCGTAGGACCCTTCCCTATCATGGAGAGAATTGGGAAGATGGCTTATAAGGTGGAATTGCCCGAGAAGCTGGCCAAAGTGCATAATGTCTTTCATGTCTCGCATCTCCGAAAGTGTCTACATGAGTCCGCTGAGGTGTTGAACCTAGCATTCTTGAAGACGTGGAGGTAGAGAAAGAGGCAACCTTGTGGAGAGCTCCGATTCGTATCTTGGGAACGGAGATCAAGAAGCTAAGGAATCGAGAAGTCAAATTGGTGAAGGTTCAGTGGAGTGAGGCCGAAGAGGATGCAACTTGGGAAACCGAGGAGAAGATGCGTGGGCTTTATCCATTTCTTTTTGAGGGTACATTCTCGATCTCTTTTCCTTTTTAGCATATCTTTCTTTTTGCTATCCATGTTTATCCTGTTTATCTTGTAACTTCGTCAATCTTGTCATTAGAACCTTAGGTAGAAACCCTTTGGATGAAACATGTATTTGAAACATGTTATGTTTGATGTTTGCAAGTGGTTGCAAGTGTTTGCAAGTGGATACTCGTGGATGCATGATACACGTTAGGCACTAAGATCGGCTCACACACTTTCATATTGCATATGCATGAGTGCTTATACTTATTCATGGCTAAAACTTGTTATGCTATCACGTGGATGTTGCATATGGATGAATGTTATGTGCACTCATGTAGAGATTATAAATTATGTTAGGAATTTGCATACATATGGACTCATTTCACTAACATACTTTGCATTAAGGAGGTTTACTGAATCAGTAACCGCCTGATTTTCGCATTAGATAAGTACATATACACACACCTTTCGCATATGATCATACAACATTTAGAATCTTTTAAGGACAATGACTGCACATGGATGATGTTTTGAGTAGATGGATTATGGATGGTAGGATATGTTCTTCCTAACTTGAAGATTTCGGGGACGAAATCCTTTAAGGAGGGGAGAATGTAACAACCCGTATTTTTAAATAACATGTTATAACATAAAACAAGGCAGAATTAAATGATAAAATCTGAATCAAGGGAAACGGGCTGTGCCATTGCGTTCGTCTCGGAAAAATACACGAAATACAGTCCGAGTTTTCGAAAATCGGAGTCCGTATGACCAAGTTATGGCCCGTCAAAGTTTTCAGAAAATTTCAAGTTCAAAAACAGTTCAAATTTGAATTCAGAATTCAAATTCAACCCAGACATGCCAGGCGGGAAGATTCCCGCCAACCCCCATGTCTACAGGGGTGTCGACTGGGGTGTCCACACACCCAGGGCCGTGTCGACTGCCCAGTCGACACGGGTGTCGACATGGTGGTTCGGTCAGTTTGGCCTAGGTGCACCTGACTTGTTCCTCAAGACATGTTTTAAGGCTTGTGACGGATTTTAAAGGCTCAGATCTGAATTAGGGTTAATCCTATGGCTTAAACTAACCTAAACTTCTATAAAAGGACCCTAATACCTAGCCTAAACCATCATAAATCAATCCTACAACTAGGTTATGCCAAAATGTTTAATCATGGCCTCCACCCTCTTGTCATAGTCTCCATCTTCATTCATATGAGAGTTCCTAAGCTTGTTTGAGAGTTTCTAAGTTTGATTCCAGGCCAAATTTCAATCTTTCTTCATCAAAGAAAGGATCTTCTTCTTATTTCTCACGGGTTTTCATTGGAGCTTATTATTTAGGGAGTTTTTAGAGTTGCTAATGGCTTCGTCTCAATTTTATTTTATTTTATAAGTCTTCATAGCATTGTAAGCCCTATTCTACTCTTAGATTTTAACTATAAAGTTAAATATGACATGTTGCAAGTTTGAGTTTGGGCCTAAGTATGATTTGTGCTTCGATTCTATCATGTTATGCATAGATTTATTCTATGCATGTTTGTAAAGCTATCACCTTGACTTTGTGCATAGAAAGCTATGAGCTTTGATTTGAAATGTTGCATAAAGCGACATAGAAACTCTCATAACCCTTATGTTATCTTGCATATGATGTTATATGCGAATCACTAGCTATCATCCTATGTCATTTATGACCATGTTTCACCTATATTGCTAAAGTTGATATCATGCATGTTTTGAGGCTTATAATGTAGTATGCAAGTTTATGAACACATTTGCCTCATATGCCACCATGTTTAACTTGTGGCCAAACCTTATTAATTATGTCATGCTTCTAAGTTCCCTCTTTGAGATCTATTTGTGTTTATGCGAACTTACATGCGATGGGGTTACGTTATGGGTAAACTAAAATGACATAAAAACATGACTTGAAAAAATGACACGAAATATGACATGTGATTATGCTTTAAACACGAACATGAACTTGGACATGACTTCTAGAAAACATGAGAATGGCCAACTCGAGGTTGGGTTGACTTTGTAGCATAAATATACCCGGAACCGACCGGCTTAACTAGTGGCTACAAGCAATATGACCCAATGTGAGTAGTTGGTCATGTCGCGCTTGAAACCCGAGGTTAGACTAAGTTGTGGTGTAAAGCTACCCGGACCCGCCCGGCCTAACTAGTAACCACAACAAGGTCTAATGTGAGAGGTTGGGTGCATTAAATCAATTAATGCCACATGATAGGGTTAAGTCATGGACCACTTGAATACTTAACCAATTAAACACGATGGGTTGATAGGGTTAAGTCATGAACCTTGGGTACACTTAACCAACTTGATACTTGATTGGATAGGGTTAACCACGTTTAACCCGTTAGAAACCCTAGTTATGTGGTCCTTTTCACCATTAACCCTCTTGGTTGTATCATGATACCCTAGGGACTAGGCTAGGGTGGGGCACGATTACTGGGATGACATGTAAGCGACCAAAACGACGGCTGAGTAGGTGCGCCGGTGTAGGTTCAGACGGACTATGGTCGTGCACATAGTCCGAAGTTGAAAAAGCAGACACGGGCACCAGTAGGTTCAGACTGTGCGTGCTTGATTTGTGTCCGTGGTTGGCACCCTAGGGCATGATACACCCTAGGGTGGACCTAACACAGTTTGACTACACTTCGTGATTGGGCCGTATGACACCGACACTTGACGAGTTAGGCTTTTAGGGAGCCGATCGACTAGACCGTGTCGTTGGACCTTGATTTAGGTCATCTCGTGATATTGGGCCAAGATTGGGCCAAGGGATCACTTCTTGCTTATACTTGACATGGGTTGGAATACTAGTACACTTGGTGCAAAACTTAACCTTGTATATGATGCCACACTTGATCTATCTTGTTAACTTTTCACCATGCCAGTTATCATCCTATGTTTCATCTCTGTTTTACATGTCCAGTTAACTTTATTAGTTTTTATACTAATAGTAGATAGGACTTACCAGTCTTTTGACTGACCCATTTTCTTTCGCCTCTTTTCTTTCGTTCCCCCCTGGTTTACAGGGTGGGAACACTAGCACCTAGCTTAGATCTTTAGCTGTTTTCTGGATAGCTCATGTACGGTTTGGACTTGAGCATGCTATGGCTTTATTCTACCTTGGGGATAGTTACTTTATGATTTTCTTTCCAGTTTTCAGTTTATGTTTCTAGACTTTGTTTTGTGGGAAAATAATGACCAAGTACTTTGATGTAAATTGACTATGGTTTTGAAATGTTAGTTTTTACATGCTGCTTTATTTACTCTGCTCTTATATGTTCTGTCTTGTGATATCTGCATGCATGTTTACCTTGTTTAACGCCCCTCCAAAGCTAGTGTGCTTGCAAGAGTGGCATTGGCGTAGGTGGGGTGTTAAATGATATTTAATTTTATCAAATGTTGATATCTTAATCGCTTTATGGCTTATTTAACAAAACGATCCACATACTTTGGTATGATCGAGATTATGGTATATCAAGGTGTGTAGTTTCTCAAAAATAAACAAAAAATGGATACTGCAACTGAATAGGCAAACAAATCTAAGTGGCCACCTTCACCATTTCTATTCACAGACCCCATTTCAATAGTTTATAGGTGATAGCCTAAACAGAGAAAGAATATCTATAGCAACAATTGCATCCATCGGACAAAACCTATATATCACCTTCTAAAGCCTTGAATACATTGATAACCTCTTTGACCACCTCACTCATGTCAGGATTAATGGAAAATCTCGGTTCAAGTCAGATTATTGTGTTTGCGAAACAAACATGTTCAATATATTTTACTTCGAGACCCAAGCGTCAAGCTACTAGATCTCCTCATTTGGGAAACCTTGAGTACATGACAATCTCTACCAGTCCTAATGGGTGTCCCCATGATATCACTACTTTGAATCAACAATTAAAAAAGCTATCAATGATTTCTTGGCATTCTCAATCATAAGAGCAACCGCTACTCCATCTTAGGTTCACATCCCATTCAAACCAATTCATTTTCATGCTTATTTGTTCCATCTCAACCCCTGTAATCAACCCTTAGTCATGTTTTGTTCCAGTCTTTAACTAGATATCGTCTAATATCCTAGACCCAAAATCATCCCCTCAAACCTGAGTCAAAATCTCTAAGAAATATCACTTCTAATCAATGCTCTAAAGACAACCATCCATTAGCTACCACATATTAGGTCATACATTTCTATCTAAAACTTTAGGAAGTCTTAATCCAACCACCATGAATTTCCTCTATGGACTGCACCCCTAAATTGAGATGCTTCTATGGATCAGTGCCAATCCATAGCCTATGGATCTGTATCAATCGATATAATTGATTACAAAGGAAACAATATTCTCCAAGCATGATCCCAACATTTTATAATTCCTATCCCCTATAATTTTCATGTTATTCCGATGAACTTTATTCATAATATGCTCTGGTCACCAGTCTATCCTAAACATGCATAACAATAACACATGAATCAAGTATTCTAAGTAATTTAGCCATTCAAATGGAAAATTCAATCAATTACAATCATATTTGATCATTCAATTTGCATCCAAGCATGAATCAATCAAATTTACTCATTGATATAGCATCAAAAATGGATAATTACTTACTAGTTATATTGGATGTAAATATTAATTGTCATATACATAATTAGATTAGCCTAGGGTTCCTCGATTTGAAATTACTAGATCTATTCTAGTTTTATGTTAATTTAGCATTAAATGATGAATACTCCAAACTTCAACATATATTCCAATACAAACATATAAGAGATTTTAATCACTCAACTAGTCTCATAATTCAATTAAACTGAGATTCAATCTAAGCAACAAGCAATTGAGTGAATTCACAACTAAAGTAGAGGAATCTAATCAAATGACGTAGATCTAATTTCCAGTTAGTAATTGGAGATGATTCAGTAAAGAATCAAGTGTAGTTTTGTGAATGCAGGGATTAATGTAGATTTAGGACTAGGGTTGGTAGAAGAATGAGAGATAAACTTTAAATGACTCCTTTCAGGTCCTATTTTATAGTTAGACGTGATTAGGTTAATGGGCTTGCTAATTTCAGCACATTAGCACTACTTTGATTCTACCCAGTAGTCTTCAAATCCTAGAAGTGCCATATTTTTTGAACCACATATCATATTTCTTCATATGATTGCTTTACAAAATGAGAAACCACCATGCAGAAATAATGAGATTGGTTAGAACATCTAATTCAATTCCTAACAAAAGTTTTAGCTGAAATGAGTCTTTCCAAGGGAAAAATGGTTACATAAGAATTCGACAAATTCATAGGCATGTTAAATGTATCAAAAAAGTATGTCCTAAAATATTAAAACGATACGATACTTATCAAATAGAAATATTTTACAATCATTTGATGCATAAAATACAAGTCGCTATTGTGAGTGTGTAGAAGGAGCAAAATGGTAGGTGAAGAAAAAAGTGGGCAAGAATGGTGTTTATATACAGTAATATCCAAAATAAAAAAACTACATCAATTTTTTCCTTGACATTACATGATTGAAAGTTTGGTTCATACCGTCAAACAAATATACCACTATGTTGAAACTGGCATATTTTAATGATTTATTAAATAAATTGAAAAATATTTTTTAATTTATGTTTTTAAATATGTTAAATTTTAAATTACTTTATTTACTTAATGTAAAATTACAGGAAAGAATTAAGAAGGATGTTACAAAGTTATAAATATTTTACTGAAGACTTATTTGTAGGTAAACATTAGAATTTGCAATCGGATGTTCGATAAACATTTGGGATAAAAACGACTATGACTGTTTCACTAGTTAACTTTGTCGTTATGATTTATGTATTTAGTTTGATGTATATATGTTGTATTTGCCTTTATAGTTCAATGGATTTTTTACCATTTTTATTGTATGTACATATGTGTGTGTGTGCATAAATGGCTATTTGTAACAAAATCTAACATAAAATTAGATGCACAAATTCTGAACTATTGGATTTGTTTGTCTTTATATTCAAAGTGAAATTCAGGACGATATATAGGGGTTGAGATTGCTTATGTCTAAATTTGTGTCACCATTTTTACTATGCATAAACTTTTCCTATACATGTTATGCATGCGTGTTTGTGTATTTATGCACATATGTATGTTAATTTCATGAAAAGTATGTATGTATGCGTGAACAAGAACCGACTATACCTCTTTCTTATACATCTTTAGTCCATTTTGATTTTTGCCCCCGCGTTCCAATTTAAGGCAATGAGGTGACAAGAGAACATATGATTAAATTCATAAAAGAACCATATGGAGGGAATAAGCAATTTGTGAATTCATTAAAGGCATATTGTTTCCTTTTAATTCAAAATGCTCGAGTTAGATTTCTACGAGTCATAAGCCAATCATTTCAAAACGTGATTCATAAAATTTATGGGATATGTCAGCGAAACTGAGTTTTGATTTCAATTTCTTATGCTGAGTCATCCTCCATCACCCTATCTAAGGATTGCTAGACCTATATGGAGTTTTTCAGCGAGAAACCAATCCTGATTCACCTCTAAATCTATAATGCTAACAGTTTTGACATATAACTTAGCATCTGTAATCATGGTCTGATAAGTGATTCGAAAATGCTACAGGGCGCGAAAGAAAAATGACCCGAATGGTGCGGGATTAATCTCATACGCACAAATCAATTGCCTCGTGAATACAACCCTTTGATTAATTTTCACACAAATCCACACAAAATTTTGTGGGCACTTAGTTCTAAATGATTTGTGATGGGGCTTCAATCAATGTTAGATCCGAGGGTTCTGGAAAACTCAGTATTATCATATTACAGAAGTGGAGTTTAAGAGCGAAACAAAATGGTGGTCGATTTAAAGAAATTTGGCCTGTAGCAATTATTCGCTTACCTTTTTCTCACTATTCTCGGTATATTTTTAGATTTGTAGCATGTAACAACCAAATTTCGATATATCGGTTTTTTTTTTTGAAATCCCAATCTATTGAAGCTCGTTTTGGCTTGTCTTATTTCCTGCGGAAAAGAAACAGATAATAAATATATCAAAGCTCAATAAAACTTCTCTTGGCGGAATGGATAAAATATAATTATCAAATATAGCCTTACCGAAATAATAATACTGTCTAAAAAGTATCCCAAGGCTACCAAATATTTGTCATAAACCTAACCTACATGTATGTTATGTGGAGGGGGTCATAACATAAAGTTCTGGTGAATGAACAAATTATACATTCTGAAATAACCCTACATATACCATTAAGTTATGTTTTCGTAATTATTAGGTTATTTGGGTTAATAGCACTTAAGCCTCTGCACTCACGTCGTACCCATGTACTCCTTTGTAAGTTAACCTAATATGGCATATATGTAGTTATACCGAACATTTCAAGGTACTTCCCATAGTTCCTCCCTCATACGGTCTCTGCCGTCACGCCATAAAAGCATATGCAACCTTCATCCTACGCTGAACGGTGTATGGAAATCTATAACGTTATGCCATGAAATCACACAGAACTACCATTGCTATGCCACATAAGCGTATGGATCGTCATATCCGAACTCTTCGGCTGAATTACGTCTCAACATAGAGTAATGCCTACTGTCTTCAATGCACCACCCAATGTGTGTACCTAAATCCTTACACAAGAGTACTATCTACTATAACCCGAGTCCTGCAATAGGACTGAATCCAATGCTCGAAACTCTGTCGGGAGCTTTAAATGTTTATAAAGGACTACCCCATTAGGCCTACAATACAGATATTCAAACATGGTCTGTCTTTTCATGGTGGCTATGGCCCTACCCTGACCCTCCCTCAACTAATGAAAGACTATATCAAGAGCTAAGTGACGTGCCCCTAGCAACCAATCTAACATCTAATTTGGCGTGTCTCGCAACCAACGTATCTAGAGCAAAATATCGAAGGTCTATAGGTTTAGCTTTAGTCTTTTCGCATCACACTAAATGTCGTTGACAAGTATACAACTATTACTATCCTTAATTTGGTCATAATCAACCTCTCCCGAGGTAACCGTCAAATCACTCAACGCCATCCGCCACAGCCTTCTGCATGCCAAACTACAGTTGTAGTCGAGGTATACTCACCGGGTGGTACTGTACAAACCAAGCCCCTGCAAGTACGGCCTGACCACGTAACATACAGGGGACCACCACCAAGTACCCTATCACGTCCCCCAGAAGCCACGTACTTCCCTCTAGTGTCGCAAAACAATCAGTTGGACGTGCTCATTTCGTGTCTCTAAACACCACGATGATCTACCACATTGTGTTCTTCACCTTCACACGTACGGACTTGTCCAAGCGCATCACGACAACTTGTTATTAGAACCTATGTCTAATATTTTAATCAGGTGCCTTCTTTATCTCATCACATTGCTAATTAACTTGATTATCCATATATTCTCCTTTTATTTGAGTTACTTGGTTCATTAGCTTACAATTTGTTGCTTACTTTCTTTATTCTGCCCTATGCCGCTAGAGCGGACTTCCACTTTTTATTTATTACAATTATTAGACTTAACACTTTTATTTATAAGTACCAATAATAAGTCTACTTTATTCTTTCTTATTTAAACATAACCTTGTCTTACACTGTTACAACTTGTTGTTGCTGTCGTTTACTTATTAACTTAGTTCTCTTGACTAAGCTTTAATAATAAGCTCTCTTTTCTAAATTATAACCTATGTTATAATTTCTTTTGTCCTTAAGACAAGCCTACCTATTATATTTCATTCTCATTATATAATTAATTAAGTCGAGTGAGACGAAGTCGAGTCCTAAAAGATGAAGTCGAGGCTTTCGAGATGAAGTCAAGTGAGACGAAGTCAGAGGCGCGGTCGAGAAAGTAAATGATCCCCTCAAAAGCCAGTTTTCTTTAATAAAAACTGGAATTTAGGGAGGCTCACGTGTCATACATTATGAACATAGAAAAATGAACTCTCTAATTCATTTTTCATTAAAACGTTGATGTTTAGACTTTATCAAGCAAGGACAGGTTATATTCCCCGTTCGTCACAATTCTTTTAAGGTTCCATAATATGAACCCACTTTTACTATTGTAATCTTTCTTTAATTACCATCATGTACATTCTTATTATTTTTAGGAAAATATTTCACAAACCTCATTAGATTAGGTTAGCAGAAAGATGTAAAGATCAACTTCCATAACGTACATCAATTAAGATCCGTAGTTGCAAGATACTTCTTCTTTTTTCCATTGTGGACGTACATGTATATTTTATTTGATTAGCGTGAAATACGGTAAATGAACCCCTATTTCACACTAATCCCTTTTTCCCTTTCTTTACTTGCAACTATCATTGATTAAATCTAATATTAAGATAAATACGGATTTACAAATCTGATGCTAAAAGAAGAAGAAAAGAAAGTAACCTAAATAATTCAGATTCATAGGATTTACCTTACTTTGACAAGAAATCTGAACACCTGTATTGTAGATATATATTACTTTTCTTTAAATATTGAATCAAAATTCCTAAAAACTAATATTCTAATTTCTAAAAGATTTAGAGAAGAAATAAAATGGTAGAGCCTTGGCATTGTCTCCGAAAATATAAGTTGGAGGCTAGACTCTGCTACTCTATTTATAGTTGTACAGGTGATTCTAGTCTGTCGGATTAAATAAAATAAAATTTGAAATGTACAAGTGGAAAAATATGACATAAAATGACTTGGGCCATTAATGTTAATTTTTTCCTATATTAATTTCTTGTTTAACGTTATTGGTAATGTTTCTTCTTTGTTCTCAAATATCACTATGTAAATTATATTCTTTTATTTATAGCGTATATCCAACATTTGAATTTCAAACCTATGTGCATATACATGCGTATAACTCTTCAATTTTTTTCCGTTAATAGCTGCTCAATTAATGTCATTATTAACGCCATCAATTTATTGATTTCTTCCTTTTAATATATATTCAATTTCAAATACAGCTATTCTTCTTGCCTATTTTTCATTCAACGTACATTTATTACTTCCGGCTCTTAAATTACACTTTTAAATTCAACTTTTGAATTTATGCATGTGTATATGTATACATACACACACACACACATGCACGATCTTCGTTTCTTTTCAAAATTCAAACGTCGTTGTGCCGACATTTATTTCAAGTTATATATATATATATATGTGTGTGTGTGTGTGTGTGTGTGTACCACAACACCATATTACCGATTTTGCCACGGCCAAATGCGGAAGATTGCCATAGTATGAAGCTATGGCAATTATGGAACGACTTTGAGCCAGGCAAATTGATTTAGCATGGTTTATGGCAGTGGTAATTTGGGAATGACTTTCAGCCGTTCCAATATTAAAGAAAGAATTTCATAGCACCGATCCCCCGGTGTCCCAACTATTTCATGCCCAAATAGTACCCCATAACAATTCACAGTACCAACCAAAAAAAGACCTAAATTGGGTTCCTCTCATTCCAAAATTGAAATTCATTGCTCCTTAGATCAAAATCGAAATCGCCTTACATCCCAAAATAATCCGCTACTGACATAGAAATCACGTTCCTCTCATTTCAAATTCTTTTCATGTATAGTTCTAATTAAAACAGAAACCCTAAAAAATTACATGATGTGGAGATTTTGATTGTTCAGTTGCATAGCTTCGAATAAATTTTTGCCCGTTTTTCTATTAACTAATAAGCATTGATTTTATTTCAGTTTATTAATAATCACTGATTCATATGATTTTGTTGTTTCAATTTATACGTATGGGAAGTACTTTTATTTCAGTAACAATAGTCAAAAAAGTTTCTGTACATATCTCTAGTGTTAGATTGCTTTTTGGGTCTCCTAAAGTTGTAGATCTTGCTCGATTAATTTTTTCACGGCTATAGGTTTGTAAATTTTTGGTGTTTTTATTATTTTTCTATACCTAGTTATGACCTCTACGTCAATATCCTTAATGTTTGCTCAGTAATCATTGGGGCTTGGATTTGCTAAGATCCGTTGATAACTTGGTAGAACAGTTGCTAAAACTTTTGAGGTACCATTAGGATGCTATCTTGTGTTGTTCAATTAGATTTTGACTCGATTTTTTTTTATAAGTGAAAGAAATGTCATGGCTCACATTATTACATTCCTTCCATTAAAACATTATAAGATGCATCTTTGTTTTCACATTTGTTTTTTATCTTCAAATTTAACATGATACTCCATTATATTATAAATGTTAAATCTAATGTTATCAAATGATGTCATTTATAAATAATTTGGTTGTTGTTATTTACAGTTTCCCATTTCAGATTTTAAATATTCCAACATAAATTGTATAGAAAAGTGAAAAAAATGTAGCTATGATGAAGGTTGAATTGTGAAGAACATTTATATTTTGAAATACAACACTAGCAGTGCAAATATTACATAGAAAATAAAAAGCAACATGGTGGTGGTGGTGGTATGCAAAATAACCTTTAGTACAGGTGGAGCAAATTTCATTCCTAAATGATTGAATTATCAGACTCAATTAGTTTTACATTTGCCAAATAATCTGGGCTTGATATGTTAGAAACAACATGTTTACATGGCATAGCTTTTGATAAGATTTTCAATAAGTCCGAGAGGGAACTCTACTCTGACTTCACCAATTTAATGGATATACATTTTCTACTTTATTTTTGATTTTACAGATTTTGTGTTCCATGTCTATAAGAACCTTATTAGAAGTGGAATTTGAATAGAGCGACTAGTATATATTTTCCCTTCTTTTCCCAAAGTGGGCTTGAATAGTGATGGTTGCACCACTAAGAATGTAATGCACAACATAAGAAACAACAATGGACAACAAGCAAGTTATCCATTTATATATGTTAAGAAGTGAAAAATATTTAAGAAACCAGTAATTAGTGTTGACCAAATATTCTTACTCATTGGCCTATTATGTTTAAGCAACACAATTCCTTTATCCTCGTAGTGCTCAGTTAATCTAAGATCTCAACCAAATAATCACTCATGTCATAAAGTAGATTCTACATCATAATGAAATTACGGTATAGATGGATGAAATTGAGGGGAACACATGGAGACGTGGAATTTGAGGATTAGAGGAAAAGGATTTGAGTTCATATAACAAGAGCACTGTCCCCATTGCTATTGTGCTGATTAATCCACATAGGTGGTAGTTCTAATAGTAAACGTGATAAGGGAACCACCATTTTACAATTTTACATAAATTACTGTAACAAACCGAATTTCGACAGATCGATTTTTTTTCCAAAATCCAAATCTATCCAAGTTCGAGTCGGCTTGTCTGGCATCCTGCAGAAAAGACAGAGGTGATAAATATATCAGAGCTCATTAATATCTCTCAGCGGAATGGATAAAATAAAATACAATCAAATATAGCCTTACCGAAGTAACAATACTGTCTAACCAATATCCAAAGCTATCATATCTCTGTCGCAAACCTAACATGCGAGTGTGTTATGAGGAGGGGTCAGAACACAAAAGTTATGGTGAGTGGACAAATTACATTCTGAAATAACTTATATTTATCGTCTAGTTATGTTTTCTTATTTATTAGGTTGTTTGGGAAAACATCACTCAAGGCTCTATACTCACGTCGTACCCATCTATGTCCCAGTAGATTAATCCAACATAGTATATATGTAGCTACCCCAACATATCAAGGTACTCCCCATAATACACTCCTCCCAAGTCTCCACCGTTATGCAATGGAAGCATATCCTACTCCAAACGACGTACGAGAATCCAAATCATTATGCCACATTATTGTGGATAGTTATACCCAAACTCCTCGGCCGAACCAAGCCTCATCACGGAGTAATGCCCTAACGTATATGATACACCACCCGGTGCATGTATCTAGACCCTCACACGTACGTACTGGCTATTGTACCCCGAGTCCTATAACAGGGATGCATCCAATGCACGAAACTCGGTCGAGAGCTTTTCATAACTGTATAGGTCTGCTTATAGGACCTATAGTACAAATATCCAAGTATGGTCTGCTTTATACGGTGGTTATATCCCCACCCTGACTCCTCCCTCAACTAGTGGAAGACTACATCAAGAGCTAAGTGACATGACCCTAGCAAACAATCTATCATCCAATTTGGCATGTCACTCAACCAGCACCTCGATAGTGAAAGATCGATGGTCTCTTCGCTTAGCTCTAGTCTTTCCGCATCCCACTGACTGTCGATGCCAGATACTCGACGATTACTATCCTTAATTTGTTCCTGACCAACCTCTCTCGAGGCTAATCGCCGAATCACCCAACGCCATCCGCCACAGCCTTCTGGCTGCCAAGTCTATAGTTTCAGTCAAGGTATACCCACTGGGTGGTATCGGGCAGATTGCCACCTCTGTGAGTACATCTTGAGTGCGTACCACAACAGAGGACCACCATGGAGAACCCTACCATGTCACTCAGCCGCGAGATTCTCTTCCGTCCCACCTAGCAATCAAGTAGAATAATAAGATGTATATGCTCCTCTTATGCCTCCAGACACCACGATGATCTAACCTGTTGGGTTCTTCACCTACGTATGCGCGGACGGGTGCAAGTGCATCACACAAACGTGTTATTAGACCTTATGTCTAATCTTTTACCCTCGCGCTTGATTTATCTTATCAGATTACTAGTTAACTTAATTACCCAAATATTCTCTTTTTATTCAAGTTTCAAGGTTTTCCCGAGCCCCTTATATCCCTGAGGAATAGACCCTACTCGCTTATTAATCGTACATATTTAACTTAATCATGCTTTGAGTTCATTAATAAGCCCATAACATGTCATTCTCTATATTATAATCTACAACCGGTTTACATTAGTACCATGTCATATACTATCCAATTACATGTCTACAAGTTCAATAACATGTTTTACTTGATGTATAATTAAGTATATCGTTTCCCAGTTCTCGTGTTATCTTATGACATGTATACTTAATATTCAATTAAGTAAAACTTATTTCATTCCGTAACTCTACTTTTATTCTTTCGTATTTAATCATAACTTTGTCTTACACTGTCATCACAACTTGTTGTTTACTTGTTAACTTAATTCTCCTAACTAAGGTTTATTAATAAGTTCTCTTTCTATTTACTATAACCCATGTTATAATTCCACTTGTCCTTAGGATAAACCTACATATTATATTACATTCTAATATAATTAATTAATATAGATTATGTTCCTCATTCTTCACATTTTCCCTTGGTTTCTTAACATTAACCAAACTTTTACTGTTATAACATCCTTTTAATTACCGTCTTGTATATTCTCACTATTTAAGAAAAATATTTCATACACCTTATTAGATTGATCAGTGGAAAGTGATAATGATTCATTTCAACAATGCACATAAATCAAGATCCGTAGTTGTAAGCTGTTTCTTTTACTTTCGTCGTTAACATACACATATCTTCTTTTTTGATAAGTGTGCAATACAGTAAAAGAATCACCATTTCACACTAATCCCTTTTTCCCTTTCTTTTCTTACAACTATGTTCCTAGTATTTTTACCGTTATGGAAACATATCAATTTTTCCCAAATCCATCAAACTTAGTCCATTACAAATTTCCCCTTTTTATTTTCTGAGTTAGATGTTATTTACAATTTCCCAATCACTGTAAATTTTCCATACAAATTAGGCACATCTATTCTTTTCCCATTATTCCCGATTTCACTATAATTTGATTTACAATATATCTAGTTTGTCATTAAACATCAGTTCAGTAACATATTCACATTTATTGTGAATCCCACAATTTCAATATTATAGTAACTTATAATCCAAAAAGAATAGATTTGTATAACAGTATATAGTTAACATTCATAGGAAATAAATCATATCGCAATTACCACAATTACTGTTATTTAACATGTTAAGAATAACGGAGAATGTAAACAGTAAATATAGTGTTATCCAAAAGGTATAATTCTAAATCCACTCACCTAACAGCTTTCCAATCCTTGAATCTGATCCAGATCTATTATTCTGTGGGTTTCCTAAACGAATCTATTAAAACAACCATGGATTCACAAATATGATGCTAAAAGAAGAGGGAAAGAAAGAGAGAAACCTAAATAAATCAGATTCAAGAACTTACCTCACACTGATCAAAAATCTGAACACCTACGTTGTAGATTTACATCCCTCATCTTGAATCAGAACCCCTAAGAACTAATATTCTAATTTCTGAAAAGATTTGGAGAAGAAAGAGAGTGGCAGAGCCTTGGCAGCGTCTTAGAAAATATGAGTTTAAAGCTAGGCCTTGCTAGTCTATTTATAGGTGTACAAGAAAGTCTGGTCCGCCGGATTTAACCAAAAAATATATGTACCATACAACTCAAAAAAACACGTCATCTAAAAACAAATCTGACCAAAGAGGTGGGTCGACCCCTGAGTCGACACATGGATCAACCCAAATGAGACCTGGGTCGACCCATCCCAGGTCCAAACGTGTTTTTATAGCCTAGTTTGAATTCTGTTTAATGTCAATAAATAAATTTCAATTTCTTGCTTAGTATAACTTACCTAATTTATTTTTTCCTGTTATGATTCATCTTTAAGTTTTAAAATTTGAATTTACGCAGGTATATATGCATATAACCTTTCAATTCCTTATCCCTTAAGAGCTGCCCTATTAATGTAATTAATAATGCTATTAATTCGTTATTTTATACCTTTTAATGCATACTAATTTCAAATGCACCTGTTTTTTGTCCCTTTTTCATTTATTATATATTTATTACTCTTTGCTCTTAACTTGCACTTCTTATCTCAACATTTGTATTCATGTGCATATATATATATACACACACACACACACACACACACACACACACATATATATATATATATACACACATACATACATACATACACACGCGAAATTTTTATTTCTTTTCAAAATTCAAACGGCGTTTTACCGTCATTTATTATTTAATTAAAATGGGGGGGTGTTACAATTACAATAGTTTTTACTTGTGCCTAAAAAATGTTTTTTTTTCTTTATTCTGATTTAGGATAAGAAAACACAAAATATGGTTTTATTCCTCTATTTTGTTTTGTTCAATTGCATGAAATATCTGTTTTCCTTAAAAGCACCATATTGTTTCATTATTAAGTTTAGTATTATGTTAACCTCAACTCGGGAGAACTATTTAATCAGTCATTTCTAGAAAAAAGTTAATGATGAAGACATACAAATACTATATATAGGGCTCGACACTGTTTTTTTGTGTTCGCTGATGTATGGTTGTCGTTCATTATATCAGTGTGGTATATTCAAGATTTTGCATCAAAGCTTCCGTAACAATTTCATGTACGATCTATAATTATGATATTTGTGACACAAACAAGATATATATATATATATATATATATATATATATGTGTAACGACCCGGATTTTTCGCTATTGATTTTAAAACATTTAAATTGATTTTGAATGTTGTATTGGTAATATAAAATAATTTTTTAAGGAATATATTTATTAAAAACAAAGTTGAAGGGATAATTTGTAATTAAATTAAAAAAGGGCTCATAACGCTGCGGTAGTTCGTAATATTCCGTTTTGAACTTCAATTCGATATACAGAATCCAATATAAGTCGGATTTCTGTGAAACAAGAAACGTCTGAATCTAATAAAGTGTATCTTTCTAATGGAAGAGAAAAATCGAGTTTTCATATTGTAGATTTTGTTTTATGTCCAAATCAAATTTAGAAATAGTCGCTGTAGAATCATTTATGGACCATAACGGTTTTGTAATATTACTAGACATTGGTTACGAATTTGGACAAGATTCTTTTGAGGCATAGTTATAATTTAATTTTTAAAATTTTATTATAATTTTTAATTAATTAAATATGCAACTTTTTATTTGGAGTATTTTGCACCCTATATCAATATTTTAGGGTTTCATAATATAAGTTAAACTACCGATATTATTATATTTTTGGGATCGTGGCACATTGCCCGTCAGAAGATATTTTTATTTCTGTCTACAACAGTCTGTAAAGGAATTAAATTTTACATAGTGGATACCCTTGTTTATTAACTTTAAACAAAACAATCCACGACAATATTGGGAAAAAGACGTCATTGGGTTTGATTCCCTAATACTGTCTTTATATATTGGACAATAAATTATGATGTAAGTCAAAACGCTAAGCTATCAAAATTGCATAGAAAATCCTAACCAATTAAGGTATATTGGCAATATACCCTTTGCTTATAAAACCTTGTTAGATAGAACATCGTTTCTATAATATTAATACACAAACATAATCATATATAGATTTAATGTGATAACTATAATAGTGGGTATATTTATAGTTATTTATCATAATATATTAGACCATATCTTTATATGGAGGAACATATATTAAACCCAAAACGCTGATAATCCTACCCTATATACAGCCTACATCCAAGCTGTTTTCAAAGGCTTCATACCCAAGGTATAGAACCATGGTCCTCAAGCTACTACAAAAACCCGTGTTCTCCAAGCCAAATGAAAACGTGCCTGCCAAATCATTTAAGTGCCGCGTCTCCCAAACTATTTTAACGCCGTGCCAAACAAGCTACTTTCCTTTATATATACTGCTACCTTCATTTTCGAACCTCAAGCAGAAAACAAAAACAAGATTTACCCAGCAAACATTTAAGCCCTTTTGGTCTTCTAGGATGCTAAGCAAACAATGTAAAGATCAAGCCAAATTACAACTGGGGTGCAATATTGGATCTGTGCAGCTCGACTAAGACTAACGCAACTATGGCTGCAGACTTGTGGTGATAGGTGCATCGTCAGTGGCAGTACCCTGAAAAGAAGGGGTAAAGGAAGCCGAGGGGAGGATTTTGGGTTCGGTCTAGTCGGGTTCGGTTACCTACGATGACCGGAAAATGGGTTTACTTAAAGAATAAAAGTTTTCGATGTCTGGTGATTTGGAGAATCGTGAGAGGCAGTGCTTAAGGCGATGAGGAAGGGAGTGAGGTCGGTGTCGAGATACTGGGTTGCTGGTGAGAAATACGGTGGAGTTTTTGTAGGGATTTGTGTCGATGCTGTTACTGTTATGCATGGCACAGTGGGCGGACGCGAAGGGTAGGGGCGTAGGAAGTTGGGGCTCAAAGTGGAGAGAAGGAATTGCAAGTTAATGGTATGAGATCCTGAAGCATGCGAACTGGAGTTTACGAGATGGAGTTGAAGTAGCCGTTCGGTTAGGGACTGGAAGCGCGAACATGTAGGCTAAAACGGTGGATTTTTTGCCTGGGAAGGGAAGTTTGAGTTGACGTGGAAAGTTTTGATTGGGAAGAGGAGGCGGTTTGTGGTTGTTTGGTGCTTGGAAAAAGCTTCAGGGGAGTGTTGTTTTGATCAAGAAGAATACTTAAACGATGGATGGGATGTCTTAGCAACTGAAGTGCGGGTTGAATAGTTGGTAAGGAAAGAAGAAAGGTAGCAGATGTTTAAAACAACATGGTTATGGGTTTGTTTAAACAAAGAATAGTAAGAAGACATGGTCAAAAGCAAGCAAAATGAGTGGAAGAAGGAATTAGAGACGGTACTGATCTCTGATTAAGCAAGGTAACAAAAATAATTAAATTTAATAATTATTAATTAATGAAATAATCATTTAATTAAAATCATATATAAAAATATGTATAACTTTTACATATGGAAACAGAATCAGACGGAACCGGTCACACTGGAATCGTAGAACAAAGTCTAAATTTTGGAACTGATTTTCCTGAATACAAAGTTACTAGAGTTTCAGAGAAAAATCGAACATTAGTTTCATTTTAGACAAAATCAAAGCAAAACCATCAACTGCGAACAAGGTAAGTAAACTCACTAACTCTGACTCCTTTATATTTTTAAATAATCGAGTTTTAAATTTATTTTATATTGTGTGATGGTTGTTTGGTTGCATGGTTGACATGATTAGTTGAAATGGTTGATATAATTACATCGTTGATCGATTATTAGTTCTGATATTCATACTGATGTGAAATAATATTATTGATGTTGATTAACATCTGTGGTTGCAGGGAAACAGGTTGGAGGGATCCAACTGGATTCCTCAACATTTATATTATTGTTTGTTATTTACTTTGATATATACTGTGATTGATTATGCTTTGTTAATTACTCTGGCCCTAGGAATTTGGTATTGAAAATATCGTAAAATATTTTCAGAAAAAAAGGGGAATTTAAGACTTTAAAAAGGAAATTTTTAAATTGAATGTCGAATAGATTTGAGAATAAAAACTTGTTTTAGTGAATAAAACAAATAATTAAATTTATAAAACGATATACATGGATTATCATTGTATAATTAATTTTTGGTGTAAAAATCGATATTTTATAATCAAATATAGAATCGTGATAAGGTTTTAAAAAGGATTTTATATGGAAATCTATTTTAACAGTTAATTTGAGAAGATTAATTCATAAACAATGTGTATACTTTCAATAAAATATTTTGAAATAAATTAAAATATAAATTCAGATTTGAATTTATATCGAAAGTGGAAATTGGTTAATAGTTAACTGATATGTACGGTTGACAAAAAAATTAACCATTTTATTGATAATGAAATTAATTTGAATTTAATGAAGGGTGTTAAATATTAGTTAATCTTCGATTAACGATAATTAAATTAATTATCGAATTGGTTAGTGTTAATAAAGTTAATTATTATTTAATAGGCTTTTAAAAGTGATAATTATACTATTTTTAGTTAATAACAAAGTTAACTATTTTTAATATAGTTAATAATAAAATTAATTGTTATTTTAATTAATAATAATTAAAACAATGATTTTAATGAGGTTTTTGAAACCAAAGTGATGACTTTAATCGAATTAAGCAAGGCACTGTAATTGAAATAAAGATTTTAAACGCAAAGGAAAACACATAAGATAGTTTTGTGTTAAACATTGATAAATGGATTTTTGATATAAAATCCAAGGAAATAGGTTCTATTGTAAAGGTGGAAAGTGGATTTTTATCCTTATATAACCTTTATATCATGGGTTTCGACAAACAGAATGATATATGTCTGCATTGTGTAAATCCGGACATTTTGACTATCTTTAAAAAATGAACAACAGAACCGTGCGCGCCGCACACGGTACTTTATTCAAAACAGCGATTATAACGCTATTGTTATAATAAATATTCTATAAATCCAAACAACGATTTTTAGCGCTGTCGTTATAATAAATGTTTTATAAATCTAAACAGCGATTTTAACGCTGCCGTTATAATTAATGTTTGGAAACAGCGATTATAACGCTGCCGTTATAATCAATATTTTTCCGTAAAAGAAGTGGATTCTTATATTGAATCCAAGAGTCACGTAAGCGAGGTTTTTTTTGAAGTGGCGAGCTTTGACTATTTCGAAGTTGAAATTGTTGTTCAATTAAGCTCTGAGAGGTAATTATACCCCAACTTGATTGAATTCTTGATTGATGGAGGAATGGTTAGGGTTCGATAGTGAAGATTGGTTAGGAATATGGGTATTGGATAAATGATTAAGGTTTGAGTATAATCACGATGTTTTATAACACCGCGTTAATTTAAAGGATTTGAAATGTTTTCCCAAATAAAATGAGAGATATTTTCTATGCATAGAAAATGAAATGAATTGGTCAAAAGAATGGAATATGGAAATATTTTCCGATATTAATAAGGTATATTTTCTGAATATAGAAAATAAAGATTTCATCAATATATATATATATATATATATATATATATATGTTTCTTACTGGAATAAGAGATATTCTCTCGAATAGAGAAATTATAATATTTGAAATGTTTTTCAAAGAATCGAGAGGGGAAATCGAGCTTCAAAAGGATACGAAAGATGGGAAATGGGAATTGTAAATGATAATATAATAAAGAATTGATTTAAAGGGGTCCAGTGTTGTTTGATGCTTGATCGGTACGATTTCCAACTGGAAATAGGACCGTTGATTGTATGTATGTTCTTTGATAGTTAAATCACCGACTATCAAAGTCTTGATTTATTTTATACCTCCGTTGTCAATACGGAGAGACCGGGATCAGATTTAATATCTGAAAACCACTCCGTATTGGCATAAGTATTACGAATCAACTTATGTTGAAGAGATTATGAAGACGGAGTAAAGTGCAAGGGCTGTTCTGTTAATTCTAGGTTAAATTTTCCCAAGATGGATTAATAGAATGGTGCCTTCGGTTTGTCCAGACCCAGGACGAGTGTCTGACAGAGTATTTCCAAAGGGATTACGTACGTTGATTCCTTCAAACGTACGAAGTTGGTGGCAAAGAAGGGAAACTTCTTTAGCCTAACAATCTGAGTATTTTTGTGGGAATCAATCAGTGATTTCCGATGTAATTCATGATGTGGCATTCAAAGTGAATGGTGGCCAGATGTTCTGGAAGATAATTCAAACCTCAAGCCTCACAACCGGGAATTGACAAAAATTGGGCAGGCAGCATGGCTAGGTGGGTCGCTCCCATTAGGATGTATAATCACCTATCTAGAGAAATTCCAATTGCTTCTTTAATCTATCGATGCAGTCCCTTTCGGGAAACGGTTGCTGATCCCAACCGTTGGTGATATACATTCGATACACTCAAGCGAAATGAGTGGTCGGTCATGTGTGGGACGGGTTGCAAGACGTTCTTGTTGAACCCCAGTGTATCCTCTCTAGAGTACACTGATCAGAAGGTGGTTCCATATCTTGTCATGTTGGAAATCCAATCTCCAATAAGCGCCCTGCGGTTTTTGATTTTATATTATATATGGAGCGTGTGATGCAAGCGTTCCGCTACATTCTATTTATTTGATGTAGACACTATTATAATATCACCGGATTTGATATCAAAATATTTTGGGTTATCGTAAGGTAAAAACCATCCGTGTTTATGTGTGGATCGGTCTTACGATTATCTTTTCTTTCGAAAGGATTTTGAAAGTTAAACAAATGGTTGGAGTTTACTCACACCAGTCCCATGACTGACCCAGTGTTTATTTTGTTTTATTTTCCCTAAACTCTTGGGTGCCCAAATTTGTACGGGCAGTCAAGTAGTCGGGGTTTTACAGATTCACTTAGATGAGTTTGAAGCAGAAGGCTTCACCAGTTAGCTATAGACTATCATATTTTCTGCTGTTTTCTATGTTGGATCTGGAAACAGGTATTTATAACTGTTCCAGGAATGACTGTTGTGCTCTGATAATGGTATGTATATACAGTTACTGATTTGTATTTCAAAAGTTATGTTATTTAATATATTTTATTCGTTCCGCTGTGAGTTTGTGATCTTCGTTTTTCTTCTATTCTAATATTTCTTTCTTTTTCTCATCCTCTTACTTCTTTCTAATAATGATTCGTATTTCTGTGCAATTTGGGTTGGACATGCGGTGTTATTAATCGACTCAAAGGGTACGGAAATTCGGGTCATTACATTTGGTATCAGAGCTGAAGGTTGAGTAGTAACCTTGGCTCTTTGGCGTGACTCAATAAAGATGGGGTTAGTGATGCCCTAGATTGAGTTTGAGTGTATATATATGAGTGCGTATTTGTAGATTTGATATAATATTGTTTTATATTATATTGGCTGGTTTGTTGAGTGGTTTATGAATTTTTCTCGATACAGGATGTACAACTGTATCGATAGGTGTTTCTAAACTCTCAAACAAAACAATTCGATACAGTATTGTTTTAAAATGGGTAAATGAATAATTTTGCCCAAAAATTATTTTGATATAAAAGGAATAATTTCTGAATTATTATATATGAGTGTGTTGATTGTTATTACAATCAAATGGAATCATGAAATATTGAAATGGTTATATAATTTATATACGGATAATGTGTACAAATGGAATTAATTAATATTAAGTTCGAACTAGAATTTGAGAATTTAAATTCCTGGTGTTTAGAAATATTGTATGAAATATTTTTTAAAGTTATATAAGCGTACTTTGAAGGATTTTTGAATAAGAATGATTTTAAATGAACTTTGAAAGTGATTAAGCACTGAAATCACTTCAGGGGCGAGAAAATAATTCTGATAATGGGTCGCGACATTATCGGTATTCATTTTCAAGTTTCTGAGTGACGGATTGCTACCATAATAGTTCGTTAATGGAAAATTTGTTCGAAAGGATAAGTTATTTCAAAAATTCAAAAGTTTGGTTTTGCAAATGGTTATGGATACATGTATATATATTATTTCAAGGGGTTTGAAATAAAAGCCGGGAATTTGAATTCTAAATTTTTATTTAACCATTATAAGTTAAATGAATTGAAATGGTATAAGTAAATTGAATATAATAAAAATTTAATTTAAGTTAAAAAGGTTGGAATTGTAAAAGTAAATCAAATAAATTGGAATTTAACTTGGATTCAGTTAAATAAAATTGGATTAGATGGAGATAATCTCGAATGATATTAAATATGGTAATAAGAGAAATATTTAAGATTTGAGCTATTAAAATAGATTCGACTTATGCTAAACAAGTTGAATACATATATATTGTATGTCGTTAATTGGAGTTAAGTTATTTTTGAGCCCAAGCAGAATAAGTGGATTGATTTGGAAATAGGAATCAAGTTTGAATTATAAAATGGAAGTGAACTAATCAGAAGTTGATTAGAGAGTTAAAAACTGGCAGTTAGATTGATTTGAACCAACTGGAAATGGATATATGTGTGCTGAGCAGATACTGAATGGAAGCAAATGCAAGAGATAAAATTATGCCCAACAAAAAGGTACATGTTTACAATACTACTTAGATTGATTTTTATGAGCCTATAAGGCAAGCCGCTTAGCATTTTGATTTTCTTTTGAATTGGAGAAGGCCTAGAAAGGCGAGTTGTTGTTGTACCGATTGAGCCGTGCAAAGGAGATGCTGGCAAAAATTTTTGAAAATTTAAAGCGTTAGAAAATTTTCAATAAATTTTTAATTTAAAATCGAGTGTTAATTGTAATTGAAATTAGAAAACCTGAATTAGTTAATAAAATTTCAAGTGGAATAATGAAATTGATAAATGGATTTAAAATCAATTGGAATGGGTATGGATATGCAAAAAAGCATATGGCTTGAAGACGAGAAAGTGATGATGGATTGAAAAAAAAGAAAAAAAAATGGTAGACAGATCATTTAGAAAGAATTATGAATGGTCGAGTATTTGTATGAGAATTCAAAGGACGGGTAAGAACTGGGTTATGAAAGTATGGAATATAAGATTTCAACCAAGTAGGTTGGGAGGAGTTAGAATTATAGCATCTTTACTGCCTAGCAATTTCGAGGACGAAATTATTTTAAGGGGGAAGGAATGTAACAACCCGGATTTTTCGCTATTAATTTTAAAACATTTAAATTGATTTTAAATGTTGTATTGGTAATATAAAATGATTTTTTTAAGGAATATATTTTTTTTAAAAATGAAGATGAATGGATAATTTGTAATTAAATTAAAAAAGGGCTCATAACGCTGCAGTAGTTCGTAATATTCTGTTTTGAACTTCAATTGGATATACATAATCCAATATAAGTCGGATTTCTGTGAAACAAGGAACGTGTGAATCTAATAAAGTGTATCTTTCTAATGGAAGAGAAAAATCGAGTTTTCATATTGTAGATTTTGTTTTATGTCCAAATCAAATTTAGAAATAGTCATTGTAGAATCATTTATGGACCATAACGGTTTTGTAATATAACTAGAGATTGGTTACGAATTTGGACAAGATTCGAAGCGTAGTTATAATTTAATTTTTAAAATTTTATAGTAATTTTTAATTAATTAAATATGCAACTTTTTATTTGGGGTATTTTGCACCCTATATCAATATTTTGGGGTTTCATAATATAAGTTAAACTACCGATATTATTATATTTTTGGGATCGTGGCACATTGCCCGTATGAATGATATTTTTATTTCTGTCTATAAAAGTCTGTAAAGGAATTAAATTTTACATAGTGGATACCCTTATTTATTAACTTTAAACAAAACATTCCACGACAATATTGGGAAAAAGACGTCATTGGATTTGATTCCCTAATACTGTCTTTATATATTGAACAATCAATTATGATGTAAGTCAAAACACTAAGCTATCAAAATTGCATGGAAAATCCTGGCCAATTAAGGTATATTGGTAATATACCCTTTGCTTGTAAAACCTTGTCAGATAGAACATCGTTTCTATAATATTAATACACAAACATAATCATATATAGATTTAATGTGATAACTATAATAGTGGGTATATTTATAGTTATTTGTCATAATATATTAGACCATATCTTTATATGGAGGAACATATATTAAACCCAAAACGCCGATACTCCTACCCTATATACAGCCTACATCCAAGCTGTTTTCAAAGGCTTCATACCCAAGGTATAGAACCGTGGTCCTCAAGCTACTACAAAAACCCGTGTTCTCCAAGCCTTTTCCTTTTTGTGAGTGCCAAGCCAAATGAAAACGTGCCTACCAAATCATTTAAGTGTCGTGTCTCCCAAACTTTTTTAATGTCGTGCCAAACAGGCTGCTTTCCTTTATATATACTGCTACCCTCATTTCCGAACCTCAAGCAGAAAACAAAAACAAGATTTACCCAGCAAACATTTAAGCCCTTTCGATCTACTAGGATGCTAAGAAAACAATGTAAAGATCAAGCCAAGTTACAATTGGGGTGCAATATTGGATCTGTGCAGCTCGACTGGGACTAACACAATTATGGCTGCGGACTGGTGGTGATAGGTGCATCGTCAGTGGGAGTACCCTAAAAAGAAGGGGTAAAGGAAGTCGAGGGGAGGCTTTTGGGGTCAGTCTGGTCGGGTCCGGTCACCTACGATGACCGGAAAATGGGTTTACTTAAAGAATAAAAGTTGTCAATGTCCGGTGATCTGGAGAATCGTGAGAGGCAGTGCTTAGGGCGATGAGGAAGGGAGTGAGGTCGGTGTCGAGATACTGGGTTGCTGGTGAGAAAGACAGTGGAGTTTTTGTAGGGATTTGTATCGATGCTATTATTGTTATGCATGGCACAGTGGGCGGACGCGAAGGTTAGGGGCGCAGGAAGTTGGGGCTCAAAGTGGAGAGAAGGAATTGCAAGTTAATGGTGTGAGATCCTGAAGCGTGAGAACTAGAGTTTACGAGCTGGAGTTGAAGTAGCCCTTCGGTTGGGGACTGGAAGCGCGAACATGTAGGCTGAAATGGTGGAGTTTTTGCCTGGGAAGGGAAGTTTGAGTTGACGTGGAAAGTTTTGATTCGGAAGAGGAGTCGGCTTGTGTTTGTTTGGTGCTTTTAAATAGCTACAGTGGAGTGTTGTTTTGATCCAGAAGAATACTTAATGATGGATGGGATGTCTTAGCAACTGAAGTGCAGGTTGAATAGTTGGTAAGGAAAGAAGAAAGGTAGCAGATGTTTAAAACAACATGGTTATGGGTTTGTTTAAACAAAGAATAGTAAGAAGACATGGTCAAAAGCAAGCACAGCGAGTGGAAGAAGGAATTAGAGACAGTACTGATCTCTGATTAAGCAAGGTAACAAAAATAATTAAATTTAATAATTATTAATTAAGGAAATAATCATTTAATTAAAATCGTATATAAAAATGTGTATAACTCTTACATATGGAAACAGAATCAGACGGACCGGTCACACTGGAATCGTAGAACAAAGTCTAAATTTTGGAACTGATTTTCCTGAATACAAAGTTACTAGAATTTTAGAGAAAAATCGAATGTTAGTTTCATTTTAGACAAAATCAAAGCAAAACCATCAACTGCGAACAAGGTGAGTAACTCACTAACTCTGACTCCTTTATATTTTTATATAATCGAGTTTTAAATTTATTTTACATTGTGTGATGGTTGTTTGGTTGCATGGTTGACATGATTAGTTGAAATGGTTGATATAATTACATCGTTGATCGATTATTAGTTCTGATATTCATATTGATGTGAAATAATATTATTGATGTTGATTAACATCTGTGGTTGCATGAAAACAGGTTGGAGGGATCCAACTGGATTTCTCAACATTTATATTATTGTTTGTTATTTACTGTGATATATATTGTGATTGATTTTGTTGTGTTGAATTACTCTGGCCCTAGGAATTTGGTATTGAAAATATCGTAAAATATTTTCAGAAAAAAAGGGAATTTAAGACTTTAAAAAGGAAAAAAAATTCCAAGGTGGAAATTGAATGTCGAATAGATTTGAGAATAAAAACTTGTTTTGGTGAATAAAACAAATAATTAAATTTATAAAACGATATATATGGATTATCATTGTATAATTAATATTTGGCGTAAAAATCGATATTTTATAATCGAATATAGAATCGTGATAAGGTTTTAAAAAGGATTTTATATGGAAATCTGTTTTAACAGTTAATTTGAGAAGATTAATTCATAAACAATGTGTATATTTTATGTAAAATATTTTGAAATTAATTGAAATATAAATTCAGATTTGAATTTATAACGAAAGTGGAAATTGGTTAACAGTTAACTGATATGTACGGTTGACAAAAAAATTAACCATTTTATTGATAATGAAATTAATTTGAATTTAACGAAGGGTGTTAAATATTATTTAATCTTCGATTAACTATAATTAAAGTAATTATCGAATTGGTTAGTGTTAATAAAGTTAATTATTATTTAATAAGCTTTTAAAAGTGATAATTATACTATTTTTAGTTAATAACAAAGTTAACTATTTTTAATATAGTTAATAATAAAATTAATTGTTATTTTAATTAATAATAATTAAAACAATGATTTTAATGAGGTTTTTGAAACCAAAGTGATGACTTTAATTGAATTAAGCAAGGCACTGTAATTGAAATAAAGATTTTAAACGCAAAGGAAAACACATAACATAGTTTTGTGTTAAGCATCGATAAATGGATTTTTGATATAAAATCCAAGGAAAGAGGTTCTGTTGTAAAGGTGGAAAGTGGATTTTTATCCTTATATAACCTTTATATCTTGGGTTTCGACAAACAGAATGGTATATGTCAGCATTGTGTAAATCCGGACATTTTGACTATCTTTTAAAAATGAACAACAGAACTGTGCGCGCCGCACACGGTACTTTATTCAAAACAGCGATTATAACGCTATTTTTATAATAAAAATTCTATAAATCTAAACAGCGATTTTTAGCGCTGTCGTTATAATAAATGTTTTATAAATCTAAACAGCGATTTTAACGCTGCCGTTATAATTAATGTTTGGAAACAGCGATTATAACGCTGCCGTTATAATCAATATTTTTCTGTAAAAGAAGTGGATTCTTAGATTGACTCCAAGAGTCGCGTAAGCGAGGTTTTGTTTGAAGTGGTGAGCTTTGACTATTTCGAAGTTGAGTTTGTTGTTCAATTAAGGTCTGAGAGGTAATTATACCCCAACTTGATTGACTTCATGATTGATGGAGGAATGGTTACGGTTCGATAGTGAAGATTGGTTAGGAATATGGGTATTTGATAAATGATTAAGGGTTTGAGTATAATAACGATGTTTTATAACGTCGCATTAATTTAAAGGATTTTAAATGTTTTCCCAAATAAAACGAGAGATATTTTCTACACATAGAAAATGAAATGAATTGGTCAAAGGAATGGAATATGGAAATATTTTCCGATATTAATAAGGTATATTTTCTGAATATAGAAAATAAGGATTTCATCAATATATATATATATAGAGAGAGAGAGAGAGAGAGAAATGCTTCTTACTAGAATAAGAGATATTCTCTCGAATAGAGAAATTATAATATTGGAAATGTTTTTCAAAGAATCGAGAGGGGAAATCGAGCTTCAAAAGGATACGAAAGATGGGAAATGGTTATTGTAAATGATAATATAATAAAGAATTGATTTAAAGGGGCCCAGTGTTGTTTGATGCTTGATCGGTACGATTTCCAACTGGAAATAAGACCGCTGATTGTATGTATGTTCTTTGATAGTTAAATCACCGACTATCAAAGTCTTGATTTATTTAATACCTCCGTTGTCAACACGGAGAGACCGAGATTAGATTTAATATCTGAAAACCACTCTGCATTGGCATAAGTGTTACGAATCAACTTATGTTGAAGAGATTATGAAGACGGAGTAAAGTGCAAGGGCTGTTCTATTAATCCTAGGTTAAAACTGCCCAAGATGGATTAATAGAATGGTGCCTTCGGTTTGTCCAGACCCAGGACAACTTGTAAGGACGAGTGTCTGACAGAGTATTTCCAAAGGGATTACTTACGTTGATTCCTTAAAACGTACGAAGTTGGTGGCAAAGAAGGGAAACTTCTTTAGCCTAACAATCTGAGTATTTTTTGTGGGAATCAATTAGTGATTTCTGATGGATCTGACGATGTGGCATTCAAAGTGAATGGTGGCCAGATGTTCTGGAAGATAATTCAAACCTCAAGCCTCACAACCGGGAATTGACAAAAATCGGGCAGGTAGCATGGGTAGGTGGGTCGCTCCCATTAGGATGTATAATCACCTATCTAGAGAAATTCCAATTGCTTGTTTAATCTATCGATGCAGTCCCTTTCGGGAAATGGTTGCTAATCCCAACCGTTGGTGATATACATTCGATACACTCAAGCGAAATGAGTGGTCGGTCATGTGTAGGCCGGGTTCCAAGACGTTCTTGTTGAACCCCAGTGTATCCTCTCTAGAGTACACTGATCGGAAGGTGGTTCCATACATTGTCATGTTGGAAATCCAATCTCCAATAAGCGCCCTGCGGTATTTGATTTTATATTATATATAGAGCGTGAGATGCAAGCGTTCCGCTACATTCTATTTATTTGATGTAGACACTATTATAATATCACCGGATTTGATATCAAAATATTTTGGGTTATCCTAAGGTAAAAACCATCCGTGTTTATGTGTGGATCGGTCTTACGATTATCATTTCTTTCGAAAGGATTTTGAAAGTTAAACAAATGGTTGGAATTTACTCACACCAGTCCCATGACTGACCCAGAGTTTATTTTGTTTTATTTTCCCTAAACTCTTGGGTGCCCAAATTTGTACGAGCAATCAAGTGGTCGGGGTTTTGCAGATTCACTACGAGGAGTTTGAAGCAGAAGGCTTCACCAGTTAGCTATAGACTATCATATTTTTCGTTGTGTTCTATGTTGGATCTGGAAACATGTGTTTATAACTGTTCCAGGAATAACTGTTGTGCTCTGATAATGGTAGGTATATGCAGTTACTGATTTGTATTTCAAAAGTTATGTTATTTAATATATTATATTCGTTCCGCTGTGAGTTTGTGATCTTCGTTTTTCTTCTATTCTAATATTTCTTTCTTTCTATTTCTCATCCTCTAACTTCTTTCTAATAATGATTCGTATTTCTGTGCAATTTGGGTTGGACATGTAGTGTTATTAATCGACTCAAAGGGTACGGAAATTCAGGTCATTACAATGTATGTATGTATGTATGTACATATGTATGTATATATATGTGTGTTGACCAGCTTTTTGGCAAAAGCCATCACAACTCAGGACCAAGGCTCAATGTCAAATGCCGACCGAACTTTCTATCACTCGAACCAACCTTTATTATGGATCAGTCGATTACATTTCAAATCGAGCCACCTTTATAGCAGGAAAATATATCACCCTCCAGAATTGGTAAACACTTCCAAAGTCAAAACCAATTGATCGATCAAATCACTCCTGGAAGATCAAGTCAAGCCTGGAATGTCAAATCAGAAATATCTGGCCAAATTATGCGCTACAAGATGAAGTCCTATGCCCTAGGTTACATAATCAGTCAGCTTTAATGAGCACTACTTTTCATGCACCAAAGTTCAAGTTCCATGTAAGCCACAATCCTCTAGGAGAACTATTCATCAGCAGGAGACCGGGTCTCTCCTTCTACTACTTTATACGATCGAGTTACACGTGGCCGACCATGAAAAAGATGCATGCCGTGTTGTATTCAAACTCGGCCCACCTTTGCTAGAGTTTACGCCTTTGAGGCAATCAATTCGATGGAATTAATAACATTGTTGATGTTATATTTTATTTTGAATATACATATATATATATATTCTATTATGTTATATTTACTATGTAATATAAATGTTGACATAATAGAAGTCCTTAGAATAATAATACCGAATTATATAGTTCAAGTAAGTGACTTGAATATGAGATTATATAATATATTAAGTATTATAATTTTTTAATGTCCCTAGTTGATTTTTATTATTTATATAGGACAGTAACAAAACATACAGACTAGTATGCTGATTGACTAATGATTACATTTCATTGATCATTAAGATACGTGATATTAATGTCAATACATAAATTCGTATTGAAGAGTGGCGCATTGGACTTATCCAACACGAGAAAACTACATGGAATATAATTAATAGTATCATAATTTTTTCTTACAGTGATAGTGATGTAATGGTCCTCTGACCTGAAATCATTATACTTTTATTCGAGGATATTTGTGTTTTGATATCATCAAAAGTTACTTTTAACCGAGTAGACGATAAAGGTGATCATTGGATACATCTCGAATCAAATGAAAATTATGAATGATCTAGATGGAATTTAACCCTATAATAATTGTAGTGATATCCACGGGCCTCTTGATTGAGTGAGACTGTGAAATGCATGGTCATTCTCAAATATTGATTTGTTTTATAAAGTCTACTCATCGATTAAGATAAAAGGATTAAATTATAAAGAGGATGATACGTTCCATGCCTCGAGTATAATTCTTGATATATCGGTTAAAAGGAGTATATTACATTGAAACGCTGGTCACAAAAAGATTGTATCGAATCGTTGATCTTATTATAACTTAGGTAGCAGCGACGTATTACTTGATGCCAATCACCGTTTATGATTTTAAATACGATTTAAAATCATTGTCAACATTGTAGTAACCTATAGGGTAACACATAAGAACGTTTGAAAAGGAAGGATCATTCTAAACAAAAAATATATCAAACATTGATTTTATTTTGTTTGAAATGGTCCATACCATGTAATTCGGTTTTGACCTATTATTCTCGATATTAAAAAGGTACTGACCCTTCTTCTTTAATCTAATTCAATCAGATAGAAAAATTCGAGAAACATTTAAATGGGTGAATCAAAATCGTGGTAATCGTCTAGTAACGATTCCTTGATTTGATTTCGTTTCGATGAGATCGAACACTCGTTCGTGGATACCTATGGAGGCACCGTATTTACAGCGCTCAGATTCGACTCCTCCCAAATCCCAATTGTTCGATTTCATGATAAATGGAAGCCATGTCAGGTATAATATTCAATTTACTAATTTTAGCATAGATCTACTATTTAGGGTTGTTTATTTTGTTAATTATCCGCTGTGTGTTGATATTAAATCCCTATCAGTGGTACCAGAGCTACGACTTGCTAAAATTAGTAATTTTGATTTGTGAATTTGCCTTATATGAGTCTAACTTTGAATATTTGACTGTATTTAAAAGTTGGATGCAAGAAATAAGGCAAAATTATTTTATAAGTGAAAAATTTTCACTGTTAACAAATATTTATGTGATACAAGATATAATATTACTTTGTTATAAATAAATTTCATATTTGATATAAAATTTCAAAGTAAACTCATAGTTGATTTAGGATATTAACTATGTTGCCTATTATAATTATCTAGCCTATTAGTTTTTGGAAACACGATTATTGACTGTCAAATCTGTATGTGTTGATGATATTTAGATCTGTTAAAATGAATGAACTGAGTTATACAAATACAATCAAAACGTTTGATTGTTTGAACAAAAACTTTTTTTTGGTATAAATATATGTGTGTGTGATAACTGATGTTCAAATTCATGTATGGATGATTTTAGATCATTGCAACCATGATGAACAGTATGATTAATGTTGTGACCAAGCAAATTATACTGTGTTAAATATTAATCTATCATATATCATTACCACTTGGGAACTGTAACTTAACTAGAATGACACCTATAATTCTATGATATGTGTTTATATTTGTGTTACCACTTCTCATAGATAATCACATTTGGATTTGATTGTTTCGTAATACAAGTATGTTGTTACATGAAAAGCAATCATAATTTCTGTCTTGTTGATTTTTTTTAAAAGGAACTTCTGTGTTCATATGTCCAGATCAAGATGTAGATAGTACAAATTTGATTTGTAATTTCCAATCCATTCATGTTAGACAAATAATGATATTCTGTATGCTTGTGTGTGTGTGTGTGTGTGTGTGTGTGTGTGTGCATATATATATAGAGAGAGAGAGAGATCTTCTGAAGGTAAATTGTTAATATATGTTGATATATTAATGATGTAAACATGATTTGCAGATTTAACATACCTCAGTTGTATATTACATTGTGTGTGTGTATATATATATATAATTGTTTATATATACTGATATATCAATGGTGAACATGTTTTTTAAGATGCTATTTGTGTATTTATATTAATGAATATATATATATATATATATATATATATTATAAATATGGTTTAAAAGCTTCAGTAAATATGATTTACTATTTTCTTTTATACTATTATTATGAACAATAGTATTTAGAAACTATGTTTTTTCATGTTTATTCATAATTTGCTGAATGAATTTTGAATTTTAAACATTGGACCTGACCCATTGGAGAAGATATATATACTTCATTTTGTTTCATTCTGCTTTGGTATAACAATGCAAGTGTGTGTGTGTATATACATATATGTATATATCTTATCCATTATTATCCATATATATACAGCTCATATACATGTATATATATTAGTGGCATAAATGTTTATGCTGCAATATACCCATTTAAATGCCCCATTATACCTTTTATGTGTAGCTAACCGTAAATAAGCTGTTTATATATACAGAGAATCATATAAAAAAAATTATGCAATGAAAGTATGTACCACTTACTTTTTCATGTTCATACACACACATACATTGGGAATTAACATATGATTTATATGCCTAGATACTCACGTAAGATCATAATATGTAGAATTGTTAAATATGTTGAGAAATTTTTTGGACTAGAGTATCATCCATAAGCACGGCATAAATCCAAATTAAGATGAAAAGGATATATATGTGTCCATTTTTTTCCGTTTTGGGCCAGCCAACATAGATTGATCAGTTCTCAAGAATGAAATTTTAATTTTCTAAAGCCTATTTTCAAAATAGTAAAGCTGACTTAATTGTATATGATACAGTGTTCTGTTTTATTATGCAATGGGCTATTTTTCATTTTGAATTTAAAATGATATATGTAAATATATTGTATGATAATTGAAGCATGTGTGTTAGATTACTATCAAAAACTATTAAAACCTTGAAATAGTTTTATTTTAAGATCAAAAACCTCAATTTTGATTAACAGTTTACATCTATGCATTTAAATCCATGATGCCTATATGATTTGAGATATCCAAATGCATATATGATATGTTATATCTGTAAAAGGGATAATTGGTATAAAGGTTATACCATGTCTGCTATATCAACGTATATACTGTTAATATTATCATTTCAATACTGTCTGGACTGCCATTTCACTGTATGAACTTGCACAGTTGAATGTGTATATATATATATATATATATGTATGTATGTATGTATATATATGCATGCAGTGATGTGTATATATATATTTATAATAGTTATATGTATATATATTCAAAACAAAATACAATTAATATTGTATAAATATATGGGCATACTCTGTATCAAATGTTTGAATTATGAATGAATTAATATATATATCACTGTATAGTGTATACAGTGCAATGTATTAATTCATGAGCAAATAGTTGTTCAGTTTTGTCTTGTGTGCATACTGCATATAACAGTTTTATATTAATATACACACACGCTGGAAATCATTTGATCGGTGTAGATCAGTAGATAAGTCGCACCAATTCTTCTGTCCCCGTTTTCTATGTGCCCCATGTCCCCAGCCAATCACGGCCCCCTGATTTCCTCCTTTTGCAGTTAAATCCCTCAATTGTTTGAGGACTTAAATGCAAAAAAACAAAAATGGGGAGATTTTATTAGTGGGCACACCGGGGACAGGGGGCTTGGGTACAGAAGAATTTCTCTCTAGATAAGTAAACAACCAGGTTTAATCAAAAACCCCTTGTCATGTGTTACTGATGGTTTAACTGGGCTTATGAAGCCATAACCCTATATATGCATAATGCCTTTTATTTATTGACTTATCATCATGATCACACTACAACAAAATGACCCTATTACAACGGTGGAACACCGTTGTAATATACATTTTACAACGGTGGGCTAACCGTCGTGTATTAAGAAGTTGTAATAGACTAAAATCTTTTACATCTTTTTTGCACTATTGCAACACCGTTGTAATATGTATATTTTACAACTTTTTTCCACCGTTGTAATAAACTTTATTACAACAGTTAAACACCGTTGTAATAATATCTACTACAACTGTTATGCACTGCTGTGATTAATAGTTGCATTTTTAAAAAAAAAATAGACCTTTTGCAAGTAAAATGAACAATACACTAAATGTGGCAATACTCCATAAGCAAATCAGATATTACAATTTTTTGCAAACGAATTTATTAAAATACTCAAATTTTCAGTATTACGAACAATAAGTTTTAGAAAACATTTCACACATTATTACATACTTGACCGTTACAAAGCAACTTAGTACAAACACAAGTACCAATAGTACATACAACTAGATATTTGACCACATTAATCAACCATACTCTTTCCATCCCAAATGACTAGTGTGCTCGACAAAGTTTATATTCCTCGGCAAACAAGAAAGCACATAAAGCATATTTGCACTTCAGGATTGCCAATTAGAAATAAACATTCATAAAAACTAGACATCAAAATAAAAATAAATCATTGTCGTTGCTCACCACCTTGAGTAACAAAAGAATCATCAGAGGCACTTAGATTAATGAACCAATCCCATTACTTGCACATCTTAAGCAGAAGAGCACCTCCATGTAGAAAAGCTGCAACCATAGTAGGACCTTTGTAAGTCACCATGTTAGACTCCACAACCATATGCACATTCACAAAACTATGAACTGAACATACATAAGGACGCTCAATAACAAGGTGTCGAGTCCAAAGTACTATATCATGTTTCTCTTTGGCGCCCATATTAATATCATTTTAACTCATTTTTGGATAACATATTCTGTAAGAAGCAAGCAAGCAAAAATCACAAGTAGACATAGCATATTCTGTAAGAAGCAAGCAAAAATGAAATAAACATGTAGACACAGCATATTCTGTAAGAAGCAAGCAAAAATGTAATTCATACAAAAGAAAATCACAAGTTGTCATATATTAATTATAAATATTACAACTTATCAATTAAGAAGAATATGACAACTTGTGATTCGAAACACAAAATTAAAGTAAAAATAACTATCATTTCATTTGCAGCAACTCTTAATGCTGTTGAATCTAGGATAAAATGAACAACATATTCATCAAGTTTATAAGCAAAATAGCCTCCCGTGCCTTGAATTAGAACACAAAATGTACAGACGAACCAAAATAAAACTTGCAAGAACATATCACAATAATCCCAAGCAGCAAGACAATGGCCCAAAAGAAAACAAGCAGCTCCAGCAACCAAAAGGCTGCAAAACCATAGAACCACAACAAACCCTTCGAAACTTCCTCAAAACCAACAACCAACTAACAATTCCTCAAATCCTCGATAACTTAATAAACCAATTCCAAAATCCACTCAACAAGCAAAAAACCCATAGAAAAAAGCAAAATAGACATACCGTAGCATGCAGAGTAAATCGCGTGCCAAAGGGCATATCTAGATCAGCAGGAAAAAGGCAAAAGCGAATCGAATCGAAAAGTGATTTTGTTTTTGGATCTAATTTGGAGAACGAGGAATCATTCCTCGTTTTGGCTTCGAATAGGGAGGTCCATCTTCGAGAAGGAAGGGAAGCTGAGAGTGTTAATGGTGGGGGCGGTTCTGGCAGTGGAGGATTTTGGATCGGAGGTGGGTCAGAAATTTGGGGAGGAGGGGGATTATCGAGGAGGGGAGTTATCGAGGAGGATCGGTGGGTTTGAAGCGAAAGGGGGATCCGCCGCCAAGGTTGAGAGGCTAGGTTTTGAACGATTATGAATTTGAAGTGATTTTTTTTAGCGTTGACCAGATGAAATGGTTTCACTTTTGATCTAGGATCCAGCACGTTAGACGCGGCCCGCCAAAATTTTCAATCCTCCCGCTTAAATTTTACCACCGTTTATTACAACTGACAAAACAAAAAAGTTGTTAAAAATACGTTTATTACAACGGTGATTTTACCACCGTTGTAAAAGTTGTGAAAAATACGTTTATTACAACTTTAGGGAAATGACAGTTGTAAAAAACATTTATTACAACGGTGATTTTACCACCGTTGTAAAAATAAAGTTGTAATATGGTGTTTTTGTTGTAGTGTCAGTATTACATTTTGCTATACAAGCGTATGTTGTAATATATATATATATATATATATATATATATAGGCGAGCGTTCAATGGCACCTCAAATAGTGCAGCACCCCTAAATGCCCCCTGATTTCCACCACTTATCCCGTTTCTCTCTCCCTCCACTCATTCTCTCACCTCTCACTCACTTATTCTAATATAAATGCTTGGTTTATATAGAGGGGCAAATGGGGTGCTCACTATTTGGGGTGCCATTGAACGCTCCTTATATATGGCAAGCGTTCCGTTGCACCCCAAAAATGTAGCACCCCAAAAGCCCCCTGATTTACACCTCTCATTTATATTAAAGAAAGTGAGTGGGAAGTGAGAGAGTTAGTGGAAGGAGAGAGAAGGGGAGTTAGTGGGAAATGAGTGGTGGAAAAGTGGTAGGCTAAAGGGGTGCTCACTATTTGGGGTGCCATATAGAGGAGCGTTCAATGACACCCCTAATAGTGAGCACCCCATTTGCCTATTTATATAAACCAAGCATTTATATTAGAATAAGTGAGTGGGAGGTGAGAGAATGAGTGGAGGGAGAGAGAAACGGGATATGTGGTGGAAATCAGGGGGCATTTAGGGGCGTTGCACTATTGGGGGTGCCATTGAACGCTCGCCATATATATATATATACACACACACACACATATATATATATATATGTATACACCAACCAACCTATTTATTCAACTAGGCTTTTGAAGCCACATGCATTAAACTGCTTACACATTAAACTGGGTATGTTTAGTACTACTCTATTTAGATTCATGGCTCAATGGTTGAGCATCAGCCACTTGCATGGGAAGACAAATTCATGACCTACTGGCGATGGATTATGAAAGAAAGGGGCAAGTTGGACTTGTTTGCTTACATGATCGAAATTAATCTAAGAGAATTTGTATGCAGTTTGTGATTTTACATGTTTTTGTATAATGCATACAGATGTAAATATTGATATGTATATCAATACTATGTCGTGTAATGTGTTAATGAATGCTTAATGTTTAATATTCATAAACATAATGTATTTATACTACAGCTTAGAATCTAGCATTGGCTTAGATGTGTTTTTAATATATATATATATATATATATATATATATATATATATATGGCAAGCGTTCGGTTGCACCCCAAATGCCCCCTAATTTTCACCACCCGTTTATATTAAAGAATGTAAGTGGGAAGTGAGAGAGTGAGTGGAAGGAGAGAGAAGGTGAAATACTTGGTGGAGATTGAGGGGCATTTGGGGTGCTGCACTGTTTAAGGTGCTCTCGAACCTGCCTCTCTCTCTCTCTCTCTCTCTCTCTCTATATATATATATATATATTGATGGTTCAATTCAGATTGATATCCAATTTATTAGTATGTTTGTGTACATATTCTCTAGAAAATGAAACTTAGATTTTTGAATTCATGCCTGTATATCTGGGTCTGTTTATTATTGTTGTAATGAGTTTGCATACAAGATTAACAATACAAAAAAATTCCATGGATGTAAACTGGCTTGGACCAGTTTCAATCTGTTATGGGCTTGGAAATTTAAGTATAACTTTTGTAGCTTTGTTATATATTTTAAGTTGGCAGTTACTGGATTCACTAATTATAAGCTTAGAAGCATTGACAAATTAAATGGTTGTGTATATCTGTTATTGACAAACGTTTTACTGATTATAAGATTAAAATCTCAGGAGCATTTACCGAATATTCCTGTTTGCCTAGATAACATGTAAGTATGAAAAGTAAATTGGGTTACATATACCATGAGCATAATTTCCTCAATTCAAAAGTTATGTTAATCAAAATTTTGAAATGTTCAAAAAGTATATAGGCATGCTTGATATATATGACATTGAGTTTAAATTCATATACTTTGTATATTTTATTTAAATCCAATTAATTATATTAATGTAAAAATACATATATTTTGATATGTGTAAATGACATTAATATTGTTCGCCACTACGAAATATAAAATTCCCTTTAAAGCAAATTTTGTTACATTAAGTCATGGTGACGTCTTCCAATATATACACCCATTAATGCCAGAATCACTGGATGTAGATAATACCAAAGCGTTGTGCATCCTTCTATTTTGGTTATATGCGGTAGAGTAATTGTGATACTCGACTATATTATTGAGTCTGACTTAACTAGGCTGCGTAATAAGATTATGGCCTTAGAGACAACGAGCATGCATTATTCAATATTTTGAGCAAATGAATAATTCTATGAACAAAATGTTCATCATGCGATCCAATAATTGTATATAAAATATAATTGACATAAGACGTTTACCTAAAGGTTATGTTTTGGCGTGTTAGCCAAAGCTAGGTCAAGGCATGATTAGATGTGGATCTTGGAACACCATTATATATATATATATATATATATATATATATATATATATGGGGCAGGTTCAAGGGAACCCCAAATAGTGCAGCACCCCAAAAGCCCCTCAACCACAACCAAATATTTCATACTATATCCTTCCACTCATTCTCTCACTTCCCACTCACATTCTTTAATATAAATGAGTGGCTATGGTTCGAATGCAATTGAGGGCTGAAATTCAGGGGGGCTCCCTGATCCTATCCCTATATATATATATATATATATATATATATATATATATATATAGGCGAGCGTTCAATGACACCCTAAACAGTGCAACACCCCTAAATGCTAAATGCCCCCTGATTTCCACCACACATTTCATTTCTTTCTCCATCCACTACTTCTCTCTCCGTCTACTATCTTAATTTATATTAAATGAGAGGATGAGAGAAAGGGGCAAATGGGGTGCTCACTATTTGGGGTGCCATTGAACGCTCCTCATATATATATATAGGGATGTTAATCTGAGTGGAAGCGTATTTTAGTTTGAATTATACACTTATATTATTTTGTGATGCAGCACATCTTAGACCGCATCGTCGTCGGTAGCCGTCATTCAATTCAACTTATATTACCTAGGAATTCAGCAACCGATTGATCCCTAAACTTTTGATCTAAACAATTTTTGTTTCTCATAATTTATGTTATATTAATTATATTTATTTTATCTGTCATTTGCAATGCCTAAATTCAAAAGTTCATTTGATGTATCACTATTTTATTGATTATATTTGTCACTTAGAGAGAAGCAGGTAGCATATAATTAGAGTGCTGCTAAAAGCACCCAGATTTGTTCTTCTTAATACCATGAATGGTATTAGGAAGTGCAAAACTGGGTGCTTTTAGTATCACATGGTGGAATAGTGCTAAAAGTACCCAATTTTACACTTCCTAATACCACTCATGGTATTATGAAGAAGAAATTTAGGTGCTTTTAGCGATACATGATGGGGATTTGATGGTCAAATATAAACCTTTAGAAGTTGCCATTTTTTGATTGTTAGAGATTAGATGTTTACTTAAGAAAATGTAGATTTTGCATGTTTATTAAATAAGCATAGTAGTTTAGATGTTTGTTCAATGAACGTAAATCCTATGGTTTATTGAATGTACGACTAAAGTTAAAAGGAATTTATTATGGGAGTTTGGAACCAACTAAGATTCTAATATGGAAACTATAGAAAACCTAGGATACCACAAGTGAACAATAATGTTAATAGAGAGGTGTTGGAGATACTTAGCAGTTTGAGTATGCATTTTCACATAAGACTGAAAATATATAGGCAATACTATATTTTCAAATCCACCGATTTTGATGCATTTCAAATAAACAAACATAAAAGCTAAGAGCAACTCCAAAAGCACATGATTCTTGTGCTGAATCAGTAACTGTGGATAGTTTTTGTCTCCAACAAAAATTCTTCCTCTGAATATTCAGGGGAATATTACGGGGTCAATTCAGAATTATGAATTGGCCCCGTGCACCGATTTTTTCAGCTCGTCACGTGGCGAGCCGATTTTATCGGCGCGCCTTGATTAAATCGGCGCGGCATATTTGATGTAGTAAAATATTTTGCATTCCACCCGTAAATAATGGTCAGAAGACCAATATTTGTGCACCACATCATACCCCTTGTCGCATATTTTGCTATATTTTGCTGACAACTTCTTGCTACATAATTCAATTGCTGGGACCACAAATTAAACTAAATTAGTGAGTGTACCAGTGCGCTAATAGTGAATATAACGTAAACTATTGAAGCCTTGAAAATTTCAAAGGTGTGTTGTTGGCTCTCACATTAGATATTAAATATTCCTACTTGTAATATTACGAACGGTATGCTTCTGGAGATGCTCTAAGGTCATATTTTGATAGGTTTTAGGACAAGGAAAAAAATTACAAAAGGATCAAAAAACGATCAAAGTTGATATGTAGTCTTAGAAATAAATTATTTCCTTTTCTCATTTAAGCCAACGACAGCCAAGTAACATAAAAAATTGGCATTCAAACCAACATTTTATCGCTCAAGACGATTATGTTCTCTGAACCTAATAGGAACATAACATCGTTTTCTATTTACACACAAAACACGTTTAGGTTCTCACTGGATTTGATGGAATTAAATGTGAAAAACACGTGAGATGATCTGATGGAAAGAAAGTAGCAGGTGGCTATGGCAGTGAAGAAGGCTACTCACATGGAATACTATTTTTTTGACACCACTTTATGTGGTGTCAACATGACACTACCTTTCTATTGGTGGAAATGAGGAGGACCCATATGGGCCTCTCTGATTTCCACCAATAGAGGGCCGAGGTCACGTTGACACCACATAAAGTGGTGTCAACAAACTCAGTCTCACTCACATGGGATTAAATATACATATATGATATCTGATAGGATTTGGAATCATAACTAGTGATGAATGATCTTTTTAGCATGATGAGAGAGAGAACCAGTCAAGTAGAAGTATTAACCAGTGAGACCCGCTTTCATCCAAATATGATGTTGTTTTTTTGGCATGAGATAGCATTAGTTTTCTTTAGCATTAGTTTGAATGAGACCACACAAGCACCTATTGATACAGCTTGGAATAAACTGTAAAAGATTGCACTTCAAAATAAACTTGTCACTTATAGGTTTGTGTGCGACACAATCGACATATTACTGTTTGCAATATGATTTATAGAATGTCGTCGGACTATGGAATCATTCATATACTTATCAACTGTTAGCTCATAGATTATCATTTATTTTTCAGCAAAATCAATACTACCTTTATAAGGAAGCAAGTATATGTTCAAACAGTAATTATTTGTGCCCCTCACACACAAAAATTTCTAGTATACCCACAACTTATTAAAAAATTCCAACATATTTTTGTAAGTATTACATATCAAATTCTTATTGTTTGTTGGACTCTTCTATATGTAATTGGCTGTTACGAAGTGAAGGCTACTGGCAACAAAGAATTATTAGTAATCAAACAATGAATATGGCTTTAATTGTTATATATTTTTTTTTTTTGATATTTTGATTGTATTATTTGTGTAAACTTGTTTGTGAATGCTCGTGGTATGTGACTTATTTTAATGAAAAACTTGTTTACATACAGTTTTTTGTGTAAACTTATTTGTACGAATATGATAATTATGCGATTAATTGTTGGTTTGAATATGACAGTTATATGATTGATCATTGGTTTTAACATGAATACTTATATTATATAGTAGGAAATATAAAATGCTACGAAAATATTGTAGTAGCATAGAAAAAACGCTACAGAAAACTATAAAGAAGGATGTAAGTACAACTTTGATTGCACTTTAGAGACACTTCCAAAAAACCTTTTGTAGGTTTTCAGAAACTCTACAATATATTCATTTTTGGTAGCATTTGCTACAATGTTAAGATAAAAAAATCAATTATGTTTCTTGACTTATCAATCGTTAGCAGATAGGATAATTATCCAATATCTGTCTATATCCACAGATACGGATATTTGATATTCGAAAATGATTTCGTATGCGGATATAAATATGGCACTATCCGTATTCAAAAGTTTCCGTTGATAGCCCTAGTCCGTATCTACAAATCTCTACATTTAAATTTAATTTTTATTGGAGAATTAAGGTTTTGGGTAAATAAATTTTTATTATAATCGAGGTAGAAGCTCTGGGGAGGAAAGAGAGGGAAATGAAATGACATAAATGAGTTAGATTAACTCATTCCTGCCGTTTATCCCTTAATTCCGAAATCCAAGCTGGTCCTACATGAAATGGTCCCAGTTGGCTGGAAATGGATGGTTTGTGTCTTAAAAATCCTTCAAACAGCCATATCTCCCAAATGATATATCTATCTTTGACATACAACAATTCTACGAAAAGGGAAGCCATCATTGTTTGCTACAAAATGGTCCAAACACTCAGAAATTCTAGTGGAGAGAGAAAAGTGATGAAAACAGTAAATGAAAATGAGGGAAACACCAATGTATAGTGGTTCGACGGTGAATTGCCTACGTCTACTTTATAACTTCTATTAACTCTAATGAAAATGGAGATCACAAGAGTTGGGATTGAAGAAATTTCTAGTCCAACACAAATATAGTAAATAAATGGCGTAAAGGAAGTCCAAATTCCGTTTCCAAATCCCTAGAGGGCTATTTATAGCTGAGGTATGAATCTGGTATGGCATGGAACGTGCACTGAAAATAGGAGTAGTGATCGAGAGGAATTAGTGGGCCACGTTATGTGTAACTACCAATCTGGTTCAGCATGAGTTTAGTTTGGCATGGTCGAACCGGATGTTGACCGAATCGGAACTTCCATCAATTAGCTTTGTCAAACCAGTTTTAGTCGATATGAAATTTCACTTTTCAGCTTGACCAAACCAATTGTATGGTCGAATCAGATTTTTCTTTTAAGTTGCTTGGCTGATCCAGGGTTAGGTCAAACTAGCTTTTGTGTTGATTTTAAGTTTCTTCTGGCTTAGAATAGCTTTAGCTATGAATCTCCATGAACTTGACGGCCTTGTCGAAAGGCGGGTCAATATTTTAACCCTTAAAGTACCTCATGTTTAAGATGGGACACGCTTTGGATCGATTGAACTGCATCTCCGTGGGATATCATCTATATTCAAAGGAGCAACAACGAATAGTCATATCCTTTTGAGTAGGCATGACACGCATATTCTTTTTTTCTTCATAAATAACTAAACATACTTCATTCTGTTTTCGATGGCACTTTTCAAGCCAAAATCTAAGACTGAAGTTACCGAGAGACACAGGTAATTATTGAAACCCCGTCAAGTCAAGAGGTTAACTATACTAGCCAGATAGTCATATTGTGTCTAGTTATTGGCTCCTGCGCATGATTGCACACTGCAGGTCGTTGCAGCACAACGTTGTTCTTCGCCCAGCTCTAGCACATTCTCATATCGTGTCAATTGTTGCATGTGAAGCTATCGACCAAGTTGGGGAAACATCATAATTTCTTTTCTCAATCTCTCTTTATTTCTACTTCAAGTAGGTGATCGAACTAGATTTTGGATCGACATAGTTAGTCCAGACTGTCAGCTTGTCAAATCAATAATAGAAGAGGAAGTGTCTTTTGACTTTTGCCTATATATACTAGGCCCACGTGCTTTTCACCTTTTTTACTTCTACATTTTATTTGCCAAACCGAAAGAATTTTTTATCTCCTCCAAATTCTAAGTCAATTCGAACCAACTTCGATCCATCACTCATCAACACCTTGAAATCTCAACATCAAATTAAAATAGGTAGATTTAATTAGATTTGTATAGTTTTTTCATTGAGTTTGGGTTTCAATTTTGAAATTTTTACTCCAAATTGATGTCACCTAGATCAGAGGCGGTAGGGGAGATGAGTTTGGGTCGCGATGGTGCTGGGGGTTGAAGCAAGATAAGGCGTTGATGATCGGAGAAGCCGAGATGGGTGGTGATTTGAGCTTGGATGGAAGAGATAACGTGGAAGGCTTGAGAAGATGATAGAGAAATCAAAGTGGGGATAGAGAACATGTGTTTTTTGGTTGGTCTCCGGATCAACTAAGTAGGAGATCAATCCGGAATTGATCAAAACAGGAAGGTCGAACCGGTTATGATCGATCTGAAAAGGTTAATCCAGGATTGATTGATCTAGAAAGGTTGATCCAGAATTGGTTAATCTAGATTAGGTTGATCTGGATTAGTCAATCTGGTTATTATCAAATTGGCCCTTCATACAGTTCAACACTTCGAAGAATTAATCATGGACTTTCATCATTGATCTTGAGCGACTTTTAGACTAGGCAACTAGCGAAGGACAACAATAAAATGACTTGATACTGCAATCATATACTTGGACTCCTAGACAGTTAGGATATAGCATATATGGACTTTCGCATATTCATACGAACATTGCCAAACTGGCATATAACACAAAACATACCGACCAATAAGAACTCATTATGACGATGATTCGATGAGACGATTGGGTACAACGGTCCAACGAATTATCACTCATTATCACAATTTAATGCTTTACTTCTGTCGCTGTCACTGCACAACATTGCATACATTTCGCTACTTCATGCATAAGGGGTACAGGTTCATCGCTCTGACCAATGATATTTCTTGGGTAGCACTGTTATCATGTCATGAAGATATACCACAAGAGGTTCTGAAGTCCATAAATATACGTACACTATAAGGAACCAGGCTCAAAGTCTAATCTAGAACTGAATTAAATAGCAAAGACTCGTAATTTGAGGTCTACCCTCACGGAGAATAGTTGACTTCAATGTCTTGGGATTCGAGCTTTTCGAGGGAAGAAGACGCTAAGGGTAGTGGTGCCCCTGACACTCTCCTTAAGATAGTATTTCTAGACAACACGATCGATTCTTGGCCTTCTTCGATGGATGAGGCGAAGCTGAGGAGGCTATGTGCGAATCACAGATTTTCTTTCGAATAGATTCGAGTGCCAGCCTCAGCCAAGATTCCCCATATCCCTTCAGAAGGCTTTATGACGTGAAATTTGCAGATGTGGATGGTGGGGGAGGGGGGTGCATTTCTCCTTTCAGCCCATTCATCCAGAACTTTCCCTATCACATGAAGTTGGCACCCATGTAGTTGCATTCCACAACATATTCTTATCTCTTCATGATGTACATACTATACAGAGAGCGTTTGCGTCAGGAACCCACCTTCGAGGACATTACCTTCTTCTTCAACTTTGAGCATCGTAAAGATACCCCGTCCCTCACTTATTTCGAAGCAAGTTTGGGCAATTGGGTCACCATAGACGGTTATAACAAGCCAGGGAACGTTAAGCTAAGGACGAACCGGCAGAAGTCTTCGTAAGAAGGTCAAAATGATTGGAGAGCGGATCAGTAGAATGCTCTCTAGATGTAGATGGACCGGAACCATGTACTTAGCAAAATTTCACTACCGACCCATGATGGGTCGGTACCGACCATAATGGTTCGACACTGACCTGTGAGGAAGACAAATGGTGACCCATGGTTTTGTGGATATGGTTATGATGGTTTTTAGAGGTTGCTGGTGAAGTTTGGTGATGATTGGACTTCGGATGATTAATGTGCAACTCAATAATGGATGGTGCTTCGATTGTGAACTCATGTTAGATTGGTTGGAGCCAGATTGATGTGACATTGGTCGTGATTTGATATACGATCCAGTACGATGATGGATTGACAGGATGTAAGTCAACCATGAATGATAATGGAATGGTTCAAGAAATGAATTCAGTCGCCAAAGTGAAAGGCTTGATAGATTTGATGTGCCATGGAATCGTTGGTTATCAAAAAAAATTAGTTAACTCAAAGAAGGGGTATCGTAGGAACACCCATTAGGATCATATTCGAGAGATAGTGTATCTTGTGTAGTTATGATGAGCCTAGATGTTGAGAATGAGAAAAGAACATACAAGCCATGATGACATATGGTAGTTTGGGTGGAACTTCGGTCTTCTGTTAGCCCTTTTGATCGTTGAAAAGCAAATTAGATAATCAGCAGATTCACAGCTATAGACGGTGATAGCTAGAATATTGGATGTTCTAGATGTTATGGTTGATCCTTTGTGTTTTCTTTTCTGTTTTCTCTAGGTAAGGTATCACCGTAGTTTGTCGAAGAGGAGCGGGATCGGGGTTGTCCTTTCTTATTTCTGATGTGACATGTGATTAATGGTTTTCACGTGTTAACTTGACAGTTGTTGGGTAGATCAGATAGTTGATCCACCTATACTCATATTATCCTATGTAACTGTTGTTAACTATTTTATCGCTCACTAAGACTATTGTCTGACTCAAGGTTTTATGTTTTCATCTTATTACCTTGGGCTGTTCACCAATTTGATGGTGGGCAGACTGAGTAGCAGGTAGCAGGTTTGGTGCCGGTGTTGCTGTGCGGTGACGAGTAGGAGGCTGGCGTACTATTGCTACTTACTATTTAGCTATTTTTTTTTAATTTCCGATGTATGTTGACGTTATTAAGACTCTGAGGTATGTAGTGAGGCTTATTGTATCCCGATATTCTTGCATCGAGAAGTATTGTACCCAAGATTTTATGGTTTTATGGAAATTTTATTCTCTGTTCAGTTGTGCTTCATTAATATATTCTATGGTATATTTTATTATCATATATTTTCCATGTGCTATGAGTTATAATACAGGTTCTGATTCAAACAATTCTTCCTTGATGATCGTCCCATTTCAGTTTGGCACGTCTTACAACGCACTTCTCCTTAGTTTTGTGCAGGAGGTATGGGGTGGTCGTCACAAGAGTGTAGTGTGATGTGCTATACGTGAACCAGTGACCCCTTATTAACTCGATATATCTTATCCTTACTTGACAAGACATCCTTCTCGATCTCTGTCGGGGAGCCGACTTTTTCCTGAACTTGTAAAGAAGGTTTTAAGATTAACATCATGGAAATCAAATTCTGTAGTCACTAAGGGCAACCTAGCCAAACCCCTCTGAATCTCCTTAAGATCCATCAATGCACCTTAACTCGACTTGGTCAAGGGTGTCCGAGATTGAGAAGATGACTCTGTGCTGGGTATAGGAGATGGAAAAATTATGGGAGATGGTATTTCAACGTTTACTATCTCCCTCTATGGGTTCATGTGCAGAAACCATCTCAATATCTTCCCCTTCAGGTTGTCCATGATCCTCCTCAACTACTGGCTCAGGGCTGGAGGCACTGTAGGAGCTGCCTTGGCACCCCCGGCACCTTCACCTTTATCATGCACCATACCCAATATCCCGGCTCCTCTATACCTGAAACTTTGAGCTATGTCAAGAAAAATGAAACCCAGAGACACTACAACAAAAATACCATATTACAACTTTAATTTTACAACAGTGCGTTTTGCACAGTTGTAATAAATGTTTTTTTACAACTGTGTAAAACGCACTGTTGTAATAAATGTTTTTTTACAACTGTGCAAAACGCACTGTTGTAATAAATGGTTTTTTACAACTGTGCAAAACGCACTGTTGTAATAAATGTTTTTTTACAACTGTGCAAAACGCACTGTTGTAATAAACTTATATATCACAACTTTTCATTTTATTCATTGTAATAGAGATGCCTAGTACAAACTTCATGTTTATAATATTTATATTTAATAACTAATTATATTGATAATAATAATATTTAATAATAATAATTAATAAACTTGGGAATCAATAATATTTGTCAATTATTATTAAATAATTAATAGCTAATAAGTAGTAATTAAATAATTTTTTTAATATTTAATAATAGTTAATTTTCTCAAATAGTTAATATTTGTCAATTATTACTAATGTTTTAAATCAAATTGACATATATTATTAATGAAATTATAAAAAAAAATCTTCAGAAGTATAATTTAATTTAAATAATTTTGTTTGGTTAAATTTGGTTAAAATTACATGTCATTAATATTTCCAAAAAAAAAATTGATATATTATTGAGAAATTTTAAATTTTGAAATATAAATTAATTTTGAGAATTTTAATCTAATTTATTTATTTGGAAATTTATTTGTATTGCGCTAAAACTTGTATTTGAATGGGTATAATTTCATGTATGTACATTGGACAAATTATTGGTATCCATACTTGGAAAAAAAAATTGTTTGATAATTTTGCCATTTGTTCTGATATATATCCACACCTATTCTTTTCCTACGCGTCTAGCCCTTATACCCATCGTACCGTGTCTTTCTCTTGAGGCTTCACAATCCATCCCCATTTCTGCCACCGTAATAACTTTTCCCAAAAATCCTTTTTTCCAAAATAATCAGTAATGGCCTCCACGAAAACCTTCCTCCTTCAATCGGAACAGCATCCCTCAACCACCGCTGGAGAAGGCGCACGGCGTTCTTTCTTTTCCTCCGCTCCAGGCGAAGCCCGCTCCTCCACTGCTGCTTCGAACCCTAGACATCGTTTTCGATACTCGCGCCTACGGAATTGCCTTCACCAACACCATGGTTTTCGTTGTGCAAAATCGTCAGCTGTTCCGGTGTGTTTCGTTAGCAAAATTGAATTTTCAGGTATCTTTTTTTCCAATTACTACGGTTCTATGTTAAAGAATCAATTGATTTTTTGTTTTCTGTTGCATTTTTTCCTCTTTGCAATGTTTGTTGCCTCTAGGATTTGGTTGATACTCTCCGATCATCAAAACTGTCAAAACCATTATTATTTTGGTCGGTTCAGATAATAAACCGTTTTAAATTGAAGAACCAACAACAAATTTCCGTAGAACAATCAGTAATATGATTGAAGAAGATGTTACTGTTATTAAGGCAATACCGCTTCCTATCCATGCTGTCTAAATAGTCGAATATTACAATAAGTATATGGAGAAATACGGTTAGACGAAGGATGATATAATTGGAGATGATAATCTTGCCGAATGGGATGACCAATTTCTTGGTACAGTTTATAACCAGTTTTTTCAATTCTCCATATAACAAATTATTTCAATAAAAATGTTTACTTCATGCTAAATTGTGGCCGAGTTTTTTGTTGGTGGTGCACGTGGATATGAATGTATTTTTTTAACACTTGGCACCCTTGAGTATTATCTGAATTGTATATGACTAGCTTATGCAAAAATGGACTGATCCAACAGGAAAAAAGAAACAATGTTTGTTCTAAGCATCACTAGCTGATCTTATGTGTACATCTTTATTCTCTACATGTTGAAAATAATAAGCCTCAAATGGAGGTTTACTCATTGTATGTTTAACTTTTCAGAAATAGGAACCAATTTATTTTTTCCCTAGACATGATATAGCTAATGATAGACATAGAAATAAATTGTAATCTTAAATCCACCCATGAATTAAATTAATTGGCTATTAGCGTCAATCTTCAACAAATTCATCAAACTCATGGCATCTTCTTACGCGAACCAATTTTGGCAACAGAAAAAAAGGATATAAACATGGTGCTTACCCATCTTGCTCAAAAACATATATACAAAAAGAAGGTTAAAATGAAAATGTATCTGAAGAAACATTAACCGTGAAAGTACTCATCTTCCTAAATTTATAGTTATACATTCTACAATAATATGGCATGTAAATTGAAATATGTATTATATTTAGTCATATATTCTGCTACTGCTCATTTCTCTTTATTTAGTTGCCAAATATATTACCACCAAATAAGACTATTTATTTAGTTTTTTAACTTTTTTTCTACTGTAGCATGAATGATATGCGAAAGGAATACTAACACAAATAAGAAAACCTATGATAAATGATTCATGGTAATAAATTAGACTTAATAGCATTTAGCTGATTAAATTAGTCAGTTTACTACCATTTCCAATCTAAAATACTTTTCCCTCATTTAAACTGCTCTTTGTTAATGTGAAGTAAAGAGGAGGTATATATTGATCGTATGTACATGTAAAGCAATTTTGTTTATGACCCTATTTTGAAGTTCAGTATCTGAGCATCTTCAAAATTTTAATTGGCTTATTTTATTTAAGTTTGTATTTACTTATTGATTTAATGCCAGAATAAATGTATTGAATTACTTTTGGAAAACTACAATCAGGAGCAGAGGTAACTCTTGCCCACTGGAGGCCACAATCTCCATCCGTACAACCATTATTATCTAATAAAATTTCAGTTCTACAATATCGCCTCAAATATTATGTGTGCATGTTGTACTAATAGGTCTGCTGTTTAAGGAGTAGATTAAATTAAGCTAACCAGACATCATTTGCTTTTTCTGGCCGAGCTATCTCTGAAAAGGAAATTTATTATTTCATTTATGTTGAATCCCTTCAAATTTAGTGCAAAAAATGCAAAACCAAAAATATGACAATCTTTCCAAATTGTATGATACTTTGATTATGCATCAATTTCGCTTGATTTTTGTCAACCACAAAAGACAATACGACAGCTGTACGACGTTTGATGCTCGCCAATAGAGCAAAGACCAGCCAACAATAAATGATTTTGTTAAATTCATTGAATTTTAACAATAATGTAAAAAAAATTAGCCCAACCTTGATGTTTATTCGCAAATTAATACATGACTTTCAAGTATTATAATGCATTAAGCTTGATAAAATATCATTTAAAGACGTATTGTTTTTCAGAGATACGGTAGAAGATGTAGAAAAAATAATAATGTACTTTTTCACATAAACTGACTATAAAAATAACAAATTGGTTCATATCTTCTTTAATCCTAGTACTTGTTCAAATACCGGTTGCAGCTTACCTTAGGTAAACATAAAATGTTATAGTTACATGTTGGCTTTGCTGAGTTTAATTGGTTAACCAAACATAATGCGACTTTTCATTAGTAATGATTATAAAAAGGTTAGCTGCACCCCTTTTTCTTAGTAATGATTATAAAAAGGTCTTTCATCATGCATAGACTAAAACAAAAGCTAGGGTAAGGTAATAATGTTAAAAAATTATGTCATAAAGCAATTAAAAATGTTTGTAGCTTAAATTAGAAAGCATGTTATATATTTGTTTCTAGTACTCAAGGTTAAAAGTGCAATTTTACTAACATGGCAAAATAAACATACAAAGTTGCAAATGTAACAGTTGTACCCAGTTGTACCAGAACTAATCAACTCTAATTAAATAATTATTGACAACCAAACTTTGATATACCACCAGGCAGCACACAAACTATTTGGCTAAACTCACGGTAAGCAAATCCAATGGAAGAAGACTAAATTATAGGAAGTTTTACAATTTGACGTCCACTTTATATAATAAATAAATTAGAGACAAAATAGACGGAAAATAAATGGTTGGATTATTATCTCATCATTGCTTTCAAGTTATTTCATTACAGAATTTCATTGGGCTTTGCATTTCGAGTACGACTAACTTTTTCCTTTCTATTATCAAAAAAACGTTAATTGTTGTAATGCAGAAACATTAGTTTGGTGATAATTAACCTGAGAATTTCATTTCACCCATTCTTCTAGAATTGCTTTCAAAACTCCAATCAACCTTGCTTTGATATTGAACATTTTTTAACAAATAGGCATTGAACTATTTTGCATTTTATGGAACAAAGTAGATTTAACTATTGTTTATGCTCATAGGAATGGCATGAGTAGCAAGGTATACTATATGAGGTGTCCATCAAACAACAACCATTAAATATTTGGTGCATTAGACGAACATTGTGTTGTTGGCACACTTCAAATAGAGCGACAAATGAATACCAAGTTTTAATTAACAGTGTAAAGCGAATTCAAGATGAAATTTACATTAGAGTAAATAGCATAGCTAAGACATAAACATGTAGACCCGTGCTTTTTTCACTACTTAGACCCAAATGATTGTATCAATTCGCTTGATGTTCACAGTCTTAAATAAATCTAGCCACTAATGTAGAGAATTTAAAGAATTTTACAGCTTCATTCTAAAGAAAAAAAAACAGGGAAATAGAAGTTTAGAAGAATTCAAGAAGGGGAACGAAAACTAAGTCAAGATAAAAATTTAGTTGACAAAAATAGTGAATTTGAAAATTACTCCAAGTATAATAGTAATGAAGAATAAATTTTAAGATGAAATTTACATTAGAGTAAATAGCATAGCTAAGACAGAAACATGTAGGCCTGTGCTTTTTTCTCTACTAAGACCCAGATGATTCTATCAATTCACTTGATGTTCACAATCTTAAATAATTATAGCAACTAATGTAGAGAATTTAAAGAATTTTACAGCTTCATTCTGCAAAAGAAACAGTGAAACAGAAGTTTAGAAGAATTCAAGAAGAGGAATGAAAAGCTAAGTCAAAGTAATAATTTAGTTGACAAAAATAGTGAATTTGAATATTACTCCAAGTATAATAGTAATGAAGAATAAATTCTAAGTTATAGAATATCGTCAGCAGAAACAGGGACACTAAATAAAATTAGACATTAGTTTTGAAAATATAATTTACGGGATTGTTATATTTATGCAGTTTAAATAGTAAAGCTTTACTATTTATTCTATTCAATATATTTTCTTTCAGGTTTGTGATATATAATAATTTGATAACTGAACATTAAATAAACAGAAATGGTACAATATGAATTAAAGCTTATGCTATCTGACATTTAAACCATGTAAATTTGTATATCAACATTATTCAATAATGACAACTTTTTTAGTGATGAATTCATACAGTTGAGATTTGGTTCGAAGCCACAGTTGATACAATATCTAAAAACATTATGCCAGAGACAGAACATCTGATAGAGCTTACATTATAGCGATGTGCAGAGTTAGAATCAGGTTATCAGTGAATCCATCCCTTTTTAATTTTACCTTTTTGATGAAATACCTTGAACTTACAATTTTGTATCTATTAACAATTCATGAATATCATAAAATAATTGTTTGAAATTTCATCCACTAACAAAAAATCAAAATGTTATCTGTCTAAGCAACTGACTATATTTAGTTAGACAAAACAGACAATATCCGCAGTTGCTGTTGAGGATAAACCTATTTAAAATTAGTAGAATAAATTTGTCCGTAGTTCTTAGCATGTAACAGAGCAAGCAAAGTTCATAAATCAGTTTTAAAATAACAGATTCAGCCACAGTATTTATAGAAGTGGACATTTTGAGAAATTTCTAGTGTATTTACAGCAGCAGATCCCTTGTGTTTCTTAGCAATTAAAGCAGTGGATTTAACCGCACTACTCAAATATTTTAACAGGCAATAAGTTTTTGTCTGTCCATTCCAGATCAGGATAATGACAACAAAATAAAACAAATCCATGTCCGAAAACTACATAGGATTTTCTGACTTTAATATCGATAAAATCATGCGTACCTGCCAAGGATTATAGGCTGAACGGAACAAAATGATCATTCTGTCGTATAAGAACTCAGATGCCTCGCCCTTAATTAATACAAAATTGTTAATTAATACCTATAGTTTGCAAAAATTAGATTGCTTAATCCATTAATAATCTTCCACATAGTTTCAACAGTCTGTCAAGTTTAACCGCGCTGTAAGAATGTTTACACCACTTCATGCACAATTTACATCATATTACATCTTTATAGCATTCACGGTTATGCAGGCATATAGGGAACAATCAATTTACAGGTTCTATAAACATTCTTGTTGGTCTTCCTCTCAATGTTCTGTAAGAAAAACGTTCTCAAAATATCTAATTATAGTTTTATATAATATTTAGCCATTAACTTTGGAATGACTTTTTTTTTTTTTTTTTTTTTTTTTTTTTTGCAGTCCCACCGTGGACCGCAAGGTTGGAAAGTTTGGATTGATGTGGCAGTGGATCCTGATGCTTTCTTGTAGAAGCCGAATTCCGAAATGACTACCATTGGAGAAGCTGTTGGAGAAGCTATAAAAATTACGTTGCCTTCAGTTAGAGTGCTTTCATATGGTATGCTTATGTATATTTTGTGGACAAAGCTTCTATCTTTCTTATGTGTTAGATCGATGTATGTATTTGAAACGGTTATGTTTTTTTGTGATGGGTTTAGTTGATGATGTATTATGTGTATGTTGATCGAATATTATGTTAATTAATATATGAATGATTCCGTTTAGTTATATTTGTTGCATTGAAATATGAATCATATTATTATTAATATATATGAATTCTTTATATTAGTAAGGTGTATATAAGTTACAACAGCGAAAAAAAGTTGTAATAAATCATTTTACAATGGTGTGAAAGAGTTGTAATAAAATTTATTACAATTGATAAATACCTTATTTCACAACGGTTTTGCAACGGTACAGAAAAGTTGTAAAAGATATAAGTATATTACAACATCTTAATACACGACGGTAACTCCACCGTTGCAATATGGTATATTTCACAACGGTGTTGCAACGGTGTAGAAACGTTGTAAAAGATATAAGTATATTACAACTTCTTAATACACGACGGTGGCTCCAACGTTGTAAAAACCTTTTATAACGTTTTTGCACCGTTGTAATATTGTGTTTTTGTTGTAGTGAGAAGACGTTCATCTGTAAATAGTTGGACATCGTGGTGCTTGTTTTGGTTCGATGCAGTTTGTTTAGATTTGTCTCATATATCCTTTTAGTGGGAATTGGAGGATTTCCTAAATCAAAATTATAAAGCTTTAGTTGGTCAGAACAAGGAGATCAATCTATTGCTTTAGAAATTATTCGAGAAATTTAATGATAAACCAACTCACTTCCTTCCATCCATAATCTCTCAAAACCCTTTGGGCATGGAACGAAGAACCAGCCAATACTGAATTCCATAAACTTGTTCCAACTCCCAATTAGGAATTTACTGTTGAATGTGGCTTCGAGAAAAGTGAAGGATGATGCGTGATTCCTCCATTTGAAGTTGAATAAACAAAGGATGTCATCGATAGTAGGAACCCAATGAAGACATTCCAGGAAAAGAATGCATGTACATAGTAGATAAGTATGGCCATTGGGATGCAGTTGCATATGAGAGAACCGTATATAATGGAGTATCTCATAGGTAAACACACTGAATGGGGTCATGCATCCAACTGTACACATATAACGGTTGCACGATATATAGCCTTCGGGTGGAGCATGCTCTTGGTCATTCAGACTCGGGACAAACATGTAATCAAAAGGAATCCTATCACCATGCCTCTTTAAGTTGCCTCCATTAAAAAATGAAGGAAATGAGTTGGTCGGATTATTCAATATCAAGACTCCTTCTAATGGATCAGGCGCTTGGATAACTGGAGATACAGCCTCTTCTCCTATTCTTCTTCCTTAACGTTAACCTCCTAGGGTTGGGCATGGAGTTTGATTTGATAATCGAAGGATGTTCCCTTCGATGATTATATTTCTAAATTCCGGATGAATCTAAAGGAACCGGGAGTTGACCGGGACCAATTTTTTGTGCCTCCCACTTCGCATTAATCTCCACAACATGACTAGAACATTATAAATCCATTGACTATAAAAGTCAACAAACGATAGTAGTTAGTGAATTTAATCTTCACCGTTAGTTCGTGTGTTATAGTGCAGTGTACGTGATAAAAATAAAAGGGATCATACAAAGCACAAATGAGTTGTAAGTAAGCAACTTGGAAAGACTGTCATTGTTGACTATTTCACTAGCATTTAGATCTATATACGAGAACATATCCATAGGTATTGGAATCGGTAGGTGGCAATAAATGACTGTGCTCTCGACTCAAGTCCATCTTTCTTTTCAGTTCACTCGCATGTTCATGCATTGTCAAAATCGTAAACTGGAATATGCTCTAACCTAAGAGTCCCCCATTTGTTGTTCAACGCTATGATCTGAGATATACTCATGCATGGTCAGAATGATGTCTGAGGCGAGTTGGCCAAAGTTTTTGAAGTTGCAATCATCCTTCATACCCTATCGATCTGAATCGGTGCATTTTGGATTGGTACATTTCGGATTGATACAAACTTATACTGATCAGACCTAGTGAGTTCTCCATCGATCCAAAAAGAACATAGCTTGCTTCCTTCCTCTCCTCTGTTCTCCACACCAGTTCGGGTAGGTATATCATTCACCGATCCAAAAACCGGAGCATTCCTTCTTCTTGTTGTTCATCTCCACCATTCTCCATCAACTTCAAATCAGCTTCTCCTCACACCAAACCGACAACTCATCTCCTCCGTCACCAAAGTTCTCCCTTCACCCTCCCTTATTGTTGTGACATCACACATATGTATCGCCTCATCACTGTTTCTTATGGAAACATACTCTCTTCTCTCCAAAACGATTTCCCAGCACCTCCACATATTGACTCGACTCCTTGAGTTCCGCCTCGGACCACCTTCATCCACTCTCCAACCTCGACCTTATCATCGACAAATGCGTGTTGCTATCGATTCAGATAAAATTTAAATAAATGAAACAAAAATGACCTACCTTTATTTAATGGAATCGTAATTGAATATGGGACGGATAACAGCTTGAGATGGAGCGGGTAAATCACGGAAGATGATGATGAGATTCGTGGCTAGGCAGCTTGAAATGAACAGACGGGAGCAAGAAATAAGACAAAATAACTTGTTACGTGTGATTAATCCGTTGTTTTCCTCATTTAATACTTATTTTTCCTCTGTTTATACTCTATTTTGGTTGTTAGTGCAACTTGGTACGCAAAACATGCTTTGATCCCTAATAGATGTACAAGGCAATGGTGTTCTTCTTTTCAAAGAGGCCAATGCAGAAGGATTGAGGAAACATGATTCACCTAACTTGCCATTATCAGAGGGAGCGGTTATTACAACAAATATTAGGTACATGCATTTGTGACTGTATGAAAACGAGTTCACGTGATGGTTCATGCTTTTGGTCCTTTAAGGTGATATGGATAGAATACAATTCATTTATAACCTTTTAAGACTATTTTTGGTTATTCACATCAAGGTCTTGGTAGAACAATTATCACAACTGACCCCCAGTATAGGAGAAGCCATATTGATATTTCCATGACCCGAAGAAAGCACAATATTACATCGCATCTCTTACCACTATGATTTTACACATGTGCATGAGCAAATGCTTTAGACTACAAAATGTTAATCAATATTTTGTATTCATGTATTCAGTTCTATATGATATTATCAATATGTATAAATATTATTAAATAAGAATTGAGCGTTATATTGTGAAATGTGTTGTATTATAAATATTTATTTTATTTAACAAAGTAACACATTTTCCAAAAACATAAAATAAAGTATGTTAACATATATAACAAGGATCGACTAAATTCCATTCTATTATACTTCTACTCTCCTATGAATTCAACTATGCATTTTAATTTGAATAATACATTCTCTGTCCACAGGTGTAATGCAATGGAAAAGATATTCTTAAGTCTGCCAACAGACCCAAACTCGAGTCATGCCTCAAACACATCTTTAGTAAAATATAACACCAAATGTTTTTTTTTTAATTGGTACTTTATATGTAAGTCTATGTAGTATATAATATACTACATGTCAGATGCCCACAAAGAAGGACTCGAACCCATAAGATCTCGCATCATATCATGTTATCTTAACCACTTAGGCAAAGGTGCTTGTCTATACCCGATTTTATATGTTCCATGAGTTGAAGCAAATAAACACAACTTAATTTTCCTTAAGAATTTATTGGTTTCTGGATTCTCCTATATTAAAAAAAAAAAAAAAAAAAAAAAAAAAAAAAAACCCTCCCTCTTATCACCACCTCATTACCTTATTTAAATCAGATTGCGGGGTTAATTCTAAACTGGAATAAATGTATAGTAAGAATGTAGTTACGCCGATCTTCGCTCATATAAAACGCATGTGTGCGCCAACACATGCAAAAGTGTGCATGTGTGTATGTATATATATATATATATATATATATATATACACACACACACACACACACATACATATATATACATACATGTGTGTGTATAAAACGCATGTGTGTGCCAATACATGCGAAGGTGTGCGTATATATATAGACAAACACACACACACACACATATATACATATATATATATATATATATATATATATATATATATATATATGTATGTATGTATGTGTGTGTGTGTGTGTGTGTGTCTGTAATAGCTATCCAATAAATTATTTCCCATTCACCTTAAGCCTAAGCTTTTTCTTTCTTGGTTTGATTGAGAATTTCCCCTCCATGTGCTTGTACTTGTACTCCATATAGTTCTAACTAAATTGTGCTCTTCAAGTTTGATTTTACTTTTATTTTTAAAGAATTTTTTGTTAGAGAAGAGGTTAGAATTGGATAGAGATTCATTACAATAAACTGTTTTATTAATTTTGCATTGAAATCATGCCTCGTTGGTTTATTTCTATGTTACAACATCTAATATTTACTAGTCTAATTGTCATATTCAAATTTGAAGTTATTAGTACTTAGGAATATTTCAATTCATAATAAAAAATATTCCTTATATCTTATTTTTAAGAGAAATTAACAGTTATAGCATGTTGAGATTTGTGATACACAAATCACAAAATTGTAGGCAACAAATTTTCTATGTGGATCCATTTTTGGTAGAGATATTTGTTGCTACTTTTGTGGGATATTTGAAAATGAAGGCAAGGATTATTTGGTGCTTATCCAAATAGATATATTTGAGATATATGAGGATATATTTGAGATATATGAGGATAATTTGGGTGACAAGTTACTCTATAAAAGGCCTAGTTGATATCTTCATTATAGGTGGTGGAAAAATTTGTCATTGCTCTTCATTATCTTTCTCCTCAAATTGTTTAGCCATTAGATATTCTCTACCTATTTCTCAATAAGGTTATTGATTCAAGTTGTGTTTGTTTAACGATAGTTGAGATCGATTGTAAACAATATTTTGGTGAATCAATAAAGAGGGTGGTTAGGTGGAATATCGTGTGTTCATATTTCCGATTTTTTTTTTTGTGTTGTTGTTTGTTATTCAATCACATTCATCTTCAAGTGATTGGGTGAAAAAAATTCATTTTGTTTTTGGGTGTTTTGTCAAAACTTCCGTTGCGCACAAAACCCCAACAGTTGTATCAGAGCTCAGATCACCGCATAGCTTGGAGTGTTTGTTGGATTGAAAGAAAAAAAATTGATTTTTTGTTTGAAAAAATTGATTTTTTGATGTCGGAGATGATGACGTTGTCGAAGATGGCTATTTTGAATGGGAGGAATTGGGGTATATGGAAGTCGAAGATGGAGGACGTTCTATATCTCAATGATTTGCATGATCCCATTGATGGAAATGGGGAGAAGCCCTCGAATATGGATGAGGGAAAGTGGAAGAAAATGGACAAAAAGGCGATTGCGTTGATTCGCCAATATTTGGATGATTCTGTGTTCCACCATGTGGCTAGTTGTGAATCCGCAAAGGCATTGTGGGACAAATTAGTATCGCTGTATGAGTCAAAGAGTGCTACAAGCAAGGCTTTTCTGGTTCGAAAGTTGGTGCAACTTCGATTGGATGAGGAGAAGTCTGTTGCAGAGCATTTGAACGAGTTTCAAGATGTCATCAATCAATTGGCAAACATGAAGGTCAATTTTGATGATGAGTTGCATGCTCTTTTGTTGATGAGTTCTCTTTCGGAAAGCTGGGAGACTTTGGTTGTTTCATTGAGTAATTCCAAAGCTAATGGAACTATCTCTTTGGAAACAGTTCGAAGCAGTCTTTTGAATGAGGAGCTAAGGAGAAAAGGGTCGGAGTTGAAATCGGTTCAAACTGAGACGATGGTAGCAAGGGACTCAGGTAAAGATACAAGGAAGAAGAAAGGTGCTATCTTTTGTCATTATTGTGGTAAGAAAGGCCACAAGCGCAATGATTGCTATTCATATATACGAGATATGAAGAAGAAGAAGGCGCAAGGTGATAATAATAGTGATGAGGCACAGGCAGGCTTTGCTGAAGGTACCGAAGGCAATTCTTCATGTGATGTCCTATTTAGTGTTGTAGAGCCTTGGAACATGGATTCAGGAGCCAGTTTTCACATATGTCGAGATGTGAAAAGTTTTTCTTCGTATGAGAAGAGTGTTGGCATGATAAAGACGGCCAATGGAGTAGAGCTACCAATTTGTGGAGTTGGAGCTGTTAGGTTTCAGATGCATGATGGAGTGGAGAGAGAAGTTGCCGATGTGAGGCACATACCCACTTGTTCGCATAACCTCATATCTCTCGGTCAGTTAGATCGCCGTGGTTGCACTTATGAGACTCAAGGTGGAGTTTTGAGAGTGAAGAAGGGTGGTCGTGTGATGATGCGAGACGTTTTGGAGGAGGGGAACCTATATAGTTTGGTCGGTTCAGTGGTCAACAGTGGAAGGCGGGTGACGGTTGAAGAACCTAGTCCACAGCAAGGTGGAGAGGTTAATATGGTCACTGCTGATGGTCCTAAGGTGGAGGATCGTGGTATCGACAAGGGTCTAGATGTTGATGATGCTCGAGGGATCCCGGAGATGAAGAGATCATGTCAAGCGGAAGACGGATGTCGAGTTGTGAAATCCACAAAGACAAGATGGAGGTCTTTGTGGTATTACAAACGCTTTTGAAGATCGCTATTGGTGTGGTGCACGATGAGGGAGGTGCACCATTAGTAGGCGATGACGGAGGTTTGTAATGATGTTAATTGAGAAAAGAAGGTTGAAAGTGAGAGCTAAGTTGGCTAGTGTTGAGTGGAGGACATGTTGTGAATTGGTATCAAGGTGGAGTGTTGAGATTTGTGATACGCAAATCACAAAATTGTAGGCAACAAATTTTCTATGTGGATCCATTTTTGGTGGAGATATTTATTGCTACTTTTGTGGGATATTTGAAAATGAAGGCAAGGATTATTTGGTGCTTATCCAAATAGATATATTTGAGATATATGAGGATATATTTGAGATATATGAGGATAATTTGGGTGACAAGTTACTCTATAAAAGGCCTAGTTGATATCTTCATTATAGGTGGTGGAAAAATTTGCCATTGTTCTTCATTATCTTTCTCCTCAAATTGTTTATCCATTAGATATTCTCTACCTATTTCTCAATAAGGTTATTGATTCAAGTTGTGTTTGTTTAACGATAGTTGAGATCGGTTGTAAACAATATTTTGGTGAATCAATAAAGAGGGTGGTTGGGTGGAATATCGTGTGTTCATATTTCCGATATTTTTTTGTGTTGTTGTTTGTTATTCAATCACATTCATCTTCAAGTGATGGATGAAAAAGATTCATTTTGTTTTTGGGTGTTTTGTCAAAACTTCCGCTGCGCACAAAACCCAACATAGCATAGATATTGGTCAATTCTGATAGTTTATATTTATATCGAAAAAGTATGGTACGAAATTATTACAACTATTAATAAAGATTTGCATATATATATATATATATATATAATTTGTTTGACATATTTTTATACATAAATGAAATTTCTAGTGTGGTGCTCCTAGAAAATTGCATACATATACTACAGAAAATAGTAATAAACACGATAAAATTTATGTGCTTTCTAATATCAAAGTCATTTCGAATGACAATCAACCACTATGGAAATTTGCTTTGCATGGAAAATGATTGTCAGTTAATAATGTTTCAATCGTTGAAATATTGTAGTTTGGTTGTTAATGACTATGGAAAATATTTTTGGCTGACGGTTGTTCATTGTGTCAAAAAGGTCAAAATCGTTGTCTTCAATAGTGTTTCACCACATTCGGATTGATTAAAGGAACCAAGCATGCCACCTTCATAGAGTTAAGGACTGTGAAACAAGTCTACCATCTCCGCGAATTCAAACGAGATCATGTAAATAGGCATGTCATAGAGTTGTAATGTTGTTGTCGTTGCCAGCTTCAAGGGTCTGTTACCTTGCTCGATTCAAGAGAAATATGGTGGTAGCAAGGGTGTTGCTTCTATTATATTTCAAGCCCTATCGCCTTTTCTCTTCTCAGACTCCTTACATGTTATTTAGTTAAAGCCTTATCGCCTTAATCGCTTGAAGCCAATGCTACATTATCTACCAAAAAGAGGCTTATTAACCACAACCGTCTCGTATAGTGCCTATCGTTACTGAAAATTGTATCGCCTCTATTAAAAGTAGATATGTTGCTTTGATCAATTAAAGGAAGATTACCTATCACCTTAGTAATATGTCGCCTCTTTATACAAAGTTAAGCCGAAGCATGTTGCTCCAATCCAAGCAACTTCATCTAATGTGTCGCCTTATTTTTGCAACGTGGACTCATTATGTACACTTGTAAAATAGGATGAATACTATGTGATGAGACAAAATAACAGAGGCAATAGAAACGAAACAACGAAGGCGAAAGAGCCGAAGCTATCGACAAGGTCGACATGATAAAAGGGACAATTACATGGTTAACGTAGCTGACTCTAGCCTATAAATAGAGGCAGGAGGGTATGCCAATTAGGGAAGATTCTCTCGATTACTCTTTATTTGGTCATTTCTTTCATGACTTTGAACTCGCAAATCCTAAGTTGAATTGGAGACAATTAAGTTGATTGCAATTTGTTGATTTGGACAATTTATATATGAGTCTTCTTCTATGCATAGCCAAATTTCATTAATAAAAGGACATGGATTTCATTTGCATATCTTGTCGACTTGATATGACATGATCATATTTCTTACTGCATTGCTATGATGATCATAATTCTATTTCTTATGCATATCTCTTGAATTTAAATCATTGGGTTTTGATACAAAATCTCACAAAGGTAACTTGGGGTGTCGTCAATGTTTTTTTGTGCTAGAAGGAGGACTCGAACCTATGAATTGGTAAAATAACCTTTGTTTGCATCACTAAGATTTCAATAATCACTTTACTATGTATACCTCATTCGATGATTTCAACCTTATTATTGAAAAGCAATAATTAGATGTAAACAAGGTTTCTTTGAACCATGAATATTTGACTCAACTTATCAAAGTCAAAGCACAAAGGTAGTTTAATTTGGAATCAACAAAGGTGAGGATGAACTAAAAAAATGGAAAAATATACATTCTCTTACTATTAAGTTACAATGAACATACATAACGTAAGGAGCAAGTACTTAGAACGAATGCATTATATTTCTTAGAGCAAAGGAAGAAGTTGCAATCTCCCATGATCCAGATAAATGGAGCATTAACCCATTCCATATGGGGAAACCCCAATTTTACTTTAGGAAGTCAATTTTACGAAAATGTTTTTTTCTTATTCTAAAGATTAAGAGGGGAATTCAGCTTAAGCTATGGGAACCATCTTCAAATGGGAAATGGAAAGAGATTTTGAAAAGCTCGCCACCAAATGGAAAATAGTTCTTGATCAATTTTGTAACCATCCAGTATCCCTTAAAAGGAAGGCTATTAAAGAAGATATCCATTGCCTATTAAGAGAAAAAACTTCCTTCATAAATAGCATCTCCAAAGGATGGTAATCATTAAAATGTAACCAACTGACTATTTCTAATTAGAATATTCACATCTTAACCGTTGGCCTTCAAAGAAGAAACATCCACAATATGAAATAAATAATGAGGGATGTTGTTATCTCACAGAAACCCTAATTCAAAATTGGGTTAACAGTAAACTTTACCGTTTAGTATTCCGATTGCAAGTATGATCTTCAAATCCGAGTCTAGCTCTGTGTTGTTCCCTTAAAACAGATTTTCTCCCCCTACGACGCAGTGGGTTAAGATGAGCAACGGTTTCCCAAGGTGGAACGGAATAAAGTTCGCAAGGCTGCGCTGGCGATGCGATCGGCGACGAACTCAAGAGAAGTGTTTTTAAGAACAAGTATGAGGGAGGAAGAAGATGGTCAGAGATTCGAATTTTTTCCAATGTAGTAAAATGATTCTGCCTCCATTTATTTATATCTTTTGCAGGTGACGATTTGGTTCAAACAGACGTTTCGTTTGGAAAGGTGGCGATCATTTCTTAATGTTGCAACCCGTTTGAATTTGTATCCGCTCGTTTCAAAGAAAAAACTGCGCAAAAGATGACCGTTAAACCCAACAAAAGTATAGTTTCGGCCCGTTAATCACAATACACAATGCACATTGCAAAGTGCTAAGGCCTACAAGACGCCTCAAATGCCCATTCGCACACGCATACGGGAGCAGGCACGGGCTCGGGTGCGGTTGCGGGGTGGTGCAGTGCACCACTCCTTATGGTCCCTATTGTTGTGGTGCAGTGCACCACTCCCTATAGTCCCCATTGTTGGTCCACAGCACCCTCTCTAAGAAATTTATAATAGTCACTACACTTATGTATATAAACCATTATAATTACTTATTCCCTACAATGTGGGACTATTCCTACATTGTGGGACACTCTACCCTACACCTTCATTATTCATTTATTCCAACAATCCCCCACATGAACGAATAGTTCTTTAATTTGTTCTTAACTTAGTGAAATTATGTTGTATCGGTTAAAGTAGCACAATGGCCTTGAACTTTCCTAGTGTTTATCTATTTGACCTACTAGCGAATCAATAGACTTGTGAATGTCCTTGAACTGTAAGCCTTTTGTATAGGTCAAGATAGTAGATAATACACAACATGATTCCTAAACTTCCTTGGTTCTCTGTTTGTGTTCGTTTTTTGCCATGAACACCTGCTTGGTCTCATGAGTGTTTAAAGAATTCGACCTTACAATTATTTTTGAAGTGGCGCCTTCACACTCTCGTAGGTGATTCTATAAAGAGTATCCCGTAATACTCCACTTGGATCTTTTTATAACACCACAGTATAGACATCATTAAAAGCTAAGCTTATCCTATTCTCTGAGGGGTTGTGCACTGACTTATCATAGGAATGGTTTGTATTTTAATAGTGCCATTAAGTTTATCTATAAATTTAGTTATCCCTTTGAACCTAGATCTTGGGATCTCCAGTCAACTAGGTGGGGTTTCCATTTTAGAAAACTTTTAGTTTATAGGTCTTAAGCCAATTCCTATCGATAAGATTTGAACTTTCTCTCTTGGCAAGCCTTTTTTTAGTGGATCCGCTATGTTATCCTTTGACCGTACATAGTCTATAGTGATAACTCCATTAGAGAGAAGTTGTCTTATGGTTTTATGTCTACGACGAATATGTCAAGACTTACCATTATACAATGTACTATTTGCCCTTCCTATAGCAGATTGACTGTCACAATGTATACATATTGGAGGTACAGTTTTCTGAATTTGGAATATCTTCCAGAAAACTCCTAAGACAATCTACTTCTTCTAAGGCTTTATCTAGAGCAATGAACTCCGATTCCATTATCGACCTTGCTATGCAAGTCTGTCTGGATGATTTCCATGAGATTGCTCCATTTCCTAATGTAAACACATATCCACTTGTGGATTTTGTGTCATTTGAGCCAGTTATCCAATTTGCGTCGTTGTAACCTTCCACTACTGAAGGATAATTTGTATAATGCAAACCAAAGTTCTCTGTATATTTTAGATATCCAAGAAATCTAATTATCGCTTTCCAATTATGTTTACCATGATTGTTGGTAAATCTACTAAGCTTACTTACAGCATATGCGATATCTGGTCTTGTGCAATTCATTACATACATGATACTTCCTAATATGTGAGAATATTCAAGCTGATGTATACTATCACCAGTGTTCTTAACCCAATTTTGGTTCATATCTACTGCCAAATTTGCAATAGTTATACTATATTGCTTGAATTTTTCAAGTATCTTGGCTATGTAATGTGATTGGGATAATACATATCCCTGTGGCATTCTTACAATTTTGACACCCAGTATAATATCAGCCAGTCCTAGGTCTTTCATACCAAATCTAGAGGATAACATATCTTTTGTTGATGTTATTATGGCCTTATTATTGCCTAGGGTTAATAAGTCATGATCATAGAGACATAAAATGACATATCCAATATGTGTGTATTTTATATAAACACATTTATCTAATTCATTTATATTGAATCCATTTGATAACATAGTTTCATCAAATTTCTCATGACATTGTTTTAGTGCTTGTTTAAGACCATAAAGTGATTTCACCAACTTACACACTTTGCTTTTATTTCCTGGGCTTACAAACCCTTTAGGTTGCAGCATGTATATTTCTTCCTCTAACTCACCATTCAAAAATGTGTCTTTACATCCATTTGATGTATTTCCAAATTTAATATAGACGCGATTGCAATAAGCATCCTAATGGATGGTATTCTAGTTACTGGTGAGTAAGTGTCAAAATAATCCAGATGTTCTGTCTGAATCCTTTGACTAATATACGAGCTTTATACTTATCTATTGAGCCGTCATCCTTGAGTTTTTTCTTAAATATCCATTTATACCCTAGTGGTTTTGATCCTTTAGGTAGATCCACTAGTTCCCATGTATGGTCTTGCAAATGGATCCTATTTCATTGTTGACAGCTTCCTTCCATTAAGGAGCATCTGGAGATGACATTGCTTGTTGATAGGTTAGAGGTTCATTATCGATCATATGTGCATAGAAATTTGGTCCAATGTTTTTAGGGACCCGTTGTCGTTTGCTTCTTCTAGGTTCCTCTACCTCTGTTTCAACATTTCTTTTATATGTTCTTTGATCAGCATTGCCCTCGTGAGTATCTCTAGATCTTTCTTGAACAACAGTTTCAATAGAGTTTTTCAGAGGATAAATATGTTTAAAGAATCTAGCATTTCGAGATTCGATAATAGTGTTTTCATGTATGTCATCGATTTCAGATTTGTATACCAAAAATCGATAAGCAGCACTGTTATGAGCATATCCTATAAATATGCAATTTATAGTCTTTGGTCCAATTTTGACCTTCTTTGGTTTCGGTATTTCTACTTTGGCAAGACATCCTCACACTCCCAAGTATTTGTAGGGTAGTGGTCTGCCTTTCCATAATTCATGCGGTGATTTAGAGGTCTTCTTTCGAGGCACTTTATTAAGAATGTGATTAGCAGAAGTATAGCTTCTCCCCAGAAGTTATCTGGTAAACCAGAGCTAATGAGTAGAGCATTCATCATTCCTTTTAGTGTACAGTTTTTACGTTCTGCTATCCCATTTGATCGAGGGGAATATGGTGCCGTTGTCTGGTGTATAATACCTTGTTCGGCACAGAACTCCTCAAAAGGAAATTCGTACTCTCCTCCTCTATCACTTTTTGTGATTTTATCTTTTTATTGATCAACTTCTGCTTTGTATTGTTTAAATACGTCGAATGCCTCGTCCTTGCTTTTAAGGAGATATACATAACAGTATCTCGTACAGTCGTCAACAAAGGTAGTGAAATACCGTTTTCCTCCTCTAGTTTGACACATTTTTAAATCGCACACATCTGTGTGAATTAAGTCTAGAGGTTCCGTATTCCTTTCAATTTGATAAAAAGAAGTTCTAGTTAGTTTTGATTCGGCACATGTTTCACATTTGTAATTTGAGTCTATGGCAAACTTAGGTATAAATTCTAAGTTTATCATTTTTCGCAAAGTATCAAAGTTAACATGTCCTAATCTATTATGCCATCTATTAACTGACTCAGCAATATAAATAGAAGGTTCCACTTTGTTCATATCTTTTGGTACAATAGTCATTACATTCATTTTGAACAGACCATCACTTACATACTCTTTACCCACATACACTCCGTTTTTAAACAATACAAAATTATCAGAAACAAAGACCAACTTGAATCCATTCTTGCTCAGTAGTGATCCTGAGACCAAGTTCTTACGAATGTCTGGAACGTGGAGCACGTCATTCAAAGTGAGTTCTTTTCCAGAAGTCATTTTGAGAACCAATTTTCCCTTGCCTTCAACCTTTGACGCGGAGGAGTATCCCGTAAAGAGTTGCTCTTCTTGTGTCGCAGGCTTGTAGTTGGAGAACATCCACTTGTTAGCGCAAATATGTTTTGTGGCACCAGTATCCACAAACCATTCCTTTGTGTTGCCAGCCAAGTTGCATTCGGAGATTACAGCAGATAAGTTCATTTCTGAAACATTATCCAAGAGCCTATCATATTCGGTAACATTGGCTTCGTCTTTCTTCTTCTTTAGTCCTCAGCACACAACTGCTTTATGACCTTTCTTTCCGCAATTATGGCAATTTCCCTTGAACTTCTTAGCCTTTTTTGCATTTGGATTATGCTCCCTTTTTCTTTTGTTGTTCTTGTCGGACTCAACCACATTTTCTTTTGCCACCATGGTGTTTGTTGCCTTCTTTTTAGATTTTCTGTTGTCTTCCTCAATTCTGAAAAGAACAACCAGATCCTCCATGGACATTTCCTTGCGCTTATGCTTCAAGTAGTTTTTGAATTCCTTCTATGATAGAGGAAATTTCTCTATTGCTGCAGCGACTTGGAAAGATTCACTCAATTCCATCTTTTCATCATGAATTGCATGGATAATGACCTGAAGTTCCTGAATTTTGCTGAAAACTGTCTTAGAGTCGACCATTTTGTAGTCAATAAATCTTCCGACTATGAATTTCTTCATGCCGGTGTCTTCAGACTTATATTTCTTTTCCAGTGCCTACCGAAGAATCTTTGTTGTTTGAACAGTACAATATATGTTGTACAGGCTGTTATTGAGACCATTTAGTATATAATTCTTGCAAAAGAAGTCTGTACCCTTCCAGGTAGTGAGCGCTTTGACTTTTGTGGCGTCAGGCTCGAGTTCATCTACTTTCAGAGGGTCCTCTTCAAGGTACTTGGCCAGTCCTAGTGTGGTCAAGTAAAAAAGCATTTTCTGTTGCCAATGCTTGAAATCCATGCCGGTGAATTTATCTGGTCTTTCCCCATGTGAGAAAGGTACAGGCTGAGGAATCAAAGTTCCAGTCTGAGCAGGGGGTACGGGCTTCTTGGTTGCCGAACTGTTACTGTCTTGAGCCATCGTCTGCAAGTGGTCGACTTCAATCAGTAACACATTTATACAAAAAGAAAATCTGTTTTAAGATTGTTATCTCATAGAAACTCTAATTCAAAATTGGGTTAACAGTAAAAATGTACCGTTTAGTATTTCGATTGCAAGTATGATCTTCAAATCCGAGTCCAGCACTGTGTTGTTCCCTTAAAACAGATTTTCTCCCCCTATAGCGCGGTGGGTTTAGATGAGCAGCTATTTCCTAAGGTAAAACAGAATCAAGTCCGCAAGGCTGCGCTGGCGATGCGAATGGCGACGAACTCAAGAGAAGTGTTTTTAAGAAAAAGTATGCGGGAGGAAGAAGATAGTCAGAGATTCGAATTTTTTCCAGTGTAGTAAAATGATTCTGCCTCCATCTATTTATATCTTTTGCAGGTGATGATTTGGTTCAAACAGACTTTTCGTTTGGAAAGGTAGCGACCCATTTCTAAACGTTGCAACACGTTTGAATTTGTATCCGCTCGTTTCAAACAAAAAACCATACAAAAAATAACCATTAAACCCAACAAAAATATAGTTTCAGCCCGTTAATCACAATGTACAATGCGCATTGCAAAGTGCTAAGTGCCTACAAGCCGCCTCAAATGCCCATTCGCACACGCGTACGGGAGCGGGCACGTGCACGGGTTCGTGTTCAGGTATGGGTGCGGGTGCGGGGTGGTGCGGTGAACCACTCCTTATGGTCCCTATTGTTGTGGTGCGGTGCACCACCCCTTATGGTCCCCATTGTTGGTCCATAGCACCCTCTCTAAGGAATTTATAATAGTCATTACACTTATGTATATAAACCATTATAATTACTTATTCCCTACAATGTGGGACTATTCCTACATTGTGGGATACTCTACCCTACACCTTCATTATTCATTTATTCCAACAATCCCCCACATGAATGAATAATTCTTTAATTTGCTCTTAACTTAGTGAAATTATGTTGTATCGGTAAAATTAGCACAATGGTATGGAACTTTCCTAGTGTTTATCTATTTGACCTACTAGCGAATCAGAAGACTTGTGAATGTTCTTGAACTGTAAGCCTTTTGTATAGGTCAGGATAGTAGATAACACACAATATGATTTCTAAACTTCCTTGGTTCGCTGTTTGTGTTCGTTTTTTGCCATGAACACCTGCTTGGTCTCATGAGTGTTTAAAGAATTCGACCTTACAATTCTTTTTGAAGTGGCGCCTTCACATTCACGTAGGTGATTCTATAAAGAGTATCCCGTAATACTCCACTTGGGTCTTTTTATAACACCACAGTATAGACATCATTAAAAGCTAAGCTTATCCTATTCTCCGAAGGGTTGTGCACTGACTTATCATAGGAAGGGTTTGTATTTTAACAGTGCCATTAAGTTTATCTATGAACTTAGTTGTCCCTTTGAACCTAGATCTTGGCATCTCTAGTCAATTAGGTGGGGTTTCCGTTTTAGAAAACTTTTAGTTTATAGGTCTTAAGCCCATTCCCATCGATAAGATTTGAACTATCTCTCTTGGCAAGCCTTTTGTTAGTGGATCTGCTATGTTATCCTTTGACCGTTCATACTCTATAATGATAACTCCATTAGAGAGAAGTTGTCTTATTGTTTTATGTCTACGATGAATATGTCGAGACTTACCATTAGTCAATGTACTATTTGCCCTTCCTATAGAAAATTGACTGTCACAATGTATACATATTGGAGGTACATTTTTTCCAAATTTGGAATATCTTCCAGAAAACTCCTAAGCCAATCTGCTTCTTCTGCGACTTTATCTAGAGCAATGAACTCCGATTCTATTGTCGACCTTGCTATACAAGTCTATTTGGATGATTTCCATGAGATTGCTCCATTTCCTAATGTAAACACATATCCACTTTTGAATTTTGTATCATTTGAGCTAGTTGTCCAATTTGCGTCGCTGTAACCTTCCACTACTGAAGGATAATTTGTATAATGCAAACCAAAGTTTTGTGTATATTTTAGATATCCAAGAACTCTAATTATCTCTTTCTAATGATGTTTACCAGGATTGCTGGTAAATCTACTAAGCTTACTTACAGCATATGCAATATCTGGTCTTGTGCAATTCATTACATACATGATACTTCCTAATATGTGAGAATATTCAAGCTAATATATACTGTCACCAGTGTTCTTAACCCAATTTTGGTTCATATCTACTGGAGATTTTGCAATAGTTATATTGTATTGCTTGAATTTTTCAAGTATCTTGGTTAGGTAATGTGATTGGGATAATACATATTCTTGTGGCATTCTTACAATTTTGACACCCGATATTACATCAGCCAGTCCTAGGTCTTTCATATCAAATCTAGAGGATAACATATCTTTTGTTGATGTTATTATGGTCTTATAAATGCCTAGGATTAATAAGTCATCAACATAGAGACATACAATGACATATCCAATATGTGTGTATTTTATATAAACACATTTATCTGATTCATTTATACTGAAGCCATTTGATAACATAGTTTCATCAAATTTCTCATGCCATTATTTTGGTGCTTGTTTAAGACCATAAAGTGATTTCACCAACTTACACACTTTGCTTTCATTTCCTAGGCTTACAAACCCTTTAGGTTGCAGCATGTATATTTCTTCCTCTAACTCACCATTCAACAATGTGTCTTTAAATCCATTTGATGTATTTCCAAATTTAGTATAGACGCGATTGCAATAAGCATCCTAATGGATGTTATTCTAGTTACTGGTTAGTAAGTGCCGAAATAATCCAGATCTTCTTTCTGTCTGAATCCTTTGACTACTATACGAGCTTTATACTTATCTATTGAGCCGTCAGCCTTGAGTTTTTCCTTAAATATCCATTTATACCCTAGTGGTTTTGATCCTTTAGGTAGATCCACTATTTCCCATGTATGGTTTTGCAAAACGAATTCTATTTCATCATTGACAGCTTCCTTCCAGTAAGGAGCATCTGGAGATGACATTGCTTATTGATAGGTTAGAGGTTCATTTTCGATCACATATGCATAAAAATCGGGCCTAAAATTTTTAGAGACCCGTTGTCGTTTGCTCCTTCTAAGTTCCTTTACCTCTGTTTCAACATTTCTTTTATGTGTTCTTTGATCAGCATTATCCTCGTGAGTATCTCTAGATCTTTCTTGAACAACAGTTTCAATAGAGTTTTTTATAGGATAAATATGTTCAAAGAATCTAGCATTTCGAGATTCGATAATTGTGTTTTCATGTATGTCATCGATTTCAAATTTGTATACCAAAAACCGATAAGAAACACTGTTATGAGCATATCCTATAAATATGCAATCTATAGTCTTTGGTCCAATTTTTACATTCTTTGGTTTCGGTATTTCTACTTTGGCAAGACACCCCCACACTCTCAAGTATTTGTAGGATAGTGGTATGCCTTTCCACAATTCATGCGGTGATTTTGAAGTCTTATTTCGAGGCACTTTATTAAGAATGTGATTAGCAGAAAGTATAGCTTCTCCCCAGAATTTATCTGGTAAACCAAAGCTAATGAGTAGAGCATTCATCATTTCTTTTAGTGTACGGTTTTTACGTTTTGCTATCCCATTTGATTGAGAGGAATATGGTGTTGTTGTCTGGTGTATAATACGATGTTCAGCACAGAACTCCTCAAAAGGAAATTCGTACTCTCCTCCTCTATCACTTCTTAGTGATTTTATCTTTTTATTAAGTTAATTTTCAACTTCTGCTTTGTATTGTTTAAATACGTCAAATGCCTCGTCCTTGCTTCTAAGGAGATATACATAACAGTATCTCGTACAGTCGTCAATAAAGGTAATGAAATACCGTTTTCCTCCTCTAGTTTGACACATTTTTAAATCGCACACTTCTGTGTGAATTAAGTCTAGAGGTTCTGTATTCCTTTCAACTTGATGAAAAGAAGTTCTGGTTAGTTTTGATTCGGCACATGTTTCACATTTGTAATTTGAGTCTATGGAAAACTTAGGTACAAATTCTAGGTTTATCATTTTTTGCAAAGTATCAAAGTTAACATGTCCTAATCTATTATTCCATATATTAAATGACTCAGCGATATAAACAGAAGGTTCCACTTTATTCATATCTTTTGGTACAATAGTCAATACATTCATTTTGAACAGACCATCACTTACATACCCTTTACCCACATACACTCTGTTTTTAGACAATACAAAATTATCAGAAACAAAGACCAATTTGAATCCATTCTTGCTCAGTAGTGATCCCGAGACCAAGTTCTTCCGAATGTTTGGAACGTGGAGCACATCATTCAAAGTGAGTTCTTTTCCAGAAGTCACTTTGAGAACCACTTTTCCCTTGCCTTCAACCTTTTATGTGGAGGAGTTTCCCATAAAGAGTTGCTCTTCTTGTGTCGCAGGTTTGTAGTCGGAGAACATCCACTTGTTAGCGCAAATATGTTTTGTGGCACCAGTATCCACAAACTATTCCTTCGTGTTGCCAACCAAGTTGCATTCGGAGATTATAGCAGATAAGTTCATTTCTGAAACATCATCCGAGAGCCTATCATATTCGATAACATTGGCTTCGTCTTTCTTCTTCTTTGGTCCTCGGCACTCAACTACTTTATGACCTTTCTTTCCGCAATTATGGTAATTTGCCTTGAACTTCTTAGTCGTTTTTGCATTTGGATTATGCTCCCTTTTTCTTTTGTTGTTCTTGTCAGACTCGACCACATTTGCTTTTGCCACCATGGTGTTTGTTGCCTTCTTTTCAGATTTTCTGATGTCTTACTTAATTCTGAGACGAACAACCAGATCCTCCATGGACATTTCCTTGCGCTTATGCTTCAAGTAGTTTTTGAATTCCTTCCATGATGGAGGCAATTTTTCTATTACTGCGGCGACTTGGAAAGATTCGCTCAATTCCATCTTTTCATCATGAATTTCATGGATAATGACTTGAAGTTCCTGAATTTGGCTGACAACTGTCTTAGAGTCGACATTTTGTAGTCAAGAAATCTTCCGACTATGAATTCCTTCATGCCGGCGTCTTCAGTCTTATATTTCTTTTCCAGTGTCTGCCAGAGGATCTTTGCAGTTTGAACAGTACAATATACGTTGTACAATTTGTTGTCAAGGCCATATAGTATATAATTCTTGCAAATGAAGTCTGAACCCTTCCAGGCAGTGAGTGCTTCGACTTTTGTGGCGTCAGGCTCGAGTTCATCTACTTTCGCAAGGTCCTCTTCAAGGTACTTGGCCAGTCCTAGTGTGGTCAAGTAAAAAAGCATTTTCTATTGCCAACGCTTGAAATCCACACCAGTGAATTTCTCTGGTCGTTCCCCATGTGAGAATGGCACAGGCCGAGGAATCAAAGCTCCGGACTGAGCGGGGGGGGGGGGGGGAGTACGGGCTTCTTGGTTGCCAAACTGTTACTGTCTTAAGCCATCGTCTGCAAGTAGTCGACTTCAATCAGTAACACGTTTATACAGAAAGAAAATCTGTTTTAAGATTGTTATCTCACAGAAACCCTAATTCAAAATTGGGTTAACAGCAAATTGTACCGTTTAGTATTCCGATTGCAAGTACGATCTTCAAGTCCGAGTCCAGCACTGTGTTGTTCCCTTAAAACAGATTTTCTCCCCCTGTGGCGCGGTGGGTTAAGATGAGCAACTGTTTTCCAAGGTGGAACGGAATCAAGTTCGCAAGGCTGCGCTGGCGATGCGAACGGCGACGAACTCAAGAGAAGTGTTTTTAAGAACAAGTATGCCGGAGGAAGAAGATGGTCAGAGATTCAATTTTTTTCCAGTGTAGTAAAATGATTCTACCTCCATCTATTTATATTTTTTCCAGTGCTAAGCGCCTACAAGACGCCTCAAACGCCCATTCGCACGCGCATACGGGAGCGGGCACGAGCATGGGGTCAGGTTCAGGTACGAGTGCGAGGTGGTGCGGTGCACCACTCCTTATGGTCCCTATTGTTGTGGTGTGGTGCACCACCCCTTATGGTCCCCATTGTTGGTCCATAGCACCCTCTCTAAGGAATTTATAATAGTCACTATACTTATGTATATAAACCATTATAATTACTTATTCCCTACAATGTGGGACTATTCCTACATTGTGGGATACTCTACCCTACACCTTCATTATTCATTTTATTCCAACAGATGTTACAGCTATTATCATCAAGTTAACTGAACTATGACAAATCATTGTCAAGCACTTTAGGCTTCATCAACTATTTCCTAAGACAAGGGAAACTTAAAGAATTCATAAAAACTAATTAAACCATGGCAGATGAATATTATCAAAAGCTACCAATAATAGTGAATTTTTTAAAAATTAAAAGTGGTCTTCAACATATCAATGTTCCTATCATTCTGAACAAAAGAACAGCTTCATCTAAGTTATCAGCATTCTCGGGGAAACTCCCAAATGGTATTTGGAACATCCAAAGCAAAATGTCTTGGCACATACGGGCCACTCCAAAAGGACAGCAAGTCATGGGCACTTCCCGGGCATTGAGCCTTTAGCTCCGCCACATGGCCTTGTTAAGCACCTCCTAGAGGAAGGAAACTCTTGATCTGTTTCAAGATACCAAACCTTAAGTGCATATTGTATGCCTCATTAGGACATCTCCTCGTGGATGGAATCCCTTGACTTGTTTCAAGTTACCAAGCCTTCAATGTCTGCTACATGCCTTGTTGGAGCACCTCTCAAAGGGATGATATCACATCAAATAGAAGTTTATGGTTCATCAAATCAATCATACTAGGTAGGAGTTTTTGTTTTGTTAAACAATCATGCTAAAATAAGAATTCCTAGTTACTTTTGCCACATAAAGATTTTCGGTCCTTTCTTTCATTGTTGTACATGGGTATATAGTCTCTTATTAACACTAGATATGGACTTCTAATGCCCTTTTAAATATGGATCCCTATCCTTCTTTTCCATCCTAAGATTTCTAGTCTTCTGTTTATTCCAAATATGAAATTCTAGGCTTCTACCAAGGAGACCTTTTGATTTTCTACCTTATCACAAGCAAGACAAAGAAATTTTCAAGCTCAGGTGTAATTGACAAGCAAAGAAAAATAAATTGGGTGGATAATAAAGCTCCTCTGATCAAAGCTAGCGGTTAATCAAGGTATGGGAATTCACAGGAAACACCCAGTACCAATAAAGTGCTTATACAAGACAAAGCATTACATTCTACGATAGGTATGATTTTATAACATATTGTTAGAAATCAAAGTATGAATGAAATTTACTTTAGTCCCACATTGCCAAAAATAAAATAAGATGTTTGTATATATGTCCATTCCTCATTCCCTATATTGGCCCTTAGGGTCAGGTAATTTTGTGCGAGGGGGAGGACCTACATCATGTGAACCAAACACACACGCGCGCGCGCCGCCCGCCCGTCCCGTATCGAACCGAACCGGGCCGGGCCGGGCTTGGGCTTGGATGAAATCTTATTTTTGCTACGGAAAAACATAACCATTTTTGTTTTTTTTCTGAACAGATGCGGCAACGGAATTGGGTGCGACCCAACAGAAGACGAACGGGTTTGCGACCCGCTAATGGATGAAGAGGAACGGGTGCGACCCGTTATAATATAAACAGATGCGACTGTTGGAATTCGTTTGAATTCAAACAGACACGACTGTTTAAATGGTAACTGTTGGAAGAAATAAATAAGTGACAAATTCTGGCCAAATTCCTCACTGATTGAACGCTTTCTCTTTCTCTTCCTCTGTCCGACTTACAACTGCCTTACTACCAATTCTCAGACTGACGAAATCATTACAACTCGAGCAGATCCGTCTGTTTTATCCTGGGAGACTCAAAATAAAGTCTTAAGGAAATCGGTACACCGAGACTCAGACTCTATTTTCTCATATTTCAAGTTATATTCGTATACATTTTGTTGTATACATACTGTTGAATACAGTGCTGTTGTTGTTTGGCTAAATCAACTTGCGTGCGAGTTGAAATATAACACTTGCCAGTGTTGATGATTGTGCGTTTTGTATAACGAGTATTGCTGTTGCATTCTGTTTTATACTGAAGAACTCCACATCTTAAGACTTTATTTTGATCATTAAAACAGAAATGGCAGCAGACCAAATATTGATCAAAACAGCCAACTTGAACAAACCAGACCTGTTTAAGGGTGAAGGTGACGATTTTTTGACGTGGCAAAGTCAAATGCTCTTTTATCTCACAACCCTCGGTCTACAGAAATATTTAGATGAAGATGAGCCAGTGCCGCCAACACCAGGCAAAGCCAAGGATTCAAGTGAAGTTGCTAAACTTGATACATGGAGGCACTCGGATTTCTTGTGCAGGAATTACATCCTGAATTGTCTTGACAAAGTTTTGTACAAGGTTTATCAGCCACTCAAGACTGCGAAAGCTCTCTGGAATGCGCTAACAACAAAGTACAAAACACAAAATGTGAGCCTGAAGAAGTTCATAGTGGACAAGTTTATGGACTACAAAATGGTAGACTCCAAACCTGTAACTACGCAACTACATGAACTTCAAATTATTATCCATGAGATGGAAGCAGAAGGCCACGTTGTTGGTGAATCTTTTCTGGTTGAAGCGATAACTGAGAAGTTGCCACCATCTTGGAAGGACTACTTCAACTACTTGAAGCACAAGAAGAAGGAGATGTCCTTGCAAGACCTCATTGTGAGACTAAAAATTGAGGCTGATAATCGCGGAGTCACTAAACCAAAGAATGAAGAAGCCTTTGCTGCAGAAGGGGCAAAGAAGAAAGGACGCCCTAACAAAAATAAAAAGAGGAAGGCTCCAGACAATAAACAGCCCAATCAGAAGCCGTCCAAGAAGTTCAATGGGGATTGTTGGGTTTGTGGCAAGACTGGACATCAAGCAAAAGATTGCAGACACAAGAAACAGAAAAGTTCCGAGGCAAATGTGGTGGACAACATGGACATTGACGGGTCTAACTTTTCTGGAGTTGTATCAGAATGTAATCTAGTCCAGAATCCTTCTTAATGGTGGTTTGACACAGGTGCTAAACGACACGTGTGTTCTGAAAAGTCCATGTTCACCACTTACAACAGACTCGATCATGAAGAGAAACTGTGGGTAACTCTGCAGTGTCAATGATTGAGGGTAATGGGAAAGTAATCCTCAAGTTCACATCTGGTAAAACTATTACGCTGAATGATGTGCTCCATGTTCCAAATATCCGAAAAAACTTGATTTCCGGTCCTGTTCTCTCGAAGAAAGGCTTCCGAATGGTCTTTGAATCAGATAAAGTTGTCCTGTCCAAGGCTGGAATCTATATAGGGAGAGGATACTTGTGTGATGGCCTGTTTAAAGCTAATGTAGCTGTAGTTGGCAATAATAGTGTGTATTGTAATTATGAAATGAATAAAAAGGAAGTTTCTTATATTGTTGAGTATGATGCTTTATTATGGCATGAAAGATTAGGACACGTAAACTTCCGAAAAATGAAAAAACTTGCAAATTTAGAATTAATTCCTAAATTTCAAGTAGATAAGAACTACAAATGTGAGACATGTGTAGAAGCAAAAATGGTTAAAATGCCATTTCATACAGTTAATAGAAGCACCGAACCGCTAGGTTTGGTACATACCGATTTATTTGATTTCAAATCAATACCTACACGAGGTGGAAAAAAGTACTTTATCACATTTATCGACGACTATACACGATATTGCTATGTATATCTTTTGAATAGTAAAGATGAAGCAATAACATCATTTATAAAGTACAAAGCTAAGGTAGAAAATCAGATAAATAAAAAGATCAAGATATTGAGATCTGATCGAGGTGGAGAATATGAATCACCGTTTGAACAATTCTGTGCAGAAAATGGAATAATTCATCAAACAACAGCTCCATACTCACCACAACAAAATGGTGTTGCGGAAAGGAAAAACAGAACGTTAAAAGATATAATTAATGCCATGCTTCTAACTTCTGGTTTACCAACGAACTTGTGGGGGGAAGCCCTAAATATGTCTAATCACATATTAAATAAAGTTCCCCACAATAAGACAGGAGCAATTCCATATGAGTTATGGAAAGGACATAAACCAAGTTTTAAATACCTCAAAGTGTGGGGGTGCTTGGCAAAAGTTCCAGTTCCGCCTCCTAAAAAAGTCAAACTTGGACCAAAAACCGTCGATTGTTACTATCTAGGACCAGCCCAAAATAGTAGCGCCTACAGATTTTTGGTATTCAAGTCTGATATAGCTGATATTCATGTAAATACAATCATGGAATCTAGAGATGCCTCGTTCTTTGAAGATGTGTTTCCACATAAAAGAAACGAACAAAATAATGTCCCTAAAAGGACAAGAGAAGAATCAAGTAGATCAGACGAAGCTATAACTCCTCATGAGATTGAGGAAATAGAACCCCGAAGAAGTGTAAGGGCTAGAAATTCCAAGACATTTGGTCATGAGTTTTTAACATATATGTTAGAACACGAACCTCAAACGTACAAGGAAGCAATGTCATCGTCTGAATCTGCATGTTGGAAAGAAGCAATCCAAAGTGAGATTGATTCAATTCTAAGTAATAAAACTTGGGAAATTGTTGATATTCCACCTGGAATAAAACCAATTGGCTGCAAATGGATTTTCAAGAAGAAAATAAAAGCAGATGGCTCTATCGACAAATATAAAGCCAGGTTAGTAGCCAAAGGATATCGTCAAAAAGAAGGAGTAGACTTCTTTGATACATATTCACCGGTAACACGAATAACCTCAATAAGAATGCTAATAGCAATTGCATCTATTTATAATCTAGAGATTCATCAAATGGATGTAAAAACAGCATTCTTAAATGGCGATCTCGATGAGGAGATCTACATGGAGCAACCAGAAGGTTTCATTTCAAAAGGAAATGAAAACAAAGTATGTAAATTAGTAAAGTCATTATATGGACTAAAACAAGCTCCAAAACAATGGCACGCAAAATTTGATAGTGTCATGATGAGAAATGGTTTTCGTATAAATGAATGCGATAAGTGTGTTTATTATAAACAAGTTGGACAATCATATGTGATGATTTGTCTTTATGTAGACGATATGATAATCTTTGGTCCGAATACCCAAGTAATAGAGAGCATAAAGAAAATGCTAATCAGCAATTTTGATATGAAAGACTTAGGAGTTGCAGATGTTATTTTGGGAATCAAAATAATAAGAACGCCTAATGGAATTGAATTATCTCAATCACACTATATAGACAAAGTGATTGATAAATTTAAAAATCTTGGAATTAAAGAGGTAAGAACACCTTTTAATCCATCTGAAGTATTGCATAAAAACACTACTGCGACTGTAATGCAACTGGAATACTCTCGTGTAATAGGATGTCTCATGTATCTCATGAATTGCACAAGACCAGACATAGCTTATGCAGTAAGTCGATTAAGTAGATATACAAGCAATCCAAGTAAGGAACACTGGAAAGCACTAATGAGAGTGCTTGGATATTTAAAAAATATCACAAATTACTCCTTACACTATGGAAAATATCCTGCAGTCTTAGAAGGATATAGTGATGCAGACTGGATTGCTGATTCAGAGGAATCAAAATCAACAAGTGGTTATGTATTCACCCTTGCAGGGGCAGCAGTGTCATGGAAATCTACTAAACAGACATGCATAGCTCGATCCACTATGGAGTCAGAGTTTATCGCTTTAGACAAAGCAGGCGAAGAAGCAGAATGGCTTCGTCACTTTTTAGAAGATATTCCATTTTGGCCTAAACCTGTACCGGCCATATGCATACATTGCGACAACCAAGCAGTGCTAAGTAGAGCGCATAACTTTGTGTATAATGGGAAGTCACGACACATTCGTCGACGCCATAACACAGTTAGGCAGTTACTCTCAAATCGAACTATTTCCATTGATTATGTGAGAACAAATGATAACCTAGCGGATCCGTTTACTAAAGGTTTATCAAGAGAGAAAATTGACTGCGCATCGAGGGGAATGGGTTTAAAAGCCTAAAACAACAAGAGTTATCTTATACGGAAACCTATCCAAGCAACTGGAGATCCCACGGACTAGGATCAATAGGCAAACCAGTTATGAATAACTCAAGACGTAATGCATTTTTTGGACATAGTCCTACTCCATTCCTATGGTGCATAATATAAATGCATGCCTACAGAAGTATTACAAGGTTAAAACTATGTTTTTTAATGATTACCATATCTTGAAAATAACAAGTGGGGTATATGTAGGATACTCTTAATGGTTGCGATCACCTATGTTAGTGTGAGCTGGGTCGGCTCTATGAGAATTTTAAAAGGCTTGAATTCTCTATAACACTCGCAGAACCAGAAAATGTTCAGGACCAAAATGAACACAACCAAGAGATTGGATGATAAGGGAATCAATGCTTCGTAAAGCTTATTGTTTGGACATACAATAAAGGCTGACGGTTCAAGATGAAATAATTCACCGATTAGGCAAGTATATCTGATAAGTTTTAACTAGGGAAAGTTCAAAGTGAAATATCTACTTATCCACGATAAAGCATTATTCCATTCGTAGTCTGAGATATTACACTTTGTGTGGGGGAAAAAGTATATTATCATTCATGTGGGGGATTGTTAGAAATCAAAGTATGAATGAAATTTACTTTAGTCCCACATTGCCAAAAATAAGATAAGATGTGTGTGTATATGTCCATTCCTTATTCCCTATATTGGCCCTTAGGGTCAGGTAATTTTGTGCGAGGGGGAGGACCTACATCATGTGAACCAAATACACACGCGCGCGCGCCGCCCTCCCGTCCCGTACCGAACCGGGCCGGGCTTGGGCTTGGGCTTGGATGAAATCTTATTTTTTCTACGGAAAAACATAACCATTTTTTTTTCTGAACAGATGCGGCAACGGAATTGGGTGCGACCCAACAGAAGACGAACGAGTTTGCGACCCGCTAATGGATGAAGAGGAACGGGTGCGACCCGTTATAATATAAACAGATGCGACTGTTGGAATTCGTTTGAATTCAAACAGACACGACTGTTTAAATGGTAACTGTTGGAAGAAATAAATAAGTGACGAATTCTGGCCAAATTCCTCACTGCTTGAACGCTTTCTCTTTCTCTTCCTCTGTCCGACTTACAACTGCCTTGCTGCCAATTCTCAGACTGACGAAATCATTACAACTCGAGCAGATCCGTCTGTTTTATCCTAGGAGACTCAAAATAAAGTCTTAAGGAAATCGGTACACCGAGACTCAGGCTCTATTTTCTCATATTTCAAGTTATATTCGTATACATTTTTGTTGTATACATACTGTTGAATACAGTGTTGTTATTGTTTGGCTAAATCAACTTGCGTGCGAGTTGAAATATAACACTTGCCAGTGTTGATGATTGTGCGTTTTGTATAACGCGTATTGCTGTTGCATTCTGTTTTATACTGAAGAACTCCACACATATATATATATTACAACATTTTATAATTACACATCTTTATGTGAGATGCCTCCTAAGTATGAATTTTGAGCCGCTCGACTCATGCGTTGGACCACGGTTGGAAAATATGTAGTACAGCGTATGGTTCCACCTAGCAAAAGCTTTAACTCCTTTCTTTCTCTCTAACGGCGTAAGCATTGCCAATAAAGTAAATCTAAATCGTTAGAGCACAACCAACAATGGCTTGTTCACTTACTAAACAAGCCACGGAGCAACCAGGTGTGGCTTGTTCACTCACCCGTGGCTGGTCTGTGGCTAGTTTTGAGCTCCTCCGTGGCTGGTTCACCCAACAGAGGCTGGTTCTTATAACGGCAAACTGTTTGCCGTTATAAGATTATAACGGCAAACACTTTGCCGTTATAACTTTGCCGTTATAAGATTATAACGGCAAAGTGTTTGCCGTTATAATCTTATAATGGCAAACAGTTTGCCGTTATAAGAACTAGCCGTTGCAACCAAACGGCTAGTTCACTTCCTCCCTATAAACCACCCTACCTCCTTCTTCTTCCTCCTCCACACAACCACTCCACCTTCCCAACTTCTTCATCAACAAAATGTCTTCGTCTGCACCCAAGCGAAGCGGAAAAAAAACCATAAACATGAAACTCATGTCCCAACCGCACTCGTCATCGTATGCGATGCAACGGTCAATCCAACAACAGCAATCGTTGCAGCCATCTCACGAATATTGCTACTCGCCGTATTCAAATTATCCATACCGTCCACCGTACCAACCGCTCGATCATCCTAATTTTTCTCCCATCCAATCGTCCGTCCCGCCACAGTTTTACCAACGACGGCCCGGGGTAGGCGTGTACGACGATCATTCGTCGTATATGTCAATGATGATGCAGACTGAGCAAAGTCAACAACCTCACCTAACTCCGCAACAGACCAAGGTTCGTGACCGCGAAGCGATGCAAAATCTGCAAAGACAGTTTTCGTATGGGTATGTCTCTCCTACTACCGAAGAAAATGTTGGGACTTCTACGGAGGAGGAGGAGGAAGATGCAAATGAGGAAGTAAATGTTACAAATTCTGAAGAATTGAATGAAGAATACGTTGCACCTATCAGTCCCGAATATAACCAAAAGAAGAAGAAGAAGGTGAAGTCTTTAAGGAGCATTTTCAGTAAATGACACCAAACCGAAGTTGAATCGGAGCCGAATCACGGAATAGAAGATATTGAGGATGATAATGCTGAAGGGGAAGATATACCAGCGGATGGAAGAAGAAAACAATGTAAGTTTACTTCCGAGCAGTACGTTTCACTTGCTAAATCGTGGATACGCATTTCACAAGACAGCATTGTTGGAAATAATATGAAAGGTGAGAAATTTTGGGAAAGAGTAGCAGAGTTCTACAATTCGTTGGAAGCGAGGAATAGAACATGGGCATCACTTAGAGGCGGTTATAGAGTTATGAATGCCGCGTGTCAGAACTATCTTGCAATACTGACAGCCTTGGAGAACAGACAGCAAAGCGGTGCTGCACCTTATGACGTTGTAAGTAGCGTAGATTACTTTGAAAAATAACTTACTATACTATGATCGATTAGTTAGAAATGACATACGTTCATACAATATCCACTTTGTGTTACAGATTGAAGAGTCACGAAAGGCCTACCAGCAAAAGTATGGTCATCCATTTAAATTCCAAGACTGTTATGAGCTTCTATCTAGGTTGCCGAAGTGGAAGAACCCCAGCAACTTCATGTTTGAGCAGCAGAACAAAGCTAGAAGGATGAACTACTCTGATTCTAGTCCAGGAAGTGGCCCGAGTTCGCAAGAAAGAAACCCTTTATTTGGAAGTAGTGATGGACGACCTGTCGGCAGATCCAAGGCAATTCAGCTGGAGCAACGAGGTGTAGAGTTTGCTAGATTTATGGAAACAATGGAGAGTTCATCTAAGGCAACAAAAGAGCATAGAGCTCGATTTTCGGTGGAAAGAAACCGTAGCGACGAAGATTTCCAAAAGGCAGTTAGGGATGATCGAGAGCTCCGCAGACAAGAACATGCGGAGAAACAAGCCATGGAAGAAAAGAAGCTGGAGGAGCAGAAAGCTTTGGCGCGAGAGAATAATTATGTTAAAATGATTACATGTGATTTTAGTAAGCTTACCCCTCTACAGCAAGAACTAGTAGCCGAGCAGATTGGAGAGTATAGAAAAAACAAAGGAAGCAGAAGCGGAAGCGTTAGTGGCTCGTATATGGACTAGCTATGTATGTTGGGTTAAGTTGTAATATGATTGTGAACTGTTTGTAGTATTTATGTGCTGGTGGGTGTTTATGTACTAGCTATATATGTTGGGGTGAGTTGTAATATGATTGTGACCTGTTTCTAGTATTAATGTAGTAGTTGTTGTTTATGTACGAGCTGTATATGTTGGGTTGAGTTGAAATAATGATACAATCTACAATATGATTGGAAACCACATTTATTGACTCAAGTACGCACTGATAGATAGTTCAAATGATACATAGTACACGACTACACACTGATACATAGTTCTAGTACCAACTACTGATTCCGACTATTCCTTCCTTTATGCGCCCACAAATGTTCCACCAACTGGTCACGCAATTGGAAGTGTGCAGCTTGATCTTCAATGTGTTGAACCATATCAACATATTCTTCCATTGAGTTTACATCTTTATGGGGTTTTGCATTTGAGCCCGTAAACATGTCAGGATAATTAGACTTTTGATTCTTATATCCGCCTCTTTCAGACTCCACAATCATGTTATGTATTATTATACAAGCATACATGATTTCTGAAAGCACTCTTGCATCATGAAAACGAGTAGGATTTCGTAAAATATGAAATCGGGCTTGTAAAACACCAAACGTACGTTCGATGTCCTTTCTATAGCTAGCTACTTTTTCAGTGAAATACCTTTCTTTATCATTTGATGGAACTTTGTACCCTTGCATCAAAGTTCTCCACTTTGGGTATATTCCATCGACTAGGTAGTACCCAGTTTTGTGTTCGATATTACCAAGTTTATATGAAACATCTGTTGACAATCGGTTAGCAAGTTCTGTGAAAAGATATGATTGTTTTAAAACATTTATATCATTCAATGAACCTGGGACTCCAAAAAAAGCATGCCAAACCCATAAATCGTCTGTTGCTACTGCTTCAAGGATCATTGATGGCACTTTCTTATGTCCGGTGAACATTCCTTTCCATCCCGTTGGGCAGTTTTTCCAAGCCCAATGCATGCAATCTAAACTTCCAATCATACCTGGAAATCCTCTGGCTTCTGCCCTGCGTAGTATCCTGGTTATATCGTTAGGTCCAGGCGTCCGTAGATACTCCTTCCCAAACTCTGCAACAACTGTTTTACAGAATTCTTTCAGACACTCTATTGCTGTTGATGCTGCGATTCTGAAATATTCATCCATTTGATCGCCAGATGTTCCATAGCTTAACATCCTCAACGCCGAGGTGATTTTGATGTGTGGTGAATGGCCGATTTCTTGTGCTCCGTTCAGTCTATAAGTGAAATATGGATTTGACTGGTGAAGTTTAAGATATATTTTTGAGAAAATAGCCGGACTCATACGGTAACGACGGCGGAACAAAGTTATATCAAAGGTTGGATTGTCGATGAAGTAATCCCTCATTAGTCTTTCATGTCCATCCTTGTAGTCTCTCTTATACCGTCGGTCAATCCGGCCATGCATGCTACCCCGATGGTTGCTAGTTGAGCCTTCAGCGAAATAATTGGAATACGCAACCATTGCGTGCTGTTCCAGCTCCTCCTCCGTCTCTTGCTCCACTTCTAGTTCGGAATTATCAGTTTGATTCTTCTTGTTTTTGTAGTAATGGTAGTATAGATTTGGATCCATTGCTTGCTTTTTTATAAGTTGAGTTTCGTTGTTATCTCTAAGCGTATCCGAACGAGAGATATATATAAGCAGGGATGGTAAACTAAATATCTCTGACATAGAGTACATGTAGGCAATAATGGGTGGCAATAATGGTTCCAACATGATGGTTCTGTCATTGAGTAGTCAATTCGGATAGTTGTTGTGATGTGAAAGGTTGGCACTAAATGGTTGGCAATAATGGTTCTGTCATTGAGTACTCAATTCGGACTGTTGTTGTGATGTGAAAGGTTGGCACTAATTGGTTGCCAATAATGGCTCTGCCATTGAGTAGTCAATTCGGCCAGTTGTTGTGATGTGAATTTTGGACATTTAAAATAGAATATTTTAAATAATATCGACGAGAAATTTATTTTGAATATAATTCGAACGTATATATTATATACGTCGTCGTTAGAATATAAATAATTATATATAATTATAAATAGAATTGAAAATGGCGCGGTAGTTCGATAATTCGATTTCAAACTTCAATTGAATGTACCGGGTGCAAAACAATCTGGATTTTAGTGAAACCAAAAACATTAGGATCTAATCGAGAATATCTTTCCAACGAATCCGAAAAATCAAGATTTCATAGCGGGAATCAAAAGATATGTCCAATTGAAAATTCTTAACAGTCGCTATGGAATTCAGGCCCTTAAAAATGAAAATTTTGCAAATGACCTCGGATTTCGACGAAACCACTTTAGTTGGATCCGTGATGTCAAGTTATTGCTAGATTTCAAATTTCATAATTTTTCGAATCAATATGTGAGTGTGGCAAATTTCATAATTTTTCGAAGGTGTTTGAGTGCGGTATGTTGTGACTAAGTAACATATGTATATATAGCTGCAATATTAGTTATGGTGTGAATGGTCACTAGCTACACTTTGTGATTTTCAAAGCTTGTGTAGGTAAACAAACAAAATACTGATGTAACCGGTCACTGGTACGACTGTAGGGAACAATGTAGGGAATCTGCTTTTTAGTGATAAAGTGTATCGAGGACGACCCCCTGTGGCTACAGACTGAGAGCTGGACTATATTCCAATAACTCTCGACAAAGAGTGACATGACGCCACTGTCACATAAAAGATGACTGCACTATGCGAACTGTGCAAGACGTGACCAGTCAATGTGCTACAGTCCGTCGACCAACTACAGCTGGTTACGAAACGTTAATACATTTCAAACAACACATACAGGAACTAGAATTCGGATAGTTGTTGTGATGTGAAAGGTTGGCACTAAATGGTTGGCAATAATGGTTCTGTCATTGAGTACTCAATTCGGACTGTTGTTGTTATGTGAAAGGTTGGCACTAATTGGTTGCCAATAATGGCTCTGCCATTGAGTAGTCAATTCGGCCAGTTGTTGTGATGTGAATTTTGGACATTTAAAATAGAATATTTTAAATAATATCGACGAGAAATTTATTTTGAATATAATTCGAACGTATATATTATATACGTCGTCGTTAGAATATAAATAATTATATATAATTATAAATAGAATTGAAAATGGCGCGGTAGTTCGATAATTCGATTTCAAACTTCAATTGAATGTACCGGGTGCAAAACAATATGGATTTTAGTGAAACCAAAAACATTAGGATCTAATCGAGAATATCTTTCCTTCTGTTCTACTAGTTGTCATTGTTCCAGTTGTTTCAATTGCTCAATAGTTGTACTAGTTGTTGAAGTTTGTATGATTATGGTTTGTCAATAGTTCTACTAGTTGTCATGATATTATAGTTGTTTTCATTATGTCGCAAGCAGAAATAAGGCACCTGGGAACGGCCCATTTTTCGTAACCATTTCGTGAATTGAAATGGTTAAAGCACTGGTGGACGACCCATTTTTCGTTCTGCAATGATGTGACTGGACAATGTAGAGAATCTAACATAATATCACGAGGTTAATAGTACATGCCAACATTTCTTGTGATGGCACCATTTATCGTGCTGCAATGATGTGACCGGACACTGTAGGGAATCTAACGTAATATCATGAGATTAATAGTAAATGCCAACATTTCATGTGATGGCACCATTGAAATAGTTCATACAGACACAACAACTGACGATAGTACATGCGAACTAGCTCAATCAAAGCATGGAGTAGGAATTAGTAACTTCATTAAAATGCATTTTACGTTTAGTCTTACGGGCGTCGCCTGATGTTCAATCGCAATTGCTCATTATCACTTCGAACACGTCTATTTTCCCGTTCGAGTTCGTTACAATATGCTATTCCCCGAGGACACAAAGGTTGGTCTATCCATTCCGTGTAATTGCAACCATTTGGAAAGGCTGGGCATCGCTGAATGCGCCGACCTATATTGTTTCCCTCTGCTTGAACCACAACTTCAACCGCGTACCCGCAGTAGCAATGAACTGGATAGGAATCAACTATTTGTTCCTGCAGTGGTACACGAAAGAACTCTGCTTCCTGAGTTGACTGAGTGACAACTTGTTCAGATGATACTTGAACAGGTGGGACTTGAGTTTCATATGGAGGTTGAACGTTCAGCTGTTCGTACGACGGTTCAGTTTGCGGTCTAATTTGGTTTAGGAACTGAAATTCGTCTTGAAGCTCCTGTAGCCTCATTTCGTTGTACGCCTGTTCCTCGGAATCTATAGAAGATGACCACGAAGACATCTTCAGTGAGTTCTAATAGAAGGATGTGCTCTAAGAATGAGAACGAAGGTGTTTGAGTGCGGTAAGTTGTGACTAAGTAACAAATGTATATATAGCTGCAATATTAGTTATGGTGTGAATGGTCACTAGCTACACTTTGCGATTTTCAAAGCTTGTGTAGGTAAACAAACAAAATACTGATGTAACCGGTCACTGGTACGACTGTAGGGAACACTGTAGGGAATCTGCTTTTTAGTGATAAAGTGTATCGAGGACGACCCCCTGTGGCTACAGACTGAGAGCTTAATTGCAATGATGTGACCGGACATTGTACAGAATCAACCATAATAACACGAGAACCCTGTAAACCGTATTCAAGTATGTTGAATTGTAAATGTTGGTCGTACATTGCCCTTATAAGTACTCCATATCTGATAATCCATCTCATACCTTCTACAGCTTCAAGCAGCACCGTTGTAGAGTAAAGGGAGAAAATTTATTTTCTTGTTTTCTTAAAGGTAACGTTTATTATCAACAAAATTCGTACTTCTAGTTACTCTACTAATTCTACTGATGCACAGGTTACATGGACAATTCAAAAATAAGTGATGAAGAAATGGGAAGGATTTTTGATGAGTACGAACGAAACTTAGTGAACGATAACGAAAAGGGTTTAGTTCATGATACACAAGTTGAAGAGGTGCCCGTCGCGATTCAGCATCGAGCGGTTACAGCTCCGCGTCCTTCTCCAGTAAATCAACGACCTAGTAATAGTGCTTGTAATAATTCTCCTACTCCAGATTTTTCGTCTAAGGATTTGCTGGCCCTCGTAAAATCCAATATTGAGGTTGAAAAGAGAGATGAGTTGCTAATGCAAAGTGGAGGGGGTTTAACATATGAAGAAAGATGGGCAATGATCACGAAGCTATACAACAACCATCGTTCCCAGCCCACTACACGAACATCGGTTGAAATCCAAATGGCTAATCGTCATTTTGCAGACGCTTGTGATCGGTACACAAAGATTATCGAAACTGTTGAAGACGAGAACATATTTAAAACAAATCAAGCAACATATGATTCTCGTTACCTTTTCGAGTATGGTGAGGAGTTCGTTGGTTACGAAGCGTATAAACTACGCTACAGTTGGTTGACCCGCTATGGAACTGAGTAGGCTTATGGTATTGTGATTTTATTGTTGTTTTACTATCTATTTACTTTGCTGTTTGTGCGTAGAATATGGAGTTATATGTAAACCTTGTTATGTTGGCGTGCTGTTTAAGAATTTTGCATTTCTACACGAGAAGAGGGAAACCTTGTTCAACATCAAATTCAAACGTTATTACATTCCAAATAACTCTTACAGGAACTAGAACAACAGAAGATACCGGCTCTACACAAAAACATTCTCTACACATAAATACAGTGTCTACACATAACCAAATGTAGTCTCTACACAGAAACATAATCAAAACGTACACAAAATACATCGAAAGCACATAATAGCGGTAGTCAACAAATACAGAACGCATACTCAAACAATAGGAACATACAACTGACAACTGCGAAAACGTAAAACATCGAAAGTACATAATCATGGTAGTGAACAAATAGAAGAACGTCTACTCAAACAACAAGAACAGACAACTATCAACTAGGAATACGTAGAACAACAAAAGTACATAACAGTAGGACCAAAAAATGCATAACAGTGGTAATACAACAAAAGTACATAACACTGGTACATAACACTGGTACTCAAAAAATGCAGAATGTCTACTCCAACAGTAGGACCACACACCTGACAACTGTGAAAGTACATAAAAGTGATAGTAACTCACTCGTCCGAGTCATCTGAATGTGTACGTGGACGTGTGCGGCGCCGATGACGTCTCTCATGATCACCAACATCTGGAGGCTGACTGGACCCAGCACTAGACCTATGGTGGTAATACATCTGCAAGTCCTAAAGTCTCTTGCGCTCTGCCTCAAGCTGGGCCTCTAAATGCGCCTGCTGCTGTCGTGCCTCCTCTGCAACACGACGTAGCTCACCATTATAGTAATCTAGGCTACGCATATGCTCTATATAGCCCGTATGCCTAATCCCCATCTGCATATCATACAGATCATGATATGATACCTGTGTAGGATCCGGGTAATCGTGATGGGCCGGAGGATGAAACACGTCAATGTAACGATCCGGTCCAATGGTGGGCACTGCCATGGTCCATCCAAAATGACTGGCGGCCGCCACATGATCAGCTGCACGAAAACTCTGACTGGACTGGGTAACATCCTCGACAACAGGTGGACGTATGCCGTGTCGTATAGCAGATGGCCCTACTAAATCAATCGATGCTGCATGCGTAATCGTATCTGAGGACCCGGTGAAAAATCTACGCCAGAAGGTAAGGTAACACTCCCCGATAATAACAAAGCTCTCAGCCGTCCACCAGCCTGCTGTCCTGGCTATATCTAGCTGCTCCGTCGGGTAAATCATACACCGATAAGTATGTGGGTGTGGATCATCCAGAATAGCATCGAAGTCATACAACTGTCTCCAGCACCTCTCACCAAGATACCAATAAGCACCTAGCGCCACGGGACAAGATATAAGTGGAAATCTCCGTCCGGCAAGCATCCTAGCAATCTGTATGATCTCAAGATCGATGGATGTACTGTGCTCAAATGGATGCCATAGAATCTGATCCCTATACATCCTCAGCTCAATCTGGTTATGGGCAACGGGAAACACATGGCGTGACTCATTATCTTTGGGCCCCCGGTTGTCCGCAGTCCAAAAGCATATACGGGGGAAAAAGGTCGATGGGTCAGCAATACGGGTGATAAAATGAAAGTTCCTAGAGTACTCAAAGTACCAATACTATAACAACTCCCAGAATCCAAATAAAGAAACCTGAGAATCAGTGATGGTGCACTGCATGTCGAGACATCTGTATAGGTATGCAAGGATAGGTGTGCCCCAATCATATAAAATCGCCCCATCGGCATCTATCTCAGCCGCGACCGCAAAAAACCCCACAGGAACGCTACTGCTCGAAGAACTAAAGAAAAGGTTACCCATAAGGTATAACACAAATAATCGAGCAAGCTCCAAGTCATCATCAACAGAGTAGTGCTCGAGTATCCTGTCCATAGCCGCACGGATCGCGCTCACTCTAATAGCGCCTTCTGCCTGATACGACGTAGCAGAAACATCCAAATGAGGCAGTAGATCATGAACAAGTGCACGATCACGCCATCGACCATCGTCATAAGGCAGTTGGGGATAAGCACTTACTCCAATGCTAATACCAGTAAGCATGGAGAAATCAAGCGGTGTAAGTCCTAACTCACCACAAGGAAAGTGAAATGTGTGGGTGGTTTTGTACCACCGTAGAGCAATGGCCGCACACAATTGGACATCGGCATTTATAACATGGTTTATTCCTAAAATAGCAAATCGCACAATAAGATAAAATATGACTACTAAATTATCCACTTATTTCATTAAAAGGTCTATAATATTACCTAGAAAAAATTGAAATCCAAGAGCATGTAACAGTCCTGCGACCCCCTCCTTACCCGCCAAGTGTGCATGATAATATCTAAGTGTGGTCGCTAACGAACCACGTGGACGTATATTCCGCGACTGTTAACGGTTCAACAAAATGTTATACCATCTACCCAATATATAACACTCAAAGAATACTATGTAAATAATATTAAAAATACTTACAGCCAAACTCGACTGCGTGCTAACGTGTACTTCGTCATCTGGAAGAATGCGAAAGTTGGATAGCGCAGGAAGCTTCGCGGCGCTGAGGTTCATATCCACATAGCCATCGAGTTGGCCCTCTCTAGCGGCAACTGATCCAACAACCCTACGTGCCCTGCCTGCTCGTCCACCTCTACGCCCGCCACGTCCCCGATGACCGCCTCCCTGTTGCACCTCTGCTTCTTCGTTCTCCATGTTTTCGGCGGCTACAAGTAAGTCTTCTATTCCGAGCACTGGCTGTTGGCCACTACCACCTTCACCACTCCCGCCGGCGCCACGATCGTCGCGGTGCATGAATTTTTTGGCGAAATTTTTTAGTAATCTAGCCATATTTTCGAACTAATATCTCACACAAGCTAGTTAATTTGGTTAAAAACTGACGGATTGGTGAATTGGTGGAGAAAATTGGGTGAAAAATGGGGGAGGAATATGGGTTTTCGGGTTTGAAGAAGGAGGAAAGGGAAATGGATCTGAGGAGGGGAGGCGGCGGCGAGGGTTTTGGGGGGTAACATTATAACGGCAAACACTTTGCCGTTATAATGTTATAACGGCAAAGTGTTTGCCGTTATAATATTACAACGGCAAAGACTTTGCCGTTGTAATATTATAACGGCAATATCTTTGCCGTTGTACCCCCACTCCTCAACCAACCTGTGGCTGGTTCTCCCCTTCTGGGTGCTCGGCTCGTTGGACCAGTTTCAGAACATGAGAGAGAATAACTGAACAGAACGGATGGTTGGTTATGGTCTTATTGCTATGTCAAGAGAGACTGTACCGTCCATTTCAAAAGTTTTACTTTACCATTTGATTTCTTGAGCTCTTATACAAGAAAATTATTTATTCCATTCAAGCTCCTAAGCTTTTACAGCATGGAAGCTAATATGCTCTGACACTAAGGAATGCCAGTTGCTTTTTACTAATTTAGTGCATTCGATGCTGAATCTGCGATACACTATTCCAATTTTTGCATCATCTAAGATTTTTGGAGGGTTTTGCAAAGCAAAATGTGTCCTTATCCTTAGGGCCGGGGCACTCAATATTTTCTTCACTTGAAATTAGCTCCAAGAACTGGTAACTTGCTGAGACAATTTTCTAGTGGAGTTGAGTATTTCGACATCCGTGTCCACTCCCTTAAAAGAGCTGGAGGGACGCATGATGATTACATCAATCATCTTTAATAGCTCTTGAACTCTATTGTCTTATCCTTAGCCTCTTTTCCAAACCCATGAACATTTTTTGTTTTATGGCTATCACACTATGGTGTTAGGAAACACAAACTGAGGTGCTATGAGCAGTGCACTTTTATTAAGCTCTGACTAGTTGTTTCTTTACTCGTAATATTTGTCATGTCAATGTTGTGCATCGGGATTATTTGGAAATTGAGGTTTAAAGGAAGCTCTTTTTTGAATACTAGCTTGTAAATTTCCCTTTATAGCAGTAAATCAAGCTTGAATGTTTGCTTTGATCAAAGCTAAAGAAAATTGTTTTTCCTAAATAAGAGACAATATAATACAAGTCAAATTCAAAAAGGAACATAGTATACTACTAAAGTATAACAGTTTACAAAGTGTGTCTCATGCACTAACTCTTTACAACTTCGGAATATGTAATTTCAATTTGTTAAGATTATTAGCTAATAGAGTGGCCATTCAAGGCAAAAGATAGTTTCATCTCCTTACAAAGTATAAATGTAGGAAACTGGTGAAAGTCACATTTCCTGACATGTGAGGTAGTTTGATTACACAAGGAATTGGCATGCAAATTTTGAACTTCACAAAGCCATTCTTATTTCTTCCAAACCGAAAAATCAGACATAAACCTAAGAAGTTGCTTGCGGATCTCTTGTACGTAAATCTCTAAGGAAACAATGCCTAGCCAACTTTAACACTTTAAAAACTAAAGATTTCTCTTTGAAATCTCTTTTCAATTTCACATATTTGTGCAAAAGGTTTATTTGGCAGTGGACTAATTAGGGCATCGCAATTCCATATAATAAATATGGAAAAAAAGCAAGGTACAGAAAACAAAAGTATTCAAAGTTACAAAATCACAGTGATAACGTAGAATTAGCTACTAGGTTCATATTATATGAATCTTGTTAAAATTGGAATAAATTTCTCTTATGATACTTTGGCACCAAGAGGAAGAGGTCAATTTGTCATGTGAATGAGTTCCACTCGAAGAAGATTTCAGCAGGCCCCATCATAGGGGTCGCTCTCATACTCATCCAAATATCTTTTATGAAAGACCCTAAGTAAACTAGGACATTTGATTCCCTAGTAAGAATATACTCGGTATGAGGTGCTACAATATTCCTTGTGTAGAGTCTCCTATAGCATGTTCCTAACTTCAGTAAGCACCAAAATAACTTCAATAGCCTGGCATTTTCCTATAGAACTATTTTCCTACTGAGTCGGGTCCATCATAGCTGAGGAACAACTTCCTTTTCCTTGTAATTCATCAACGTAAAGGCATGCAGTGAAAGCTTGCTCTATTTCTCCAAGATTTTAGCATAATCCTTGTTTTTTCAACCGTCTATTTAAATGGAATGCCTCCATTTGTTTCTTCGAATAGAGTACCAAATTGATATCTTGATATAACCTAAGTCTAAAGCGCATATTTGAATTGATGAGCTACTAAATAAGACTCCAAAACATATAACGTAATGTATGTTATACCTAAGATGTCGAAGCTTGAGCAATATGAACTTTTTTGCTTCCCCTTATCCTTTCTACGTCTCTTTGAAGAAGTATCTTTTGGATCGGAGTCAGAGGATCTAGGTGTGCCCATCTTGTCCTGCCTATTGTGAGACTCCAAGAATTTCCTTCCGTCATCTTTCATGCCAGTGCCACTTTGATTGCCACCAAGATGATTACTACCTTGACCATCACCTTCAGGCCAATCAAAGTCATCATCACCACCACCAATACCACCTCCTTTACTACCAACATATTTGATTCCCTCCTCTATTGAGGATATTTTTGGTTTGAGACTATTGGAGAAAGATGAATTGATGTACTTCAGACTTTAATGATCTATTTGATAGATTCTTTCAGACAATAGTTCAACCTACCAGGTACAAACAGTTTATCGAACTATCGACTTTCAAGATTCAGTAAAGCTTTGGAACAGCGAAATCAGATTCAAAGTTTGTACGACTTTGATCCGATCAAGAACACTCTAGTTTTGATCCTGATGATGCAATTCAGAAGATATAATTGAAGAAAAAGAAGAAGACAATAATTCTGCAACGCTTTTAGAATTGAAACACCATAGAAGTGTTTCAAATAGAACTGTTTTGGAACAGTTTAATGGCATTGCAGAGTTTATAAAGAAGAAGAAGATGAGTTCGAAGCACTTTTTCTACGTCTTTGGCCGATACTATTTATAGGCAGTGAAACGTTTACATCCGTTTCATTCGTAACGCTCTGGAAACATTTCAAATGTGAACCGTTGAGTCTGTTCATTTGAAACGGTTCCTGGTTTAAATTTCATTCGGATCTGTACTGGGCCGAAATTTGGTCCATTACAGTTTTTAAAAACTATCCAAAAGTATGACTATCAGACCCGGCCCGGTCGAACGGCGGTGGCGCGCATGGTATAGAGATGCATGGTCTCCCTCGTCATAACAAAGTAAACATTTGGGTGCCCCAAGGGCCCAACGTTCTCTCAAGAAGACTACTTAAGTACTTAACATACTTATAAATCTTCCACAATGTGGAACAAATACATTTTCTCTTCTTTCATTCATTCTTTTTCTTCAAATAAACCTATACCCCAAAGCTATATTTGAAAATGTACAACATCCTTGTCATTTTTGGATTCTATGTCATCATCCTAAAGAGGGATGCCTATTGTGAGAAGAGTCGCAACATCAAGATCTTCCCCTTCGTCTTTGGCGAGTGTGAGTTTGTAGACATCAACTTAACTACTGTTACGTTGACACTTCACGGTGTTAAAAGGAATTAAATGCATGGTCCACACCCCAACAATACATGGCTCATTTTCCATGCATTAATATATCGTTCTCTTTCATTATTTCAATGGTTCTCAGAATTTTGTACTTTAATGTTTATCCTTCTTCTACAAATACTTCTAGCTCCGTGTTTGTTATCTACCAATTAATACTCCCATGCCTTTCAATGTTGCAATTCCTTCTATTTGTTTTGTTGCATCAAACATGAATTAAAATATCTAAAAAGAAGGGTATATTTTCTCTCTTTTTTCTCTATAAATCATTGCATTCACCATGCATTAACAACATTCTATCATTTATCATGAATGATGAGATACCAAGAAGGAGTTTTGCCCAGCGATAAAAAAAAAGGAGGATGGACCCCAAACCGGATATGTAACACACGCAAGCTTTTAATAAATGAATGGAGACACAACTTGTTTACATGTTCCTCAACTATGAATTAACTATTACAGAGTAGCATCGTGTAACTTTATTTGCAAATACTCAAGTATATATAATAAGATAAAATACATTCCAATGTAAGTTTCCATCAGCAGTAAATGCATATCGCGGAGAATGCAAATACAACAAAACCAATTGTTAGTACATTTTCTCATCCCTGTACACTACAACAAATATACCATATTACAACTGTGCAAAAACGTTGTAAAAAGTTTTTATAACGGTGGGGCCACCGTCATGTATTAAGAAGTTGTAATATACTTATATCTTTTACAACGTTTTTGCACAGTTGCAACACCGTTGTGAAATAGGGTATTTAACTACTTTTACTCATCGTTGTAGTAAACTTAATCACAACTTTTATTCCCCGTTGTTGTATATTTTGTTATAACATCATAGCATAGGTATAACAACTTTTACCACCGTTGTAATTAACTTTATTACAACTTTTTTTGCTGTTGTAACTCATATACACCTTACTAATATAAAGAATTCATATATATTAATAATAATATGATTCATATTTCAATGCAACAAATATAATTATACGGAATCATTCATATATATTAATTAACATAATATTCGATCAACATACACATAGTACATCATCAACTAAGCCCATCACAAAAAACATAACCGTTTCAAAATACATACATCGATCTAATACAAAAGATACATAAGCATGCCCTACAAAAGCACTCTAGCTAAAAAAAACGTAATTTTTATTCCAAGCCACAATTGATCCAACAGCTTCTCCATTGGTAGTCATTTCGGAATTCGGCTTCCACAAGAAAGCCTCTGAAACCTATGAAACCTATAAAGTTGAATTATGCATACAAATAAATATCTTTGTATTTTTATTCAACAAGAATCAAAGCAAAAAAAATATCGAAAGAGTATGTAGACAAATGTGGCCGTATGAGAGAAGATATGAATCTGTATTGCTAAGGCATGGCATCCTATATATCTAGCTAAGATTTTTCTCTCCTGTTAAAAAATACAAAAGGAGGAGACGAAAAAGAAGGGGTCCAATTAATACATTTTTTCTCCAATGGTGATCACTGATGCAAAAAGCTACATATAACACTATCAGTTAAGGACTAACAAGATGAATTTTGAATACACTACATGTTTTAGTAACTGCAACATGCACCTGTTGCTCTACATCAATTACATGAGGCGCTACCATGCAAGCTTCAAACTGCACCCCAAGTTCAGATGCGAAAGAGCCCATTGGAGACAGTGTTCTACAGCAACAAATCAAAAATCATTATTTTATCAAAAAGGATTTAAAAAACTAAAGAGACAAGTCTGTTCAAATTCATACAAATACTACAACTAACTGCAGTAATGAAGACATGTTTAATATCAGTTACTTTAATAATAAATTAGGGATGAACATCAAATTATAATTATCATTTAGAGCTGAATCATTTAATTCAAAGATAACAAGATGGCATACCACAACATTATGTTTCATTTTTAATGTCATCTTCAAGAGAAATTATTTTCTGTATGAACTTCACAAAGGTAAACAGAATACGGTTTTGCTTCATGTAGATGTCAGCGATACAGATCAAGTTTTGAACTGAATTGAGTGTATTTACTTAGTTGATGAGCACAGCACTTAGACAAGGCAAAAAAATTGACAACTATGTTTCAACAATTACCCAGATGTAAGGATCACTGAAAGAGCAGTATTTGTTATATCTTTGAGAACCACAGCTGGGTTCAAGCACCACATGCTTAGTGAGTATATGAAGTCACCTGCAGCATTGCCTGTGTACCAATATAAAAAAATTATAATTAATATATACCATTTATCTCTTGCTGGAAAAATATTTTCTTTTGCTTAGTAATTATCATAAAGCGCAAGAAACTATGGATCCAATAAAAAGATACGTTTTAAAAAAAAGGGGGAAAATATGCAAAATTTGTATAGTACTATGCCGTATACAATAGCGAATACAACAGATGACTAACTGAAGTAGATAAAATATTGTGCTTATTAGCTATGACGAAACATTTTCATGGTATCTCATAATTCATATATCTTGAAACATGTATAACTGCCCGTTATCTCTTTTGACATAGCGCTGCAGCACAAGTTGGTAATCAATTGCATGACGGCCGCTTTCAGAGAAAAAGAATCCAAGTGAGAAAAAGAATCCAAGTGCCATAGTAAGGGGGATACACTCACCTAGGTTTTCAATGTTGATTTCGTGCTTCCGGATCTTGATTTCTCCCTGTGGTTCCTCGGTTTTAGGCTTTGATCTCCTTAGATCTGCTGCCGCTTCCCTCTTAAGTTCGTCTCCTTCATGAGTCCATCACCATTTCCGATGCGAGATGCCTTATTTGGATTTTTCCCTAATTTAGTTTTCTAAGGTTTGGCCATTATTTGGTTTTCTATTTTATCTCGTTTTCGGCTGAATGGAGAAAACATTTTGGGGTCGGCGTTCTTTTGTTTACTGGGTATATTACAGCTAGGGTTATTATCATAGGCTAATTCCAATTCTGCCCCTTGGTTATATTAACCCATAGTAATTCATAAGTCCATTTTCCACAACACTTAACAAATTTTCATGTCATATTTTAGCCCAATAGTAAACATGAATTTTTACTTGCAAATTGAACACACAAATAAACATATGTGTGTATATCAATTTCTAACCATCCATTTATATATTTTTATTAATAAAAGAGGATTATTTTAAGGCTATAAAATTTTGGGTTCTTACATAGGGTTTCTAAAAAATTAGTATGTAGGCAGCGAACGAAAAGTAGAAGCAGGAATTGAAAATTAAGGTTGCGGGAATTTGATTTGTGATAAGACGGGAGGTGGGAAGTTTAAACAATTTCCTATAAGACCAAGTTGTGGGATTGTTTAACGTCACGCTTGAAAAAAGAGGGAACTAAAAAAATATTATCATAAGTTATTAGTTATTAATAATTAATTATTAATTATAAATAATTTATGAATAATCATTTGTATAGTAAATTATAAATGACTAATGATGTAGTTTATCATTTTTATAACTACAAGTTATAAAGTATTATTTATTAAATAACCAATGTTAATTATTAGCATTTAATTATGAATTATTTATAAATTATATATTACTAATTAAATATTAAGTTTTCAAATTTTATTTATTTATGATCGAAAATCAATTGATTATTAATTGCTAATTATTTATTTTAATTGATTCACCATTGATTATTAATTACTAATTAGTTATTATTTAACTTTTACTTATTTCTACTTAGTTATAATCGAGTAGTAATTATTAAAAGCTTATAATGTATATGTTACTAATTATTAATTAATAAGCAATTAACATTAATTATTAAAAATAAATTACTACTTATTAATTATTAATTATTTAATAATAATTAGTAAATATTATTGATTCCTAAATTTGTTATTAATTATAAATTATTATTAAATATTAACATAATTAGTTATTAAATATATATATTATAAACATGAAGTTCGTAATAGGCACCTATTATGGCTAATAAAATGAAAAGTTGTTAAAAATGTGTTTATTACAACTTTAGGAAATTAACAATTGTAAAAAACATTTATCAAAAATTAATTAGTATATATTAGTTATTACAACATACAAGAAAAAAGTTGTGATATATATGTTTATTACAACAGTGATTTTTTCACAGTTGTAAAAAACATTTATTACAACAGTGCATTTTGCACCGTTTAAAAAGCGTTTATTACAACTGTGATTTTCGCACAGTTGTAAAATTAAAGTTGTAATATGGTGTTTTTGTTGTAGTGGTATTTATATTTGAGTTTGCCAAGCTGAAGAATAAAGGAGCTTCATACATGCAGCAGACAGAAGTAAATAACCTAAATAATGCAAAAGGCTTATGAGCACAAAACACCATATTAATATTTGATGGATGGCAAGAAAGTAGCGGCATACAAGCAATATTTTGACAAAATACAAAATAAATTAACTTCATAATAATAATTCAATAAACCGGAGATACTACTTGCCAAGGCACTCAAAACAAAGTATTAGAGGAACCTCCACATATGCAGCAAGGATCCACAGAATACACTCTTAATAATTGCCTGAAAATCTTGAACATGCATCAATGACCCACATGCAACAAGCCTGAAAAGTGTACATACTTTAAAAAAAATCATAAACTATAAACATACACATTATGTGGGACAAGAATATTTCAATGTAAGCCAATAGAAACTCACTTAATGAATATGACTTTCTATAAGTTTAGAAAATCTGTAAATTCAATAGCCAAAGAGTTCGAAAAGGTTTTTATTTGTTGTGCATTTGAAGGATCATTTAAAATAGCATACATGTGAGAAGAGGAAGCCTGCAAAAGCATACATATCATGATAAATTTTGGGATACATAGTTTAAAATGTTATCATTGTTATGACCATAATTAATCTAAAAAAGTATACCTCCTGCGACATAAAGGTATTATTTGACAGAAATGTCCTATCTTGTTGAATTGCTACATAATTCCTTGATTGAAATATCTTATGATATTGTTTTCTTACATATAAATCGATCTCATTGTGAAACATGGTATGGACTGCTTCTTGACCTACGAACATGAAAACTAATACATGGTTGAGATATCTCTCACAAACATGCAAGAAATTGGCTAAAAGAAGAGCTAACCAATCTACATATTTGCACTTACATGTTGCTTTTGGTAATTTTGTTTTCTGATACTTCTTTTCTAGAGGACCTTTGATTCTTTTGCTTGATTGACCTTTAACACGTCTTTTTGTTGGGTTTAGCAATTGTGTCTCACCATGCATGTTGGATGTAGCATTAACATGAATACTAGTTGGTGTATTCTTCTTCAGATTTTGTCTACCTTCAACTTTAGGGATGGTAAAAGCACTAATTTTTTTCTCTACTTCTAGTAATAATGATTTGCTCAATGCATATGAATCAAAACACCTTGAACCTTTGCATACAATTTTTTGTGAAATATGAGATAGCTCACTATAATAAGTTGTTAGTCGCGAGTCATTGGCTTTTGAGATGATATATCCAACCGGATCATAAATAACTTCGTCTATAATTTCTTATGTACATCCCTTTAAGTAGTATTGAGGAGGTAATATTTTATACTCCAAGTGATGAAACACCTTCAATGCATGTGAACAAAGAATCTCATCAAACTCAAATTTTCTACATAAGCAGGATAATATTTGCTTAGAATGATTATACATAAGTTTACGAGTCCTTTTCCAGCCTTTGATTTCATCAACTTTATATATGTGAATAATTCCATTGTCATTTTCTAATTTTAATGATAAGTCAAGGTTTTTTTAACACACTCCTGAAACGAATAAAATATATAACTTCTTCGTGTATTTTTTTGCTGCTTCACGCTCTACAGACCAACTAGAAATAAGATTAGGCGTTGTTTGTTGTGTCAAATATTCAACCTCCTTTTCCTTTTAACAACGATTTTCCATAGATTTGGAGTAATGACCTACAAACTCTCGTAGAAAAATTCTACCATGGCTAAAACAATCCTTTAAAATTTTATTTCTGCGCTCACTCCTTTGTGATGTGGTCAAACCAGCACAAAAATGAGAACGACTATAGATTTGTGCCCATTTTCGTCTCAGCTCATAAGGTTTTTTTTAATCGTTCATTATCCCTAAGCCCATTAACTTCAAGAAAATTATCCCAACTTCGCTCAAATTCTTCAGTAGTTTCTGGATTATAAATGCAATCGTTAAATTGTGACGAAAATGACTTATACCCTAAATTACCTAAGTTCTTTGCATTTCTGTTATTTGTTCTCTGTATTTGTACACTAAATCCAACTTGTCTTGCATATGTGTTATAACATGTATATGCATCTTCTATGGAGTCAAATACCATACCAACCTTAGGCTCTTCAAATTTATAGCTTGAGCGTTCACTGCCCTCATCACATTCATTAGGCATCTCAAGATTTAGATCAATGTCTAAAATATTCATTTCTTTGTGATAAAAACTTTTATCAACATCCATGTAATAACCAGTAGATTTTCTAGGATACTAAGTTATGAGAAAGAAAAATATGTACAAATATAAATACACCAATTTTGCTTATATGAACATGACTATACCAAATTAGCCATTATATAGCATATGAATATATAAAGATATGAAGCAATTTGACCTTTTCTCAAATAAAATTATGCAATATAATGTCTTGTTTTGTTTGCATCAAGACAGGAAAAAAGTGAGCTTGCTGGTCTTATGAGGAGAAGTAAACACTAATACAATGTGCAAAACCACTAAACGACGAAGAAAAGATAAAATATAGATATGTTATTGATAGGTAGGTATGTGACAGGGAATCATGGGAAACATGCATTAACAATTTATTGAGAGGTGGGGCCATCGAATGAAAGAGAACGGTATATTAATGCATGGAAAAATGAGCATGTATTGATGAGGTGTGGACCATGCATTTAATTTCTTTTAACACTGTGAAGTGTCAACGTAACAGCAGTTAAGTTGATGTCTACAAACTCACACTCGTCTTTAGCACCTGCTATGAAATTTTCTCTTAAACTCTTCATTCAGGAGGAATATTGGAAAAGTTAATGTCAATACATTTTTTAATATTACGAAGAGATCTGCTAGCAACAGTCGTGGCCCTCAACGGAAATCGGATGGGGGGGGGGGGAAGTAATTTAATAAAAAAAGCAGGCCCCACTATTTTCTCATTGTTTGGGGCCCGCGAGTGTGGCACAGTGGCATTGCGAGATTGTGTCAAGAATGTGCATTATAAAAGCAGTAAGAACAAAAAAGGTGGGCGCATTTCGGCTCTATCAATGAAGGCACCCAATGAATCATCTAGATGCTCGATAATTTTTGCTTGTTGTCATTAGTCATTTTTGTCGAGACTTATACCATCTTCTTTTTACTCGTCAATTTTTCCTCAAACATTTCAATGCATTGCATACTATTTTCCATCGTAGAATCTGCAGTTGAAAACTTTATTCATTCATCGACTTCGCCTACCCATTTAGATTTGTCTTAGCATTTATCATCTCTATAAAGGGTGTTTAGGAAGCTGTTCGAGTTTTATTAATCCCCTTATTATCACAAAACCAATTGGCTATGTGATGGGAAACATCTTAGTTTATATCCAGGATCTTAGTTCAGTATTTCCCGATATGGGACAACTTTGAAGCACCATTCAACAGAAACCATAAAAGTAAAGGAAATGTTATCCTTCTTCTTCCATTTCTCTTCCGACTCCTATTTTGTAGTGGCTAAGTCAATCACTTGAGAATTAAGAGTAGAAACTTTATCTTTGAGCTTTGCGACCTCTTCAGCCAATCCTAAAACATTTCCTTGAGATTAGAAAGCATGTTTTGTAGCTTGAAATAAAACATGCTGGTAGGAATGGGACATAAAAAGTTTGATAAATAAAATGCTCGTAGCGACAACGAGAGATTATGAAAGCAACAGATAGTCTAGAGTAGCTGTAAATCCTAAATCCTCATACAACTGATCCAGATCATTAAAAGAATAAGAGATATTGATCCAGTGGTTCAGATCATCCAAAGTATGAAGAGCAGAGACTTCAAGACTCTTCTCTGTGGGAGGGAACACATCTTGCATATCTTATTCTCAAGTGATATTGATGTACTTTTTCTTCCTCAACGATGGCCAGAGTGTGTTCTTTTGAAGCCATGTGTTTCTTTGAAGTGGTCATTTCAGAGTCAAAAGCATCACTATACTTTCTTTTCAAAGATGAGATCTACTTCATCACATTCTCTCTGATGGTACTAGTTTTGGATTTCTAGGTTGTTTCAATCATTATCCTATCACTTAGAGCAGGGTTGGTAGATTCTGTAGGAATAATAAGCCTAGGAGGGGAACCTGAATTAACAATAAGATGGTAAGCCACAACCATGAAAACCACAACCAAGTTATTAGTTACGTTTAGTGTTGCCCTAGAAAGGATAATAGTGTAAGAAATGCGACAATTTTCAGGCCACCGGAGAAGGGAACTCCATTTGAATTGTACACTTTGTTGAAGTATGCGATACTATGTGTTAGATCTAGAGGATATTTTGGATCTAGAGGATATTTTGGATCTAGAGAATATTTTGGATCTAGAGGATATTTTGGATCTGGAGAATATTTTGGATCTAGAGGATATTTGAAATTTTGGGAATTTCCATATACTTCTCTATGCCTATATAAGCTACATCGAATAGAGAAGGAGGTGGATCACAAAACAAGAGATTAGATCTAAGATTATTCTAATTAGGGTTTAGGCAATCCTAATCTTCTTCAATTCCTTTCTACACAAAATCAAAATTTTCTAGTAAATTTGATCATTGTAATCAATCTCTTGTACTCTTCTATTGATATTAATAAAGGTTTCTCTCTCAAAGTGGACGTACACTGATAAGATGTCGGTGGAACCACTTTAAATCCCTGTGTGATTTAGTTTCTCGTTATTGCTCTATTATTTCCATTGTTTGGTGATTGTGATTGGCTTGGATAAGATTAAGATTGTTCGATTGGTTGTTTTCGCACTATTACCATGATCTTGTTTTCTGCGGCGTTGGGGATTTTTGATTTAAGCGGTCTTGAATCAAAATTTCTCCACAACATTTGGTATCAGAGCATTGGTGCTGGTAGATAGTTGTAGAAATGCCGGAATCAGGTTCAAATAATCCATCAACAGGTGGTCCAAATGGTGTAGCTCCTTACGTACGTGGGTCGTATGCAGCTGCTGGTTCATAATTGGTTATCGACAAGTGGAATGGCGATAATGATTTCGAAAAGTGAAAATGGAAGATGAAAGTGGTTCTTAGGCGGAATCAGGTACATCGGTTGGTGTTTGATACACATTTATTGGCAGAGGACATTTCACATGTAGAGAGAGAAGAAATGGAAGAGTGGGCATTCACTACACTTCAACTTGCCATGGGGGAGAATGTTATTTCCGAAATTAGTGGTGAGACGACTGCTAAAGGTATTTGGAACAAGTTGGAGGTGTTGTATATGAAGAAGTCACTCACAAATTGACTGATCTTGTTGCAGACTTTCTTTACCTACAAGATGAAGGAAGGAACTTCGGTAAAGGCACACTTAAATGTGTTTGATGATTTGCTAATGAAGATGTAGACGGTAGATTTGAAGATTGAGAAGGAGCATAAGGCAATGATATTTCTATATTCGTTGCCTGAACGCTATACTGGGTTCTCAAATAGTTTGATCTATGGCCGGGATACATTGACTCTAAATGATGTCAAGACGGGTCTTCTTAGTGAGGAATTACGAGATCAGATGAAGGAACTGAGTGATAGTAGTAGTGGTGCTGGTAATGGTCAAGGTTTATTTGTGGAGAAAGAAAAGTCAGAGAAGAAGGGAAACCGGGGGCGTTCTAAGTCTAAGAAGCCCGGTGGAAGAGGAAAATCAAAGGAAAGAAATGGCAAGTGCTTTATATGTAAGAAACCTGGTCACTGGAAGAATGATTGTCCAGACAAGGGGAAGAAGGAAGTAGCATCTTCATCATTTGCGGTGGAGAGAGATGTTGGTGAGGAAGACATAGATGTTTTGTCGGCTATTGCATCGGATGTTTCGGGCAGCGATTCGGTGCTTGATTCGGGGGCTTCATAACACATGACGCCTAATATGAATTGTTTTTCTTCTTATGTTGATCGAGAAGGAAATTCAATTTTTATGGGAAATGGTGCAGTTTGCAAGTCGAAAGGCATTGGATCCGTGCAAATTCGAATGTTTGACGGAGTGGTTCGTACTCTCACTAATGTGCGCTATGTTCCGGGACTACAGAAGTCACTTATCTCTTTGGGATAGTTGGATTCTCTAGGTTGCAAGATCACCATTGAGAGTGATAGCTTGAGGGTTTCGAAGGGTGAACTTGTGGTTATGAAGGGTGCTAGAACTCATGGTATCTATTTGCTTCAAGGAGTGACCGTGGAAGGCGAAACTTGTGTCAGTGTTGATAGGTCCCGTGGCTTAGATGTGACACGACTGTGGCATTTGAGATTGGGTCGTGTCTCGGAGAAGAGTTTAGATGTTTTTCGTCAAAGGGAGATGATTGATAGTGAGAGTTTCAACAAGTTAGAGTTTTGCGAGGAATGTGTCATGGGGAAGCAAACTAGAGTGTCATTCGATGAAGGAAAACATGATTCAAGAGGGATTCTTGAGTATGTGCACACGGATGTTTGGGGACCAGCACTTGTAGCTTCTTTGGGAGGAGCAAGATATTATATTTCTTTCATTGATGATTTTTCTCGAAAGGTTTGGGTGTATGTAATGAAGGCCAAGTCAGAGGCATTTGCAAGATTCAAAGAATGGAAGACTCTTGTTGAGAATGAGAGTGGAAAGATTTTGAAGGTTCTTAGGTCCGATAATGGCGGCGAGTATGTTTCCGGAGAATTTCTGAATTTTTGCAAGCATCATGGTATTCGGAGGCATTTTACTACACCGGGAGATCCGCAATCTAATGGAGTGGTGGAGAGAATGAACCGAACTATATTAGAGAAAGCTCGATGCTTGAGATTGACATCGGGTTTGTCTAAGGGATTTTGGGCCGAAGCTTTGTCACCCGCAGTACATATTATTAATCAAATTCCATGCTCGGCTATTGGTAAAAAAATTCCAGAAGAAGTGTGGAAGGGGAAGAGCATTGACTTGAGTTATCTTCGTGTATTTGGCAGTCCTGTTTATGTGCATGATCCGGGGAATGATAAGCTCTCACCTAGAGCTTTCAAAGTGATTTTGCTTGGTTATATAGATGGAGTCAAAGGCTATCAGATTTGGAATTCGAAAACGTAGAAGGTTTCAGTTTCTCGTCATGTTACTTTTGATGTGTCGGCTATGTTCAAGGATAATGAAGGCTCATCGGATGTTCCGGATTTGGTTCATGGTGAATCAAAGGAGAAGGAAGTTATTTCCACTTTCAGGCCTAGAGAGAGTAAAGTTGTTGGAGGTGCTTGCGAGGTGAATGCAGTTGATGTTAAATCACATAGTCCACAGGATTCCTCTAGTAGTGTTGGTGATGTGCACGAGCCTAGAGAAGGTTCAGTTCAAGGTGGAGCTGAAGGAAGACCGGGTGATGGTATTGCTACTTGGGTTGGTCGTCGTGCTATAAGGCCACCTGAAAGATATCGTGATTGGAACTATCTTGGCTTTTGTGATAATTTGGACTATGCTCTTCATGTAGTCCAAGATGAGCCGATGGACCTTGATGACGTCATGGATTCGAGTGATAGCTCGAAGTGGATTTGCGCCATGGAGGAAGAAATGCAATCGTTGATGAAGAACCAGACTTGGGAGTTGGTTCCACTTCCTCAAGGAAACCGTGCTATTGGATGCAAATGGATATATAAGGTGAAGGACGATGGAAGATATAAAGCTAGGCTAGTGGCTAAGGGGTTTGCACAGAGGAAAGGAAAGGAGTATGATGAGATCTTCGTACCGGTTGTGAGGCATACTTCTATCCGGATATTACTTGCCATAGTTGCCATTCACGACTTGGAGTTGGAGCAACTAGATGTGAAAACCGCCTTCTTGCAAGGAGACTTGGATGAAGACATCTACATGGAGCAACCAGAAGGGTTTGTTGTAGAAGGTAAGTCAGAACTAGTTTGCAAGTTGAAGAAATCACTATATGGTTTGAAGCAATCACCTAGGCAATGGTACAAGAGATTTGATCATTTCATGCTTGAAAGAGGCTTCCATCTAAGCATCAAGGATGCTTGCGTTTATTTCAAGAGGTTAGGAAATGATTGTTGGGTGTATTTACTCTTGTGTGTGGACGATATGCTCATTGCTTCTAAGGAGAAGGCAGAAATCAACAAGTTGAAAGAGAAATTAAAGGCGGAGTTCAAGATGAAAGACCTTGGAGAAGCAAAGAAAATATTGGGCATGGAAATTGTAAGGGACGGAAAGCAATTTGAGTTGAGACTGACTCAAAAGGAGTATATTAAGAAAATGCTTTGTCGGTTTAGCATGGAGGATGCAAAGGCGTCAAATACACCTTTACCTTTGCATATAAAGCATTCGAGTAAGGGATCACCTATCGAGGAGAAAGACAAGGCTTACATGGCAAAGGTGCCATATGTTAGTGCGGTTGGAAGTTTGATGTATGCCATGGTGTGTACAAGACCCGATATTGCAAATGCCGTTGGGGTGGTTAGTCGGTTCATGGCTAATCCGGGGAAATCGCATTGGGAAGCAGTGAAGCTTATCTTGAGATACTTGAAAGGTACATCATCTCATGGCCTTTTTTTTGGGGGTAGTAAAGAGAAGAATTGCATGTTGGTTGGTTACTGTGATTCAGACTACGCTGGTGATAGGGATCGAAGAAAATCAACTTCTGGATATGTCTTCACTCTTGGTCGTACAACCATAAGTTGGAGATCAAGATTGCAGACCGTAGTTGCTTTATCCACTACGGAGGCGGAGTTGATAGCTGCGGTAGAGGCAGCAAAGGAAGCATTCTATTTGAAGCGAGTGTTGTGTGACTTGGGTTTTGAACATGACAGTGTTGATGTTCAATGTGATAGCCAAAGCGCTATTCACTTGGCTGAGAATTTGGCATTTAGCTCACGGACGAAGCATATTGAAGTGAGGGAGTCATTTCTAGTAGCCATGGATGAAGACAAGCAAGTATGCCTTCGGAAAGTGCACACAAAGGATAATGCGGCAACATGTTCACTAAGGCATTACCGGTTGGGAAGTTCGAGCATTGCTCGAACTTAATTCGCTTGGAGAGATGTTAGGTGCCACGGGGTGGCACATTTGAGAGAGAAACTTGGATGTAGAAGAGTATCGGTGAGAGATTGGTGTTCTACCTTCATGGTAAGTACTTGTTTTCACTCCCGAGTACATTGTCTTTTGGTAAGACTGGTTTAGGAGTTGGATGTTTCAACACTTCATTGACGGGTGGGGGCTATGCCTGAACTCGTTAGTGAAGTGCAATGGGCGGTGGCTATGCCGGAGTTCATTAGGGAAACATTCAAGCTTTCTTGATTGAAGATAGAAGGAAATGCTTGGGTGCATTGGAGTTTGTGATGTAGACGGATATAGTATCGAGGTGGAGTGTGGAAGTATGCGATACTATGTGTTAGATCTACAGGATATTTTGGATCTGGAGGATATTTTGGATCTAGAGAATATTTTGGATCTAGAGGATATTTTGGATCTGGAGAATATTTTGGATCTAGAGGAAATTTTGGAGGAAATTTTGGGAATTTCCATATACTTCTCTATGCCTATATAAGCTACATCGAATACAAAAGGAGGTGGATCACAAATCAAGAGATTAGATCTAAGATTATTCTAATTAGGGTTTAGGCAATCCTAATCTTCTTCAATTCCTTTCTCCACAAAATCAAAATTTTCTAGTAAATTTGATCATTGTAATCAATCTCTTGTACTCTTCTATTGATATTAATAAAGGTTTCTCTCTCAAAGTGGACGTACACTGACAAGACGTCGGTGGAACCACTATAAATCCCTGTGTGATTTAGATTTTCGTTATTGCTCTATTATTTCCATTGTTTGCTGATTGTGATTAGCTTGGATAAGATTGAGATTGTTCGATTGGTTGTTTTTGCACTATTACCACGATCTCGTTTTTCCGCGGCGTTGGGGGTTTTTTGATTTAAGCGGTCTTGAATCAAAATTTCTCCACAACACACTTTACACCCAGAGGCCATACCAGAATTCTAAAGTTAGCGGGAACAATAATATAATGGAAAGCATGGAAAAAGTAAGGAGAAAAGTCTTCCTCCTCTGTTGACTCAACCTTATAAGCTGAAGCATCAATGGCTCACTGCTTAGATGTGCTTTAGGATTTCAAAGCAAGAGCTGCAATTCAAAGCAATTAAAGTCAGATAAATTGAATACCCTATAGATAAATCAAGCATTTCAAGCGAAAAAGGAATTCATGGGTATTAGAGTCTGGTTTTAGAGAAGCATTTGACAAAGAAAAATTAGTTTCCAGCGAGTTCAACCATCGTTACCACACCACCATTACCTTATTTCTGGATTTACTGCCATGATTTATGTTTCCAGCGAATTCAACCATCTTTTTCCTTATAAAAATTCAATGAGACTAAAAGAATGCGTGCCTAAATAAGTAAAAGCCATGAATAAGGTTCGAATTAAGAAAACTAGAAGAGGAAGTGAGAGATTAGGACTTCAAACGGTAAGAATTTGAATTTTCCCGCGGGAAAGATGAAGTGGAAAGCGATTATTCTTGATAAGGCTTTTCAAATTATGGCTGACTACGTGATTACTTCCGCAAATACTGGTTGAGTGAGTGATTAGAATGGAGAGGTAATTTGCTATTACGAATCATACAAAATTTAATGAGTTTTATTTTTTTAACTGTGGTATTAGGAAGAGGATATTGGGGTGTCTTTAGCACCACACTAAAATAATTACAATAAAGAATGGGTCAAACAGACTTAACCTTGTCACCTATTACATCATTAGGAAACAAGATGTGCTTGTTGACATAAAAGCAACATAGTGTATTGTGTTTAAACAAAGTATGAATCAAGTAAAATTTCAACGACACAATAACTCGCCCTATCGGTCAAGCTCTTATCATATCCGGTAGAGAGTAACCTTAAAAAAGGATATTTTTTTTGTTCAATGACTCGTGTTACCATTGTCTTGACTTCATAAAACAGACAAAAATGGCTTATTTAAATTGCAATAAAAACAATATATTTTATCGCCCTTGTAGGAAAAGGCAGCAAACTCTATTGACCTCATGTAGTAAGAGACATTGATAACAAAAATGAATAATGACGATATGAGTCGCTCTATTTCGTAAACTCAAGGGTTAACGACTTCATTTTGAAATAAGAATGTGGTCGACATGAAACTTCTCTGAAGATACCTATCTAAGTCGACACATTGCCTCATACTCCATAAAATTAAGCTTAACAAAGTCATAATACCAAGTCGACCATGATATCACCATCAAATAAAATCTCTAAACTGTGTCGATCACATTAAAAATCCTATATGTTCAATTAACAATAGCTCCTAGAAATTTAACTAAGTTAATAAGAAATTTAAATGCATGTTGACACTGTCAAAATTAAGATTATCCCACAAAGATCAAAAATTAGCATTAAAGTAAAATTCCCTGGTCAATTGAGCAAAATCGGAAACAACTGTTGATACTAAATCCATGGTTCCCTCCTGTTAAAATCTAAAGGAAAGATTAATTACTTGAGAACTCTATTGATTCGGGAAGAAATAGTTTTAAAACTTTAAGTTTGGAAATGGAATCATATTTCAGCTAGAAGAAAGTGAAATGGGGGAACGCAACTATTTATAAGGGAAAAGAAAAGCTAAAGCGACAAATTCGAATAAAGGGCTCACATTGAATAAATAGATCTAGTCTGTGGAACCGACATAGTGGTATCAAATTAAAAGTCGATAATCATTTATAACAAGGGGTGGGAATGAGGCTAGTGGTGGTACATTACATTCGAATCGATCAAAGGAAGGGAGCTAATCACCTGCATGGAGTTAAATACATAGTAAAACAAGCCTATCGCCTTATGAATTCGAAAAGGATCATGGAAACATGCCTATCATCGTGCTATAGTGTTGTCGTGATTGACAACTTCAAGGGAATGTCGCATTTCTCAATTAAAGGGAAATATAGTGGTAACAAGGGTATCGTTCCTATTATATTTCAAGCATTGTCGCCTTTCTTCTCATGAAACATTTTCACCTGCCATCTAGTTAAAACCTTATCGCTCAATTGGTTACAGCCAATGATATATTATCTACTTGAGAGAGGCTTATCGACCACGATCAACTTATTGTGATGCCTATCACCAACCGATACCGGGTGGCCTCTATTAGATGCAGTGTAACACCCTGTAAAAATATACCCTAAATAGATATAGATAACTAAATTAAGAATAAATAATAATAATAATTCATAAAATATTGATAGACTGAAAATACGAATATCTAATAATTGAGAATTGGGACACGATTTACCTGTGTTCAAACTAGTTATTTAGTTTGATTAAGTTTTATAAAACTTTCTGATATCTTCATCGATACATAGTTAGAATTTATCAGCACAAGTGTACTTAATTTTTTGCTATTAAACTATGTATACATTCTTAAGCTTCAAATATTTTAGAATTTATATGAAGTCATATCATCTACAACTACACACACACAAATATATATATATATATATATATATATATATATATATCCATTCTAGATCATGTATACATGAAAGGTTACATCTGTTTAGTGTATTCGGAACTTTAGAACTTCACCCATCTTCAAAACTAACATATATTCACATTTTCCGTTTGCATGATCATAACACGTACTTTGAAACTTCTGAAAATGGATCTAACACGTGTTTAAAGTTTGATTTGAATACAAAACTAATCTGTATATATGAAACTGTTTATATGAAAATTAGCATATACTGATAAACTCACCCATTTGAAAATGATATATAGTAAACTATAATTGTATGTAAAATATTAGGACTTCTGTGTAATTCTAATTGTTGACCATTATACATGTGCACAGGTAATTAGCATTTCCGAAGTGAAGAACAGTTACATCAAAGAACCGTCGGCAATTGAACCATGAACAAGACTTTAACTACTATGTATTATAATATTTTATTCATACTAGTTGTGCAGACTTGTTTTAAACGGTTGTGGTATGTAGATTCGCTTATTTTGTCGAAATACTACTGAAAAGAATATGGATATTATACTTGATTATGCGACTAATATGATTTTTTAATTATTCAAATATTGTGATTATCGATGTTGATTTGAAAATAATAATTATGTGATTATTTGTTTTAATATGGATATTATATATAAATGATTATTGGAAAAGATGCAAGTCATTAACAATAAATGTTGCGATTAAAACGTGTTATACATTAATCAATAAGTTTTAGTAGAATTTCAAAAGTGCTACAGAAAAAATGCAACTTACAAAAAAAAAATTGTAGTTAAAATAAAACCCAACAAAAAATATGGTAGGAAGATAAAATGCTACAAAAATATTATAGTAGCATAGAAAAAATGCTACATAAAATAATAGAAGAAGGGTGCAGTAGATAATGTCTCCAAGACTTAAGCGCAAACACTATAGTAGCCAACTCCAATCGTGAGTAGGGTAATTCTCTCATGAATTCTCAACAATCTGCTACTATAGCACACAACCCTACCCTCCTGCATCAACACTACATCTAAGTCAGTCCCACATGCATCGCTATATATAATAAATGTCTTAGACCCACTAGGAAGTATCAATACTGGTGCACTAATAAGTGGTTTCTTAAATCTATAAAATCACAATACCCATCCCAAGAAAAATCCAAAATTTTCTAAGTAAGTCAAGTAAGCGGTGCTAAAATCCGCACAAAGTTCTTAATGAACTTCCTATAGTAACCCCCTAGACAAAGAAAGCTCCTCACCTCTATTGCATTCTTTGGGGCGGGGTCTTCCAATCTTGCACTGCCACCACCTTAGTGGGATTCATAGTTAATATATCCTTGGAAACCATATGCCCCAAGAAACACACCACTCTTCGCCGAAAATGACAGTTAGAGAATTTCGCCTTGAGCTGATGCGCTCGGAGAGTATGGAGAACCTCTCCCAAATGTAAGTTGTGCTCATCCTTGCTCCTCGAGAATATTAGAATATGATCCACAAAAACGACCACAAACTTATTCAAAATAACCCTAAATACCTTGGTCATTAGGTACGAAATAAGCTGGTACATTGGTCATCTCAAAAGGCATAACCAACCATACAAAGAAACCATCCGGGGTCCGAAATGTTGTCTTATCTATGCTATCATCTTCCACACGTAGTTGATGAAAACCACAGGATAAATCCAACTGAGAATATATAGACGCGCCCACCAATTAATCAAAAAGATCATCAATCTAAGGGAGTGGGTAACATTTTTCTTCGCGAGCTTATTCAACTCTCTATAATCCACAGAAAGCCGAAGGGAACGGTGCTCCTTGGTAGCAAAGACGACCGGTGCTCCCCACACAGAGATACTCTGCCTAATGAATCCCTTTTCCAAAAGCTCCACACTTTCTTGTTAAACTCTCTTTGTTCCCTCGGAGCCATATGACGAACAGGCTTAGTATTTTCACTGAGATAAATTCGTAAATCAATCTCTTGCTTATGTGGTAGTCCTCTCATCTCCTCAAATACATCAGGATACTCGCGCACAATGGGTACATAATCAATATCATCGATAAAAGAGTCTAGGGAGTAAAGAAACTCAACATGACTGACCTTCGTAGGTCGCAAGAAATCTTGAGGGTCCTACCACTACAGGTTATCAATTGAATGACCCTGAGACGACCCGAACCTCCCCGTAAAGGTAAGACCGGATTGAGTTGAGAACACGACAAATCAGAACACAAACAGGAGAACATTGCATCGCTTATTACAACAATTTACGACAGAGAACACGAATATACAGAGTATGAATAAATAATATACATCAGACAAATATCATAGATTTACAAATTACAATGCAGGGGAAAATAATACAAAACACAACTGAAAGAGATAAACGGATACAGAGCTTTCCGAATATCATTCCAACTATAAACCAGGATCCTATGAATATAAATCTGCAAAACCAAAACTACGAGCTGCCCGTGTGGAAAATAGGTGCACACAGAGTTTAGGTTAAAGCAATAAACTTCAGGTCAGTCATGTGACTGGTGTGAGAATTAAAACAATTATTAATTTGATTTTAAAGTTAGGTAAATCTAGGGACCACGCCGTATAGCACGGAACGGGTTTACCCCCAAGAATACCAGTGCATGAAACAAACAGCGCAATGCTAGATAAAGAACAATGAAACTATTATAAGACTCAGGTTTCCATCACACAATGCAACGCAAGCCGGAGGATAGAGTTTTTACCTTATAATAGCCAAAAATGCTTGGTACGTGAAATTTCGTGTTTTATTATTACTATAAGTGTATAGTGTCAAAAACAACTTCGAATGTAAATGTATCAATCATAGACGGCATGAGTTCCCCATCCCACTATGTTGCCATACTAGGCTCTATAATCAAAATCGCAAAATTTCGTATTGGAAGTTGGATTTCCATCTGTGAACCAAGGCAAGGGATCGTCCTTACCGCTTCATGACTCTCTAGCCCGAGCCTCAGGAACAGCCGCCACTGCACCTTGGATCATCAGGGTCAGTCCACACGGAGTGGATTAAAATGCCTGAACAATGCGTTCCCCTCCCTATGGGGCGTAAAATTGGTCTGTATAAAGACCATACCATCCATCGTCTCTGCAGAGACCGATATAACCGAGGCGCCTCGCTATCCATCATCCACATAAGTAAAACGCCTGGGTGTGCAAAACCCAGGCACCACTCCTAGCTAGAAGGAAATGCATGTCCTCCATGATGTCCTCTCTCGTTTCTGGTTCACACCGGGATGTGAGGCTCGCGAATTGACGCTACACAAAGCTATGCTATATCAAAGCCGTGCTTTGATAATCAACCCACAAGACTCTTCTTTTCAACAGAAGCCTTGATCATTTGCATCTTAGCATGTCACACAGGCAATTCACGCTATGCAACCAATGTCTATCAATCACACAGAATGAAATCCGATGTCAGAGACACATCCATTTACAAGTTTGTTCTGGGTCTGAACGAAACCGAAGATACCTTATTCCTCGTCCTGTATGTCCAATACAGGAGAGAGGTCCTCGCATATCCGGTCAATCTCCAAGTACGTCTGGACGATCACCACTTATTACCTTGTCTTGGGTGTATAGCCCAATCAAGACATCAGTAATCATACAAACGATGTGAAGACCTCCGGTCTTCGACCATCGTCTTCGTCGTCGGCTCATCGCCGATTCAGTTATTCAGAATGGGATAAACCCGGTCTTTCCGAATAACTCGCGTATATTATAAACAAGTGCTACAAAAACACAACATACGCCTCATTCCAATCCAGAATATTCCTTTATTCAAATATTCTTATACTTTGGGAAAGGTTCACATTAATTTTATCAAAGATAAATTCTTTAAATTTATTCTTTAACCTTCCTTTGGATATCAATTCAAACCAGATTATGGTTTATCCAAACTAGTCGGGATTAGCGAACCTTACCGAAGTAATCATTTGTTTAATTTCCCAATCCCAACATATTCATCCCTTGAAGTAAAACTGGTAATACTTCATATCTAACACCACGGTGTTACCGGTAAAATTAATTACCATTTCACGTTCAAATCTAATTAAAGATTTAACTATCACTTGGAGTAAAATTGGTGATACTCCATTCTCAATCATTTCTTGGATTTGATAATTTTAGTTATCAAATTCACCTTTCAATCTATTTAAAGATTCATTAAAACTCTAATTCAGTTTTAATTTCCAATACTCGGTACTTAATGATTTTTCCAATTCAGGAAATAAATCCTGTCTTTAACTGGGTTAAAGAACTAATGTAACGATACGGATTTCGCTCGGACCTAATCGATCACTAAATCGACCAAGATCGTTCAAAACCCGAAAACGTTAACTCTGGGAATACAACACATCAAAACAAATAACATAAGACTTTTATTATATCATGATAATGTTACATCAGAGTACATAATATACCAGAGTACACTGAATAAGATACAGCGGAAGATAATTTACAATAAGTGTAATACACTGCAGCGAAACAATTAAACTAACACAGCGGAAGACTATCAATGCTCTGGACACAGCTCTAAGCTTTGATCAAGAATCCTGCTCAATATATCTGCAAAATAAGCTACTCAACTTCCCGTGTGGAAAAGAGGGCACCCGAGTTTGCAAAGTGAAACAAACTACGGGTCAGCCATGGGACTGGTATGAGAAATCTTACTTAACTTATCTAATAAGAAGGCAAATCATAGGACCATGCCGCTAACGCGGTGCGGGTTTACTCCGTTGGATTCCCAGTGCATAATTTAAATAAAGTAAACCATTAAACAATGCAATGCTTTGTAGAAAAATGAAACCACTATAAGACTCAAGTCCCATCACACAATGCAACGCAAACCAGAGGATAGATTTTTACCTTATAATGGTAGAAACTGCTTGATACGATAAAAACGGATTTGATATTATTATTATTTGTTTATATATGTTTCAAAAACATTTCAATCATAATGTATTAATCATAGACGGCATATCTACCATATACTATGTCGCCATACTAGTTCAACAATTTAAACTACATGATGTCGTATTGGAAATTGGGTTTCCATCAAGAGTCAAGGCTAGGAACGATCTCCTTACCGATTCGAGACACTCTAGCAATGTCTCAGGATCACACCTACGGGCAACCCTTGGATCCTGCAGGACCGGTCCACAAATAATGTTAGTGAATTGGCAATTCTTGAACACATGCTTCCGGTCCTATTGAACCTATAATACGACCATTGGAGATCGATAAATCCGAGGCCTCGAAATCCATCATCCACATAAGTTAATTCAGGGCGTGTAAAAGCCTGATACCACTTCTAGCTAGAAAGAAACATGTGCACTCTCTGCGTTCCCTTACTCCGTTTTTGACTCTTACCGGGGTGTGAGGCTCGCGAGGTCACGCTATACACAAAGCTAAGCCAAAATAGGCTATGCTTTGATCATCAACCACAAGGCTCTGCTTTTCAACTAAAGCCTTGATCATTTGCATCTTGGCGTGCCACATAGACAATCCACGTCATGCGATCGATAGCTACCAATATATAACCTCTGAGCTCGTACGTTTCAGAGAAGGGTGTTAAGCAAGAGAATAAATTCTCCGCCACCACAGATATATATTAAATAGAAATCAATTTAATTCACATGGAATGAAATTCAATGTCAGATACACATCCATTTATAAGTTCTTTCTAGGTCTGATGGAAACCGGAGACACCTTATTCCTCGTCCCGTATGTCCAATACGGAAGTGAGGTGCTCGCATATCCGAACAATCAACAAGTACGTCCGGACAAACTACCACTTTAACCCTTTACTGGTAGCTAGCCATGTCGGGCATCAGTAGTCATCCATTCGATGTGAAGATCGTCGGTCTTCATCCACCGTCTTCATCTTCGACTCTTTATCGTCGTAGTAATTAATCGGAATAGGTTAAACCGGTCTTTACGAATAACTCGCGTATTTTATAATTATAAATCAGGTGTTGTAAAGACACAACATATGCTTCATTCCAATTCAGAATATTCTTTTAATAAAATATTCATTTTACTAGGGAAAGGTTCCCATTAATTTTATCAAAGATACATTCTTTTAAATTTATTCTTTTAATCTTCTTCTTAAAGATTCCTTAAAACTCCAATTCGGTTTTAATATCAAAAATCATTACTTTATGGTTATTTCAATTTAAGAAGAAAAAAAATCTTATCTTTAACTGGGTTAAAGAACCAATGTCATTTAAAACACAGTTCACGATAAACCCAATTCACATATCATTTTATTCCAATTAAATACAATTTGAAACTCTAACAATCTTAATTAAAAAGTTTATTCTTTAATACATGGTTTAAGAACAGTGTTATTTAAGACACCATCCACGACAACCCAAAAACAAATTCTTTTATTTAATTCCAATTAAATATTAATTAATTAGAAGATATCATTAAATCTTAATATAAAAGACTTATTCTAGTAAATAACTAGTTCATTTTGATAAAAAAATATTTTTATCTTTGTCCATCCAAAATGGACATAGAAATCATCAATTTATTCTATGTTGAATATTTGTTCATTATATTCGTTAAAAATATTCCTTATATAAAAAATTCTTTATATAAAATATTCTTTACTTTAAAATACTCTTTATATTACAATGTTCTTTATATTACAATATCCTTTATTTTAAAACATTCTTTATTCAAAATATTCTTTATTTAGGATACTCTTTATTTAAAAGAAATCCTGAATCGGAATGCGACTCAATCAGTTACCATATAATTTCAGTTATATGGATTTCAGACATCGTATGTATATAACAACAAATGATAAATAATCATCAAACCATCCATTCAACATCCAGAGTGAAATATTACGACTGTGTAAGCATTAAAATGAATAATAACGCTCATCGCAGCCTGTCAATCTATCGATTGACATATAAATAAATATTGGGACTAGTGTATATCAATTATCATCCCAATACCAGTGTGGGGTTTTCAACCAATAATAGTTCATATAAATAAATAACTGGTTAATGAATTTAACAAATTTTAATACTTCTAACATATTGATGATAATGAACAACTCATGTTATTTTATTCCTAATGCCGAATAAAAATGTATTTGACTCATATAATTTTCCTACACATTTCTGATGCCTAATAATCGGTAATTTATTTACATGGCATTGTTACTGACGAAAAATAAAGATAATTTTCATTTCCTTTATTCGTATGCAGTTCCTATCTTTAATTTTATCAAATAAAAAGAAATTTTTTATTTGTATATATTTTCAGTATATAACCTGACACATATAAATGCCTACATTAAATTGCATAAACATTCTAATGTATACTTTAACATAAAAATTTCACTTTAATTTACATACAAATTCTAAGTTGTGATAATATAAATGATTCTTTATTTAACGTATAATTGCTAATGTATGTTTCTGCAAATAAAGATGATTCTCATGCTAGCATATAAATTCTATTATATGCTATGGAAATAAAAATGTTTCTTATATTTGTATATAAATTATATTTCAACAAAATGTATAAAAATGATATATTCATTTTGTTGACAATTCTATTTCAACAAAATGATTTAAAGGAGGTAATTTCATTTGTGAACAATCTTAGTTTTAACAAAATGAATAAAAAGTGGTCATTCATATTGTTAACAATGCTAATTTAACAAGATGGATACTTTTGTTGTAACACAATTCTACTTAACAAAAATGCTATTTGTGTTTAACTCTTTTATTTAACAAAAATGTAATTTTTGTTTTATTTCAAACCTAATTAAAAAAAATGTAATTTTTGTTTTCAACAATCATATTTAACAAAATGTAATTTTGCTTCAACTATTATATTTTGACAAAAATAACTGTTTTTGTTCAGCTAATCTATTTGACCAAAAATGTTCATTTTGACAAAATGGTTCCAACTTTAGTAATTTAACAAAAGCGAAAAATGGTTTCAACTATTATAAATTGATAAAAGTGACAAATTGGGTTTAACTCTTTTAATTTGATAGAAGTGGATGTTTTTGTTTCATTCTTTTTAAGTGACAAAAATGAATATTTAGTCTCATTCCTTTTAAATGACAAAAGTGAATATATTTGTCTTAATCTTTTAAAATGACAAAATTGAATAATTTTGTCTCATTCTATATAAATGATAAAAATGTATCTTTTAATTTAATCATTTTTAATGAACTAAAAATGCCTCATTCTTTCTAATGAACAAAAATGCATCTTTTTTTTATTGCAATAAAATGACAAACAAAACTTATCTTTCTATTTATTCTTTTTATTGAAACTAAGTTGACACTAAAAATATATCTTTTAATTCTAATCTTTTTATTATAACCTATGATGACAATAAAAAAAAATTATTTAATTTAACAACATTACAACAAAGATGAATTCTTTTTATCATAATCTTTTTATTTTAATCTTTTATTTGAAAACTAAGTGACAATAAAGGTATTAACCTTTTTATAACAAAATGACATTTAAAAATATAAACTTTAGATACTGTATTTTAACAAATCAACAATAAAAATCACATCTCCTATTTCAATTCCTTTTATTGTAAACAATGTTACATAAAAATGAAGTCTTTTAATTCTATTTTTTTCTAATGAAAACAATATAAAAAATGTAATCTTTTAAATCTACTCTTTTATGACAATAAAAATAAATCTTTTATTCCTACTAACATGTTTTAACACAAATGTTAATTTTATTTCAACTAACAAGTTTTAACACAAATGTTATTTTTATTGCAATAATCATGTTTTAAAAAAAATGTTATTTTCAACTCTTCTATTTTTATTGTATATAAAAATGTAAATAAAAATGCAACTTTAAAATTTATTCCTTTCATTACAACTAGGGTGACATAAAAAAAATGTTTCTTCTCTTTTTTTTATATCAATTCTTTTATATCAATTTTTTTAACTAACTCGATAAACAAAATGTTACTTTTTAATCTACACTTTTTAATTGAATACTTTTGTCATTGAAACAAAGTCTTAGCAAATCCATGTTCAGGTTTCTAAATGAAAATGATGTTTTTATTATTAAACAAATCATACCCATGGATCTGAAATGCAAGTAAAGTTTTTATTTCAAATCCACATCAATATTCATAGATCTAAAATAAAAATATGATTTTTATTTCAAATTCAATCAGTTTCAATATATCTAAAATAAAAATATGATGTTTATTTCAAATCCAAGACTAACAGAAACTATGGATTCAAGAGAAAGAATTTTCAATGCAAATCTAGATCTAACCAAACACATACATCACAATCATCAAGCAACAAATACAATATCATACATCGCAGATCTGAATTAATTATCATACATACATGAAATTTAAATAACGAGAGATAAATAATTTTAACTATTTATAAATATAAAAATCTCACATCGATTTGTCTGAATTTTCAAAGTGCTCCGTTTTAGATCTAGTTTTTACTGTTGTGTAGATCTCTGAAATACGGTTCCAATGGATCTGAAATTTCCGAATTCCATGTTCATTTGGTCAAGTTATACCATTTTAAACGTTTGAATACATTGTTGAATAACATAAATTAATACATTAAGTTAACAAACCTACTTAACATTCTAATCCCATCGTTAAGGCTTATCTTCTTTATCTTCTTCGTTCACCAAGAACAACCGAGAAACCCATCGATGCTCCAATTTGTTCACCTGTGCACGACATTCTAGGACACCAAACATCGATATGAACGTAGGCCGTCAAACCTGTACCATGCGCCACCTCCGCCTCCAAGCGCCTCCAACTCGGTGGGCCCCTCCATCATGAATCCCGCTTCGAAGTTCGCCTCTTCAAGCTCCAATTCTTCTCATCAGAGGAAACGAAAACTGATCACACCCGTATCGATTTGGAGATCTTAGAAGCTTCTTTGATCTTTGCTTTGGAATGATTATATAATTTGTGATGGATTTAAAGATTTTAACAAATTTAGTTCGGAGCGTATGGGCCATTGAAATAGAAGGTGGCGGCTAGGTCTGGAAATTAGGGTTTGGGTATGATTTGAAGGGTATATTTATAATAGTGAAAATTAGTCACACATCCCTAAAAGCAAACTTAATTAGGCTCACATCCCTCCCTAAGTTTACATGTAAACCCGTCCCCTATTTTTGTAGTTTCGCCATTTTCATTTGTGAAAATTAGGCACACATCCCTAAAAGCAAACTTAATTAGGCTCACATCCCTCCCAAAGTTTACATGTAAACCCGCCCCCTATTTTTGTAGTTTCACCATTTTCAGTTTCTAGCCAAAAATTTTGGCGCTACAAGCTAAAAAAAATAATCTAAAATCTGGAAATATTCCCAGAAGTTTACAAAAATGAAAAAAAAAGTTGCATACATCTATGCAACTTTTGCCAATAGTTGCATACATGTATGCACCTGTTGCATACGTTGTTTTCTACTGAAAATCTAGAGCTAAACTTTTATACATGTGTGCAACTATTTGGAATACTTGCACACATGTATGTAGGTACTGCATGAAGAAAACTATACTGAAATTTTGCCTGCAGATTTTTGCATACTTGTATGCAAGAATCTATATAACTTGCTTACATGTATGGAATAAAAAGCCAACATAGATTCAACGGTGAAATATTTGCACAAATGAATGCAAGAATTTCAAATATGTGCATGATTTAACCCAAATTACTGCATTTTTCGCTGTTTTCTGTATATTTTTGATTTTGATGCATTTTTTTTTTGTTATGAGCTAAATTTTTGGGCAAGTACATGTTTAATTTAAATACGAATTTACGTGATATTTTTATATTTTTTTGATGAATTTTCGAAAAATAGGGACTGAATTTACAATAAGTTTATGACCGGGTGTGAACTTCAGAAATTTATATTGAATCCATTTTACAATGAAATGGAGAGATTTTGGTTTTGTTTGAATCATATGGGCGTGTACTTCGACATCATACCCATCTTGTTGAGTTCGGTAAACATGATTGACGATGGATTTCTGTATAGAGCGGCTAGGGTTCCACGGTTGGTTCAATGTAAGGAGTAACAGTCGAATTCGAGGTTGGTTTCGAGCTTTGAAGGAGGAATAACACCTGTTGGTGGTAAATTTTGGGGTACTCGGTGAAATATACTGTCGATGGTTTCAGGGTACATGGGGTTCGACGCGAGTTGGAAAGGGGTGTTGATCGCATGGCAGAGGGGACTGGAAGGAAGAGGGGCAGACGACAAGTTGATTGGTGTTTTTAGTTTGAAGTACCGGTGACATGACCCGAACTTCCCCGTGAAGGAAAGCCCGGATTGCGTTGAGGACAAGACCAACCAGAACGCAGACAGCAGAACATTTCATTGTTTATTACAACAATTCCATCAGATACAAGAATATACAGAGTATAAATGAATAAATTACATACAACAAAGAATATCAGAGATTTAAATACAGTATTGCAGCGGAAAAATAATACAAAACACAACTAGAAGTAATGCACGGATACAGAGCTTTCAAAGCATCGTTCCAGTTGTAAATCAGAATCCTGTGAATGTAAATCTGCAAAACCAAAACTACTAGCTGCCCGTGCGGAAAATAAGGGCACCCAGAGTTTAGGTTAAAACAATAAACTCCAGGTCAGTCATGTGACTGGTGTGAGAACTAAAATAGTTATTTAAAACTTTACTTCAAAAGAGAGTAATTTAAGGGACCACGCCGTATAACACTGAACGGGTTTCCTCCTAAGAACATTAGTGCATATAACAAAACAGCGCAATGCTTTTTGGAAAAATGAAGCTATTATAAGACCCAGGTCCCATCACACAATGCAACGCAGGCCAGAGGATAGGGTTTTCCCTTATAATAGCCAAACATGCTTGGTACGTTTAAAACAAATCATTTGATACTATTATAAGTGTATAGTGTCAAAACAATTTCAATCATAAATATCAATCATAGACGGCATGGGTACCATATATCATGTCGCCATACTAGTTCTACAATTAAAACCGCAATATCGCGTATTGGAAATTGGATTTTCGACATGAGTCAAGGCAAGGGGCAAGCTCCTCTCCGATTCGAGACACTCTAGCAAATGTCTCAGGACCCCACTATGATCCTTTGGAACCTCCAAGGTCGGTCCTCTCTTACTTTTGAGGATTGGCAATTCCTGAACACATGTTTCCCGGTCCGATAGGACCTATATCCGAGGCGCCTGGCATTCCAACAAACACACGGGTGAAAAGTATATAAATGTCAGCCAGTTTAAGCACTGACACCACCCCTAGCTAGAAAGAAACGTCGTGCACTCCTTGGGTCCTTATCCCGTTTTTGACCCATACCGAGGTGTGAGGCTCACGAATTCATGTTATACACAAAGCTACGCCACACAGGCCGTACTTTGATCATCAACCACAAGACTTTGCTTTTCAACAGAAGCCTTGATCAATTACCACTTATGCGTGCCACACAGGCAATTCACTACATGCGACTGATGTCCATCGATATACAACCTCTGAGCTCGTACGTCTCAGAGAAGGGCGTTAAGCAAGAGAATAAATTCTCCGCCGCCAAACAGATGTATATTTAATAGAGATCAATCAACACAAAATAAAATCCTATGTCAGACACACAGTCCATTTACAAGTTCGTTCTAGGTCTGAACGAAATCGGAGGCACTTTCCTCGCATATCCATCGATCTCCAAGTACATCTGGACGATCACCAACTGTTTCCCTCATCTTGGGTGTATAACCCAATCAAGATCATCAGTAACCACCCAAACCATGTGAAGACTTCCGGTCTTCAACCACCATCTTCGACATATCGTCGAATCGGTTATTCAGAATGGGTATAAACCCGGCCTTTCTGAATCACCCGCGTATATAATAAACACGTGTTACACAAACACAACACACGCCTCATTCCAATTCAGAATATTCTTTTATTCGAATTTTCACACTCTTAGGGAAAGGTTCCCATAAATTTTATCAAAGATAAATTCTTCTAAATTTATTCTTTAATCTTCCTTTGGATATCATTTCGAACCATATTATGGTTTTCCAAACTAGTCGGGATTAGCGAACTACACCGAAGTAATTATTTGTTTTATTTCTCAATCCCAACCTATTCATCCCATGGAGAAAACTGGTAATACTCCATATCTAACACCACGGTGTTATCGGTAAATATTAATTACCATTTCACGTTTAAATCTAATTAAAGATTTAACTATCGCTTTGGAGCAAAACTGGTGTACTCCATTCTCGATAACTCTTCAGATTTGATAATTTAACTTATCAATTCACATTTTAATCTAATTAAAGATTCATTAAAACTCACTTAATTTTAATCTTTGACTGGGTTAAAGAACCAATGCCACCTAAAACACGATTCACGACAAACCCAAATCACATTTGATATTAAATACAAGGCTCTGAATAGAAAATATACCGGCTTATATTCTATATCAAATTCTGAAACCAACAAATATTGTATTGGAAATAAAGATATAAATATATCTTTCAAATTCCCATAACCATATCTGTATAATCACAAAATCTAACATCGAAATATTCCGAAGATAATTTCGATTCAAATCTATTTCCACTTCACGTATTGGAATTCTGATTATTTTTAAAACCACCTCAAATTCTATTTATTTATTTCAAAAATAAATTGATTTTATTTCTAGTTCAAAACTAGTTCATTTCGATAAAAATCTATTTTATCTTTTCAAATGTGGAGTTTTTCATCCCAATTTATACCAAATCATTTCTTATGATTTTACACAAATTATTGATATTTTTAATAATTTTATCAAGGCCCGTACAGTCGATTTCCATCAACGGCCATCGAACTGCACTTACAGCGACCTTTTCCAAATTTGATTTGGACATACTACCAAATCCAACCGTTAGATTTCAAATTTCTAATATTTGTTAGAAAGCTCTTTTTGATACGAACCCAACGGTTCCGGCTTTAGGAGAATCCGACGGTCGGATCTCCCGCAACGTCAATTCGAAGTCAATGGTCGAAATTCACGAACTACCGCGGCGCGGCGCGTTCTATTCAGGCCATTATATATATAATATATATATTTTATATATTTCGTCGATTACCTTTTAAAACGAATTTTATAAATCGTTTTAAATCCGTTTTCAAAACCATTTCAACTCTATATTCAATTTCAAATCAAAATTGAATATTTCATATCATTACTATATAAATGATAATATTTTCAAAACGTTATATTTTGAAATCACTTCTTTTCTATATTCATTATAAAAATGAATATAATCGATATAAATATCGTTCACATCAAAATAGCGCAACTCTAATCAACACGGCTTTATATATTTCAATAAATTCGTTATTCTATTCAACACATGAATATATATTTCTTTCAACACATGACTAATCTCAACACATGAGTACTATCAACACAAGACTATTCTTGTTATGTAATATATTTTATAAAATTATGGTATCTATCGTTTGATTTTTAATCAGACTCCACCGTGAAGTAGTTTCCAATCTTAAATATGATAAAGATGTAAATTTTATTGTTAAAGTATTTCTTTCAACACATGATTATCGTCAACACATGACTATATATTCTATTCAACACATGAATCTTTATTTTTCCCAATTGGAATGAGGCCCAATCAATTATCATATAATGTTAATTATATGGCTTTTATACAACACATGTATATAATAGCAACGATAAATAATCAATTATCATCCAAAGTGCACCACACAACTGCATAAGCATCAAATATAAATAATTAACGCTCACATATAATGTCGACCAATCGATCGACATACAATGAAATAATTGGGATTAGTGTATGCCAAATATCATCTCAATACCCGTGTGGGGTTTCAAATCGACAAACACAGATTTTTATTTATTCACATACCCGTTAAAAATTATATTTTTAATGATAAAATATTTTTAACTATATAAATATTTTATTTTATTTCACATCACACAATCAATTTTCACCACAACAAACAATCAAACATACAAGCCATCCATGGTCTGTGGACGACGGGTGTCGGGTGCTGCTAAGCACCGTCTGCATCCAAGTATATATTTATAACTAGAAAAAGAAATTTAAAGTGAGAAGTTCTCACCCAAGCTAAATCCATTCACCGCGACCCTTCTTATGTAGGAAATCTTCACCTTTTCGTCTTTTGTCACTTTCGTTGCCCGTATTCACTACATATATAAAAACCGAATTTTTACTTTCACCTCATATATATATAAATCAAATTTTTATCTTCACTTTGTTATAAAAATTATATTTTTATATTGCTCTTCTCCTAATAAAGATTATATTTTTATCACGCTATTCTCTATATAAAAGACTATATTTTTACAACGCCTTTTAAACACCAAAGATTATATTTTTACAGCGCCTTTTATACATAAAATAATATATTTTTAACTTTTCTATAATATAAAAATTATCGCCTTTCTTCTTTATAAAAATAACCGCCTTTCTTCTTTATAAAAATAATCGCCTTTCACTATATAAAAATACGACCTTTCATTATATAAAAATACGACCTTTCATTATATAAAACTATGACCTTTCATTATATAAAAATACGACCGTTCATTATATAAAATCTCTTCTTTGTTTTACTAAAAATCTAACCTTTCTTTGTTTAAAATTCTCGACTTTTCTTTAGCAAAAATCTTAACTTTATCTAAACAAAAATCCCACCTTATCTTTAGTAAAACAAAAATCTAATTTTTATAACGCTTCTTTATTAGAATAAAAATCGCTCCTTTATCCAAGCTATTATATGTTAAAACAGAAAATAAAATAAATGTAAATTAAGAATTAAAAATTTAAACTCACAATTTCGGATTTCTTCAGAGAATGGGGGGCTGAGGTGCTGCACGGTGGTGTTGTGGTGGCTCAGTCGGTGGCGTGTTTCACTGGATGCGGGTTTAGGGTTAAACCGATTTGGTCACGGGGTTTTTCTTTTTAAGGTAGAGGAGAAAGAAAGGGGGATGTGCGTGGCCTACAGATGGTCGGGGGTCTAGGGTGGTGGGCGGCGTCGGGTCAGCAGGGGTGGAGGAGGTCGCGGTGGCTACTTCAATCGGTTTTGGGACTTGGAGGAAGCAATAGGCGAGGAGAGAGAATGGGAGGGGCGGCGGTCAGAGGGGAAGTGTCGGAGGGGGGAGGCGCCGGGGCTGAGGAGGGGCGGCGGTGGAGGAAACGGCAGTGGAGGTCGGATGCGATGAACGGCAGGTTTTTTTATTATTTAGTTTATTTCGATCTGTCAAAATGAAAGGGGGGGTATAAAAGGGTTTTTATAAAAATAAATTATATTATTTAATTTCTCCTAGGGTTGACTTTACATTCGAACTCGAAACGCGACCCAATGACTGTTGTCCCTAGCTAATTACCCCCATTCCGAACGCAATGGGATATGTTTCGTAGGCCAATTCGGCCGCTACAATCAGTTTTCGTCAAAATCAACATTTAACTCTATATATTGATTTTGAACGCACATTTCAATTTACTGGGGTCACATACTAACTCGAAAAATTCACGATAAATATTCCTAGCTTCGTATTGACGATACAGTCCTAACAAAAGTAATTTCGTCAAATTATGAGACCGTTTGAAAAATGGCCATTTTCCAGTCGATTAAAATCAACTGAAACTGGTCAAATGCGTTTTCCTTTGCCACGCTCACATATTGATTCAAAAAATTACGAAATTTGAAACCTAGCAATAATTTGACATCACGGATCAAACAAAAGTGGTTTCGTCGAAATCCGAGGTCGTTTGCAAAATTTCCATTGCGACTATTCAGAATTTTCAATTGGACATATCTTTTGATCCCCGCTATGAAATTTTGATTTTTCGGATTCGTTGGAAAGATATTCTCAATTAGATTCTAATGTTTTTGGTTTCACTAAAATCCGGTTTATTTTGCACCCGGTTCACTCATTTGAATTTTGAAATCGAATTTTCGAACTACCGCGCCATTTTCAATTCCTTTTATATATATAAAAATAAATATTTATATTCTAACGACGACGTATATAAATATATACATTCTATTTCTATTCAAAATAAATTTCTCATCGTTATTATTTAAAATAATTCATTTTAAATATTCAAACTTCGCTAAAATTGCCAAAATAAAAAAATTTAAATTGGCTCGCATTTTCCGGGTTGTTACAATCTCCCCCACTTAAAACTTTTCGTCCCCGAAAAGGAACGAAGTCGAAAGTTGTTTAATTAATCAACTCAACTTCCATTCTTTTATTTACGGCTTAAGTTCTTCAACTTTTCAGTTTCTTAGAACTTTTCAAAATTTTCAAAAATTTGGCTAACACCCTAAATTTCCTAAAAAAAAATCACCATAACCTCCCCTGCACCGGGGACTTCGGGATATTTCGTATAGCCTCCCATGGCCTTCTTCAATCCAAAAGAAAAAGAAAAAGCCAAGCGGCTCATAAAATCATCATCACCCAAACAAAACAGTAAATTATGATAAACATGTACCTATTTGTCGAGCAAACAATTTTATTCTCTGCTCTAGCCTCCTTGCTATGACCTGTTCAATGTAAGTACATGTATATGCAAGCAATTGCGATCATTTTCCAATACAATTCAATATTCGGTTCCATTAGGCTAAATGGTTCAAAATTATCAAACAAATAAACAAACAACACAACCATCAATCAATTAGTGAATTAACGTTTCAAATTCATAATTTGATATATATACAGAAAATCATGTTTTTGATGCCAAATCACGACAATGTATTCTAGCTATATTTTGGTTCTCACACCAGTCTAATGGAAATATATAGAAATCCCACTTTCGAAACACGAACATAATTATTGGTGATGGAGCTCCATCATCAAAATCATCTCCGAGCGACTAGAGTGTGACTCTATATCTATCTAGTATATTAAAACTTCGAATATACGTTCATGACGCGTATATGCAAAATAATCATATACTAGATTGTCCAAATTCAATACAAATAAAATATTCAAATACGTATAATCTAGTTTATATTTTCAAAACAAAATTGTTTTCATTTGAAAAATATACTCTTCACACTCGTTCTAGGATACTACTGATCCCATCTCTAACGAGTCAATCTCATTGGATATTACTAATCCAATATCTGATGAATTCTTTCGTTTGGTTCTAATGTGTCTTGTTCTTGAGCTCTGTAAACCAAAGCTCTGATACCAAACTAACACAACCCGAACTTCCCCGTGAAGGAAAGCCCGGATTGCGTTGAGGACAAGGCCAATCAGAACGCAGACAGCAGAACATTTCATTGCTTATTACAACAATTCCATCAGATACAAGAATATACATAGTATAAATCAATAAATTACATACAACAAAGAATATTAGAGATTTAAATACAGTATTGCAGCGGAAAAATAATACAAAACACAACTAGAAGTAATGCACGGATACAGAGCTTTCCGAGCATCGTTCCAGCTGTAAATCAGGATCCTATGAATATAAATCTGCAAACCAAAACTACTAGCTGCCCGTGCGGAAAATAAGGGCACCCAGAGTTTAGGTTAAAATAATAAACTCTAGGTCAGTCATGTGACTGGTGTGAGAACTAAAATAGTTATTTAAAACTTCACTTCAAAAGAGAGTAATTCAAGGGACCATGCCGTATAACATGGAACGGGTTTCCTCCCAAGAACATTAGTGCATATAACAAAACAACGCAATGCTTTTTGGAAAAATGAAGCTATTATAAGACCCAGGTCCCATCACACAATGCAACGCAAGCCGGAGGATAGAGTTTCCCCTTATAATAGCCAAACATGCTTGGTACGTTTAAAACAAATCATTTGATACTATTATAAGTGTATAGTGTTAAAACAATTTCAATTATAAATATCAATCATAGACGGCATGGTACCATATATCATGTCGCCATACTAGTTCTACAATTAAAACCGCAATATCATGTATTGGAAATTGGATTTCCGTCACGAGTCGAGGCAAGGGGCAAGCTCCTCTCCGATTTGAGACACTCTAGCAAATGTCTCAGGACCCCACTATGATCCTTTGGAACCTCCAAGGTCGGTCCTCTCTTACTTTTGAGGATTGGCAATTCCTGAACACACGTTTCCCGGTCCTATAGGACCTATATCCGAGGCGCCTGGCATTCCAACAACCACACTGGTGAAAAGTATATAAATGTAAGTCAGTTTAAGCACTGACACCACCCCAAGCTAGAAAGAAACGTCGTGCACTCCTTGGGTCCTTATCCCATTTTTGACTCATACCGAGGTGTGAGGCTCGCGAATTCACGTTATACACAAAGCTACGCCATACAGGTCGTGCTTTGATCATCAATCACAAGACTTTGCTTTTCAACAGAAGCCTTGATCAATTGCCACTTACGCGTGCCACACTGGCAATTCACTCCATGCGACTGATGTCCATCGATATACAACCTCTGAGCTCATACGTATCAGAGAAGGGCGTTAAGCAAGAGAATAAATTCTCCGCCGCCAAACAGATGTATATTTAATAGAGATCAATCAACATAGAATAAAATCCAATGTCAGACACACAGTCCAATTACAAGTTCGTTCTGGGTCTCAACGAAGCCGGAGGCACTTTCCTCGCATATCCATCGATCTCCAAGTACGTCTGGACGATCACCAACCGTTTCCCTCATCTTGGGTGTACAACCCAATCAACATCATCAGTAATCACCCAAATGATGTGAAGACTTCCGGTCTTCAACCACCGTCTTCATCTTTGACATATCGTCGAATCGATTATTCAGAATGGGTATAAACCCGGCCTTTCTGAATCACCCGCGTATATAATAAACACGTGTTACACAAACACAACATATGCCTCATTCCAATTCAGAGTATTCTTTTATTCAAATTTTTACACTCTTAGGGAAAGGTTCCCATTAATTTTATCAAAGATAAATTCTTCTAAATTTATTCTTTAATCTTCCTTTGGATATCATTTCGAACCATATTATGGTTTTCCAAACTAGTCGGGATTAGCGAACTACACCGAAGTAATTATTTGTTTTATTTCCCAATCCCAACCAATTCATCCCATGGAGAAAACTGGTAATACTCCATATCTAACACCACGGTGTTATCGGTAAATATTAATTACCATTTCACGTTTAAATCTAATTAAAGATTTAACTATCGCTTTGGAGCAAAACTGGTGGTACTCCATTCTCGATTATTTTTCAGATTTGATAATTTAAATTATCAATTCACATTTTAATCTAATTAAAGATTCATTAAAACTCCACTTAATTTTAATCTTTAACTGGGTTAAAGAACCAATGTCACCTAAAACACGATTCACGACAAACCCAAATCACATTTGATATTAAATACAAGGCTCTGAATAGAAAATATACCGGCTTATATTCAATATCAAATTCTGAAACCAACAAATATCGTATTGGAAATAACGATATAAATATATCTTTGAAATTCCCATAACCATATCTGTATAATCACAAAATCCAACATCGAAATATTTCGAAGATAATTTCGATTCAAATCTATTTCCACTTCACGTATTGGAATTCTGATTATTTTTAAAACTACCTCAAATTCAATTTATTTATTTCAAAAATAAATTGATTTTATTTCTAGTTCAAAACTAGTTCATTTCGATAAAAATCTATTATATCTTTTCAAATGTGGAGTTTTTCATCCCAATTTTTACCAAATCATTTCTTATGATTTTACACAAATTATTGATATTTTCAATAATTTTATCAAGGCCCATACAGTCGATTTCCATCAACGGCCATCGAACTGCACTTACAACGACCTTTTCCAAAATTGATTTGGACATAATTCCAAATCCAACCATTAGATTTCAAATTTCTAATATTCTTTAGAAAGCTCTTTTCGATATGAACCCAATGGTTCCAGTTTTAGGAGAATCCGACGGTCGGATCTCCCGCAACGTCAATTCGAAGTCAATGGTCGAAATTCACGAACTGCCGCGGCGTGGCGCGTTCTATTCAGGCCATTATATATATAATATATATTATATATATTTCGTCGATTACCTTTTAAAACGAATTTTATAAATCGTTTTAAATCCGTTTTCAAAACCATTTCAACTCTATATTCAATTTCAAATCAAAATTGAATATTTCATATCATTACTATATAAATGATAATATTTTCAAAACGTTATATTTTGAAATCACTTCTTTTCTATATTCATTATAAAAATGAATATAATCGATATAAATATCGTTCACATCAAAATAGCGCAACTCTAATCAAAACGGCTTTATATATTTCAATAAATTCGTTATTCTATTCAACACATGAATATATATTTCTTTCAACACATGACTAATCTCAACACATGAGTACTGTCAACACATGAATATTCTTGTTATGTAATATATTTTATAAAATTATGATATCTATCATTTGATTTTTAATCAGACTCCACCGTGAAGTAGTTTCTAATCTTAAATATGATAAAGATGTAAATTTTATTGTTAAAGTATTTCTTTCAACACATGATTATCGTCAACACATGACTATATATTCCATTCAACACATGAATCTTTATTTTTCCCAATTGGAATGAGGCCCAATCAATTACCATATAATGTTAATTATATGGATTTTATACAACACATGTATATAATAGCAACGATAAATAATCAACTATCATCCAAAGTGCACCACACAACTACATAAGCATCAAATATAAATAATTAATGCTCACACAGTCTGTCGACCAATCGATCGACATACAATGAAATAATTGGGATTAGTGTATGCCAAATATCATCCCAACACCCGTGTGGGGTTTCAAATCAACAAACACAGATTTTTATTTATTCACATACCCGTTAGAAATTATATTTTTAACGATAAAATATTTTTAACTATATAAATATTTTATTTCATTTCACATCACACAATCAATTTTCACCACAACAAACAATCAAACATACAAGCCATCCATGGTCTGTGGACGACGGGTGTCGGGTGCTGCACGTTATCTTTAGTAAAACAAAAATCCCACCTTATCTTTAGTAAAACAAAAATCCCACCTTATCTTTAGTAAAACAAAAATCTAATTTTTATAACGCTTCTTTATTAGAATAAAAATCGCTCCTTTATCCAAGCTATTATATGTTAAAACAGAAAATAAAATAAATGTAAATTAAAAATTAAAAATTTAAACTCACAATTTCGGATTTCTTCAGAGAAGGGGGGCTGAGGTGCTGCACGTTGGTGTTGTGGTAGCTCAGTCGGTGGCGGGTTTCACTGGATGTGGGTTTAGGGTTAAATCGATTTGGTCACAGGGTTTTTCTTTTTAAGGTAGAGGAGAAAGAAGGGGGGTGCGCGGGGCCTGCAGATGGTCGGGGGTCTAGGGTGGTGGGCGGCGCCAGGTCAACAGGGGGTGGAGGAGGTCGCGGTGGCTACTTCGATGGGTTTTGGGACTTGGAGGAAGAAAGAGGCGAGGAGAGAGAATGGGAGGGGCGGCGGTCAGAGGGGAAGTGTCGGAGGGGGGAGGCGCCGGGGCTGAGGAGGGGCGACGGTGGCGGAAACGGCGGTGGAGGTCGGATGCGATGAACGGCGGGTTTTTTATTATTATTTAGCTTATTTCGATCTGTCAAAATGAAAGAGTGGGGAGGGGGGTATAAAAGGGTTTTTATAAAAATAAATTATATTATTTAATTTCTCCTAGGGTTGACTTTACATTCAAACTCGAAACGCGACCCAATGACTGTCGCCCCTAGCTAATTACCCCCATTCCAAACGCAATGGGATATGTTTCATAGGCCAATTCGGCCGCTATGATCAGTTTTCGTCAAAATCAACATATAACTCTATATATTGATTTTGAATGCACATTTCAATTTACTGGGGTCACATACTAACTCGAAAAATTCCCGATAAATATTCCTAGCTTCGTATTGACGATACGGTCCTAACAAAACTAATTTCGTCAAATTCTGAGACCGTTTGAGAAATGGCCATTTTCCAGTCGATTAAAATCAATTAAAACCGGTCAAACGCGTTTTCCTTTGCCACGCTCACATATTGATTCGAAAAATTACGAAATTTGAAACCTAGCAATAATTTGACATCACGGATCCAACAAAAATGGTTTCGTCGAAATCCGAGGTCGTTTGCAAAATTTCCATTGCGACTATTCAGAATTTTCAACTGGACATATCTTTTGATCCCCGCTATGAAATTTTGATTTTTCAGATTTGTTGGAAAGATATTCTCAATTAGATTCTAATATTTTTTGTTTCATTAAAATCCGGTTTATTTTGCACTCGGTACATTCATTTGAATTTTGAAATCGAATTTTCGAACTACCGCGCCATTTTCAATTCCTTTTATATATATAAATAAATATTTATATTCTAACGACGACGTATATAAAAATATACATTCTATTTCTATTCAAAATAATTTTCTCGTCGTTATTATTTAAAATAATTCATTTTAAATATTCAAACTTCGCTAAAATTGTTAAAATAAAATTTTTAAATTGGCTCGCATTTTCCGGGTTGTTACAATTAGTGAATATTGATGGAGGAAGGGTCCAAGGAAGTTGTGGTCATGGTTAGTGAAAGCTCCAGTTTTTTCTTCATTTGTGAATGGGGAAGAAGATGCGTGGATCGGTCTGGGTTGGTAAGAGAAGATGGGCAGATTTAGCAAATTTAATATTTCCAAAGGTTCTATTTACATGCCTTGCCTAGTCATAAATTAACCTAAATTCATATGCCTACATAATTGTCATGATTCACAACATATACTCCATGTTTGCATAAGCGCAAAATATGGACATAATTTTCCATATAGCATATGTTCCAGTTTTTGTTAAACTAGCCTTTATACATATAAATTGTACCAAATATAACCATTAATTTCAATGCATACCATATATCCAAAAATCCCTATTTAGGTGTAATCACAATAATAGATATCCTAATTAATGTAAATTTTTACACCTAAGTTTCTATATCTTCTTCTTTTTAAGTCATGAATCATTATGCAAACTATACCCAACAATCTTTAAATCATATCTTCTAAAAATCCGATCTTGACTTTTATATGCATTTTGTCCAAAGTCTCAAATCATATGTAATCATACAATGGTTCCTCTTTTCTTCTATCATAGAATATGCATAAATCCAAATCTAGTTTACAACATATGCTCATTAATTATAGATGTAAATTACAACATAACTATGCATACAACATGCATAAATTATATGTTCATAGTCAAATTTATGCATATGTCCAATATATTTTATGCCTCAGACCTAAAGTCATACATTCAATTTAGTCTTGCCAAATTTCGCATCATTCATCCCAAAATTTGCGTTCATACGTTCATCTCTTATGAGATTAGGCACAGGCTCGTGGTAGCCTGGCTATAGAAACAGAAAAGAAGAAAAGGGATACAGAACAGTCACAGAAAAACAGATCTGACAGAAGAGAATATATATACAATCTCAGATTCAGAATTAAAAACATATCAAAATTATAATTAACGTTTATAGCGGAAAATAACTGTACTTGCCTTGATTGGATTAAAGAAAGAACTTTAACTTGTTGTAGAATCTTTGCAGAAACTTTAATCTCTAGTTTGAATTGAGTTGCTTAGGCTGATGTTGATTATCTTCTAGTTTTAATTCCAGCAGAGCAGCGACGCCATTTTTATTTTTTTATTAGAAGAAGAGAGCAATGGAGGCTAGAGAATTGTGTAGGAAACCTAGGTAGAGTCTAGGGTCATTTTTATAGAGTTTATGAACTGATTAGGACCATCGATGTTGCTTGGATTGATCGTAGCCATTCATTCGAAAGAGAGACCAATTAGAGCCTGCCACCTAGCCCTAATGACAAAGCATGCCTCTGGAAATCGACCAACATAGACTAGGCCAGCCAGGGTGGACTGGGTTCGACCTGGGTCTGGACCAGGTCGACAGCCCTGTCGACAGCCCTGTCGACCTGGCTAAACCAGGTCGACAGCCCAGTCGACCTGGGTGCATCAGGCGGGATTTTTCCCGCCCTGGCCAATTGGGCCCGGTTTTAATTTTAAACTGTTTTATCCTGTTCGAATTTTTAAACTTAATTCAGAAACTTCCGAAGGCTATATCTTCTTCATACGGACTCCGTTTTTCGAAAACTCGGACTCTATTTCGCGTGTTTTTCCGAGACGAACGCAATGGCGTATCCCGTTTCCCTTAGTTCTTTGATTTCAAATTAATTATACTTTAATTTGTTAATTTCACAGCTATAGAATACACGGGGTGTTACATTAGTAGTTAATTTCTTTATTAATTTAAAATAAACAGTAAATCCCTTCTTTAAAATCTTATTATAATCTAAACTATTTCTATTCAAACATACTAAATTAGTAATCAATCTTAATTTTAAACAGTTGATTTATCCAACTCAAACCACAGTTATCTCGTTAACCGATTCTAATTCGTTTTTCCCTTTAAATAAATTAATAATTAATTTAAATAATCCCATTTAGATATTTCTCAGCAAAACCATTATTCATTTTTTAACCGTAAGGTTAATTTCCTTAAAGTCACATTCACAAATCCGATTAACATCAGAATTTTCCTTTATAAAATCAATATGCAATTTATTATAAAGATAATTATTTATTTCCTTCTTATATATTTCAAATTCTATCTTTAGTAGAAAATAATTTTATAACTTCAGTCGTATCGATTTACCTGACGATAAACCAATATAACAAAACAATTTACTTTTAGGCCATTCACTGCCGTTTACTCAACCAATATAGCCCATTGGTTTAAACACCACACATGTTGACATTCAAATCAATGATCAATACTCAAATAAATCACCCAAACATGACAGCTCATTTGATAAAATAAATCATATATTTGAGGAATCCGGTTGGATCCCTCCAACCTGTCCTTCCCTGTATTCAAATGGTTATCTTCAAATTGATCGTTCAATTCAAACAGATCAAACAATTCGAACCATTGAACACGTTTATTTTATAAATGTGACCAAAAGGTAAGTTACCTTTATTGGAACCAATCGTTAGAATAACGATTTGGTATATCACTGAAATTAAACGACGGTTTAATTTCATCAGTCAAATCAACAAATAATTTATAACTAGCAAACGGTCAATCATCGGCAAACTGAGCACACAAAATAAAAATCCAATTTATATAAAATATAAATGGGAAGAACTGAGTGAGTTTAACTCACCTTGAGTTGATTCCATTTGCATCCAAGTCTGTTTCAGAATGAAATGCTCGTTACGACGGTTCCAATGTCCCCTGCTTGACTCAGATCTGTTAACATCTGCGCACATTATATTTTATATACCGTTACGGTCTATTTTAAAATATTAAATCTTAATTTATTATATTTTAAACTACGTTAATGTATAATGTGGTTACGCTACGAAGGCATATTACCATTTCTCAGGCAACGTTCATTACTTTATATATATTACTAAACACCATTACTTCAGTTAGTCAAGATTAACCCCAAGTTTGGCATATCCAAATAGGGTATCAGGTGCATATATATTTTTAGGCCACGCATTACACTATCCACCTTAAATTTCCATTTACATTTTAACTAATATTACCGTTTTAACCAATAATATTGGATTAGGCTAAGTAAAAACTGATTAGGCACTTAAATTACCGTTCTCCAATTCTCTTACTGGTTGTGGTTTTATGTAATCGCACCTGTTGTTTGCTTCGAACCGTGCTTCCATACTACTGTGCTTTTATCTTCTTCTTTCCCTTTTTTCTCGTCCATGAACTGTTTCTTCCATGAACCCATATTCTTTCCTATTCCTCTTCCCAACAGGACATGGTTCCCTCCCCCATTCGTATTATTGTGTTTACCACGTTTTTTTTCCGAAAGAAAGGTTGAAGCCCAGGCTACCAGTACAGCCGCGTTTACACCCCCATTTCCCATCAGATTTGCTCCACCGTTCCCCAAAATGCACAGTTCCGCTTTCTCTCTTTTTTTTTTCTTTTGTTCCACGTCCTTTTCTCTTCATATGTCGTGACCTGCTACTTCTTCCCCCATGCACCATCTTTTCTTCCCACAACATAGTTTCATGGTTTGACCCATTTTTTCTTTTTTTTATAAGGCCGAAGCCCCCTTCTTTCTCGCATGCAACAACACCAAACCCACCCCATACATAACCGCACCCTCAGTAATACTTCTTTCCCAAAGACCTCTTCCTCCTGAAGCCTCCTCTCGCATGTTTTGTGTTTTTTTTCGAAGTGGGAACTTTTGCCTCACCTGGAACCGCATCATCTCCGGTGCTAGAACGAATTCCCAAAACCCTATGAACCCTTAATGCTTCTATGCTCCGCCGACGTCATGGGATGAGGTCCTAAGAAGTCGAGGGTTTGCGTTGAAATGGAGGCGTGGTTTCATATTTACAGTTTACTGGAAGAAAATAAACTGGAGTAGTTGATTTGTAAAAGAGAGGGAGAACGGAGAAATGGCGCAGTCATTTTATACGGAGGAAACAGTTGAAAAGAAAACGGGGTACGATTTATATACGGGGAAGGAGCAGTGGTGACCCCGTTTACGTGAAAAGCACGGTAAGATAGTTTGGGTGGTAAGAAATAAAACAGCGTGTGTGGCAAAGAATTTCTTGTTTTGGTGCACAAGTAAAAGAAATGGTTCAGCAGTGGTTACGTCTTCTTTTATAAAGTGCACGGGTATGACTTAACATTAGTTTATTTTAATAACAAAAGTTGCACGTGAGTTATCGTGTCAAATCCCATAATATATAATTTTTGTTTTCTGATAAAAAAGCTAATCTTAGTGTAAAAAGGTATTCCGGACCCAATGGGACAAGTTTCGTCGAAATCCGAGGTCATATGGAAAATTTTCCTTTATAAAACTAGAAATAAACACGCGTTTAATTTTTCCATGATCACCAGATAAATCAAGTCGACTTGAAACTTTGAAACCCTATAATAATTCTTCAATACAAACCCAACGGCACCAGTTTTGTCGCATTCTGAGACTGTTTCCCCGGTAGGCTATTTTTAAGCGCACCGCGATACTATTTTTAACGCCAAATTTGTCGATCTCTAAAAATAACAAACTATATACCTATCCTAACCATAATCGATGATACGAACTCACCGGAACTGGTTTCGTGGCCTAGTTCGATAGTCTGTTCGAGTTACACTCGAATATCCCTTTATTATATTAATTACGCGCTATAGAAAATGAACGGGCGTTTACAGCTACCGTGGTCACATACGACATCGGTTTGTCAGCAGTTTGATTTTCTTACAATAATTTAACGATACGGTTCCAATGAAACTAATTTCATCGAAAACAGAGACCGTTTGCAAAATAGGCATTTTAAAGGCCGATAGCGATTTCCATAGTGACTATTTTAAAATTTGTTTTAGCCATAACTTACAATCTTCAACACGAAATCTGGATTTTTCACTTTCACATGAAAACTATCGTCATTACGGTTCCAACGTTTCTCGTTTCACGGAAATCCGACTTATATCGGACTCTGTATATCCATTTGAAGTTCAAAACTCCAAATTACGACCTACGCGCCATTTTCAAGCTCGATTTATATTATGTATAAATATATATTGTTCAACTTCGTTTTAAATAACGATTTAAATATTAAAATCCATTTATATTTCAAATAAAATATTTAAAACCAATTTAAATATTCAGATTCAAATGGTCGAAAAGCACGGGTCGTTACCGGTTGATTCAAACCGACAATTTATTTCACTATTACTTGTAACGAGCTCCAATTCACTCCCAGTTAGTTCCATGGTGTAGCCCTCGTCCATACGATCCCAACGGATCTTGTTTCGTCCAATTCTGATCAAGAATGAATAAGATATGACCTATACAAGTTTATACAAATTTAAATTTAATTTAATTTCCTTTTTCTATAAATGGGCTTAACCTTTAACTCTTGGCCCAAACCCGCGTTTTCCAGGCTCGCCTCCACAAAAACAATCTTCCCTGATATAGTCGAGCTCTAGAAATCCACTCCCTCCGCCATTTTCATTTCTTTCTTCGATCTGATCTCCTTTGTTTCTCTACCGATTTCAAAACCGCAATCACCATCTTCCATCTCTCCGACCCCTCTATCTTACTAGGTCCTTCATTCTCAACTCGGTGGCTCCCTGAAAATTCCGTGCACAGCTCTTCTCGTGAGCTACAGGGACATTTAAAAATTTTCCATCATCGATTTCCACAAAAACCCACAAGCAACTGCTAAATGACGTACTGAGACCAAAATCGAATTTCAAAACTCGATTTAAGACTTGTACTATTCGCGATCTTGAACCCTAGGTATATGCTGTAGGAAAACAGCATTTAATATTTCTGTCGAAACCATTGATCTTCATATCGGAATGAAGAGAACCTCTAGGCGAATCCAAAAATACTTGTTTGAAGATTTATGGGATTTTATCTAGTTTGATTTGATTTTTCAAAGGAGGAAATCTCACGTAGGTATGAGAATTTGATGGTGGCGGATTTTTCTTTGACTGTAGGAAGAAACGTGTTAGGGTTAGGTGGTAAGGGTATTGTATAAGAAAATTATAGTATTTTTTATTCAAGTTTAATATTTAATTTAGGCAATTATTCATTGTATTCATCTTCTAAAATTTCGCATGATCACACACAACACCCAAAAATCATGGAAATTGACATACAACTAGAGTTTGACATTACGGACCCGACGAAACTTGTTTGGTCGAATTCCGACTCCATTTGCTGATGCAACGTATTTTTAATCATCAAAATATCGACTATTTTCCATGTTAAAATCGCCCATGGCCACATATTGATTCCAAAAATCACGAAAATTGAAATCTAACAATAATTTAACATTACGAATCCAGCAAGATTAGTTTCGTCAAAATTGGAGTTCATTTGTAAAAATGACTATTTTCTGAAGCTCCAGATAGACAATTTAAATATTAATATATTTAAAAACAATTAAATTTAATATTTATAAATAAATATTATTGTATATATTCACAATTGAATATCATACAACTCCAAAAAAATTCTATTTGAATTTATAACTCGATATTTCAAATTCAGTGTTAATTCGATACCCAATTTATATTAAAAACCCTTTAATAATATAAATAAATCGTTATAAAGTATAAATAAATTCCATTGCAACTTTTCGAAAATTTGATTTGGACATAACTCAAAATCTACATGAAGAAATCTCGATTTTTCTCTTCCCCAAGAAAAATATACTTCACCAGCTTCGAATGTTTCTTGTTTCATAGAAATCCGAGTTAAAATGGGTTCTGTATATTCGTTTAAAATTCGCATCGCCAAATTACGAATTGCAGTGCCATTTCGAGCTCGATTATAATTATAATATAAATTATACATTCAAGTGACATTTAAAAATAAATTCGTTGTTATAATTCAATTCTAACTGAATTATATATTTTAAATTGTCCCATTCACACAATATTGTCAATACATTATTTCCGACTATTTTGGAATTAAATATATTATTCTATTATTTATATTAATTAAATATTCACTATTATTTAATTAAACATTCGTTTAAATCTCTAAATCACTATTTAAATAATTAAATAAATTAATTATTATATCGCTGAAAATACGGGTCGTTACATTCTTCCCCCCTTAAAATAATTTCGTCCTCGAAATTGCTAAGGTAGAAAACAAAGCCTATTAATTGGGTTAAAAATTATTTTTTTACTTCTTAACTCCAGTTTCACTGAACCAATTTATTTTAAATAATTATTAATTCATTTCTATTAACAAAAAATTTCAAAAATTCTGGAAATTTTCTAACACCCTAAATTTTCAAAAAAATTCGCCCGCACCTCCTTTGTACGGTTCAATCGATACAACTCGCCTCTCTAGGCCTTCTACAATCCAAAATAAAATCAAAACGCCAAGCGGCTTGCCAAACAGGCTCATAAATCACCAAACTCATATAAAAATAAACTGGTACCTTTTTGTCGGGCATATCAACTCTATCACTTCCATATGCTATCAACTCAGCATATACAAATGTTATCCCAGTCAAGCTCCAGTCAGTTTTATCCTCAACACAACTATTCGCTTATACCCAAACAAAATTCCATTTCAAATTCAAGTTCCATTTTTGATTTTCAAATTCTTAACTCACCAATCAAATACACTTAAACTCGTTAAGTCCCACACACATTTTACATTAACTAATTAATTCCTTTAATCAGTTATATTAATCTCAAAATCCAAAATTTGATTTTTATTACAAAAATTAATCCATTTCACTTCACATAGGTCCAGTTATATTCAAGAATCCAATTTTTCTTGATATTATTCTATTCAAATCAATTTCTATTTGCTTTTACAAATTCCAATTTAATTTGTTTTTAATTCAAACAATCTCTTCCTGGGAATTTTAAACAGCTTTACTTTTCTCAAAAATCAAATATTCCTTTTCGGATTTCAAACCATTTGTTTCTCAAAACAATTCAAAACTGTATCTTTGGTAGCAATTCGTCACTTAGCAACTCGAAAATGAACACTGATGATGTCTGGATCATCATCAGAATTATTTTCCAATGACCGTAGTGAGTTCAATACTGTATCACTTTCAAAACCATTTCTAACCATTTCCATTTTAAAATACATTTCAAAATATTATTCACAATGCTTGTAAACAATTTAAAATATCCAGGATTTAAAAATTCTCATATATTAATTGCAATTCCATCTGCAAACACCTTTCCAAATTTCCAGGGTTTTAATTTCAATTCTGATTTAAATTCAGATTTAATTCATCTGATTCCATATATTACACTTATATGAATACTGATTGGTTATTTACATAGCCATTCCAATTATAATCTTATTTGATTATAACAACAACCAACACATCCAATATACTTTAATAATTTAAATATAAATCATTCTTTTATATCAAATATAATTTTGGGTAAAGTTATTTCATTTACCCTCTTTTCAAAACATATTGTGTCGGTTCATCGTATTCAAGTGTTTAGAAACTCCTATCGATACAGTGGATCAAACTAATCGACCAGAACTCATAAACAACTCAACCATTAAATCTCCACAATATAAAACAATTTTTTTATAAAATAACAAATATGATCTCACGTATATACACTTAAACTCAATCTAGGGTATTACTAACCCATCTCTATTGAGTCACGCCACAAAGCCAAGGTAATTACTTAACCTTCAGCTCTGATACCACTGTAACGACACGGGGAATTTGCGATCTTGGTCATCGACATAAACTCAATGTCGACTATCCAAGCATCGGAAATACCGGATAGTTAATAGAAAGAAGTTAGAGGGTGAGAATAAATAAGATAGAAAATTAGAATAGAAGAAGAAGAACATAAATACGACATCAGAGTAAACACGAATATCACAGCGGAACGAATATATATAATACATAACATAACTTTGAAATTAATTCAGTATACCATTATCGAAGTACAACACTTACAACACAGCAGAAATAAACAATAGCTATATGATCCTGAAGCCTCCTGCTCCAAGCTCTCTAACTATATTTCAAAAATCCCGACTACTTAACTGCCCGTACAAAATTGGGCACCCAAGAGTTTAGGAAAACAAAACAAAATAAACTTTGGGTCAGTCATGTGACTTGTGTGAGTAAACTCCAACCATTTGTTTAACTTTTTAAAACCTTTTAAAAGAAAGAATAATCACAAGACCGATCCCGACATAAACACAGATGGTTTTACCTTATGATAACCCAAAATATTCTTTTAAAATCCATACTGTAACAACCCGGAAAATCAGAACCAATTTAAATTTTTTATTTTGGCAGTTTTAATGAATTTTGAATATTTAAAATGATTTATTTTAAATAATAATGACGATAAATATATTTTGAATAGAAATAGAACGTATATATTTATTTGAATCGACGTTATAATATAAATATTTATTTTAATTATAAAAGGAATTGGAAATGGAGCGGTAGTTTGAAAATTCGATTTCAAATTTCAAATGAATGTACATGATTCAAAATAAATCGGATTTTAGCGAAGCCAAAAATATTAGAATCTATTTGAAGATATCTTTCCAACGAATCTGAAAAATTGAAATTTTGTAGCAGGAATAAAAAGTTATACCCAGTTGAAAATTCAGAATAGTCGCTATGGAAATATAGCCCTTAAAAATAGCCATTTTGCAACGACCTCCGTTTTCGACGAAACCACATATGTTGGATCCGAGATGTCAAAATATTGCAAGATTCTAAAATTCAGAATTTTTGGAATCAATATGTGAGCGTGGTAAAAGAAAACGTGTTTGAAAAGTTTTAGTCAATTTGGATCGACCAGAAAATGGCCATTTTCCAAATGGTCTCTGAATTTGACGAAATTAGTTTTGTTAGAACCGTATTGTCAAAACATAGCTAGATTTATTTTTCTGGTTAGAGTCAGTATGTGGCCCCAGTAAATTAAAATGTGCGTTCAAAATTCAATATATGGATTTATATTTTGATTTTGACGGAAACTGATCGAAACGATGGAATTGGCTTATAGGACATATCACGTTGTGTTTGGGACGGGGGTAATTGGCTTGCGGAGACAGTCGTTGGGTCTCGTTTGGGGTTCGAAATAAAAAGTTACTTTTTTTAAATAATAAAAAATATATATTATAATACACCCCCTTTATTATTCTCTAAACCTAAATCAGAAAACAAAAAATCTACGCCTTCACTTTTTAAACCGTGTTGCCCCCCCCCCAGATCTGACACGCCGCCCCACCGGAGAGCCACCAGCCGCCGTTGATCCCTTCCCCCTCCTTCTTAGGTCGCCACTTCTTCCTCCCCTTCTATCTCCAACGAGAAAATCCCCCAAACCTCCTACAATCGAAACCCAAGCCATGCCAGAGCCTGCACCCGTCGCCGCCGACTTGTTAAGAGAACCCGCCACCACTAGACTCCCTGCGCCGCTACCTACCCCTTCCCAAGCCTTCTCCTCTACTGTTCACACCCGGAAACTCCCCTCCTCCAAATTAAAATGTGAGTTTTATTCTTTTATTACATTATTTATTTCTTTGATTAAAACTGATTTTTTTTAATTTATTTATAGTAAAATTGAATTTTTATTATAGGAAAGATATAATTTTTAATATAAAAGATTTGATTTTTAAAGTGATAAAAGATTTGATTTTTATTGGTTAAAGATTTGACTTTTAAATATACACATGATGTAGGATATGAAAATATTTTTAGCTAGATAAAGAGTAGAGAGATAAAAATTAGATTTATATATATATATATATATATATAACGAAGTGATAAAAATTTGATTTTTATAAACTTAGCGAATTAAAAATATAATTTTTATTTATGTAGCGGATTAAAATTTTGATTTTTATATAGGTAAAGGATTAGAAATATAAAGATTTGATTTTTAGATATAAGAAGATTCGATTTTTATATGAATGGTACAAAAATAAAAATAGGATTTTTATTTAGATAACTTCGCTTTAAGAATGTGATTTTTTAAAATATATAGAGTTGTTAAAAATATAACTTTTAACATAAACTGCGTGAAACAGATTACGTGGAAATCACGAAGAACGCTATGCACTGGAAATGAAACCATTCAGAAATAATGGAATGGCGGAGTGGAACTCAAAGGTGAGAACTTCTCACTTTAATTTATTTTCTAGTTAGAAATATATACTAGGATGCAGACGGTGTTTAGCAGCACCCGACACCCATCGTCAACAGACCATGGACGACTTGTTTGTTTGTTTAACTATGTTATGAAAATTGATTGTGTGATATGGAATGGAATAAAATATTTTGTAGTTAAAAATATAATTTTTAACATGTATATCAATAAAATAAATATTCATAAACAAATTGGATGATTTGTTTATGTATACACATTTAACTAATATTGATTGGGACGATAAATTTTATACATCGCCCAACTGCACAAATAAAATACGATATTTGTTGATTGAAACCCCACATGGGTATTGGGATGATATTGGACATACACTAATCCCAATATTTAGTTATATGTCAATCGATTGGTTGACAAACTGTATAAGCGTTGAATATTTATATTTGATGCTTATGCAGTGTAGAATGCACTCTGCATGATGGTTAACTGTGTTTAGTTGTTATTGTGTACATGTGTTGTGTGAAATCCATATAAATAAAATTATATGGTAATTGACTGTGTCTTATTCTAGTTCAAAAAGAATGAATATTTTAAAATAACGATTATTTTAAAATAATGAATATTTTAAAATAATATTCAGTAAAAGATCAAAATCTAACTTTGATGTCCGATTTGGGATGGACACGAAAATATTTAAATATATAAAGCTGTGTTGATTTAATCGACACCACTTTGATGTGAACGATATTTATATCGATTTTATTCATTTTTATAATGAATACTGAAAAAGAATTGATTTCAAAATCTAATGTTTTGAAAATACTATCAATTATGTATCGATAATATGGAATATTCAATTTTGATTGGAAATTGAATATGAAGTTGAAGTCGTTTTGAAAACGAATTTAAAACAATTTATAAAATACGTTTTAAAAGGAAATCGATGAAATATATATATATATATATATATATATATATATATATATATATATATATATATTGGCCTGAATAGAACGCGCCGCGCCGCGGTAGTTTGTGAATTTCGACCATTGACTTCGAACGGACATTACAGGAGATCCGACCGTCAGATTCTTCTAAAACCAGAATCGTTGGGTTCGTATCGAAAAGACATTTCTAACGAATATGAGAGATTTGAAATCTAACGGTTGGATTTGGAATTATTTCCAAATAAAATTTGGAAAAGGTCATTGTAAGTGCAGTTCGATGACCGTTTATGGAAATCGACTGTACGGGTCTGGATAAAATTATTAAAAATATCAATAATTTGTGTAAAATCATAATAAATAATTTGGAAAGAATTAAGATGAAAAATTTCATATTTGAAAAGATAAAAATGTATTTTTATCGAAATGAACTAGTCATGAACTAGAATTATAAATTGGATTTGAAATGGTTTCAAAAATAACCAGAATTTCCAAAATAGGAATTGGAATGAATTTGAATCGAAATTATCTTCGGAGTATTTTGATATTGGATTCTGTGATAATACGGATGTTGTGGAGAAATTTGGAAGATATATATATCATTATTCCAATACGATATTTGTTGATTTCAGAATTTGATATTGAATATAAGTCGATATATTTTCTATTCAGAGCCTTGTATTTAATATCAAATGGGATTTGGGTTTGTCGTGAATGGTGTCTTCATTAACACTGTTCTTAAACCCAGTTGAGAAAAGATTAAATCTTTTTATATAGATTTAGTGAAGTATACCAATTAATTAATATTTGATTAGAATTGAATTGAATTTTTTTTGGGTTTATCGTGAACGGTGTTTTAAATAACACTTTTTCTTTAACCCGATTAAAAATGGAATGTGAATTGGGTTTACTATGAACTGTGTTTTTAATGACATTCGTTCTTTAACCCAATTTACAGTGAAATGTGATTTGGAATTTATAAATCTTTTTATTAAGATTTAAAGGGAATTTTCCAAAGTAAAGTTTTCCAATTTAATATATTAAATTGGAATTGAATGGAATTCGATTTGATAATAATCAAAATAAAATTATGTGGAGGAAGACGGTTAATACATATGGAATTTAAAAGGCTTTACCATTATTCCATTTATATTATTAGTCGGATACAGAAATTGATGTCGATTATATATTGATTTGTTTTTCCGTGAAGATTCCATAATTAATGGAATGTGATTTGGGTTTATCGTGAACTGTGTTTTAAACGACATTAGTTCTTTAACCCAGTTAATGGCAGGATTACATGTCTGTCATTGTATTTCAAACTGTGTGGTTGATCTCTGCTAAATATATATCTGTTTGGTGGCGGAGAATTTATTCTCTTGCTTAACACCCTTTGCTGAGACGTACGAGCTTATAGGTTATATATCGGCAGAAATCAATAGTAAGGTGTAGATTGTCTATGCGACATGTTTGTGTTTCCAAAGTTAAATAAAAATAATCATTAATATTGATTTTTGGGAAGATTAAAACCAAGTGGTGTTTTAATGAATCTTTAATTAGATTGAAATGAGAATTGATAATTTAAATTATCAAATTTGGGAAATGATCGAGAATGGAGTATCACCACTTTTGCTCCTAGCGATAGCTAAATCTTTAGTTAGATTGGAATGTGAAATGTAATTAATACTTAACGATAACACTGTGGTGTTAGATATGGAGTATTACCAGTTTTGCACCATGGGGTGAATAGGTTGGGATTGGTAAATAAAATAAATGATTACTTCAGTGTGGTTCGCTAATCCCGACTAGTTTGGAAAACCTTAACATGGTTTGAATTGACATCCAAAGGAAGATTAAAGAATAAATTTTAAAGAATTTATCTTTGATAAAATTAATGGGAACATTTTCCTAAGAATGTGAATATTTGAATAAACGAATATTATGGATTGGAATGAGGCGTATGTTGTGTTTGTGTAGCACTTGGTTATAATAGACGCGAGTTATTCGGAAAGGCTGGGTTTGTACCCATTCTGAATAACTGATTCCACGATAAGTCGACGATGAAGATGGTGGTTGAAGACCGGAGGTCTTCACATCGTTTGGATGATTACTGATGTATTGATTGGGCTGTGCACTCAAGACGAGGTAATAAGTGGTGATCGTCCAGACGTACTTCGAGATCGACCGGATATGCGAGGACCTCTCTTCTGTATTGGACATACGGGACGAGGAATAAGGCGCCTCCGGTTTCGGACCCAGAACGAACTTGTAAATGGATGTGTGTCTGATATTGGATTTTATTCGGTGTTGATTGATTTCTATTAAATATATATCTGTTTTGTGGCGGAAAATTTATTCTCTTGCTTAACACCCTTCTCTGAGACGTACGAGCCCAGAGATTATATATCGAGAGACATCAGTTGCATGGCGTGAATTGCCAGTGTGGCATGCTGAGATGCAGATGATCACGGCTTCTGTTGAAAAGCAGAGTCTTGTGGTTGATGATCAAAGAACGGCCTTAAATGGCATAGCTTTGTGTATAACATTGATTCGCGAGCCTTACACCTCGGTATGAGTCAAAAACGAAATCGGACCGTTGAGAGAACATGACGTTTCTTTCTAGCTACGGGTGGTGTCAACGTTTTACTAGCCCTGACATTAATATTATTTTTACCTATGTATTTGTTGGATTGTGAAACACCCCACCTCCGTTAGGGTCACTCTCAAAGGGAATGCCCTAATTTTGGTGGAGGTTTATAAGTATAAGTCACAGATATACAAGACAGATATAAGAACACATATTTGTAAACAACGGAAAATCAACAAACTTTTATTTCATAAAAGCAAATACGTGCTACAACAACATCACCATAATTGTCTTACATCTTTTCCAAAAAACATAACATAACTCCTTCATAATCTGCCTTGATTACATTATTAAAGAAGCATAAATAAAACATAGATAAACTGCAAAAGCCCCATAGTGGATTGTCCAAAGCCATAGTTCAAACGAAAAGGTCCAAGCAATACATTTCTCTTCTTCAAGCTGGATGTTAAGGCTGGTCAAGCTGCTGTGTTCCCTCCCTGTGGACCTGGGGGAGGGGGGGAACGGAAGAAAAGAAGACGAAAGAAAAGTAGAGTCAGACATAAAGCCTGAGTAAGTCTAGTACTATTTTGTCTATGAATAAAGAACTGGGTATGATAAGTATAAACAAGAAGTGGGAAAGAACTATAAACTTGGTTAAGTTGTCTAGGGTCGAATATACTATCGTACCCCATGTTAATCTCTGAACCCATATAAACTAGTTTCCAACTGGCACCCCATAATTAGGGTGAAGTGGTCCATTCTATGATGATCGGCTCCTACTCGCATAGTTACGTGTGTCTTACGGCCCCCGATGTTGTAGTTACCTATGCTGGTCCCACCATGGGGTGTATCAAGTCCCATGGCAGCGACCCGACACAACCTTAGAATGCACTGGTATGCTACTGGTGTCCAGTGCCTTATTTTTCTGCGCCGGAGTGTGTGCACGCCCGCACCCCGTTAGAACCTACACTGCTACACCACCGCCGTCGATTTGACCTCTTACAATCAGCCCAGTAATCGTGCCCCACCCTGCCTAGTTTCAGGGTATCCGATACACCTTCTAGGGTTACTGCTAAAAAGGGTCCCCCGTTACTAGGTTTTCTATCTCTAGCCAACATGCTAAGTTGGTTAAGTGTTTTCTAACCTAACCCCCACCAGTCCGTTTAGTTTAGCATGTTCCATTTTGATTAAGTCTTTAGTTCACTTAATCCTAACAATCCTGACTCAGCCTTAATTGTCTTATTAAGGCCCTGACCTCTCACATTAGACAAGTATTGTTGTGGCTGCCTGTTGCCGGTTGGTTCCGGGCAGTCTTACGCCACAACTCAGTCCAACCTCGGGTCCTTATTGGGCTCCATGTTTAACCTCCCACATTGAATAGGTATTGTTGTGACTACTGGACAGCCGGGCAGTTCCGGGCAGGTTTACATCACAACTCAATCCAACCTCGGGTTAAACACATCGTATGTTCTACATTTACATATTTTGTCTTTCTTCCTTATTTTCTTATATGTAAATATTTGCGGCCAATTATTAAGTTAATGGTGTAAAGGTTACACCAATCATGGGCCCAACCCATACTTGAATTTGGGCCCTTCTATTTTATATTTTCATTCATTAATAATTTTAACCCAACGTTATTTTCCCCCGTTTAACACGTCCGTTTATTATACATATGTTGGGCTTAGCCTTTTAAAGCCCAACTTAGCCATGCGAAAAGGGGAGGCTTAAGGCGTGATTACATACATAAAGAGGGGAAGGTGAACGCGTGAACTTGCAATATGACGTTGGAAATACAAAATAGAAACTGGTGTACTTGCATAGTAGTGACATATACTTTGGTCATAAAGCATAGGTGACATGAATTAAAGCATGTAAACTTGTAGTTGAGATAAGAATATCATTATTGACACATAGGCTTAACTACAACATGAACCTATATTTTTATTTAGGCATAATGTCAAACATAAGCAAATCATGTCCATAAGATTACTAGGTGTTTACTTTTGTTACTAACACAAAAGGTATAGTTCAAACTAATCATGATTTTAAATCTATTCACATGGCATAAATATTTCTAACATGAAATCATGATTTTTACTTTAGTCTTGCAAACTTGCAAAAGGGATGTTTGAATCTAACCTAGCTATGTACCACATATGTCATCATAAAATTCTTGTTAACAATATGGATTTCAATTATGCAAACTATCAATCATAGCCTAATCATATTCATAAGTTTGCAAATAGGTTTTCTAGTACAAAAGCATGGCTTAATACATGGTGCCAAAATTTCAACATAGTTTCATATGAATTATGATAACCCAAACTTATTCTAATTACTTCACAAAAACGATGTTTGCATAAAAATACACATTATGATGGCATAATAGCAAAGCCCCAAACTTGCATGAATTTCAATTAATCAACTACATACATGTAGCTTCAACATGGATTACATAATTTGCGAATATTCCAAACGTATACTTGCATAGAACTACCGCATGTAGTTCTTTATAATGAATAACATAATTCGAGAATATCCAAACGTATACAATATTCCAAATCGATAAGAATCATAGTAACGCACAAATTATGAATTATTTATCACCACAACCAAGTATACAAACCAACACAGTTATTTGTTCATACCAAAGTAATACTCTACTTACAATGGTGTGGCGAATTCTCAAATTTAGGGATTTGAAGATGCGGTTTGATTTGATTGAGTTGCTTTATGCCTTAGAATTTGCCTCCTAATCCTCTCTCCAATTGGTGGCTACCCCTAGTCGTTCCTCAGCAACATGGCGGCTTTGTTCTTATTTTTGAATGAATAGATTAGGGTTAGTCTAAGGTTGTTTTTATAGAGGTAATGAACTGATTAGGGCCATTGATGTTGCTTGGATTGATCGTAGCCATTCATCCTAAGGAGAGACCAATTAGAGCCTGCCACCTAGCCCTAATGACAAAGCAGACCACAGAAAATCGACTAACAGAGAATAGGCCAGCCAGGTTGGGCTGGGTTCGACCTGGCTCTGGACCAGGTCGACATGCCTGTCGACAGCCCTGTCGACAACCCTGTCGACCTGGTTAGACCAGGTCGACAGCCCAGTCGACCTGGGTGCGTTAGGCGGGTGTTTTTCCGCCCTGGCCCATTGGGCCCCATTTTAGAATTTTAAACTGTTTTATTCTGCTTGAATTTTAAACTTAATTCAGAAACTTCCGAAGGCCATATCTTCTTCATACGGACTCCGTTTTTCGAAAACTCGGACTCTATTTCGCGTATTTTTCCGAGACGAACGCAATGGCGTATCCCGTTTCCCTTAGTTCTTTGATTTCAAATTAATTATACTTTAATTTGTTAATTTCACAGTTATAGAATTCGCGGGGTGTTACATTCTCCCCCACTTAAAAGGATTTCGTCCCGAAATCTTCAAGTTAGGAGGAAAATGTATATCCTAACATCCAATCATCCATCTACTCATCCATCAAACACGAGCATCCATTGTCCTTAAAAGACTTCTAATGCTTCATGATCATATGCGAAGTGTGTGTGTACATGAACTTATCTAATGCAAAATCAGGCGGTCTACTGATTCAGTTGACCTCCTTAATGCGAATTATGTAAGTGCCATGAATCCATTATGTATGCAAATTTTCCTATTCTTGATTCTACATGAGTGCACAATCATTCAATACAAATGCAACATCCACATGACAACACATTAATGTTCAACCATATACGAATGCAAACATATATGCATATGCAATATGAAGTGACTGAGCCGATCTAAACCCTAGATTGTGTGTGTATATGCAACCACGAGCAACCACTAGCAATCACTTGCAACCACTTGCAATCATCATCCATAACATGTTTCAATTACATGTTTCCATCCAAAGGGTTTCTACCTAAAAGATAAGGTCGAGGAAATATACCTAAAAAGATAGATAAAAGCGCAACTTAAGGAAAAGAAAGATCAAAGATGTACCCTCGAACAGAAAAGGGTAGGCAGTGCGTATTCTAGCTTCAGTTTCCCAAGTCGCGTCTCCCTCGGCGTCGCTCCACTGAACTTTGACGAGCTTGACTTCGTGGTTGCGTAGCTTCTTCACTTCCGTTCCTAATATGCGGGTTGGAACTTTTCTTATGGTTGCTTCGCATTCCACTTCGGCCTCTTCGAGGATATTTGGCTCTACCACTTCAGCATACTCATGTAGACATTTTCGGAGATGTGAAACGTGAAAAACGTTGTGGACTCCAGCCAACTTCTCGGGTAGCTCTAATCTATAGGCCATTTTCCCAATTTTCTCGATGATAGGGAATGGCCCTACGAACCTTGGTGCTAGCTTTCCTGTGGTTCCAAAACGAACAACGTTTCTTAGTGGTGATACCTTGAGAAAAACTCTGTCTCCAACCTTAAATTCAAGGTCGGTCCTTCTCTTGTCGGCATAGGACTTCTGTCTGTCTTGAGCCGTCTTCATCCTTCTTCGTATTAAGTCTACTTTCTCTGAAGTCTCTCGGATCATATCTGGTCCAAGTATGAGCTTATCAGTAGACTCCCACCAACAAGTGGGCGATCGGCACAGTCTTCCATATAAAGCTTCGAAGGGCGCCATTCCGATGGTTGCTTGATAGCTGTTGTTGTAGGCAAATTCCACCAAAGGAAGGTGGTCTTCCCATGTCCCTCCGAAGTCAAGGACGCATAGCCTTAAAAGGTCTTCCAAAACTCTGTTCACTCTCTCTGTTTGGCCGTAGGTTTGGGGATGATAGGCTGTGCTCAAGCATAACTGCGTTCCTACTGCTTCTTGCAGACTCCGCCAAAACTCACTGGTGAAGATGGGGTCTCGGTCACTAACAATGCTAGACGGTATTCCATGGAGTCGAACGATTTCCTTGAGGTAAAGTGATGCTAGGGATGAGGTAGTTCTTTTACTTTTGACAGGTAAAAAGTGGGCGCTCTTAGTAAGCCTATCCACTATTACCCAAATGCTAGTGTTGCCTCTCCTAGACCTAGGCAGCCCATCGATGAAGTCCATTGAGATGCTATCCCACTTCCACTGCGGGACCTCCAAAGGATGTAGCAGTCCGCCAGGCTTTTTCTGTTCCGCCTTAACCTGTTGGCACACCATACACTTAGAAACGAATTCTGCCACGTCCTTTTTCATGCCGTTCCAGAAGAAAGTCCTTTTTATGTCTTTGTACATTTTATCTCCGCCTGGGTGTATCGTCATCTTGGAGTGATGTGCTTCCTCGAGAACCTTCTTCACTAAATCTTTTGTCTGTGGGACGCATAGTCTTCCGTCTCTCCTTAGCAAACCCTTATCGTCGATGGAGTATCTGTTGAGGTGACTTGAAGTCTCACCCCTAATTAGCCTATCAATTGTTTCCACGAGCTGAGGGTCTTCGCGTTGTGCTGTCCCTACTGAATCTACTAAAGTTGGGCGCACTTCGAGAGATGCTAACAAGCCTGGTACGAAATCGGAGGAAGGCCTAAAGTCGAAGCTGGCTATAAACTCTAGGTTTTGTCTTTCAACAAACAACGGGCTTAGGGTCAATTTCTTTCGGCTCAACGCGTCTGCCACTGCGTTGCCTTTGCCCGGAGTGTAGGAGATTTCGAAATCGTACGAGGCAAGAAACTCCATCCATCTTTGTTGCCTCAAGTTAAGATCCTTCTGCGAGAAAAGATATTTCAACGATTTATGGTCAGTGTAAAGTTCGAACTTCTCACCTAGGAGATAGTGTCGCCAAGACTTGAGTGCAAAGATGATGGCGGCTAACTCAAGATCGTGGGTTGGGTAGTTCTTTTCGTGCACCTTCAACTGCCTCCCGCCATAAGCTACTACCCTTCCTTCTTGCATTAAGACGGTGCCTAGCCCTGTCCCACATGCATCCGTATAAACAGTGAACATCTTGCTCCCATCTGGCAGCGTCAAAACTGGGGCTGTTGTGAGAGCCCTTTTCAGTCGTTGGAAAGCAAACTCGCAATCCAAGTCCCAATTGAACACTAAATTCTTCTTGGTCAATTTCGTGAGCGGAGCTGAGATTTTCGCAAAATCCCTTATGAATTTTCGATAGAAACCTGCTAGTCCTAGAAAGCTTCGGACCTCAGTTGCATTCCTTGGTGTCTTCCAATCCTGTACCGCCACTACCTTAGCAGGGTCCACTGCTAACCCTTGTTTGGATACTATGTGCCCAAGGAACCTCACCTCTTCTCTCCAAAAGTGGCATTTGGAGAATTTGGCTTTTAGTTGATGGACTCGCAAAGTTTCCATGATTGCCCTTAAGTGTTGAGCATGTTCCTCTTCACTCTTTGAGAAGATAAGGATATCATCCACGAAGACCACTACGAATTTGTTGAGGAAATCTCTAAATACCCTACTCATCAGGTCCACGAAGTAAGCAGGTGCATTTGTCAAGCCGAAAGGCATGACAAGCCATTCAAAGAAGCCGTCTGGGGTTCTGAACGCCGTTTTATCGATGCTATCTTCAGCCACCCTTAGCTGATGAAAACCGGTTGCTAAATCGAGTTGGGAGAAAACAGACGCTCCTACAAGCTGGTCAAATAAATCGTCAATTCTAGGGAGAGGGTGCCTATTCTTTTTCGTTAGCTTGTTGAGCTCCCTATAGTCAACACATAGACGAAGTGAACCATCCGCCTTTGTAGCGAACACCACTGGAGCGCCCCATTCTGAAATGCTCCTCCTAATGAACCCCTTTTCTAGAAGCTCTTTAATCTGTTTACTGAGCTCTTTCCTTTCCCGTGGAGCCATGTGTCTAACGGGAAACGCAACGGGCTTTGCATTATCTACAAGATATATGCGGAAGTCTATTTCCCACTTCGGAGGCAAGCCCTTCACCTCTTCAAAGACATCCGGATATTCCCGGACCACTCTAACTGATTGCAAATTTTCAACAGAGGCATCTAGCGATTCAAGATAACTAAGCATAACCACATACGAGGGATTACAAGAAATTTCCAAAGTATTACCGAGCTGGGTTAGGAGCCTAACAACCCTTTTCTCACAATCAAGGATGGCCCCATTACTGGATAGCCAATCCATACCCAAAATCAAACCATAACCCGAAAAGCCCAAAACAAAGGCACTACATTGAAATTCTACACTTAGAATGGAAATTTTCAATTCCAAACAGATCATAGACAAATGAGATGGGCCCCCAATTGGGTTTGAAACAATTAAGGGGTCCTCTACCATACTAGTTTTTAGGTGCAGAGATTCTACTAAAGCAGACGAGATAAAGGAGTGTGATGCGCCAGAATCAAACAAAGTGCGAACGGGGTGATCATAAAGATAAACTACACTTTCTACAGAAGTATTTTGTAAAGACCCGCAACTTCCCCGTAAAGGAAAGCGTCGGATAGTTCGAGAACAAACCACAACAGAACTCATATAAAAGAACATTTCATTGTATATTACAACAATGCATCAGATTACAAGAATATACAGAGTAAAAATGAATATTACACAGAGATATCAGAGATTTAAATTACATTTAAATACATAGCAGCGGAAAATAATACAATACACAACTAGAATGAGATATACAGATACAAAGCTTTCCGGATATCGTTCCAGCTGTAAACCAGGATCCTGTGAATATAAATCTGCAAAACCAAAACTACTAGCTGCCCGTGTCAAAATAAGGGCACCCAGAGTTTAGGTTAAAACAATAAACTCCAGGTCAGTCATGTGACTGGTGTGAGAACTAAAACAGTTATTAATCTTTATTTTCAAAGGTAAATCAAGGGACCACGCCGTATAACACGGAACGGGTTTCCTCCCAAGAATACCAATGCATAACAAACCGCGCAATGCTAAATAAAGAAAGATGAAGCTGTTATAAGACCCAGGTCCTATCACACAATGCAACGCAAGCCGGGGGATAGGGTTTTCTCTTATAACAGCCAAAGAATGCTTGATACGTTTAAAACAAATCATTTGATACTATAATAAGTGCATAGTGTATAAAACAACTTCAAATCATAAGTATCAATCATAGGCGACATGAGCGTCCCATGCCACTATGTCGCCATATATAGGTTTACAAATAAAACCGCAAATGTCACGTATTTGGAAATTGGATTTCCGTCTATGAACCGAGGCAAAAGATAGTCCTCAACCGATTCGAGACGCTCTAGCCCGCCCCTCAGGAACAGCCGCAACTGCCCCTTGGATCCTCAGGGCCGGTCCACACGGAGTGGATTATTATGCCTGAACACTACGTCTCCCCACCCTATGGGGTGTAAGTCTGGTCCGTCAGCCGACCAGAATGCATTCGGCCGAAACCGATATAACCGAGGCGCCTCGCACCAGCAACAACCACATAAGTCAAACTCGTCAGGGCGTGTAAAACCACTGACGCCACTTCTAGCTAGAAAGAAACGCATGCCCTCCCTGACGTCCGTCTCCCGTTTTTGATTCATACCGGGTGTGAAACACGCGAGGTAAACGTTACACAAAGCTACGCCACAAAGGCCGTGCTTTGATCATCACCACAAGACTTTGCTTTTCAACAGAAGCCTCGATCAATTGCCACTTAGGCATGCCACACAGGCAATTCACTCCATGCGTTTGATATCCATCAATATATAACCCCTGAGCTCGTACGTCTCAGAGAAGGGCGTTAAGCAAGAGAATAAATTCTCCGCCGCCAAGCAGATATATATTTAATAGAGATCAATCACACGGACTAAAATCCAATGTCAGACACACAATCCATTTACAAGTCCGTTCTGGGTCTGAACGAAACCGGAGGCACCTAGTACCCCGCATATCCATCGATCTCCAAGTACGTCTGGACGATCACTAACTGTTTCCATCTTCTTGGGTGTACAGCCCAATCAAGATCATCAGTTATCACCCAAACGACGTGAAGACCTCCGGTCTTCGACCATCGTCTTCATCTTCGACTTATCGTCGCATCAGTTATTTAGAATGGGATAAACCCGGCCTTTCCGAATAACTCGCGTATATTTTAAATAAGTGTTACACAAACACAACATACGCCTCATTCCAATTCATCAGTCACTAACCGCAAATTAATCAAGAGAATAGTTCCCCAAATATTAACCCCGAAGGCCGAAACCAACATCAGATCAATATCCAGAAAACCATTCTGCTTGGCTAACCGACAGTTAGTTTCTAAATTTCACATTCATAGGGAAAGATTCCCATTAATTTTATCAAAGATAAATTCCTTGAATTTATTCTTTAATCCATTTTGAATATCAATTCAAACTAGTCGGGATTAGCGAACCACACCGAAGTAATCATTTATTTTATTTCCCAATCCCAACCTATTCATCCCATGAAGTAAAACTGGTAGTACTTCATATCTAACACCACAGTGTTATCGGTAATTCAATTACCATTTCACGTTCAAATCTAATTAAAGATTTAACTATCGCCTGGAGTAAAACTGGTGATACTCCATTCTCGATCTTTTCAATCTATTTAAAGATTCATTAAAACTCCACTTAGTTTTAATCTTTAACTGGGTTAAAGAATCAGTGTCATCTAAAACACGGTTCACGATAAACCCAAAATCACCTTCCATTAATTATCGGGTTAAAGAACGAGTGTTATTTAAAACACTGTTCATGATAAACCCAAAAATCAATACCAATTCAATTCCAATTAAATATCATTTAATTAGTACACTTCATTAAATCTAACTAAAAAGATTTAATCTTTGCTCAACTGGGTTCAAGAACAGTGTTAGTGAAGACACCATTCACGACAAACCCAAATCACATTCGATATTCAATACAAGGCTCTGAATAGAAAATATATCGGCTTATATTCAATATCGAATTCTACGACTAACAAATGTCGTATTGGAAATAACGATATAAATATATATCTTTCAAATTTCCATAACAACCCCTGTATAATCACGAATTTCAACATCGAAATATTCCGAAGACAATTTCGATTCAAATCCACTCCAATGCAATCATTGGAAATTCTGGTTATTTTCAAAACCCTTTTCAAATTCAATTTATTTATTTAAAAATAAATAGAATTATAATTCTAGTTCAAAACTAGTTCATTTCGATAAAAATCTATTTTTATCTTTTCAAATATGGAGTTTTTCATCCCAAATCTTCACAAATCATTTCTTATGATTTTACACAAATTATTACTATTTTTAATAATTTTATCAAGGCCCGTACAGTCGATTTCCATCAATGGCCATCGAACTGCACTTACAGCGACCTTTTTCAAATTTGATTTGGACATAATTCCAAATCCAACCGTTAGATTTCAATTTTCTAACATTCGCTAGAAAGCTCTTTTCGATACGAACCCAACGGTTCCGGGTTTAGGAGAATCCGACGGTCGGATCTCCCGCAATGCCCGTTTGAAATAAATGGTCGAAATTCGCGAACTGCCGCGGCGCGGCGCGTTCTATTCAGGCCATTATATTATATATATAATATATATAATATATATATCGTCGATTTCTATTTAAAACGAATTATATAAATAGTTTTGAATTCGTTTCAAAAATCTATTTCAACTTCCATTTCAATTCAAAACAAAATTGAATTCTTCTTTACAGATTCGTTTCAAAATTCATTTCTATTCAATTCAAATTTCAATTCAATTCGAATTCATTTCAATTCACTTTCAATTCAATTCGAAATCGTTTTCAATTCAATTCATTTCGAAATCGTTTTCAATTCAATTCATTTCGAAATCGTTTTCAATTCAATTCATTTCGAAATCGTTTTCAATTCAATTCATTTCGAAATCGTTTTCAATTCAATTCATTTCGAAATCGTTTTCAATTCAATTCATTTCGAAATCGTTTTCAATTCAATTCATTTCGAATTCACTTAAAATTGATATAAATATCGTTCACGTCAAAATGGCGTCAATCTAATCAACACGGCTTCATAAATTTCTATTTTCAAATATTCTATTTCAAATATTTCTTTTTCAAATATTTCTTTTTCAAAACTGGAATGAGGCCCAATCAATTACCATATAAAATTAATTATATGGATTTGCATACAACACATGTATATAATAGCATTGAAAATAATCAACCATCAACCAAAGTGCACTACACTGTATAAGCATCAAATATAGATATTCAACGCTTATAACAGCCTGTCAATCAATCGATCGACATATTTAATCAATCAGGATGAGTGAACTTCAAATTTCATCCCAACACCCATGTGGGGTTTCAAACAATCAAACACAGATTTTATTTGTGCAATTGGGCGATGTGTAAAATTTATCGACCCAATCAATATCAGTCAAATCAGTGTATATACAAACAAATCGGCCGATTTGTTTATAACTATTCATTTATTCACATTCACGTTAAAAATTATATTTTTAACGACAAAACATTTTATTTCAACCTATGAATTTCTATTCAATTCATTTACACAATAAAATGATATTTTTATTTTCTAACACATTTTAGAAAATTTCGGCGGCATAACGGCACGATACTAGAAACGGGACAAGGCCTAGCCTTATCCCCGGTCTAGTGAAGACCCACGCCATTCACACATCAATCAAATCAATTTCATCTCACCAAACAATTCAATTCATTTCAAACAAATAATTCAACTAATCTATGCAACCAAACAAACAAGTCCATGGTCTGTGGACGATTGTGTCGGGTGCTACTAAGCACCGTCTGCATCCTAGTATATATATATATAACTAGAAAATAAATTGAAGAGTGAGAAATTCTCACCGATAGCTATCCTAGCTCCACGGCTCTTCATTTGCAGAAGTCTTCGTCGTTCTGCCTCTTTTCACTTTCTTTGCCCGTATTCTCTACATATGTAAAAATCACATTTTTACTTCGCTATTCAATATATAAAAATCGAATTTTTACTTCGCTATTCAATATATAAAAATCGAATTTTTACTTCGCTATTCAATATATAAAAATCGAATTTTTACTTCGCTATTCAATATATAAAAATCGAATTTTTACTTCGACTTTCAATATATAAAAATCTGATTTTTCTTCGACTTTCAATATATAAAAATCTGATTTTTCTTCGACTTTATTTATATTTTAAAAACAACGTATATTCAGATTTTAAAAACATAGTATATATTTCTACTTTAAAAACAAAGTATATATTTCTACTTTAAAAACAAAGTATATATTTCTACTTTAAAAACAAAGTATATATTTCTACTTTAAAAACAAAGTATATATTTCTACTTTAAAAACAAAGTATTTATTTCTACTTTAAAAACAAAGTATATATTTCTACTTTAAAAACAAAGTATTTTATTTCTACTTTAAAAACAAAGTATTTTATTAAAAAAAAACTGAAATCAAACAAAATGCAGTTTATATTTAAAATTGATTTTTAAACAAGGCTATCATATTTAAATAAATAAAGCAAAAGAAATCACCTCACTGGAAAGCTGCGACTTCGAGCAACCCAAAATCGCCTGCGCTGGGGGGGGGGGGGGGTAGTGGCGGCTAGGGTTTGGTGGCGGAGGGAGGCGGTGGGATCTCGGTTAAGGTTTGGGGCCACTTTCTGATTGGGAAAGACGGGGAGGCAGGGGAGCTCGCCCAAGGAGGGGGATCGATCATCGAAGGGCGCATTAGAGGAGATGAACGGAGGATGATGGGGGGGGGTGCGATGGCGACGGGGGCGGTGGGGCGCAGTGGCGACGTCGATCGCCGTTCGATTAGGTTTTTTTTCTTTTTTTTTAATTTTTTTTCTATTCTGAAAAGAAAAGTGAACGGGGGGGGGGGGGGGCAGAGAGGGTAAGGAAGGTTTTTTTTTAATTAATTTAATATTTTTTTATTCAAAAAGTTGACCTTTACATACGACCTCGAAACGAGGTCCACCGCCTGTCGTCCATAGCGTTTCACCCCCATTTCGAACACAATGGGATATGTATCGTAAGCTGATTCGATCGTTACGATCAGTTTCCTTTGAATTTACATTTAAATCACTATATTGAATTTTAAACGTACATTTCAAATTACCGGGGCCGCATACGAACTTTACAAATTCCAGAAAAATATTTTCTAGCTTCGTATTGACGATACGGTCCCAACAAAACTAGTTTCGTCGAATTCTGAGACCGTTAGAAAAATGGCCAATTTCCAGTCAATTAAAATCAACTGAAACTGGTCAAACGCGTTTTCCTTTGCCACGCTCACATATTGATTCGAAAAATTATGAAATTTGAAACCTAGCAATAACTTGACACCACGGACCCAACAAAACTGGTTTCGTCGAAATCCGAGGTCGTTTGCAAAATGTCCATTTTTAAGGGCCTGAATTCCATAGCGACTATTCAGAATTTTCAACTGGACATATCTTATCATTTATAAAGTGAAATCTCAGTTTGTTAACTTCGTTGGAAAGATATCGTCAATTAGATCCTAATGTTTTTGGTTTCACTAAAATCCGGATTGTTTTGCTCCCGGTACATTCAATTGAAGTTTTAAATCGAATTATCGAACTACCTCGCCATTTTCAATTCTATTTATAATTATATATATAAATATTATATATTCTAATGACGACGTATATAATATATACGTTGAATTCTATTCAAAATAAATTTCTCGTCGATATTATTTAAAATAATCCATTTTAAATAATCAAAATTCGCTAAAATTGCCAAAATAAAAATTTTAAACTGGCCCAGATTTTCCGGGTTATTACATATTTATACCTCGCTGTTGCAGAGGTGGCGCTTCCAGCACATGAACCTGTGCCCCTGGGGTGGATCCAGCCCTCTGCCCCTGTCCTCGTTTCTTTGGGCAGTCCTTAGCCCTGTGGCCCGTCTCACCGCAAGAAAAGCACCCACCATTCTCCTTGGCCTTCTTTTTCCGGCAGTCCTTTACTAAGTGCCCCACTTTGCCACAGAAATTACACTTCCTCTTCTCTTTGTTGCCTTTCCCGCCTTTCTTAAAGTCTGTCTTCTTAGGCTGCAAACCCTCTTTCTTTCCTTGAGAGCTTTCTGCCTTTGTCTCCTTCTTGCCCTTATCTTCTTCATTCAGCAATGCCATTTGCACCAATCTTTCATACGTGGCTCCCATGGGTATAAGGGTCATGGCTAAACTGTGTAATGGCTCATTCAACCCCTTGACGAAACGGAGAGCCTTCTTGTGCGGGGTGTTGACTAGGTCAAGCCCAAACCTAGCCAGCTCATCGAACTGATTCACATACTCTTTGACTGTCTTGTCCCCTTGCTTAAGAAATAAGAATTTTTCCAACTGCAAACTTCTTTCCGCATCTGAGAGAAATTTAGTCTCAAATCTTACCCTAAAGTCCTCCCATGTCTCCACTGGTCTTTCAGCATTAGTGACTTCCCACCAGTAGGAAGCCTCGCCCTTCAATAGCCACACTGCCAATTGTACTTTTTGTCTATCCTCTACCTCAAAGATGATGAATAGGTCCTCAGTTTCTTTCAGCCAATTTCTGGCTGCCACGAAGGACTCAGTTCCATGGAAATCCCTTCCTCCCATAGCTTTAAAATCTTTACATATCTTAGCAAACGTGTTTCCCCGAGGAGGAGGTGGAGGAAAAGGTGCCGCTGCAGCTGGATGATTTCCTGCAGCTGGGGGAGGAGGAACGGTAGGACCCGGCTGAGTGGCCCTTGCTTCTAAGAACCGTCTAAACCAACCAGGTATTGGCACCCCTTCTGGCAAGTTAAGATCTTCGGACATGCTGAAACAAAAAGGATAGATTCAAAACGAAGGATCAGAGATAGTACCTATGGCCTTTGGGGAGTGGACTTTGCCTTTTTTAAAATAAAATAATATTTTTCTTTTAAAAATGCTTCTTTAAATTTCCTTTTTGAAAATAATTTTTCAAAACTTTTTATCTTATCTGGTAAACCTATGCTCTGATACCAAGTGAAACACCCCACCTCCGTTAGGGTCACTCTCAAAGGGAATGCCCTAATTTTGGTGGAGGTTTATAAGTATAAGTCACAGATATACAAGACAGATATAAGAACACATATTTGTAAACAGCGGAAAATCAACAAACTTTTATTTCATAAAAGCAAATACGTGCTACAACAACATCACCATAATTGTCTTACATCTTTTCCAAAAAACATAACATAACTCCTTCATAATCTGCCTTGATTACATTATTAAAGAAGCATAAATAAAACATAGATAAACTGCAAAAGCCCCATAGTGGATTGTCCAAAGCCATAGTTCAAACGAAAAGGTCCAAGCAATACATTTCTCTTCTTCAAGCTGGATGTTAAGGCTGGTCAAGCTGCTGTGTTCCCTCCCTGTGGACCTGGGGGGGGGGGGGGGAACGGAAGAAAAGAAGACGAAAGAAAAGTAGAGTCAGACATAAAGCATGAGTAAGTCTAGTACTATTTTGTCTATGAATAAAGAACTGGGTATGATAAGTATAAACAAGAAGTGGGAAAGAACTATAAACTTGGTTAAGTTGTCTAGGGTCGAATATACTATCGTACCCCATGTTAATCTCTGAACCCATATAAACTAGTTTCCAACTGGCACCCCATAATCAGGGTGAAGTGATCCATTCTATGATGATCGGCTCCTACTCGCATAGTTACGTGTGTCTTACGGCCCCCGATGTTGTAGTTACCTATGCTGGTCCCACCATGGGGTGTATCAAGTCCCATGGCAGCGACCCGACACAACCTTAGAATGCACAGGTATGCTACTGGTGTCCAGTGCCTTATTTTTCTGCGCCGGAGTGTGTGCACGCCCGCACCCCGTTAGAACCTACACTGCTACACCACCGCCGTCGATTTGACCTCTTACAATCAGCCCAGTAATCGTGCCCCACCCTGCTTAGGTTCAGGGTATCCGATACACCTTCTAGGGTTACTGCTAAAAAGGGTCCCCCGTTACTAGGTTTTCTATCTCTAGCCAACATGCTAAGTTGGTTAAGTGTTTTCTAACCTAACCCCCACCAGTCCGTTTAGTTTAGCATGTTCCATTTTGATTAAGTCTTTAGTTCACTTAATCCTAACAATCCTGACTCAGCCTTAATTGTCTTATTAAGGCCCTGACCTCTCACATTAGACAGGTATTGTTGTGGCTGCCTGTTGCCGGTTGGTTCCGGGCAGTCTTACGCCACAACTCAGTCTAACCTCGGGTCCTTATTGGGCTCCATGTTTAACCTCCCACATTGGATAGGTATTGTTGTGACTACTGGACAGCCGGGCGGTTCCGGGCAGGTTTACATCACAACTCAATCCAACCTCGGGTTAAACACATCGTATGTTCTACATTTACATATTTTGTCTTTCTTCCTTATTTTCTTATATGTAAATATTTGCGGCCAATTATTAAGTTAATGGTGTAAAGGTTACACCAATCATGGGCCCAACCCATACTTGAATTTGGGCCCTTCTATTTTATATTTTCATTCATTAATAATTTTAACCCAACGTTATTTTCCCCCGTTTAACACGTCCGTTTATTATATATATGTTGGGCTTAGCCTTTTAAAGCCCAACTTAGCCATGCGAAAAGGGGAGGCTTAAGGCGTGATTACATACACAAAGAGGGGAAGGTGAACGCGTGAACTTGCAATATGACGTTGGAAATACAAAATAGAAACTGGTGTACTTGCATAGTAGTGACATATACTTTGGTCATAAAGCATAGGTGACATGAATCAAAGCATGTAAACTTGTAGTTGAGATAAGAATATCATTATTGACACATAGGCTTAACTACAACATGAACCTATATTTTTATTTAGGCATAATGTCAAACATAAGCAAATCATGTCCATAAGATTACTAGGTGTTTACTTTTGTTACTAACACAAAAGGTATAGTTCAAACTAATCATGATTTTAAATCTATTCACATGGCATAAATATTTCTAACATGAAATCATGATTTTTAATTTAGTCTTGCAAACTTGCAAAAGGGATGTTTGAATCTAACCTAGCTATGTACCACATATGTCATCATAAAATTCTTGTTAACAATATGGATTTCAATTATGCAAACTATCAATCATAGCCTAATCATATTCATAAGTTTGCAAATAGGTTTTCTAGTACAAAAGCATGGCTTAATACATGGTGCCAAAATTTCAACATAGTTTCATATGAATTATGATAACCCAAACTTATTCCAATTACTTCACAAAAACGATGTTTGCATAAAAATACACATTATGATGGCATAATAGCAAAGCCCCAAACTTGCATGAATTTCAATTAATCAACTACATACATGTAGCTTCAACATGGATTACATAATTTGCGAATATTCCAAATGTATACTTGCATAGAACTACCGCATGTAGTTCTTTATAATGAATAACATAATTCGAGAATATCCAAACGTATACAATATTCCAAATCGATAAGAATCATAGTAACGCACAAATTATGAATTATTTATCACCACAACCAAGTATACAAACCAACACAGTTATTTGTTCATACCAAAGTAATACTCTACTTACAATGGTGTGGCGAATTCTCAAATTTAGGGATTTGAAGATGCAGTTTGATTTGATTGAGTTGCTTTATGCCTTAGAATTTGCCTCCTAATCCTCTCTCCAATTGGTGGCTACCCCTAGTCGTTCCTCAGCAACATGGCGGCTTTGTTCTTATTTTTGAATGAATAGATTAGGGTTAGTCTAAGGTTGTTTTTATAGAGGTAATGAACTGATTAGGGCCATTGATGTTGCTTGGATTGATCGTAGCCATTCATCCTAAGGAGAGACCAATTAGAGCCTGCCACCAAGCCCTAATGACAAAGCAGACCACAGAAAATCGACTAACAGAGAATAGGCCAGCCAGGTTGGGCTGGGTTCGACCTGGCTCTGGACCAGGTCGACATGCCTGTCGACAGCCCTGTCGACCTGGTTAGACCAGGTCGACAGCCCAGTCGACCTGGGTGCGTTAGGCGGGTGTTTTTCCGCCCTGGCCCATTGGGCCCCATTTTAGAATTTTAAACTGTTTTATTCTGTTTGAATTTTAAACTTAATTCAGAAACTTCCGAAGGCCATATCTTCTTCATACGGACTCCGTTTTTCGAAAACTCGGACTCTATTTCGCGTATTTTTCCGAGACGAACGCAATGGCGTATCCCGTTTCCCTTAGTTCTTTGATTTGAAATTAATTATACTTTAATTTGTTAATTTCACAGTTATAGAATTCGCGGGGTGTTACAGATTGCGAGGTGCATCGGGTATATTGGTCTCTTCGGAGCCGATGGATATAGGTCCTATAGGACCGGGAAACTTTTGTTCAGGAATTGCCAATCCACTAACGTAAGTGTGGACCAGCCCAATCGATCCAGGGTTGCCTAGAGTGTTTAGTCCTGAGACATTGGCTAGAGTGTCTCAAAGCGGTGAGGAACCATCCCTGGCCTCGACTTATAATGGAAACCCAATTTCCAATACGTGACATTTCGGTTTTATTTGTAGAGCATAGTATGGCGACATAGTGGGTTGGGGCACTATACCGTCTATGATTGATACATTTATATTTGAAGTTGTTTACATACACTTTACAGTATAATTGTATCAAAATGATTTGTTTTAAATGTACCAAGCATGTTTGACTATTATAAGGTAAAAATCTATCCTTCGGCTTGCGTTGCATTATGTGATGGGACCTGAGTCTTATAATAGCTTCATGTATCCAAAAGCATTGCGCTGTTTATAACTGTTTATGCACTGGTATTCTTGGGAAGAAACCCGTTCCATGTTATATAGCGTGGTCCCTTGATTTATTTTATTTTTAGAGTAAAAATTTAATAGCTGTTTTAGTTCTCACACCAGTCACATGACTGACCTGGAGTTTATTATTTTAACCTAAACTCTGGGTGCCCCTATTTTCCACACGGACAGCTAGTAGTTTTGGTTTTGCAGATTTATATTCATAGGATCCTGGTTTACGGCTGGGATGATATTCGGAAAGCTCTGTATCCGTGTATCTCTTTCAATTGAGTTTTTGTATTATTTTCCGCTGCATTGTAAATTTGTAAATCTCTTATACTTATCGAATGTATATTATTTGTTCATACTCTGTATATTCTTGTACTCTGATGTAAATTGTTGTAATAAGCAATGAAATATTCTTCTATTTGTGTTCTGATTTGTCGTTCCTCAAAGCAATCCGTTCTTTCCTTCACGGGGAAGTTCGGGTCGCCACATTTGGTATCAGAGCTTTGGCTTACAGAGCTCGAGAACAAGATACATTAGAACCGAACAAAAGAATTCATCAGAGATTAGATTAGCAATATCCAATGGGAAAGACTCATTAGAGATAGGATCAATAGTACCCTAGAATGAGTGTGAAGAGTATATTTTTCAAATAAAGTGAAAACGAATTTTGTTTTGAAAATTTAAATCGTATTTTACGTATTTGAATATTTATTTGAATGGAATTTGGACAATCCAATATATAAATATTTTGCATATACGCCTTGCAAACTTGTATTCGAAGTTTTAATATATTGGATAGATATAGAATCACACTCTAGTCGCCCGGAGATGATTCTGATAATGTCGCGACGTCATCAGCATTTGTGTTCGAGTTTCGAAAGTGGGATATCTGTATGATTCCAATTGACTGGTGTGAGAACCAAAACTAGATAGGGCTTATTGTTGTGAATTGGCATTAAAAACATGACTTTCTGTATATATATATCAAGTTAGCCTTTGAAAAAGTTAATCCACTAATTGATTGATGATTGTGTTGTATGATTATCCCTTTAAACCATTATGTGAAAGAACGGTACATATAACCAAATTGAATCAAATATTGAACTAAATTGAAAATTTCTTGAAATTGCATGCATATACATGTATATACATTGAACAGGTCATAGCAAGGAGGCTAGAGAAGAGGAATAACATTGTATTCCCGAAAAATAGGTACATGTTTACAAATTTCTTGGGTTTGGATGATTTTATGAGCCGATTAGCTAGCCGCTTGGCTTTTTCTTTTTGAGATGAGAGGGCCTGTGTGGCGGTTTGGAGATTTTCCCGGTGCTCCCATACAAAGGAGGTTATGGCGAAATTTTTCGAAAATTTAGGGTGTTAGCCAAATTTTTGAAGGATTGAAAAAATTTTAGAAACTGAAAAGTTGAAGACTGAAAGCCAGAATGAAAGTTGAGTTGATTAGTTAAACAACTTTCAGCTCCGTTCCTTTTCGAGGACGAAAAGATTTTAAGTGGGGGAGAGTGTAACAACCCGGAAAATCAGAAGCAATTTAAAATTTCTATTTTGTCAATTTTAATGAATTTTGAATATTTAAAATGATTTATTTTAGATAATAACGATGAGAAATATATTTTGAATAGAATTAGAATGTATTTATTTATTTGAATCGACGTTGGAATATAAATATTTATTTTAATTATAAAAGGAATTGGAAATGGCACGGTAGTTCGAAAATTTGATTTCGAATTTCAAAAGAATGTACCTGATTCAAAATAAATCGGATTTTAGCGAAACCAAAAATATTAGAATCTATTTGAAGATATCTTTCCAACGAATCAGAAAAATTGAAATTTCATAGCGGGAATAAAAAGTTACGCCCAGTTAAAAATTCAGAATAGTCGCTATGGAAATATAGCCCTTAAAATAGCCATTTTGCAAATGAACTCCGTTTTTGATGAAACCACTTTTGTTGGATCCGGGAAGTCAAATTATTGTTAGATTCCAAAATTCAGAATTTTTGGAATCAATATGTGAGCGTGACAAAAGAAAACGTGTTTGAACAGTTTTAGTCAATTTGGATCGACCAAAAAATGGCCATTTTTCAAACGGTCTCCAAATTTGACGAAATTAGTTTTATTAGAACTGTATCGTCAAAACATAGCTACATTTATTTTTCTGGAATTTTTAGAATCAGTATGTGGCCCCAATAAATTAAAATGTGCGTTCAAAATTCAATATATAGATTTATATTTTGATTTTGATGGAAACTGATCGGAACGATGGAATTGGCTTACGGGACATATCCCATTGCGTTTGGGATGGGGGTAATTGGCTAAGGGCAATAGTCGCTGGGTCTTGTTTGGGGTTCGAAATAAAAAGTTACTTTTTTTAAATAATAAAATATATATATTATATTACACCCCCTTTATTATTCTCTAAACCTAAATCAGAAAACAAAAAAACCGCGCCTCCACTTTTTAAACCGCGTCACCCCCCCCCCGATCTGACACGCCGCCCCACCGGAGAGCCACCAGCTGCCGTCGATCCCTTCCCCCTCCTCCTCAGGTCGCCACTTCTTCCCCCCTTCCATCTCTAACGAGAAAATCCCCCAAACCTCCTACAATCGAAACCCTAGCCATGCTAGAGCCTATAGTCGCCGCTGCCGATTTGTTGAGAGACCCTGCCACAACCAGACCCCCTGCGCCGCTTCCAACCCCTCCCCTGAGTCCTCCTCTACTGTTCGCACCCGGAAACCCCCCTCCCCGCCCGCCCCCCTCCAATTAAAAGGTGAGTTTTATTCTTTTCATTACATTATTTATTTCTTTAATTAAAACTGATTTTTTTAGTTTATTTATAGTAAAACTGAATTTTTATTATAGGAAAGATAGAATTTTTAATATAAAATATTTGATTTTTAAAGTGATAAAAGATTTGATTTTTACTGGTTAAAGATTTGACTTTTAAATATATACATGATGTAGGATATGAAAATATTTTTAGCCAGATAAAGAGTAGCGAGATAAAAATTAGATTTATATATACATATATATATATATATATAACGAAGTGATAAAAATTCGATTTTTATATACTTAGCGAAGTAAAAATATAATTTTTATTTATGTAGCAGATTAAAATTTTGATTTTTATATAAAGGATTAGAAATATAAAGGTTTGATTTTTTTATATAAAAAGATTCAATTTTTATATGAATGATATAAAAATAAAAATAGGATTTTTGTTTAGATAACTTCGCTTTAAGAATGTGGTTTTTTAAAATATATAGCATAGTTAAAAATATAATTTTTTAACATAAACTGCATGAAACAGATTACGTGGAAATCACGAAGAACGCTACGCACTTGAAATGAAACCGTTCAGAAATAATGGAACGACGAAGTGGAACCCAAAGGTGAGAACTTCTCACTTTAATTTATTTTCTAGTTAGAAATATATACTAGGATGCAGACGGTGCTTAGCAGCACCCGACACCCGTCATCCATAGACCATGGACGACTTGTTTGTTTGTTGACTGTGTTGTGAAAATTGATTGTGTGATGTGGAATGGAATAAAATATTTTATAGTTAAAAATATAATTTTTAATGTGTATATCAATAAAATAAATATTCATAAACAAATCGAATGATTTGTTTTTGTACACACATTTGATTGATATTGATTGGGATGATAAATTTTACACATCGCCCAACTGCACAAATAAAATACGATATTTGTTGATTGAAACCCAACACAGGTATTGGGATGATATTGGACATACACTAATCCCAATATTTACTTATATGTCAATCGATTGGTTGACAAACTGTGTAAGCGTTGAATATTTATAATTGATGCTTATGCAGTGTAGAATGCACTCTAGATGATGGTTGACTGTGTTTGGTTGTTGTTGTGTACATATGTTGTGTGAAATCCATATAAATCAAATTATATGCTAATTGACTATGTCTGATTCCAGTTCAGAAAGAATGAATATTTTAAAATAACTATTATTTTAAAATAATGAATATTTTAAAATAATATTTCGTAAAAGATCAAAATCTAACTTTGATGTCCGATTTGGGATGGATATGAAAATATTTAAATACATAAAGCCATGTTGATTTTATCGACGTCATTTTGACGTGAACGATATTTATATTGATTTTATTCATTTTTACAATGAATATCAAAAAAGAATTGATTTCAAAATCTAATGTTTTGAAAATACTATCATTTATATATCGATGATATGGAATATTCAATTTTGATTGGAAATTGAATATGAAGTTGAAGTCGTTTTGAAAATGAATTTAAAACGATTTATGAAATATGTTTTAAAAGGAAATCGATGAAATATATATAATATATATATATATTATATAATGGCCTGAATAGAACGCGTCGCGCCGCGGTAGTTCGTAAATTTCGACCATTGACTTCGAACGGACATTACGGGAGAACCGACTGTCAGATTCTCCTAAAACCGGAACCGTTGGGTTCGTATCAAAAAGAACTTTCTAACGAATATGAGAGATTTGAAATCTAACGGTTGGATTTGGAATTATGTCCAAATCAAATTTAGAAAAGGTTGTTGTAAGTGTAGTTCGACGACCGTTTATGGAAATCGACTGTACGGGCCTTGATAAAATTATTGAAAATATCAATAATTTGTGTAAAATTATAATAAATAATTTGGAAAGAATTGAGATGAAAAATTCCATATTTGAAAAGATAAAAATGTATTTTTATCGAAATGAACTAGTTATGAACTAGAATTATAAATTAGATTTGAAATGGTTTTAAAAATAACCAAAATTTCCAATATATGAATTGGAATGGATTTGAATCGAAATTATCTTCGGAATATTTCGATATTGGATTCCGTGATTATACAAATATTGTGGAGGAATTTGGAAAGATATATATATCGTTATTCCAATGCGATATTTGTTGATTTCAGAATTTGATATTGAATATAAGCCGATATATTTTCTATTCAGAGCCTTGTATTTAATATCAAATGGGATTTGGGTTTGTCGTGAATGGTGTCTTCATTAACACTATTCTTAAACCCAGTTGAGAAAAGATTAAATCTTTTATATAGATTTAGTGAAGTATACCAATTAATTAATATTTAATTGGAATTGAATTGAAATTTGTTTTAGGGTTTATCGTGAACGGTGTTTTAAATAACACTTGTTCTTTAACCCATTAAAAATCGAATGTGAATTGGGTTTATTGTGAACTGTGTTTTTAACGACATTCATTCTTTAAACCGATTTACAGTGAAATGTGATTTGGAATTTACAAATCATTTTATTAAGATTTAAAGGGAATTTTCCAAAGTAAAATTTTCCAATTTAATACATTAAATTGGAATTGAATGGAATTCAATTTGATAATAATCGAAATGAAATTCTATGGAGGAAGGCGGTTAATACATATTGAATTTAAAAGGCTTTGCCTTTATTCCATCTATATTATTAGTCGGATACGGAAATTGATGTCGATTATATATTGATTTGTTTTTCCGTGAAGATTCCATAATTAATGGAATGTGATTTGGGTTTATCGTGAACTGTGTTTTAAACGACATTAGTTCTTTAACCCAGATAATGGCAGGATTACATGTCTGTCATTGTATTTCAAATTGTATGGTTGATCTCTGCTAAATATATATCCATTTGGTAGCGGAGAATTTATTCTCTTGCTTAACACCCTTCTCTGAGACGTACAAGCTTAGAGGTTATGTATCGGTAGAAATCAATAGTACGGTGTAGATTGTCTATGCGACATGTTTGTGTTTCCAAAGTTAAATAATCATTAATATTAATTTTTGGGAAGATTAAAACCAAGTGGTGTTTTAATGAATATTTAATTAGATTGAAATGAGAATTGATAATTTAAATTATCAAATTTGGGAAATGATCAAGAATGGAGTATCACCAGTTTTGCTCCTAGCGATAGTTAAATCTTTAATTAGATTGGAACATGAAATGGTAATTAATAATTACCGGTAACACCGTGGTGTTAGATATGGTTGTATTATCAGTTTTGCTCCATGGGATGAATAGGTTGGGATTGGGAAATAAAATAAATGATTACTTCGGTGTGGTTCGTTAATCCCGACTAGTTTGGAAAACCTTAACATGTTTTGAATTGACATCCAAAGGAAGATTAATGAATAAATTTTAAATAATTTATCTTTGATTAAATTAATGGGAACCTTTCCCTAAGAATGTGAATATTTGAATAAACGAATATTCTGGATTGGAATGAGGCGTATGTTGTGTTTGTGTAGCACTTGGTTATAATATACATGAGTTATTCGGAAAGGCCTGGTTTATACCCATTCTGAATAACTGATTCGACGATAAGTCGACGATGAAGACAGTGGTTGAAGACCGGAGGTCTTCACATCGTTTGGATGATTACTGATGTCTTGATTGGGCAGCACACCCAAGACGAGGTAATAAGTGGTGATCGTCCAGACGTACTTGGAGGTCGATCGGATATGCTAGGACCTCTCTCTTGTATTGGACATACCGGACGAGGAAAAAGGTGCCTCCGGTTTCGGACCCAGAACGAACTTGTAAATGTATGTGTGTCTGACATTGGATTTTATTCTGGGTTGATTGATTTCTATTAAATATATATATCTGTTTGGCGGCGGAGAATTTATTCTCTTGCTTAGCGCCCTTCTCTAAGACGTACGAGCTCAGAGGATACATATCGAGAGACATCAGTTGCATGGCGTGAATTGCCAGTGTGGCACGCTGAGATGCAGATGATCAAGGCTTCTGTTGAAATGCAGAGTCTTGTGGTTGATGATCAAAGCACGGCCTTAAATGGAATAGCTTTGGGTATAGCATTGATTCGCGAGCCTCACACCTCGGTATGAGTCAAAAACAGGATCGGACCGTTAGGAGAACATGACTTTCTTTCTAGCTATAGGTAGTATCAGCGTTTTACAAGCCCTGACATTTATATTATTTTTACCTATGTGGTTGTTGGATTTCGAGGTGCCTCGGTTATATAGGTCACTTCGGAGACGATGGATATAGGTCCTATAGGGCCGGGAAACGTGTGTTCAGGAATTGCCAATCCACTAATGTAAGTGTGGACCGACCCAACCGATCCAGGGTTACCCAGAGTGTGTAATCCTGAGACAATGCTAGAGTGTCTCGAAGCGTGACATTTTGGTTTTATTTGTAGAGCCTAGTATGGCAACATAGTGGGATGAGGGCTTATGCCGTCTATGATTGATACATTTTTTGAAGTTGTTTTCATACACTTTACACTATAATAGTATCAAAATGATTTGTTTTAAACGTACCAAGCATGTTTGGCTAGTATAAGTCCAAACTCTATCCTCCGGCTTGCGTTGCATTATGTGATGGGACCTGAGTCTTATAATAGCTTCATTTTTCAAAAAGCATTGCGCTGTTTAAAACTGTTTATGCACTGGCATTCTTTGGAGGATACCCGTTTCTGTTATACGGTGCAGCTAGTAGTTTTGGTTTTGCAGATTTATATTCATAGGATCCTGGTTTACAGCTGGAATGATATTCGGAAAGCTCTATATCCGTGTATCTCTTTCAGTTGTGTTTTTGTATTATTTTCCGCTGCATTGTAAATTTGTAAATCTCTGATATTTATCGAATGTACATTATTTGTTCATACTCTGTATATTCTTGTACTCTGATGTAAATTGTTGTAATAAGCAATGAAATGTTCTTCTGTTTGTGTCCTGATTTGTCATGTCCTCAAAGCAATTCGTTCTTTCCTTCACGGGGAAGTTTGGGTCGCCACCCATACTCTTCTGATATTTTAATAATGTCTAAGTCAAATAAATAGCAATCTATTGGAACGACTGCATCTCACGTTCCCCATATATAATATATAATCAAAAACCGCGAGCGCTTATTGGGTAATGGATTCCAATTGGAAAGGTATGGAACCACCTTCCGACAGTGTATATCTAGAGGGAAATACACCGGTTTCAATAAGAACATCTTGTAACCCGAGCTAAACATGACCGGTCACTCATTTCGCTTGAGTGTACCGAATGTATTATCACCAATGGTTGGGATCAACAACCGTTTTCCCGAAAGGGACAGCGTCGAAATAGACTAAAGAAGTAAATGGAATTTCTCTAAATCAGGTGACAATTCACCCTGATTGGCAGCTAACCACTTAGTAATGCGACCTACCCGATTTTATATCATTTCCTGGTTGTGAGGCTAGAGGTCACGTTTATCTCCGGCAGATCACATCTTTATTCACTTTGAATGCTACATCGTCATACCCACCAAATCACAAATTGATTTCTCTAAAAATACCACGGGTATACAGCTAAGAGAAACGAATTCCTCCGCCACCAAACGTAAATACCTTTGAAGATATCAACTTACGTAATCTATTAAATATACTATGTCAGACATTCTTCCATAAAGATTGTCCTGGGACTGGACAAACCGAAGGTACTATTCTATAAACCCATCTTAGGTAATTTCTACCTAGGATTTTCCAGAACAACCCTTGCACAAACTCTGTCTTCAATTATTTTCATCATATTTGATTCGCAACGCTAATGCCCATACGGATTGGTTTTCAGATAATAAATCTGATCCCGGTCCCTCCGTATTGACAATGGAAATGGTCAAAAACTTTGATAGTCGGGTATTTAACTATCAAAGGAAAACATGTGTTCAAACAACAGTAGTATTTCCAAATGGAAATCTTACTGAGTAGATCATCAATTAACACTGATCCCCTTTAATTTAATTTGTTGTTCAATTATTCATTTCCCTATTCCTATTTCCATATATTCGTAAATTCTTATTTTCTAAATTTAGAAAATATACGTTATTAATCATTGGAAAACATTTCCATATTTACTCTCATTTCTTATTTTTTATATTAGAAAACATTTCTGATTCTTATTTGGAAAACATTTCCAAAACCCCTTCAATGGATTTAAACAAATGTTTAAATAAAACATCGCGATGCCAACTCAAACCATTACACTCATTAACTTAATTTACTTAACCAACATTCGCTATCGAACTTTAAATATTCCTTAGTTAAAAATGAAGTCAATCAAGTTGGGATATAACTACCTCTCAGACCTTAACTGAACAATATTTCTAACCTCGAAATATACAAGGTTCGCCTTTTAAATCTTTAACAAACTTCCTTACGTAACTCTCAGATTAAATTTACGAATCCATTTTTTTCGTAGAATTATTGGATTATAACTATAGTGTTATAATTCCATGCTTCTGAAATATAATAATTTTAATCTAACTTTTATTTCTTAATTTGAATTAATAAATAAACAACTAATATATTAGTACATAACTAGATCTTGATTTAAAACAAAAAGTAGAAAGTACTTTCCTACATTCGATATAGTCGAAATCTAATGCATAATTCTCTCTTGAATAATCCCTATTCGATAACTCTCTTTCAAATAATCGTTATTTGATTAACTCTCTTTCGAATAACTTATGTTCAATTAACTCTCTTCGAATAAATTATATTCGATTAACTCTCTTCGAATTAATTATATTCGATTTACTCTCTTCGAATAAATTATATTCGATTAACTCTTTTCAAATAAATTATATTCGGTTAACTCTCTTTGAATAAATTATATCTGATTAACTCTATTCCAATAACTAATATTCGATTAACTCTAATTTGATTAACTCTATTTGAATAACTCTATTCCAATAACCAATATTCGATTAACTCTATTCGATTAACTTTATTTTCTATCTCATTCAAATTCCCATTTGAATTCCAATTTCAAAACCCAGTTTTTCCTTATAAATGTTTTAATATATAAAATATTCATTTTAATCCATTATTTACATTGAATGTGAAAAATATTTCTTTTATATAATCTATTAAGTTTGATTTCGTATCTTAAAATAATATCTCATTTCCAAATTCTACTTATACCTCTATTTATAGAATTATTCATACGAAATCTCCTTTTTATTTCTAACACTTAAAACTCATTTATAATTCCCTTTATAAATGATGAGTTCACATTCTATTTAAAATATCTGTGTCAAAACCGATTTCTACTTCTCCATATAAGTTCAGACTTATATATTCCATTTATCACATGATAAATATTTTAGTTTATAAAACATTATTTATAAATTAGTCTTTTCAATTTATCTATTAAAAACATATTTCTATTTAATATCCACGTTAAACAATCTTCTCATAATTCTTTCATATCTCGTCAATTTCCTTTTATAATCCTATTTATTTTCCAAAGATTTCGTTTTTATAATTCTATTTATTTTCTAAATAAATATTCCTTTTATAATTCTATTATTTTCTAAATAAATATTCTTTTTATAATTATATTTATTTTCTAAACAAACATTCCTTTTATAATTCTATTTATCTTCCAAATATTTCCTTCTTATAATTCTATTTATTTTCTAAATAAATATTCATTTTATAATTCTATTTATTTTCCAAATATTTCCTTCTTATAATTCTATTTATTTTCTAAATAAATATTCCTTTTATAATTCTATTTATTTTCTAAATAAATATTCCTTTTTATCTTTTATAAAATTCTTTTATAAATATTTCATTTTATAAAATCCCTTGATTTTATAAATATTTTATTTTCAATATACACTTTGAAAATTCCCTTTATACATCCTAGTATTTCTTATGGTATTTAAAATACCAAATAACCAGACCAGTGTCATCATAATCAATCACATATTATATATCACAAAAACAGTATTATAAATATTGAAGAATCTAGTTGGATCCCTCCAACCTGTTTCTCTGCATCAAAGATGTCAAACAATATAAATAACATCGATTTCATTTCACTATGAAATATTCTGATAAACAGAATCAACATTTGATTAACGCTATATATTTATATATATCGTTATCTATAATTTCAACCAATCAATTAGCAGTTCATTCAAATAATCAACACACAGCAATCAATTATCGTTTATCAATTCTAAAAATACGTTATAAAAATATAACTGGGTAGAGTTAGTGAGATTTACTTACATTGGACGATCATCGTTAAATAACGATAACTGTCGTTTGATTCAAACAGACAATTTATTTCACCATAAATTGTAACGAGCTCCAATTCACTCCGAGTCAGTTCCATGTGTAGCCCTCGTCCATACGATCTCAACGGATCTTGTTTCGTCCAATTCTGATCATGTATGAATAAGATATGACTTATACAAATTTATACTTATTTAAATTAAAATTACTTAAATTTCCTTTTTCTCTAAATGGGCTTAACCTTTAACTCTTGGCCCAAACCCGCGTTTTCCAGGCCCGCCTCCACAGAATTCATCTTCCCCGATATAGCTGAGATCCAGAAAACCACTCCCTCCGCCATTTTCATTTCTTGCTTCGATCTGATCTCCTTCGTTTCTTTACCGATTTCAAAACCGCAATCACCATCTTCCATCTCTTCGACCCCTCTATCCAACTAGGTCCTTCATTCTTAACTCGGTGGCTCCCTGAAAATTCCGCACACAGCTCTTCTCGTGAGCTACAGAGACATTTTGAATTTTTTGATCATCGATTTCCATAAAAACTCGCAAGCAGCAGCTAAATAATGTACTAAGATTTAAGGCTTGTACTACTCGCGATCTTGAACCCTAGGTATACGCTGTAGGAAAACAATGTTTAATGTTTCTGTTGAACCCACTGATCTTCATATCGGAATGAAGAGAACCTTCAGGCGAATCCAAAAATACTTTTTTGAAGATTTATGGGATTTTATCTAATTTGATTTGATTTTTCAGAGGAGGAAATCTCACGTTGGTATGAGAATTTGATGGCGAAGGAAATTTCTTTGACCGTAAAAAGAAATGTGTTAGGGTTAGATGGTAAGGGCATTATTATATAGGAAAATTATAATATTTTTTTATTCAAGTTTTATATTTAATTTAGGTAATTATTATTTGTATTCATCTTCTAAAAATTCGCATGATCACGCACAACACCCAAAAATCATGGAAATTGACATACAACTAGAGTTTGACATTACGGACCCAACGAAACTTGTTTCGTCGAATTCCGACTTTGTTTGCTCACAAAACGTATTTTTAATCATCAAAATATCGTCTGTTTTCCATGTTAAAATTGTGCACGGCCACATATTAATTCCAAAAATCACAAAAATTGAGATATAACAATAATTTAACATTACGAATCCAACAAAATTAGTTTCATCGAAATTGGAGTTCGTTTGTAAAAATGACTATTTTCTGAAGATCTAAATAGACCATTTATATATTAATATATTAAAAAACAATTAAATATTTATAAATAGATATTATCGTATATATTCACGGTATAATATCATACAGCTCCAAAATATTTCTATCTGAATTTATAACTTGATATTTCAAATCCAGTGTTAAATCGATACCCAATTTATATTAAAAATCCTTTTATAATATAAATAAATCGTTATAAATTATAAAAAAATTCCATAGCGACTTTTCGAAAATTTGATTTGGACATAACTCAAAATCTACACGACGAAATCTTGATTTTTCTCTTCAACTAGAAAAATATACTTCACCAGTTCCGAATGTTTCTTGTTTCACAGAAATCCGAGTTAAAACGGGTTCTGTATATTCGTTTAAATTTCGAATCGCCAAATTACAAAATGTAGTGCCATTTCGAGCTCGATTATAATTATCATATAAATTATAAATTCAACTGACATTTAAAAATAAATTAGTTACTATAATTCAATTCTAAACTGAATTATATATTTTAAATTGTCCAATTCACATAATATTGTCAATACACTATTTCCGACTATTTCGGAATTAAATATATTATTCTATTATTTATATTAATTAAATATTCACTATTATTTAATTAAATAAACATATAAATCTCTAAATCACTATTTAAATAATTAAATTAATTAATTATTATATCGCTGAAAATACGGGTCGTTATAGAGGCGATATGGTATGGGGAAAAGAAGAGAAACCCTAGTTTTTGAGTCAGTCGCCATTTTCATTTCAGAAGAGATCGGGTTTAACATAATAAACAAATGGACCAGCCAATGTTTTAAGGGATAAGGGTTTTCTCTTTAATGTTTTTTTAATTGTATTGTTTTTCTTTTGTGAACCATCGATCAGTTTTCTAGAGTCTGTAAAATCTAGGCAGTTTACTAGATTTTGTAATAACTAGGGTTTACTGGCTACAGGTTTGTAGCTAAAGGAAAGAATGATCTAGAGAATATAGATCAGTCTAGGGTTTTGAGCATAGGATTAGAATAGGGACAAGGGGTTCGCGATTATACAGGGTATTGTAAGCGGGATCTGTTCTATTACCTAGTAGAAACCTTAGTGAATGCAGCAGTAGGCAGAGTCTACTGAAGCTAGGTAAAACCATGTCATTTACTTTCCACATTTACTTACTCTTCTATTATCTATGCTGTAATATTTTTAATAACTCGTTAAAATTCAATAAACCCTATTCAATCTCATCCCCCCTTTAGGATTAATCTAGATCAACAATTAGTATCAGCGCGGGTAATTCATTAACTCTAGAATCATGGTGTTTCCTAGTTGTCAGTATAGCGAGAGTCATTCCAGTGATATTCCAATTATTTTCAACGGGACAGATTTTTATAATTTGGAAATCGAAAATCAAAATCTATTTAAAATCTGTTAATTTTGAATATTGGAATATTATTGAAAATTTGGGAGATATGCTAGATAAGAAAAATAAAGTTGTCAATGCTCGTGTTATGCATATTCTATATTCTTATCTCAGTAATAATCGTCTTAAACTTATCTCTCATTATTTGACTGCACAGGATATTTGGAAAACTCTCGACAAGTTGTATGAACATACAACAACTACTCAAAATCGCAGAATGTCCATTCAGAATCAGATTTATGCTTGAAAGCAAAAACAGATGAAAATTCAAGTCGAGTAGACGATGGAGATTCAATAGATGATGAAAGTGAAAATTTCTCTTATGAAGATTTAGTTTTTATGTGTGCTTATTTAACTAAATATGTTGATAAACTCCAACTGAAAAACAAATCTTTAAAATATAAAATTCTAGAGTTGACCAACAAAAATAACTGTTTGGAATTAAAACTTGAAAATGTCAGGAAATTTGAAAATTCTGATTGTGAAAATTATTTGAAATTGAAATCTAGTCCCGTTTCATCTCAATAAAAACATTCTAAAGCTTGAATATGAAATTTTGATTTTAAAACAGAACGAGGTTGAGTTATTAAGTTCGAATAATTTTCTGCAAAAGGAATTTGAAAATTTTAAGACTACCAAAAACTCCAAACATGAAATTTTTGAAAAAGAAAGCCTGTTGAAAACTGAATCTGTTTTAAATGAGCTTGAAAGTTTCAAGAAACTTGATTTTGAAAAAATATATTTAAATTTGAATCTGAAATCTTTGAGTCTAAGACCAAAATAAAACTGCTTGAAAACGAAATTTTGATTTTGAAACAGAATAATACTAACGGGAGAAAGATCAACATTAATCATTGTTCAAATCTGATAAAAGAAAATTATGATCTTAAATCCAAAGTCAACGATCTTGAATTGAGTTTAAAACAATTTTCAACTGGAGAAAAATCTTTGAATATGTTGTTGAAAAAACAACTTTCTCCAAGAAATACAAATGGTCTTGGTTTGGGAAAAACAAATGGTCTTGAAAAATTGAATTATTGTGATTTTAAAAATCCTTTAAATTGATTCAAAAAGGTTCATTCTGAAAATTTGAACTCTGAATATTCCAAAAGATTTTTTAATCACAAACGGGATAAGAATTTCTTTGATAACAATTTATTTGACCCATTTTGGACCCCAAAAAGAAATAAAGTGAATTCGCCTAAATTCAAACAAGTTTGGGTTCCTAAGGGTACAAAAGTAAGTTCAGATGGATTGTTATACAAACAAGCCTGGGTACCAAAACATGTAAATGAAACTGTGAGTGGTTTTACTAATTTTGTTAGACCACTCGATTCTCGAAATTCTTAGGTACTGGAGGAGGCTGAGGAGCTACTTTGCAAAACAGAAATTGTGTACAAGTTATTCCATATCTTTGATACATTAAGAGTTCCTTAGCCACGATTGTTTTGAGTTAGAGAATTAACATTGTCTTCTATAAATCTGGTATGATCTCTAAACTCAACTGTGTTAATATTCTCTGTTTTTATTTTCTTTGTTCATTCCTCCTTCTATCCCTTCTGTTTGTTTTCTTTGAGATATTTGTTTTGATTTGACACTGCCATATTATTTTCTTTTATTCTAGGCTTTCTCAACTTCAAACTGCAGAATTCACGATCTTCTTGAAAGTTGCTTTATTTGTATAAAACTCTAATGTTTTAATAAATTCCAGATCTTGAATTTAAATTTGTAAATTTCTGCAATTATTTTGAAGTTTAATTCTTTTTCTGTTTTCTGACTTCATAACAGTGTTGAAGTATTTGTGTCATATCTTGAACACTGTTAATTTGAATTCTAAAATTTTGAAGATCCGAAAACAATTGAAATTTCACAGATCTATGCTATTTTGAGTTTCTTCGAATTCATTTTGGAAAGGCTTGAAATATTATACTCATTACAGCATACTATTATTTTTCAGTTGTGATAATTTCATAGATTTTCAAATTGGTTGGATATTTTGAATTGACTTCAAACCCATTGTTACATGTTGAAATTTATCTTTATTCATGATCATTTTATTTGGAATTGGTTTGTTTGAAATCATCTAAAAATTTTGATATTTTGAATCTCATACACCTCTTAGAATTGAAATTAATAATCTTGTGTGACTGATTATTTATATCTCAAAATTTACATCCATTCAAGTGGTTTCAGATAAATTATTTTTCGAATCATGAACATGTTTCAAACTTGATGTAAATATTCTGAAATTTCTCTTGTGCTTGTCAAAAATAATTGTGAAAAATTCTTTGAAAATGTTGTATTGGAACTCACTATTATTTCATGATCATTTGATTTGAATATTTGTTTGTTTGAAATCATTTGAAATTATTAATTCGTGAATCTCACACAAATCTTGGAACTGAAATTTATAATATGGTGTGATTGATTCATTGAATCTTGAGAATTTCATGTTCCTTTAAATGATTTAAAATAAACTGTACTACTGATATGGTGTCATGAATCATCTTTTGTGACTGTTATGTAAAATTTCTCCTGACAAGTCTGCTTTAAAATTGTTTGTTGTGCTGCTCTAATAAAAGGAATCATTTTGAAAAATTTTGATGTCTATTTGTTATGGTATCATATGCTACTCTGAGAAAAAGGTATGAAACTAAATCATGATTTTTCTCTTAGACTTGTTGAAAATTGTTTGAAAACTTTCTTGTGAAGCTTCTTCGGATTTTGTCTTGCTATTCTGATGGTCTGAACTGAATCATGATTTGACCTCTTGGACCTACTGGAAAAAAAATTAAAACCATCTTGTGAAATTTTTTCTGAATTCTTCTTGCTACTTTGAAAAATGGATCTGAATTATTTTATTTAATTACTTGGGTTTTATGATTGGATACCGTTGTCTGAGATATCTTTGATAACCATCAGGGTGGTATTAAAATCCCCGTTAGCAGAGACAACAGGTGGTATCAGATATGAAATGATGAATTTTTTTATTGATATGATTCGTATCCTATATATTTTTTGTCTTGTATATATCTTTTGAATTTCCTCTTGTAATTTATTTTTCAATTTTAAAATCATTTATTAATTATTTATTCAGAAATTGAAATCAATAACCAAATTGAACTATATTTATAATTCATCAAAATTATTATCAAATTTTGAAATTGTGAAGAGTTGTGACTACATTATATTTCACAACAAGAGGATATTTTATTTAGATTTTCATGATGGTTGAACAGTTATTATAATATCTTTGAATTGGCGATTATTTCACGAGCATCTCCTTTATCTATCATCATTCAGCCACCGATCATGATTTTATATTAATGTGGAGAGTTTAATATTTTTTAAATCGTCTTGAATAAACAATGGAAATATTTTGTGATGGAATTGTGATTATATTATTTTTTTTCATAATTAATGATAATTGAAAATTTTCATCTCGGTATAGATGAGCATATTTCATAATATGACTAATTTAGATATTTATTTCACAAACCATTTCTGTACCTATCACATTTCTATCTTCCATATTGGTTTTATATACTAAGGAGTTTTTCATTTTGAAATTGAAAATAATAAAAATATAATATTCATAAGTGTTTCTCTAACTGCATTTAAAAATCCAAGCTCTTGTCATGCATGGTTATGAGATTACTTATATTTAAGCTGCAACTGATCTCATTTAAAAATCCAAGATCTGGTTATGCACAGTCAGTGTGCTCTTAAATTAAATGAAAAAGAAAAGAAAATAATTTGAATAAATAAAAATTTATATGAAATTCTCCTTGGTGTGTAAAAACCAGCCTATCAATCCATGTTCTAATTTGTAAAATGTGTTAATATTTTAGGAAATATTATGATTTGTTTATTGATAGTTATTGGGATTTGAGATTATTTTATTTTGTCACTTAAGTTGAAATTATAATTGTAGTCCAAATCCATCACTTTTTTGTGGTTCAATTTTAAAAAATTCTATTGAAAATAATTGGAAATCATTTGTCTTATAACTCTCTCCATTTTTATAAACTTCATCATAAATCCATCATTCCAGAATGTGAAATTTGCCAGTAGTTCTTAGAATATTATGGTTTTTGTTTCATTGATTAAGATTTATAATGAACGTTCTTCCTGTTAAGCCGATACTATATTTTTAGTCATCTTTCATTTATATTTTAATTTCTATACCCTTTTGATGACAAAAGGGGGAGAATGGGTTGAAATTTTGATTTATGAGTGAATATTTTATAAATATTTTAATATTGAAAATTCCATTAAATTTTCATTCTTTTCACCCATGCACATTTATAGGGGGAGTTTCTGTTGTAGGGGGAGCATTCAAATAGGGGAAGTTTCAATATTCACTGTCAAACACATTTATTATATTCAAAATCTTTTATTTGTTTGTCATCATCAAAAGGGGGAGATTGTTGTATATAACGTTGTTGTATATAACGTTGTTGTATATAACAATTATATGATTATTGTTTGATGATAACAACCAAATACATATTATTATTTATGTGTTTGTTACCGAACTGTTATACTATATCACAGGCAGGAACATAATATTTATATTTAAACAGAATACGATTGTACATGAATTTAAATATTCAAACAATATTTTATTTAAATATAATATTTTATTTCAAAATTTTCAAAAATAAATTTTATAACTCAACTATTTGTTTATATCAGTAATACCTCACATTTCATATACATTCCTTTACATATCAGTTCCTCACTACAACACTCTATCACTCCTTTGTACAAACATTCGGATTCACACTCATATACAGATACACTTGTATATATTTCACTGTTATCTTCTTTCTTCTGTCTTCACATCTTTCAATCAGTCATGTCATTCATTCCTGTCATATATAGAAATGTGCACATAGTATCTGGAACAGATTTAATTTTATATACCAGCAGATATAATTTTTATTTTTAAAATTTTATTTACCTTAGAATTTCGGGGTGTTTCTCATCATTTTTCATGACTTGATCTGATTTATATATATCCATCCGTGTCTAGACAACTTGTGATATTCATAGTGATTCACTTTAAATACCACAAGGTAGACTACATACTCTATTACCCGCATATCAGCCTCAACACACTACACCGGTTTGTTGATCAGAACCAGTAGCTGATTCTGGACAGCCCCAACACAGTGTAGCGGTCTCTTGATAATATATTCATGTTTGACATATTCACACACACACACACACACATATATATATATATACACACACATGTGTATATACACACATATGTATACATGCCAAGACAGTGCAAAATGGCTCAAGACAGATTAACAAGGGCAAGTTTTCAAATCAACAATGGATGCATGAGCAAGCTTGTAAATGTATACAGCTAGGTTGAGTTCAATTGCAAGTGTTCAAGTCAATATGGTTAAGACAACTCAACATGGTCGAGACAGCTCAACAAGAACATTAACCACAAGAAAGACTACATACAAACTATATGGCAGCATGAGATATACATGAGAGTATGTTCAATAAGGAAGCATGGTGATCAAATACACAATCAAGATGGTGCAATAGGGTCTCAGATCAACATGCACGGTATTGTATAGTCGTTCAGCAATACATACATATGTAAAAGGAGGTACAACACAAGCTTCTGGGTATACATGCACAGGAGCACAATACAACAATGCATAGTGATTATGCCCAGAGTCAAACCAAATTATACAAGTAGTGTAAACAAGGAAGCAACAATCATGCAAGGCCATTTGTATTTCCAGAATTGCTAAATTCAATCAAAGCCGAGGTAACTTAAAAAAAAGGGGAAAGTAATATTCGGCAATGACATCATTTCCAGAAATCATTTCAGGGAACTTTTTAAGGGTGAAATCATTTCATTTTCTTTGGAATCAAATGTTTCAATTTCAACAAGTATTTTTCCAGAAATCTAGCAAGTAATTCAATGTTGTGGAAATCGATTCAAATCAGGCAACAAAAGGGAAGTAAAATGGGGCAAGTGTCTATTCAGCAAGTAACACTTTGAGGAATAAATCACAAATGAAATTTTCTAGAAAACAATGTTAAAATGTTTCCAAAATTCACAAGTTCATTTCAGGTTTTAAGTGCTACTAGAATTACAGAAGAAATCAGCAAAAAAATGATGTTTCCAATTTTGGGTAACAAATACATTCAAGTGTTGATAAATATAGATTGAATAACATCAGGGAATACAAGGCATCAATAAATCTTTATTGGCAACAAATTTGTTTAGCTCAAGGATTTATTTCAAGAAATCAAATTCCATTATTTTAGGAAAGATATTAATTTCTAGCTTCAGTTTGATTCCCGAATATGTACAGTGCAAATTCAAGGGGCAATTAATTTTTCCAGATTCTTTGAAGGCCAAAATCATGTCTTGGTTCATCATAAGATTAATGCAACATTCAAAGCCCAGAAATACATAGTTTTATTTTTATGGCAATAGTTCGAAGGGATAGCAAATCGAATAAAAATTGTTGTCAAACAATTTATTTTTTGTTTCCAGCAATTTATCAGCAAGAACAAGTCGAAACTTAATTCCATAAATCACGCAATCAAGCAGGAATATTACGCAAGGGATTTTTGTTTGAAGGGGTCACAATTTCAATTTAATGGTTTCCAGTTTATTATCTCAAAATTCACGGCAACAACAAAATCACACAAGGAATCTAGAGTGTAATGACCCGCATTTGCAGAGGTATTATAATTAATTAATTTAATTATATAAATAGTGATATAGTGAATTAAATGGTCGTTGAATTAAATAATGATGAATATTTAATTAAAATAATAAATTAAATAATATATTTAATTCTGAAATAATTTGAATTGGCTGAAATGGAGATATGGTGTGAACTGGATCATCTGTGATATTTAATTCAGCTTGGAATTGAATTTGAATAACGAACATATTATATAAGCGATAGTTTGAACGTAGAGTTATAATATAATTAAAATAGAGCTTGAAATGGCGCTGTAGTTCGTAATTTGGCGATTAGAACTTCAACTGAATGTACAGGATTCGTTTTAAGCCGGATTTCTGTGAAACAAGAAACGTGTGGAGCTGGTGGAGTATATCTTTCTAGTGGAAGAGAAAAATCGGGATTTCGTTGTGAAGATTTTGATTTACGTCCAAATCAAATTTCAGAAAAGTCACTGTGGAATTCCTTTATAATTTATAAAGGGATTATTTATATTTTAAAAAGGAATTTCAATATAAATCGAATATCGGGTTGACCCAGATTTGAAATATCAAGTTAGAAATTCATATAGGAATATTCTAGAGTTGTATGGTATTCCACTGTGAGTATATGCGATAATATAAATTTATTTATATTTAATTTAATTATATTTAAATATATTCATATATTTAATTGGGTCATTCAGAGCTGTAAAAATAAGCCACTTTTACAAACGAAGTCAGAATTCGACAAATCTAATTTTGTTGGATCCGCAACATCAAATTATTGTTAGATTCCAATTTTCGTGATTTTTGGGGTCACTGTGTGGCGTACGGATTTTTAGAGTGGAAAACAGTCAGTATTTTGTCAGTTAAAAATACACTGTGTGAGCATACGAAGTCGAAATTCGACGAAACCAGTTTCGTTGGGACCGTAATGTCGAACTCTAGCTATATGTCCAGTTTGGTGATTTTTGGGTGTCCTATGTGATCACAGGAATTTTAGAGGATAAGTAAAAATAACGTTTGCTTAAAATTCAATATAAAAATGGATTACAAAAATATTAAAATCTTACTATAAATAATTCTTAAATTTTCTAAAACCTAATTCATCCTCTACTCAAATTTTCCGCCGACAGTTTTTCATTTCCAGTAAAATATTCACTCTTTAAAAATCCAAAACAAATCAAGTAAAAATCATTAAATCAGGAGAGAGGTGTTTTTGCAATGCCAGAGAGATTCTCTTCAAGTTGATGTGAGCTCTGTTCAGTTCGGTGTCCATTTCCATTCACGAGAAAACCCCAGCGTTCGACTCATGATACTAGGGTTGGAATTTTTGCGAAATCGAAGCTTTAATTGGTGAAATGAACTTTGTATTCGGGGATAGCACAAAGATTCGCACATAGCAGCAAGTTTTGGGAAGACTTGGTGTAATTTGGAGTCGATGTTCTGTGAGTGGTCTGAGCGACGCAACTCCAGGTTGGAGTTCGAGCTGCGAGAACTGGAGTGGAGGAGGAAGAGGATTCAGAGGAGGAGATAATGGTGTTGTCGGTTTATGGATTTATGAAAAGGAGAAAGAGAACAAGAAGTGAGAAGGAAGCAATAATGGCGAGATTCAATGACAGGAGCAACGGATCGAAGTGTTTGCCTAGTGGAAGAAGAGGTAATCGGCGGGTTGGGTATTCACGTTCGGATTTGGGCCTTAGGTAATGATAAGCCCAATTATCATTTAAAGTTTTAAGTTTAATTTATTTAAATATTATATGTACTTGTATACATCATAACTTCATCATACGATACCGGTTTTCAGCGAAACAAGATCCGTTAGGATTATATAGACGGACACTACCCAATGGAACTGACTAAGAGTAGATTGATGCTCGTTTGAATTTATGGTGAAATAAACTGTTTGATTCAAATCAAACAACAGTTTATCGTTCTTTAACGATGAATTGCCAATGTGAGTAAATCTCACTAACTCTGAACAGTTTAAAATTTCATGTTGTATTTTTAGAACTGTTAAATATTGGCTGATTGACTTTGTGTTAACTGTTTGATAGAACTGCTAGTCGGTTAGTTAAATTTCTATATTGATTCTATTTAACAGAATACATCATATGGAACTAAAAGTGATGTTGATTTTATTGTGTAACATCTGTGGATGCAGGGAAACAGGTTGGAGGAATCCGACTGGATTCCTCAACAGTTATTTCATTGTTTTTCATATATTTTGATATATGATGTGGATTTTAACCTGTTGTTGATTATATGTGTTTGGACGATACTGATCATCGTGATTTGATATGTTGAATACCATAACATACCGAAATATTGATAAGGGAATATTTTCAAAGTGATATTTGAAAATAAAATATTTATAAATGGAATATTTATAAATAAGAAATATTTATAAATTGGAATATTTATAAATAGGAAATATTTAGAAAAGGGAAAATTATTTATAACAGAATAGGACGTTATAAAAGGGAAAACGTTATAAAAAGGAAACTGTTATAAGAAGGAAATCATTTTAAAGTGGAGAACTGTTACTAAAAGTAAATCTTTAAAAATGAATAAACGTTGTTAAAAAGGAAATCTTTATAAATCGAATATGGTATTCGAAAGTTAGTAAATCGAATTAGTTATTCGAAAGGGGTTAGTCGAGTCGAGTTAGTTGAATAGAGTTAATCGAATATTAGTTATTCGAATAAGAGTTAACCAGTTAGAGTAAAACCATTAGAGTAAATCAGCAGTTAGAATAAAGCCATTAGAGTAAACCAGTTAGAGTTAAACAGTTAGTGTTAATCAGTTAAAGTAATTCAATAGGGTTGTATCGAACTAGAATTTATTGAATAGAGTTATATCAAACTAGAATTTATCGACTAGAGTTAAATCAAATAGAGTTAATCCAATAGCGTTAGTCCAATATAGTTAATTGATAAGGGTTAATCGAATAGAGTAAACTGAATAGAGTTATCGAATATACCTTATTCGAAGGAAAGAATTATCGAATAGAGATGATTTGAAAGAGAGTTATGTAAGGAAGTTTGTTAAAGAATTTAAAGGTGAACTTTGACTATTTCAAGGTTAGAAACGTTGTTCAGTTAAGGTCTGAGAGGTAGTATTACCCCAACTTGATTGACTTCATTTTTAACTAAGGAATGGTTAAGGTTCGATAGTGAAGGTGGGTTAAAGGAATTTAGTTAATAAGCGTAATGGTTTGAGTTGGCATCGCGGTGGTTTGTTTAAACATCTGTCTAAGTCCAATGAAGGAGTATTGGAAATGTTTCCCAAATAAGAACCAGAAATGTTTTCTGATATAGAAAACAAGAAATGGAAATGTTTTCCAATGGTAATAACATATATTTTCTAAATTTAGAAAATAAGAAATGTTGAATATAGGGAAACAGGAGATGAAGAATGAATTAAGGCGATAAATGTTAAATGATGTTTGATCGATGTAAATTTCCATCTGGAAATAATATCGTTGTTTGAACACGTGTTTTCTTTGATGGTTAAATCACAGACTATCGAAGTTTTGACCATTTTAACGTTGTTAATATGGAGAGACTTGTTGGATTATTATCCGGAGAACCACTCTGTATTGGCATAAGCTTGCGAATCATATATGCCAAAGATAATTAAAGACGGAGTAAAGTGCAAGGGCTATTGTATAAGTCTTAGATAACAGTGACTAAGATGGATGTACTGAATAGTGCCTTCGGTTCATCATGTTCCTGGATGACTTGTATGGATGAATGTTAGACAGAGTATTTCCAGAAAGGTCACGTACATTGATTTCTTCAACCGTACCAAGAGTGGAAGCAGAGAAGGAAACTTCTTTAGCTAACGCGTAATGTATTGTTATAGACGTCAATTAGTGATTTTCGATGGATCTGACAATGTGGCATTCGAAGTGAATCTGTTGTAAAGATGAAGCGTAACCTCAAGCCTCATCAACCGGTAAATGACAGAAATCGGGCAGGCAACATGGCTAAGTCGGTCGCTCCGAAGTAGGGTGTATAATCACCTGATCTAGAGTTTCATTTACGTCTAAAAATCTATTGTTGATGTTGTCCCATTCGGGAAACGGTTGCTGATCCCAACCGTTGGTGATATACATTTGATACACACAAGCGAAATGAGTGGTCGGTCATGTGTGGCCGGGTTGCAAGACGTTCTTGTTGAACCCAGTGTATTCCTTTCTAGAGGTACACTAGCGAAAGGTGGTTCCATACCTTGTCATAGTTGGAAATCCATTACTCAATACGTGCTTGCGGTTTTGATTGTATACTATATATGTAGAACGTGAGATGAAAGCGTTTCTGCTAGATGATTATTATAGTTGTGGTTGATAGACATTATTATAATATAAAAAGGTTTTTGATATAAAGATAATTTGGATTCTCATAAGGGAAATACCCGTTCTGTTATACGGCGTGGTCTTATGAGATATCGTTTACTTGTTCGAACTGTTTTAAACTGTTTTACTCACACCAGTCCCATGACTGACCCGGAGTTTATTTTATTTTGTTTTCCTAAACTCTTGGGTGCCTAATTTTGTGCGGGCAGTCAAGTAGTCAGGATTTACAGATATACTGGAAGAGCTTGGAGCAGGAGGCTTCAGGATCATATAGCTATAGTTATTTCCGCTATGTTGTAAGTGTTGTACTTTGATAATGATGTATATTCAAGTACAGGTGTATATTTCAAGTTATGTTATATATATTATATGTTATTCGTTCCGCTGTGAGGTTCGTGTTACTCTGATGTTGTGTTCTTCTTCTTCTTCTATTCTAAGTTTTTATCTTATCTATCCTCGCCCTCTGTTTTCTTTCTATTAGTGTTCTGATTTTCAAGTGTAATTAGGGTTAGACTTGTGTTATTTAGTCAGCTCAAATTGGACCGGATTTTCGGGTCATTACAGTTGGTATCAGAGCATAAGTTAAGTATTACCTTGGCTCTGTGGCGTGACTCAGTAGAGATAGGGTTAGTAATACCCTAGATTGATTTTGAGTGTATATATATGAGTGCGTATTTGTAATTTGATATAAAGTGGTTTTATATTGTGGAGATTTATTGGTTGAGTCGTTTATGAGTTCTGGTCGATCAGTTTGATCCACTGTATCGGTAGGAGTTTATAAACACTCAAATACGATAGGTTGACACGATATGTTTTGAAAAGAGAATAAATTAAAATAAGTTTACCCAAGGGATATCTTGATATAGAGAAGATATATATATCAGAATTATAATATAGTGGATATATTGGTTGTTATTATAATCGAGTAAGACCATAAATTAAATGGTTATGTAAATAACCAATCAGAATTCATATAAATGGAATACGTGAAATCAGAAATCAGATGAGTTAAATCTAAAATTTAAACCAGAAACTGAATTAAAATTCAGGAAAATTAGATAAGGTTTGTAAACGGATTTGGATTAAAAATAAGGAAAATTTAAGATTGTGGGAGATTTTAAATTGTTTACAAGCAGTGTGAATTATATTTTGAAATGAATTTCAAAGTGGAAATGTTTAGAAATGGTTTTATAGTATTGAACTCACTTCGATCGCTGGAAAATAGATTCCGATGATGACAACTGCATCATCAGTATTCATTTTCGAGTTGTAAGTGACGAATTACTACCAGAGATACTGTTTTGAATTTGTTTTGGGAAAGACAAGTTGTGTTGAATTTCAAAATGGGATTTATAATATAGAATTTGAATAGAAGTTGAATAGAATTAACTAAGTCGAAGAGGAATTAGTTAATCGAGTTTTGAATTTGAACTTGAACTTCGAAAGGTGAATTGGATTTGTAAATGGATATTCGAAATCAAATATAGAACTTAAATTTGAAATTTGGATTCAAATTAGTTAATAAGCAAGTTAAAATATATTTGAACATGTCATGTTCAAATATAAAAGTGAAATAGACTAAAGAGTTAATTAACAAATTAATTAACGAATTGAGTTAAAACAATCAGGTATAGTTAAAATAGAGTGGGCAGGTATAAATATACATGAGATAGGTATGGATAAGGTATGAAGGTATATAAATAGAATGCTCGACGAAAAGGTATGTATTTAATTCATATATGAGATTTTATGCGCCTTATCGGCTAGCCGCTTGGCTTTTTATTTTTCTTTTGGATTGGTAAGGGCCATGGGAGGCTATTTGAAATATCCCGATGCTCCTGGGACAAAGGAGGTTATGGCGAATTTTTCCGGGAATGTAAGGAGTTAGAATATTTTTAAGATAATTTGATAGTTAGAAATCAACGTATCGATATATATATATATATATATATATAGAGAGAGAGAGAGAGAGAGAGAGAGAGAAGTCGATAAGGAAACAAACCTAGAAATAGAATAGTAAAATAAAAAAGGAAGACTAAGAATAAAATCTAGTAAGAATAGAAAGAGGAAGCGTATACGTGTTTAAAAGTGAATAAGTAGTTGTATGGCATTGATGATCCGAGTAAGTAGTCATATCTGTTTTGACGTTATAAATGTTATTCAGTCAAGGTCTGAGAGGTAGTTATACCCCCAACTTGATTGATTTCATTATTAACAAATAAATAGTAAGATTTCAGGCTCGAAGATCAATGTTGAACAAGAGTTAGTTGAATATAGTATTTGGGTTGTCGTAACGATGTTTTACACAACATCCGTTTTAACCCAAATAAGTGTAAGCTTGGAAATATAATAAATAATATCTCCTAAGTATAGAAATAAACGAGATCGGAAAAGAGATAAGTAATTGGAATATTTTCCAATTATAAATAGCATATATTTTCTAAAGTTTAGAAAATAAAGGAAGGCAATATTTGGAAATGATTTCCAAATAACATAAAAAGGGCAACATGGTTATTGAAAATATTTGGTTAAAAAATATTGATAAAGAAATAGAGAAGTGATTTTACTAATGGAATATTAATTAAGGGCTCAGTGACATGTTCAAAAGGAAAATTTGATTTTTCAAAAGAGTAAACTATTTAACTCCCAGGGAAAGACTGTTTGAATTAAAAACAAATTTAACAGAAATTTGTGAAAGCAAATTTGAATTAAAGTAAAGCCAGTAAAGTGGTAACTGAGGTTGAATAAGAATGATATCGAGACAAATTGGATTGTGCGATTAAAATTCGAAGTGTAATGGGATAATCAAGTTAAGAGTTGGGAATCGAGAAGAAACTCGAGTTAAAATGAAAATTTGGCTTAGTAAAAACGAATGGTTGTGTTGGAGATAAAAGCAGATTGGAATTTGATTGGGATGACCCTTGTATCCGCTGAATTGATAACAGGTGGAAAGGATATAATGATATGCCTACAAAAAAGGTACAAGTTCATATTTCTATTGGATATAAGATTTATGAGCCGAATTGGCAAGCCGCTTGGCTGTTTGATATTCTTTTGGGATGGAGATGGCCCAGAGAGGCGAGTGGTGGTTTGACCGATTGACCTGTACAAAGGAGGTGCTGGCGAAATTTTTCAAAAAAGTTAAGGTGTTAGAAAATTTTCAGGATTTTTGGAAATTTTCGTTGATAAGAATTAATTAATATTTAATTCAAATTAAATTGGTTCAGTTGAAAACAGAAGTTAAGAAGTGAACAAATATGTTCTAACCAGTCGATAGGGTCGTCCTCTACCTTAGCAATTTCGAGGACGAAATTATTTTAAGTGGGGAAGAATGTAATGACCCGCATTTGCAAAGGTATTATAATTAATTAATTTAATTATATAAATAGTGATATAGTGAATTAAATGGTCGTTGAATTAAATAATGATGAATAATTAATTAAAATAATAAATTAAATAATATATTTAATTATGAAATAATCAGAATTGGCTGAAATGGCGATATGGTGTGAACTGGATCATCTGTGATATTTAATTCAGCTTGGAATTGAATTTGAATAACGAATATATTATATAAACGACAGTTTGAACGTAGAGTTATAATATAATTAAAATAGAGCTTGAAATGGCGCTGCAGTTCGTAATTTAGCGATTTGAACTTACACTAAATGTACAGGATTCGTTTTAAGCCGGATTTCTGTGAAATAAGAAACGTGTGGAGCTGGTGGAGTATATCTTTCTAGTGGAAGAGAAAAATCGGGATTTCATTGTGTAGATTTTGATTTACGTCCAAATCAAAATTCAGAAAAGTCGCTATGGAATTCCTTTATAATTTATAAAGGGATTATTTATATTTTAAAAAGGAATTTCAATATAAATCGAATATCGGGTTGACCCAGATTTGAAATATCAAGTTACAAATTCATATAGGAATATTCTAGAGCTGTACGGTATTCCACTGTGAGTATATACGATAATATAAAATTATATTTAAATTAATTATATTTAAATATATTTATATATTTAAATGGTCATTCAGAGTTGTAAAAATAAGCCACTTTTACAAACGAAGTCAGAATTCGACGAAACTAGTTTTGTTGGATCCGCAACATCAAATTATTGTTAGATTCCAAGTTCCGTGATTTTTGGGGTCACTGTGTGGCCGTACGGATTTTTAGAGTGGAAACAGTCAGTATTTTGTCAGTTAAAAATAAACTGTGTGAGCATACGAAGTTGGAATTCGACGAAACCAGTTTCGTTGGGACCATAATGACGAACTCTAGCTACATGTCCAGTTTGGTGATTTTTGGGTGTCGTATGTGATCACAGAAATTTTAGAGGATAAGTAAAAATAACGTTTGCTTAAAATTCAATATAAAAATGGATTATAAAAATATTAAAATCTTACTATAAATAATCCTTAAATTTTCTAAAACCTAATTCATCCTCTAGTCAAATTTTCCACTGACAGTTTTTCATTTCCAGTAAAGTATCCACTCTTTAAATATCCAAAACAAATCGAGTAAAAATCATTAAATCAGGAGAGAGGTGTTTTGTAACACCCCACCTCCGCTAGGGTCACTCACAAAGGGAATGCACTAGTTTTGGTGGAGTATTATCTAGGTAAACATACACAGAGATATCCAAAGGCAGAACATAAATAAAGCAGCGGTAGAAATTAAAAAAAAACCAATTTTTATTACTTTCAAGAAAAGAGTCAGAACCTCATATATCCAAGGTACAAATTATTCCATTACATTAAGTTCTATATAAAGAAGCATAAACTTAAGATAACAAAAGAAAATTATTCCCCAAACATAGCAAAAGTGCAGCCATAGCATAGCTCAAGACCAAACCGTACATGAGCTGACAGAAAGCAAGCTAAATCCAAGCTAAGAGCTAGTGTTTCCTCCCTGAGTACCTGGGGGGGTGAATGAAAGAAAAAGAGGCGAAAGAAAAAGGGTCAGTCATAAAGACTGGTAAGTCCTAGTGACTTTCAGTATAAAAACTAGTAAAGTTAACAAGAAATGAACAAAAGTAAAGTAAACATAGGGATGATAATATGACTGGCAAGATAACTAAGATAACAAGATAAATCAAGTCTAGCATCGCATATTCAAGATTCGCTACACCAACTGTACTAGTGTTCTAACCCATGTCAAGTATTAACCATGAAATGATCCCTTGGCCCAATATCATGAAGTGACCCATTATGGGGTCCTATGGTACGATCTACTAATCGATCGGCTCCCTACAATTTCTAGCTCGTCATGTGTCCGTGTCATACGGCCCAATCACGAAATGTAGTCAACTGTGCTAGGTCCACCATAGGGTGTATCAAGCCCTAGGGTGCCAACCACCGACACGAATCAAGCACGCACAGTGTAAACCTATTAGTGCTCAATGCCTGCTTTTTTAACTCCGGACTACGTGCACGACCATAGTCCGCCTGAACCTACAATGGCGCACCTACTCAGCCGTCGTTCTGGTCGCTTACAATCAACCCAGTAATCGTGCCCCACCCTGCCTAGTCCCAGGGTATCGTGATACATCTAAGTGGGTTACTACTGAAAAGGACCGCGTAACTAGGGTTTCTAATGGGTTAAGTGTTGTCATTCAAATTCGTGACTTAACCCTATCCAAATCATGTATCAAGTTGGTTAAGTGTGTCCAAGCGGTTCATGGCTTAACCCTATCAAATCATCGTGTCAAATTGGTTAAGTATATTCAAGTGGTTCATGACTTAACCCTATCATGTGGCATTAATTCATTAATGCACCCCCAACCTCTCACATTAGACTAGTTGTTGTGGTTACTGGATTTGTCGGGCGGTTCCGGGCAGATTTACACCACAACATAGTCTAACCTCGGGTTTTACGTGCGATATGACCAACTACCCACATTGGATCCTATTGTTTGCAGTCAGTGGATTCGCCGGGCGGTACCGGGCAGATTTACACTGCAAACTAAACCCAACCTCGAGTTGGCCATTTTCAAATTCATTCTTAGTGTCATGTCCAAATTCAAGTTTCGAGTCTAAATTCATGTCAAGTTTTCATGTCATGTTTCATGTCAAGTTCATGTCCATATCCAGGTTCAAGTTATAACAATGTTCATGTTTCAAGTTTATAGTAAATTCAGGTTTGCCTAAACTACTCAAATCGTATTCCCAACGCATGTGAATTCGAGTCGATACAAACAAATCTAATTAGGGAATAACATAGAAAGAACGGGCATAAGGTGGCAAAAATGATTATAAGGCAAGCATGGTATAACTTGAGATAAATTACTACAACAATACTGGCATATGGAATAGTAGTTTCAAATATCTAACTTTGCAAAATAGGGTGATAGTCATGGTAACTGTTGACATAAAATAATAACCTCAAACTTGTGAATAACAACTAATTCATCATCACAGGCATGTTGACATCATGGTCATGAGGGGTTTAGTTTTACAACATATTTAGGCCCCAATCCAATATAAATATTACCACAAGTCAAGATTCAAGATGAATAGATCCAAGGTGGACAAATAGTAGATCCAAAATACTAGATTCAAAATGAACAATGATAGATCCGTGATATACAATGATAGGTCCAAGATGATTGTCATACTTATGTTCAATTTCAATTTACAACATGTTCACATTAAGTTTAAAGTTTAGATCTAAAAGTAACTAAGGCTTAGAGATCGTGGTTTTAGAATTAGAAAATAAAGAGGCGATGTTGAATCTCGAGTCTAACAGAAATCCCCCAAACAACAATACTCTACACGTAGCCTTGTTGGAGAAGAAGCAATTCCTTTTCTTTAACTTTTCAACCGGAGTTTTAGCATCATAAGAACAGAGAGAATTTGTGTAGAGAGACTAGAGTTAGTGGTTGTTTATATAGGGTCAGGCCAATGAATCTAGACAGAAATCGGACCAGAAACATCAGAGTGAATTCTGACTCAAAAATGGGCTCGGTAACCAGGTCGACACCCAGGTCGACACCTAGGTCGACTCTATGGTCGACCTGGTCCTGGGTAGGTCGACTCTATGGTCGACCCTCAGGAAGACCTGGTCCTGGGCGGGAAATTTCCCGCCCAATTTGTTCTGGGGTTTGAATTCGAAATCTGAATTCGAATTCTGAGCTGTTTTGAACTTGAGAATTTCTGACAACTTCGAAGGGTCATAACTTGTTCATACGGACTCTGATTTTCGAAAACTCGGACTCGTTTCCAAGCAGAATTTCGAGACGAATGTAATGGCACAACATGTTACCCTTGATTCTTAATTTAAAAATTAATTCTGCCTTGATTTATAGTTATAACTCGTTATCAAAATACGGGTTGTTACATTCTCCCCTCCTTAAAGGATTTCGTCCCCGAAATCTCTAAGTTAGGGAAAATATATCCTACCAACCAATTATCCATCTACTCAGAACATCATCCACAGGCAACCATTGTCCTTAAAAGATTTCTAGTGTTGTATGAACATATGCAGTAAGTGTGTGTATATGTACTTATCTAATGCAAAAGATCAGACGGTTACTGATTCAGTAAACCTCCTTAATGCAAAATATGTTAGTGTAATGAGACCAACATGTATGCAAATTCCTAACATAATTTATAATCTCTACATGAGTGCACATAACATTCATACATATGCAACATCCAAGTGATAGCATAACCAGTTCCATTCATGTACAAGTATAAGCACCCATGCATATGCAACATGAAAATGTGATTGAGCCGATCTAGTGCCTAATGTGTGTCATGCATCCACTATAAATCACTTGCAAACACTTGCAACCATTCGCAAACATCAACCATAACATGTTTCAATCATATGTTTACATCCATATGGTTCTATCTAAGGTTCTTAAGATAAGATTGAGAAGATAACAAGACAAACATAGGTAGTAAAAGCATGATACGAAAGGGTTTCAAGTTTATAGGAAAAAGAGATCGAGAATGTACCCTCAAAAAGAAATGGGTAAAGCGCGCATATCTTCTCTTCGGTTTCCCAAGTTGCGTCTTCTTGGGCTTCACTCCTCTGAACTTTAACTAGCTTGAATTCTCGATTCCTTAGCTTCTTGATCTCCGTTCCTAAGATACAAATCGGAACTCGCCTCAATGTTGCTTCTTTTTCCACTTCTACGCCTTCAAGGATGCTTGGCTCAACCACTTCGGCTGATTCATGTAAGTACTTTCGGAGATGCGAGACATGAAAGACATTGTGTACTCCGGCCAGCCTCTCGGGTAATTCTACCTTATAGGCCATCTGCCCAACCCTCTCAGTGATAGGGAACGGTCCTATGAACCTTGGTGCTAGCTTTCCAACCGCTCCAAAACGAATCACATTGCGTAAAGGAGAGACTTTTATAAAGACCGTATCTCCGACTTCGAACTCTAGGTCTGTCCTTCTCTTGTCCGCATAAGATTTCTGTCTATCTTAGGCCGTTTTCATCCGTCTTTGTATCAATTCAACCTTCTCAGAAGTGTCCCTTATCATGTCGGGCCCAAGTATAAGCCTGTCTGTCGTCTCCCACCAACAAGTTGGAGATTTGCACGGTCTTCCACACAGGGCTTCGAACGGTGCCATTCCGATGCTAGCTTGGTAACTATTATTATATGCAAACTCCACGAGAGGAAGATGGTCTTCCCAAGTACCACCAAAGTCAAGAATGCATAGTCTCAAAAGATCCTCTAGTACCCTATTTACCCTTTCGGTTTGTCCATCAGTCTGCTAGTGATAGGCCGTGCTTAAGCTCAATCGTGTACCCATTGCTTCTTGCTGACTATTCCAAAACTAGCTAGTGAAAATCGGGTCACGATCACTAACTATACTAGAAGGAACCCCGTGTAGCCGTACTATCTCTCGAAGGTAAATAGATGCTAGCCATGATGCGGTCCTCTTGCTTTTCACCGGAATGAAGTGAGCACTTTTCGTGAGTTTATCAACTATGACCCATATGGTAGTATTTCCCTTCCTTGACCTAGGCAGTCCATCCACGAAATCCATTGAGATACTCTCCCATTTCCATTGCGGAATCTCCAAAGGATGTAATAGCCCACCGGGCTTCTTCGACTCGGCCTTTACTTGTTGGCAAACTATGCACCTTGAAACGTACTCTGCCACGTCCCTTTTCATCCCAGCCTAAAAGAACATGTGTTTCATATCTCTATACATCTTATCCCCTCCGGGATGTATAGTCATCTTCGAGTGGTGCGCCTCTTCGAGAACTTTCCTTACTAAGTCTCCCACTTGTGGGACACATAGCCTTCCATCACGCCTTAGCCATCCCTTGTTATCTATGGCGTACCTACCGAGGTGACTTGACGTCTCACAACTAATCAGCTTGTCCATGATTTCGACTATCTGTGGGTCTTCCTTCTGTGAAGTCCCTACTTGATCTAGAAGTGTAGGTCTTAACTCAAGAGATGCTAACGTAACAGTCAATGACTCAATAGCAGGTGTAAAATCAAAGGTTGCTATAAACTCTAGACTTTTCCTTTCAACAAACAAGGGGCTCAAGGTCAACCTTTTCATACTTAGCGCATCCTCCACCACATTACCCTTGCCAGGGGTATAAGCTATATCGAAGTCATATGATGCCAAGAATTCCATCCACCGCCGTTGTCTCATATTCAAATCTTTCTGTGAGAAGAGGTACTTAAGCGATTTATGGTCGGTATACAGCTCGAACCTCTCCCCAAGAAGATAATGGCGCCAAGACTTAAGTGCAAAAACGATCGCCGCCAACTCCAAGTCATGTGTGGGATAGTTCTTCTCATGAACTTTAAGTTGTCTACCCCTGTAGCAAATCACCTTCCGTTCTTGCATTAGGACTGCGCCTAATCCCGTGCCACATGCATCTGTGTACACGGTAAACATCTTACCTCCATCGGGTAATGTCAAAACTGGAGCTGTGGTGAGGGCTCTCTTGAGTCTCTGAAAAGCAATTTCACATTCTATGACCCATGCAAACGCTAGGTTTTTCTTTGTTAACCTAGTAAGAGGGGCTGAAATCTTAGCGAAGTCCTTAATGAACTTCCTATAGTAGCCTGCCAAACGGAGAAAGCTTCTCACCTCCATTGCAATCTTAGGAAATTTCCAGTCTTGCACCGCAACTACCTTTGCGGGGTCCATGGCTATGCCTTGCTTAGAAACTACATGTCCAAGAAACCGAACTTCCTTCCTCCAAAAATGGCATTTGGAGAACTTAGCCTTTAACTGGTGTGCTCCAAGCGTATCCATGACTTCCTTGAGATGTCTAGCATGCTCTTCTTCATCTTTTGAGAAGATTAAAATATCGTCTACGAAAACCACTGCAAACTTGTTAAGGAACTCCCGAAACACCCTACTAATCAAATCTACAAAGTAAGCGGGTGCATTCGTTTACCCAAACGGCATGACGAGCCATTCGAAGAACCCATCTGGAGTCCTAAACACAGTTTTGTCAATGCTATCCTCAGCCACTCTAAGCTGATGGAATCCTGTGGCTAGATCGAGTTGAGAGAAAACAGATGCTCCCACAAGCTAGTCAAACAAATTGTCGATTCTTGGCAGTGGGTGCCTATTTTTCTTAGTTAGCTTGTTTAACTCATGATAATCTACGCACAGACGAAGCGAACCATCCGCCTTAGTAGCGAATACCACCGGAGCACCGCATTCAGAAATGCTTCGCCTTATGATTTTTTTCTCAAGCAACTCCTTAACTTGTTTACTAAGTTCTCTTCTTTCTCGTGGGTCCATGTGCCTAACGGGCAATGAAACTGGCCTGGAATTATCAACAAGATAAATACAGAAATCTATCTCGCAATTAGGGGGTAACCCCTTCACCTCATCAAAGACATCTGGATATTCTCGGACCACTCTTACAGATTGCAAATTGTCGATGGACGAGTCAAGAGATTCAAGATAACACAACATGACCGGACCCTTAGGGTTACAAGAAATTTCAAGGGTATTACTAAGGCGAGTCATGAGCCTCACTATCCTTCATTCACAATCAAGAATGGCTCCGTAATTGGACATCCAATCCATACCTAGGATCAACCCGTATCCCATAAATCCAAGAACATAAGCATTACACGCGAATTCTACGCTTAAGACAGAGATCCTCAAATCCACACATATCATAGATAAATGAGCGGAGCCCCCAATTGGATTTGAAACACTAATGGGATCCTCAACTAGACTAGTACTTAGGTGCGGATTTTCAACAATATCAGAAGAAATAAAAGTATGCGATGCGCCAGAGTCAAATAAGGTTCGAACAGGAAAGTCAGAAATGTAAACAAGGCTTTCTACAGAAATATTACTACCTCGGTCAAGAGCTGGAGTGGTGTTGAGAGCATGCAACTGCCCTCTAGAAGGTCCTGCTCGCTGGGCCTGCCCTTGCCCCTGCCCTTGTTTCTTAGGGCAATCTTTGCTGATGTGTCCAGTATCTCCACAATGAAAGCATTCACCCAACTTTCTCTTCTTCTTTCTACAGTCTTTAGCTAGATGTCCCCTAATACCACAAAAGTTACACTTCCTTGTCTCACGTGCCTTATTATTATTGTTGTTGTTGCCCTTGTTATTCTTGTTGCCTCCCTTCTTGAAGTCAACTTTCTTATTATGAGTCTCATTAGGCTTAACCTCCTTCTTGCTATTCTTGTCTTCCTCATGAAGTAGGGCCATATCCACCAAGCTTTCAAAGGTCGCCCCCATGGGTATATGAGTTATGGCCAAACTGTGTAGTGGCTCGTTCAATCCTCGAGCAAAGCGTACATCTTTTTCTGGGCCATGTTGACCAAGTCCAAACCGAACCGAGCAAGCTAATAAACTTATTCACGTACTCCCTAACAGACATGTCCCCTTGCTTGAGTGCTAGGAACCTCTCCATCTGAAGGTTCTCTTCTGCTGATGATAAGAATTTAAGCCCAAACCTCTCTCTAAAGTCTGCCCAAGTCTCAATTGGCCTGGTAGCGTTGGTGACTTCCCACCAAAATGCAGCTTCCTCTTTCAACAACCATGCTGCCAACTGAACTTTTCTATGGTCCTCCACATCAAAGATAATAAACAAGTCTTCAGTCTCCTTTAGCCAGTTTCGTGCCTCAACAAAGGTTTCAGTTCCAACGAAGTTCTTGCCGCCCATTGCTTTAAAGTCTTTGCATATTTTGGCAAAGGCGGTACCGGAAGGAGGAGGAACCGCGGCCACTAGGGGAGGAGGAGGAGGGATGTTTGTCGGGTCCGCGTCGTTGGCCCTAGCTTCTAAGTACCTTCAGAACCATCCAGGTACGGGCACTCCCTCAGGAAGGTTAAGATCAGACATGCTGAAAAACGAAAAGAAAAAGGTTCAAACGAGGAAACAAAGGAAAGTGCTAATGGCTTTTGGGGAATAGCCTTTTTAATCATAAAACTTTTATAAAAAAAATGCTTCTTTATAAACTGTTTTGGAAAATAGTTTTAAGAGGGTTTTTAAAACTTTTGTCCCGTCTGGTAAACCTCGCTCTGATACCAAATGCAACACCCCACCTCCGCTAGGGTCACTCACAAAGGGAATGCACTAGTTTTGGTGGAGTATTATCTAGACAGAGATATCACAAGGCAGAAGATAAATAAATCAGGGGTAGAAATAAAAAAAAAACCAATTTTTATTACTTTCAAGAAAAGAGTCAAAACCTCATATATCCAAGGTACAAATTATTCCATTACATCAAGTTCTAGATAAAGAAGCATAAACTTAGGATAATAAAAGCAAATTATTCCCCACACTACACCAAAAATGCCAATTTGGCAGTGCTCATGGCCGTATCAAAATCTATTTGATACGGTTTTAAACCGTATCAAAAAACGGCGTCCTTGTTGCTTTGATACGGTTTTAAGCCGTATCAAAATAATAATTTGACACGGCTTAAAACCGTATCAAATTGGTAATTTGAAACGGTTTTAAACCGTATCAATTTATGATTTTGATACGGCTTAAAACCGTATCAAACTTCTAAATTGATACGGCTTAAAACCGTACTAAACTGCTATACTGATACGGCTTAAAACCGTGTTTAATGCATCATTCCTACAATGCTATCAACTAATTAAAAACGGCTTTTAACCGTATCAAAATCGGTATATCATATATGCAATATACAAAAACACTGTACCCATTGATATATATATATAGACAACAAAGAAGATACGCTGCACCCATATAACAATATATAAATAAGATACGCTGATCATAATTCGATTAATACGTAAACCATAACTTCAGTTAATACAAACCACATAACACAATATATAAAAAGCATAATGTTCACAGTTCTTGCTCTAAAAAAAAGAACACAACAAAACTGCAGTTGTCGAGCCCATGCAACTCATGCTTATTCCAAAGCCTGAAAAGAAATTAAAATAACAAGCATCAATTTAGTTTCGTCTCCACAACAACAAGTCATGTATTGTACATAAAATGAGAAATTAAATAAGAAGCATAATCAAACATAAAAGGCTTCCGTAACGATACATCAAACGTAAGAAGTGAAACTAACCCATAAGACTCAGGTGAAACTGAGCTTTACGGCTCAGTTTCGCTGAGCGTAAGGCTCAGTTTCGCCGAAACTTTCGACTCGGTGAAACTGAGCCTTACGCTCAGTTTCAACTGAGCCGTAAAGCTCAGTTTCACCTGAGCCAACGCTCAGTGAAACTGAGTCGTAAAGATCAGTTTCAACCGTGTCGTGACATCAGTAGAATCAGAATAGGAAGGTTTACCAGTTAACACCATTTGACTGAAAACTCGCCAATATCATTCATCCCATCGTTTCTCAGCTTGAGGCTTAAGCTCAAAAATTCAGTCCCCACCATTCACCACTTTGTTAATAAAAGAAACTCTCTAGCAGCTCCATATTCCTGTAAAATAATATGTAAAAATTGTTACATTCTTGATAACAGGTGCCCATATTTCATATTTATGGCGCTGCAAATGCGTACAGTTTTCAACTGTTAATGACTCACATGATCTAAGTTTGTGCATGCATTGGAATTCAAGACATTTAAGTACCCAGTATTAATATAATATACATATAATATACAGTGATGTATCAAAAGTTGAGTGCAGCCATAGTTGTGAATCAACTTTTGTCTAGATAATATTGTGTGTCTAAGGCTTGAGGCACTAGAAATAGTTAATATAATATATATATATATATTAGAAACTAGTTTTTCTATTATCAAATCGTTGATACATGCCTCCATCGTTAGCCATGAAGCAAGGAGAACAATATGCTACCTAATCACACAACAGACTTAAACCTTTTTTTAGATGTTATGGTTACAAATCTTGTTACATTTTTCATCAAAAGCAGCAAAGTCATATTTTATGTTGTGATTCAAATTTTCTTTGAAACGGTTAATTACAACAATCTTGTTAATTAAGCACTTGATTTCATATTAACAGAAATGGTACAAAGTAATTACAGTTTATTGCACATACACGCAGATACTAAGGTACCATATGTTTCTCAGTGAGACTTGCCAGAAAACTATTTTCCGCAATACCACATCTGATAAGAAAATAGTAATCTAGTACTTCCTCAATATGCACTTGGGATGCATTTCCATTAGCTTTTCCGTTCCATATTATCAGATATAGGACATAACTTAAGCATTAAATATAAGTTCACTCATATATCAACAATTTAAAACCAAAGAAGAAAAACTTGTATATATAATGCACATATCTACAGCACAAAGATACCTTGAAGGAAGAATGGTGTAGCCTCCGCGGGTAGATTTAAAATCCATAACTGATATAGCTGATTCAACAGTTACATTCTTTTGATTATCATTCAGCTTCGCAAGAATTCAGTGTCCACTCCGTGAACTAGAACCAATACCAGCCAAAGGATTAACAACAAAATTGTTCCGAGTTCTAACTCTTTGCTGGTAAGGTTGCTCTCCTCTTTGTTCAGCAAGTTCTAATGTGCATCCAGATGTGTAATAATATTCCATTCCAAAGCTTTGTCTTCGAGCATTTTTACGCCAGAATCGGTAGAAATATGTATGAGGGCTACTTCCATAGAAGAGTCTCTTGGATTGACTTCTTTAAGTGCATTTAAACTGGGTAGTTTTCTCCCTTCTTCTATTTCATTACACATTGTCCATATTCACCATAAGGGTTCAAGGAACACAGAGTTTCAGAGCCAATTGAAACTATATGGGCAGTTCACAGTTCTTGCAGCTCCGGCAATATTATCTCTACAGTCTGGTATAAATAAACCACGTAGATAAACATGATATATGTTATAATAATTTGTATTAGTAAAATTGTAAAAACTAAACTAAATGAGATTAATGCTTATGGAAAAAATATGCATAGGAAAAGACAGACATACTTTGCAATCAAAGACTTCAGAAAGGAGATTCAGAGCATCCTCGCATTTGGTGAAGATTCAGTATTAAGAATATCATTAAACCACTGGAAATGTAACAGTTTCAACGACAATTTTACCTATTTTAAATTGTAGTAAGTTAAATTTTAGAACATATATAGTTTACCTCGGTATATTTACGAAGACGTGTAGACCTGAGAACTTCCAAATCATAGGAAGGCAACAGGGTTGGAACTCATTCGCAAACTCAGTTCAAAACTGAGTTTATAAACTCAGTTCAAAACTAAGTTTGCGAACTCAGTTTCGATCTGAGTTCGCGAACTCAGTTCAGAACTGAGTTCGCGAACTCAGTTCAGAATTGAGTTCGCAAACTCAATTCAAAACTGAGTTTATAAACTCAGTTTGCGAACTCAGTTCAGAACTAAGTTTTAAAACTGAGTTTATAAACTCAGTTCAAAACTGAGTTCGCGAATACAGAATTTTAACACAAATACAGAATGCTCCCATGAAAGGGGGATGCACATATGTTTCATGTATGTAAACAGGTCTTTACAGACTGGGTATTAAATTCCCACAATTTGAATCTGAATATGCTGAAATCTGCATTCCGAATTTGCTCCATTACCTGAGTTACAAAGTTATAAACCTGCTTAGAATATGACTAAAAAAATGAGATGAAAAAACTGCTTAGAATATGGCCCAAAAAAATGAGATGTAAAATGGAAACATGAAAAAGCCATTCAACCAAAGCAAATCTGCTAATTGATCATCTCAATGCTCAAAAAAGCCATTTATATTTATATCAAAATGGAAAAATGAAAACATGCTAAGCATTGTACCTGAAACTGCAACATAAATGTGCAAACCTTTTTAGTTTTTTATTGCAACATTGATTGCATACCATTCCAGGCGAGTCTTTGCGTTGTCGTCCGCTTTTAGGACCTATTGCAAAGTTCAAAAGAAAAAACAGACTATAAAGCGGTATGCATATTAACATAAGCAATGAAAACCTATTGGTCCATAATGTTATTCAAACAGTATGCATATTAACCATTAACTTAGTTTGCAACTTCAGTTGCAAACTGGGTCGAGTTTGCAACAGAGTTGCATATCGAGTCGAGTTTTGACAGCATGTCTGTATTAAAGTCAACAAGAAATTAATATCTTCATATACAAATATATTCAAAATAGGTTGTTAACCAATATGATGATGGATGGAATAAACCTTTGATGCTACTGTAAAATTCAAGCTTTACCACTTTTTTTATTCAGCAAATGACTGATCAGTCTCTGATTATTAAGAACCATATAATTTACTTATTTGATATGTTTATATCCCTAAAAAGATGTTAAACATTAATAAATGGCCATTCGTTGGGAAAACATATATGGTTCCATAATTGTTCTTCAGCAAATGTGACAGCACACTAGCAGCTCTACAGCATGCCTATATTAATGTTAACAAGCGACGAGTATTGCATAAACCATGGATTCATCACGGTTTATTAACTAAAATGAAGATGGATCAAATAATCTGTTGATGCCAATTTAAAATGAATGCTTTTCCTACCACACTTGATCTCAATTTACCAAAGGAGCGACTAGTCTCTGATTATTCAAAACCATACATTTTTATACGATGTCTTTAAAGGATGCTAAGCTGGAAAAATTACAATCCAAGTATATATGGTGCCATAACATCTATCAATGTTGGTCATTGAATATCTCAATCGAATAGCAGCATACCTCTAATAAGTTCATTATGTCTAACAGGACTGACCTCGTCCTGGAACTTCGCCATTAATACGTGCTTCACCACTCCTTCGGCTTCTTCCATTGATCTCATTTTAAGAAACAGATCGGTGAGAATAATTCTTCGACTACAGCAAAGCCTTCATCATCTTCAAACCCTATCGTTGATTAGAACAGCTTGAAAAAAGAGATTCAAACAATGAGATTAAGATATCAAGATTGAATTCAATCCTGGAAGTTAGGGAAATTGGGGAAAGGTAGAGCCACGGGTAAACAAAGTTCACCTGCTTTCTAAGACTCAAGAAAAACTCTATCAAGTGATGTATTTTTAGTTATGTCATATTATACAATAGGTTATTGATTTCGGATTTACTGCAAACTTAAATAAGGAATATCAAATTGACTTTACAATTCTTTTGAGATAAGAGATCATTATATAGTATTATATAGTATATAGATTTTAATTGAAGCACATATATGAAGAATGTAAAGAGCCAGGGCACATAATACCGCAAGTCATATATATATATATATATATATGAATGCATACATATATATATTCACATGAATATTGACATGGCAAGCCAGGGCAGGTTCAGGAAATTAGCAAATCAATCAAGCTATTTTCATTCCAGGAAACAACTAAGATTTCACCGCATTAATGATGGCAGCAAAGGGGGTAAATCATGTGTGTGTTCAAGGTAAAAAATCAAATATCATGCAAATCGTTTCATCCAATTCAAGGCAACAAAATCACGCATTCTTTATCACAGGCATTTATGGAAATCGAACATTTCAAAGTCATATTTGTACACTTTTGTAACAAAATCACGAATTCTTTTCAAAGTCGTTTCATCTACTTCATCACAGGCATTTATCGAAATCGAACAACAAAGAAAACTTGAAAGCACGAAATAATCAATTTAAAGAACTCACAAGATTTCGATTGCCAGCATCCCATTTCAGTGGACAAGAAAGCAACGAGAACCCGAAGCAAATCAAAAGAACTAATTCGAGAATCTAGGCGCCGCGATTTGTTTCAGTAGAAAAACCCTAATTTGTTATGGGGTTGGTCACCATTGAAGAGGAAAAGAGGGAACGAGAAAAGCTAACGTCTATGGCTGATGATGTGGATGAAAAGAGAATGAAGTGGTTTCGGAAGCGGTTTTGATTTGGAGAAAGGGGAGGGACGCCATTTTTTTTGGTTTGGAAAGTTTTTTTATTTCGGTCGAAACAAAACTGGGGAAGGAACTGAAAATTAAAATGAGCTTGGAAAAAATGATACGGCTCAAAGCCTTGTCATACGAAGCGATCCGAACCATCGGCGATCTACGGTTAGATTTTAAAGGTTGGGGGAGGTGTGGATCGGTAGAGGTGTAGCAAAGAAAATTTGATACGGTTAAGAGCCGTATCAAATTTGATATGGCTTAAAGCCGTATTAAATCTCTACATCCCGGTGTGCCAGATTTGTTGTTTTGGTGTAGTGCCAAACATAGCAGAAGTGCAGCCATAGCATAGCTCAAGACCAAATCGTACATGAGCTGACAGAAAGCAAGCTAAATCCAAGCTAAGAGCTAGTGTTTCCTCTCTGAGAACCTTGGGGGCGGGGAACGAAAGAAAACGAGGTGAAAGAAAAAGGGTCAGTCATAAAGACTGGTAAGTCCTAGTGACTTTCAGTATAAAAACTAGTAAAGCTAACAAGATATGAGTAAAAGGAAAGTAAACATAGGGATGATAATAAGACTGGCAAGATAACTAAGATAACAAGATAAATCAAGTCTAGCATCGCATATTCAAGATTCGTTGCACCAACTATACTAGTGTTCTAACCCATGTCAAGTATTAACCATGAAATGATCCCTTGGCCCAATATCATGAAGTGACCCATTACGGGGTCCTATAGTACGATCTACTAATTGATCGGCTCCCTACAAGTTCTAACTCGTCATGTGTCTGTGTCATACGGCCCAATCACGAAAGGTAGTCACCTGTGCTAGGTCCACCATAGGGTGTATCAAGCCCTAGGGTGCCAACCACCGACACGAATCAAGCACGCACAGTGTAAACCTACTGGTGCCTAATGCCTGCTTTTTCAACTCCAGACTACGTGCACGACCATAGTCCTCCTGAACTTACAATGACGTACCTACTCAGCCGTCTTTCTGGTCGCTTACAATCAGCCTAGTAATCGTGCCCCACCCTGCCTAGTCCCAGGGTATCGTGATACATCTAAGTGGGTTACTGCTGAAAAGGACCGTGTAACTAGGGTTTCTAATAGGTTAAGTGTTGTCATTCAAGTTCGCGACTTAACCCTATCCAAATCATGTATCAAGTTGGTTAAGTGTGTCCAAGCGGGTTCATGACTTAACCCTATCAAATCATCGTGTCAAATTGGTTAAGTATATTCAAGTGGTTCATAACTTAACCCTATCATGTGACATTAATTCATTAGTGCACCCCAACATCTCACATTAGACTAGTTGTTGTGGTTACTGGATTTGTCGGGCGGTTCCGTGCAGATTTACACCACAACTTAGTCTAACCTCGGGTTTTACGTGCGATATGACCAACTACCCACATTGGATCCTATTGTTTGCAGTCACTGGATTCGCCGGGCGGGTCCGGGCAGATTTATACTTCAAACTCAACCCAACCTCGGGTTGGCCATTTTCAAATTCATTCTAAGTGAGTCCAGATTCAAGTTTCGAGTCTAAATTCATGTCAAGTTTTCATGTCATGTTTCATGTCAATATCGTGTCAAGTTCATATCCAGGTTCAAGTTTATAGTAATTTCAGGTTTTCCTAAACCACTCAAATCATATTCCCGTCGCACGTGAATTCAAGTCGATAGAAACAAATCTAATTAGGGAATAACATAGAAAGAATGGGCATAAGGTGGCAAAAGTGATTATAAGGCAAGCATGGTATAACTTGAGATAAATTACTACAACAATACTGGCATATGGAATAGTGGTTTCAAATATCTAACTTAGCAAAATAGGGTGATATTCATGGTAACTGTTGACATAAGATAATAACCTCAAACTTGTGAATAACAACTAATTCGTCATCACATGCATGTTAACATCACGGTCATGAGGGGTTTAGGTTTACAACATGTTTAGGCCCCAATCCAATATAAATATTACTACAAGTCAAGATTCAAGATGAATAAATCCAAGGTGGACAAATAGTAGATCCAAAATACTAGATTCAAAATGAACAATGATAGATCCGTGATATACAATGATAGGTCCAAGATGATTGTCATACTTATGTTCAATTTCAATTTACAACATATCCACATTAAGTTTAAAATTTAGATCTAAAAGTAACTGGGGCTTACTGGTCGTGGTGTTAGAATTAGAAAATAAAGAGGCGATGCTGAATCTCGAGTCTAACAGAAATCCCCAAAACAGCAATACTCGACACGTAGCCTTGTTGGAGAAGAAGCAATTCCTTTTCTTTAACTTTTCAACCAGAGTTTCAGCAGCATAAGAGCAGAGAGAATTTCTGTAGAGAGACTAAAGTTAGGGGTTGTTTATATAGGGTTAGGCCAATGAATCTAGACAGAAATCGGACCAGAAACATCAGAGTGAATTCTGACTCAAAAATGGGCTCTGCAACCAGGTCGACACCCAGGTCGACTCTATGGTCGACCTGGTCCTGGGAAGGTCGACTCTATGGTCGACCCCCAGGTCGACCTGGTCCTGGGCGGGAAATTTCCCGCCCAGTCTGTTCTGGGGTTTGAATTCGAAATTTGAATTCGAATTCTGAGCTGTTTTAAACTTGAAATTTTCTGACAACTTCGAAGGGTCATAACTTGGTCATACGGACTCCGATTTTCGAAAACTCGGACTCGTTTCCAAGCAGAATTTCGAGACAAACATAATGGCATAACCCATTGCCCTTGATGCTTAATTTAATAATTAATTCTTCCTTGGTTTATAGTTATAACTCGTTATCAAAATACAGGTTGTTACATGTTTTTGCAATGCCAAAGAGATTCTCTTCAAGTTGATGTGAGCTATGATCAGTTCGGTGTCCATTTCCATTCACGGGAAAAACCCATCGTTCGACTCATGATACTAGGGTTGGAATTTTTGCGGAATCGAAGCTTTAATTCACGAAATGAACTTTGTATTCGGGGATAGCACATAGATTCGCACATAGCAGCAAGTTTTGGGAAGACTCGGTGTAATTTGGAGTCGATGTTCTGTGAGTGGCCTGAGCGACGCAACTCCAAGTTGGAGTTCGTGTTGCGAGAACTGGGGTGGAGGAGGAAGAGGATTCAGAGGAGGAGATAATGGTGTAGTCGGTTTATGGATTTATGAAAAGGAGAAAGAGAACAAGAAGTGAGAAGGAAGCAGTAATGGTGAGATTCAATGACAGGAGCGATGGATCGAAGTGTTTGCCTGGTGGAAGAAGAGGTAATTGGCGGGTTGGGTATTCACGTTCGGATTTGGGCCTTAGGTAATGATAAGCCCAATTATAATTCAAAGTTTTAATTTTAATTTATTTAAATATTATATGAACTTGTATACATCATAACTTCATCATACAATACCGGTTTTCAGCGAAACAAGATCCGTTAGGATCGTATGGACGGACACTACCCAATGGAACTGACTGAGAGTGGATTGGTGCTCGTTTGAATTTATGGTGAAATAAACTGTTTGATTCAAATCAAACAACAATTTATTGTTCTTTAACGATGAATTGCCAATGTGAGTAAATCTCACTAACTCTGAACAGTTTAAAATTTCATGTTGTATTTTTAGAACTGTTAAATATTGGCTGATTGACTGTGTGTTAACTGTTTGATTGAACTACTAGTCAGTTAGTTAAATTTCTATATTGATTCTGTTTAACAGAATATATCATATGGAACTGAAAGTGATGTTGATTTTATTGTGTAACATCTGTGGATGCAGGGAAACAGGTTGGAGGAATCCGACTGGATTCCACAACAGTTATTTTATTGTTTTTCATATATTTTGATATATGATGTGGATTTTAACCTATTGTTGATTATATGTGTTTGGACGATACTGATCATCGTGATTTGATATGTTGAATACCATAACATACCGAAATGTTGATAAGGGAATATTTTCAAAGTGATATTTGAAAATAAAATATTTATAAATGGAATATTTATAAATAAGAAATATTTATAAATTGGAATATTTATAAATAGGAAATATTTAGAAAAGGGAAAATTATTTATAACAGAATAGGACGTTATAAAAGGGAAAACGTTATAAAAAGGAAACTGTTATAAGAAGGAAATCATTTTAAAGTGGAGAACTGTTACTAAAAGTAAATCTTTAAAAATGAATAAACGTTGTTAAAAAGGAAATCTTTATAAATCGAATATGGTATTCGAAAGTTAGTAAATCGAATATGGTATTCGAAAGGAGTTAAATCGAATATGGTATTCAAAAGGAGTTAAATCGAATATAAAATATTCGAAGGAAGTTAAATCGAATATGGTATTCGAAAGTTAGTAAATCGAACTAGTTATTCGAAAGGGGTTAGTCGAGTCGAGTTAGTTGAATAGAGTTAATCGAATATTAATTATTCGAATAAGAGTTAACCAGTTAGAGTAAAACCATTAAAGTAAATCAGTAAGAGTTAACCAGTTAGAGTAAAACCATTAAAGTAAATCAGTAAGAGTTAACCAGTTACAGTAAAACCATTAGAGTAAACCAGTTAGAGTTAAACAGTTAGTGTTAATCAGTTAAAGTAAATCAATAGAGTTATATCGAACTAGAATTTATTGAATAAAGTTATATCGAACTAGATTTATCGACTAGAGTTAAATCAAATAGAGTTAATCCAATAGCGTTAGTCCAATAGAGTTAATTGATAAGGGTTAATCGAATAGAGTAAATTGAATAGAGTTATCGAATTTACCTTATTCGAAGGAAAGAATTATCAAATAGAGATGATTCGAAACAGAGTTATGTAAGGAAGTTTGTTAAAGAATTAAAAGGTGAACTTTGACTATTTCAAGGTTAGAAACATTGTTCATTTAAGGTCTGAGAGGTAGTATTACCCCAACTTGATTGACTTCATTTTTAACTAAGGAATGGTTAAGGTTTGATAGTGAAGGTGGTTTAAAGGAATTTAGTTAATAAGCTTAGTGGTTTGAGTTGGCATCGCGATGGTTTGTTTAAATATCTGTCTAAGTCCAATGAAGGAGTTTTGGAAATGTTTTCCAAATAAGAACCAGAAATGTTTTTTGATATAGAAAACAAGAAATGGAAATGTTTTCCAATGGTAATAACATATATTTTCTAAATTTAGAAAATAAGAAATGTTGAATATAGGGAAACAGGAGATGAAGAATGAATTAAGGAGATAAATGTTAAATGATGTTTGATCAACATAAATTTCCATCTGGAAATAATATCGTTGTTTGCACACCTGTTTTCTTTGATGCTCAAATCACAGACTATCGAAGTTTTGACCATTTTAACGTTGTTAATATGGAGAGACCGGTTGGATTATTATCCAAAGAACCACTCTGTATTGGCATAAGCGTGCGAATCATATATGCCAAAGATAATTAAAGACGGAGTAAAGTGCAAGGGCTATTGTATAAGTCTTAGATAACAGTGCCTAAGATGGATGTACTGAATAGTGCCTTCGGTTCATCCTGTTCCTGGATGACTTGTGTGGATGAATGTTAGACAGAGTATTTCCAGAAAGGTCACGTACATTGATTTCTTCAACCGTACCAAGAGTGGAAGCGGAGAAGGAAACTTCTTTAGCTAACACGTAATGTATTGTTGTAGATGTCAATTAGTGATTTTCGATGGATCCGACAATGTGGCATTCGAAGTGAATCCGATATGATGATGAAGCGTAACCTCAAGCCTCATCAACCGGTAAATGACAGAAATCGGGCAGGAAGCATGGCTTAATCGGTCGCTCCAAAGTAGGGTGTATAATCACCTGATCTAGAGTTTCATTTACTTCTAAAAATCTATTGTTGATGCTGTCCCATTCGGGAAATGGTTGTTGATCCCAACCGTTGGTGATATACATTCGATACACTCAAGCGAAATGAGTGGTCGATCATGTGTGGCCGGGTTGCAAGATGTTCTTGTTGAACCCAGTGTATTCCTTTCTAGAGGTACACTAGCGAAAGGTGGTTCCATACCTTGTCATAGTTAGAAATCCATTACCCAATACGTGCTTGCGGTTTTTATTGTATACTATATATGTAGAACGTGAGATGAAAGCGTTTCTGCTGGATGATTATTATAGTTGTGGTTGATAGACATTATTATAATATCCAAAGGTTTTTGATATAAAGATAATTTGGATTCTCATAAGGGAAAAACCCGTTCCGTTATACGGCGTGGTCTTATGAGATATTGTTTACTTGTTCAAACTGTTTTAAACTGTTTTACTCACACCAGTCCCATGACTGACCCGGAGTTTATTTTGTTTTGTTTTCCCTAAACTCTTGGGTGCCCAATTTTGTGCGGGCAGTCAAGTAGTCAGGATTTATAGATATACTGGAAGAGCTTGGAGCAGGAGGCTTCAGGATTATATAGCTATAGTTATTTCCGCTGTGTTGTAAGTGTTGTACTTTGATAATGATGTATATTCAAGTACAAATGTATATTTCAAGTTATGTTATATATATAATATATGTTATTCGTTCCGCTGTGAGGTTCGTGTTACTCTGTTGTTGTGTTCTTCTTCTTCTATTCTAAGTTTCTATCTTATCTATCCTCACCCTCTATTTTCTTTCTATTAGTGTTCTGATTTTCCAGTGTAATTAGGGTTGGACTTGTGTTATTTAGTCAGCTCAAATTGGACCGGATTTTCGGGTTATTACAGTTGGTATCAGAGCATAAGTTAAGTATTACCTTGGCTCTGTGGCGTGACTCAGTTGGAAAATTTTCCTTTATAAAACCAGAAATAAACACGCGTTTAATTTTTTCACGATCACCAGATAAATCATATCAACTTGAAACCTTGAAATCCAATAATAATTCTTCAATACGAACCCAACGGCACCAGTTTCGTCGCATTCTGAGATTATTTCCCCGGTAGGCTATTTTTACACGCACCGCAATGCCATTTCGGCCACCAAATTACCCGATCTTCAAAAATGACAAACTATATACCTATCCTGACTCTAATCGACGATACGAACTCAACGGAACTCGTTTCGTGGCTTAATTTGATCGTTTGCTCAGGTTACACTCAAGTATCCCATTCTTATATAAATTACGCGCTATAGAAAATGAACGGACGTTTACGGCTACCATGACCACATACGACGTCGGTTTGCCACGCCATTTAACACAGTGCAATAATTTAACGTTACGGCCCCAATGAAACTGGTTTCGTCGAAAACAGAGACCGTTTGCAAAATGGCCATTTTAAAGGCCGATATTTTAATAACGATTTCCACAGCGATTATTTTAAAATTTAATTTGGCCATAACTAACAAATCGTAATACGAAATCTGGATTTTTCTCTTTCATATGAAAATTACCATTAACACGGTTCCAACGTTTCTCATTTCACAGAAACCCGACTTATATCGGATACTGTATATCGAATTGAAGTTCAAAACTCCAATTTACGAACTGCACGCCATTTTCCAACTTGATTTATATTATATAAATATATATATAGTTCGATCTTGTTTTAAATAAAGATTTAAATATTAAAATCCATTAATATACCCAATATAATATTTAAAATAAATAAATCAAACTAAATATTTGACTGCAAAAAACATGGGCCGTTACATTATTCCCCCCTTAAAAATAATTTCGTCCTCGAAATTGCTAAAGTAAGAAAGAACGTTACAAATCCATTAATTTCTAATTCCATTTTATTTCAAATCAAAACCATTTTATTATAATCAATATAAATTTTCAAAAATATCGAAATTTTCTAACACCTTAAAGTTCCGATAAAAATTCGGCGGAGTCTCCCCTGCACGGGGTGACATCTGCGATACTGCACGAACAAATAATATGCATCCATCGACCAACGGTCGAAAAACAAAAAAATCAAAACCCCCAAAATTTCATATTTCCGCATAGGCGTACCTTTTACGAGCGCCATTGGGCATATTTGCTCATCGTATATTTGATTTACTCAACCAATATCAATCTGTCTAGCAATCCGACACCTGTACTTAACTCAATTCACATATCAGTAACAGATATATGAAATTCTGAGATAATATTTCACTACTCAACTGGTATAACTATATAAATTCCAAAATCAAATGTACAACATCAATTCATTACCAAATACAGGGTTAAATCGTAAATTCAAATTCATACTCAGTTCATTCCAGTTTAAGTATACCCGAAATTTATTCTTTAGTTTGGAATTCATTTAGCTTTATTAAATTGTTGATTATTTTCATTCAAACAACTATCATCCAATAACAAACAATTCACAATCAACAACCAATATACAACAAAATCAACCAAATTAATTTAATTTATATTCAATATCGATATTTTACTTTGATTTCTCATATTTGAACATCAATCGATTAATACCCGACTGATTTCTATTTGATTATCATTTATTCATCAAATTTCCAATTTAATTAATTTAATTTCAATATCACTCTTTACTTAACAAAGTTAAGTTTCAATTCAAATTTTCAATCCGATTTGAATTCCTATTCAAACCGATCCAACACACTAATATCTCATGAATTTGATAAAATTATTTCTTTTCTATACAAAAATATGGTTTGGGCAAAATTAGTTCATTTACCGTCGTTCAAAACAATACTGTATCCATTTATAGTTCTATGCTTCTCAACACTCGAACCGATCAACAAACACAATACAAAACATTTGTATATCAAATTTACAAATACGCTCTCATATATATACTCAGTCTCGATTTAGGGTCGTACTAACCCAATCTCTATCGAGTTACACCACACAGCCAAGGTTATTAATAAACCAATAGCTCTGATACCACTGTAACGAACAGGGATTTTCAGCCCAGAAAATCGTCTTAAATACCTTTCCCGTACCTCATGCCGACCTTCCAAACACCGAAAACACTGGACGTTATTAGAAAGAATTTAGAGGGTGAGATAAGAAAGAAAGAAATATAAGAATAGAAGAAGAAGAATAACCACAAACACAGAGTCTCACATCGCAGCGGAACAAAATATGATTCAGAAATAAAAACTTTATTGAGAGCTTTAAAAATACTTAAAATATCAGAGTACATCACACCACGGGACAGTTATAATAACCTGTTCCCATATACAACACACAACGGAATAGTAGCTATATAATATCATACGAGTGGACTCTTCCAGCTCGTCTCTTCACAGCATTTGATAACCTGAACCTGTACACCCCGGGCTAACTCGAGCAATTACAAAACACCGGGTCAGTCTGGTGAACCAGAGTGAGAAAAACTCGCACAGTATTAAGGGTAAGTCATCCAACATGATTTTTTTAAAGTTCAAAATCTTTTCAAAAGGAAAGGATAATCGTAAGACCAAATCCACACATAAACACGGACGGTTTTTACCTTACGATAACCCAAAACATCTTTGAATTCAATATCCTTTCTGATATTATAATAATGTCTAAATACAAGTAAATAACAATCTAGTGGAACGCTTACATCTCACACTCCACCTATATAGTATACATTCAAAACCGTGGGCGCTTATTTGAGATTGGATTCCGACTTTGACAAGTTATGGGACCACCTGCCGATAGTGTATCTCTAGAGGCGAATACACTGGGTTCAACGAGAACATCTTGCAACCCGACCCTCACATGACCGACCACTCATTTCGCTTGAGTGTATCGAATGTATATCACCAACGGTTGGGCTCAAACCACCGTTTCCTGAAAAGGGACAGCATAGAAATAGATTAAAGAAGCAATTAGGAATTTCTCTAGATAGGTGATTATACACCCTAATGGGAGCGACCCACATAGCCGTGCTGCCTGTCCGATTTTTGTCATTTCCCGGTTGGTGAGGCCTGAGGTTTGAATTTCCTTTCAAAACATCTGGTCATCATTTACTTTGAATGCCACATCGTCATATCCGTCAAGTCACTAATTGACGTCCATAAATACACTCTGGGTATAAAAGAAGTGCCCCTCTTTGCCACCACTTGGTATATTTGTAAAAATCAATGTACGTGGTTTTCTGGAAATACTCTGTCAGACATTCGTTCATACAAGTCATCCAGGAACAGGATGAACCGAAGGTACTCTCCTACTGCATCCAATGAAGGAATCACCCCATGGATCAGTAGCGAGTAGTCCTTGCAACCCGTAGATTCCAACCACGACAGAACCACAGTATATCTCTGGCCGTAAACCAGAGGTTATTAATAGTTCTTCCGTTCATGAAGATCCACGGTCTTCAATGCTCCATCTCGACCGCCTTATGATATCTTCACGTATTTGTTGTTCAGAATGGGTTTCGAATATAAATTTGATCCCGGTCTCTCTGTACCAACAATTGTATTGGACAGTTTTGATAGTCGGTGATTTAACTATCGAAACTATCAGTGTTTCAATCATGACAATCCAATGAGTTCACTGGTTCAGTATTCAACACCACTTGGCCTTTTAATTAAAACAAATGTAAATTCAATCTCTTAAATATTTCGATATTTAAAATACAATTCTCTCGCTTCTTGTTCAACATAAGATTTTCTTTAACCACTTCATTTTTATACCTAGGACTATCCTATGTCATATTCAGTTTTCTATTATCATTTTCAAACTATAGCTACCTTGTTTTATAATATAATATTGGAAAACCACTTTAACTTATTTCTTGTAAAACGATGTTACAAAATATTATCTATTTCATCATTTGAAACAATACACAATTTTATTCTAATAGAATAAAACTCAGTCTTACGTTTCCCTACTAAGTCAAAAATATCGATATATTTCGGCAACTCCTTTTACTTTGGAAATCCTTAATATATATAAATATATGTTCCAAATTTTTCCACCGAAATGTTGCGTTATTATTTCACTAAAGGAAATAATAGACTATCAGCAACCTCTTTTACCATTCCAACTCATATCATCCTCAGATAATCCTGAAGTCGTTCAAGTTGGGGTATTTTAATTACCTCTCAGACCTTGATCAACAACGTTCATATCTAAAGATAAATATACGTTGCAATCCAAAACCAATAATTCATTCCAATCTCCCACTTTTATTTAATCACATTCTTAAATAACGTTAATTTAGAATTAACGATATAATGCCTCAAACCTCTTTCATATAACTCTGGTTTATTATAAAACCTTTTAACTCAATTTTCTTTTACTTAATTCAAATAATTAAGTGACATTTATTTAAGCTATAATATTTGCTTAAAAATCCCTTTTTTTAAAACTTTGTTATAAAAACTCAGGTTTAAACAAAACCTGTTGATAAACTTCTTTCACCGATCAATTGGATTTCTTTTCACTTAGATTACTTTTAAATAAATTCCTATGAAAAAGTAATTTTTCTAAATTGTTATTAAAAATAATAATTTATTCAATCATTAACTACATTAGTAGTTAATTCCTTTATTAAATAAAATAAATAATAAATCTCTTTTTAAAATCTTATTCAAATCTAAACAATATTCCTTAAACTCTTCTATTGGGTTAATTCAATACAAACTAATTTAATGGTCAATCCCAGTTAAAACTGTTAACTTAGTCAACTTAAATCTGGTTGTCTCATTAACCAATTCAATTCATTTCTCCTTTTATTTAATTTATAATATAATTAATTAATTTAGATAATTCCATTAAATAGTTTCTTAACAAAACCATTATCCAAATTTAACCGTGTGGTTAATTTCTATACACGTATTTCCAAACCTGATTACCATCAGCATTTGTCTTTATAAAACCAATTATTAACTTAAATAATAAATAATGGATTTATTTTTTTGTAAACTTTTATTCAAATATATATATTTCAAAACCTATCTTCAGTTACAAAATAAATTTATAACTTCAGTTCTATCAATTTACCTGACAGTAAATCGATATCATTTCTTTAAGGCCATTTACTGCCGATTACCGAACCAATACTGCCCATTGGTTGAAACAAAACACAAGTTGACTTTTCAGTCAATGGTCACTACAAAATCAGTTACCCAATCATGACAGTTCATATATGATAAGATGAAAATAAATAATAAAATAAATAATATATTTGAGGAATCCGGTTGGATCCCTCCAACCTGTTCTTCCCTGTATATAATGGTTATCTCAAATCAGACCATTAAATCATTTAACTGATAATAACGACTATTTAATCCAACCACAAGCAATTCAACAAATTAAACAAGTTTATTTTATAAACGTGACCAACAAGGTAAGTTACCTTTATTGGAACCAATCATTAGAATAACGATTTGGTAGTTCACTAAAATTAAACAACGGTTTAATTTCATCGGTTAAATCAACAAATAAATATATAACTAGCAAACAGACAACTATTGGCAAACAAAGCACACAAAATAAAAACCCAATTTATAAAAAATATAAATGGGAAGAACTGAGTGAGTTTAACTCACCTGGATTTTCATTCGTCACTGAGGCAGTCTGTTTTAATTAGAAATCCCGGTAACTGCCAATTCTGACCAAACAAGCTTTATCGTTGCGTTCGTCGATGCTGTCCGGCCCCACTTGTTCTTACCGCTTCCTTTCTGCTAACACAGTTATTCATTATAAACTAAATCTTTATTCACCTATTTAAACGGTATTATTAATATCTTAAGAAAATGATCACAATCTAAATTTGTGCCCTACTCGTTAATACTTTTACGGTTAGAGATCTAACGGCCTTACCCTTTTTAATTGTGAACGACCTAATTATATTTTAAAATTAATTTACTAATTATTAAACTAATCAAATTATGATTATAATATATTATAAGATCTGACCCGGTACCTGTTACTGAAATTTCGCTCAAGGCCTCCCCACTTTCCACCTTCCATTTCGGCCATTCTCTCTCTTTTTTTTCTATTTCCTTCTTTGCTCCAAACGGGTCTGAGCCCATATCTCCAAGCCCGTTCAACAAAATGATGGCCACGTCCGAAACTTTACTCATGTTAAAGTTATAACCCCACTTCGTACCGCACTACCAACTCCTCCCTATGTTTTTACTTCTTCTCTCTGCTGCATTTTTCTTCTTCATCCTATCTCTATTCTCAGTAAAATCGCACCATGCAAAGCTACCCAACACCTCCTACTTATTATTATTTTTTCCTTAAAATAAACCAATGTTAGGGACTAGAAGTCCACTAACATGAAGACAGCCCAACTTCTTACATCTACTTCTACTTCCATCTTCCAACCTCAGCAAAACAAGTACCTTCTTCTCCGATTTGTCGTTCCCACCGTCCCATGCATTTTCTTCTACTACTACTTATTTTCTTCCATTCTTCAAACAAGCCTTCCACACTTCACCGTACACCCTTTATTCCACTTAAGACTACACCACATACCCCTTCGTCGAAATCCGTACCACCATGATCAGTCTCCCTCCGATATCTCCTCGAAACTTGAACATCAGACCCCTCATTCTATCTCGTGCAAATCCATACTCCATTCAGACATTACACTCATTGCAACTTTTCTTCTCTCCTACCCTTTACTATTCATATTTGCTTCATCTCATCCTGCGAGGCTTCTGCCTCCTCTGTGTCACGCACTTGCTTGCTCCACTGTTTGTTTCTACTTTTTTTTCTGCATATAAAAGAATCTCCCCACTGCATTTAGTTTTTTTTCCATTTGTTGAGCGGAAGGGAAAGAATGATACAGATAGAAGAAAGAAGGGTATTTTTTTATTCTTAGATTTTGAAAAGAACGAAGAAGAAGGACAGGGAACAAAGATTTTGGAAAGAAAGCTATGTATAAATAGGAGGGGGTACGTGGGTGCGAAGAAAACGTGGCACGAAAGAAATCGTGCGGCGCACGGCACAGATAGTGTAAGCGACAAGCATTGATATATATATATATATATATATATATATATATATATACATATATATATAGTGTGTGTGTGTGTGTACCACATGCATAGACTGATAGACATGACTTAGGTCGGCTTCAAATCTCAGGGTGGCTGAGGTGCATGAGTTATCCTTCCATACATCCTGCATGTTATTTTTGGTTGGCGGAAAATAGAATTGTCTATAGTTAGGATGCAAGGCAGTAACAGTGCAGACAAGAAATGTGTTTATTTGGGACGCAAGGCAGTAACAGTGGAGATAATTTAGTTAAAGTAAATATATGGTATTATATTATAACAAACCTACATCGCGAGAAATTGGGTTAAAAACCACCACATACGATTTCTGTTTACAGATAAAAAGACTAATCTTGGTGTAAAAGATACTCTGGATCCAATGGGACAAGTTTCGTCGAAATCCGAGGTCGTATGGAAAAATTTCCTTTATAAAACCAGAAATAAACACGCATTTAATTTTTTCACGATCACCAGATAAATCAAATCAACTTGAAACCTTGAAATCCTATAATAATTCTTCAATACGAACCCAACGGCATCAGTTTCGTCGCATTCTGAGACTGTTTCCCCGTAGGCTGTTTTTTCGCGCACCGCAATGCCATTTCGGCCACCAAATTACCCGGTCTTCAAAAATGACAAACTATATACCTATCCTGACTCTAATCGACGATACGAACTCAACGAAACTCGTTTCGTGGCTTAATTCGATCGTTTGCTCAGGTTAAACTCAAATATCCCTTTTTTGTATAAATTACGTGCTATAGAAAATGAACGGACGTTTACGGCTACCGTGACCACATATGACGTCGGTTTGCCACGCCACTTAACACTGTGCAATAATTTAACGTTACGGCCCCAATGAAACTGGTTTTGTCGAAAACAGAGACCGTTTGCAAAATGGCCATTTTAAAGGCGATATTTTAATAACGATTTCCGCAGCGATTATTTTAAAATTTAATTTGGCCATAACTAACAAACCGTAACATGAAATCTAGATTTTTCACTTTCATATGAAAATTATCATTAACACGGTTCTAACGTTTCTCATTTCACAGAAATCCTACTTATGTCGGATCCTGTATATCGAATTGAAGTTCAAAACTCCAATTTACGAACTGCACGCCATTTTCCGACTTGATTTATATTATATAAATATATATATTGTTCGATCTTGTTTTAAATAACGATTTAAATATTAAAATCCATTAATATTCCCAATATAATATTTAAAATAAATAAATAAAACTAAATATTTGACTGCATAAAACACGGGCCGTTACATTCTTCCCCCCTTAAAAATAATTTCGTCCTCGAAATTGCTAAAGTAAGAAAGAACGTTACAAATCCATTAATTTCTAATTCCATTTTATTTCAAATCAATACCATTTTATTATAATCAATATAAATTTTCAAAAATATCGAAAATTTTATAACACCTTAAATTTTCGAAAAAAATTCGGTGGAGTCTCCCCTGCACGGGGTGACACTACGATATCGCAGGAACAAATAATATGCATCCATCGACCAACGGTCGGAAAACAAAAAAAAATCAAAACCCCCAAATTTTATATTTCCGCATAGGCGTACCTTTTACGAGCGCTATTGGGCATATTTGCTCATCGTATATTTGATTTACTCAACCAATATCAATCTGTCTAGCCATCCGGCACCTGTACTTAACTCAATTCACATATCAGTAACAAATATATGAAATTCTGAGATAATATTTCACTACTCAACTGGCATAACTATATAAATTCCAAAATTAAATGCACAGCATCAACTCTTTACCAAATACAGGGTTAAATCGTAAATTCAAATTCGTACTCAGTTCATTCCAGTTTAAGTATACCCGAAATTTAATCTTTAGTTTGGAATTCATTTAGCTTTATTAAATTGTTGATTATTTCCATTCAAACAACTATCATCCAACAACAAACAATTCACAATCAACAACCAATATACAACAAAATCAACCAAATTAATTTAATTTATATTCAATATCGATATTTTACTTTGATTTCTCATATTTGAACATCAATCGATTAATACCCGACTGATTTCTATTTGATTATCATTTATTCATCAAATTCCCAATTTAATTAATTTAATTTCAATATCACTCTTTACTTAACAAAGTTAAGTTTCAACTCAAATTTTCAATCCGATTTGAATTCCTATTCAAATCGATCCAATACACTAATATCTCATGAATTTGATAAAATTATTTCTTTTCTATACAAAAATATGTTTTGGGCAAAATTATTTCATTTACCCTCTTTCAAAACAATACTGTATCCATTTACAGTTCTATGCTTCTCAACACTCGAACCGATCAACAAACACAATACAAAACATTTGTATATGAAATTTACAAATACGCTCTCATATATATACTCAGTCTCGATCTAGGGTCGTACTAACCCAATCTCTATCGAGTTATACCACAGAGCCAAGGTTATTACTAAACCAATAGCTCTGATACCACTATAACGAACAAGGATTTTCGGCCCAGAAAATTGTCATAAATACCTTTCCCTTACCTCATGCCGACCTTCCAAACCCGAAAACACTGGACGTTATTAGAAAGAATTTAGAGGGTGAGATAAGAAAGAAAGAAATAGAAGAATAGAAGAAGAAGAAGAAGAACCACAAACACAGAGTCTCCCATCGCAGCGGAACAAAATATGATTCAGAAATAAAAACTTTATTGAGAGCTTTAAAAATACTTACAATATCAGAGTACATCACACCACGAGATAGTTATAATAACCTGTTCCCATATACAACACACAGCGGAATAGTAGCTATATAATATCATACGTCTGGACTCTTCCAGCTCGTCTCTTCACAACATTTGATAACCTGAACTTGTACACCCCAGGCTAACCCGAGCATTTACAAAACACCGGGTTAGTCTGGTGAACCAGAGTGAGAAAAACTCGCACAGTATTAAGGGTAAGTCATCCAACATGATTTTTTTAAGTTCATAATCTTTTCAAAAGGAAAGGATATCGTAAGACCAAATCCACACATAAACACGGACGATTTTTACCTTGCGATAACCCAAAACATCTTTGAAATCAACATTCTTTCTGATATTATAATAATGTCTAAATACAAGTAAATAAAAATCTAGTGGAATGCTTACGTCTCACGCTCCACCTATATAGTATACATTCAGAACCATGGGCGCTTATTTGAGATTGAATTCCGACCTTGAAAAGTTATGGGACCACCGGCCGATAGTGTATCTCTAGAGGCGAATACACTGGGTTCAACGAGAACATCTTGCAACCCAGCCCTCACATGACCGACCACTCATTTCGCTTGAGTGTATCGAATGTATATCACCAACGGTTGGGCTCAAACCACCGTTTCCCGAAAAGGGACAGCATAGAAATAGATTAAAGAAGCAATTAGGAATTTCTCTAGATAGGTGATTATACACCCTAATGGGAGCGACCCACATAGCCATGATGCCTGCCCGATTTTTGTCATTTCCCGGTTGATGAGGCCTGAGGTTTGAATTTCCTTTCAAAACATCTATTCATCATTTACTTTGAATGCCACATCGTCAGATCCGTCAAGTCACTAATTGACGTCCACAAATACACTCTGGGTATAAAAGAAGTGCCCCTCTTTGCCACCACTCGGTATATTTGTAAAAATCAATGTACGTGGTTTTCTGGAAATACTCTGTCAGACATTCGTCTATACAAGTCATCTAGGAACAGGATGAACAGAAGGTACTCTCCTACTGCATCCAATATAGGAATCACCCAATGGATCAGTAGCGAGTAGTCCTTGCCAACCCGTAAATTCCAACCACGACAGAACTACAGTTTATCTCTGGCCGCTAAACCAGAGGTTATTAGTAGTTCTTCCGTTCATGAAGATCCACGGTCTTCAATGCTCCATCTCGACCGCCTTCTGATATCTTCACGTATTTGTTGGTCGGAATGGGTTTCGAATATAAATTTGATCTCGGTCTTTCCGTACCAACAATCGTATTGGACAGTTTTGATAGTCGGTGATTTAACTATCAAAACTATCAGTGTTTCAATCATGACAATCCAATGAGTTCACTGGTTCAGTATTCAACACCACTTGGCCTTTTAATTAAAACAAATGTAAATTCAAACTCTTAAATCTTTCGATATTATAAATATAGTTCTCTCGCTTCTTGTTCAACATAAGATTTTCTTTAACAACTTCATTTTTATACCTAGGACAATCCTATATCATATTCAGTTTTCTATTATCATTTTCAAACTATAGCCACCTTATTATATAATATAATATTGGAAAACCACTTTAACTTACTTCTCGTAAAACGATGTTACAAAATATTATCTGTTTCATCATTTGGAACGATACACAATTTTATTCTAATAGAATAAAACCCAGTCTTACATTTTCCTACAAAGTCAAAAATATCGATATATTTTGGCAACTCCTTTTACTTTGGAAATCCTTAATATATATATATATATATATATATATATATATATTCCAAATTTTTCCACCGAAACGTTGCGTTATTATTTCACTAACAGAAATAATAGACTATCACCAAACTCTTTTACCATTACAACTCATATCATCCTCAGATAATCCTGAAGTCGTTCAAGTTGGAGTATTTTAATTACCTCTCAGACCTTGATCAACAATGTTCATATCTAAAGATAAATATAAGTTGTAATCCAAAACCAATATTTCATTCCAATCTCCCACTTTTATTTAATCACATTCTTAAATAACGTTAATTTAGAATTAACGATATAACGCCTCAAACCTCTTTCATATAACTCTGGTTTATTATAAAACCTTTTAACTCAATTTTCTTTTACTTAATTCAAATAATTAAGTGACATTTATTTAAGCTATAATATTTGCTTAATAATCCTTTTTTTTTAAACTTTGTTATAAAAACTCAAATTTAAACAAAACCTGTTGATAATCTTTTTTCACCGATCAATTAGATTTTTTTCACTTAGATTACTTTTAAATAAATTCCTATGAAAAAGTAATTTTTCTAAATTGTTATTAAAAATAATAATTTATTCAATCATTAACTACATTAGTAGTTAATTCCTTTATTAACTAAAATAAATAATAAATCCCTTTTTAAAATCTTATTCAAATCTAAACAATATTCCTTAAACTCTTCTATTGGGTTAATTCAATACAAACTAATTTAATGGTCAATCCCAGTTAAAACTGTCAACTTAGTCAACTTAAATCTGGTTGTCTCATTAACCAGTTCAATTCATTTCTCCTTTTATTTAATTTATAATATAATTAATTAATTTATATAATTCCATTAAATAGTTTCTTAACAAAACCATTGTCCAAATTTGACCGTTTGGTTAATTTCTATACACGTATTTCCAAACCTGATTACCATCAGCATTTGTCGTTATAAAACCAATTATTAACTTAAATAATAAATAATGTATTTATTTTCTTTGTAAACTTTTATTCAAATATATATATTTCAAAACCTATCTTCAGTTATAAAATAAATTTATAACTTCAGTTCTATCAATTTACCTAACAGTAAATCGATAACATTTCTTTAAGGCCATTTACTGCCGATTACCCAACCAATACTGCCCATCGGTTAAAACACAACACAGGTTGACTTTTCAGTCAATGGTCACTACAAAATCAATTACCCACTCATGACATTTCATATATGATAATATGAAAATAAATAATAAAATAAATAATATATTGGAGGAATCCGGTTGGATCCCTCCAACCTGTTCTTCCCTGTATACAATGGTTATCTCAAATCAGACCATTAAATCATTTAACTGATAATAACGACTATTTAATCCAACCACAAACAATTCAACCAATTAAACACGTTTATTTTATAAATATGACCAACAAGGTAAGTTACCTTTATTGGAACCAATCATTAGAATAACGATTTGGTAGTTCACTAAAATTAAACAACGGTTTAATTTCACCAGTTAAATCAACAAATAAATATATAACTAGCTGTAACAACCCGTAAAATGCGAGCCAGTTTGAAATTTTTATTTTGGCAATTTTAGCGAATTTTGATTATTTAAAATGAATTATTTTAAATAATATCGACGAGAAATTTATTTTGAATATAATTCGAACGTATATATTATACGCGTCGTCGTTAGAATATAAATAATTATATATAATTATAAATAGAATTGAAAATGGCGCGGTAGTTCGATAATTCGATTTCAAACTTCAATTGAATGTACCGGGAGCAAAACAATCCGGATTTTAGTGAAACCAAAAACATTAGGATCTAATTGACGATATCTTTCCAACGAAGTTAACAAACTGAGATTTCACTTTATAAATGATAAGATATGTCCAGTTGAAAATTCTGAATAGTCGCTATGGAATTCAGGCCCTTAAAAATGGACATTTTGCAAACGACCTCGGATTTCGACGAAACTAGTTTTGTTGGGTCCGTGATGTTAAGTTATTGCTAGATTCCAAATTTCATAATTTTTCGAATCAGTATGTGAGCATGGCAAAAGAAAACGCGTTTGACCAGTTTCAGTTGATTTTAATCGACTGGGAAATGGCCATTTTTCCAACGGTCTCAGAATTCGACGAAACTAGTTTTGTTAGGACCGTATCGTCAATACGAAGCTAGAAAATATTTTTCTGAAATTTTTAGAGTTAGTATGTGACCCCGGTAATTTGAAATGTACGGTTAAAATTCAATATAGTGATTTAAATGTAAATTCAAAGGAAACGGATCAAAACGATCAAATCAGCTTGCGATACATATCCCATTGTGCTCGGAATGGGGGTAAAACGCTATGGACGACAGGCGGTGGGCCTCGTTTCGAGGTCGTATGTAAAAGTCAACCCTTTTAGAAATTTAAAATAAAATAATATATATATTTACTTATCTCACCCTCTCTCCCTCATAATTCATTCAGTAAAAAAAAAAAGGAAAAAAAAATTAAACCTACGACCTAAATCGATGGAGGCAGACCCATCGCCGCCGCAACCAGGCCTGGCGCCCACCTTCGCCGAGCTTCGGCGATCGCCCCCTCCTCGATGAACGCGCCGCCGCCCTTGCTTCCCCTCGACCTCGCGACAGCCGCTCCCCTCCCCCTCGCGGTCAACCTCCGCCCCTCTTCCCCTTTCTCCTCCACGTCGAGACCCCCCCATCCACCGACGCAACCGAGCCCCATCACCTGCCTCCGCCGCCAGAGGTCGAGCCCCCACCCTGCTCCATTGCGCGAAGACCAAACCCCCCCCCCCCTCGAAAACTGTCTGTAAGTTTATTTTATTTTATTTTATTTTATTTATTTATTTATTTATGTTATTTATTTTATTTGTATATACAGAGTTTTAGAAAACTGATTATAAAAAAAAGAAAGATAAAATACTGTTTTTATTTTTTAAAGTTTAAAACTGTTTTTTTTTGTTTGATTAAAAACTGATTTTTTTTTCTGACAAGATTTAAACTTTATAGAAGATGTGATTTTTTAAATTAGAAAAGATTTGATTTTTTTTTTTAAAAAAAAAAGATTTGATTTTTAAAACATAAAAGACAATATTTTGAGATGAGTAGTGAAGTAAAAATATAATTTTTATATAAGGAAGATAATCAAAATATGATTTTTATATTTTTAAAGTATTAAAAATATAATCTTTATTAAGTAGAAGTATTAAAAATATGATCTTTATAGGATAGAGAATATAAAAATATCATCTTTGTGTATGTAGCAAAATAAAAATTTGATTTTTATTTTATATACGTTGAAATGAAGTGTTTATTTTTATAAAGGCGAAAACTTTATAGTTGAAAGGGCGAGATTTTTATATATAGAATAACGATGTAAAAATGGCATTTTTATATATTGAACTTCGATAGAAAAATAGAATTTTTATATATTGAACTTCGATGAAAAAATGGAATTTTTATATATTGAACTTCGATGAAAAAATGGCATTTTTATATAGTGAACTTCGATAGAAAAATATGATTTTTATATATTGAACATCGAAGTAAAAATTCGATTTTTATATATTGAATAGTGAAGTAAAAATTCGATTTTTACATAGGTAGTGAAAGCGGGGAACGAAGATGACGAAGAGGCGAGAACGACGAAGTTTCTGCAAAAGAAGAGCCGTGGAGCTAGGATAGCTTTATGTGAGAATTTCTCACCTTTCAATTTCTTTTCTAGTTATATATATATACTAGGATGCAGACGGTGCTTAGTAGCACCCGACACAATCGTCCACAGACCATGGACTTGTTTGTTGGGTTGCATAGCTTAGTTATATGGTTTGATTTGAATTTGGTTGTTTGGTGAATTTGATTGATGTGTGAATGGCGTGGGCCTTCACTAGACCGGGGATAAGGCTAGGCCTCGTCACGTTTCTAGTATCGTGCCGTTATGCCGCCGAAATTTTCTAAAATATGTTAGAAAAATAAAAATATCATTTTATTGAATAAATGAATTGAATAGGAATTCATATGTTGAGATAAAATATTTTATCGTTAAAAATATAATTTTTAACGTGAAGTGAATAAAATATAATATTCATTTATAAACCGCACGGTTTGTTTATGTACACCTATTTGAATGACATTGGTTGGGACGATAAATTTTACACATCGCCCAATAGCACAAATAAAATATGTGTTTGATTGTTTGAAACCCCACACGGGTGTTGGGATGAAACTTGAAGTTCACTCATCCTGATTGATTAAATATGTCGATCGATTGATTGACAAGCTGCTATAAGCGTTAAATGTCTATATTTGATGCTTATACAGTGTAGTGCACTTTGGTTGATGGTTGCTTATTTTTCAATGTAATTATATACATGTGTTGTATGAAAATCCATATAATTAACTTTATATGGTAATTGATTGGGCCTCATTCCAATTTGAGAAAATAAAGAATATTATAAAATAAAAGTTCATGTGTTGATAGTACTCATTCATTGAGATTGGTCATGTGTTGAACGAAATATTTAAGTAATAAAATTTACATCTTTATCGATATAAAATAAAAGTTCATGTGTTGACAGTACTCATTCATTGAGATTGGTCATGTGTTGAACGAAATATTTTGATAATAACAACTATTTTGAAAAAGAAATATTTGAAATAGAATATTTGAAAATAGAAATTTATGAAGCCGTGTTGATTAGATTGACGCCATTTTGACGTGAACGATATTTATATCGATTTTATTCATCTTAAAAATGAATATTGAAAAGTGATTTCGAAATCGAATATTATGAATTGAATTGAAAACGATTTCGAAATGAATTGAATTGAAAACGATTTCGAAATGAATTGAATTGAAAACGATTTCGAAATGAATTGAATTGAAAACGATTTCGAAATGAATTGAAAACGAATTCAAATTGAATTGAAAACGATTTCGAAATGAAATGAATTGAAAACGAATTCAAATTGAATTGAAAACGATTTCGAAATGAATTTAATTGAAAACGATTTCGAAATAAATTGAAAATGAATTCAAATTGAATTGAAAACGATTTCGAAATGAAATGAATTGAAAATGAATTCAAATTGAATTGAAAACGATTTCGAAATGAATTGAATTGAAAATGAATTGAAATGAATTCAAATTGAATTGAAATTTGAATTGAATAAGAAATGAATTTTAAAACGAATTTATAGAGAAGAATTCAATTTTGATTTGAATTGAAACGGAAGTTGAAATTTCTTTTGAATCGAATTTAAAACTATTTATATAATTCGTTTTAAATAGAAATCGACGAAGTATATATTATATATATTATATATATAATATAATGGCCTGAATAGAACGCGCCGCGCCGCGGCAGTTCGTGAATTTCGACCATTTATTTCAAACGGACATTGCGGGAGATCCGACCGTCGGATTCTCCTAAAACCGGAACCGTTGGGTTCGTATCGAAAAGAGCTTTCTAATGAATGTTAGAAATTTGAAATCTAACGGTTGGATTTGGAGTTACGTCCAAATAAAATTTGAAAAAGGTCGCTGTAAGTGCAGTTCGATGGCCGTTGATGGAAATCGACTGTACGGGCCTTGATAAAATTATTAAAAATAGTAATAATTTGTGTAAAATCATAAGAAATGATTTAGAAAGAATTGGGATGAAAAACTCCATATTTGAAAAGATAAAAATAGATTTTTATCGAAATGAACTAGTTTTGAACTAGAATTATAATTCTATTTATTTTTAAATAAATAAATTGAATTTGAAAAGGGTTTTGAAAATAACCAAAATTTCCAATGATTGCATTGGAGTGAGTTTGAATCGAAATTGTCTTCGGAATATTTCGATGTTGGAATTCGTGATTATACAGATGTTGTTATGGAAATTTGAAAGATATATATTTATATCGTTATTTCCAATACGACATTTGTTAGTCGTAGAATTTGATATTGAATATAAGCCGATATATTTTCTATTCAGAGCCTTGTATTGAATATCAAATGTGATTTGGGTTTGTCGTGAATGGTGTCTTCACTAACACTGTTCTTGAACCCAGTTGAGAAAAGATTAAATCTTTTTATTTAGATTTAATGAAGTGTACTAATTAAATAATATTTAATTGGAATTGAATGGATATTGATTTTTGGGTTTATCGTGGACAGTGTTTTTAAAAACAACACTCGTTCTTTAACCCGATAATTAATGGAATGTGATTTTGGGTTTATCGTGAACTGTGTTGTAAATGACACTAATTCTTTAACCTAGTTAACGATTAAAACTAAGTGGAGTTTTAATGAATCTTTAATTAGATTGAAAAGATCGAAAATGGAGTATCACCAGTTTTGCTCTAGGCGATAGTTAAATCTTTAATTAGATTTGAACGTGAAATGGTAATTGAATTTACCGATAACACTGTGGTGTTAGATATGAAGTATTACCAGTTTTACTTCATGGGATGAATAGGTTGGGATTGGGAAATTAAAAAAAATGATTACTTCGGTAAGGTTCGCTAATCCCGACTAGTTTGAATTGATATTCAAAAATGGATTAAAGAATAAATTCAAGGAATTTATCTTTGATAAAATTAATGGGAATCTTTCCCTATGAATGTGAAATTTAGAAACTAACTGTCGGTTAGCCAAGCAGAATGGTTTTCTGGATATTGATCTGATGTTGGTTTCGGCCTTCGGGGTTAATATTTGGGAAATTATTCTCTTGATTAATTTACGGTTAGTGAATAATGAATTGGAATGAGGCGTATGTTGTGTTTGTGTAACACTTATTTAAAATATACGCGAGTTATTCGGAAAGACCGGGTTTATCCCATTCTGAATAACTGATACGACGATAAGTCGAAGATGAAGACGATGGTCGAAGACCGGAAGTCTTCACGTCGTTTGGGTGATAACTGATGATCTTGATTGGGCTGTACACCCAAGAAGATGGAAACAGTTGGTGATCGTCCAGACGTACTTGGAGATCGATGGATATGCGGGGTACTAGGTGCTCCCGGTTTCGTTCAGACCCAGAACGGACTTGTAAATGGACTGTGTGTCTGACATCGGATTTCATTCTGTGTGACTGATATCGGTTGCATAGGATGGTTTGCCTGTGTGGCATGCTAAGATGCAAATGATCAAGGCTTCTGTTGAAAAGCAAAGTCTTGTGGTTGGTGATCAAAGCACGGCATTTGTGGCGTAGCTTTGTGTAACGTTTACTTCGCGAGTTTCACACCCGGTATGAACCAAAAACGGGAGACGGACCTCAGGGAGGGCCTACGTTTCCTCCTAGCTAAAAGTGGCGTCAGTGGTTTTACACGCCCTGACGAGTTTGACTTATGTGGTTGTTGCTGTTGCGAGGCGCCTCGGATTGATCGGTCGTTCTTGAACCGATGGAGTCATTTAGTTGGCTCGCTTACGCCCCAAAGGGCGGCGAAACGTAGTGCTCAGGCATTTTTAATCCACTCCGTGTGGACCGGCCCTGTCGCTCCAAGGGTCGATGCGTTCTGATCCTGAGACTCGGGCTAGGCAGTCTCGAATCGGTTGAGGACTATCTTTTGCCTCGGTTCATAGACGGAAATCCAATTTCCAAATACGTGACTTTGCGGTTTTATATGTAAACCTATATATGGTGACATAGTGGGATGGGGCACTCATGCCGCCTATGATTGATACTTATGATTTGAAGTTGTTTTATACACTATGCACTTATAGTAGTATCAAATGATTTGGTTTAAACGTATCAAGCATTCTTTGGCTGTTATAAGGGAAAACCCTATCCTCGGCTGCGTTGCATTGTGTGATGGGACCTGGGTCTTATAAAAGCTTCATTTTTCTTTATTTAGCATTGCGCTGTTTGTTTTATGCACTGGTATTCTTGGGAGGAAACCCGTTTCGTGTTATACGGCGTGGTCCCTTGATTTACCTAACTTTAAAATAAAGATTTATAACTGTTTTAGTTCTCACACCAGTCCCATGACTGACCTGGAGTTTATTGTTTTAACCTAAACTCTGGGTGCCCTTATTTTGACACGGGCAGCTAGTAGTTTTGGTTTTTGTAGATTTATATTCACAGGATCCTGGTTTACAGCTGGAATGATATCCGGAAAGCTTTGTATCCGTATATCTCTTCTAGTTGTGTATTGTATTATTTTCCGCTGCGTTGTATTTAAATGTAATTTAAATCTCTGATATCTCTGTGTAATATTCATTTTTACTCTGTATATTCTTGTATTCTGATGCATTGTTGTAATATACAATGAGACGTTCTTCTGTATGCATTCTGATTTGTCGTGTTCTCAAACGATAGGGCGTTTCGAACGGCCTGGATCGGTTTAGCGACTGGTTCGGACCGAGCGAAATTCCTTGCCGTCACACTAGCAAATAGTCAACCATTGGCAAACAAAGCACACAAAATAAAAGCCCAATTTATAAAAAATATAAATGGGAAGAACTGAGTGAGTTAAACTCACCTGGATTTTCATCCGTCACTGAGGCAGTCTGTTTTAATTAGAAATCCCGGTAACTGCCAATTCTGACCAAACAAGCTTTATCGTTGCGTTCGTTGATGTTGTTCGGCGCCACTTGTTCTTACCGCTTCCTTTCTACTAACACGGTTATTCGTTATAAATTAAATCTTTATTCACCTATTTAAACGATATTATTAATATCTTAAGAAAATGATCGCAATCTAAATTTGTGCCCGACTCGTTAATACGTTTACGGTTAGAGATCTAACGGCCTTACCCTTTTTAATTGTGAACGACCTAATTATATTTTAAAATTAATTTACTAATTATTAAACTAATCAAATTATGATTATAATATATTATAAGATCTGGCCCGGTACCTGTTACTGAAATTTCGCTCAAGGACCTCCCCACTTTCCACCGTCCATTTCGGCCATTCTCTCTCTCTCTCTCTTTTTTTTTATTTCCTTCTTTGCTCCAAACGGGTCTGAGCCCATATCTCCATGCCCGTTCAACAAAATGATGGCCACGTCCAAAACTTTACTCCTGTTAAAGTTATATCCCCACTTCGTACCGCACTACCAACTCCTCCCCATGTTTTTACTTCTTCTCTCTGCTGCATTTTTCTTCTTCATCCTATCTCTATTCTCAGTAAAACCGCACCATGCAAAGCTACCCAATACCTCCTACTTATTATTATTTTTTTCCTTTAAATAAACCAACGTTAGGGACTGGAAGCCCATTAGCATGAAGACAGCCTAACTTCTTACATCTACTTCTACTTCCATCTTCCAACCTCAGCAAAACAAGTACCTTCTTCTCCCATTTGTCGTTCCCACCGTCCCATGCATTTTCTTCTACTATTTATTTTCTTCCATTCTTCAAACAAGCCTTCCACACTTCACCGTACACCCTTTATTCCACTTAAGACTACACCACATACCCCTTCGTCGAAATCCGTACCACCATGATCAGTCTCCCTCCGTCATCTCCTCGAAACTTGAACATCAGAACCCTCATTCTAACTCGCGCAAATCCATACTCCATTCAGACATTACACTCATTGCAATGTTTCTTCTCTCCTACCCTTTACTATTCATATTTGCTTCATATCGTCCTGCGAGGCTTCTACTACCACTGCGTCACGCACTTGCTTGCTCCGCTGTTTGTTTCCACTTTTTTTCTGCATATAAAAGAAACTCCCCACTGCATTTAGTTTTTTTTCATTTGTTGAGCAGAAAGGAAAGAATGATACAGATAGAAGAAAGAAGGGCATTTTTTATTTTTATTCCCAGATTTTGAAAAGAACGAAGAAGAAGAAGGACAGGAAACAAAGATTTTGGAAAGAAAGCTATGTATAAATAGGAGGGGATACGTAGGTGTGAAGAAAACGTGGCACGAAAGAAATCGTGGGGCTCACGACACAGATAGTGTAAGCAGCAGGCATATATATATATATATATATATATATATATATATATAGTGTGTGTGTGTGTGTACCACATGCATAGACCGATAGAATTGTCTATAGTGTGTGTGTGTGTGGCTGAGGTGCGTGAGTTATCCTTCCATACATCCAGCATGTTATTTTTGGTTGGCGGAAAATAGAATTGTCTATAGTGAGGATGCAAGGCAGTAACAGTGCAGACAAGAAATGTGTTTATTTGGGACGCAAGGCAGTAACAGTGGAGATAATTTAGTTAAAGTAAATATATGGTATTATATTATAACAAACCTACATCACGAGAAATTGGGTTAAAAACCACCACATACGATTTCTGTTTACTGATAAAAAGACTAATCTTGGTGTTAAAGATACTCCGGATCTAATGGGACAAGTTTCGTCGAAATCTGAGGTCGTATGGAAAAATTTCCTTTATAAAACCAGAAATAAACACGCGTTTAATTTTTTCACGATCACCAGATAAATCAAATCAGCTTGAAACCTTGAAATCCTATAATAATTCTTCAATACAAACCCAACGGCAACAGTTTCATCACATTCTGAGACTGTTTCCCCGGTAGGCTATTTTTATGGGCACCGCAATGCCATTTCGGCCACCAAATTACCTGGTCTTCAAAAATGACAAACTATATACCAATCCTAACTCTAATCGACGATACGAACTCAACGAAACTCGTTTCACGGCTTAATTCGGTCGTTTGCTCAGGTTACACTCAAATATCCCTTTCTTATATGAATTACGCGCTATAGAAAATGAACGGACGTTTACTGCTACCGTGACCACATATGACGTCGGTTTTCCACGCCATTTAACACCGTGCAATAATTTAACGTTACAGCCCCAATGAAACTGGTTTCGTCGAAAACAGAGACAGTTTGCAAAATGGCCATTTTAAAGGCCGATATTTGAATAACGATTTCCATAGCGATTATTTTAAATTTTAATTTGGCCACAACTAACAAACCTTAACATGAAATCTGGATTTTTCTCTTTCATATGAAAATTATCATTAACACGGTTCAACGTTTCTCATTTCACAGAAATCCGACTTATATCGGATCATGTATATCGAATTGAAGTTCAAAACTCCAATTTACGAACTGAACGCCATTTCGATTTATATTATATAAATATATATATCATTCGATCTTGTTTTAAATAACGATATAAATATTAAAATCCATTAATATTCCCAATATAATATTTAAAATAAATAAATAAAACTAAATATTTGACTACAAAAAACACAGTCTGTTACATTTAATTAAAGGTTCAGTTGGTTTGAATTAAAACCATGACCATATAAAATTCGTAATGTGCTCTTATATTAACAAAAAAAAACCAACAACATTGGAACAGTATCAACGAGCGTAACATTATGAACTGATTTGGTCAGAGATGGAAGAAGTTGAAGGTTTTAATTAAACTAAATGCATGTTTAATTTAATTAAAATAAACCGTTTTGACGACGTATGGAAATCAAGATGAGTTTAACTCACTCGGTTGTCCCCCTTATATTTTATATAAGTTGGGTTTATTGTTTGTGTGCTATGTTTGCTAATTGTTGGATGATTAAACGATTGTTTGAATATATGTTGAATAATTTTATATAGCCAACTTAAATTAAATGATCGTTTAATTTAATCAAAACCAATCATCATTTTTAATGATTAATTTCATTGCGGGTAACTTACCTTGTTGGTTACGTTTATAATAATAAAAACGTGTTAAATTTATTTGGATGCTTGAATTATTATTATTAGTTGACCATTACCAGTTGAACTGATTTTTCATGTTTATATTGACTAGACTATTTTTATTTTAGGTAATGTATTTGGATGTAGGGAAAACAAATTAGAGGGATACAACTGGATTCCTCAAATTTATTGTTTATTTTCGTACTACAATTATATGAATTATTTAACCAGTTTGATTGGATGACTGATTTGATCATTAATTGTTGAACCTAAATTAAACGGTTGTTTTGTTGTTAACCAATGGACAATATTAGTTGGGTAATTGATGACAGATGGCCTAAAAATCAATTGTTTTATATATATTGATTTACCGTCAGGTGAGTCGACGGAAATGAAGTTATAAATTTATTTCATAACTGAAGATAGATTTTTAAATCTATTTTGAAATAAAGTTTATTAAATGGAAATAAACATTTAATATTTATTATTTTAGTTTATAAGAATTTATTAAATGGTTTTATAAAGTAGTTTTGTATATAAATAAGATTGAAAAGAAGGTAAGCAGAATTAACCTAACAATTAAGACTAGGATTAATTGTTTTAAAGAAATGATTAGATTGGGATTATATGGAAATTGATTATTATTTATTAAATAATAATAAAGGTAAATGGAATTAATTTAAATTATTATATTATTAATTAATTTAAAATGGAAGGATCAATTGGGATGGGTTAACGAGTTAGTTATGTTAAGTTGAATAAGTCAACTGCTTAAATGGGATTTGATCATTAAATTTGTTATAGATGGAATGATAAATGATAAAGTAAACCGTTTTTATAAATTGAAGTTTGATTATTATTTATGTAATAATAATTAAAGTGATGGTTTTGGAATAAAAAAGGGAATTTTTATAAAGTCTTAAAAGTCGGTTATTAGTTAAACGAGTTTTTAAGAAAATTTATATTGACAATAACATATAAGTAAGTTTATATTGAATTTTCCTTGAAATGTTATTTAATTAGATTTCATAAAATCCAATTTGGACGAAGATATTAAAAACCAAGTCATTCAAATGTATTGTAAATGATTGTGATTAATGAAATGAGAGTTAATAAAGTTATAAACTTTGAAATGATTTATGAAATAAACGAAAGGTTAGAAGTATAAGATGCGAAATGGAAATAAAACCAAAGTGAATTGAAATTGGTTGGGCGAATTAAGATAAGAAGTCGATGTAAAATCATGTATTTTAAAACAAGAGATGGAGTTGGATTAAGATATAATCAAAAAATGTTTGAAATAAGTTTTTAATAAAGTCTTTTATATAATATTTGATTTATATTTGAATCAAGGTTTTTTTAATGTTTTAAAAAAAATATTAAGTATGGGAAGGAATTTGATATAGTTTTTGAAAAAATTAGAACTTGTTATACATTGGTTGTACATTGCTTGAGTTGAGTAACTTTCGAGGTGTCGCTCTGATGTTGGTTTCGGCCTTCGGGGTTGATACTTAGAGATTTATTTACTTACCAATTTACAATGAGGGGCTAACAGAGTAGAAGTGAGAAGATAATTGAATATTCTTATATTAAAAAAGAAAAGGGAAACGATTTCCTAGTATTAAAGGTATAGAGTTTTAAATTAACCAGTTGCTAGTTATTAAAGAGGCCAAGTGATGTTGAATACTAAATCAAGTAAATTCATTTTATTTTTAAGAACGAACGTTTGTTTATTTGATAGTTAAATAACCTACTATCTAATCTGGCCAATTATTGGTTGTTGGTATGGAAAGACCGGGATCGCAATTTATACTCGAAAACCATTCTGTCCAGCAAATACATAAACATTGAAGATATCAGATAATGATCGAGATGGAGCATTTGAAGGCCGTAAATCTTCATAAAATGGAAGTATTGCTCATAATCTCTGGTTAGCTCCCAGAGACAAACTGTGATTCTGTCGTGGTTGGAATCTATGAATTTCAAGGACTACTCACCACTGATCTATAGGGTGATTCATAAGATGTGGTAGGAGGGTGCCTTCTGTTCATCTTGTTCCTGGATGACTTGTATGGACGATGTGTGATTTAAAAGTGACGGGTGGCCAGATGTTCAAAAAAAAGAAGATTTAAACCTCAAGCCTCATCAATTGGGAAATTGTATAAAATCGGGTAGGTCGCATGGCTATGTGGGTCGCCCCCATTAGGATAAATTGTCACCATCTAGCGAATATTCATATTTGTTCTTTGTTTTGCTTCTTTATCTCCCAGGAAAGGTTATGTTGCTAGCAACCGCATGTGACAATATACTCAGAACATTTAAGCGAAGTGAATAGCCGGTCATGTTTAGCCTGGATTGCAAGATGTTCTTATTGAATCCTGGCGTATTCCTCTCTAGATATATACTGTCAGAAGGTGGTCCTATACCTTGCCAGTTGGAATCCATTCTCCAATAAGAGCTTGCGGTTTTGATTGTATACTATATATGTAGAGCATGAGATGCAAGCGTTCTGCTAGATTGTTATTTATTTGTTTTTAGACATTATTATAATATCAGAAAAGATATGATTTCAAAATGTTTTGGGTTATTGTAAGGTAAAAACCGTCCGTATTTATGTGTGGATTTGGTCTTACGATTACCCTTTTCTTTTAAAAAAGATTTGTATAACTTTGAAATCAAGTTGGATGTTTCTTATAAACTTAGTGGGTTTCTCACTATGGTTCACTAGAATGATCCGACGCGGTTGTATACTATATAGAGAGAGCGTGAGATGTAAGCGTTCTGCTAGATTGCTATTTATTTGTATCTAAACATTACTATAATATCAGAAAAGATATGATTTCAAAATGTTTTGGGCTATCGTAAGGTAAAACCGTTCGTGTTTATGTGTGGATTTGGTCGTACGATTATCCTTTTCTTTCAAAAAATATTCGTTTAACTTTAAAACCAAGTTGAATGTTGCTTATAAACTTAGTGGGTTTCTCACTCTGGTTCACTAGATTGATCCGGAGTTTGTAATGCTCAGGTTAGACTGAGTTTTACAGGTTCAGGTTATTAGAAACTACGAATTTCAGAAGACGTGTTGGAGGATTTCAGACATATTAGTATTTATTTCGCTGTATGTTATATATGAGAACAGGTTGTATAACTTTCCAGATGTATTAACGTTCTCTGATGATTGTAAGTATTTTCAAGCTTTCGGTAAAGATCTATTTCTATAATATACTTTTTCTACTGTAATGTGAGATTCTGTTTTTGATGTGTAGGTTCTTATTCTTATATTCTAATTTTTCTTTCTTACCTCACCTTCTAATTTCTTTCTATTAACTATCTGGTGTTTTCGATATTTGAGTTTTATTAAGTAATACAGGTTTTATGTATTATTGTTGAAATTTGGGTGTCGAAATTCTACTAGGTCATTACAGTGGTATCAGAGCATAAGATTTAGTAATAACCTTGGCTCTGTGGTATAACTCGATAGAGATGGATTTAGTAATACCCTAGATTGAGTTGAATGTATATATACAAGAGAGCATACTTGTAGATTTTATAAAAATATTTTATGTTGTGTTATTTGATTAGTTCAATTTTGGACTAGCAACTGACATGATATTGTTTTGTAAAGAGGGAAAATGAAATAATTTTTTCTAAACCATATTTTATATAGAAAAGAAATAATTTTATCAAATTATTAAGATATTGGTTTTTTTAGTTGATTTGAATATGATTTCAAATTGGATTGTTAATTTAAAAGGTTTAGCATAACCAGAGGGGAATTTCACATTGAGTTTGTGAATGAAAATTTTAATATGGAATTAAATGATTCAGGATTTAACTTCAAGCCAAGTTAAATGAAAATCATAAGGTGAAAAGTAAAATAATTGAATGATTAATTAGTTAATTGAATACAAATTTAATTTGTTTTGGTTATGTTGATTACTGATTGTTGTTATTGGATACTAGATTGGTTGAATATGAAATTCATCAAGAGTTGAACGAATTAAAATCCAAGTGAATGAATTCTAATAGAATAAATTAGAATAAAATCAAATATGAAATGAAATTAAATTAATTAATCTTGTATTTTTATTGCGTTATGAATTGATTTAGTGCAGGTTGAAAAGAGAAAAGAGCTGAAGTAACAACCCGGAAAATCAGAACCACTTTAAAAAATTTATTTTGGCGATTTTAATGAAATTTGAATATTTAAAATGATTTATTATAAATAATTACGATGAAAATTTTATTTTCGATGAAGTTAGAACGTATATAATTATTTAAATCGAAATTAGAATATAAATATTTATTTTAATTATAAAAGGAATTGAAAATAGCGTGGTAGTTTGAAAATTCGATTTTTAGTTGTGTAGAAATATGATTTTTATATATGTAGCGAAATAAAGATAGGATTTTTATTGAAGTAAAAATAGCGATTTTTTAAATATATAAACATCATATTAAAAATGTGATTTTTAATACGAACAACGTAAAGAATATTGCGTTGGAATGTCAGGCAATCCCGACTGTTCTAAATTACAGAAATAAAACTGGTTGAGTGGATCCCAAAGGTGAGAACTTCTCACTTTGATTTTATTTTCTAGTTAAAATATATACTAGGATGTAGACGGTGCTTAGCAGCACCCGACACCCGTCGTCCACAGACCATGGACGACTTGTTTGTTTGTTTGATTGTGTTATGAAAATTGTTTGTGATGTGAAATGAACTGTATAAAATTTTCATATGTTAAATAAAATATTTTATAGTTAAAAATATAATTTTTAAAGGGCATATGAATAAAATAAATATTCACGAACAAATCGGACGAGTTGTTTATGTACACACATTTGACGAATATTGATTGGGACGATATATTTTACACATTGCCCAACTGCACAAATAATATTTAGTATTTGTTGATTGAAACCCCACATGGGTATTAGGATGATATCTGACATATACTAATCCCAGTATTTAGTTGTATGTCAATTGATTGATTGATGGACTGTTATAAGCGTTAAATATTTATATTTGATGCTTATGTAGTGTAGAATGCACTTTGAATGATGGTTGACTGCGTTTGATTGTTGTTCGATACATGTGTTGTATGAAATCCATATAATCACATTATATGGTAATTGACTGTGTCTGATTCCAGTTCAGAAAGAATAAATATTTTAAAATAACGAATATTTTAAAATAATATTTAATAAAAGATCAAAATCTAATTTTGCGTCCGGTTTGGAATGGACACGAATATATTAAAATATGTAAAGCTGTGTTGATTAGATTAACGCCATTTTGACATGAACGATATTTATATCGATTTTATTCATTATTATAATGAGTATCGAAAAGGAAGTGATTTCAAAATCTAATGTTTTGAAAATACTATCATTTATATATCAATTATATGGAATACTCAATTTTGATTTGAAATTGAATATGAAGTTGAAATCGTTTTGAAAACAAATTTAAAACGATTTATAAAGTACGTTTTAAATGAAAATCGACGAAATATATATATTATATATATAATGGCCTGAATAGAAAGCGTCGCGTCGCGTTAGTTCGCAAATTTCGACCATTGACTTCGAATTGACATTACGGGAGATCCGACTGTCGGATTCTCCTAAAACCAGAACAGTTGGGTTCATATCAAAAAGAGATTTTCAACGAATACAAGAGATTGAAAATTTAACGGTTGGATTTGGAATTATGTCCAAATCAAATTTAGAAAAGGTCGCTGTAAGTGCAGTTTGATGGCCGTTTATGGAAATCGACCATACGGGCCTTGATAAAATTATTAAAAATATCAATAATTTGTGTAAAATCATAATAAATGATTTGGAAAGAATTGGGATGAAAATTTCCATATTTGAAAAGATAAAAATTTATATATTTATCAAAATGAACTAGTAATGAAGCGACCCGAACTTCCCCGATCTCCGAAGAGAAGAGAAACAACGAATTACTGTGAGGACACGACAAATCAGAACGCAGACAGAAGAACATTTCATTGTATATTACAACAATTCATCAAATTACAAGAATATACAGAGTATTTACACAAGAAATACATTCGATAAATATCAGAGATTACAATACATTATATAGCAACGGAAAATAATACAAAATACAACTGAAGGAGATATACGGATACAAAGCTTTCCGGATATCGTTCCAGCTGTAAACCAGGATCCTGTGAATATAAATCTGCAAAACCAAAATTACTAGCTGTCCGTGTCAAAATAAGGGCACCCAGAGTTTAGGTTAAAACAATAAACTCCAGGTCAGTCATGGGACTGGTGTGATAACTAAAACAGTTATTAATATTTATTTTTAAAGTTCGGTAAATCAAGGGACCACGCCATATAACATGGAACGGGTTTCCTCCCAAGAATACCAGTGCGTAAAACAACAGCGTGATGCTAAATAAAGAACAATGAAGCTATTATAAGACCCAAGTCCCATCACACAATGCAACACAAGCAGGAGGATAGGGTTTTACCTTATAATATCCAAAGCATGCTTGATACGTTAAAAACAAATCATTTGATACTATTATAAGTGCATACTATCAAAACAATTTCAATCATAAATATCAATCATAGACGGCATGGGTACCATATATCATGTCGCCATAATAGGCTCCACAATCAAAACCGCAAATGTCACGTATTTGGAAATTGGATTTCCGTCTGTGAACCGAGGCCAGGGATTGTCCTCTACCGATTCGAGACAATCTAGCCTACCATGTCTCAGGCAAGCGCGCAGGCAAGCCTTGGATCGTCAGGGTCGGTCCACCGATGTGGATTAAAATGCCTGAACACTACGTCTCCCCGCCCTATGGGCGCAAATGAGGCAAATGACTCCATCGGCTCCACACAGTCACCGATATATCCGAGGCGCCTCGCAGTAGCAACAACCACATAAGTCAAACTTGTCAGGGCGTGTAAAACCACTGACGCCACTTCTAGCTAGAAAGAAATGCATGCCCTCCAGAAGTCCTCTCCCGTTTCTGGTTCACAACAGGGGTGTGAGGCTCACAAATTAACGCTACACAAAGCTACGCCACAAAGGCCATGCTTTGATCATCAACCACAAGACTTTGCTTTTCAACAGAAGCCTTGATCATTTGCCACTTAGGCATGCCACACAGGCAATTCACTCCATGCGTTTGATATCCATCAATATATAACCCCTGAGCTTGTACGTCTCCGAGCAGAGCGTTAAGCAAGAGAATAAATTCTCCGCCGCCAAACAGATATATATTTAATAGAAATCAATCACACGGACTAAAATCCAATGTCAGACACACAGTCCATTTACAAGTTCGTTCTGGGTCTGAACGAAACCGGAGGCACCTAGTTCCCGCATATCCATCGATCTCCAAGTATGTCTGGACGACCACTAACTGATTCCCTCCTCTTGGGTGTACGGCCCAATCAAGATCATCAGTAATTATCCAAATGACGTGAAGACTTCTGGTCTTCAACCACCGTCTTCATCTTCGACACCACGTCGAATTAGTTATTCAGAATGGGATAAACCCGGTCTTTCTGAATAACTCGCGTATATAATAAATAGGTGTTACACAAACACAACATACGCCTCATCTCAATTCAGAATATTCTTTTATTCAAATATTCTTATACTATGGGAAAGGTTCCCATTAATTTTATTAAAGATAAATTCTTTAAATTTATTCTTTAATCTTCTTTTGAATATCAATTCAATTCAAACTAGTCGGGATTAGCGAACCACACCGAAGTAATCATTTATTTTAATTTCCCAATCCCAACCTATTCATCCAATGAAGTAAAACTGGTAATACTTCATATCTAATACCACGGTGTTATCAGTAAATTCAATTACCATTTCACGTTCAAATCTAATTAAAGATTCAGCTATCGCCTGGAGCAAAACTGGTGATACTCCATTCTCGACCACTTCAATCTAATTAAAGATTCATTAAAACCCTACTTAGTTTTAATCTTCACAGAAATCCATATCCTGCCTTTATATGGGTTAAAGAACCAATGTCATTTAAAACACGGCTCACGATAAACCCAAAATCACATTCAATTCATTATCGGGTTAAAGAACCAGTGTTATTTAAAACACTGTTCACGATAAACCCAAAAATCAATACCAATTCAATTCCAATTAAATATTATTTAATTGGTACACTTCATTAAATCTAAATAAAAAAATTTAATCTTTTTCTCAACTGGGCTTAAGAACAGTGTTAATGAAGACACCATTCACGACAAACCCAAATCATATTTGATATTAAATACAAGGCTCTGAATAGAAAATATATCGGCTTATATTCAATATCAAATTCTACGACCAACAAATATCGTGTTGGAAATAATGATATAAATATATCTTTCAAATTCCCATAACAATACCTGTATCATCACGAAATCCAACATCGAAATATTCCAAAGACAATTTTGATTCAAATTCATTCCAATTCAATTATTGGAAATTCTGGTTATTTTTAAAACCCTTTTCAAATTCAATTTATTTCGAATTTCAATTCACTTTAATATTCATTTCAATTTGAATAAAATCGATATAAATATCGTTTGCGTCAAAATGGCATCAATCTAATCAACACGGCTTCATATATTTCTATTTCAAATATTTTGTTTCAAGTATTTCTTCTCAAATAATATATCCAAATATTTCTCTTCGAATATTCTATTTAAATATTTTGTTTTAAATATTCTATTTCAAAACTGGAATGAGGCACAATCAATTACCATAGATTTTATTTCTATGGATTTACATACAACGCATGTATATATCAACAATGACAAATAATCAACCATCATCCAAAGTGCATTCTACACTGTATAAGCATCAAATATAAATATTCAACGCTTATAACAGTCTGTCGATCAATCGATCGACAAACAACTAAACAATCGGGATTAGTCTACGTCAAATATCATCCCAAAACCCGTGTGGGGTTTCAAACAATCAAACACAGATTTTATTTGTGCAGTTGGGCGATGTGTAAAATTTATCGTTCCGATCAATATCAGTCAAATCAGTGTATATAAACAAATCGTCGATTTGTTTATAAATATTCATTTCATATACACGTTAAAAATTATATTTTTAACTATAAAATATTTTCCACTATAAAATATTTTATTTCATTTCACATCACATCACACAATCAACTACACATCAAAATCAAATAAACAAGCATACAAGCCGTCCATGGTCTGTGGACGACGGGTGTCGGGTGCTACTAAACACCGTCTGCATCCTAGTATATATTTTAACTAGAAATAAATTAAAAGTGAGGAGTTCTCACAGAGGGTTCCACTCCGCCGTGCTTTGCTGTTGACCTGTTGAACTGTCTGGATCTGCTTGGAATTCCAATGCAGTTCTTTTCACGCTGTTCAAATAAAAATTATATTTTCACTACTTCATTTCGATAAATAAAAATTATATTTTTATTTCTACTTCATATATATCACAAGGCTTATTTCAGTATAAAAATTATATTTTTATATTTCTACTTCCAATATAAAGATCGAATTTTTATTTCATCCCTATAAAAATCACATTTTTACCTCAACATATATATAATAAAAAATCATATTTTTATTTTGCTTCGTATATAAAGATAATATTTTTATATTCTCTATTATATAAAAATCATATTTTTAATAATTCTACTTTATAAAAATTGTATTTTTCTATTTCACATATGATAAAAATCATATTTTTATTACCGCCACTATATAAAATTCATATTTTTATATTTTCTATCTTATAAAAATTATATTTTTATAATCTCTGCTTTACAAAAACTATATTCTTATCCTTTATATAATATAAAAATTATATTTTTAACTTTTACATTATATAAAAATTATATTTTTATAATCATTAAAAGTCAAACTTCTTCATCATTTCAACTATATAAAGATTCAAACTTTTCTAATAAAAATTCGAACTTTCCTAATAAAATCCCAATCTTTTATGTTATAAAAATCTTTTCCTTAATATATGATAAAAATCTAATTTTTATCTTCACTTTATATATAGAAAAACCGAATTTTCATCATGCTATTCTAATAGAAATTATATCTTTAATACTTTACTATAATAAAATTTATATTTTTAATACTCTACTATATTTATAAAAATAATAATCACGTATCTACACAATTAAAATCGAAATAAGGAGAAGAACTTACAATTATCGGGTGTAGGAGGGTAGAGGAGGGGCTGACGTGGCGAGGGACGCCTCAGGGTGCGGCGGAGGTCAGTGTAGGCGGAGGTGGTGGGGTCGGATGGTAGTGGCGTCGGTTCTTTTTTGTATTTGGGGGTTTAGGGTTTCAATTGGGTAGAAGAGAGAGGGGCTAGGGCGCGAGAGGAGGAGGGAGGAGCTTGGGGGGGCGCTGGCTCGAGCGGCGGCGGTGGAGACCACTCCGGTGGCGGCGGCGGTTATCGCGCTCAGCGCGATGGTTTTTTTTTTTGAAAAATCGGGGTGAGAGAATCCTGAGGGGAGAGGGAAGTTAGGAGAGTATATATATTATAATATATATTTAATTATTTTATTTTAAAAAGCAACTTTTAATTTCGACCTCTAAACGAGGCCTACCATCTGTCGTCCATAGCTAATTACCCCCATTCCGAACACAATGGAATATGTATCGTAAGCTGATTTGATCATTTCATTCAGTTTTCGTCAAAATCAAAATATAACTCTATATATTGAATTTGAACGCGCATTTCAATTTACCGGGGTCACATACTAACTCTAAAAATTCCAAAAAAATATTTTCTAGATTCGTATTGACGATACAGTCCTAATAAAACTAGTTTCATCGAATTCTGAGACCGTTTGAAAAATGGCCATTTTCTAGTCGATTAAAATCAACTGAAACTGGTCAAACGCGTTTTCCTTTTCCACGCTCACATATTGAATCAGAAAAATTCGAAGTTTGAAACCTTGCAATAACTTGACATCACGGATCCAACAAAAGTGGTTTGGTCGATCACCGAGGTCGTTTGCAAAATTTCCCTTTTTTAAGGGCCAGAATTCCATAGCGACTATTCTGAATTTTCAACTGGACGTTACATTTGATTCCCGCTATGAAATTTTGATTTTTCGGATTCGTTGGAAAGATATTCTCAATTAGATTCAAATATTTTTGCTTTCACTAAATCCGGTTTATTTTGAACCCGATACATTCATTTGAATTTTGAAATCGAATTATCGAACTACCACGCCATTTTCAATTCCTTTTATATTTCAAAATAAATATTTATATTCTATCGACGATCTATAAAATGTATACGTTCGAATTCTATTCAAAATAAATTTCTCATCGATATTATTTAAAATAATTCATTTTAAATAATCAAAATTCGCTAAAATTGCCAAAATAAAAATTTTAAATTGGCCCAGATTTCTAGGTTATTACAATCCCCCCCACTTAAAACTTTTCGTCCCCGAAAAGGAACAAAGCCGAAAGTTGTTTCACAAATCAACTCAACTTCCAGTATTTTCACTACGGCTTAAGTTCTTCAACTTTTGAGTTTCTAAGATCTTTTCAAATTTTTCAAAAATTTGGCTAACACCCTAATTTTACGAAAAATTTCTCCATAACCTCCCCTGCACCGGGGACTTCGGGATATTTCATATAGCCTCCCATGGCCCTCTTCAATCCAAAAGAAAAAGAAAAAGCCAATCGGCTCATAAAATCATCATCACCCAATCAAAACAATAAATTATAGTAAACATGTACCTATTTGTCGGGCAAACAAATTTTATTCTCTGCTCTAGCCTCCTTGCTATGACCTGCTCAATGTAAGTACATGTATATGCATGCAAATGCGACAAATTTTCAATACAATTCACTATTTGATCAATTTGGTTATATGTTTCAACATTTAATTAATCAACCAATAATCAAACAATACAATCAGCAATCCATTAGTTGATTATCATTTCAAATTTATAACTTTGATATATAGTCTAAAAATCAGATTTTTGATGCAAAATCACAACAATAAGCCCTATCTAATTTTGGTTCTCACACCAGTCAATAGGAAATATATAGATATCACACCTTCGAAACTCGAATACCAATTCTGATGATGTTCGAACTATCATCAGAATCATCTCCGGGCGACTAGAGTGTGATTCTATATATATCCAGTATATTAAAACTTTGAATACACGCTAGCCAGGAGCATATGCAAAATCTTTATATATTGGATTGTCCAAATCAATACGAAATAAATAATCAAATACGAACAATTGATTTTAAATTTTCAAAACAAAATTGTTTTTCTTTTTATATTTCAAAAATACACTCTTCACACTCGTTCTAGGATACTACTGATCCCATCTCTAACGAGTCATCCTCACTGGATATTACTAATCCAATATCTGATGAATTCTTTCGTATGGTTCTAAGATGTCTTGTTCTCTGAGCTTTTAAAACCAAAGCTCAAATACCAAATGAAGCGACCCGAACTTCCCCGATCTCCGAAGAGAAGAGAAAGAACGAATTACTATGAGGACACGACAAATCAGAACGCGGACAGAAGAACATTTCATTGTATATTACAACAATTCATCGGATTACAAGAATATACAGAGTATTAACAAATAAAATACATTCGGTAAATATCAGTGATTACAATACATTACATAGTAGCGGAAAATAATACAAAATACAACTGAAGGAGATATACAGATACAAAGCTTTCCGGATATCGTTCCAGCTGTAAACCAGGATCCTGTGAATATAAGTCTGCAAAACCTAAACTACTAGCTGCCCGTGTCAAAATAAGGGCACCCAGAGTTTAGGTTAAAACAATAAACTCCAGTTCAGTCATGGGACTGGTGTGAGAACTAAAACAGTTATTAATCTTTATTATTAAAGTTCGATAAATCAAGGGACCACGCCATATAACACGGAACGGGTTTCCTCCCAAGAATACCAGTGCATAAAACAACAAGGTGATGCTAAATAAATAACAATGAAGCTATTATATGACCCATAGGGTTTTACCTTATAATATCCAAAGCATGCTTGATACGTTAAAAACAAATCATTTGATACTATTATAAGTGTATAGTGTCAAAACAATTTCAATCATAGACGGCATGGGGACCATATATCATGTCGCCATACTAGGCTCTACAATCAAAACCACAAATGTCACGTATTTGAAAATTGGATTTCCGTCTATGAACCGAGGCCAGGGATCGTCCTCTACCGATTCGAGACAATCTAGCGTACCATGTCTCAGGAAGCACGCAGGCAAGCCTTGGATCGTCAGGGCCGGTCCACCGATGTGGATTAAAATGCCTGAACACTAAGTCTCCCCGCCCTATGGGGCGCAAATGAGCCAAATGACTCCATCGACTCCACACAGACACCTATATATATATCTGAGGCGCCTCGCAACAGCAACAACCACATAAGTCAAACTCGTCAGGGCGTGTAAAACCACTGACGCCACTTCTAGCTAGAAAGAAACGCATGCCCTTCCTTAAGTCCTCTCCCGTTTCTGGTTCACAAATGAGGTGTGAGGCTCGCAAATTAACGCTACACAAAGCTATGCCACAAAGGCTGTGCTTTGATCATCAACCACAAGACTTTGCTTTTCAACAGAAGTCTTGATCATTTGCCACTTAGGCATGCCACATAGGCAATTCACTTCATGCGTTTGATATCCATAAATATATAACCCCTAAGCTCGTACGTCTCAGAGCAGGGCGTTAAGCAAGAGAATAAATTCTCCGCCGCCAAACAGATATATATTTAATAGAAATCAATCACACAGACTAAAATCTAATGTCAGACACACAGTCCATTTACAAGTTCGTTCTGGGTCTGAACGAAACCGAAGGCACCTAGTACCCCGCATATCTATCGATCTCCAAGTACGTATGGACGACCACTAACCGATTCCCTCCTCTTAGGTGTACGGCCCAATCAAGATCATCAGTACTTATCCAAACGACGTGAAGACTTCCGGTCTTCAACCACCGTATTCTTCTTCGAAAACACGTCGAATTAGTTATTCAGAATGGGATAAACCCGGTCTTTCTGAATAACTCGCGTATATAATAAATAGGTGTTACACAAACACAACATACGCCTCATCTCAATTCCGAATATTCTTTTATTCAAATATTCTTATACTATGGAAAAGGTTCCCATTAATTTTATCAAAGATAAATTCTTTAAATTTATTCTTTAATCCTCTTTTGAATATCAATTTAATTCAAACTAGTCGGGATTAGCGAACCACACCAAAGTAATCATTAATTTTAATTTCCCAATGCCAACCTATTAATCCCATGAAGTAAAACTGGTAATACTTCATATCTAACACCATGGTGTTGTCGGTAAATTCAATTACCATTTCACGTTCAAATCTAATTAAAGATTTAGCTATCGCCTGGAGCAAAACTGGTGATACTCCATTCTTGACCACTTCAATCTAATTAAAGATTCATTAAAACCCCACTTAGTTTTAATCATCACAGAAATCCATATCCTGCCTTTAACTGGGTTAAAGAACCAATGTCATTTAAAACACGGCTCACGATTAAACCAAAATCACATTTAATTCATTATCGGGTTAATGAACCAGTGTTATTTAAAACACTGTTCACGATAAACCCAAAAATCAATACCAATTCAATTCCAATTAAATATTATTTAATTGGTACACTTCATTAAATCTAAATAAAAAGATTTAATCTTTTTCTTAACTGGGCTTAAGAACAGTGTTAATGAAGACACCATTCACGACAAACCCAAATCACATTTGATATTAAATACAAGGCTCTGAATAGAAAATATATCGGCTTATATTCAATATTAAATTCTACGACCAACAAATATCATATTAGAAATAACGATATAAATATAGCTTTCAAATTCCCATAACAATACCTGTATCATCACGAAATCCAACATCGAAATATTCCAAAGACAATTTTGATTCAAATCCATTCCAATTCAATTATTGGAAATTCCGGTTACTTTTAAAACCCTTTTCAAATTCAGTTTATTTCGAATTTCAATTCACTTTAATATTCATTTCAATTTGAATAAAATCGATATAAATATCGTTTGCGTCAAAATGGCGTCAATCTAATCAACACGGCCTCATATATTTCTATTTCAAATATTCTATTCAAATATTTCGTTTCAAATATTTCTTCACAAAAAATATATTCAAATATTTCTCTTCGAATATTCTATTCAAATATTTCGTTTTAAATATTCTATTTCAAAACTGGAATGAGGCCCAATCAATTACCATAGATTTTATTTCTATGGATTTTCATACAACGCATGTATGTATCAACAATGACAAATAATCAACCATCATCCAAAGTGCATTCTACACTGTATAAGCATCAAATATAAATATTCAATGCTTATAATAGTCTGTCGATCAATCGATCGACATACAACTAAACAATCGGGATTAGTGTATGTCAAATATCATCCCTATACCCGTGTGGTGTTTCAAACAATCAAACACAGATTTTATTTGGGCAGTTGGGCGATGTGTAAAATTTATCGTCCCAATCAATATCAGTCAAATCAGTGTATATAAACAAATCGTCGATTTGTTTATAAATATTCATTTCATATACACGTTAAAAATTATATTTTTAACTATAAAATATTTTATTTCATTTCACATCACATCACACAATCAACTACACATCAAAATCAAACAAACAAGCATACAAGCCGCCCATGGTCTGTGGACGATGGGTGTCGGGTGCTACTAAACACCGTCTGCATCCTAGTATATATTTTAACTAGAAATAAATTAAAAGTGAGGAGTTCTCATAGAGGGTTCCACTCCACCGTGCTTTGTTGTTGAACTGCTGAACCGTCTGGATCTGCTTGAAATTCCAATGCAGTTCTTTTCACGCTGTTCAAATAAAAATTATATTTTTACTACTTCATTTCGATAAATAAAAATTATATTTTTATTTCTACTTCATATATATCACAAGGCTTATTTCAGTATAAAAATTATATTTTTATATTTCTACTTCCAATATAAAGATCGAAATTTTATTTCGTATCTATAAAAATCACATTTTTACCTCAACATATATATAATAAAAAATCAGATTTTTATTTCGCTTCGTATATAAAGATAATATTTCTATATTCTCTATTATATAAAAATCATATTTTTAATACTTCTACTTTATAAAAATTGTATTTTTCTATTTCTCATATGATAAAAATCATATTTTTGTTTTCGCCACTATATGAAAATCATATGTTTATATTCTCTATCTTATAAAAATTATATTTTTATAATCTCTGCTTTACAAAAATAATATTCTTATCCTTTATATAATATAAAAATTATATTTTTAACTTCTACATTATATAAAAATTATATTTTTATAATCATTAAAAATCAAACTTCTTCATCATTTCAACTATATAAAGATTCAAACTTTTCTAATAAAAATTCGAACTTTCCTAATAAAAACCCAATCTTTTATGTTATAAAAATCTTTTCCTTCATATATGATAAAAATCTAATTTTTATCTTCATATTATATGTAGAAAAACCGAATTTTCATCATGTTATTCTATTAGAAATTTATCTTTAATACTCTACTATAATAAAAATTAAATTTTTAATACTCTACTATAATAAAAATTATATTTTTAATAATCTAATATATTTATAAAAATAATAATCACGTATCTACACAATTAAAATCGAAATAAGGAGAAGAACTTACAATTATAAGACCCAAGTCCCATCACACAATGCAACACAAGCAGGAGGATAGGGTTTTACCTTATAATATCCAAAGCATGCTTGATACGTTAAAAACAAATCATTTGATACTATTATAAGTGCATACTATCAAAACAATTTCAATCATAAATATCAATCATAGACGGCATGGGTACCATATATCATGTCGCCATAATAGGCTCCACAATCAAAACCGCAAATGTCACGTATTTGGAAATTGGATTTCCGTCTGTGAACCGAGGCCAGGGATTGTCCTCTACCGATTCGAGACAATCTAGCCTACCATGTCTCAGGCAAGCGCGCAGGCAAGCCTTGGATCGTCAGGGTCGGTCCACCGATGTGGATTAAAATGCCTGAACACTACGTCTCCCCGCCCTATGGGCGCAAATGAGGCAAATGACTCCATCGGCTCCACACAGTCACCGATATATCCGAGGCGCCTCGCAGTAGCAACAACCACATAAGTCAAACTTGTCAGGGCGTGTAAAACCACTGACGCCACTTCTAGCTAGAAAGAAATGCATGCCCTCCAGAAGTCCTCTCCCGTTTCTGGTTCACAACAGGGGTGTGAGGCTCACAAATTAACGCTACACAAAGCTACGCCACAAAGGCCATGCTTTGATCATCAACCACAAGACTTTGCTTTTCAACAGAAGCCTTGATCATTTGCCACTTAGGCATGCCACACAGGCAATTCACTCCATGCGTTTGATATCCATCAATATATAACCCCTGAGCTTGTACGTCTCCGAGCAGAGCGTTAAGCAAGAGAATAAATTCTCCGCCGCCAAACAGATATATATTTAATAGAAATCAATCACACGGACTAAAATCCAATGTCAGACACACAGTCCATTTACAAGTTCGTTCTGGGTCTGAACGAAACCGGAGGCACCTAGTTCCCGCATATCCATCGATCTCCAAGTATGTCTGGACGACCACTAACTGATTCCCTCCTCTTGGGTGTACGGCCCAATCAAGATCATCAGTAATTATCCAAATGACGTGAAGACTTCTGGTCTTCAACCACCGTCTTCATCTTCGACACCACGTCGAATTAGTTATTCAGAATGGGATAAACCCGGTCTTTCTGAATAACTCGCGTATATAATAAATAGGTGTTACACAAACACAACATACGCCTCATCTCAATTCAGAATATTCTTTTATTCAAATATTCTTATACTATGGGAAAGGTTCCCATTAATTTTATTAAAGATAAATTCTTTAAATTTATTCTTTAATCTTCTTTTGAATATCAATTCAATTCAAACTAGTCGGGATTAGCGAACCACACCGAAGTAATCATTTATTTTAATTTCCCAATCCCAACCTATTCATCCAATGAAGTAAAACTGGTAATACTTCATATCTAATACCACGGTGTTATCAGTAAATTCAATTACCATTTCACGTTCAAATCTAATTAAAGATTCAGCTATCGCCTGGAGCAAAACTGGTGATACTCCATTCTCGACCACTTCAATCTAATTAAAGATTCATTAAAACCCTACTTAGTTTTAATCTTCACAGAAATCCATATCCTGCCTTTATATGGGTTAAAGAACCAATGTCATTTAAAACACGGCTCACGATAAACCCAAAATCACATTCAATTCATTATCGGGTTAAAGAACCAGTGTTATTTAAAACACTGTTCACGATAAACCCAAAAATCAATACCAATTCAATTCCAATTAAATATTATTTAATTGGTACACTTCATTAAATCTAAATAAAAAAATTTAATCTTTTTCTCAACTGGGCTTAAGAACAGTGTTAATGAAGACACCATTCACGACAAACCCAAATCATATTTGATATTAAATACAAGGCTCTGAATAGAAAATATATCGGCTTATATTCAATATCAAATTCTACGACCAACAAATATCGTGTTGGAAATAATGATATAAATATATCTTTCAAATTCCCATAACAATACCTGTATCATCACGAAATCCAACATCGAAATATTCCAAAGACAATTTTGATTCAAATTCATTCCAATTCAATTATTGGAAATTCTGGTTACTTTTAAAACCCTTTTCAAATTCAATTTATTTCGAATTTCAATTCACTTTAATATTCATTTCAATTTGAATAAAATCGATATAAATATCGTTTGCGTCAAAATGGCATCAATCTAATCAACACGGCTTCATATATTTCTATTTCAAATATTTTGTTTCAAGTATTTCTTCTCAAATAATATATCCAAATATTTCTCTTCGAATATTCTATTTAAATATTTTGTTTTAAATATTCTATTTCAAAACTGGAATGAGGCACAATCAATTACCATAGATTTTATTTCTATGGATTTACATACAACGCATGTATATATCAACAATGACAAATAATCAACCATCATCCAAAGTGCATTCTACACTGTATAAGCATCAAATATAAATATTCAACGCTTATAACAGTCTGTCGATCAATCGATCGACAAACAACTAAACAATCGGGATTAGTCTACGTCAAATATCATCCCAAAACCCGTGTGGGGTTTCAAACAATCAAACACAGATTTTATTTGTGCAGTTGGGCGATGTGTAAAATTTATCGTTCCGATCAATATCAGTCAAATCAGTGTATATAAACAAATCGTCGATTTGTTTATAAATATTCATTTCATATACACGTTAAAAATTATATTTTTAACTATAAAATATTTTCCACTATAAAATATTTTATTTCATTTCACATCACATCACACAATCAACTACACATCAAAATCAAATAAACAAGCATACAAGCCGTCCATGGTCTGTGGACGACGGGTGTCGGGTGCTACTAAACACCGTCTGCATCCTAGTATATATTTTAACTAGAAATAAATTAAAAGTGAGGAGTTCTCACAGAGGGTTCCACTCCGCCGTGCTTTGCTGTTGACCTGTTGAACTGTCTGGATCTGCTTGGAATTCCAATGCAGTTCTTTTCACGCTGTTCAAATAAAAATTATATTTTCACTACTTCATTTCGATAAATAAAAATTATATTTTTATTTCTACTTCATATATATCACAAGGCTTATTTCAGTATAAAAATTATATTTTTATATTTCTACTTCCAATATAAAGATCGAATTTTTATTTCATCCCTATAAAAATCACATTTTTACCTCAACATATATATAATAAAAAATCATATTTTTATTTTGCTTCGTATATAAAGATAATATTTTTATATTCTCTATTATATAAAAATCATATTTTTAATAATTCTACTTTATAAAAATTGTATTTTTCTATTTCACATATGATAAAAATCATATTTTTATTACCGCCACTATATAAAATTCATATTTTTATATTTTCTATCTTATAAAAATTATATTTTTATAATCTCTGCTTTACAAAAACTATATTCTTATCCTTTATATAATATAAAAATTATATTTTTAACTTTTACATTATATAAAAATTATATTTTTATAATCATTAAAAGTCAAACTTCTTCATCATTTCAACTATATAAAGATTCAAACTTTTCTAATAAAAATTCGAACTTTCCTAATAAAATCCCAATCTTTTATGTTATAAAAATCTTTTCCTTAATATATGATAAAAATCTAATTTTTATCTTCACTTTATATATAGAAAAACCGAATTTTCATCATGCTATTCTAATAGAAATTATATCTTTAATACTTTACTATAATAAAATTTATATTTTTAATACTCTACTATATTTATAAAAATAATAATCACGTATCTACACAATTAAAATCGAAATAAGGAGAAGAACCTACAATTATCGGGTGTAGGAGGGTAGAGGAGGGGCTGACGTGGCGAGGGACGCCTCAGGGGGCGGCGGAGGTCAGTGTAGGCGGAGGTGGTGGGGTCAGATGGTAGTGGCGTCGGTTCTTTTTTGTATTTGGGGGTTTAGGTTTCAATTGGGTAGAAGAGAGAGGGGATAGGGTGTGAGAGGAGGAGGGAGGAGCTCTAGGGGGGCGATGGCTCGAGCGGCGGCGGTGGAGACCACTCCGGTGGCGGCGGCGGTTATCGCGCTCAGCGCGATGGTTTTTTTTTTTTGAAAAGTCGGGGAGAGGGAAGTTAGGAGAGTATATATATTATAATATATATATTTAATTATTTTATTTTAAAAAGCAACTTTTAATTTCGACCTCTAAACGAGGCCCACCGCTTGTCGTCCATAGCTAATTACCCACATTCCGAACACAATGGGATATGTATCGTAAGCTGATTTGATCATTTCATTCAGTTTTCGTCAAAATCAAAATATAACTCTATATATTGAATTTGAACGCGCATTTCAATTTACCGGGGTCACATACTAACTCTAAAAATTCCAAAAAAATATTTTTTGGCTTCGTATTGACGATACGGTCCTAACAAAACTAGTTTCGTTGAATTCTGAGATCGTTTGAAAAATGGCCATTTTCCAGTTGATTAAAATCTACTGAAACTGGTCAAACGCGTTTTCCTTTGCCACGCTCACATATTGAATCAGAAAATTTCGAATTTTGAAACCTAGCAATAACTTGACATCACGGATCCTACAAAAGTGGTTTCATCAGAAACCGAGGTCGTTTGCAAAATTTCCGTTTTTTAAGGGCCAGAATTCCATAGCGACTATTCTGAATTTTGAACTGGACGTAACTTTTGATTCCCGCTATGAAATTTTGATTTTTCAGATTTGTTGGAAAGATATTCTCAATTAGATTCAAATATTTTTGGTTTCACGAAAATCCGGTTTATTTTGAACCCGGTACATTCATTTGAATTTTGAAATCGAATTATCGAACTACCGCGCCATTTTCAATTCCTTTTATATTTTAAAATAAATACTTATATTCTATCGACGATCTATATAATATATACGTTCGAATTCTATTCAAAATAAATTTCTCGTCGATATTATTTAAAATAATTCATTTTAAATAATTAAAATTCGCTAAAATTACCAAAATAAAATTTTTAAATTGCCCAGATTTTCGGGTTATTACAAGTTATGAACTAGATTTATAAATCCAATATTTTTAAAATAAATAAATCAGATTTGAAATGGTTTTAAAAATAACCAGAATTTCCAATATATGAATTGGAATGAATTTGAATCGAAATTATCTTCGAATATTTCGATATTGGATTCCGTGATTATATGGGTATTGTGGAGAAATTTGGAAGATATATATATCGTTACTCCAATACGATATTTGTTGATTTGAGAATTTGATATTGAATATAAGCCGATATATTTTCTGTTCAAAGTCTTGTATTTAATATCAAATTGGATTTTGGGTTTATCGTGAGCGGTTTTTAAATAACACTTGTTCTTTAACCCGATTAACAATGGAATGAGATTTTGGGTTTGTCGTGAATGGTTTCTTAAAAATACCGTTCTTAAACCCAATGGAGTTAAGAAAATTAGAAACTAACTAGAGATTAGCTAAGTTCAATGGTTTCCTGGGTATTGATCTGATGTTGGTTTCGGCCTTCGGGATTAATACTTAGGGAATTGTTCTCTTCTTAATTTATGGTTAGAGACTGATGGGATGGGGTTTTCAGTAACACTATTCTTAAACCCCGGGTGAAAACAATAAATATTTTAATTAAGATGTAGAGAAGAATTACCAATTAAGTAACGTTTAATTGGAACTGAAAATGGAATGTGAATTGGGTTTATTACGAACTGTGTTTTTAACGACATTCGTTCTTTAACCCGATTTACAGTGAAATGTGATTTGGAATTTATAAATATTTTATTAAGATTTAACGTAGATTTTCCAAAGTAAAGTTTTCCAATTTAATATATTAAATTGGAATTGAATGGAGTTCGATTTGATAATAATCGAAGTGAACTTCTGTGGAGGAAGACTGTTAATACATATGGAATTTAAAAGGCTTTGCCATTATTCCATTTATATTACTAGTCGGATACGGAAACTGATATGGATTGTATATTGATTTGTTTTCCGTGAATATTCCATTAATGGAATGTGATTTGGGTTTATCGTGAACTATGTTTTAAATGACATTAGTTCTTTAACCCAGTTAAAGACAGGATTACATGTCTGCCATTGTATTTTGAACTGTATAGCTGATCTCTGCTAAATATATATTCATTTGGTGGCGGAGAATTTATTCTCTTGCATAACGCCCTTCTCTGAGATATACGAGCTCATAGGTTATATATAGGTAGAAATCAATAATACGGTGTAGATTGTCGATGCGGCATGTTTGTGTTTACAGAGTTAAATAATCATTAATATTAATTTTTAGAAGATTAAAACTAAGTGAAATTTTAATGATTCTTTAATTAGATTTAAATGTGAATTGATAATTTAAATTATCAAATTTGGGAAATGATCGAGAGTGGAGTATCACCAGTTTTGCTCCAAGCGATAGTTAAATCTTTAATTAGATTTGAAGGGGAAATGGTAATTAAATTTACTGATAACACCGTGATGTTAGTTATGGGTAATACTAGTTTTGCTCCATGGGATGAATAGGTTGGGGTTAGGAAATTAAATAAATGGTTATTTTGGTAAGGTGCGTTAATCCCGACTAGTTTGGAAAACCTTAATATGGTTTGAATTGGTATCAAAAGGAAGATTAAAGAATAAATTTAAATAATTTATCTTTGATAAAATTAATGGGAACCCTTCCCAAAGAATATGAATATTTAAATAAAAGAATATTCAGAATTGGTATGAGGCGTATGTTGTGTTTTTATAACACTTGTTTATTATATACACGAGTTATTCGGAAAGACCAGGTTTATACCCATTTTGAACAATTGATTCGACGATAAGTCGACGATGAAGACGGTGGTTGAAGACCAAAGGTCTTCACATCGTTTGGATGATTACTGATGTCTTGATAGGGTTGTACACCCTAGACAAGGTAATTAGTGGTGATCGTCCAGACGTACTTGGAGCTCGACGGATATGCGAGGACCTCTCTATGTATTGGACATTTGGGACCGGAATAAGGTGCCTCCGGTTTCATTTAGACCCAGAACAAACTTGTAAATGGATGTGTGTCTGACATTGGATTTTATTCTTTGTTGATTGATTTCTATTAAATATATGTGTGTTTGGCGGCGAAGAATATATTCTCTTTCTTAACGCCCTTCTCTGAGACGTACAAGCTCAGAGGTTATATATCGATAGATATCAGTCGCGTGGCATGAACTGCCTGTGTAGCATGCTGAGATGCAAATGATCAAGGCTTCTGTTGAAAATCAGAGTCTTGTGGTTGATGATCAAAGCACGGCTTTAATACAGCATAGCTTTGTGTATAGCGTTAATTCGTGAGCCTCACACCTCGGTATGAGTCAAAAACAGGATAGGGGACCCAAGGAGAACATGACGTTTCTTTCTAGCTAATGGTGGTGTCAGGGTTTTGCACGCCCTGACATTGTTATATTTTTACCGATGTGGTTGTTGGATTGCGAGGCGCCTTGGATATATCGGCTACTGTGGGAGCCGATGGATATAAGTCCTATAGGACCGGGAAACGTGTGTTCAGGAATTGCCAATCCACTAACGTAAGTGTGGACCGGCCTCGGAGGATCCAGGGGTCTACTGCGGGAGATGCTGAGGCATTTGCTAGAGTGTCTCGAATCGGCGAGGAATACATCCCTTGCCTTGACTCATGACTGAAATCCAATTTCCAATACGTGACATTTCAGTTTTTTTTTGTAGAGCCTTGTATGGCGATATGATATATGGTACCCATGCCATCTATAATTGATACATTTATATTTGAAGTTGATTTCTTCACTTATAGTAATAATAAAAGATTAAATTTCGCGTATCAAGCATTATTTGGCTATTATAAGGTAAAACCCTATCCTCTGGCTTGCATTGCATTGCATTGTGTAATGGGACCTGAGTCTTATAATAGGTTCATCGTTCTTTATTTAGAATTGCGATGTTTGTTTTATGCACTGGTATTCTTGGAAGGAAACTCGTTCCGTGTTATATGGCGTGGTCCCTTGATTTACCTAACGTTAAAAAAAAAGAATAATAACTGTTTTAGTTCTCGCACCAGTCACATGACTGACCTGGAGTTTATTGTTTTAACCTAAACTATGAGTGCCCTTATTTTCCACACGGACAGCTAGTAGTTTTGGTTTTGCAAATTTATATTCACAGGATCCTGGTTTGCAACTGGAATGATATTCGTAAAGCTTTGTATCCATATATCTCCTTCAGTTGTGTTTTGTATTATTTTTCCGCTGTAGTAATGTATTTAAATCTCTGATATTTTATGATGTGTAATATTTATTCATACTCTGTATATTCTTATATTCTGATGGAATTGTTGTAATAAGAAATGAAATGTTCTTATGTTTGTGTTCTGATTTGTCTTGTCCTCAACTCAATCTGTGCTTTCCTTCATGGGGAAGTTCGGTTCGTGTCAGTTTGGTATCAGAGCTTTGGTTTACAAAGCTCGAGAACAAGACACATTAGAACCATACGAAAGAATTCATCAGAGATTGGATTAGTAATATCCAATGAGAATGACTCGTTAGAGATGGAATCAGTAGTATCCTAGAACGAGTGTGAAGAGTGCATTTAAAAAAATGAAAACAAATTTTGTTTTGAAATTTTAAACTTTATACGTATTTGAATATTTTATTTGTATTGAATTTGGACAATCCAATATATAAAGATTTTGCATATACGCCTTGCAAACGTGCATACGAAGTTTGAATATACTGGATAGATATAGAATCACACTTTAGTCGCCCGGAAATGATACTGATGATAGCACGTGCATCATCAGTATTTATGTTTGAGTTTCAAAAGTGGGATATCTGTATATTTCCAATTGACTGGTGTGTGAACCAAAACTAGATAGGGTTTATTGTGTGAATTGGCATCAACAACATGATTTTCTGTATATGTATCAAAATTATGAATTTGAAATGTTAATTCACTAATTGATTGATGATTGTGTTGTATGATTATTTGTTATTTAATAAAACCATTATGTGAAAGAACGGTACATATAACCAAATTGTATCAAATATTGAACTGACTTGAAAATTGTTTGAAATTGCATGCATATACATGTACATACATTGAACAGGTCATAGCAAGGAGGCTAGAGAAGAGGAATAACATTGTATGCCCGACAAATAGGTACATGTTTACTAATTTCTTAGGTTTGGATGATTTTATGAGCCAATTGGCTAGCTGCTTGGCTTATTCTTTTTCTTTTTGAGATGAGAGGGCCTGTGTGGCGGTTTGGGGATTTTCCTGGTGCTCCTTGTACAAAGGAAGTTAAGGCGAAATTTTTCGAAAGTTTAGGGAGTTAGCTAATTTTTTGAAAAATTAGAAATTCTTAGAAAATGAAAAGTTGAAGAATGTAAGCCAAACTAAAAGTTGAGTTGATTAGTAAAACAACTTTCAGCTCTGTTCCTTTTCGAGGATGAAAAGATTTTAAGTGGGGGAGATTGTAACAACCCGAAAAATCAGAACCAATTTAAATTTTTTATTTTGGCGATTTTAATGAAATTTGAATATATAAAATGATTTATTTTAAAAAATTACGATGAAAAAATTATTTTCGACGAAGTTAGAACGTATATATTTATTTAAATCAAAATTAGAATATAAATATTTATTTTAATTATAAAAGGAATTGAAAATGGCGCGGTAGTTTGAAAATTTGATTTTTAGTTGTGTAGAAATATGATTTTTATATATGTAGCGAAATAAAGACAGGATTTTTAGTGAAGTAAAAATAGCGATTTTTTAAATATATAAACATCATATTAAAAATGTGATTTTTAATATGAGCAGCATAAAGAAGACTGCGTTGGAATGTCAGGCAAATCCCGACTGTTCTGAAATACAAAAATAAAACTGGTGGAGTGGATCCCAAAGGTGAGAACTTCTCAGTTTAATTTTATTTTCTAGTTAAAACATATACTAGGATGTAGATGGTGCTTAGCAGCACTTGACACCTGTCGTCAACAGACCATGGACGACTTGTTTATTTGTTTCATTGTGTTGTGAAAATTGTTTGTGATGTGAAATGGACTGTATAAAATATTCATATGTTAAATAAAATATTTTATAGTTAAAAATATAATTTTTAAAGGGTATATGAATAAAATAAATATTCATAAACAAATCGGACGATTTGTTTATGTACACACATTTGACGAATATTGATTGGGACGATATATTTTACACATCGCCCAACTGCACAAATAATATTCAGTATTTGTTGATTGAAACCCCACACGGGTATTGGGATGATATTTGACATACACTAATCCCAATATTTAGTTGTATGTCAATCGATTGGCTGACAGACTGTTATAAGCGTTAAATATTTATATTTGATGCTTATGCAGTATAGAATGCACTCTGGATGATGTTTGACTGCGTTTGATTGTTGTTCGATACATGTGTTGTATGAAATCCATATAATCACATTATATGGTAATTGACTGTGTCTGATTCCAGTTCAGAAAGAACAAATATTTTAAAATAACGAATATTTTAAAATAACGAATATTTTAAAATAACGAATATTTTAAAATAATATTCAGTAAAAGATCAAAACCTAATTTTGATGTCCGATTTGGAATGGACACGAATATATTAAAATATGTAAAGTTGTGCTGATTAGATTAACGCCATTTAGACATGAACGATATTTATATCGATTTTATTCATTATTATAATGAATATCTAAAAGGAAGTGAATTCAAAATCTAATGTTTTGAAAATACTATCATTTATATATCAATGATACGGAATATTCAGTTTTGATTTGAAATTGAATATGAAGTTGAAATCGTTTTGAAAACAAATTTAAAACGATTTATAAAGTACGTTTTAAATTGAAATCGACAAAATATATATAATACATATATATTATATATATAATGGCCTAAATAGAACGCGCTGCGCCATGGTAGTTCGCCAATTTCGACCATTGACTTCGAATTGACATTTCGGGAGATACGATCATCGGATTCTCCTAAACCAGGACTGTTGGGTTCGTATCGAAAAGAGCTTTTCAACGAATACAAGAGATTGGAAATCTAATGGTTGGATTTGGAATTATGTCCAAATCAAATTTGGAAAAGGTCGTTGTAAGTGCAGTTCGATGGCCGTTTATGGAAATCGACCGTCGGGCCTTGATAAAATTATTAAAAATACCAATAGTTTGTGTAAAATCATATTAAATGATTCGGAAAGAATTGGGATGAAAATTTTCATATTTGAAAAGATAAAAATATATTTTTATCGAAATGAACTAGTTGTAAATAAGAATTATAAATCCAATATTTTTAAAATAAATAAATTGGATTTGAAATGGTTTTAAAAATAACCAGAATTTACAATATATGAATTGGAATGGATTTGAATCGAAATTATCTTCGGAATATTTCGATATTGGATTCCATGATTATACGGATATTGTGGAGGAATTTGGAAGTTATATATATATCGTTATTCCAACACGATATTTGTTGATTTGAGAATTTGATATTGAATATAAGCCGATATATTTTCTCTTCAGAGCCTTGTATTTAGTATCAAATTGGATTTTGGGTTTATCATGAATGGTGTTTTAAATAACACTTGTTTTTTAACCCGATTAATAATGGAATGAGATTTTGGGTTTGTCGTGAATGGTATCTTTAATAATACTATTCTTAAACCCAATGGAGTTAAAAAAATTAGAAACGAACTGGAGATTAGCTAAGTTGAATGGTTTCCTGGGTATTGATCTGATGTTGGTTTCGACCTTTAGGATCAATACTTAGGGAATTGTTCTCTTACTAATTTACGGTTCGAGACTGATGCGATGAGTTCTTCAGTAACACTGTTCTTAAACCCCGGGTGAAAAGAATATATATTTTAATTAAGATGCAGAGAAGAATTACCAATTAATTAACATTAATTGGAACTGAAAATAGAATGTGAATTGGGTTTATTGTGAACTATGTTTTTAACGACATTCGTTCTTTAACCCGATTTACAGTGAAATGTGATTTGAAATTTATAAATATTTTTATTAAGATTTAACGGAGATTTTCCAAAGTAAAGTTTTCTAATTTAATATATTAAATTGGGATTGAATGGAATTCGATTTGATAATAATCGAAGTGAACTTCTGTGGAGGAAGACTATTAATACATATGGAATTTAAAAGGCTTTGCCGTTATTCCATTTATATTATTAGTCGGATACGGAAATTGATATCAATTATATATTGATTTGTTTTCCGTGAAGATTCCTTTATTGGAATGTGATTTAGGTTTATCGTGAACTGTGTTTTTGAAACACCCCACCTCCGTTAAGGTCACTCACAAAGGGAATGTCGTAACTTCGGTGGAGCATTTTAGGTAAAAGATGCAGATAAATTACAAGATAGAGAAATAAAGCAGCGGAAAATAAAGTCGTTTTATATACGATATGGTTCAGTCAATCTTTTGCAATAGTTGTCTCAATCATACTTAAAAGTAATACATAGAACTTCTGTCTTGATCTAAAAAATTCCAAATATAAAAGAAGCATAAAAATAACAATGATATTCCCCAATAAAGCATGAACCAGCCATGGCAGTGGAAGATAGAGAGTCCAAAGCAATACATTGACTATCTTCGAGCTTGGAAAGAAAACTGAGCTAAGTGGTAACATTTCCTTCCTGTGTACATGGGGGGAGGGGAAACAAAAGAAAAGAAGCGAAACAAAACTAGGTCATACATAAGTCTGGTAAGTCCAGTGACTTTCAGCATATAAACAAACAAAAGCATCATGACATGAATAAAATGAATATAAGACAATACCGTGATAACAGGGATAACAAGATAACATAGGATAAGCATAAAGTATGATAAGGCAAGATAAACTGAATGAGCTTCTACTCTTTCTTTGCTTCGCTACTACTTTGTTATTCTGATTTCTATATCTATCTCTGCACTACCTAACTTGTGTCCCAACTAGTAATCTGTATAAAATGATAATATTAAAACGTGATGCCAATCCCCGCAAATGGTGGTAGTCTTCAGGTGTAAATCTATCGTGAGGATTCCACCTCAATCAGCCTAATTGCCATGAACATGTTAGATGTACTCTTACAACCCTATCGATTGGCTCCCTTACTTGTATTCATGTTCCAAGTGTCAATCGGCCCTCTCTTGCGTGTAGATACCCTGTGTTGGTCCCACCATAAGGCGTATCAATCCTTATAATAGCGACCCGACAGGATTCAAGATGCACAGTGTATAACTACTGGTACCCAGTGCCTGCTTTTTCCCACTTCGGAGTACGTGCATGCCCGTAAACCGTCGGAACCTACACTGACGTACCCCCTGCCGCTGCTTTGACCGCTTACAATCAGCCCAGTAATCGTGCCCCACCCTTCCTAGTTCAGGGTACCATGATACATCTATGTGGGTTACTGCTGAAATGGGTCCACATAACTAGGGTTTCCTATTGGTTAAGTTTGTGGGCCTATATTTACTAATATTACCCACTAACCCGATATGTACGTAACCTTCCCACTGATTCAAGCATGTTTATTTAACGGAAAATTTACCAGCCTACACGAGATGTACTTAACCCTCCCATCGATTCAAGCATGTTTATTAAGCGGTTAAGTTTTGTGGGCCTATATTTACTAATATTACCCACCAACCCGATATGTACTTAACCCTCCTACACATTATGTCATATTGGTTAAGTGTTGTCCATTCATGTTAACTTAACCCACCCATTCATCGTGTCATGTTGGTTAAGTGATCCTTATTTACTTAACCCCGTCCATTCATCAAGTTATATTGGTTAAGTGTTACCTTATTACTTAACCCCACGTGTTCGTCTTGTTGTATTGGTTAAGTGTCATCAGTCAATTCAAGTTAACTTAACCCACCTACTCATCATGTCATGTTACTTTGGTTAAGTGTCGCCTTCTTGTGTTAACTTAACCCTACCACAAATCAAGTTATATTGGTTAAGTGTTAACTTAACCCTTTCCATTTATCATGCTATACCGGTTAAGTGTTTCCTATTACCTTAACCCTAGTCATCCATCTTGTCATATTGGTTAAGTGTTTCTCATTACATAACCCTAGTCATTCATGTTATATTGGTCAAGTGTTCCTATGAACTTAACCCTACTCATTCATCTTGTTCATTAGCATTAATTGATTTATTAATGCACCAACCTCTCACATTAGATATGTGTTATTGCAGTTACTGGATGTGCCGGGCGGTTCCGGGCAATTTTACACCACAACTCAATCTAACCTCGGGTTTTTCTTGGGCATGGTGCACTAACCTCTCACATTAGATAGGTGTTGTTGTGGTTACTGGATGTGCCGGTTGATTCCGGGCAGTTTTACACCACAAATCAATCTAACCTCAGGTTAGGCATGTTCATCTTTAATCTACACATTTACCCTATATACCTAAATCAAGATTTTACATGCTAATTACCAAATTCACCGAAACTAGTCTGTTACACTTTACGCCCAATCTAGATTTAATGCTCAAGTTGTCCCAAATTCGCAACAATAACAATTTTACCCAAAACTTGATTTATATGCCAATTTCATACTTTGTCGTTCATGCCAATTCTAGGTTCAATATGTCAAATTACATATTCCATAATTCATGTCAAATTGCATCTTAACAGTTATGCCATGTTACATGTTCCAAGTTATGCCAAATAATGTCAATTTCAAGTTATACCCAATTTCCCCCGCATTCATAATGTACGTATTTCGAGATTCAACTCAAGATTCATAATATAAGGGGAGAAGTAAAATGGAACATCGTAAGAATAGGTATAATCATATGATGATAAGAACTACTGGTCCAATAAACTTGATGTACCAAAAAGACAAGTTTTGCAAGGAATACATCGCAGGCATATAGATATGATAAGAATTATATCATGAACTTAAAAAAGATTACAATTCTGATATACAACAAGGATAGATATGATTGGACCGGTTTCATAGTCAAAAATGATTCCCAAGAGATATATATATTCAAGCACAGATTTGAATGAAAGGATAGCTTACATCAGGCATATTCTCATATCCATTTTATTACATGTCACAATTTGATTTAGGTGTTCAAATCTAAAAATTAACCGACTTACAAAACAAAGGCAAGTCTTGTTTTCATGCCTAAGCCATACATCACTATACACCCTAATCTTCTTCTTTCAAATCATAAACTATCATATATATATATATATATATATATATCCCAATTTTAGATCTTAGACCACAACATGTACTATGCCTTATATTTACAGTTCAATTTATGCCCCAAATCCCAAGTCATATGTCTGATACTTTATACTTCAAATCTCAAGTCATATGTCCAATACTTAATGCCTCAAATCTCAAGTCATATGTCCAATACTTTATTCTTCAAATCTCGAGTCATATGTCCAATACTTTATGTTTTGAATGTGTTATGTCCTCAAATCAGTTACAACTGAATTATACCCAATTATACACAATTTAATACTTTTCCCAAATTTTAGCGCTGGTCATGTCAAAATCATAATTTGTGCCCAATTTTATTTCCAATGTACGTTCATCTCTTATGAGATCCGGCTCAGGCTCGCAGTAGCCTGGCTATAAAACAAAAAGGGAAGAAGGAAAGAAGAGACAAAGAACAGAGATAATATTATCAATGAGATAGATCCAAAGGATATAGAAAGACAGGCATAATCTCAGATCCAGATTTATTACAATGTCAGAATCACAATTAACTTTTACTTCTGAAAGTAACGTGAGCTTAGAAATTACAGAAGGGCCTTGAATTCTGGGATCTGTATTCTGAAACTTAATAGCACTCCCTTGAAGTGGACTATTTGATTTGATTCTTCGAAATAGTTGTTGAAGTCGTTGAATTAGCTTTTGAATCTCTACTAGAATTCTAAACTTGATTTCTACGAAGGACTTGAACAGCATAACCCCATCTTAGATTTATTTTGATATGAATTAGTGTAGAGTATAGGCATAATGAAGTTGTGTGGAGAGAAAGTGAGGTTTGGGGGTGTTTAAATAGCTTAGGAGCAACAAATCTGGTCAGAATGGGCATCTAAATGCAAAAAAACGAATCTGTCCACGGTTTGGAAAAAGGGGGGAGGTCGACCCCATGGTCGACCTGTTCTACCCCGGTCGACCCCCACGTCGACCCCCTGGTCGACTTGGGTCCTGGGCGGGAAATTTCCCGCCCAGGCCGGATGTGTGATTTGAATTTCGAAACTTTAAATTTAAATTCGGGCTGGTTTTTATTTTAAATTCCTGAAACTTCTAAGTGCCATAACTTCTTCATACGGAGTCCGATTTACGCAAACTCAGACTCTATCTCAAGCAGAATTCCGAGAAGAACGCACTGGTTTCCCTTAATTCTTCTCTTAACAATTAAGTATACTTTAATGTTCACAGGAAATAAGGGGTGTTACATTCTCCCCTCCTTAAAGGATTTCGTCCCCGAAATCTTCAAGTTTGGAAGAACGTATATCCTAACATCCAACATCCATCTACTCAACCATTAAATCACAGGCATCCATTGTCCTTAAAAGGATTTATAATGCTTTCATGATCATATGCATAGCGTGTGTACATATCCTTATCTAATGCAAAATCAGGCGGTCTACTGATTCAGTTGACCTCCTTAATGCGGATTATGTTAGCGCCATGAGTCTATCATGTATGCAATTATTCCTAATCGTACTTTATAACTTCTACATGAGTGGACGGTCATTCATACAAATGCAACATCCATATCATAACACATCAAGTTTCAATCCATATATATAAAAGTTCACTCATGCATATGAAATATGAAAGTGACTGAGCCAATCTAGTGCCAAATGTGTGTATATGCATCCACGAGCAACCACTAGCAAACACTTGCCACCACTTGCATCCTCCAAACATAACATGTCTCAAACACATGTTTACATCCATTGGCTTCTACCTAAGGATCGAGGATAGGACCGAGAGGATATACTTAAAAGATAAAGACTAGCATGCAAAATAAATATTACAGAAAAAGTGAAATCAAGGATATACCCTCAAAAAAGGTATGATGCACGTATCTAGTCTTCAGTCTTCTTAGTTGCACCTTCTTGAGTTTCACTCCACTGTACCTTAACTAATTTAACTTCACGATTGTGAAGCTTCTTGACCTCCATTTCTCAAACCCACTAGTAAAGATAGGACCTCGATCACTTACTATGCTAGAGGGTATCCAATGTAGTCGAACTATCTTTCCAAGATAAACAGATATTAACCATGATACCAAGTGTATATACTAAGATGATTAGAGGTATCTCTTCTACTTAGCTTATCCATCATGTCACAAATCTGAGGGTCGATATCTCCCACGCAAACCATCCTAGTCGAACTTGACATCCCTCAAGTACAAGCCCAAAAGGCCTAAACCAATATCAGAAAAGCACCCAAGGAATACCTCCTCCGAATTTGGACGATTTATGTGAGATGATACTAGCAAAACAACCAAACAATTGAGCACTTAACCGACTCTGGCTATCCTCGCCAATCTTGCTCCAAAACTATCGTTGATCGCATAACTGGCTTTGCATTGTCATCTAGGTATATATGGGAGTCCACTTCACGTTTTAGGGGACAAACCCCTAACCTTAATCAAAAACATATGCTTACTCATGGACTACTCCAATGGATAGAAAATCATCGATAAATACATAAAGTGATTCTATGTAGCTAAGACAAACTGATCCCTTAGGATCGCATGAAATTTCGAGGGTATTCCCGAGGCAAGTCGAAAGTCTAACTACCCTCCTTTCACAATTACTAGCTAACCAAATTCATGCCTAGAATCAACCCATAGCCTATGAAACCAAAAACATAAGTATCTCAAATCCTTACAAACCAAAGATAAACGAGCCGAACCACAAATTGGATTTGAGACAATAATGGGATCTTCTACTATACAAGTACTAGGGTGCAGAGACTCAACTATGGAAGCAGATATAAACGAATGCGAAGCGCTAACATCAAAAAGAGTACTAACAGGATGATCAAAGAGGAAAAACAAAACTGCTTCAACAGAAACCTTACTACCTCCCTCTCAGGTACGTTGGTGGTGAGAGCATGTATTTTCCCTTTTGAAAATCCTGTCCTTTTTTCTTGCCCCTGGTCTTTAATTATATGACCTGTTATACCATAATAAAGACACTTCCTCTTGTTTTAGGTTATACTATTCTTTCCTTTTTACCCCCTTTGTGAACCAAGGCTATATCCATGAGTTCCTCATCCTTGGGTTGTGCTCCTTAGCCAAACTCCCTCATTCTCATCTTTGCCATCCTGTGTAACTTGTTGACAAGTCTCTTGAAAGCTACCTCCTTTGCATGGAAAATCCTACAAAGCTTGAAAGAAAATTAGCCGCAGGTGAAACTACTGCAGCTATAGATTGAAGTTGGGCACTTATTTGCCCTTTGACAAGTTTCGTAGTCTCGTCGACCCTACGGAACCATGCCACGATGAGGTTAACTCCCAGAAAGCCAGGAGCTCTGGAGACTCAGGAAAGAAGGAAACAAGGTCTCAAACAGAGGATCAAAAGATAGTGCATATGGCTTTGGAGAATATGCCTTTTAAAGAAAACTTTTCTTTTGAAAATGCTTCTTTTAAAATCGTTTTGAAAATAATTTTTAAAATCTTTTATCTGATCCGGTAACCTTCAAAGTAATTTTATAAACAATATGGTTCAATCAATCTTTTACAACAGTTGTCTCAATCATACTTAAAAGTAATACATAGAACTTCTGTCTTGATCTAAAAATTTCCAAATATAAAAGAAGCATAAAAACAACAATGATATTCCCCAATAAAGTATGATCCATCCATAGCAGTGGAAGAGAGAGAGTCCAAAACAATACATTGACTATCTTCGACCTTGGAAAGAAAACTGAGCTAAGTGGTAACATTTCCTCCTTGTGAACCTGAGGAGGGAGGGCGGAAGAAAAGAAGCAAAACAAAACTAGGCCATACATAAGTCTGGTAAGTCCAGTGACTTTCAGCATATAAACAGGCAAAAGCATCATGACATGAATAAATTGAATATAAAAAAATACCGTGATAACAGGGATAACAAGATAACATAGGATAAGCAAAAGGTATGATAAGGTAAGATAAACTGAATGCGCTTCTACTCTTTCTCTGCTTCGCTACTACTTTGTTATTCTAATTTGTATATCTATCTCTACACTACCAAACTACTGTCCCAACCAGTAATCTGTATAAAATCATAATATTACAACGTGATCCCAATCCCCGCAAATGGTGGTAGCCTTCAGGTGTACATCTATCATGAGGATTCCACCTCAATCAGCCTAATTTCCACGAACATGTTAGGTGTACCCTTACTACCCTATCGATCGTCTCCCTTACTTGTATTCATGTTCCAAGTGTCTGTGTCAATCGTCCCTCTCTTTCGTGTAGATACCCTGTGCTGGTCCTACCATAAGGTGTATCAATCCTTATGATAGCGACCCAACACGATTCAAGATGCACAGTGTATAACTACTAGTACCCAGTGCCTGCTTTTTCCCACTTCGGAGTACGTGCACGCCCGTAAACCGTCAGAACCTACACTGACGTACCCCATGTCGTTGCTTTGACCGCTTACAATCAGCTCAGTAATCGTGCCCCACCCTGCCAAGTTCAGGGTACCATGATACAACTATGGGGGTTACTGCTGAAATGGGTCCCCGTTACTATGGTTTCCTCTTGGTTAAGTTTGTGGGCCTATATTTAATAATATTACCCATCAACCCGATATGTACTTAACCCTCCCACTGATTCAAGCATGTTTATTTAACGGTTAAGTTTATGGGCTTATATGTACTAATATTACCCACCTACACGAGATGTACTTAACCCTCCCATCGATTCAAGCATGTTTATATTAAGTTTTGTGGGCCTATATTTACTAATATTACCCACCAACTCGATATGTACTTAACCCTCCCGCACATTATGTCATATTAGTTAAGTGTTGTCCATTCATGTTAACTTAACCCACCCATTCATTGTGTCATGTTGGTTAAGTGTTCCTTACTTACTTAACCCCGTCCGTTCATCAAGTTATATTGGTTAAGTGTTTCCTTGTTACTTAACCCCACGTTTTCATCTTGTTGTATTGGTTAAGTGTCACCAGTCAATTCAAGTTAACTTAACCCACCTACTCATCATGTCATGTTACTTTGGTTAAGTGTCGCCTTCTTGTGTTAACTTAACCCTATCACAAATCAAGTTATATTGGTTAAGTGTTAACTTAACCCTTTCCATTTATCATGCTATACCGGTTAAGTGTTTCCTATTACCTTAACCATAGTCATCCATCTTGTCGTATTGGTTAAGTGTTTCTCATTACTTAACCCTAGTCATTCATGTTATATTGGTCAAGTGTTCCTATGAACTTAACCCTACTCATTCATCTTTCTCATTAGCATTAATTGATTTATTAATGCACCAACCTCTCACATTAGATATGTGTTGTTGCGGTTACTGGATGTTCCGGGTGGTTTCGGGCAGTTTTACACCACAACTCAATCTAACCTCAGGTTTTTCTTGGGCACGATTCACTAACCTCTCACATTAGATAAGTGTTGTTGTGGTTACTGGATGTGCCGGGTGATTCCGGGCAGTTTTACACCACAACTCAATCTAACCTCAGGTTAGGCATGTTCATCTTTAATATACACATTTACCCTATATACCTAAATTTAGATTTTACACGCTAATTACCAAATTCACCAAAACTAGTCTGTTACACTTTACGCCCAATCTAGATTTAATGCTTAAGTTGTCCCAAATTCGCAACAATAACAATTTTACCCAAAACTTGATTTATATGCCAATTTCATACTTTGACGTTCATGCCAATTCTAGGTTCAATATGTCAAATTACATATTCCATAATTCATGTCAAATTGCATCTTAACAGTTATGCCATGTTACATGTTCCAAGTTATGCCAAATAATGTCAATTTCATGTTATACCCAATTTCCCCCGCATTCATAACGTATGTATTTCGAGATTCAACTCAAGATTCATAATATAAGGGGAGAAGTAAGATGGAACATCATAAGAATAGGCATAGTCATATGATGATAAGAACTACTGGTCCAATAAACTTGATGTAATAAAAAGACAAGTTTTGCAAGAAATACATCGCGGGCAAATAGATATGATAAGAATTATATCATGAACTTAAAAAGGATTACAATTCCAATATACAACAAGGATAGATATGATTGGACCAGTTTCATAGTCAAAAATGATTCCCAAGAGATATATATATATTCAAGCATAGATTTGAATTAAAGGATAGCTTACATCAGGCATATTCTCATATCCATTTTATTACATGTCACAATTTGATTTAGGTGTTCAAATCTAAAAAGTAACTAACTTACAAAACAAAGGCAAGTCTTGTTTTCATGCCTAAGCCATACGTCACTATACACCCTAATCTTCTTCTTTCAAATCATAAACTATCATATACATATATGTCCCAATTTTAGATCTTAGACCACAACATGTACTATGCCTTATATTTACAGTTCAATTTACACCCCAAATCCCAAGTCATATGTCCAATACTTTATGCTTCAAATCTTAAGTCATATGTCCAATACTTTATGCCTAAAATCTCAAGTCATATGTCCAATACTTTATGCTTCAAATCTCGAGTCATATGTCCAATACTTTATGTTTTGAATGTGTTATGTCCTCAAATCAATTACAACTCAATTATGCCCAATTGTACACAATTTAATACTTTTCCCAAATTTTAGTGCTGGTCATGTCCAAATCATAATTTATGCCCAATTTTATTTCCAATGTATGTTCATCTCTTATGAGATATGGCTCAAGCTTGCAGTAGCCTGGCTATAAAACAAAAAGGAAAGAAGAGACAAAGAACAAACATAATATTATCAATGAGATAGATCCAAAGGATATAGAAAGACAGGCATAATCTCAGATCCAAATTTATTACAATGTCAGAATCACAATTAACTTTTATTTCTGAAAGTAACGTGAACTTACAAATTACAGAAAGGTCTTGAATTATGGGATCTGTATTCTGAAACTTAATAGCTCTCCCTTGAAGTGTACTATTTGTTTTGATTCATAAAAATAGATGTTGAAGTCGTTGAATTAGCTTTTCAATCTCTACTAGAATTCTAAACTTGATTTCTACGAAGGACTTGAGCAGCATAACCCCGTCTTAGATTTATTTTGATATGAATTAGGGTAGAGTATAGGCTAATGAAGTTGTGTGGAGAGAAAGTGAAGTTTGGGGGTGTTTAAATAGCCTAGGAGCAAGGAATCTGGTCAGAACGGGCGTCTAAATGTAGAAAAACGAATCTGTCCATGGATTTGGAAAAAGGGGGAGGTCGACCCCATGGTCAAACTGTTCTACCCAGATCAACCTCCTGATCGACCTATGTCCTGGGCAGGAAAATTCCCGCCCTGCCCGGATGCGTGATTTGAATTTCGAGATTTTAAATTTGAATTCGGGCTGGTTTTATTTTAAATTCCTGAAACTTCTAAGTGCCATAACTTCTTCATACGGAGTCCGATTTACGCAAAGTCAAACTCTATCTCAAGAAGAATTCCGTGTCAAACGCAATGGCGTAACCCGTTTCCCTTAATTCTTCTCTTAAAAATTAAGTATACTTTAATTTTTTATTTTAATGTTCACAGAAAATACGGGGTGTTACAGTTTTAAATGACATTAGTTCTTTAACACAGTTAAAGATATGATTACATGTCTGTCATTGTATTTCGAACTGTACAGTTGATCTCTGCTAAATATATATATATATATATCTATTTGGTGGCGGGGAATTTATTCTCTTGCATAACACCCTTCTTTGAGACATACGAGCTCAGAGGTTATATATAGGCAGAAATCAATAGTACAGTGTAGATTGTCGACGCGGCATGTTCGTGTTTCCAAAGTTAAATAATCATTAATATTGATTTTTTGGAAGATTAAAACTATGTGGAGTTTTAATGAATATTTAATTAGATTGAAATGTGAATTGATAATCTAAATTATCAAACTTGGAAAATGATCAAGAGTGGAGTATCACCAGTTTTTCTCCAAGCAATAGTTAAATCTTTAATTAGATTTGAACGGGAAATGGTAAATAAATTTACCGATAACACCGTGGTGTTAGTTATGGGGTAATACCAGTTTTGCTTCATGGGATGAATAGGTTGGGATTGGGAAATTAAATAAATGGTTTCTTCGGTAAGGTGCATTAATCTCGACTAGTTTGGAAAACCTTAATATGGTTTGAATTAATATCCAGAGGAAGATTAAAGAATAAATTTAAATAATTTATCTTTGATAAAATTAATGGGAACCTTTCCCAAAGGATATGAATATTTAAATAAATGAATATTCAGAATTGGAATGAGGCGTATGTTGTGTTTTTCTAACATTTGTTTATTATATACGCGAGTTTTCGGAAAGGTTGGGTTTATACCCATTTTGAATAACTGATTCGACGATAAGTTGACGATGAAGACGATGGTTGAGGACCGGAGGTCTTCACATCATTTGGATGATTACTGATGTCTTGATTGGGTTGTACACCCAAGACGAGGTAATAAGTGGTGATCGTCCAGACATATTTGGAGATAGACAAATATGTAAGGACCTCTCTCATGTTTGGACATATAGGACGAGGAATAAGGTGCCTTCGGTTTCGTTCAGACCTAGAATGAACTTGTAAATGGATGTATGTCTGACATTGGATTTTATTCTATGTTGATTGATTCCTATTAAATATATATCTGTTTGGCGGCGGAGAATTTATTCTCTTTCTTAACGCCCTTCTCTGAGACGTACGAGCTCAGAGGTTATAATCGATAGATATCGGTCGCATGGCATGAATTGCCTGTGTAGCATGCTGAGATACAAATGGTCAAGGCTTCTGTTGAAATGCAGATTCTTGTGGTTGATGATTAAAGCACGGCTTTAATACAGCATAGCTTTGTGTATAGCATTAATTCGCGAGCCTCACACCTCGGTATGAGTCAAAAACGGGATAAGGGACCTAAGGAGAACATGACGTTTCTTTCTAGATATGGGTGGTGTCAGGGTTTTGCATGCCCTGACATTGTTATATTTTTACCTATGTGGTTGTTGGATTGCGAGGCGCCTCGGATATATCGGCTACCGTGGGAGCCGATGGATATAGGTCCTATAAGACCGGGAAACATGTGTTCAGGAATTGCCAATCCACTAATGTAAGTGTCGACCGGCCTTGGAGGATCCAAGGGTCTACTGCGGGAGATCCTGAGGCATTTTCTAGAGTGTCTCGAATCAGCGAGGAATACATCCCTTGCCTCGACTCAAGGCGGAAATCCAATTTCCAATACGTGACATTTCAGTTTTATTTGTAGAGCCTAGTACGGCGACATGATATATGGTACCCATGTCGTCTATGATTGATACATTTATATTTGATGTTGATTTCTTCACTTATAGTAATAATAAAAATTAAATTTCGTGTATCAAGCATTATTTGGCTATTATAAGGTAAAACCCTATCATCAGGCTTGCGTTGCATTGTGTGATGGGACCTGGGTCTTATAATAACTTCATTGTTCTTTATTTAGCATTGCGCTGTTTGTTTTATGCACTGGTATTCTTGGGAGGAAACCTGTTCCCTGTTATACGGCGTGGTCCCTTGATTTACCTAACTTTAAAAAAAAGAATAATAACTGTTTTAGTTCTCACACCAGTCACATGGCTGACCTGGTGTTTATTGTTTTAGCCTAAACTCTGGGTGCCCTTATTTTCCATACGGACAGCTAGTAGTTTTGGTTTTGCAGATTTATATTCACAAGATCCTGGTTTACAGCTGGAATGATATTCGGAAAGCTCTGTATCCGTATATCTCCTTCAGTTATGCTTTGTTTTATTTTTCCGCTGCAGCAATGTATTTAAATCTCTGATATTTTATGATGTGTAATATTTATTCATACTCTGTATATTCTTGTAATCCGATGGAATTGTTGTAATGAGCAATAAAATGTTCTTATGTTTGTGTTCTGATTCGTCTTGACCTCAACTCAATCCGGGCTTTCCTTCACAGGGAAGTTCGAGTCGTGTCATTTGATAGTTGTTTTGCTTCGTTATTGGAGTTTGGTTGCCCGACAAATAGATAAACCTTAATATTTTGTTTGAGTAGTTAATTTTATATCCGAGTTGGGTAGTCATCTGGCTTTGGTTTTTCTTTTGAAAGACGTGAGGCCCGAAGTGGTGGTTGTAGTTGTACTGGTTGAGCAGTGCATAGGAGATGCTGGCGATTTTTTTGTAAATATTTAAAACTTAGAATATTTTTTATGATAAATTTTATTTTGAAAATAAGTTGGGTTCAGAGCATTCTTCTTACTTAGTAATTTGGAAGACGAAATTCTTTTAAGGGGAGAAGAATGTAACGACCCGGATTTTTCAGTTATTTGAATTCGAATATTTAAACTTGTTTTAAATATTTCATTAGAAATATTAATGGATTTTAATATTGAATTTGTTAATAAAACAAAGTTTAACCGTATAAATTTATATTTAACTTAAAACGACCTCGTAATGGCGCAGTAGTTCGTATTATTGATTCACGAGATTTTCGATTCATGACAACAAAAGAATGGAGATCAATGAAGATCATATTAAAGAGCTAAGTTTATATATATATATATATATAAGTATTTAGTCGTTTTAGATATTTGCTTAAATCTATCCTCATAGTATAACACAAATGCATAAAACATTATATATATATATATGTAAATGGCTATAAATAGCCATGCTTAACCGGTTGACTGGTAATTGGCGAACCGGTCGACTGGTCAAGCTTATTTTGCCCAGTAACGGCTAGTTTCTACATATTTTCAGATATAAACGTTTTTCAATATTTTCAACCAGTTGACTTGTGATATGCAGACCAATTGACTGATTCGAAATAGCGGCTATTTATATGAGTAGTCATCTCCTTTCATGAATGGATTTCTATTCATTTCTGAAAAGAAATGGCTACATCTCTTAATTGTAATTATTCATGAAAGGTTGCTGCTCTTCTACTATTATATAAACATCAATCTTCACTTCCAAATAACCGATTCTTTGAAAATTTATTCTATTTTCTGATCTTCCTCTCCAGACTCTTTCATTCTAAAAAGCTCTCAAATATTCAAATTACTTATTTAATCATTGAAATTATTTCATATCTCTTGATTCAATAAGTGATATACTTCCTTCAACTTTACATACACATTATATTCTTGAGGATAAGATTATAGGAAGGGTGTACTCAATCATTGGCTATTCAATGTTTCAAGAACACAAGCAGAAGTCAAGCTTTTTTAATTTTTAGAAGTCCTATGTCGGTGCTCAGGCGAGAAAATCCTTGTTGGGGTTCGGATTGATCGTTGTTGGGCTTGGATTGTTGTGAACCTGCTCCTCCGGATAAAGAGATGGTGTTGATAGTGAATTCCAAAAGGAGTCTAGGACTAGACATAGGACGAGAAGTCTGAACCAGTATAAAATTCCTAGTGTCGCTTTATTTACTGTATTTACATATCTGTGATATCTTATATTGTTTAATATTTACTTGCATGACTATTGTATTAGACAAGTTAGTATATCATATCCACTTCCGCATATTCCATGTAGAAAGATCTTACACTAAGTCAATACACGACTTTTTCAGTAATATTGAATTTGAACTTCAATTGAATATACATAATCCATTTTAAGTCAAAATTCTTGAAACAAGAATCGTTCAAATCTATTTGATTATAATTTTTAATGAAAGAGAAAAATCAAGATTTCGTCTTATAAATTGTAAGTTGTGTCCAAATCAAAATTTAAAATAGCCACTATGGAATCGTTTATAAACGATAACGTTTTTTTAATAATTTATCAATATTATATAAGCGTTAATAATAGCCATTTTTCAAATGACCTCCATTTTTGACGAAACGAATTTTACTAGAATACGTATGGCTAGTTATTGCTAGATTTCCAGTTTGGAGCCAATTGCAGTTATTTTTCGGTACGTTCAATTAAAATGTGAACTGATGAATATATTGGAATTAAAAATAACGCCATTATGTTAACGGAGTTCGTTTTCAACGAAATTAATTTCATTGGGACTGGAACGTCAAACATCATATAAAAATATAATAAAACATATACAACAGGTAGAAATAATGAAGTAGAAACATAAGACTTTCATACAACCAGAAAGTAGTATCCACAACATGGAAATTGTGTTTGTACAAAGTTGCCTCACTATATCACTCAGAAAAGCAAACAGCGAAAATCTAATTATTAGATAGTAATAAAACTGGTACGTGAGCCTCCTGCTCGTCGTCGATCAGCATCATCGTCCTCACTAAAGCATCACCTGTCACCTGCTACTCAGTCTGCCCATCCATAACCGGATGAACAGCCCAAGGTAATAAGAGGAAACATAAAACCTTGAGTCAGACAACAGTCTTAGTGAGTGATAAAACATCTAACAAACTTCAACAATAAAGTGTATGAGAAAGGATAGATAAACATACTAATCTACCCACGACACCAGAGAAGAACTCAACCTTGTCTTCCCCACATCGGACAGTGATAGCCTTTACAATAAACAATTCAACCATTCATCCATGGAAACCAGAACACCCATTTGATCATGGGAAACATTCATAACATCCAGATTATACAAGTCTCATACAGACAACCCTAATCAAGTTTAACATTCCCCAAGTACTCTCCCCAGAGCCGTAAACCAATATCAGTTAAGCACTCAAAGAACATCTCCCCCGACTTTGGATAATCTATGTGAGATAGTATAAACAGAACAACCAATTATCCATGACTGACTCTGGCTATCACCGCCAATCCTGCTTTGAAACCATCGTTAATCGTATGACGGCCAACCTTGCCATATGTCAAAGGCTAATGGTAACCCCAGTTCTAGCAAAAACTCCATATGTCCAACCTTTACAACTAGGCCTTTCCCCAATACCCAAGGTAGTCGACCTACAACCGGTCTTTTAGACATCTCTAGTGTACCCTTGCTTTGAGCCTGCTAGAACTTACGACAATGATAATCTCTCATCCTTCACATCTCTAGTCACCCAACCTGATGACTTTTCATAGCTTAAGCAACCTTCTCGAGCAACTATTATCCACCAACTCACGACCTTTGAGTTGCCACCTCATTCGTTGTTCTACACCGATCAACGAGCACCTTTCAACACTTCGAACCTTTCTACTTGAACCACTTTGAAGTTACACTATCACCGAGCCATGTTACACCACTGCGCTACGGCATGGGTTCGGAAATCAACATCGGTCAGTCGGTCCTCCCTAAACATACTGCTCGGTCCTCCCAATCACACCGGTCGATCCTCCCGAACACACCAGTCGGTCCTCCCAAACACACCGGTCGGTCCTCCCAAGTTCGCCGCCGGTCGGTCCTCCCACATATCACTGGTCGGTCCTCCCACATACCACTGGTCGGTCTCCTGAAGCACAACACCCACCGGTCGGTCGATCTGCTGCTTCTGCCCATCGCTCGGTAGGTCTTCCACCTGACTTGTCCTCCAAGCCATGAGTTTTCCCTACCGATCGGTCCACTGTATAGCCCCAACCCAACTCCGATTGCAACCAAAACTTTGCCAAACGATGAATTCAACTAAACCAACTCAACCAAAATCATCAAACAGAATCATAAACATGTCACAACATTTCTAACAACATGAACATGACGATTATCACAAAAATGATGTGAATCTCATCAAAAACCATTAAAATGGACAAATGATCAAAATGAGGGATCTAACATAAACATATAAAATGTCATGGAATTAGCCGGTTAAACTTGTTAAATTAGATCATAGGGTGATTCATATGAAAATGGACTTACCAATGCATAGAACTATGGAAAAACACTTGCATATGATGAAAAACATGCACATACACTCATATACTTCATTGGATCCATGTGAGAGATGCATATCGCTCACCGATTCTCCAAAACAAGCTAAAATGATGAAATAGAATTCCAAACAGTGAAGAGATAACTCCTAGCCCTTCGATTTTATGAATCCTCACTCGAAATGATGTGAATCTAGCCTCCAATGGTGTAGATCTATGATCTCCCTCCTTAGATTTGGATTTTTAATGGTGGAAAGGTGTTAGAGGAAGAAGGAGATCAAGGCCTCCAAATGAGAGAATGAGAAAGTAAATCTTTTCCTTCGACTCTCACCCCCTATTTATAGGATTCCACCAGCCCACTAATGGGCCTCTCAAATTCAGCTCATTAGTCTTCCAAAACCTGGATAGCCAACTGAAAAACCTTAAAACAACGACTTCTCCCAAACCGTTGAACCAAATCCTTAATGTAACCAATCTATGGAAAGGCAATCATCAATTCCTTTCCAATGGCACAGGTCTCACCCTCTGATTCGAGCTAAGTCAAAAGTTATGCCCTGTACAAGACCGATAGGGGCAAAATGGTCACAAACAAAATCGGTAAAAATTATGGAGATGTCTCACATCCCCATAAGCAACATATTAAAAGATGAGAATGATCTAGTCCTCAGGGAATAAAATAAATATATTTTATGATCTTCCAATACGTAAAATACAGGCTGTAACAATATGTATAGTAAATTTGAAGTACATAGAATGTAAAATTTTACCTCATTGTATTAATAGATCTTTAGCACACTGCCTTCTACTTTCTTCTATACTTCAACACATGTTCTACCCTATCATGCAAATAGTTTGTACCCTATTATCAATTTAATTTACAAATGTACGTACCCTACTGCAAATATTTTCACAAGCCTACGACATGATAGCCTAAAATCCTACATCTTAGAGCTAAATAAATAAATATAAATAAAAACTTGTCAACCATGCTGTTATATGAAACGACCTTCCACATGTAGAGAGCTACCATCAACATGAAATTTCACTGTAAAACCAAAATGAAAATACACTGCAGCTAAAATCTTGAGCCTTCCCTAAATACTGACATTGTTCCATGGAAATGAAATATCACTACGTAAACAACCAATCCTACTCCTCAATACTAATTATCTGAAATAGTCTATGTACCCAGCTATTGAAAGAAAATGATTGGATAACTGAAACCTCCCCATACTTTGAAAATCTATGACGCTGCAGGTGAATCGCCTATGCATACGGCTAGAAAACGTAGGATTTAACGTCGAACTTATCCCCACATTTCATGCATATATATACCCCGCATTCCCTTGCTTTACAGAACAGAAAGTGCCGCCACTGAAATCTCCACCGTAAAATATAAAAAAACGAAGATACACCTTTTATTTGAATTAAAAATGAAAACCAAAACATAACTGGGAGGATTGGTTTGCGTTGAATGCAAGTTTTGTGGTATAGGAAGAAATAATGTGGCAGCAGTGAACATCGCATGATGGTTGGTTTGAAGGAGAAGCAGTGAATCTCGAACGAGGCAGGTTACGTGAATGGGAAGTCGGGGGGACATCGCGGTTGTAGGCGAGGTCAGGCGGGGTGCGTCAGTGATGGCGGAAGGCTGATGTGGGTAAGAGTCTCGCATGCATGGGGTAGTTGCAACCAAGACGTGAACACAACATATGTGTAGAGGTTGTGGTTTATGGGTTCAGGAGAGATGGCATGACACTTAGTGATGTGGCATCAGTCAGTGTAAGGGAGGTTTGTGGCCATGGTTTCGAGAATCACTGAGGGACGAACGACGGTGGAAGAGTAGGGACGGTCATGAGAATGGAGCTATTGTTTTCTGTATATTTGATGTAAAAGAAGCAAGCTCTGTGGGCTTGTAACATGGGTATTTAAAATGATGATTGGGCCGATGTAAAAAAATGCTAAGAAGGAAAGAGAACGGTACAGGAAGAAGAATAAAACAGTAGTAGGTTGGGGAATAAAATTGTGAAGAAGAAAGAAAGATGGGGAGGGAGAGCTTTAACGTGGGCTGCTGATTATCCTTTTGGTTCGTGGGCCTTATTATTAAAAAAGAAGAAAAAATAGAGAGATAAAAATGCAAAAGTGGGAGGAGGGATGTAGCAACGTTTTTCTAGGAAGACATTTCTAAAATCAGGAAGAAGGTGGTGCATGCAAAGGCACGAGTGGGCTTGAAGAATAGTAAATGGGCTTGGGCCCTTTGGTAATAAAAAAGGTAGAAAAGCGTTTGAGAATAAAAATAAAAGAAGTGCGGAGTTCGCTCGTGAGACATCGTGAAGAGAAACGAAAAGGAACAGTACAAGTGAAAATGATTATGTTATGCCTAACAAATCTTTAATATGTCTAAGTTAAACTTTGACATGGCCTATTTAGTTCTACGTATTATTAGGTAGCTAATTAAAATTTTGTTAATAGGGTTCGAATATTAGTTGAATGGGAAGACTAGGTTCAACATGCCTAATGACTACATTAACGTGTCTAAGCATTTGGTTATTTATGCTTAGTATTTAGATGTGACCAATTTAATATAACTCTAGGTAGAAGAATATTAAAATGTGACTAATCAAATTTTTATATGCTCGATCACTCATATAACATACCGATGACAAATAATATATATATATATATATATATTTACATAGCTTCGAATAGTAGGTGCAAAATGGAGGAATTTTATATGTGCCTAATCATTTAGTTATGTGACCATTCAATATAATAACCGTATAATTAGGGATTTAATTAAAGGTTCGATTAGTTTAAATTAAAACCATGACCATATAAAATTCGTAACGTGCTCTTATATTAACAAAATCAAATAAAACCAGGAGTATTGGAATAGTATCAACGAGCGTAACATTTTGAACTGATTTGGTCAGAGATGGAAGCAATTGAAGGTTTTAAATAAATTAAACGTATGTTTGATTTGATTAAAATAAACCATTTTGACGACTTATGGAAATCAAGGTGAGTTGAGCTCACTCAGTTGTCCCACTTATATTTTATATAAGTCGGGTTTATTGTTTGTGTGCTATGTGGCTAATTGTTGGATTATTAAACGATTGTTTGAATATATGCTGAATATTTTTATATAACCAATTTAAATTAAATGTTTGTTCCATTGGAGGTAACTCACCTTGTTGGTTACGTTTATAATAATATAAAGTATTAAATTCATTTGGTTGCTTGAATTATTATTATTAGCTGACTATTACCAGTTGAACTGATTTTTCTTGTTTATATTGAATGGATTGTTTTTATTTGAGGTAACGTATTTAGATGCAGGGAAAACAGATTGGAGGGATCCAACTGGGTTCCTTAAATTTATTATTTATTTTCATAATACAATTATATGAATTATTTAACTAGTTTTATTGGATGATTAATTTGGTCATTGATTGTTGAATCTAAATTCAACAGTTGTTTTGTTTTTAACCAATGGACAATATTGGTTGGGTAATTGATGGCAGATGGCCTAAAAATCCATTGTTTTATAAATATTGATTTACCTTCAGGTGAGCTGACGGAAATGTAGTTATAAATTTATTTTATAACTGAAGATAAATGTACTGAAGATATATGTAGTTATAAATTTATTTTACGCATCACACTTTTTCCTCCTTTTAATTTTAATGTCAGCTGAGCAGAATCCCGCCCTGTCCAAACCATGCCCTTCCTCTTTCCTCCAATACCTCATCGCCCCACCTAATCCCTGAACCTCTGCCTCCACAACGCCCTCCTGACCCCGATCCTTCTCTCACAACCACTTTACCTGCTCCGATAGTTCCCAGACCCAATCTTAAATCCCACCAACCTAATTCTGTTCACTATCCATTGTCCTCTTCCCCCTCCCCTCATTCCCTTGCCTGAACAAGCTTGGTCTTCATATCGCCTCTTTCGTCACTTTCCTCGAAATGCAGATAAGCACATGCCTCTTCAGTACGAGATTATGTTCAAAGGAGATAAAATGGTTCCCCCTTCTGAAATAATAGGAGCTGGTGAGAAAGTATGGAAGAACTATGTTGTAGGTTTCTTCATTGACAGGCCGCTACCCTACACCATGGTTATTGAAACCTCAAAACAACGATGGAGGCTAAGAGGTACTTTTGAAGTAAAATCTAATGGAACTCTGTTTTTGTTCAATTTCTCAGAAGATAACGACAGAGACAAAGTCATATAAGCAGATCCAATAGTGATGAAAAATAAGTTGTTTATAATAAAACAGTGGGACTCTAATGTTAGAAATGTTCTGGGTTCAATAAGAGCAGTCCCTGTAAGGGTGAGAATGACGAACATTCCTATATATTTATGGTCCCCTAATGGAATCAATTGGCTGTCTAATCGCCTTGAAAATTGATATGCTTGGATGTTGCTACGGAGGCATTAACAAGAATAAAGAATGCAAACTGTTTAGTTGAAATAAAGTTGGATTGTGAGCTAGTGAATGCATTTCCTATAGAAAATCTAGATAGGTCGATGCAGCTAATTCAAGTAACTTACTAATGGAAGCCCGATATTTGCATACATTGTAAAGTGTTTGGGCACAAGAGTGCAAAGTGCAAACCCGAAACTGTAGCAGTTGAACATGAAAAGGGAAAAGAAGTGAATGAAATGGAGAACAAGTTAAATGATAGAGGATTATATGAAAAAACAAAGCCACTGCCTACAGAAGCTCAAAAGGTGACATGGACAAAAGTAACAACAAATAGAAGGAGATTGAATGCATTCCTAGTAAGAAGTCATAAACAATACATAAGGAAAAATGAATTGGGTAGACAAGTTGCTGCCAAATCGAATGATATGCAAGCAGCAAGAATTCCAACTAGAAGAGAAGTGAACACTTTGGTGCACAACAGATTTGCAACCTCGAACACGATAAATAATGAAGTAATAACAGTAGAGGAGGTCAATGATGAAATGCATACCAATGTTCATGAGGAAGATAAACAAACTGAAAGTTAAATGGTAAAGCTTCTGATAAAGCTTCTGATGCACGTAATGAATAAATTGTGCATGGCCAAATAAATGTGCATGAAAACTTTAATGTTACACATACACAAAAGGAAGCAAAAAATGATGGAAGTATTGTTGTGTCTTTGCCAACCAACCTTTAAATCATAACCACCCAATCCACGTTAGATACTACCTCTACCATCAATGACAACCCACTAACATCCTCTAATATAACCCCTTTGGTTCTAGCCAAACCCTTAACTCCTCCTCCTCCAGTTATCACATCCACCGTTCCAAAAAAGAGAAAAAAAGGGAAAATCCAAAACCTCCTCAATATCTCGGTCATCTTCACTATCTAATACCTCATCCTCAACCATAGGAAACACAAATAATGACCTTTTCTCCCCTTCTTTAGATGCTCTTTTTTCTAAAAGGAATGCTAGATGAATGAAGATCCAGATGGAATCTGAACCAGTGGTAATACTAGAAAAGAAGAAAAAGAAAAATCAAACAGAAATAGAAAAGAATCTTTGATCAATGAAATGTATTTATCTCCTATAGACACAGACTTCCACTCTGATGATTCTGCTCAAACATATCCTCTCAAATCCCCTTCCTCTTCTCCAAGAAGAACTAGAAGTTCCAGCAAAATCCCTATAGTATAATCATGCATCACAACATTGCTGCATGGAATATTAGGGGAGCTCACAAATCAACAAAGCTAGATCAAATAAAAAACCTCATTTGTGATCACCACCTCTCTCTCATATCTATCTCTGAGACTAAACTCAATCCCCTTCTAACATCCAAAGCTATTACCTACATAAACCCAACATGGTCCTCTTTAACCAATCTTGTCCAAGCCTCTTATGGTAGACTGTTGATCACGTATGACCCCAATATTTTTCACATCACTCCTATTATGTTGGACTTCCAGTTCATTTACATCAAAGCCTTGCATATCCCTACCTCCACTTCCCTCTTTCTCACTTTCATTTATGCTAGTAATACCCCTTCTTTTTGTAAGCATATACTGGATACCTTACCTATTCTCACTCAGTCGACCCTTCTATGGGTAGCGTTAGGAGACTTTAATTGCACTTACTTATCCTTTCATAAGAGTGGCGGAGTACCTTTAATCCTTGCTGAACTTAATCTGCAAAACTCTGCCATGCAACTTTCCTCTCTGATAGAGATTCCTTCCTCTGGCTCTAGTTATACTTGGTCAAATAAAAGCATTTCTGGTCCAAGGACTTTGACTAAAATTGATCATGGTCTAATGAATTCCAATCCTTATCATCCTGGCCAACCATAAACATTAAGATTAGTATGCCTCTCCTATCTGACCATTGCCCCCCTCATCCTCTCATTTAGCTCAACACCCCCTTTAATGCAAGTAAATTTCAAAAAAATTTAATGTTTGGACTACGAATGTTACAATAATGCAGGTTGTTAAGGGATTTTGGAACATTAATGCTTACGGCAACCCTATGTTAATGCTCCAACAAAAGTTAAAGAATACAAAGGAGGCTCTAAAGATATGGTCTAAGGAAATATACGGAAAAGGAAGCAAAAGATCGACAGTTTTAACTGGAAGACTAGAGCAGGTTCATCAACTAACTTTACAACCTTATGCGAATGTGATACACTTACAACAAGAGAAAATCTAGTTTTGCAACTCGAGGAAGCTCTTGAAGATGAAGCAAAAATGATAAGGCAGAAAACAAAATAACAATGGTCACTGCAGGGAGACAGGAACAAAAAATTGTATCATGCCTCGTTGAAGCTAAAACATGCAAAAGGATACATTTACCAAATCGCCGACGAAGATGGTAACTATCACACCTCTCCAAATTCGGTTGATAACGCATTCCTTAAATATTACAACTGGTCTGATTGGTGATGACACTACCAAACCTGATCAAACTTTTCTAGAAAACATAGACTTACCGACTATTCCAATGGATAAATAAGAGTTTTTAGCAGGATCGGTGCCTGATGATGACATCAAAGAAACAAAATTCACCATTATAAAAACAGCATCTCATGGTCCAGATGGGTTCACCGTGTCATTTTATATGCATTGTTGGCACATTGTTGCTTAAGAGGTGCTTAAAGCAGTGCGAAGTTTCTTTCAAAATAGCAAAATTCTATATACAATAAATTCTACAAACTTAGCTTTAATTCCAAAATGCCAAAATCCCATGGACGTCTCTCAATTTAGGCCCATAGCCTGTTGTAATGTCATTTACAAGGAAATCTCCAGAATCTTAGCTAAGAGGCTCAAAGTTGTACTACAATCGATTATATACCCAAACCAGGTTGCATTCTTACCTTCGCATAACATACTAGACAATGTGATGCTGATTCATGAACTCTTAAATGGATATTCTAACATCAGCGTTTCTGCAAGAGCCATGTTTAAGATAGACATAAGAAAGGCTTTTGACTTGGTGAAGGGGTCTTCCCTAATAAGCATTATGATTAAGATGAGTTACCCTATCAAATATACCTACTGGATATACTTATGCATTTAAACGGTTCGATACTCTCTGGTATACAATGCTCGTACGGTCGGGTTTTTCAAAGGAAAGAAAGGTTTGAGGCAAGGTGGTCCTATTTCACCGTATCTATTCATAATGTTGATGGAAGCTCTTACAAAGGAATTAGAGAGGCAGGTTTATCTAAACAACTTCATTGTACACCCAAAATGCAAATCTCCATTGATAACTTCTCTAGCGTTCACTGATGACCTTCTAATTTTTACAATACCGACTGCTTCCTCTATTCAATGTATTATGTCGTGTCTTCCTTCATTTTACTCCTTCTTCGAATTGAAAATCAGCAGCGCTAAATCCCAATTTCTTTATGCTGGCCTCACCCCCTCTCAAGCTCTTTCAATTCAGTCAATTTCCGGAATGTCTTTCATAACATCTAGTATGTCATACTTGGGAATCCTGTTGGCAACAAAACGTATATCTATGATCCAATGTATATCGTGTACGAGAAAATAATGTATATACTTACTCGCTGGGAGAATAGATACACTTCGCAATTAGGAAGATTGGTTATCTTTAATGCAATAGTATTCTCAATGACGGTTTACTGGTGCAGAACATTCATTCTCCGTATCAAACTATTGAACATGTTGAAAACGACAATGAGAAACTTCTTGTGGTCTAGTTCTATTCATACGACCAAACTAGCACCGATAGCTTATTATAGTATAGATAAACCAAAGAAAAATGGTGGGTTGGGTATTAAAAATATTAAACAGTGGAATATTGTGGCTCTTTCTAAGCAACTGCAGTCTATAGTTAAGAAACAAGACATGTTATGGGTACGTTGGAGTCTCAAACATAACCTGAAACAGGACCAGATATGGACGGCTACTGCTAAACAGTCGAGTAGCTGGGTGTGGAAATTGCTGATCAAAATAAGGGACAAAATTATGCCTCATGCGAGGATAACTATATCTTCTTCTAGTGATGCGAAATTATGGTATACTCGATGGCTGGAGACAGGCTTGTTTCTCCATCAGAAATTTAAATACAATGATTTAATGATAAGTGGTAGACCGCTGAATGCAAGGGTTGCTTCCTATATACATGATGGAAAAATAACATTTCGAAGAACCAGCATGCCTATTATAAACACATTATGGGAGCGATATGATGGCAGCAATTATATCTTCTCGCAAGTTGAGGGATGTGTTTGGACAAAAAAGAATATAAAACATGAAATTTCGGTAGTATATAAAGCATTGATCTGTGAAGATCAGCTCCGGACCTGCTCGTGGTTCGGACGCATTTTGTAACACCCCACGTCCATTAATGTCACTATCAAAGGGAATGCATTAACTTTC